>OU611894.1:5000000-7500000 GCA_914767815.1 Eupsilia transversa | reverse complement strand
GTTTTACAAAGACTATTGGCCTTTACGTTCTGTCAACAAACATTTTATCTGCTAGATTGGTCGATTTTGGGGTTTTATTTTCGATTTACTTTTTGGTTTATTCATTGATGATTTATTCAATCAGCAAATTATGAGTAATGTAGAATTCTTTATAACATTGTAAATACAGACTTTGGGAATACAGACCACGCTATAATTTTACTATAAATGTGTGCACAATTCCTGCAACTTTTTGCTTGTTTTATAACGGTAAAAGTCACACACGCCGCGAAACCGAACATCAAATTAAATAGAATTACCAAAGTAATTGAATTATGCCAGAACTTCATAAAACAACATTATTATCGATACAATTCGGTGTATGTAGTTATATTGCATTTGTTTCAGCGGCGCCGCTCCGTTAGTTTCAGCCGGGCCGCCCTGAAACACGGCCATTGCGCGACGGGCGACGCCATCTTTTATTTTATAAATAACATTCTTTATTTAAAATTGTTTTTTGTTTCGCTTTTTGCAGTTGCGTCGTTTTTCACTATGAGACATTTACTGTGTGTTAAATTGAAGATTTATCATGAAATGAAAAGTAGTCAATGATTTTAGTTTCTGAGAATATTATTGGTGGTAATTGTTTTATAATTAAATAATTTATGGTGAGAAGAACATATATGTTCTTCTATATATAAATGAACACTTGGCTTAGCTGTGGAGTGAATGATAACGTGAGTGAACGTAGGTACCTACCTCAGTGTTTTCATGATCAGCTGTTTTACATATCAAGCAAGTTGTAACTTGTTAGTGCATAAATACACCGTAAACCAAGACTAGGTGCCTACCTACAGCTGCAGGTTTGCAATCGCCAGCACGGAGTCACCAAGTGTACATGTTTCATCCTTACATGCTTAGCATGATCCCAATAGAAACTCGTTTTGTCGACAGAAGAATAGACAAAATGACAGTTTGTTACTGTAAATTTGTCATTTTGTCTGTTCTTGCATGGGGCGTTAAATTTTTCATTTTTTATTATCAGCATACGTTATCAGCATAATGCTGAGAAATTAAAAAAAAATACCGCGGCAAATGCAGCGTATTAGGTATATAGGTACTTACCATTTACATAAAGACATACATAACCAGAGACCGAGAGGAGCTCGTGGCTAAGTAATAACAGCCGCACGGGTCGATCCATCAGGTTAAGCCGCGCTTGCCGAGGTTGGTCCGTGGATGGGTGATCATCTTTACATACCGAGCCTCCGTGCTTCGGAAAGCACGTTAAGCCGTTGGTCCCGGCTGTCATTCGTGGATCTTTGACAGTCGTTACGAGTGGTCAGAAGCCCGAAAGTCTGACAACCAGTCTTACCAAGGGGTATCGTATTACCCAGTTACTGCGTTGTGGAGGTCAGATAGGCAGTCGCTCCATGTAAAATACTGGTATTCAGCTGCATCCGGTTAGACTGGAAGCCGACCCCAACATGATTGGGAATAGGCTAGGCAGAATGAAATGATAACCAGAGACCGAAACCAGTATGACCAATACGGGTATTTTTCGGTTACAACATTTATATATTTTACAGGTATTTTTAAATTTTACCTTAAATTGAATACAATCAATGTTAATACAGGTAACCGAAATAATAATTACATCTATCTTATACGTGCCGCCGGCATTAGTCAAAGGGCGCGCATCGCCTGTGTGAGTGTAACCGGTATTAAAACAGTAACCTAAAAGAGGTAACATGGTCCTTCTTCTTGGTTACCCAGATAGCCGTAACCTTAGTCGTAGAAGTAACCAAAATTCTTCGATACCTGTACCGTAATTTATAAAGGTTTTCGGTCCCTGTACATAACCACCAAAAACTTACATAATAAACGGAAAAACACGCAAATTAACGAAAAATAAAAATAATAAGTAAAGCCGAAAGGTAATCATCGCGGGGCATAATCTTGTTACACAAATGTTTGGCAAAATAAAAGAAGCGTAATTATTTAAGAAATTCAACGCACAAAGGGTCGCCGCCTCCCCTCTCCGCTGAAAGGGGGTGGCGGCCATTGTAATTATTTTTCTTAAAAACTTTCCCGGTATGAATTTGTTCTTTGAAGAAAAATAAATAAATTATGTAAGCTGTAATAAGCTGACTGTGGATGTGTTTTTTTTTTGTAATTTGATGTTCAGTATTTTTTTTCTCCATGTAAGTAGAATCAGAGAATTTGTTTGATGAGCAGCTTGACGCTATTTCATTTTGCTTATTGACCACATTCCCTTAC
This sequence comes from Eupsilia transversa, assembly GCA_914767815.1. Taxonomy (NCBI): domain Eukaryota; kingdom Metazoa; phylum Arthropoda; class Insecta; order Lepidoptera; family Noctuidae; genus Eupsilia; species Eupsilia transversa. The sequence goes on along the minus strand of OU611894.1, from coordinate 7,497,741 downwards.
ATTAGCTAAGTAATGCCTATATTAATGGAGAAATTAATCTTGTTACAGTCTAGCCGTTGAGAGAATGCGTTCCTGACACCTGAAAGTTGGACAATTTCTAGTAGTAATAAGACCGACTGGCGGTTCCTGAGATTTGCGCGTTCAAACAAACAAACAAATAGTAGAAGAAGTAGAAGTAAACAAGAATCTTCAGATTTTTTATAGCTATAAAGTCTCCTAAGAACATCTAAAAATAACACACTTCAGGAAAAGAAACAGCTTTTCATGGCAATTTAGAACCTCTTTCTATCCAGTCGGTTCAGGCGGTTCATTTTTAGAAAATGCCTGATCCTTAATTATTGTTATTTAAATCAGAATATCATCCTCAAGTTACAAACGAAACATGGTCCTTATTACAAAAGTTTTGTAGATTCAACGTAGAAGGTCCGTATCGTTTGAATGTTAGTAGCTACACCCCGGGGGTTGGCAGACTTGTAGGCTATGCCGACATGTTTGTCCGTTCGTTAAAAGTATAGGTAACTGCTTGGTTGTTAATTGAAGAAAAGGTAACTTGCTTTTTTTTGTGAAGTTATTTACCTACTTATGGACTGGTTGGAAGAACGCATTCTCTCAACGGCCGGACTGTAGGTAAATATTGTTTGAAAGTAACAAATTAAACGTACGTAGGTATTACTAAATGAGAACGTTATAAAACTAGCAATAAATGCAGCAGGTATCAGAAAGGTGTGGTCATATCGCGAAGTAATTATCAGCCGGTCCATACACTTGGGTCGAGTAGGTGTTGAAGTTTTGTATGGGACAGTTGATCATTTTTTACCCGACTATGGCGAAGCAAAAAGAAGGGTTATGATTTTGATCGGTATGTATGTATGTATGTATGTTCATCTGTTCCCTCATAATTTTTAAACTACTCATAATAATTTGACAAATGAGCTATGGTTGGAAGAGTCTTGATCGGTCGTTTGTTATAGGCTATGTGACGTCACATTAAATGGTCACACAAATTAAAAATCCAGAGTCACACGTAATCTGTTCGATTCATGCTAACACGTGTCACTCCGGATTTTTTATTTGTCTGTCAGTGATATACCTTGTGTTATACCTTTTTAGTTGACTTTTTTATTTTTTATAATGTTTTTCGCGACTATAATGTAGGTTCCATGGAAGAAGTTGTTCAGTTTCATGGTTCGTACCACACCTTTCTGATGTATGCTGCACAGCGTTTAGTACCGAGGATATTCGACTTCAAATAAACATTGATTTCTCCCAACAGTGGATAAGAAACATTCCATAAACTTTTCCACAATAAGTGTTAAAAGTTAACTAAAATTCAGAAATTCAGTCGGTCATGAAAGTGAGGTAGATAGATAGATAGATAGAATACTCTTTATCATGTACACCATATTTACAGACATAAATAGAATAGATGTAGAATAGAATAGAGGTAGTTACATATTGTAACTTCGCCATTTATGTACAAAAGTTTATTCAAATAAACTACATTTGAAAGGACTTACGTCATCACAATGAAAGTTTCAATAATACTATATACTATATCATTCATATGGGTAGTTATTACGTCATAGTTTAGTAAATACGCGAGGGACGGTGTACTGTAATAATATGTTAAACTTTATACCCAAATTGACCAAAACTCTACTCAAATAAGAGCAATGGACTTTTCAAATATAAGTACAATCTGTTCCAAATGTATGTCATGAAAACGTAAACAAATGAATCGAAAAACGTACCCGTTGATGCCATTTTTTTGTATCTTACCAATTAAGTACTGTGATTTGTTTGTTTTTTAATACCCAATCCCGAAATTCGAATTTTAAATCGGCTTGAAGATGTTTTTCATTTCGAAAATTATTTCTATTGATACCTCAATTTTCGTCAATTATTTTTTAATTACAATTTTATGATGATATTCAATCAAAATTATTGGGAAAAGTTGAAGCCTTCTAAATATAGATGAAATGTGTTACTAGTTCCTTTTGGTGAGTGATTGCGTACGTATTTAATCTGCACAGGGTTTGTATACCCTTTCATCAGATACTTAAGGAACAGCCCATTGGTATGTAGTTTTATTTTAACTGTAGGTTTATTAACTTTTAAAGGTACTCTTTGACCCAAACGTTTACTCATAATGTGGAACCTATATAACTAGGGTTAGGGATAGTCTTAAGACGTGGCCAGATCTTTATGTCCTACCTACTCTTTGCATTGTGATAAAAAAATCAGGAGTCGCACGTCGTGTTATATACATCGAACAGATTACGTGTGACTCTGGATTTTTAATTGGCATTTTTGTCGTAGTTGGGTTTTATTTTATAAACTTTTATTTTTATTTAAATTATTTTGGGGGTTGTAATCTATAGCCAACGGACGATCAGAACGATTCCAACCATACTTCATTTGTCAAATTATGATAAGCAGTTTAGAAGTTAGGAGGGAACAGATGCGAAAATCATAACCCTCCTTTTTGCTTCGCCGTAGTCGGGTAAAATGTATTGATTGGTTGTGCTCTATGAAGCAAGGAATCACCATACCAGGAGCGTCAGAATCAGAATGCTTTATTCGTAAACACAGGTCAAATTACAACAGTGTGCGAGATGTTACAGATTGTTAGATCCTCTATGTTATGCGTCTTGACACGGTAGGTTCTAATAAAATTCGTGGTGCTGGAAGTGCGTTGATCGCACTGTTTCTGTCCAGTCATTTGTGTTATAGTGTAAATAACGGTGACACGCTTGGTTTGTATGGAAAGGGTTTATCAGTGCAGCATCTACACTGCGATCATTATAACTTGTCCCGTGACGCGATTGGTAGCACTGTTCCGTCAGTCGCCATTTTGAACTCTATTAATCTTGAAACTAAGCTTGACAAGCAATGGTGCCAACATGACGGCTAGGGACAAGATATAGTGAACGGTCTGTAGCAGCGACCGCCCAGGCGATAAAGTTTGAGTTTGAGTCTCCGTGCTCTGTGGTGCTGATTTATTAATACAAACCTTTTGTTATTTCCAGCCAGTGCCAACCACAAGAAGTTTTAACAACCTTAAAACTCTTTAGTGAACATTCAAACAGTGACAATATAAAAGTGATGACTGTTTGGTGTTGTGTAGTGAACTCGGTGATAAGGGTGATAAGGCGATAGTTCTGCCCATGTGTGGATCGTGTGATGACGTATCTGGCCCTGGAGCCTAACGGATGGCAGGTGAGTGGACAGCTTTTATTGAGTTAATCTCCGTTATTATTAAAAAAAAAGGTTATATATCATTGTGTTTGTTTGGGAAACTCGCTCGCACAACATACAAACATAACATGTAATACTAGCTTCTGCCCGCTTCTGCTTCTTCCGTCCGCATGATGGAAGTCAACTACTTATACCATTAACTATTATTCACTCACACGCACACACACACTCACACACACAATCACGCATGCTTAGAATAAGTTCATAGAAACTATAACAATTTTATATTTTTACCAGCTTTGATTCTTGGCTGGGTTTTGTTTTATATTGTATTATTTTCTAATTAGTTTAGTCTCAATACTGTATTAAATAAGGGAAGTAGCGAGTCAACCCCAACACAAGTATTTTTAATTACTTACTGGGGCTGTCTCAACTCATGTATAGCATGTAACTTTTGAGACTGAATAAACATTTTTTTTTTTTTTTTTTAATTAAACAAAAAATAATAAAAACTAAAACCCAACTACGACAAAATAGACAAGTAAAAAGGTATACCAAAACATCACAGAAAGACAATTAAAAAATCCGGCGTCATACGTGGGCCATAAATCGAACAGATTACGTTTTCCGTACATTTGACGATATAGGTACTAACATACCGGTCAAAATCATTACCCTCCTTTTTGCTTCACCGTACTCTGGATGTTCCTAAGAGTTGGCATATGATCGGCTTTCTATCAGTGAAAGATTGACAAACAAATAAACAACTTTACCTCTTTATAATTGTTGTTTAGATTTAGATGTTTCCTTCTTTACACATACTCTGCAGAACCGATCTCAATTAAGATTTCTTTGGATTCATATTTATCTAGAAAGTGTCCTCGGGCACATAGTCCTGGGTCTTAGGTCTTGGTGCCCACGGAACCTCTGCTAATTTATACTACCTCGTAGTATCTGACCACATGCAAAATCTGAAAATGACATCAAGAATGGTTGTTGCAAAAGTAGATTCCATCTTAAATTGATATTGTAACCCACAAACACGAAACTACACTTTTAAAGTGTATCTGCAAACGGGCCATCTCAACGAATCGGTCAAACCGCCATGAAATCACATTTACCGACTGAAAACCTTATTTCTTCAGCGGAAGTGACGGAACAAACTAAATAGTGCTGCCACCTGGCGGGCAGCGCCGCCGGAAGTGGGCTTTATTGGCGGAAATGGACCGGCCGACCGGATATAGCAATTTACACGGGCGCCTGGCTGTTGACTTGAGTAGGAAATACACTTTATTTTGAGTTCGTTACTGTTATTTACACTACGAAGCTTATTTATATTTCGCTGGTGAAATGAAAATTGTTGGTGAAAAGCTGATTGTAGAGTTAAGGCTCGTGCATACTGGCGCTACTTGTCGAGTGACGCGACACCGGTAATTGTTTTACCGTGAAGTTTTCTTAGAGATTGTATTATTCAAGTCGCATCGCGCTGTAGCGTCGCCCCTTTTTGTAGGAGCCTTTATTTTTGTTGTATGTACTTACTTAAAGTTTTTGTGGCTGAAAAGAAAATACTGATGAGTATAAGAGTATAACTTGCACGTATTTCCAGTATTTTATGGACATTCTATAAAATGGTGACGTTAGAAATAATAAAAGCATACATCATAAGTCTTGTTAGATCTTTTTGAGGAAAATGGGATATCATTTGACGCATAATAACTCCATTACACTAACAAATAATGCAAGAATCTATTCTACCGCAAATGGGAAGCTATCTACCCCAGCGTGGGACGAGCTCTCCGCAGACAAATCGATAATTTCGTGACGCGAACCGGGGCCGGAATAGAATCGTTGTGGATAGTGAAATAATGTGTCGCTCGGTGATAGAACTTAATAGTATTTTTTAAATGAAACTTACAAATTATGCGGCGATTCAATAATTGGACGAGAATTGAGAGGGAAAAAAAGTCATTCCATTTTATATTAAGTATTTAAAATTATTATTTTAAACTTCAATTTTAAGTATCGGCAATCCAATAACGGAACGTAGGACAGGTAATTTGCAAGCAAAAGACCTCTCATGACCCTATGCCAATTTCAACCATTTTCGAGTAAGTAATTTGACATTTTAAAATGTAAACAGGGGCAACTTTCTGGATACCATGGAAAAACAATGTGATCACGGGTTAGCCAAACATGGTCATCATGGCAAGTCTCGCTTTCGTTAAGTGCAATGATAACTACATGACGGCATTATGTTCAACAGAAGAGCTATTATCATTACTTTCTTCATAATATCTTGACAGGTGTCAACTTTTGCTACCGCTTTTTAAAATATTTAATTTTAGAATTAAATTTTAACGAGCATAGTTTTAAATTCATTACCAAGCTAGCTAGTAATGAAAAGTAATGGAGGGATTACTTTTCATTATCAGCCTGCTTGCTAATGAATTTAAAACTATACTCGTGAACTTTTTTCATAAAATACATTAACATGGTTGATCGTGCTAACGATTATCACCTTTTGAGGTCTAGCACACAAAGTGTTATGTCAATTAGTCAACTGTCATTTGTATACAAGTGGCGAATTAGTACCTATAGACATAGTAGTCCATCATTTGCATGATTCAAGTGGTGTTGATATTAGTTGCATTATTCATCATCGATCAAACTGTAGGTCAATTAAAATGGATAGCAGAATAGGGAATAAGCACGGAATTCAAATCTAATTCATTATTTAAATACACAGTATAAAGAAGTTTAGAAACAAATTCCACTTTTTTTTTCAGTTTTTAAGGCATTACTGATACACGTTATTCTTTATTTTCGGTTTAAGGTTTCAATACTGAGTTTCGAGTTAGGAAAGCGCGTTAAAATTCTTCCATACAAACTTTGATACCCCCCAACCCCCCTTTAAACAATTCATTATTTTATGTTATGTTTCTTTGGTGGAACGGAACGCAAACTCGAAACGCCGTCGTCTTCGTCGTCTTCGGAAATGCCGGAAGTGACCTCAAAAGGCATGTGAATAAATATGTAGGATCAGGAGTGCCGAGAGGTATATCGTCAGGGTTTGGAGTACCCATTTTATTGGGATAAACAACACAGTTTAAAAAGTTACAGGTTTAATTACAGTACACACACACACAATATGAAATAGAAACACAATAAAAAAAAGATAAAGTCAGTAAAAGTAAGTGTAACTATACAGTTACAGTACAACAGACGAACAGACCTTCAAGGTCACAGTTCGTATAGTGGACAAGCCACCTAACAACTAAGTGTATCGCTCGCTATCAGCAAGCCTGTATACAGCTATGTAAATATACAGCAGTGCTGCACCAGGTAAACCGACAGTTTTGTCGGGAGCAGAGCTCTTAAATGAGTCGAATCCGAAGACCGACTGACGAGCATAGCGAGTGCACGCTCTTTTATAAGACGATGCCCCGCCATGAAATCCCTCAACAACTCTGTCCGATGGCGCGCGGAAGTGCGTCATGTGTTTACTTGATACAAAACACTAAAATGTGCTAAATCTAACAAGACTTACATTGTAAAGTAATCAAATAATACAAGAATAATTGTCGTAAATAAACAATAGTGAATTCACAAAGTAAATCAGTTTAAAATTAAAGAAAATGTCAACTTTTGTTTTGAACAAAACTATCAATTACAATATTATCGAAATAAGTTGCCAAAAATCAATTAGTGCATACACAGAGTATTTAATATTCGGTTTGTAAATGTTCCGATTTATTAGACAATAGTTAAATCACTTAAATCATAATAACAAAAAAACAAATCATACCAATTTTGTTAACTACCCACAATTCACAATTGTAATTGACAACCAACTCCGACACGGCCAGAACTGACCTTCTACACGACCTCGTGTGATCCTGAAAAAGAAATCTCTTTGTGAATATCGATCGGCCTTTCTGACAAACAAAAGCCTTAACAAAAGGTAATTTGAAAAGAAAAATCCTGAATTAATCAAATAAAATTATTATCAATAATCGTTGCATCGCAACCATTCAAAATAACCATACTGTTACAGACAATACATAGCTCAACAAAAGTAGAGACATAGTTTCCCAGCCGAAATCACACCATGGGATTTCGACAAGTAACTTGGAGTCGAACAGACAACCCGCATAGGCGTCAACATAGACAACCCGCATAAGCGTCAAGATCAACGTCCAAATCCAGGAGTCAACATAGACATCCGATTAAGCATCAAAATAAACAAGAGTCAACATAGACAACTTGGCAATTCAGCTTTACTATGTCTGTTCCAGATGAATCATCATCAGTGTCAACATTGACATCATCACTAACAGTAACTGGACATTCAGGCATTTTTCGTACACGATCATTATCATATTTGTAAATTCTATTGGCACACAAAGATTTTAACAAATATCTATCACCATCCAACAGTTCTAAAATTCTATAGGGACCTTTAAATTTAGGATCTAATTTAGTTTGGTTTCGTTCCTCATTAGCAATAAGTACAAAGTCGCCAACTTGGAACTTTTTCAAAACAGCTTTAGTCTTATCATATCTGTCTTTATCGTATTCGGCGCTTTTAGTTATACCCAGGGCCGCCTGTTCTCTTACACGGGACAGATTTACTTCTATCTCCTCACTATCAACAGTCATCAAACCTAGAGGCCTAGCAACTCGTCCAATCAATAAGTCTAAAGGACTAGATTTAGTAACCCGATTAATTGTGCAATTAAGAGCAATTTGAACGTCTTCAATGGCATCTTGCCATGATCGCTCACTGGTTTCAACGGCAGTAAGCATACTTTTTAATGTTCTAGCCCTACATGCACCGGTAGCTATTAAATGCAAAGCAATATTATGGGAATCACAAAAATCTTTAAAGTTTTTGCTAGCAAAACAACGACCTTGGTCAGCTATAACCCGAGATCTACATGCACTGTGTGCCAAGGTATACTGACTTTAGGTATAGGGTGTAACTCTGCTTGAATTTTACCAGAGTTTGATTTCGAGACTTTACATGTGATATAGTTATCTACGAATTTTCTAACATATCTAGCCATTTTATCAAACCAGTAATGCTCATAAACCTTTTCAAGTGTTTTATCCCAACCTAAATGCATGATTGCTTCATGTATGTGGTTTATAACAGACCATCTAAAAGCTCTTGGGACAATAGGTAAACAACGAGTTTGACCATTGCGTTGTATTTTACGGTACAAGGTTCCTGATCGTAATTCGTAACTTTGGGCAACATCAGGGGGTAGAGAGTTATTTTTCAGATTAGAAACGATTGCTAAAATCTCAGAATCACGCTGTTGTTCAGCTAAAAGCCAACTATTAGACAGAGTAGTAATATCAACACGTTTCTGTTCTACTTTGTCGATTGATTGTGGAAGGGGTTTCTTGAAAGAAAGACTACGTGGTTCATATATCTGCCTTCTCTATACATAATGTCAAAATCATAAGCCTGAAGAAAAGCCCACCATCTATGTACTCGGGGAGTTAAATCAGCCTTAGTGCGCGAGGCTTTAAGGGAATTACAGTCATTTACAATGGTAAATTTATGTCCTTGCAGATAATGGTGAAAATGCTTAACTGCGTTAACAACGGCCAAAGTTTCCAATTCATAGGAATGATATTTACTTTCAGTTGCAATTGTCCTTTTACTATAGTATTCTACAACATGCATTTTGTTTTCAACCTTTTGAAAAAGAATGGCACCGTAACCATCAGCACTGGCGTCAGTACGTAAATCGATGGGATATTCAGTATCAATATCATGAAAATTTTGAGTCTCAGGAATAGAGCATTGATCAATAATCTTAAGTTTTGTATTGTAAGACTTTTTTTCAGTCATATTAATCGCAAAACCTAATTTTAATATCTCACGGCCTATCATAATACTATGACTTATATAGGCATCCGGTATCACATGAAAGACTATCTCTAAATAGTAACCATCTATTTCTACTTCACTCAGAATCTGTTCGGTACACATTATGCTAGAATTTCTTATTCCCATTATATTAACCGTACAAGCAATACGTTTGCCAGATAACTTTTCAGCAAATGTTTCAGCAATAAGAGAACATTCAGCCCCAGAATCCTAACAAAATGAAAGCGACTCACCAGATTGCTTTAGAACTTCGAACGAACTGATTAGCTGCTCGAAGGCAGGCTCCCACCATCTTCATTTGAACCTCCTGGCCGCCTTCCGGTCGCCTTTGGGCAGCGAGGAGCGACGTTTCCCGACTCCCCACAGCGGTAACAGACGATCTTCTTAGGTGTCGCCTTAGGTGAGGAGCTGGCTGGTCCAGGATGCTTCGTTTTCTCAGCCTTCTTGCGACAGTTTGTAGATTTATGCCCCACTATGCCACAAAAGTGACATACTATTGTACCTGGTTTGAACCTCTTAGGTTGAGAAGAATCGTGCTGGTCAGAGGAAGTCTGAGACTTTCTCTTAAGATGGGACAAGACACTTAGTTCTTGTTGAAGGTTATGCCTAGTATTTACTTCGGTAGTAAATGCTAGTCGATTGGCACGGGAATCAAATTTGGAAACATGGGCTAGTACAGTAGAAACAGCAACGTGTTCGACACTCAGGCTATTCCATTTAGGTGTCAGCGAAGTGACCTGTCGACTGGCATACGCGGCTAAAGATTCACCTTCTTTTGTTTGAAGTTTATGAAGGTTAATGAGGGTAGCGGCAACAGTTTCCGAAACGTCATAACGAGACAGGAAGAGACTCTTAAAGTCTGTCCAGGTCATGCCAGCATATTATATTTGGGAAAGCCATACGTTAGCACTGCTCTATAAAGCTTTAGTTAGGGCAATAATAAGAGGGCCACCTTGAAGAGGCTTTTCCGATAGGCAAATATTTACGGTTGTACTCCAAGATCGAGCATTGGAATCAGGTAGGTCTGGGTCAAAATCGGGCAAGCGAATAACAGCAGACGGCGCAGACTGCGTCTTAATCGCTTCAATTAACTGAGCCATATTATGGTTCTGAAGCTCCAACATTACCCGCCATGGATCACCAACACCTTCCGATTCCTGGGCTAAACCTAATCCCACTTCTGATGTAGGATCAGGAGTGCCGAGAGGTATATCGTCAGGGTTTGGAGTACCCATTTTATTGGGATAAACAACACAGTTTAAACAGTTACAGGTTTAATTACAGTACACACACACACAATATGAAATAGAAACACAATAAAAAAAAGATAAAGTCAGTAAAAGTAAGTGTAACTATACAGTTACAGTACAACAGACGAACAGACCTTCAAGGTCACAGTTCGTATAGTGGACAAGCCACCCAACAACTAAGTGTATCGCTCGCTATCAGCAAGCCTATACAGCTATGTAAATATACAGCAGTGCTGCACCAGGTAAACCGACAGTTTTGTCGGGAGCAGAGCTCTTAAATGAGTCGAATCCGAAGACCGACTGACGAGCATAGCGAGTGCACGCTCTTTTATAAGACGATGCCCCGCCATGAAATCCCTCAACAACTCTGTCCGATGGCGCGCGGAAGTGCGTCATGTGTTTACTTGATACAAAACACTAAAATGTGCTAAATCTAACAAGACTTACATTGTAAAGTAATCAAATAATACAAGAATAATTGTCGTAAATAAACAATAGTGAATTCACAAAGTAAAACAGTTTAAAATTAAAGAAAATGTCAACTTTTGTTTTGAACAAAACTATCAATTACAATATTATCGAAATAAGTTGCCAAAAATCAATTAGTGCATACACAGAGTATTTAATATTCGGTTTGTAAATGTTCCGATTTATTAGACAATAGTTAAATCACTTAAATCATAATAACAAAAAAACAAATCATACCAATTTTGTTAACTACCCACAATTCACAATTGTAATTGACAACCAACTCCGACAAATATATGTTCTTAGCATACTGCTTGAATTTTCACTAAGGTAAGTTTGTAAGCGCGATTTCTGCTTGAAAAGAAGCACAAAAACCATTAAATTTATGTGATTTAGGGCTTAAGAACCTTAAAAACAGTTGTAAATAAAATAGCAACGTGCCAAGTGACGTCACCTCCTGACAGCGAGAGACACAGACGTTGGAAACTGAAGTGGAAAATTGTTGGAGTTTAATTTGCCTCTGGAAACTCTTACACGTCTACAATACCTCTCATATTGCAGATGTCCAAAAGCGGTAGACCACTTCCTTACCATCTGGTGCGTCGCCAACGCGATTGCCATCAATAACAAAAACAAAAATCCCATAACCAAAATCAATGAAAACATCAAAGTGACTCCACAAACACATCAAAGTGACCCTAAAATGACTCCACAAACTCAAACACTATCGTTCCCCTACAATCGCAGATGTTATCGGTTCGTATTAAAATCAAATTGCACGTTAAACTGTCCAATTTGTAGCTGATGATGAGATAGCGCCCCCTAGCGGTTCTTGCGCAACTAGCCGTGACTAAACGGTGCGCGTCAAGTGGCCATGATTGATGAGGAGATACGTGTGGTGGGTGGTGTGAATTGGTCTAGCATATAGGGCAATAACACGCTTGTAAATGTCCCAGGTGAAAAGAAGACCTGCGGGGTTATTTCGTAACACATGTACAATGGCAATGCCCTTCATTTTTAACCGATTTCCAAAAAGGAGGAGGTTATAATATGTTCGTAGAGTATTTTTTTGTGTATGTTGTCGATATTTTCGTCAATTGTGGACGGATTTTGAAAATTATTTTTCGTTTGGAAGGGTATGCTCTCGAGGTGGTCCCATATAAATATTAATAACTTTGTTTTAGTAACTTCTTTTTGATTTAACTTCAATAATACGTATTTTTCCCACTTAGGCTATGTGGACGATGTTTTAAAGAAAGAAGAAAAGAAAAGGGTTTTTTTTGTAAAAAGTTTCATTGCGTTGTTTACGTTATTAAAATAAATAATAAAAATACACATCTTTTATTTACAGACTACATAGACCCACATTGTGTTAGTGTCTATGAAAACACTGGCAATATTTAATGTATAGAGGTATAGGGAAGGAACCATCAAATAAATCCTAACATTGAAAAAAAAAAGTATTTTTTTCTAACAAACTAAATGACTAGATCTATAGTGACTAAACTATTGGAGATCTTTGATTGAATTTTCGTATGCAATCTGGGAACGTCATTGGATATACGTAGTTTAATTTATTGTTGTATTTTCGTCTCTACCTTGTATTACTAATTCGACTGGCAATACAAACTAGGAGTGGGCGTTGCGACGACGAACCGTTTCCAAAGACCGTTTTATGTTCTGCGACGATGGAACCGTTTTACGTCCTGGGTTCAAACAGTCTTCGTTGCACAAACCAGTCTTCGAATTATTCAGTGCGATTCTTTATTTTACGTCTTTGAAAATACAGTCGAGAACGCAATGATAAATGATTCAACGAACGGAACAACACGAGTAGACGAGTCGTCGTCTTCGAACGACCGAACGGAACGCGACAAGTAGTAGACGGACGGACGACGAGTCACTCGTCGTTCGTCGTCGTCGTTTACAAAACAGTCCTTGCAATAAAAAGTGAACTTTATACCAATGATATAGAGTCGATAATATATTACCAGTTGTCAATGCGTCTCGTTCCGTTTGTTTGCAAAACAGTCCTTACAATAAAAAGTGAACTTTATATCACTGATATAAAGTTCACTTTTTACATACAGTCGATAATGCTTTTTGTTGGAATTCGAGCCGATATGAACGTTTCACACATTTTAAATCGTTGATAGTTGAAGTTGAAACTAAGACACTGCAACTATTTCACTCGACGAGAACGTCGGGAACGTCGAAAAGACGACAACGACGAGAACGTCGAAAAGACGGCAACGCAATTATTCTTCGTCTTCAAACCAGTTGCAACGACGACCGTTTCTTGCAACCGTTTTCGTCGTCTCGAAAACGGTTGCGTTTCGTCCGCGAAAAATTCGACAACGACCCACCACTAATACAAACGTCGTGAAGCTCAAGTTTTGGGCTAAATAATGATGTTATGCTTGTTCACCCGAGTGTAAGCTAACTGTTCAATTTTTGAGCTATAAGTAAAAGTTTTCCAAACTCAACATTTTTTTTTTATCACCAATTGGAAGCTCTTGGCCTGAATCTTACCTGATGGTAAGTGATGAGCTTCATCCGGAATCCTCAACCACAGTGGAACTGGCTATCTTACCTCTTACTGCCGAAACACAACAATGCTGCTAACATTGTTGTAATAGCGACAAACTTAGATAAGATGAGTCCTACCACCAACCAAACGGAGCAGACATTTTTGCCCCCACTAGGAATCGAACTCGGGACCTCTGGGTCTGAAACAGGTGGTCTAACTACTAGACCACAGATGCGGTTAAACTCAATCTAGAATTTTTGTATGTCCCACAGTCTCAATCAGTCAAACTTGTAAAGAAACTTCAAAAATATAAGTAATGTCTTATCTAACAAACCTCACAGCTCACTTGCACAAAGACGTGACTAAAATCAATTTGACAACAACTTCGTTACTTCGACATCGAGTTTTCATTTCTGCGTGCAAGAGGCATGCAAAATCGCCTTAGGGGGCTACCACTATCCACTGACCCCTCGCTCATTTGAAAATGAACCTTATTAAGATGAAGTACGGTTGTTATAATTTGTTTGAAGGGTTGTAGGTGTAATGGATGGTTGGTGGAAGATCATCAAGGTGTGTTTGTGGCCGTTTGGGCAATGCCACGGTTGGGATGTGCTGCTGAGGGTTCGTAATAGGCGAGGCAATGATGTTTCATGCTTACGACGCCGTTGCACGTTACCATGGTTACGACTAGCGATTGGTTTTTGAATGTGAGATATAGAGAATGATGTTGTAGGATCATTTGAAAATGAAAATGATAACTATGGATATATCGTCACTTGTTTGAAAGATATGATAGCGCAGGAAAAACAAAACTGTGGTTTCTAATTAAGGTTACGAAGTTCATTTTTCAAAATGTCTACGAATCTTAAAAAACCAGTATTTCCTACTATGACTAATTCCTAATTAGAAAACCCCTATCTTAAGGATAAGCCTTCATAGGTAAAAATGATTTTAAAATTAATGGACAGAATCGACTTTAAACTTAAAGAACATAAGCAGAGGGACAATATTGACTATCGTAAGAAAAATAGGAAAGACTGGAACTGAAAAAGACAGGAACTGACGGAATCGGACTGGAAAAGACAGGAAACGGATTTGATTCCATGCGAAGAGTACCAGCAATATATTATGACATAAACACGGGCAGCGGCACTGTTGCCGAAATTGGATGGAAGAGACGAGATGCAGTCTGCAGCCAGAAGACATCGAAGACAATGCTGAGGTTTCTCAGTGGACAGAACATTACAAGTTTTATTGAATAGAAATGATTATAGAAATACTAGCGGTCCCGGCAGACGTCGTCCTTACTAAATCAAAGGTGACATATCGATAGCAGCGCCATCTACCGGGTCCAATTGTGTTTTCAAACCATCCAGGAACCCATTGAAATATACACACAAAATTCCATCCAAATCGGTCCAGCCGTTTAAGAGGAGTTAGGTGACAAACACACGTACAATTATATAGGTATTTAAGATTTGCCTTATATAAATCTAGCGGTCGAAAGCCATGATACAAACTCTGGGCTCAAAGAATAAAAAGGGGAAAATTAAAATTATTCAAGTTTTTATTTTTTTACACCTGGATTATTTCCGATTCAAAAATTTCATCGTTGACACTGACGAATTCAGTAATGGCCAGAGGCTATGTTGTTATTTGTTTTTATCATATTTTCATATGCGCGAAACTGCTCATATGTTTCCAAATTGTCTCTACACTGGAGTGCGGAACTATGTAGGTAGTTAATATTTTATCTAAATGATAATGCTAAGTAATGTTTTTGTTTTTTATTTGTTTTATTATCCTTTATTTCAATATTGTAAGAATGCACGTCCGTACACTAAGGTGCAGAATTATGTAGGTAATTTATAGTATTAGTAAATAATTTTGTGTTAGACTATCAAGAATATATTTTAATATAATTAAATACTTCAAACTTTTTAATCTCAATTTGGGTAAAATATAAATAAATACAATCAATATAAAACTGTTACAGATTTAAAACATCATGACATAAAAATCAGATAATAATTTGAACATTCAATGACTACATACGTATGTAGGGACCTATATAACCCATTATATTTCTACAGAATCAAAAAATCCTTTCACAGAATTACCATAAGCCCGTAGCATACTGTGTCCGGTGCGATACGGTGGAGCGACCGACGCGGGCGCAGAATCCGAGCCGCAGGCGACGCGAGCAGCTGCCGCGGCACAGTAATGAACGCACCCTGTACGCTGACGGCTTAGATCTTGTACAGGGGGTGAGCTCATTAGTTCAGTTAAAATTCTAGTCTGAATTAATTATTACGATGGAATAGTTCATGTTGTGAATTTACTAGTGACGTTGTGGGGTAAACGTTTAGACAAGGAAATGTACGAAATGTACGCGTGTACTCAAATAGAAAAAGAATAAAAGAAATATAAATTATGAAATGGTGGCATGTTTAGATAGGTACTACGACTCAAAGTTTCTAGACCAGTAGTTCATAAAAAAAAAAGTGGTGATTGGTGTTCTGAAACGACGTTCACTAGATGTCAGCACTGAGACATCAGGTCCGGGCACCTCTCAAAAGTGTCAAAACGGGCATATTAATGAACGAATGAATGAACTTCATCATATATTTTATATTCATTGTCGAATTAAAAGGTCTCTTGTCAAAGTGGCTCATTATACCATTTAGGTACATGCACTTTAGAATTGTCAAGGAGTCGGTGAGTCAGGAAATTGAAGTAAGTTGCCCAGTCCAAAGCTTAGTAGGTAAAAATATAAACGTACTTACATATATGATTAAAATTAGTTTTCTAGTCTTGGTCAAGACTATGCTAGCTAGACCCCAAGGGCGTAAAGCTTGAACGTAGAGCCACTTGTAATTATTAATTTTATGGCAGATAAAACTCGGACATTTAATAGAAGGAAGAGGAATTAATGCAGCCGTTTGTAAACGATGTCATATATCAGAGAGACATGGATTAACGAGTTATCTCAATGAAATAATTGTAGACTGGACTTGTAGATAGTGCGTTTAGAACCTATCTATAACTATAAATTACATTGATGTAGACATTCAGTTGTTTCCTGTTTTCAATCATTATTAAGACATTGCTAGTTTCAGCTATTTTAGCGCTAAAACCAATATTGGAAACATTATCATGGCTTGCTTTTGACGTAAATACTTTTTTTGTTAATTTAAGTAACCTAAATTACTTGCACCACGCAAATTTTCGATTTAATAAAAACCATTTCACACAACAAACATCAAAAACTCTAATAAAAACAATGTTGGAACCATCAAACACCATGTGTTTTGTGATCTCGGAGCGCATTACATATTCGTGCGGTATAATAAATGTATCCGCTTAATTATTATTTTGAAAATATCCGCGCCCCGGGCTCGCCGCGCGCCCGCTACACAATCATATTTCTTATAAAAATAAAAGTAAAATGAGTGTGCACTTGTTCGTGGCCCCACTTGTAAACGGGACAAACTTAGGTGAGTTATATGTTAATAATTTTAAATTGGAGTATATGGTTTTCTTTCGTGATCATTATAAACGGCAGTCTGGTTCTTAGTTAAGAATACAACTCTTATTCTGTGTTCTTAAAAAAACTATACGCCAATAAATGTGATAATAGTTGAAACTGTCTTGAAAAGATAAGCCTAATAATAGTAACCCTCGTTACTATTATTAGGCTTATTTGTAAGGGCCAGTTTCTCTAACGAAAATGATCGCAAAATAAATGTGACAAATTGTCAAGCGCCCGGAAAGTGCTGTGATTGGTTGAATGATTTATCAACGGCCAATTGCAGCAGTTACGCGTGGTTGACAATATGTTACATTAATTTTGCGATACGTTTCGAGCTGCTCAAAATGCACTGGAGTGCTGTCTTTTATTATTCTGGGGTTAAAGTCACCAAACAACAAAAACACCCAAACTTCGAGAATCCTTTCATCTTCTCATTATTCATCAACTTACCTATACCTACTCCATTTAATATAAACATAAGACAAATAACGGTTATCCCTTTCGTTATTTCGATGTAAACGTATTATAAACTCCGATATTTCACGATAACTGCAAAGCAATGTAATCTATTAACCATTTAACATTCAAAATATAATTCTAAAGTGCAGTCATTTCAATAATATTACACATTATTTGTCGTTATTTGACTCTGTATGGCAGATTTTCACTACAGAATGAACATTCCTTCCGTATGTATGCAGTTTAGATGCTACGAATTTGCTACGAAATTGCGACAAAAGTACCAGGAGCTCAGTTAGTGAAGGAGCTTAGAACGTATCCAGAGTGTATTGTAATGGCTGCCGAAAGGGAAAGGGTTGCTCAACCCTTTGTTGCATAGAATTTGGAAGGGAAATAGACGTGTTCTAGGTTGTTGTAAGTACCTATTTAAATATCTCAATGATTTATTTTTTTCCAATATTTTTGATAGCCTAGATATTTCTTACAAAATTTAGATTCAAACATTTTAAACGGATGAAATAAAATTAATATTTAAAATACCGAAACCGAGGAAATAAAAATTGAAAAATGTAGATTAAATGGGAAAATTATGGCCTACCGTTTGGACTTCTTGCTACGTCTGTCTCACATGAAATAAAGTTGCTTTAGGGCTACCTACATACATACAAATGGACAAAAATGAAAGCCTTTTCTAAAACTTCTAAGGACTACACAACTTAGTAAGGTCCCTCAGTACCGAGGGCATTGTTACCGATCAATAGCGACTCCTGCTTAAATAACAATCACTCATTCATTCGCTTCGTTCACTGCAGATCAGTTACATTCGAAAATCGAATTAAAATAGCTGCACAATGCGCTGTCGTTATTTTAATTTTAATTATTTGTTGCCATTCCCCACCTTTTGTTTGTGATTAAATTGTCTATTTGTAATTGGAATAATGAGTTGTCTGTCATTAATATTGTGTGATGATAGTAGTCATCAGATAAATACTGGCAGTTTACACGATTCGCAGACATGAAATGAAAAAGTTTTAATGTAATCTTTATTTATAGAAAACAGATTGTAGTACATGTTACAGTTTTCACAAAGTAGGTAGTATCACATCTCTAGCAATCCATTTTGAATGTGGAATACTTAGATAACCTTACCTTGTCTTTTCATTTATTCATAATATTGGCAATACGATTTTATCTAATAGTGGCATGTTTGCCGGAACTTTTAATAAATTATAAGTTTTGGAAGCCTTTTATTTAACGCCTCTCTGAAAACTTAAGTCCTAAGTAATAGGCACTTATCTAATTATATCCGTCTTATTTACGACGCAAAACTGAAAACTTTATAATTTCCCTCTGCTACTAAACTACGCTTTCAGTACTTTCAAGACTTTCGTATTGTTGAAATATGATTTTGAAATTACCTACTAGGAGTAGGTTAAACAACTAAAGTTTGAAGCACTTACATATTCCAGTATCTAGACTAGATTTCTTAAATATTAAAAAAAAACTTATCCTCGAATACGTAACTACTTACACTATAAATACTCTGAGCTCTAAAGTACTCGGAAAAACCTGAAAAGTATTTTATTATTAACTACCAATTCGTTTCCGCTTCCCACTGACTCAACAGCTTGAAAAAACATCAATATTTCCTTATTATTGTGTACTTTAATATGAATTTATTCATCACAAATTAACCGGAATAAATTCTCTAAATTATGGTGAAAACTGCATCAAAATCAGTTGCGTGGTGTAGAATAAGAACGCGGTCACACAAAAAGCGAAAAGCGACTTTAATTTATTAGATTCTAAAAACACATGCAAAAATATATTTACAGAATTTAGAAACTTAATATTTTTTTATATATTTTTTTAGGAAATAAGTATTTAAAAATGTATTTAATATGTATAAAGATATAATAAACGACATAATAATCAGGTATATAAAACTGGAGAGAGAAATAATCATAGGGCATCAAAAAATTCGTCCGCATCGTTGTCAACAGGAAAAGTGCTCAAAAAGCTGGCAGCATGGCCACCTTAACAATATCATCGGATTTATTACAAACAATAATAGTTTAATAACAAGAACAACCCCGTAAATAGGAAAATTAGACGGCAAAGGAACACTGCAATAATGCCTTATTCAGTTGCTATTATTTATTCGATAAACTAACACAATCTCTTTGGTACATAATCACTAATAACATTTTACCACCATTTTAGGTAATAACCAACCTTAATGCTCTGTAAATAAAGATTTATAGAAACGTTTGGTTAAGTTTGTCAGTCCTAATAATGGGTTATCGTCGATATAAAATAATTATATTGTTTGCTATATGACATATCGTAATATTATAGTCACGAAGTTTCGTTCGACTATTATTTATTATTTAAATTATCGCTATTATGAAATTATTGAGGTTTATTTATCCTCAATCACTGGTAGATTAGTGTGACGGTAAAATATTGTGATTATGTAATTATATGCCAGTAGAAGAACTATTCTACTTCATCTACATGACACTGACAGAATCTAACCCTGACTTTGCGCATAAACTTTACTAAAAAGAAATGCTGCATTTCTTTTCAGGGATCACTCAGCTGGTAAACGTCAACTTCTTCTAAAATATTGACCATAAAATTTACGTGTTTCAAAAGATCCAAATAGATACCTACTTACAGAAATAATCATTACATTTCAGTGAAGTTCATGCTCAAAGGCAGGGTTATAATATTATGAACTGTCATTGTGACTTTCCCTGCCTATCAACTGCCCTGCAAATAATGGTATTACCCTATAGCTTTGTGTGCGCCCTGTTTTATACATAAAACAGTACATAACTACATAGAAAGGTGTGCGTCTTGCGAGGCGTGGCCGGCTTCCTCGCGGCAAGGCATTACAACCAGTGTTTATAGCGATATAACCGCCTTACTATGTAGGTTGCATAAGTATCTGATAGCGTTATATTACTGGCCTATGTTCGAAGGCATTCGTCAGCTGAAAAGATCTTGTAAGAGTCATCTAGGTTATTTTATAATGAACTCGTTTCGACTCGGCTTATTGGTGACTCTCACGAATTTACTCGCCCGAAACGGGCGAGACGTGTTACACGAAGTCAATTTATTTGTGTCAATTTTTAACTCCAGAAATAATTATTAGGCAATTGGCACATTTTGAATCTTTATGCAGTTAAGTTATTCTTAACTTTATTGCATGAAATTCGAAATGTGACAATGCCTAATATGTAAAACAAGAAACGTGTGTTTTTCGTCGTTTTTTGCTCTATCTTAATACAGTAAGGAACCCTACGTGTGCTAGTCCGACTCGCACTTGGCCGGTTTTTATTTTATTAATATTTCATAGCATTCATTTATGGAAAACCAGAAAAAAGTAGTTGAACCTTTATCCAACAAATACGACTCTGGAATTCCTGCATCTCTAACATGTATAGCTACTGACTCTGTATAATTCCAAACCTGCCTAAGTACAAACTACATAAGTACATATATGGCACTATCATAGTTCCTAACAGGTGCATCTTCCTCGAGACAGTTGTGCATCGCTTTCTGCAAACTGTCTGAAGTTGTGCTAGTAACCGTGCGAGTGAAGGAACATACAAAGTTCTGTCAGGAAGGACATAGTGAGTTACTTGTGGAGTTGTCACTGTCACCTGTGGTAGCTTGCAGCGATCTGTGAACTGTGGGAGGGTTTGGACTTTGTGTGCTTTATGTGTTAGGGTTAGATTTTTGAAGTGAAAACTTCTTTAGGCGCGTTGAGAGATTTTTGGTAGCGGGAGTTACGGATTCGCGTCACCGACATGCTCGCGCTGTAGTGCTTTACTATAGAATATAGATGGCGCTAATACCAGTTTTATGTTCTCACTTCTGTAGGCAGTCCCCATGACTGCTACAAAAAATAGATTGTGATGCAAAGCAATGATGCGGGAGACTTTGAGAGATTTGTTTTCACTATTTCACTTTACATATATAAGTATTTCGTTTAATGTGACATTTTTTCTACAAAAGTAGATTACCTATGTATAAAAAAAATATTTTCCAGATTAAAAATAGGTTCAAAAACCGATTTCTACTCAATAACAACGGAGTAACAATATAAACAACCTGCATGGTACACTTTCAGAAATTACACGCAGCAGGCATACAACATTACCGAGATGAGTGGGTGCTGCCAACTGCAGCAACCTAATTGTGCCCCATTGCACTGTCCCCCCGGCGGTCATGATCTAGCCACACGACTACCCCAAGGCCCTCACTAAATACAACCGCAACTTCGCGAACGCAACGAAAAATTCCAAATTCGAAATTTTAATTTGACGTTTCGTAAAATTCCTGCCGTAAACGGTAAGGATTGTTTCAATCGTGAGATTTTTTCGTCATATTCGTGAGTTTTTTTACCGAGGTTAGCCTTAGGGTTTGTAATTAGACGAGGTTGATGTATGCTGCATGTGTTCGAGATGTGACGTGTGAACTGGGATCACGAGTTCGTGATACGGCTCCTCATCAGTGCTCTGGATCGATGTCAATTTTAGGGATCGTATTGTTTCTGTGAGGGCCTAATGATGAGTCTGCATTCCTGGCTAAGTGATTGTTACGTGGAAACCCTTCGGTATTTTAGTTGCTTAACTAAAATGCAAATATTTTTGTAAGTATAGAGGTTTGTTCTTTAACCGGTGAACCAGGCTCTGATCTGAAATCATGTAACGTAAATTGAAACTGAGATATTCTTTTAACGAATGATTCTAATATTGAGAATGAGAAGACTTTTGAGAGCTGTCATCCCTGTTAAAAAAATTATTTCACTAAGTCACATCGTGTTTATTTTCTTTCCTACTAAAAGTACTAGAAATAAGGTGGTTATTTCTCTAATGATTAAAGTTGATAACAATTTACAGTCGAGATCCGTATTGACCTAAAAAAACGCCAGGATTAATAACGTAGCCAATTTTAAAAAGTCACCACCGTGTTAATCGCTGGCGTGTTTGTCCCTGCCGTGTTTGGACGGTGACAGCACTAGTGCGAGATCAAAGGAGCGAATCCAATATGTGCAGCGATGCAGACGTGGAAGAGGGGCGTAGCTCATAATATGAGTGTGTTGACAATTTTATTGATTAATAACATGACTGAATAGACTCGTGAATACCATCATGGGGAAGTGGTTTGTCCAGAAATGTAGGTACTATAATGTTTAAAAAGAAAAAAAACTATAATTTATTTATTTATTTTTATTAGGCTCTTCAAAAATAAGTACAGTATTCAAATTCAAATTCAAATAGCCTTTATTAGCAATCTTAAACTAGTTTTACATTAGGTTTAGACATCAGAGTTCGCCAGACTGCTTTGCTCTTTAGCATAGGCCTCCCCCAGGCTTTTCCATAGCTCACGGTGGTGAGTCTTTCTCCTCCATGTCCCTCCCGCAGTAGTTCTCAAATCGTCTTCCCATCTTTGGAATGGTCTTCCTCTTTTCCTCTTTCCTTCTCTGGGATACCATTCTGTACAGTATTACTTTATAATTTATACATTGCAAATTTAAGTCTAAACGCCTCATTACTTATAGAAAAGCACAACATGCATTTTGTGCAGGTAGTAACACAATTAGATAATTAATTAAAACAAGTAATACATAGTTTAGATAAAAATAAGATAGAAATAGATAAAATTAGATAATGTACACATGACACATGTATTATCGACAATGCATGTGCGAAGTCGTCAATAAGAACTGACGGCTGGAAGCTGGAAGACAGATCATGGATGGTTGCATGATAGTAAATACTCTGCTTACTTTAAGATAAAATAAATGAATTGAACGGACCAAATATTAAATAATATAAAGGTGCGAGAGAGTAATATTAGTTGAACAATTAGTACACGATCACCGGTTAATCGTTTACTTATTGTTCAAATAATATTAATGATTCATACATTCCAGTCCAGTCCATCGAGTAAGGTAAAATGGTTATTCGTCAGTTGCGTTTACTTTCACCGTACAGGAATAGAGGAGTATCACTGACGTAGTACTATTATTCTACACTGTGCTACGCTTTAAGGCTAGCAAGTGCTCTGGTACTTTTATACAAGAATTAATAAAGCCGCTAAAAACACAAAAAGTCACCACCGTGTTAGTCACCGGCGTGATTGTCTGTGGCGTGTTTGCACGATGACAGTTCTGGCGAAGATCAAAGGCGTGCGCTCAATATGTGCAGTGACACAAACAAACGACGGGAAGAGTTGGGAGTTTGGGATGGTTCTAGTTATCGATAAAAGTTAAATTGCAGATGAAAATCGTGGTTAGTCGCATGTTTAAATTCCTGTCAAACTTGGTTTCTGGCTGTATTGAGGATGTAGCTTTTGATCTCAGGAATTTCAGCTTCAGCTTTTTATCTGTATTTCAAATATTATTATGGTGTATAAGTACTAAAGAGTATGCTATTCTATTCTAGATAGATATTTTAAATTGTTCTAAACTATCAATTTAGTGAAAAATAAAATGATGGAAGTCTGTATGCTTTATTTGATGAAATTAATAGTATGATTATTTCAGTTTCCTACAAGCATCACTCAGAAGGTAATTACTTACCGATCTCAAAAAAAAAAACATAGTCGTACCTACCTGTAAATTGTAAAAAATCACGAGCACTGATATCCCGCAATCGACATTAGTCACAACACTATTTAAAAAGCTGAATGCACTCTGATAGAAATTTGTTTTTAATCGACCTCAAATTGGGCGCGAAATGAGTTGGACCCTCGGGTGGGGTGCGTCAAAGATAGCTTCATTACAAACGCAGAATTAATATTCTAAACATTCATCATGTTCAAAATATATTAAATGCTACGCTCTTTTAACTACCAGAATTTTTATAGACGAAGATTTTTTTTGTAGTTTTGTAAAAAAGAAATGACCTTTGCTCGTTTGCGCGTTGCTCGTTTGCGCGTTGCTTGTAAAAATTCAAGGTAAAACGATTCGTCAGATTCGATATTTCATACTACATTTTTAGTTTTACAAATCCGACTAAATCCGTCCTAAATTATTTTTAGATCAGCGAAATATTTTCCAAAGTATTTTCAGGTTGTTGTGAAAAATTGCTTTTTCATCACAAACTACGCACTACTTACTAAGCTGTGGTAATAGTTTTAATACTCGGCTTTTTACTTATTCTGAAATTGTTTAATATGTAGGTAATAAAATTCGAAAGCAACGTGGTTTCATACCAGTGTTGAGTACCCTTTTAGATCTTAGATGAACAGGCGGCCCGTAAACAAATAAAATATTTAGATACGCGTTAGCACGTGTTGCTGGTAATAAAAAGCGTGACCACAGCGTAGACCACAGATTCTAATTTACAATTCGAAATTCTCAACGATTGTTTCCCTCCAAAATCTGACAGCTCAATTACATTCAGCCTCGGACGACATTTGTTCAAATTGCCTATGTTTTATGGATAATACCAGATTAGATCGATCGTGCGTCGAATGTAATAGGACTCTTATTTCTACCTAACTAAAGCTTGAAATTCAATGACAATCAATTTTGGAACTGTAAGTTTGAATTTGTAAACATAGGTTCTTTTTACGTTCCATTTCGCGGTTAACACAGCGTGTAAATGAGTTCTTTATCATGTCGTGTTTTAAGCGACTGTTTATAAAGTTTTGTTTCGGGTGACACTGAAGGGTGAATAAATTAAAATAACAGCGATAATATAGAGGGAAATGTACGACAAATTGGCATATAGCTGTAACTAAATTACTTTTATAATTTGTAGGGAGATGATAGGCGAATGTTTGAATAGAAAATTGACAAAAATCCTGAAACCGCCGAACTGTAAGAAATGTGATGAATAAGTGAACTCCACATAAAAACATCTATTTTTATTTATCTTTCTTAGCTCATTTCATTTCAATATTTCACTATTTTCTGTAGTTCGTGTTTTCGGTACCTACTACCTACTGCTATTGCCAATCATCCAACCAGGCACAACAACTTGCTCATTCCAGGATTTGAAAGAGAATGGCAGAGCTGTCCAGGTAGCTACTTAGATCCTTCCTGGTAGGACATTTGACTTGTTACTACATCTAGTCTATCGACTATTTTCTGCTTTAACAAAAACAACTTTCTACTCAATCTGCCTAGCCTTTTCCCAACTATGTTGGGGTCGGCATCCAGTCTAACCGGATGCAGCTGAATACCAGTATTTTACATGGAGCGACTGCCTATCAGTCCTCCACAACCCAGTAATTGGGTAATACGATACCCCTTGGTAAGACTGGTTGTCAAACTTGCGGGCTTCTGACACATGGTAACGACTATCAAACATTCACGAATGGCAGCCGGCACGGAGGAGTCTGGATATGTAAAGATGGTCACCCATCCACGGACCAACCCCGGCAAGCGTAGCTTAACCTGATGGATCGACCCATGCGGCAGTTATTACTTAGCCACGAGCTGCTCCAAAACAACATTCTACAATTTTTATTTTTTAATATTACTTTCTTTCAGCTCCCTTATCCCTCTTTCCCTTTACCTTTCTACAAATGATTCTAGCACATTCTTTCCACTACGTATAATTTGCTTACTTATGTACTGTAATACATAAAGACATTTCGCACTGGATACATACGTTCATCGTGCACCTGCCATTCAAATCACGCCTACAGCACTTAACAGCAATAATACTATCGAATATAGAAACGATATTGAACTCTATCGCATTGTGATAAGGGTTGTGAAATATCAAGCACTAGTAAAGTATTTGTCTTAGTGAGGCGAATTATGGACAAAGATTAAGAATTTAGACAGAAGAAGTAGGCCAATTCTCGTAAGTACTTAAAAAACGTACACATTCAAGTCGCAATCTGTCAAACTTGTCAAAAATGTTGGTAACTTGATTGTATATTTGACACATTGCGAATGACATGCGAATGCGAACGTTCTTAAAAATACGGGAATTGCTCCCTCAAA
Source organism: Eupsilia transversa (assembly GCA_914767815.1). NCBI lineage: Eukaryota > Metazoa > Arthropoda > Insecta > Lepidoptera > Noctuidae > Eupsilia > Eupsilia transversa. The sequence continues at coordinate 7,471,422 of OU611894.1, read as the reverse complement.
TTAAAATTATATTTTTTTCGTCTTAAATTCGGTATGCGGCTCGGCAGACTTGGCGTAGTTTTTTAACCTAAGTCAGGTAACCTGCTCACTCGCGAGAGAAGGACAAAAGATAAGTTAGTCGTTTTATTCTCCATCACAGTCAAACATACACCCCAGGCAGACTTTGATACCTATCAATGCCGCGAAGCAGGTTATGTCATGCCTACGTCACAAGTCTCCAAAAAGTCCCAGTGAATCCTAGCAGAATCTCTATAAAAATATTTGAATAAATTATGTGCTATGAAGGTTACTTCAAAACACTGGCACAGTTTATTGTAACAGGGTTTTGTGACTCCTACTACACTACCTTAATATTATGTATGCTATCACATCTGCGTCGTAGTCTATGCCCGCCCGTGGCATACAGTTACCGAAGTGGCAGAACGCAAGCGGTGCGCCCGCAGGCATCACGGAGCGCCCGCGCCGCCCGTACGCACCATACGTTATACTTGCGGCCTGAAAAACGGATATGCTCAGTTTTTTGTTCAAGGTGAACGTTATTGTGTCTGGCAACATCTTGAGATCTTATCTTTTTTGTTTATATTAGAATATATCTACTATGGAGGTTTAAAACGTAGGGCCCAGCGTAGTTTGGTTTACGTTCGTCGAACGTACATATAAGCGGGAACGCTCAGTTGTCTATTGAATGAACTTAGCACCAAGTACTCACATTCAGTGGAAGTCGGAAAACTCCCGAGCCCAGTGGGTCTTCCGAATTGTATTTATTTATTTTCTTTTGTTTTCGTTAAATTATATTTTAACCTAAAAAGCCAACAGTTTGCGTTTCCGAATTAATTGTGTAACATTTTTCGTGCATAGTTAAATTCACAACTTTACTACAAATGCACGGCGTGTCTGTGCAACGCGATAGTGCGACGAACTTGGCTTCTACGCTGCCTCTACGAAGCTGCGTAGCAGCAGCTACACGTAATCTATGCTTTGCATACGCCCTACTAACACCTACGCTGCTTCTACGCAGCTGCGTAGCAACTGCTACGTTGAGTCTATTCTTTGCATACGTTCTGACTAATGCCTATGCTACCTCCACGCAACTGCGTAGAAACTGCTACGCGGAGTCTACGTTTTGCATACGTCCGACTAACGCCTATGCTGCCTCTACGCAGCTTCGTAGCAGCAGCAATGCGAAGTCTACGCGTTGCATACGTCCAAATAACACCTACGCTGCTTTTACGCAGCTGCGTAGCAACAACTACGCGGAATATTTTCTTTGCATACGTTCTGACTAACGCCTACGCTGCATCTACGCCGCTGCGTAGCAATTGCTACGCGGAGTCTACGCTTTGCATACGTCCGACTAACATGGGTTTATTTCTAAGGAAAACTTCTTAAACTCATGTTCTGATAAAAGTGTAAAGTAGTGTGCTATACACAAATAAGTAATGCTAAGAAAATATAATATGGCGGCATTTCTGATTCCGTTTATGATCTCATATATTTATTAGATCATACTTTATACCGATTAAACCTGTCGGTAGTCAGTATGAAATTAAACAGTAATTTATTATTGGAAAATAACCCGAAACACCATACAGTTACAGGCGTATGACCAATACGAATTATATGGCGATCTAATAACATTTTGATAATATTATGTTCATATGCTAAACACAACAATATTTCGAACAAAACCAGCTGCTGTAAAAACAAACATTCGGTGAAAAGAAGTATTGAACTGTTTTTGTTATAAATTAACTAAGACCAAGTTCAAATAGAAAAACTCTAATAATTCCGTATTGCCCAAATCCGTGTGACTGAAGACGCAAACAAAAGCAAGATAAATTAAAAACCGACTTCAACACGTGACGTAATTTCTTTCACAACACTTCTGCATCTGATTTATAGCCTTTTAGCTACATAATAAACACATCACTAGTCCACAATAGGCCAATAATTACGTATTGTACTGCAACGAGCCTTTCAATAGGCCGTCTCTTCAGCAGGTGGGGAACATTGTTCGTCTGCTTAGAACATGTTACTAGTGAGCTGAACTGTTGTACCAATTACTTGTGAATAGTAGGTCGATAGGATAATGGTAATTTATCAGAACTCGGTATCATGCAAAAGAATAGTGTAAGGCTGATGCAACAAACAAAAGTAAAAGAATTTGCCATCTTCTAAGTACCTATCGTTTTTTTCTACACAATTCATTTGGTACGGTTTATAATAGGATTCGTGCTATTATACGTCTTTGTATTAAAAAACTATATTTTTAAACAAGATAATATTTCAAATCAAATCAAATCAAAATATTTTATTTCACATAAACCTACATGGGCACTTATGAAACGTCAGAATCTAGGTGCACGGTTCCAATTGGTCGTTTCCTATGGAGAAGAGCCGGCAAGAAACTCCACGGTTACTCTTTTAAAAATAAATGGGTTTTACAATGCTTTAAATGTACAGTTTGAATAGGTATGAGAGGACAGCGTAGGCCTGTCAACAAGATACTTAAAAAAAAAAAAAAAAACATAATATACACGATAACAGACTTAAAAAATAAATAATTATAATATGTATTACATGTATTTATAAGAGGGGAGGAAAGAATCATATTGCATTTAAAAAATTGTCCGCAATGTATCCGCTATGTGTCCGTTGTATGGCAATGCTGATTCTTTGGCCAGAAAATTAGCCAGCTCTCTGGTCACGTGAAGAGTCGACCAACCGCTTGGCGATGTCTGGTCGTCTTTGTTAGGAAGTTCCATTTTAAGAAGTAATAAAGTAATAAGTAGAAGTACTGCTAATCCCACAAGGTTTTTCCTAAATGGTCTGGATACCTACATAAACTCTTAGGAAAGTCTAGCTTTGCTATTTAAGTGTATACAAAAGCTGCATCGGCAGGGGCTGTTGTGCATCACATTTACCAGCCCAGCTCACTGACTGATTATGTGAGGAAAAAAACCATTTGCTCGATTGTGATATGTTTAATCAGCGGGGTGACAGGCCTAGCTGATGTACCCGAAATTCACTCACATTTTGCTAAACTTGATAATAATAGAAAGTGCCATATTCGGTTCAGTGATTATACTGAACTGCCGATTAGTTATATGTTAGTTGTGTAAAGCGGCACTACTTGCAACAAAGCATGACAAAATATGTCAACCTTAGTATTTATCCTACATCGCCGCCAGTAACTTGTACGAACCATTTAGCCACTTTATATCTCCTTCTGTCGTTGTCATTATTCAGACATGCCGGTGGTCTATTTACGAGTACATAATGTACTGCGGGTAATTTCACAATAGTCCACCGATTATATATTTAAGTAAATAGCACAGATACAGTTTATATTCTGCTTGTACTGAGAAAGGTAATAGCTGGCTGTAGGGTGACAAGTAGTTGAGTATTTTGAGGATAGTTTGATCTAGTTTTTATGACGGTATATTCTTGGAGAAGTTATTAGGCAAACACTATAGATTTGATAACTTACGACTGAAGCCGAGTATACCCGATTCAGCATCACCGACGGAGCGTGACGGTTCAGTTTTCACTTCAAAAAATATTGTAAGGTAACGGCTTCTTTCTGAGAACGGACGGCTATTGGTTCTTTCCTCCGACCAGATGGACCAGAGTCGTGTCTGGTGAGCAACTGCCCGGCGATTGATGTCGGGAGTTCGTAAATAACTCGTCGCGCTGTAAACTATGCTTGCGCGATGCAGGATTTTTGTGCAGTCAGGTCTTTGATGCGTAGTTCGCATATGGCTTTGTAGATGCCGCCACAATCCAACACATTGACTCAATGCTTTGCGTGGTTGGTTTATAAACTGAAGTTCAGAAGAAGAAGTTCAGGTTTCTGTACTAATGGCAATCATGACCAAGAATAAATGTCAAATTTGTCTAACTCAACATCGCTTCTACCAGTACTTGCGTTTGGTTTAGGGTAATTAAAGCAAATGCCCCTTTTCCAGTCAGAAACGAGTATTAACCTAACCTACACAAAATTGTCGAACACTGTAAAATTCGAGTATACTACAGCAAATACTCTACCGAACTGTCCCAAAAAAAAAAACTTTTCTTTTCATACCTTTTCACAAGTTTTTCTTCTAGTTAGTCCTGCTACACCTCGTCTTGATGGTCCCTCTACCCCCGCAATAGTGTAGGTACGGCCAGTAGGTACGCTAGCCGCGGGCTGTCACGATGAATGACCCGCCACGCCGCCCATACACAATTTCACCGGACTGCGCTCATGAAAAGACCTTTTTTTTCTTTTAAACTTTTTTTTTAAGCATGATGAGCTCCTTTTTTTAGCCTCGGATATTGTTTGATGGGTCTGTTTTGTCTTTGTTCTGTATGTAGGTGAGATGTGCAGTGGGGAAATGAGCCACACTACACATCAACATTTTTTTTAACTTTTTTGCGGTAATATATGTTTGCACCCATAATTCTTTGGATATGGGTAGAGCCTGTTTTTTAACACTTGGACAGAACATAATTAAGTCACTTTAGTTATTAACACTCTGTACTGTCCACTGAGCGGACCCTGGACTGGGAAAAGGTTAGCCATTCATTTCGGCAGTACCTACTATCGAGTTGATTCTTACTCCTCTATTTAACGAATTGCCTTAATTGGTTAACAGTCAGGCCTACTTATTATAATTTTGCATAACAGTTTTAATGTATCGATTTCTTCATTATTAAAGTTCAGTCTGTTATAAAATACTTTAAGCGGGGAAAGTCATGGTGTGACTTTACGTAAAAATCTTAAAAGAAAGTAAGTCACAAAAATCAATCACCACTGCGCCACAAAGTCTAAACAACAACAACACAAAAAAGAACTATTCTTTTAATAAACTAGCAAAAAATAACAAAAAGGGGATCACCGTCACAGACCCCAAAATTATACCATGCCCGACTATAATCACCCTATCTGGGTTTTTTATCGGGGACCCACAAATCTAATATGAGTAATGACAGGATCGGAGAGTGGGCACTATAAAGCGCCTATTTTGTACCCCTTGTGTCATATCCGACGATTTATTTGAGACGTAATAATAATGTTTTAGGTGTAGATGAAAATGTTAGATTTGTTTTAAAGTTGTTTTTTGGAGAAAACAATGGTTGATACGAATGATACAGTCCGTACGTAGCTCTGTACAATATTGTTGTTTTTGGTACTTTCAAATATAATGTTTCTTTTTGGGAATTTTATAGCCTGTTAACTTTTTCCAGACATCCCCAGACGGAAGGTAATGTTTTGAGGTGGAGTTTGCGCACCTTCCAGGATTTAAAAAAAGTATTTGTTCGACGTGTCATGACCTTTAATATAGTCATGGATTTATATTTTCCAAACAAACCTCATTTTAATTAGGATTAATTTTCGGATAAACTTTTGCTAGTGCACTCAATCTTCCCAACTTCTCAATCTGCTATACCTACGTTGTCATTCGAACGGTTGTTTTGTGCGTGAGTGTAAAATGAGTGAATGAGTTTAAAATAAAACCGATCAAAAGAGATCTAAAGAGCTCTGAACTTGTTCAGCTATCCTTTGATTCATGAGCACAGCATCGGTCCAGTCCAATCAAATCAATCCTTCCTGTCGACAAATGACGTCATTCCTCATTCCAAATCTAAATCTCAACACATTTCCTTCATCAATCCATTCGTCAATCAATTAGACCCCGTGGCTGCGCGGGCGGCGGGTGTCGTGCGCGGGAGCGTGTGCGCAGCGGGCGCGCCGCGGGGAGCAAGCGCCTCGCGACATGCAGCCTTTGTCTTTGCGCACCTACGTGTTAGTACGGCATTTTGAAATAGAATGCTTTTGTTTTAAGGAGATTGGCTAATGAGGGAAATATGTTTTTTTTATTATATTGGCGACCTGGGACGTTTTTATTTGCCAAAATACATGGCGTTTTGTTTATTTTCGGCTAGTCTCTCCATGATAAAAAAGTGAGTTGAAGATTTTTACTTCCATTTCTTTTAGTAGGTATGGAAAAAGTGTTTCGATTTTTTTGACTTTTCTTGTACTGAAACCGCATTTTGTCCAAAACAGTTATTTGATCCTTATAGAAAACAGGATCGATTGGCATCATTTTTTTTTGTTGCTAAAACTGTTTATTTTCTTGCAGTTTTTTTTTTAAATCTGTGAATGCTGATCAATATGTCTCAAAAAGTTAAGGACAGTCTCCTAAGACCGTTTTCCTGTAGCTACAACGGTTAAGGTAGCTGCCCTTATTGCCCCATCTCAAAGATCCACCTTGTATACAGGGTCAAATTAAATTAGCTAGCGAAACTCCACAAACGTGTTGTGTATCAATATCCCGTGCGGCTAATATAACTTAGCCACGAGCTCCTCTGTGGTGGATTTTCACTGAACGCTTACCTCTGACCGTAGACGGGTCCACGAACGGGCGCACAAAGTCATTCTTATTATCATAGGTATCATAATCGAAATGCTCTCTGCGTCTCGGTATGCATTGGATCTGTCCGGTTTGTGAGTGGTGTTTTTATTTGGACGATGACAGTCTAGGTCCTGAAGCTATTTCAATTTACTTATCAGCACTCGTATCTAGAATATTTACTGGTAAATTATATTTAATTAATCTCCTAAAGAACTTTTTAGAACACATTAAAAACATCTGCGTGGAATAATTTATTACTTTATAAGATCCCCTTTATTGTTTCCACCAGGTATTAAAATATGGCAACTCGCTTTTAATGGCGAGAGTTTTATACAATACAATAGACGTAGATATATTTAGTAACCTATTCCGCTTAACTATTCCTAAAGAGTCATAAAAAACCCTGTAAGAAATCGATACGTGTTTTACCTCTCAACGAGGCATCCTCAGGATGACGATTGACTTTTCGCGAACCCGAACACGACGTGTTGCCACGCCGAGCGCTGGACGCTGCTAATCGTCATACTGAGGATGCCTCGTTGAGAGGTGAAATACGTGTCGATTTCTTACAGGATATTTTATGACACTTTAGGAATAGTTAATTGGAATAGGTTACTAAATATAACTACGTCTATTTTATTTTATAATAAAATTGATTTCCGCCAAGTCACGCCTGAATCAATTAACTATCACAAAGCCTATTATTATCGACATCCTTACTTTCCTAAGAACTCATTGGCAAAAACTCAAAAATCCAATGGTTTCCAAACTTTTTATTTCATTCTGGAAAGCGAAGGCGTCATCATCTTTCTTGATGGTTTTCGTCCTATAATACTGGCCACAAGCCTCCTCCGGCCAATTATCAATGTGTTTTTCAATTCATATGATCTTCCTGAGTTTATCTTGGACATTACTGACATCGGTGAAGGATAACATCGTGAGGATACAAGCCCAATTGTCGTACTTAAAAAACGTTTTTCTCTTTATAATATTAGTGTAGTTATAAGTCTTAAATCGCCAACCCGTCTTGGGCAAGCGTGGTGATCAATGCTCGTGCCTTCTCTGTATGAGAAGAGGCTTTTGCCCAGCTGTGGGACAATAATAGGCTGGTATTATTATTATTATAAGCCTCTTCCTATTACTGTTTGTGACAATCTTGTACAGGGTGATTTGAAAAGAAACATTGTTTTTTTTCGTTAAAACATTTGGGGTTTTTAGGAGTAAATTCAATACCCACGATAATTACGCACAGCACTAACAAGCTAATGCAAGGAGCTGTCAGAATTAATAAAGTAGAGGTATCGAGTGTCGACGCGTGGCCGACAATGGACCAGTGTTTTTTATTCGTGGCCGGTAATGGGCGCCGCGTGGCGTTACGAGGGCGTATTGTCGGCCACCCTGAGTGGTATAGCGTTATGATACGGTAACTAAGTACTTGATGTGTTCCATCTTTAATTTTTCTGCACGTGTGTTTTTTTACAAAAAAAAGTAACTGAGTTTGTGAGGAGGGTGAGGTAGTAGGTACTTAACCGGACGTCTGATCAATGTATTGTGTTTGTGTCGATCGCTTTGTTTGCGGAATTTCCAAAGAATCCCATAAACGTACAGCTACTTCTTAAGAAAAATCGTAAACGTACGTTGTATTCATATTAAACTATCAAATAAATTATTAACATAAAAAAATTAAGAGTTACAATATTTTCAGAACCGATTTTTTTCAAACTGCAATATAAACAAACAAATAATTGCGGAGAAATAATATTTGTTCATCAATATTATTTTTAAATACGAGCACGTTAATTGGCCATGTAACGAAATAAAAAACAATTTGCCTTTTGAGCAGTCGGAAATCGTTCGCATTGTAAATTCGCGGCAATATGCAAAATAAATGCATAGAGCACGCGCCACCTGCCAGTTCAATTTGAATTTTGAATTTCGAACGCTTTCAAAACTTATCTGCGTGATGCGATTTAAGGCACGCAAGCGATGCGAGGGCGCGAATCGGAGGGAATCGATGCTTAAAATCACATTCGGTTCGCGATTTAAAATCATTTTTTGATCCTTTGATGTGTTGTGCAAGTTGTGTTAACTAATGTCTTTTTGAATCAAAGGACTATGATATTTTATTCTGGGTTAAAGTATGTTTTAGTTGACTTCAGCAAGGTTTTACTTAGGCACTGATTAGTTCCAACCAGAAACACATACTTACTTTAGCTAAAATTGTGACTTCGTCAGTTATTGTATTGTACGTTTATTTGGAGCATTTCAATTTCACATTGTTGAGGTGTTGACTATTATTTTACGCGCGAATTTGGAATTCCTGGAAGCTTTCACCTTCGTTCACTTCATTCCTTATTCATGCAGAAGAGAGATGTTTTATTATAATTAGGTATGTGTAATAAATTCCACTACCTACTTAACTGGTGTTAAGTTAAAATTCTTCGAAAGAATATGTTTTCCGCTTCGTCATTTACATCCTCGAGCACGGATAATAATTATAATTATTACCTATAATCTTATTCTACCTCCACATTAAAGTTTCAACATGAATTCATTATACGACCCATTCCAACAACCGATCTCCTTGCTTACTTGACGCGCATCGACGCACCTGTTCCGATTCGAATATCGAATTACCATAATCGATTTGGGGGTAAGCCACGCGATGTGCTCTATGATGATAGACAGCTAAGACAGCCCTACTCTTCCTTGTATTCGAGATTTACGTCCGTATTCTAACGAATCTCTGAGAGTCTCGATCAAAATTAGATTCGAGTTAAGATCCAGTATAAAAACAGGAATACATCCAGTTAGATATTAATACGCAGTTCAATCTCAAGAATTTGACTTTCATACGTAAGTACTGGGAAGACAAACCTATACATAAATTATCTATTAGTATTTATACCAACGAAGGGCGTCACCGTTAACACGCAACAGTATTATTTTATTACAAAAAAACACTTTTTATAGTAGGTTTTTTTTTTCATTTATGGCTGCTATACATTTGCGGGTTATCGGCAACGCCCTTCCTTAGTTAACATACTGTATATTTATCATCATCACTTACAATCAATATTGACTAGACATCTGGATATATTCTCCACAGTTTCACGCAGAGAACATAGCAGTTTATTACAATATTGCCCTAATTCCAATCATTCAAATTAGCATATTTGCAGGTGGCAATATGGCAGTACCTGCCTACATTGATCATTGTCTTGAAATAGGTAATTAAATTATTCGAGTCACAAGTTACGACACAAACAGGGATGAGAAAACAAAGACAGAATTGAATTTACTAAGAAAATACTAACGTTACCCGTTGTATTAAAAAAATTGTGTACGGAATCAGCATTATTTTGCCAAAATTTTAACATTCTCTTTTAGGGGAACACAGCCCAATTATTCTACTAAAATAACTAGATTCTGCTCGCGACTTCGTTCGCGTGGAAGTCGTAAGACACCACAGTATACTTACCACCATAAAATAACAGCCACATTTTTATAAAATTTCCCTATAAAGTATACGTTTGTAGTTTTGGTCTCAGCAGCCAAAATATAAAGGGAGTCAGGGCTGGTGACGCGTTGCAAGCGATGTATACTTTGTGAGAAGGAGCTCGTCTTTTTTCGTCATTTGCCCAGCCCGCGATTTTTTTTTACGATTTCTGGGATTTCTGGTACTCAAAACTTAGTTGGTCCGATATAGTTTTTTAATCTTTATAAGAAACAGGATCGATTGGAATAAAAAAAGTTTTTTTGAAAATGGACCATTTTGTTGCTGACTGTTGAAATTACAGTCCTGTTGAAATTACGTTGCCGATAACCTGTGAATGCCCCCCATTTCAAAAATTCACCCTGTATATATCATGATTGACTGGTTAGCTAGACAAAGGTATAACTTGATGATAATCATTTAAAAGGGGGTAAAGTGTGGCGTACCCACACAGTCAGACACGCACAGTTTTTTTACAATTTGCGGTAAACTATAGAAAAAAACGAACACAACAATATTGCTCATGCCCCATAACAAATAGCGTGATAATTTATAGCCTATGGACTGACCAGACTTATAGGGAAGATCGATGCAAAATTTGAACAAAATCCGTCCGGAAGTATTTGTGTGGTGCTGAACATACATTCAGACAAACAGGCAAGTAATCTAAAAAAACATTTTCGGTATTAAAATTGTTCCGAGACGTCGTAGCAATTACTTTTTTCAAAAATATTCAATGTACAGTTTTGAATTAGCTACGATTTTATTATTATGTGTAGTTTTTTTAGTAGGGGAGGGTATGCGTGAAAGAGCCAGTTTTAAAAATGTTTAAAAAAACATTTTAGGGTGATTGCTGTTAAATGAAATACTTTTTACACACTACAACATATTAATTTTGTCAACCTATGCTTTACACTCTTTGTCAAAAAAACTTAAGTAAACCCAAAAATACTTAGATTTTGGCTTCAAAATTTTCAATGCTGTCCTTAGAACATTTGATTTCCTAGAACTGTCAAATGTCTGTGGGTGACAGCTGTCCAGTGTCGTCATAAAAAGAATAAAATTGGATTATTGTAGGATTTTTTTTAAGTAGGAGATTATCGCATCGGCTCTTTAAAAGTTTGGCTCTTTCATACACACTCTCCCCTAAATTCGCTGTATATTCCTAATAAATCAAGGGATAATTTGGACCGCAGCTATATGAGTGATCGTGAAACAACAATAAATCACTTTTTGGGGATGAATGTGGTCAAATTGTAGCCATATTTCAAAATTATGAATTCTCTAAAATCAGATTTTGAATTTTGAACATTTTAAGAATTACGACTCTGTGGTTTAATAAGAACTGCCCACTGAATTGGGAATGCACAATTTTACGGCAAGAAAGCGTATTTTGTAGGCCCAACTAAAATCTCATGAGTTGCCACCATTGCTACATAATATAAAAATCATAACTTGATGGGAATATTTTCTCGAGAGTTTTATCTATAAAAATGACCTATAAGTAGAATAGATGACCTAAAGACGTAGAGTAGATGACCTGGAATAGAAGTAGATGTAAAATAAAATTTAGGATATAGTAAATACAAAACGACTTTTAAAATAGTATTGCTCTTCTGTAACCATTTAAACCCACTTTTCTCGCACATTAAACAACAATTACTCTGAAATTTTCGAAATTCTAAATTCTGGGGACTTGCGTGCGGCATCCAAGCATCCAAGATGGCGGAGCAATCAATCAGTCAAATTATATTGTCTTAGAGATCGAGCCAAATCGTCTCGATCCGGGCCCGAAACTTTACCACGACGGATTAAATTGTTCTAAATGGTACGTAATTGTAAATATATTATAGTATTTTATAGATTGAGCTTAAATTGCGTTGTTTTTTTTTAGGGTCAAGTGGTGGTCGTGACTTATGGCAAAGCGATGGAATGTCGTCCATGCAGTGGTTAAGTGTTAGTAGGCATATTTTGGCTTACCAATCACGTTATAGTCCTTGTGTGTCATTACAAGCCATCATAATTATGTATTTCTGTGAGGATCACAAATCCTGTCTTGCCATCATCTGTGTGTAGCTTCTTCTTATTTTTCCTTTGTGAAAGAACGATCTCTTTTTCATTTAAAGTAACTTATCTTTTAGATATGTGTTTTATACCTATGTTTTTCCTTTGTATTTTCTAATCTGGAATAAACCGGACACACGGGCCGGAAGAATTACAACTAGAATCTATGTGATGAAATGATAACAAGGGCAATAAACTTTAGAATAACTAATAATAATGAATGTATCGGATAATGTTAGTTCAGTTACACTATGACAGTTCAAATACAAGGGAGTGTTCCATATACAACGATGTGTCAGCCTGATGTGGTGCAGGGTCCATACTTTCATCAATTTGTCACTAAGATCACTCCAAACGTGACCAAATCAACTAGTATTAGCTCGAAGAAAGAAGATAATTTACTATAATCTGAACATTACATCACGCCTATATTTCCCCGTAGGGTTAAGCAGAGGTGTACCTATAGTACACCTACCTACATTTCACCAGCTATGTTCAAGTCCCATGTAATAGGGGACGAACCTATTGTCATGAACTGGGGACAAATCCAGACTCCGGGATGCTACCGAGAAATTTCAAATAAAAAAACCCAATAAACCTTTGTCAGATCCGGGAATGGATCCCAAGACCTCATGCTCGGCAGTAGCGCTTGCGAACATTGGACCTACCATACAGTCTCCAGGATAATTTACTGCATTATAATCGTATCACCAAATAAATCAACCAGAATCGGTAAAAAACTAATACCAACTGCAGTCATGCATCAAATTTTTTGTACAATCAAAATATGAAAGGTTGGAGTCAATCAGCTTATTATCAGATTAGTCAGTTGATCCTTTAGTCGAATTATAATAATTTAGCTTCGTGTTAGTCGATTGTTTTGTTGCACTCGACTAAAATGCTGCTCGGATCGTTTTAAAAAGTAAAGGAGATCATTCATTTCCGGCCCAAAAACCAAAGTGCCGGCCAACGAAAAAAAACGTGGTACCACTGTTGGGGAAGTCAGTCCGAGTATTTTTTACTACGGCACTAAGTCTCTACAGCCATTCCTACAGCTGATTTTTTAGGTTGAAAAATCAGGTTATGGGTACGTTTTATTTGACAAAAATCTTTTCATCAGCTGGAGAAAAAGTGATATGAGCTTGCTGGGATGAAAAACAAAGGCTTCGAAAAATATTTTGTATTATATTTTCATCATACAATAAAGGTCCATGCAGACGAATACAATATAATACAAGATGTCTTCTAAGAATAATGCCGGAGGGATTACGTGCGGCTCATGCCTTGCATAAGTTTTTACCAAACAATGCACATTACGTGTGAAAACACCCTACCGTCCTTTTTCCAATATACGGTCGGCATGCGGTCAGTCATTATTACTGCATTTGTAAGTAATAATGACTGACCGCATGCCGACCGTTCAACGTCCTGTCAAAATCAACATATACGTAATAAGTTTTCGCTCTCATAATATGACGGGATTGAATTCGCCCACGTATTATGCACAAATCTCCTCCTCCCAAGTCCCTGACATCTGATGCTGGCAATGAGTCACCCAATTCAATTTAAAATGCTCGATTCTCATTCACGTGTTCCCCGTAGTAGCTGATAACCTGTTTCAATTGATAAATACCGAGGCTTAACAATATCAAGTCTTCTTCGGTGAGTCGAGGCAGATCACCGAACTCAGGAAGATTTGCCGACATTGTGCGGAATACAGTCCTCCTGCGGTTATAACTATGTCTCATGACAAGATTATTTCTAGAAATCGCTTCAAAATGACAGATAAACAATCACAATCTGTCACTTTGACTATTCCCCTGTCAACAAAACGACAAAAATTCTCCCGTCGTTTCTACCGTGGTCCTGCTACGCGTGCAGAGCTAGACCAGTTCCATGCGACTTTGGTTACATAAAAGCTGAAACATAAAAGAATATTTATAATTACCTAGCTAATAACACGGCTAACTAGCTAATACCTAGCTAGAAACGATGGGAGAATTTTTGTCGTTTTGTCGACAGTGGAATAGTCAAAGTGACAGATTGTGATTGTTTATCTGTCATTTTGAAGCGATTTCTAGAAATTATCTTGTCATGAGACATAATTATAACCACAGGAGGACTGTATTCCGTACAATGTCTGGAAATCTCCCCGAATTCGATGATCTGCCCCGAGTCACGGAAGAAGACTTGATATTGCTAAGCCTCGGTATTTACCAATTGAAACAGGCTATCAGCTACTACGGGGAACATGTGAATGAGAATCGAGCATTTTAAATTGAATTGGGTGACTCTTTGCCAGCATCAGATGTCAGGGCTTTGGGAGGAGGAGATTTGTGCGTAATACGAGGGTGAATCCAATTCCGTCATGTGAGCAGGACGTTGAACGTTCGGCATACTGTCAGTCATTATTACTGCATTTGTAACATCGGCAAAAGGATGGTAGGGTGTTGTTCACACGTAATGTGTATTGTTTGGTACAAAATTATGCAAGGCATGAGCCGCACGTAATCCCTCCGGCATTAGTCTTAGAAGTCATCTCGTAATATATTGTATTCGTCTGCATGGACCTTTATTGTATGATGCAAATATAATAGATACAAAATATTTTTCGAAGCCTTTGTTTTTCATCCCAGCAAGCTCATATCACTTTTTCTCCAGCTGATGAAAAGATTTTTGTCAAATAAAACGTGCCCATAACCTAATTTTTCAACCCAAAAAATCAGCTGTAGGAATGACTGTAGAGACTTAGTGCCATAGTAAAAAATACTCGGATCGCCTCCCCCAACAGTGCTGATCCCTTTTTTTTCGTTGGCCGGCACTTTGACTTTTGGGCCGGACATTGTATGAACCGTGAATGGTCTCCTTTTGATTGATAGATGTAATTTTCGTAATTTGTAAATACAATATGGTGATCATAATGTTTCGTGTGTTTGGTCATTAAGAGAGAGTTGGTTTTGAAGTGGTGGTATTATAATGACCAACCAACTTATCTATCGCAGTCCACTGCTGGGCATAAGCCTTCCCAGACTGCGCCACAACAAGCTGTCAACGTCTTGCCGTATCCAGTCCCTGGTCCTGGGTCCATCCACTCTACGGTTGCCGATATTTTTGTACCTACAACGAAATAATAACCAATCTTCTTTTCTTGTAACAGCTTGATATCCTAAGAGCTTACAGTACACATTGTAGTCCAACGTCGCCAAAATGTCAGGCCCAAACAAATATCTAGTTAGTACAAAAATAAATCTAATTAATTATCATAGATTAACATAATATACATACCTACTATGTATTTCATGACCTTCTCCAAAAAATTTAAATTCTGTCCTTTCTTATTGTATTTTCAGACCCTGAGTCTAAAAATACAATAAGGAAGGACAGAATTTTAAATACTTATCATTTAGAGCTTTTTTTGTCGCCTATGTTCTGAATATCTGTAACAAACTCCTCAGTAATCATAAAACAAACGCGATAATACATCATAATAATGCCGAGACACCACTCACACCCAAAATCACAACATAATGTTCACAAAAAAACGCAGGTATTTTAATGTTCTTCTAAGTATAGGGTGCCCCCTCACTGATGTCGCGAGACCACGTGGTCCCGCACTAATCTACATAAACACGATGACCCGACATAGTTCAACGCAACCTTTAATTTGAAACATAAAATTTTAATAACATAAAAATTATATTTTCCAACATAATTATGGACCGTTTCAACAAAATGTTAGTGGATTTATATGTAAATAAAGTTTCAGTTCAGTGTTATGATGATTCTTATCTTATCAGGCTCATATCTGGCAGTTTGTATTGATGTTCGTATTAAAATCTTCTTAGAAATTGCCTGCTTTATCTGTGGAAAAGGAAAAAAACTTGACGTAGGTATCAGCTGTTTGGATTCCCGCCCAAGTTGTAAAAGTCGCCGGAGGGAAAGGTTCCCGTTCAAATGATGAAATAGACACAGGATTCTTAGTTCTACATTTGCTGGCACGATTTGAGCTAAACAAAACTAAACGTTAAAACATCTTTGCATTTCTGTGTTAGTTACTTAGTTAGCAGATTAAGATCGACGTTTACCAAAATTTGAAAATTAGTTATTACTTTATTTAATCTGTCACCGTGGAAATTAGCCTGAAAAAATCTTACGACTCTTCGTGTAACCACTTAGCCATAGAAAACATACTGGAAATAAAAAGGTAATAATAGTTTCAGGTAGGTTAGGATATTTTTTTAAATTTAATTTAATAATTAGGTATAAGTTATTATTTATGTACATTTAATTTTAACTCATAATAAACGTAAAATGATAAAGACAAGATCGAGTAGGTACTCAATTTCTATTTTTAATCAAAACTAAGACTAAGTGTCTAAACATAAAAGTTGTTTTTTTGCGACACAAATGCAGAATGTAAGACACGTTTAGATACCTACCTATGTTAAAGCATTTTATGTAAGTTCGCGAAATAAAAACATTTCGAAATCAACCCATCATCTCTATAATTTAAAAGGAGAACGTGCAATACCGTTCACATACACAAAAACACAAGTTTCCACAAACAATATATTTATTGTTTTGCCCATAAAATACGGCCAATGACTATGTTTAGCTCAATTACAGGTGTGGGCCAACGGGGCGCAATTATAAAACGTTTTGTGACTTACCCGACCTCAATTATGAGAGGTTCCTATTGTTTTTGTGGATTTTTATTGATTTTCTGACCTTTGAGGTCCTTTTGAGCTGTTATAGGATATTTAATATCTATTTTCGGATTTTAGAAGGCTCACAACCTTTTAAGCTAAGTTTACCAGAAATTTTAAAAATGGAAATTTTGTAAAAACTTTTATTCACAATGATTATTATTTATTATCTTTCTCTGAGCATCTGACAATTAAAGGACTCAGGGATAATAGGTCCACAAATAACTCAACCAATTCTTATACCAGAACACGGAAAAAATTAATGGCCGAGCGGCGAGAAAAATTAGTCAAGACAAAGATGAAAACTAAGGAACTATGAAAAAGGCAAAAAGCGACAAGTGACGATCGGAATATTTATCCCTTTCGATTTGAGGATCTATCTATAATATCTGACATTTAGATATGAATGTAAAAGTTCAAACAGGTAAATCACTCATTATTCATGATAGATACAATATAGACGTGCGTAATTTTCTGAGAATGACGATGATATATGATGCGTCACCTTGGCCCTGAACTGCTAGCACCATTCACACCAGGAGACGAGCTAATGTCACAAATCACAATGACTAGTATTCCATAAACGGTGCACATAATAACCTTCATGTTCACGTTTGATCGACAGATTGCAAGTTTAATGATAGATATCGTGATATAATTAAAACAATGGGTTTTCTCATTTGATAAAAAGGAGGAAAATCTAAGATTATTAGTATTTCATTTAACATAAGGAACAAACACTGTGATGACAGCGATAAACGGTGTTTTAAACTTTGACTCTGTTAATTATAAGATGTGAGAAAGGATAAAAGGAGATGGTTTAACAAAGTATTAAGATTAAGGAATTTTAAAAGAAATCATGGAAAGTAGATAAGACGAGAAAGCAGCAGAGAAACTTTTATACGGGAACGGATATAATTATGGAAATATAACTGCAATGTGACAAAAGCCCAAAAGTCTGGCAACCAGTCTTACCAAGGAGTATCGTGTTATCCAGTAAATGGGTTGTGGAGGTCAGATAAGCAGTCGCTCCATGTAAAATATTGGTATTCAGCTGCATCTGGTTAGACTGGAAGCAGACCCCAACATAGATGAGAAAAGGCTAGGCAGATAGGATGATTGCAAAATTGAAGAAAAGATGCACTACTCAAATAATATAACAAAACTCCACCATTTGACGGCAGCAAAATGACTTAATCAAAAGAAACTCAAAACAAAAGCATAACTTATTTTGAACAGTGCGAGTTCCTAAAATGAAGACCAAATGTTTAGGACCATACACAGATAACAAATACAAAAAGGGAATATTAGCACTGGGACAATAAAAAAAAGACACTTTTGAAACAACCGACGATATTAAGTTCAGTTCAGAGAATCAGGATCAGATTCAAGTATCTAGATAATTATCGTCATCGAATAGTTGTAATCTATCACAATTAGGTACATTTGTTACTATAAAAAGGACAAATATTCGGAGGGACGAGAAAGACATACAATTCTGAAGCAGCAGACGTCAGAACCAGACATGTCATGAGGTATCCAAATAGGTACGTATCACAATTACATGACATTAGTATCAGTATCGAGGCGTAATAGTGAGTATCACATTATAGTCGTGTAATAGAGGTGCACCTCGCGTGCCTCGCCTCGTCCCCGATTCCCGAATACCCGAGTAATTGTAGTGGACACGAGTCTCCGAATATTTAGAATTTTTACCAAATTATACACTAGTTTGAAGGAATTCTCCAAAATCATTACTGAGAGGTGATCTAGTGTTGATTTTGTTTCTTTTTAGATAGTCGCTAGTATTAATTTCGTCTACATTCCGATCGAAATTGATTCGATGATTAATCAGAAAAGGATTTGAAGTTTTGAATTTTAGTTTCGTAAAAAATGTGATTTATTGTTACCGATTTAAGATTTATTTGGTATTTTATGCATAGTTTATTAAATGTTTAAAAACAAGGCAATTAGATGACCTTCAATATAATTTGAGAAGCTGCATCAAATTAATCTCAACTAAATCTACGTAGGATGAATCCATGGAAAAGATAATAATATATGTATTTTTAACACACCATTAATCCAGAAATGCGTTACGAAACGCTAATGATAAAAAATGGCGACCTATAAAAAATTTACAAATGACAATCTAATTCCTAATTTAATTTCCAACTTTCCGAATTCGAATAACAAAAAATTACCGTTACAGAATTATTCTAAATTCAAAAACTTCTAACGGGATGGCGCGTGACTAATAGGTCGGCTAAAACAAAACGACATAAGTAAGAAAATGTGAATTTATCAAATGCAACTGACAGTTTTGTAATTTTTAATTGATGACCCATGGGTCGGGTCGCCGCGGTGAATTAGACATTAATGAGCTGATAATATGTGAGGCTATTTTTTTGTCAGAAGTTTTTAGTTATTTTTAAAAATCTTTTGTGTGGTACAGTGTTTGTTTGTAGACTTCTGTTATGCCTAAAGGTGTGTTAAGATGACTTATCATGAAACCTTTTGTTTCTTTTTTGCTTGGACTGATTTACTTCTTGTTTTATGTGTTCTATAACATAGACGCTTCTCAACGCAACACAATTCTAGCAGTGTAGATACATAGGTAATGGGTATCTGTTACTAGTAGGTACTACGTAAGTAATTTTGATATTATTGATACATTTAACGTTTGTTCATTCAGTACGATAAAGTACAAATTACATTAGATAATCTACTTCAAGAATATAATTAAAATAAAATTTAAGCTTGTACTTCTACTATAGGAAATTACCTACGACGAGTCCACAATACAACACGTTTATCCCTTTTTGAAAATAAGTATTTATCTTAGTAGCTAAAATTATAATTTCTTTTCATAACAGCTCCATATTATTATCAACATACCTAATTAAATAAATTAGCTATTCACATCAAATAAATGCGTCATTATCCTTTGTAACATAAAACGGGGTTATTTTGCAAACTTTCAATATAATGAGAGTTTCCGAAAACATTTCCGCGCCGACCAAATGTGCAACACCTCGGGGTGGTTATTAAACACACACGGCGTGCGTTTCCACAAGAAATTAATTATCACAAATTATCCACGATGGCAGCCCCGAAAAATTGACAATGTCGCCACCGCAATGCAAGAGGTCGGACCACACAATGGTTTGACAGCTGTCATTTGATTTTTTTTGTTTACTTTAATTAGAATTTCGCTCAAGGGAGTGAGCGGTTTTATGTTTATTATTGTTTTTGGAACTTGTTACTTCCTTATTTCGGAATGAGGCTCAATCAGCCTGAACCGAGAAGCTGCTAATGTCGTCATGATAAAAACAGCAACATATGGACAAAGTTGAATGGACAAATACTTGCATAAAGGAAACCATATTTAAATATAGTTATAATTATTTTGACATTACAGATAGACATTTCAATTTTATTTATTTGTCTAGATAGATAACTCTGACCAAATACGCTATGATAAAAAATATGCTTTTTCCCGCGCGCCGGGACACACAAATGAGTAGAAAATATATATGTATACGTAAAATTAGTTTGAGAAAAGTGTTGTTTGATTCATTTTATGCCTCATTTTATACCTCATTTAACAATATTATGGTGTCAAGGAAACTAGTTTCAAATTTCGAATTACATGGCTGTAGTACATTTCAGCTAAAGCCTGTAACATGTAGGTTTACATGTATAGCTACTATTTGTACATAACATATTATATCAAATACATTATCCTTATAACAACTAAGTCCCTTTCTAATTTTATTCTTCCTTACATTGTTAGGTAACAATGTATTCGTAAGAAGAGGTTCTTCTCCCTTTTGGGGTTCGGCCCTCAACAGGAAAACCCGAAATCCGTTCCCCACACTTTTCCAAGATAAACATAGTAAGATGCGTCCAATGTATGAAGGGAGGTGCTCGGAATATTTTAATAACACCCTCGTTCCTATATGTTTTCACTGTTCTGTTCTACTCTTGTTGCTTTGCTGTATAGTGTTCATATCAATATTTTGTATTGGGTTTCCTCATTTTGCAGAAAAAAATTGTTTTGTTGGTTAATTGGTTGTAAAAAAGCTTTGTTTTGTACGACTTTTGTTTTGTTGCTTCGTCTTGAACTGAACCCATTGAAAGTGTATTTAATGTCAAGATTGCAAAGTTTTCAAAGGAAAGGATTCTATAAGATAGTTTTTACATAGTAGTAAGTAAACTTTACACTAAAAAGGCCTTTTCAATGAAAACATAAAGTAAACAGGTGGTATTAACTATTAACAATACCGACAAAAATGAAAAAACTTTGCGCAACGAATCCAAACACGCTGACACCGAGCCTACACAAATAGCAGCAAAAAGCAAACAAAACGATGCGCCCGCGCAAATCTGACACAACAGACGTATCCACTACAAACGAGCTATTCAAACATGGAACACAAACGTCACGTATAACTGCTCACTTAACCCTACAATAGCCATAAAGAATTACAATTAATCGCCGCGACGAGAAATGCCACCGCGCCGGTAAAAAAACGTCAAAATATTGTCGGTGGATGCGACACGGTACCCCCACCGGCGGCTACCGGGTAGCCAATAGGGAGGCGCGGTCGAGGCCCGCTACCGCTTTTTAGCCAATGGCGTTCCCTGGGGCGGAGCCTCGAGCTACGCACGGTGTTTCGCCCCCAGCTAAAACCTTTTCGCCTGCAGTCGTTTACAGATAAGCCCGCGGGATGGTCGATTATTATTACATTTCATACGCGTGATTCTGTGATCTACGCGCGTCGCCTCGGGCGCTTACCGAATCGATAGCGATGTACAAAGCGAAGTGCGATACTAGAATTAGTTTCGGAGATATTATGATAGAACTTACGTTGTTGTGATATGGTAGAGACATATTGTGCGTTCTGTGATATATGTTTGCCTTAGTATAGATATAGCGTGCGGTATGAACCTATATATGCAGTGCCATCGTGAGGTATGGATGTATCTATCTTATATGCTTGTGTATCTACAGCGAGATGAAGCCTACATCTTGTTAAGGCTTGTGATGGATTGCGCCAATGTTTGTTGATTGGTCTACGAAGTTGGTGCATTTAGATTCTAATTTCAAATAGCTAAAAGCTGAACTACTGTTTAGTTAAATGTAAGTGATTCTAATGGTTCCGTTTCCCATTAATGCTGGTTGGATTTAAATAAATACAATTATTTGTATTATGATTCGTCGTTAAATCTCCAAAATGTTTATATGAAATATTTGGTTTGTGTTTATTCATTTATTTTTTTATTATTATAAGTATACCAATGCATTTGTTTGCTTCTTATAGTAAAAAACACTTAATATTTTTTTTGCATCCGATATTTTCAAATGGAATAAATAGCATCGCGGCGCAGCAGTGCGACGGTTAAACGCATTAAACCATTTACACATTATAGACATAACATTCAATTACTGAATAGACTATTTATAAATTGTTATCAACTCCTATGCATTACATTTTAATTTGCATAAACCATTTAAATATACATTCCAACCAAACATGCTAAGTTACAATGAAAACGTAGTTATAAACGAGCAACATTTTAAATGGAGTAAAATTATAATTTGTATTCAACGACAAACCACAATTAAAGTTATTTTTAAAATAAAACCGAACTTTGTGAGAGCGAGGCGGCCGTTGCTACATTTAAAGCATTCCATCAAAGGATATAATTAAATAGCCCGTATTCTTCTCTAAGTTATACTTTAAACTTATAATTGGCGGTCCTCGACAAAAATTACACGCGAGACATCCTTTTGTAGCTCGTCTATACAAACTGGTTTGTTTTTTATAAATTTTACAAAAAAAACTAAACGATCGTTTAGAAAATTTAACAAAACCCAAGTTAAAGAAAACTTTTGGTCGAACAACTAATAAATAATATTGTTAGGAGACAACAATACATAATAAATCTGTGTTATTAATCAATTATACCAAAAAACGTTTTTGTAGTTATCCCACTTTCGTTAAAGGTTGCTAAATATTTCATTTACACGCCGCGTCGGCCGGAATTTTTAATGTTATTTTTTTACTAGGCAGCTTACTTTCTCTGTTGTCAAAACAAGACTTATAACTTAACAAAATAAGTATACTTTTACGATTCAATTACAATCCCCAGGGTTAACAGGTTTCGTTAAAGTTACAGTGTAAGTAAAAATATGCAGTGACAAATCAGCAATTTTCTAAGTAATAACCTATTTCCTCTGCATGCAGTCTCACAAGCGGAAATTCTGCTTGTAGCATCATACCTGTACCATGCTGCCTGATGCTGCGCAGCAAAGGATAAATATTAACGTACAACAAAGTTCCTGCAACGTTCGAAATTGCCAAATCAGGCAAAAAATATTTTAGGCTCGTGTCAAAATGGACGAACCGACCGAGCTTTGAGACTAAACTATCTCTCCCCGACATAACGAATCAGAAAGTTTCCGTACCCGAACTGACGACCGGCCGCCGCCGCCGGTCCCAGTCTGCCTCAATAAAAGGGCTTAGGTATGCGGTCCAATAGCAACAACATTTTGATAATATTAAAGCCCCGAAAAAGATAGGATAAAGCGATTTTTTTATTCAGTTGTACATAATAATTATGTTATACATAATGGATATCTTTTAGTTCATAAATAAAAGGCTATTTAAGTTTAACTGTTTTACATCGAACACTTCATCTACATAGACCAACGAATTTTAAAATTGAATACCAGAGATATTGAATATTTCTCACCATTTATATTGATAACTGTGTAACTTATATGTTGTTTAATTTCTCCATATTTTCTGCTAAAACCGAGCTTAAGGAAAAATCATATTAACCTTCGTTAATATGTTTATGTCCATCTGATAAAACCCGACTGTTGAATCCACTTTGAAGGAATTTATAGATTTTCAAAAGTGATCTCAGATTTTCTTCACACATAGCACCACATCTGGGGCATAAAATATCACTTGGTTTTGCAAGCATTGGGAACTAACTTAACACACAAAACACCACTTGATTTTTATTCCCACAACGGTAACCTGTATTACCGATATGTTTTTATCATTACTACGAGCTTCGCGCACTAGTTCAATTTTGTTTGCACTTTACCACAGTTTTCAATATTTATTTAGATGCTCTTTTTACATAATGCTTTTAATCACAATTTTCTCGTTACATAATTCACGCATTCAACATTCATGTGGCAACAGCCAACCAATCCGACACACCGTGAGTCAGGATGGTTATTGTCTGTCTGTGGCCGTCGGATTTCCAGACTAGTCTGGGTGCGCACCTAAGATGACTAATACGATCTGGTAGTTTTATCAAATTTTTATTTTAAGCTTATTCATTCTTCTTGAATTCCTGACTAGAATACAAAGCGACAGTTTATTTCTGTAGATGATTTTTCTTGTAAGGGGTATTGTGGAATGTATTCATTTCCTTATACGGATTAATTCTATCTTCTGAGTCGTGAGTTATATTTTTCTTCGAGTCAATTTTCGCTATCAGCTATAATTAATTATAGAATACGTCCTCCAATTTATTTTTAATTGTAATGTTCTTGATACTTATGATTTTGATTTTTCCGTGCGGTTGCCGTCATTGTCAAGTTGAAGCTCGTGCCAGAATTTCCTGATACAAATATTTTTTAATCGTTCCAAGAACCCTAAAGTATCAAGGTACTCAAAAAATCGAATAAATCCATTATCTTATTCAGATTGAAGTAATAACTAAATTAATTTCCACATAAACAAAAGGGAATTAAAATCAAAAAGGAAATAATCCCCAACCGAAATGAAAGGCATTATATTTTTTATGGCGGTGTTCGCGATCCCATTAAGTCGCTGTCATCGCTCGTTGATAAGATTTAAATTAGCCGCACAATAAAGCTCCTGTCAAATCCGCCATTAATTTCGAATTTTGAATTTGGAACAGAAGCGGTGTTTGATCACACTGGCTGGTAAAGTGGTCTGCCTCTATGGTTCATATAAAATGAGCAAGGAGATTTAAATGGTTTTGAATCAAGCTTTGCTATAGACTAACGAATGAATAACGTAATGACACGTATTTTGATAATCTCAACAAGATTTTTATACATATCTGCACATTACAATTTCAATTACCAAAACAGCAGTTACATCTATAGATCCGTCAACAAGCTGGCTCATTGGGCCATCTAGCGAAAATTATTTGACCATCGCGATAACAGTTAGTAGACTATGTAGGATGTAGGAACTATACCTACTATAGTACTCTGCAAACAATAATTTTATATAATAACAATAATTTTAATTCAAATCAATCAATCATTTTTTTTTTTTTTACTTTTTTATTATTATCATTGTTTTCTGTTTTTATAGTTTTAAGGTGTATTTTTCTGCTGTAATGCCAATAAACGCATTTTTCTTTCTTTCTTTAAAAGACCATCAAAACAGTTTTGCCATGATATTCGTGATATTCCTTACACCGGCACCGCTCCACTACGTCCGTGCGTCGCGTTGCGGCAGAAAAGGTCTCTGAATGTAATTTTAAACTAATTAATTTTGCTCCGCCTGTCCGCTTTTGAATAACACTATTTGGACTTCAATTGTCTGCATGCCAAATATAAAATAATGGCGATTTTGATGAAACGCCACACACGAATTCATGTGGCTTTTTATAAAATCTGAAAGCACAACCATAAAGTTTTTTAGAAGTTTTTGCCGCTGAAATGGCTGCAATAAATCAGTTTTTTTTTTGCTCTGTGAGCCGTTCTCACTTATTTTTTTCGAGCAAAATTAATAGACCAAGACAATCGGGCATCTTAGAATATTTAAATGCTTCAGAGTTTCAGCAACTGTTAAATTATAAAGAAGACATAGGGGTAATCTAAACATATTTATCTCATCTGTTCAAAAAGTGCTAGTTTATTCTTCGTAAACAGGGACCAAAATAGCTCTTTAATCCCAAGGGATTAAAATCTGAATTTGGAATGTGGATAATGTTAGTAAAACTTTCAATCACCAAAGAGATCAATCCCGAACATTGTATGAACAAGTAACAGGCTGTATGACAAAGTAAACCGCGCGCGAGTCAAATAAAAAAACGCGTGAAGTGTATTCCGCCTTTTGTCGTAATTGTTTACTCAAATTCGGATTTTACTTAGTGAGATTCATATTTCAATGTTATGTTTCATTCTATGAAAATAAATTAACGTATTCTTAGGTGGCACTTACTAATTTTCTCATAGAGGGTTATAAAAAATAAATACATACGCTACGACCATATAAACTCCTCCTTTTTGGAAGTCGGTTAGAAAGTAGAGTGTCCACCTCGGGAGCAACACTATTTTATTTAAGCTGATTATGCTTGAGTCACGTAATTTGAATAACACTCACCTTTAAAATAGTTGTTTGCTCCCTAGGCAAACAGTCTGTTATTTAATTACTTCACGTTTTTATTTCCAGTTTTTACGTTATCGTAAGTACCTTCCCAGACAGGTGTATTGTTCTTGTATGTTCTTTCAAATTCAAATCTATTTTCATCTCCGACAACAAGAAACTACCAGGAAAAAAGATCGGTAAAACAATGTATCATGTTGTACAGCTTACGTCACACTCGATAATAGATATTGTCAAAAAGATTTAACGACATGTCACTTCGGTCCCGCCCACCGACCGGCCATAATCTACATCGGACACATTCGATACTCGACTAATTGGCTATTTCGAAATTCGTTTTTCAATAATCATTGCCGATATTATATTTTAATAGGCAATAAGAGCAAGGATAAAGCTTTGATTATTTTTTTGAAATAGTTTACAGCAAGGGACTAAATGAGCATGTCGTTGTTTTTTAAGTTTTTTGATTTATTACCAATGAATTGTGAACAGCAATTAATGAAGTATTGAGTAGTGTCGCTAGAAGAAGGACCCTTTTATTTTAATTGTTAATGGGCATTAATAAACATAACTCTTGTTGTTTGAGCTCCTTTATAAATCGAATCGTTGTGATTGCCGCCATATTGAGTGACCATCTAATTAGTTGTAAATTGCAGGACTTTCACGTTTGATTTGAAGTTGTCTATTTTCTCCTTTGCTATCCAAACAATAAACATTGAAACTCTCTATGGTATATCAACAAACCATTCTATAAAAGTACTAGTAATTTTTCACCGTCTACTTTTATAATAGCACATTTATAACAGCATATACAAACCATTGTGTGGTTAATACAGAGGTCAGGCCGCGCACGGCAATCGCTTTTCTAAGCCATAACCGGAATTTATACCCAACATTACTCATGCGATGCCGTCCGGTTGTTTTCCTCTAATTAGAATCCATTCAAGCGTACCCCATTAAAACTCGTCTAAATTAAAATTCGAATAACTTACTAACTAGACGTATAAATCACAACCGTACATAAAGACAATAAAATATATTGTCCAGGCCGGCCGAGGATACGACCGACGCAAGAATCTATACTTATAATAAATCTGTAGAAGTGAAAATTCTGTACATTGAAAATATCAAAAAAATAAATGGCAGGGGGTGTTATTAGACCGACACCGAACCCAAAAATTTGATTAAGTTTTTTTTTGTCTGTCTGTCTGTCTGTCTGTCTGTCTGTCTGTCTGTCTGTCTGTTTGTTCAGGCATCACGCAAAAACTACCGGTTCGATTACGATGAAACTTGGTATAATTATTCTTTAATATCCTGGGCACCACACTGGGTACTTTTTATCCCGGAAAAATATCTTATCCTACGGTTGGGGGGTGTCAAAGTTTGTATTGAAGAATTTTAACGCGCTGTCCGATTAACTCGAAACTCAATATTTATACTTAAACCCAAAAATTAAGAATAACGTGTATCAGGATTTTTCGAAATTCAACCCCTAACGGGGTAAAATAAGGGATGAAATTTTGTATGAAAAATCTGATTCCTTGAGGTAATAAACATGAAACTTCGCACGAATAGTTATCTAAATAAATTATAAAGTTTGTAGTTTTTTGTTTTTCTAAATTACCCCCTAAAGGGGGGTTGGGGGGTGTCAGTGTTTGTATGGAAGAACTTTAACGCGCTGTCCGATTAACTCGAAACTCAATATTTATACTTAAAACCCATGGGGATGTATGGGGTAATTTCCGACACTCACGCGGGCGAAGCCGCGGGCAGCAGCTAGTAATTAATACAACAATACACTCACCGGGTAATTAAAATAAACTAATTTCTAAACGTGAATGGCTTGGGTTTTATGAATGAATATTCTATGGCTTTTTTTAAACTGGCAACATTTCTCATTCTTCGTCTCGCGTACTGACAGTTCGGTTGACGGCGTTCTTTTTTGAAGCGCGACCTCGCACAGCGGGGAGCAAGCGCATCCGTTGCGCGCTCGAATTATTTCATTTTAATTTAGGAATCGGCACTTTTTAATGGCGTTATTGAGCTAATAATTCATTTAAAATCGGAATCAATTATGTAGATGGTTTTGGTATAATTTCGTGGCATTATTACGTTCCTACTTTCCAGTAATCCCTTTGTTTCTTTCTCACGCTAAGCAAGGGTTGACTCCCACGAATTAGTCTGCTAAGGATTTTTATTTGCGGGAGCATCAGATCGGGATGAGCAAATCGGTGTTCATAATTACAACGTTGGGATATTTGGGCGATAGCGGCCGCGTGCACAGTAGCAATAACGTGCAATTTAAATGTTTCACATTTCAAACCGATTCTTTTTTTGAATACGAAACCGTTGCGTGTGAGCACGCAGAAGAAATATTTGGTTATTGCTGGTTGGAAATAACCTTTATTTTGGTGTTATGTGTATTTTAAAAGAAGTAATAAATTCATATTTGTGTGAAGTGTTTCAATAATAAACGCATATACGCTATAGACGAAATAATGGAAATCTCCTAATCAATTATCCGGAACTTTAAAACTGAAACCAACACAATCTCTAATAAATTTTGTGGGTACAAGAAAATTTATACACAAGCAATTGCAACATATGTAGGTACCTAAAAACTCTTGCGCAAAATTGTCTTTGATAGGTATAAATATAAAATTGTCTAATAATAACAATTTGCATACTATACATATAAATAAATTAATAATGGGATTTCTAAATATTCTGGGGGCGTATAATGGCGTTGTCCAAAAACGTATGTCATCATAAAGTAACCAACATTTTGCATACTAACGAGGTAATGGCGGATAGAGGTTTTACTATTAGGATCTACAAGATTAAATCAATTTATATTTATGAATGATTTATATTATTATAAAAGCTAAAGATGAAACAAGTGAACGAAGCGATGGAGATCAAATAAATAAAATTATAAACAATATAAATGAAGAAGCCTAGATAGAACTCAACATAAAATAATGCAGAGTTTCTATTATTTTAAAATGTCGGAATGGACCTCTGTTGTTCTATGTGTCTCAATTACCGAGTGTCATAGGATATAGTTTATGTTAAAACAAGAAAACTCACGCGGACGAAGTGGCGGGCAGAAGCTAGTCTGCACTAATATTATAAAGAGAAAAGATTTGTATTTTCGTTTGTAATTAACCAACTCAAAAACGACTGGACCGATTTTAAATTCTTTCACCAGTAGAATGCTATATTATCAGTTATTAATGAACATCATAGGCTATAATTTATAAACATATTGAACGGGCGAAGCTGCTGGCGGAAGCTAGTGATTCATAAAAGCAGTAATTCTGATTATGAAATAAAAAAAATACATTTGAACTACTTTCAGCCATAAAACTTGAAACAATGCATTTGTAACTGATTATTAAAAGTGGACATGATTGCAGTCCACTAAAGCCCGGACCACTGTGCTGGCCATCACGTAGCCACAAATAATACCTTTATTGTTCTGAAGAAAAAATACTTTCTTCGAAATAGCAGATGTGCCTCGCATTTGATTCAGGTTCAATAAAACCTCGTTTTATTGCTTTCTTTTGTTATTTTTTGGCGCTGGCAACTATTCTTGGAAAATCAGTTATGACGACGTCTAATGTTACTCATAATACCTAAGTGAAGTTATTTGGCTAAACCTAAGTAAGTCTCACGCAGTGAGAGCATTGTGTCTCTGGATACAACCAGCTGCAGTGTATCCATAAACTTATTTTCGGAAGATCTGTGACTATGGAGTATATTTTGTTCATATCAACCTGTCACTTTGACAGGTCCTCATTACGTCACAACTGTCAAATTTTATCGTTTGCACTTGACATTTGCCTGCATACCAGACACGTTACATACTCAACAATATATTAGTTAAAATCATCTGTCATCGCGGTAAGTATAGTAATTAAAATAAATAATGAGTAAGCCTTGAAGCAATCAGTTTGAAGCTTAGGGCTACAAGCTACATGCAATGATGGGCTGTAAATATCATATTTTTATAGCTTCATATATTATAGAAATTAAAATTAATATTTGTTTGATTATTTGTACAGTTTCGTGTTCATTTTAACAAACTATTGAATAGTAATAGAAAGGAACGGTCTAAAATGAAGTATTTAATTACTTAAATAAGTTAAAAAAATATTAGAAGATTCTTGATAAACTACT
The DNA here is from genome assembly GCA_914767815.1 of Eupsilia transversa. Lineage (NCBI taxonomy): Eukaryota > Metazoa > Arthropoda > Insecta > Lepidoptera > Noctuidae > Eupsilia > Eupsilia transversa. The sequence goes on along the minus strand of OU611894.1, from coordinate 7,441,178 downwards.
ATCTATACTTATAATAAATCTGTAGAAGTGAAAATTCTGTACATTGAAAATATCAAAAAAATAAATGGCAGGGGGTGTTACTAGACCGACACCGAACCCAAAAATGTGATTAAATTTTTTTTTGTCTGTCTGTCTGTTTGTTCAGGTATCACGCAAAAACTACCGGTTCGATTGCGATGAAACTTGGTATAATTATTCTTTAGTATCCTGGGCACCACACTGGGTACTTTTTATCCCGGAAAAGTATCCTATCCTACGGTTGGGGGGTGTCAAAGTTTGTATGGAAGAATTTTAACGCGCTGTCCGATTAACTCGAAACTCAATATTTATACTTAAACCCAAAAATTAAGAATAACGTGTATCAGGATTTTTCGAAATTCAACCCCTAAGGGGGTAAAATAAGGGATGAAAGTTTGTATGAAAAATCTTATTCCTTGAGGTAATAAACATGAAACTTCGCACGAATAGTTATCTAAATAAATTATAAAGTTTGTAGTTTTTTGTTTTTCTAAATTACCCCCTAAAGGGGGATTGGGGGGTGTCAGTGTTTGTTTGGAAGAATTTTAACGCGCTGTCCGATTAACTCGAAACTCAATATTTATACTTAAAACCCATGGGGATGTATGGGGTAATTTCCGACACTCACGCGGGCGAAGCCGCGGGCAGCAGCTAGTACATAATAATATGTTCATATATACGTCTAGAGAAGGATTTTCATTACTTTTAAATTGAAACTTAACAGTGGTAGCTTTTAGTGGTCACAATTCTATTTTACACAAATCAGTCAAGTTCAAGCGATCGACATTAACTTTTTAACTCGCTTTTATTAGTTTCACCTGTATGTTTGTTTGTATGTAACTGACTCGTTTGGGCTCGATTTTGAATTTACTTTAAACGTTGTAGACTTATCAACGACCGACGACAATACAATATAAGATTATGGAAAAAAAAAACAGGACAGGACTAAACTAAAATTAATCTTCTGTCCTCTTCTTAATGAAATAGAAAGAAAAAGATGCACTGAACTTAAATTTAGTTTAGTTTGTACACAAGGGAATTGGCACCAATATCGAGTAACGAGAGAAAATTATGAATTTGCGCCGAAACGAGACATGAAGGACTATGTTACGCCCAGTCCGTCATGTCTTGTGTCCACACGAGATACAGCGACGACAAAATTTACTCGCACGTATGTTAGCCTTGCTGGATAGACACTGGATGTGAAAGGTGAAGGACCAACTCTACCCCCACGTTATGGCGCCACTAAAAGTGAGCAGTAAAAGTGTAATAAAAATAAACATTCACAGAATGCCATAGAGTAATTGAATTTCAAATAACTGAAGTAGAAAACCCACTTATCGTTTTAAAATCATTACCCAATTTAAAAGCTATAACCGAGTTGGTGTTTGCTCGTAAGTCGTAACCCAGTGTTGTAGACATCCCTTTTTAGCGAAGTTAAACAAATAGCGATGTTAAGTTAAAGTACGGTTTTCATGAGATGGGTTAAAGTAATAACTTTCTGTTGAATTACTGCAGTTCTCCTCACTATCGGTCTTAGTAGGTATGCCACTGCTAAAACCGTCTCTATTTTTGTTTTTGATTAGATCGAAGCTTTCGAACTGCTTTTGCACGGGCTTAGGTAAAGAAAGAAAGAAAAATGCGTTTATTGGCAAAATATACATTAAAACTAAAAAAAAAAAAACAGAAAAAAATGATTATTATAATGCCAAAAGGGCCTCAGCTCAGCATAATGTCCAATGACAACAAAGTGTACCACCTGATTTTCAGCTGCAACCCACGAGTGCCATACGCTACAATTAAAAACACAGGGAAGTGTGGGTCCGCTTTTATAAATTAGAGGTACTTTACAGAATTTTAAAACAAAAATTAATCTCATACAAAATTAAATAAAATGTTGTATGGTACAAGATAGGTAGGTATGTTTTTGTTTACTAGATATACCTGTTTCTATCTCTATGTTAATTAATGTAATTAGTTTTACCGTTGTACTAACAACAAAATTAATGACTAAACAATAAACAATACACTGCAAGAATTCAGCGCTCTTGCGATAGGGACCAATAAAAGCCGTATTTTAGACAATCTGAACTATGGATTATTATTTCTAGTAAAAACTACTCAATTCCATCAACACGGGGACTGTCAGCTACTGACTAGCAGCCGAGCTGACTGCCGAATCTTTTTCTTTTTCTAAATACGAAATCGTTTTTATCTCTAAAATATGCCAGTATCTAACACGATTCGCGACACTAAACGCCCCCACATGTATTAACAATAAAGCTTTTACTGTGTGTGTCCTTCACTCGATTATCTTATCAAATATTTGTAGGAAGTTGGATGAGATATCCAACCAGATTACAACCTCCACAGTAGGTAGGTACTCGCACCATTGACGTGATTGATTTCATCCATACCATCTACCAAGACAAACCTATTTCTACCCTTCAAGAAAAACATTAATCAACAAACCTTCCTCATTCTAAACCGCCTAAAAACACCAATTAACCGCTCCAATATTCCACGATATAGGAAACGCCTACCCATAAAATCATTGCCAGTACAAAAAAGTCATTACCGTGTTACGCGGCTCAACCCGCTACGCGCGTGCCCGAGTCACGACCCGGACGATCCGATTTTATTACTTACACGAACCGCGCGTAACGTGTAATTGAAGGTTAACGAACAAGTTTTGAATTACGAACGAAGTTTCGAACACTTGCAATGTTCGCGGTTTTAATTTTTGGATTTGGAATTTTTTGTTTGTTTCTTTTCGCGATGAGTTTTTCGGTTTGGTGGTATCATGTTCTATTCTTGAAAGCTAATTGCTAGAAAACACTATTTGCTCCAGTTGTCTACCCAAAATGGACAATGACAGTATGTATAAGTTATGTTTCGTTGAAATGTCTAACAGTGTAACTATAGCTAATCCCGAATTTTGGACGAAAACGCCTTGTCGGATTTTTGAATTGTGATTAATTTCATGGAAAAATGTCGGAAAAATCGCACTAGAGAATACTCAGTACGTGTCAGTTTAAACAAATCTAAATAGGTGTTTCAATGAGTTCTGAAGACAAAATAAACTACTTTTCCACATAATAACTTAGACTATACTTTAGCCAAGTAAAAACTCTCATCATTTATGCTGACTCCTATTTTCCTGTAGCAGATAAACCATACCAACCTTTTGTTGTTAACAAAGGACACTGACACGGAACTTAATTGTTTCGGAGCTCATAACTCAACGTCAGACAAAACTAAAACAAATGCAAGACCACAGCTTCCTTCATTAGCAACTTGTTACACCGAACCTCCTTACAGAATGACTGGCCGAAAAGAATAAAAAAGTAAGAAGTATGAAAAAACACACTGTGAAAATCTGAAAGAAAGAAAGGAAAGAAATAAGAACTCTTCATTTCCTAATTGAATTATTGATATAGGTAGTTGTGTTCACGTTTTGTAATCAGCTTCAGCAGAAAAAAAAGACGTTATTTCGAATTTAGTAGTTTCGTCAAGATCTTATAGTAGCTTATTACATTATTTTTTAAGAAGGCTACCCAATACGTTAGCCTAAAAAAGGAAATGATTTTTATATTGACGCACAACTTTTTCTTCTTTCTTCCATCCTTTAACAGTAAAATATCAAGAAATCAGTTTCCTCCTAACCCAACAACCTGTCAGCCAGTTCTATTTTCAAATCAATCTCGCGCACTGGCAGGACAGTGTGAGTGCGGAGCATCGATCATAGAGCCACGCCCCGAAGCCGCCGCGCGACAACCGGCCGGAACATAAACTTTTTGAATCAACCTTTCGATTTTCAAACGTGGAATTTGTTAATCTGTTTTGGGATTATCTGTGGTTATGACTGGCTGTGTATTTGGGCTGCATTAAATTAATGATTTAAAAGGAGTCGCTGTATTTTGTCCTCTACCCAAAAAAGTAAATAAACGCATTCACAGCCTTGTGAAAATAAAAAAATCGACATTGCAAAAGATAGCCTTAGAGAATATTCAGCACAAACTTAATTAAAAATAAGTAGGTAGATATTCCGGACTTTACTACTACAATAATTATTACCTAATAAATTATACGTAATTATTTCATAGATTCAAATCGTTTATTTCCTTTCATCGTTTTTCACGCAGAATGTACATTCTGGCAGTGAAACAGTATTTAATTAAAAGACTTAAATTGTTCTAACCAAAGCATTTCATCTGCTGACACGACTTGAACAACAAAAACAAAACGCTAGCAATTTAAAAACAGCAGAATTTAAAAAGAGAACAGATGGAATGTTGAAATGAACCGCGCTACCATTCCCAAATACACTTCAGAAAGTTATAAACAATTTTGAACACTATCGGAATTAAAATAGAATGCTTCTTTCTCAAAATCATCTCAGCAATATAAGGCATTTTAACTTCAGTTATTTTGTAATTTGGACTTCCGTTTTACGTACATCGAAGGAATGTAATTTAATCTGTAAGAGAAAGCAATTAAGTCCAAATTCATTTGTAAAGGGATAAATTGATAAAATTATGTTGTTTTTTTTACCGACTACCTGTATTGAAACTATCGATAAAATGTTAATATTTTAATGGATTATACGAGCACCTTAAATATTTTTGTAGGAAATGCGTCATTATCATCATTCATATTATTTTATGAACGTATAGGCTGATAAGTGTAACCTACTAGCTGTTCCCCGCAATTTCAGACGCATTATACGGAAACTATCCCGTTAAAACGTACAGTCAGCATCGAAACTCGATTAAAACTTTCGTTTTTTAAATCTTAATAACAGAGCAAAAATTATGAAAAATTCGAGACTTCTCTAATTAATATAACAATAACTCTTAGCTGTTACATTCTAAAAGTCTCTTATGCTGAAAATTTGTGTTTCGAATTATTTCGTGTGGCGATTTTAGGTGATACATAATAATATGTTAAAGTAACTGTGTTAACAGACTGTCGTTGCTAACCTACCTACCTATTAAAAATTGTGATAAACATGGAATTTTATAATCAAGTAATCTAATTTATGTTTTTGCAAAAAAAAAGCACTACTAAATCTAAGTAGGTAATTTCTAATTTAATTTTTACCTAACGCAGACTAACTTTCAAGAAACATTCTAAAATGAACGTAAATTACAAAGAAGACCAAAATGACTAAATAAATCCTCCATTGAGAACTGAAAGTTTCGAGAAACACAAATAAAAGTGAATTTAATACTTTTACGTGCTATTGTTCTTTGTTTACAAGTTTTCAAAGTTTACTGCTTAGTAGGCAGAGCTTGTGGAAGTTTTAGTAGATGATATTTAAGAAAATTTAAATTAAAATGTCTGTAATATTTATTTTTTATTATAATTTTTATTTTATTTATAATATCAGTAGGATTATCTTGGTAGAATAGGCGACATCGGCTTCCCGCCTTATCCTGTTCCGGATAAGGCGGGAGGAAGCGGCCGGGTGTCACCATTGTGTGGATCGCCCGGAGGACACGGTGGCGCATACGGTGGAGGTCTGCCCGGCTTGGGCAGAGCACCGCCGTGTCCTCGTGGAGGCCATCGGCGGTGGATATCTCTCGCGTCCGGCCCTGGTCCAGGCCATGGTACGGAGCGAGAGGGAATGGGGAGCCGTCACCTCCTTCTGCGAAGCAGTAATGCTCGCAAAGGAGGAGGCGGAGCGCGTGAGGGAGAGGCAAAGTTCGCGCCCTCACGCGCCTAGCCGCCGTAGGAGACGCCCTGGGCGTCGGGACTCCTTGGAGGATTCCCGGCCACCGTAGGCGCGGGCTTGCGGGCGGTGAGCAATGGGTAGCTCGCCCCCGATAAGGACCAGGCCCGGGTCGACGGCGCGTTGTGTTCCACGCGCGCCTCAAAGAGATGTCAGCACCAATGGCGGGGCCCACCAGGGCCGATGCCTGCCGGGGTTGCGGGAAAGTCCGAAAGGGATACCGTGGCCCCTGGCAACATAGGCAACTGAAGGAACACGGGTGGGTTTTAGTCAGTAAGAGTCTGACACGCCCTCCCGCTCCGCCCAGAGCGGGAGAAGTTATTTGATGATTTCCCACCAAAAAAAAAATAAAAAAAAAATAAAAAAAATTAAGGCGACATCGGCTTTGCTTTCCATTTATAAAAAAAAATGGAATAGAATACGATGATATACATGGAGCGACTGCCGATCAGGGGCCTAAGTCTACTAATTCATAAACGTTACAATGGTCTCTCAATGGTGAGTTTTTGACAGTTTTTGTATGGCATATCTGTCAAAAACTCACCATTGAAATACCATTGTAACGTTTATAAATTAGTAGACTCAGGCCCCTGACCTTCACAAAACCTCTCTGTTAGGAATTGACATGCGGGCCCGTTGCAGGTGTGTTTGTCAATGTCCAGTCCATAACCATAGGTATTCTTGGACATGTTTTACATTTACTTCTGTGTTTAGAATACTGGCGATAAATGATGTGCCCATAGCCTAGTAAAGGGCATACCTGTGCCTGGATTTTAACTAGAGAATTCTTAAAGTCTTATTTACCCACATTTGTCGAACCAGGGTAAAGTAAATCCAGACTCACATCTCATAAAGTAACTTCAAAAGGAACTTTCTAGACAGAACTATGAACTATTTTAGAAGGTAAGCATAGCGTACATGTTGCTTCGTTACTAACAAACACAGCCTTTGTTAATATCTAATTGTTGCAACATGAAATTCGGGGCACAAAGTCCGTTACGCAGGAGAAACTTTGAGCTATAGTTAACAACCTGCATAGACACAATTATTGTATTTAATAATGCATTACATAGCATAAATAAATCTATTCAACAAAACGTTGAGCTACATTCCGCAAATACACTAATTAATCTTTCCGAAACACGCAAAAAATACCAGCATAATGATAACTTAGTGCGCGCTACAATGAGGCATAAAATTCTTGATGTCTGGTACCCACAAAAAAGGTTACTTAAAAAAAGCGACCTCTGTTATCGAATAGTCGACCTAACCACTTTAATATAGAGTAGGATTTTGTGTCTGGTAAGTTTTCATTTTGTTTTTTTGGCGGTTTAAAAAATGCTGGAGCTGACCGCACCGCCGCGGGCATGGCACGGGCCGGCCGCACTCTGCCTAGAAATCTTCACTTCAAATCTGTGCTTAATGATTGCGTACAACTTAAAATTACCTGTCAATATTAACTGTGGGCTATTATTTTTATGATGTCGACTATTTAATTTTAGGTGTAAAGTTTAAAATGAATTTTTGTTTAGTTGATTATGGGCCGGATGTGTTTTAATGTTTCTAAAGGATAATTTTAAATGGTCTGACTTAACGCTAGAACTTGCCTGACAAAAACACAGCAGTGGATTATCCTGAGAAGATTACTGTGCCATTTATTTCATCATAACTTCATAAGGGGTCCCCGAAACGATCAATTGCAATTGATCGCTTAAATTGCATTTGATAGACAATCATTTTGCGCATCAATGTTGTGTTTTTACATGATTGTGTCTTTCAAAAATTGACAATTGCAATTGACCGTGTCGGGGACCTATAAGCTATTCTAGTTATTCCAAATCAGTGAAACATGGTGCTACAACATTTTAAAAAAACAATTTAAAAAACGCCCTCTACCAAAAACCTACAAAAGTCCTTCGAAATTCAAACACCGGACCAGTTTTCATAACGTCTCTAACCCGCTAGAACACGTTACATCTTTTGTACCCCTACGCCTAAAACGTTATAAAATTATACCACCAATCATATACCAATCTAAATTATGATTGCTCCAGTAACGTTGATCGACGCGCGATGATGATTGGCTACAATTATCCCGTCATAAGTCAGTTATCTATAAATCAATAGAGCCTTTCAAAAACGTTTACCTTATTCGGGATGGTTTGCTTGTCTAGATATTGCAGACTTTTTTTTTGTTCTTGTATTGTTTTTATCGAAAATCGCAGTTTATTTAGCATTTAAATTATTTATTAGAAATGTTAAAACCGAACCGAACTTCAGTACCTCCTACTTAAAATGAAGTAAGCTAAAAGCCACGCTGATGAAACATTGATAACTGTTACTGTATCACTAAGTAAGTGTTTTGTTTTGTTCTAGGTAAGCTGTGAGAAGAAGTTTGTTTGTAAAAAAAACTGACCAATTTTGTGATATTAGCGAAAAATGACTTTTCGGTGTGTTCCTACTTTTCAAACTGTTTCCAACGATAGCAACGCTACCTGGGTAAGTGTTTTGTAACTAAAACTTTTATTTATGCTATTCGATACTAGATGGCGCTACACAGACATTTTTTGAGATTATCGTACTGTAATAGTATAGTATAGTATATTATATATTTTGATTTATCTATTAAATCCATCAATTGAATACGTTCACTGTAGTGGCTATTAGTAATAATGGAAATCTTACTAATTAAATTCATTTTGGATTGTTATTTTGTCGTAATTGAAGAACGTTCCCACGTAATAAAAATGAAAATTGCAGCGCCATCTGTTATAAAATTACAGAACTATTCAAGTACGTCGTCAACAAGCTGGTTACTTAGTTACGCTACTCGCCACTAGATGTCTGATCTTAGTTCATTATTTCAAATCGAATGAAATAAAAGTTGATTTTATATTGTCATTTCATTAGTAGTATTGTACTAATTGAAATCTTTTACTTAATAGAATAATATTTAATTGATTACGTACAGTACTTACGTGTGATATTTCACACTCTACCCAGTATTTTTTTTCTATCAACCTGTTTTTTGCATAATCATCTCACAGTAATCATTAAAAGCAATTAACAAGTTTCAAATCAACGCTTCATTGTCCATGCTCGAAGGTGCTCGGACCATTGACACATGAAGTGTTGTCTCGTTGACATGTCGACGAACTAGTGCTGTGACCTCTGCGGTCGCCCACTCAATGCTTAACCCAGAATTTACAAGTTTATCTTGACAGTTCTCGATGGCGCTGCTTGCTATGTAGAAACGTCAATGGATTCTCAAATTCAGTACAAAAAAAGCAGTTCCATTTTTCGCCGCATGTCAAGTCAAATTGGTTTTTTTTTCCTGAAGAGACATGGCTTCTTGCGTACTTGAAACTGGCCCTGTTATTTTCCTGGGAATAAAAATAAAGTTATGGATGGGCGACGATTGACGATAGGTAGATACGTGGGCCGTAGAAGGTGTTATAACTGTCCCGTTATTTAGGTGTTTATGATTTATTTCGTTTAAATATTATGTTGTTACTTTTATAACTCGACGTCTCGTCTGAATTAGCGATAATTCATTTTATAGTGTGGGTTTGATTTGTGTGATAAATTTTATGATAATTATAATTACCTATTATTGTATTTAGGGAGAAATCCAGGTTATTATAACGTAGCTACAAACCTAACCCGATAAATCAAGAAACTTTTGGAATTCAGTTTTCCATCAGGATTCTTTCAGTACCTACCTAGCAGCCCGTACTGCTGTCCACTCCTTCGGTGAATGCAGGCGTATAGGTTATGTTGTACTTTTTATTTAAAATCAATCAGATTTTAAAAGGAATAATTAGTTTACAGTATCACAAACGAGCTCTTTTTCATGCCTAAGCATTTTACTTATACATGTTCCCGCGTTGATCTACCTTCACTTCCTTTATACACAGATCCACCAATGAATAGACCATAGAGAATATAAAAGAAAAGTAATTATCGATGTATGTTCAGTCAAATTGCACTGTTCGTCGAACTATTAGTAAAAGATAATTAGTTCTCGTCTGAGATAATTACAACTTTAGTGTTCATCAAACGCTTGTCATCGCCATCGTGCTATAGGTTGTACAGTTAAACAATCGACAACAAAACATTGATTGGCTAGTCTATGGGTAGACCTACCAGTATTTTCCTGCTGTTTGTAATGAGTACCTACCTAGGTAATTTGTTCTTGGAATTATAAGAGAATAGCGTGGTAAAGACTAAGCCATTTTACAAAGACAAATTATTATTGAATTTTTCAATCAGGAATTTCTCAGTAGCAGCCCGAAGTCGTGCCGGTTGATGGCAATAGGCTCGCCCCCTATTACGTGGGACTTAACATAACTGGTGAAATGTGGGTATTACTCTATAAGTATACCTCAACCTCTGCAACCTTTCGATGTTATGTTGTGTTATTATTCTTTTATCGAACCGTTACAAACTTGTGAAGAGCTCTAATCCCAATGTAACAACATTTAGCCACTCAGCAAGGTAGTGGAGGAGACATTAAAGGGCTGATTTCACCAATGAAACTGAACGCGATCAGCACATCTAAACCGAGTCCAAGAGCTGTCAGTGTCAATATTACAAAGAAAATAATGACACTGACAGCTCTTAAACGTGGTTTATGTGCTGATCGCGTTCAATTTTTATTGGTGAAATTTGCCCTTAATATCGACACTCGTGAAAGCCTTAAAAACGATGGCCAGTGATAATATTAAATACTAGATGCTGCCTGCGGCTTCGCCCGCGTAGACCCTACTTCTTTTTCTTAAAAATAATGTAGCCTTAGTTACTCCTTGACTTCAGCGTCAAGATCAGTCCAGCCGTTTCGGAGATTAGCCGGAAAATAAAGACAAAAAACAAAAATAAATAAATAGTTAAACTACCGTTTATACTTTCATAAAGGTACATTTAGTAAACAGCTGTTATTTTGATATTACAAACAGACACTCCAATTATAAATATCTATTTTTATTGTAGATTATAGATGTGATTATGTTAAATGCACTGAACCTTCCTCCAAGAAGAGAGCTCAAGTACTGATGAGAAGTAAATCAATCCGTTATTATAGTGAACCGATAGCAACTGTTGTAGTGATTATATCTCTGTTATTAACCACTAACGATTATAATAAAACAATGCTTGCATGCCGCCCGTCGAGAAAATACTTTGATAGTACAATCTACAACATATTACTATGTACCTACCTACTCGTAAGAGTAAGCACGGTTACAATATCTGGTAACAAAGCGTTAAACGTCCCGCAGACAGGCGCGACGCGAGGCGAGCACGCGACGACCGACGCGACGCCGACAAGACGATGCGACGAGATTCTGTTAGAAAAGTTTTCATAGAAATTGTTCTACTAGAGTCGTGTTACGCTAGTCTGCAGGAGCCTTTTAAGGTTACCAACGGTTTTCTAAGCTCTACTTTACTACTACTGACGATCGTGAAAATAGCCGAGGCACACATACATACGTGAGTCCACCAATGCCTGGTTGCGGCCAAGGCTTGTACTTATAGTACTTTTCTCAAATAATAATTATATATTTATTATATTTTTTTTATGGTCATTTGTTTTTTCTTTTCTTTAAACAGCCAGCAAGCCAAATCGAAATTTAAATAAAATCTTTGATAGGTTGCCATGTGTTGAAGTAAAAAGTTTATTCCCTAACTGTCGTATGTACCTACTTACAGTTTTCATAGTAAAGGCCGCTAAACACAGTTATGGATTTTCATAGTAATTTCATTTGTTTTTGACCAGTACCCTGAGTATAAGTTTGCAAGTGAGTAAACGTAACTATCGCGTTTGCGTTAAGATTCTTATTCTCACCCTTATATTATTAGCATTAAGATCTATCAGACAATTTTTTACGCAAACGAAATAGTTACGTTTACTCTCTTGCAAACTTACACTTGGGCAGCAGTTACAGCAGTGTCGATTTATCTCGAAGAAGGTTGTCAAAATTATGCTCGAATTTCCAAGCATGTTTGAGAAAAAGTATTTGCTACGTGCTTGTTAAATTTCGAACCAATAAAAATAAAAAACTGACTGAAAACATTTATACAACTTACATCTGTAAACCTAGACATAAAAGCTTTCTAAGCTCCACGCGACATGTCATCAAAAATGCGTAAGTTCTACGCGCAGACGCAAATCATTTCACGAACGCGTACACAAACATACAGATACACAGTGCACACACACATACACGTGATCACCTCACAATCAAACCTGATATGAGAGGAACAATGATACACATTCGCCGCGAAGAGCGAGAAGGAGCTTTTGGTGCAGTATATGTAAAGATATCAGATGAAAAATTGCGATGATTCGTCATGATTTGCAAGTCATTCACAAATTCACAAGTAAGGTCACAATCCGTATGATTGTCTTATTTCTGTTCTATTATTTTACAAAATTGATCTCTACTTGCATTTATAATATTCTTCGTTCCATGCAGTAAACGACACGTTTTGATGATTTCGCTTAGCGATACGTAAAGCCAACTGTCTCTCGTCTGTAATCAGAAAGTATAATATAATTAGGATGCAATGCAATAGTGTCGGTACTGTAGGTGTTTTGTAGATTCTTTCGTTTTGATCGAGTGCTAACTAGATTGAGCTCGCAGGTGGCAATCAATATACTTGTTTATAACATGTTTCTATAAATAATAACATAATCTAAGCATGTTAGATAGGACTTTATATCATCGTCGGATATGACAATTATCTCTGCCTAGGCGAAGATAATGGTTATGCAAAATTATTTAAATAAGTCAACTAAAAATAATCTACTAAACCATTGACGCAATTCAATTATGCACACGATTAATCTACGCCCGCTCGTCGCCAACCAATTCATCATCAGTTATTAAATGTTAATGTATTTCTTGATCTGCATACTTACGGTGGTCTGTGGCACTCCCCGTCTTTATCGCGGTACGTCAGGCGCGCGGGCACTCCATGTGATAGCCGCGGGCCGCGACCGACTGCTCACGTGGGCCCGAACACGCGCCAACATACGAAATTAAACTTTTGGAATTTCAAAACTTTTTAAAATTTTTGACAGTGATTGTGTTTTGTTTTTTTTATTGGTTGTCTGAAGTTTGTTGTTATCTTGGAGTGTGCGAACTTTTTGGTAATTAACTTTTTATGATTAAGTGACAGTGCGACGTTAAATTAGTGAATAAATATTTTTTGTTAGCAATTGATAAAGTTATTAACAGCAGGAGAATTGAGTATACCAATCCGCCCGGAGGTAATCACATATTGGTCAGGCAATTTCCTATACCATCAATAATAACGGGGCAAGTAAACAATAACATTATTTGATGTAAGACAGAGACTGCCACATACAGAAGAGCGGGACAAAAGAAAATCATCGATCTAAGAAAATAGAATTCTCATACGAAATGTAATGGCGGTACAATAATCGTGTAAAAGTTCACGATAGTTGCCCAACGTGCGGCGGTAACAATACAATAACGCCAGCGTATATAGATCTTGAACAAATCGATTTGTGTATACTTGGTGTACTGAAATTAGAGGTCCTTCTAAACTGGCCGGTTATAGCGGTCATCTCGGCCGATAGATAATGATCTGTCGATGATTTACGCCGCGTTAAACCGACAATGGCACGAGATAACCCCCAGCCGCTGTGCACAATGTGACCAATTAGAAACGCGAAACATTCGTCACGATGACTAAAATGAACGGCATCAACCTGCCTGACATGACCGACCGAGATCTCTCCGTCGACGACATATTCAACGAGAACTTCAACTTAAAAAGAAAGAAAATACAAATCGATTACGAAGACAACAAGAAATCAAAAACAATCGAAGATTCGGATCCCCTAAAATTCGGAAACAACAACAATGTAATCGATAAAATAGAATCTCCTCAGAATTTAAAAAGGAAAACGAAAACTTTCGCAGACAACTACGATATCGATAAGATCGTGCAATCGAACATGATAATCGATAAAGAATCGAGTAAAGTAAGATTGGAGATGAGGCAGTGTGGCAATGATTTGGAATACAAAACAAACGGGCAAGTTGGTAATGACTTGAACGAAGTAGGTGCTGTTTCTACAAACGGGAATGAGTATACCATGAAGGATGGTAATGATATAAGAATGGATGGTGCTGACGATAAGATTATGAACAACAATGAAGGTGATTACAGCATGAACGGGAATGATGAGCATGGAAACGATGTAAGTAATACAGTTTAAAAAAATAATACAGATTTGTCGGTGATTTTGACGAAAATGACCCTAACCAGCAAATGAACAAGGAGCTACCTATACTTACTTTATTTTATTTTATCTTCTGAAATATTATGCAACTTATTATAAAATATGGACACCTGTTTATCTATTAACATTTAGAAGCCAATTATGTCAAGCGTCTCTCAATTAAAGGTTATCGGATGTCTATTGTCAAAGTTAAGAGCGTCAAAAAAGCTGCTTATATATTCATTACTTGATGCTCGATGAATTTCTTGTTCAATTATGTTGGTTGTTTTATGAGCATTGTCTGTCCATCTGCTAAAATCGCTTTTAAGTCTTCAGCCGTAAGCACCTAATACGCGGATCACGGAACATAAATAGGTGTGCTTACTGCAACCAGTCGCGGTCGCCTATTCAGCGCTGATGGTTGCGTTAAGTTAAAATTGTTGGAACAATCATGGGAGCAGTGCCGCATGCTACACGGTGCCTATAGGAATCTCGTACTTGGTAGATTTTAAGCATTATAGTATTTTGGATCCTGTATTTAGAGCAATCTATCACTCTAAAAGGGTAATCAACGTTTAATGGACTATAAAGTACAAAAGCTCGAGACGGTACTCTTAACTTCATTAGCGAGGTCTCTGGTCATCAACCTGAACAATACCTAACTATGAACCTTTCAAGACCACAAACTCTTTAGTAAAAAAAATGCATTATTCTAAGCTAGACTGCACAAGACAACGTAATTCTAAACGAAGCAGAAATAATTCTCAAAGCTCTCGTTTACATTTAAGCGTATAAAATTCGTCATGATTCGATAGTGAACGCGATAAGATGCCGAAATTCCGACAATACTCAGCTAATTCCGACAATAGTCCACTAATTTCGACAATAGTCGCCTAAATGCCGTTAGTGGACCACAATGGAGTCAGCGAGTGGAAATAATCGCAATCTCTATACGTTTGATGCGGTAAAAATTGTGGATGATATTCATATATCCTTTCTTATCACCATGATAATTAACTAGTATCTTGTATTCTTTTTCCAGCTTATTTTACTACCTTATGTCTTTCAATATAAACCTAAAATCATCCGTTTTGGACACTATACTACTGACATAACCAAATGAACATTTATGTCAAGAGAGTCGGAAGTGTTATATACATCTTTCTGGGCGATAACAAGATTGGTTTTCTGTCCAACCATGCCATATATTGTCATATTAAGAATTATTTCCCCATTAACGTCGCCAAGTCTTTTAATGTTGATGATGACTCTTAGTAAGAACACGACAGAAATCCTTTGATATGAAAAGCCCACAAAAAGTCTAGCGAATCTCCATAGACAAAAACAAGCAACTGTTAATTAATTTCACGCCATAAAGCCATTTATGTCAGTCACAAGTCTTGACCATACATATAGAGGAAACATAGACACACCCGTCTTATATTTGTATTTGTATGTTGCTGGCCCGCGGCAGACAACACAAAACATATTACAAATTTATAACAGTACTCTGATGCACTTGCCGCCGATAACATGACACGCGCTGGCACGCCCGACCTTAGCACGTGTCGTGAGGTTTATTCAATAAAATATAGATACAGGAATGTAACAGAACTTGATTTGCTTCAGCAGATTCTGTTACAAATTCGCTGCTGTGGATAAAGCAATCTAAATGCTATGTTGTCACATGTCGCGTTCATCATCATTGTAAAAAGTGGAGAGGTGGAGGAACCCAAGTTACGTTTGATTCATTTATCAAATTGGCAGTATAGTCTATCAATATATGTCATAAATAAATCAAAATGAAATGCTGTTCGTTAGCGTGCACCACTTGATAACGGCGCGGCGGCCCGAATTGGTTAATTTTCTTTTTTTAATGTTTGCTATAGTCCGAATAAGGATTTCAGAGACAGAAAAAATTTAACAGTTGTCCGGAAAATTGGAAAATTCGGGAAAAAGTATAGCGGAATTTTTTGTATGAATGATTGAAAGAAGAATGTCACTTATGGTCGCTTAATTTCAGAAGCGTTAATGAATGAAAGTATATTAAATATATGAAACAGTTTTGAAAGTATTTGTACAAATATACGCGAGGTCTAAGTGCGACACCCAAATTACATCGAGT
This sequence comes from Eupsilia transversa, assembly GCA_914767815.1. Lineage (NCBI taxonomy): Eukaryota > Metazoa > Arthropoda > Insecta > Lepidoptera > Noctuidae > Eupsilia > Eupsilia transversa. The sequence continues at coordinate 7,425,050 of OU611894.1, read as the reverse complement.
TCTACCATTCTTCTTTGATCGTCTGTCGGGTCAGCTAGTTTCAAATAAATATCTTTTACCATCGTTCTTTTTAGAGTTGGCTAGTCAAGGACTATTGTGCATTTCCCATGAGCCAAACCATAGATATAAGAAAGAAGAGCCAAACCTTGATTTGATCCAAAGACATTAATTGTGCATTCAGATAAAGGCTAACTGAAGAAGGCACAATACACATCCAAGATTATCTTCTTAACTACCCACAATAGTCAACAATCTATGTCAAATACACACTTCAACCAACAAAGCTGAGAATTAAAAAGTCAAGAGCTAACTGACCAAGTCAGAGGTGGCAAAACTAGGCCAAAGAGGTTATAGATCCTAAGGTTATAGGCTAAATGTAGTATTAGCAAATTGAACATTATGGGCTCTTAGAGTTTCCAATTATTACTAGCTGCTTTTATGAGCAGTAAGTGACGTTCAAAGGGGTAATGGCAGCTTTATGCGCTGTCATTTGTTTCGTCATTAAGGTAGGAATTGGATGTTCATAGAAATAGATTGGAATTGTGGAATCTGAGGAGTGTTCGACTGGTTTTTTTCGGTAGTTAAATTAGGTTAAAAAGTTCCTTCTATTTTACATTGTAACAGCGAATCATTTTGCCTGTTTTGTTTAAGTTCGACGTAAAAGAAGTTATGTCATCAACCATGGCCAGGCTAGAGAATTTGCTAATAGAAAAATAGAATAAAGAGCGCAATTTCAAATAGATTGCAATTACGTTTTACCTTAGCTACTGAACATAGACAATCGATTTCATTTCCAGCAATCAGGATATAATACTAACTACTCCTTTATTTATATAGACGTAGCCGGTAATTAGACATTCCAATTTCCAATTGGAATTCAGTTTAGGAAGATGTTCAGACATGTATTAACCGTCTTCACTTTTAATAGTTTCTACCTCAAAAATTGATTATAAAGAATTTCCATAGTAATATTTAATAACTAGAATTCCTTTCGCGTTGTTGCATAACTTTTTAATCAGTCGAGATTTTTAATTCATATTCTGTATGGCACCTCTTTGGGTCATGAGTTATCCGAATATCAAAAATATTTGGCCTAGGTCTTAAGGGGAAGACGGCAATGTATAATAGATATTACTAAGGAAATTATTATTACATAATATTTTTTTTTTTTACTTTTCCCCTTTTAGACCTCTAGTCACTATTCCTTATTATTTTATACTAGTTTCCGCCAATGGCATAAACAAAAATATATTTTCTCTATATAATATTATACAATGTGCAGATGACAATACAACAATAAATGAAAACACTGGCCATATTAATGCATAGGAGTATTAAGGAACTATCAAATAAATCCTAACATTAAAATTAAAAAAGTGATTTTTTCTAACAAACTAAATAGTAGTGATGCGTCGACTATGGGTTTTGCCAATCTTTGACTAGCTATAGTGACTAAACTATTGGAGATATTTGATTGAATTTTCGTATGCAGGCTGGGAACGTCATTAGATATACGCAGTTTAATTTATTGTTGTATTGTCGTCTCCACCTTGTATTATCGTGTAGACAAAAACCATGCAGTTTATACTACACATCACCAAGCTATAGTTTATCAAAAGCCTTTCTACTTACTTTATTTTTAACAGTATTTACATTATTTACACTTACCCAATCTAAACGTTCAAAATTAGCACATCCACCACTATTACTATCCTAATTGGACGCAAAAGTGCTAACTCTAGCACCTTCACAGACTACTACATTAAAATCCCATCCATTTCGACCACGCGTCTCATTTGATATATTGTTTATAGTAGCTTTTGGAGTTCTTTAACCTTTAGCACTCGTAAATGTGTCAGGCTGGCCGGTTGACGGTAGACTTTTTGCTTTAAGAAACCAGAATACAATGAACCTTGTTCAAGTGCGAGCGATTGATATGTCGTGTTGAAATTGTTGAATTACTGTTGGGTTTCATGGTGTTGTGGGTTCTGCGAAGTCAGCTTTACATATTATTGAGGTGCTGGCCTCTAAAGGTGGTGTAGGATTATGCTCTTCAATATCGAGTTGTATTCTTGCAGAATCTCTCTAACCACGACCAGTATACACGGTGCCAATTGTTTACTTCTAAGGTTTTGTTTTTCAATGGCTGGAGATATTAAATTGTATTTCTGTTTCAGCTTTTCAATCCCTTTTTCGATGTCAAATTAGTTCAATCTAATTCAAGCTTCCTTGTTGCTTTGGTTGTCTGGTTATTCAGTGTCTATTCCCGGCTATGTTTGGCAAACCTTGGGAAACTTACAAACTGGAGAACTTTTTACGCTATATACGCTTAATACCGCTTCAGAGCTGCAGACACAGCCAGTTATATAAGCGATAGGTACTCTTACACTTAATACTTATGGGCCGGTTTTTCAATCGCCAGTTAACTTTTATCCGACGAATAAGTTGTGTCATTTTGACAGTTTTTGTTTGGACAATCTGTCAAAACGTCACATTTATTCTTCAGGTAAAACTTATCTAATGATGAAAAATCGGGCCCAAGTAATTATTCTACATATATATACCTCCCAACAGCCTAATTATATACCTAGATACCGAGTGCCAACAAAAACAGATGTTACACCGCATTATAATGAATTCATATCAGATCTATTTAATAGGATAATGACATCATTACGGTCTAGACTGCATGATAGACTGTACGTCTGGATCCAGATTTCTTGTTCAGACTGACAATGACATTTGTGTTTTTTTTTTTACGTCTGCTGCATTATTGATGAATATAATATAAATTTGATAGACCAATGCACTTAGCTATATAGTGTTTGCGATATGTGACTATTAGTACCTACAACGACGTGGGTGCATGTTTGGTTTTGTCTATTGCCATCGCTAGAATGACTATTGACTAGCGAGAAAAGAAATACAGGGGTATTACTTATGTTCGTGGTAAAGTTACTAAAACTAGCTAAGAAAACTCCCATGTTGAATACACCCGGACTTTGGTTAGAGAGGTCGTTTAAGAAATTCAGTCCAATACATGGACTAAACTAACTGAATTTTTGTTTAACGTTGGCTCATTAAGTCAACTTCCATAGACTTCCAGTATTGACAGACCAATTTGAATTTGGAGCCTCATTCCCTTTACTTAGAACTATTCCATTACAAATGATGCCTGGTTTATACTTAGCAGAGCTGCCAACGTAACGAACAGTAAGTTTTAGCACAGACCTCAGTACGTTGGTCGTGAGTGGTATCACTTGTATGACGCCCACGCCCGCACCTCTGGCTTAGTTACTTAGTTTCACAACAGGTAGACTACAGTTGTTTTCGATAGTAATTTTGATCATGTTAGAACGTCTTGGTAGTAATAGTACCTTCTCTTAAAATACTTAGGCCGGTTTTCTGGATAGAAAATCAACACAAAAACTAGCTACCAAATTACAACATAACCTGCTGTGATTGGCGGCATGGATTATGAACAGCCAATCGCATCACTTGACTTGCGTTTATTTTGACACGTCGGTAATTTTCGTTCCATGAGGTTCATTTTGTGTATGTGGACCGCAGTTTTTTGGGAAATGCTAGTTTCCAGTGACAAACCAACGTCGTGGTAAAATATGAGAATCATGATGAGTCATTCAGGTTTATGATATTTATGATGTAGGTAGGTATCTTTAATTTTCATATCCTTAGTGTGTTTTCATATTCAAAATCAAAATTAATTTATTAAAAAAATTCAGCGTCAAAATGACATAAGACTGTCCCCCAAAACACCCACCCTTCACCACTTCCTAGTACTTACTTTAGCTGGGAAGAAGTGGCGGAAGCAACTCCCCAGAAGCAGTCTATTGACAAGCTTTACTTAGTTTACACTTCTAGCCTGAATATAGTGACAATATTTTACCAATTATGTCTAATAATAATAAGTCTAGTCTAGTAGTAACCTTCCATATTTCGCGAGCCCACGCGTCCTCCTTATGTATTTCGTCCCGCCATCTACTACATGGCCTGCCTTGCCTTGACCCGTTCTTATCGTCGCAGGGCTCCTTTGCCCAGGAGTGGGACATTGCAGGCTAAATATATAAAGACATATAGAATAATAACGTTACAGAGCAGTCATGTTGGATCAAAGGTGAAGTGTACCTAATAGAGTCTTGTAAAAAATGGCGACCAATAAAGCAATCAAAGCAACGTGTGACCAGCATTGGCCCCAACATATTGGCAACACGTAGTTTCAGCAATTGCGATGATTAGGCAAGTCAGTGTTCCTAGAAACAGATACTTAGTTCTGGTCGAAAGTTCAATTAGGTCCAGGCAGTAATACTCAGTGTTGCCAAAAAAGAAAACGAGAAAAAACCGCAATTCTTGTTTATGCGATTTAAATTATGTGTACTGTAAACTTAATTGGGTAGTTAAGGTTTTTGTGTCCGTAAACATTACACCTTTTATTTCTATAATGTAAGAAGTGGGAAAATAAGGCTAATTGGAGATGGAAACCTTTTCGTGAAGAAACGGATAGGACATGACTGGGCAGGTTTTGAAACTTAGGATTTAACAGCGTTGCAATGTTGTAACTGTAATCTAAAAATTTGTGCACTATCATTTCCAATACTCTGAAGAAAAGTAATCTATGTATTCTATCTAATTAGCGAACTACAAATTCTATATTTGAAAAGTCCCTCCCGCACTCCCTAAGTCCGGAATTCGACACTCAGGGTGGATTCGACCAAACTATAAAATATATTCCTGTTTAGTGGAATCCACCCTTAGTAGCCAAAGGAACACAGTTGGGTTATTCCGACCTGTGTTTTCCTTTTAGACAGCGTATCCAATAACCATGCATAAGAGTTCCGTCACCAGAGAAAAAATAAAAACTAAAACATACCATTCCATACCTCGTTGTTCTTGTGGAATGAGGTACTGGGTTCTATTCCCGGGTCGGGCAAAGTGTTATTGGGTTTTTCCATCTGGAATGTCTCAGTAGCAGCCCGGAGTCTGGATTTGTGCCCGGTTGATGGCAATAGGTTTGCCCCCTATTACATGTAGGTGATATACGTAGGTGCACCTCTGCCTAACCCTCCGGGGAACAAAGTATTGTTATTTTTTGTTATTTAAATTAAGTGAAACATGTGAAAGATACTGCAATTCGATATTTTATTAATGACGTCATCAAAGTTCCACAAACAAATGACAGACGTCATCATTCTTAGGACAGTGAACTCCGTCGTTTCCTAAGTGAGTGAATAATGAGTTACGTAGAGGCTGGTAGTGGTTACCACATGCCGTTCGGGCGGTCAACAATAACATACCTTTGGAACACACCTATTGTGTTTTTCTAGCAACTTGATAGATGGGCAGTAAGCAGATAAGTTGAAGAAGTACCTATGATGAAGATATAGGTATATTATTAACCAAAAACAGATATCATAAAGTCCGACTGAAATTATTTGTCTAATCTACTCGACTGCCGCCACGACCAGCGACTACCGCCATGACCGCCCATGGTCCACTTGGAAAACCATCTTAGTAACATCGAACATGTGTCTGAGGTTGACAATTTCTATTTCCTCTTCAAATCTGCCTATTGAGCTTTCTATAACTTTTCAGGGCAGAACAATTGTTCAGAAAAAAGAGCAACCTCTTATCCAAACTTAAAAAATCGAACCACAAATTCAAGTCATTCAAGTTTTCTAAACCAAAAAGGCTAAATACAAAGAGCGCTACTAAATAGAATGACAGCTGTCACTCAAACGTCAATCTGTCATACGATTGGGATCTTCGCGCGCCATCGTTAGCTACGGCCGCGTTTTTATTTATTGTTTTTAGATAAATAGGTGATAACTGATAACAAATACATTAAGCTATTAGAACCTTCTTGGAGGCCGTAATGGGTATTTTTTTTGTATGTGAACTGGCAGGTGATACAGTACAGGAAAAGGTGGTTGAACCGCTACTGACGATTCAGTAGTCTGAATGAAAAAGAAAAACGAAACGCAAACATTTTACCACTAAATATTATAACTGCTGGACAATGGACATACATGTTTTTCAAAATCTGTGAATGCAGATCCAAATTTCTCAAAAAGTTAAGGACAGTCTCCTAAGACCATCTAAGGCCCTTGCTGCCCCATCTCAAAAATCCACCCTGTATAGTAAAAATGTACTATTCTCTGCCTTCTCACGATCAAGCTTTCTACAGCTTTCTTTTGGTAAACAGAAGAAAATTTAACAGAGGCACTTTAACAAAATCACCTGCGGGGTAATTGCGTAACACACTAACAGTAGCAATGACTTTCATTTTGACAGTTCAACAACATTCATTGCGTTATTTACGTTGATGAGCAGACAAATGGATTAGCAATATCCTTCAAAATTATTCGGATTGAGATTGAAAGTGTGTTTCACAATAAGAATTGTGGCCGTTGCCGCTTAACTATCATACGGACTTAACCTACTGTTGTCACCTTATACTGTGTCATACTAGCACTCCCTACTTTTCCAATACAAGCCTCTACCAAATACATCATTTCTACATTACATTCTTGACATTATAAAGTAACTAGTAATCCGCCCCTGCTTCGCACGGTTTTTACGAGACTTAACGAAACATCGAGATTTCTTTAAAGCCGCAGACAGGCGCGACGCGACGCGGGCGGATAAATTTCTATGAAAATTCCACGGTAGAACAATAACCGATGTCGCGTCGCGCCAGTCTGCACGAGCCTTTATGTTATGTTAGTTTAAAATTAAAATACAGGTGGATATTGACGTACAACCTGTTACCATGAATTCACTACATGATTCTAAACAGTTGAATATTTCACCGGTTATTTTAAAAAAAACTTTGACCGCGTTGGCTGCACTTTTCTGGGAAACAACAGCTTTTTTTTCAATGTTAACAGGTCGTGCGCCGCGGTTCCTGCCCCCCTTGTACCTACATATTTAACCTTCCGGAATAAATTCTCTAAATGATGTTTAAAACCACATCAAAATCCGTTCTGTAGTTTAGAAGAAAAACGCGGTCACAAAGACAGACACGAAAAGCGATTTTAATTTATATTTTGTATAGAAGAATAGAACAGAGAATCGCGCAACTGTTGCCCGATTTATAATTTATGTTCCACCCACGCGCTGTCTGCGATGCAATAGGTTTATTTCATTACAAACTCGATATTCTGTCATATCGATTAATCAAATCGATTGGAAAAAATCGCATGTAGTATTTAATGCAATTGTTTGAACTGGTGACCTTAGCATCATTTAGTTTCATTTGCATTCAATAAGCAACTATTCAGTATGTAATGTCTGTTTGTTTTTCATGGTAAAGTCTGTCTTTAGAACAAAGCCTATACCTTATTTATCGTTCCCTATGAGCCCCTAGTTATTTTATGGAAGTAGTTTGACTTTACCTGTGGCGGCATCTACATCGCAACGTACGAACTACGCATCATACTGACGTCATGCAAGATCCTGCATCGCGCAAGCAAAGTTTACCGCGTGACTAGCATCTATACAACGTCGTGACATTAATCGTTGGGCAGTGTAACACCCAGACGGATCCTCCCTTTTCCATAGAGGATGAGTAAACTTTACACCCTGTTCCTCATACCTCTATATACCCTTCCCTAAAACCTTATCCGAGCACATTTAAATCGGCGCAAAATTAATAATTTCATAATTTTCAAGCATTCAGGCAAATAAAATGCCATGCCACGTTATAAAGCCATAAAAACCATCTTCTTGTGCGTTAGTGAAGTCAAGAAGATCGAGACTATATTTTTTTATCTCCTGCCTAGTCTTTTCACAAGAATGATGTGGTCGTCTTCCAGTCTAACTGGATGCAGCTGATTATAGTATTTTACATGGAGGGACTGCCTATCTGACCTCCACAACCCAGTTACTGAGTAATACGATACCCCTTTGAAAGACTGGATGTCAAAAGAGCTTCTGACCCGTAACGACTGTCAAAGATCTACGAATGACAGCCGGGACCACCGGCTTAGCGTGCTTACAAGACCTTATTTTTAACATAAATATTAATGGCGAATGGCACCATTTGCAAAAATCTAGTCCATACACAATTAATGATTTTATTGCATCATTTTACGACACACGCAAAAACAGTCTAATTGCTAAAAACAGCTAATTAATTCAATCTAGGTAAATAACTGTCCATCAAAACTGTCTCAAGTAAACGATTTCACATCAACTTGTTGATCAAGTTTGTCAATTTTCTAAAAAGACACTAATATTTGTTAATTAGGTACACACTAATGTATCCTGTTTGCTAAAGAAGTCGTGATGTTGCAGAATTTTGGCAATAACTAGATGAAGTGAGAGATCATTGAAAAGATACTGTTATTTCGTAATTGTGTCGTTTTAAGTCTTAATTAAACTTTAATTTTAGATGCTGATTTAAGCTGGGTCATCAGTATTTTCCGGTACCTAATGATTTTCCTTAGGATTCCAAAGTGGGGTTAGTTCACAGGTGATAGGTACTATCGCAGACGCATATCTGAACTCCGTATGGACTATTCCTGCTTGCAACGCTCGGCCGCTATAGTAACGCTTACCTACAAATACAAGGGCCGGTAAACAGCTGTGGTCATCGTGTACACAGGATTTTGTTTTCAAAGTGGTCAGATATGCGTGACCGCGATCGTACATGTTTTCTGCCTGAAGAATTATTTATTTCCTATCTGCTTTTAAAATGTGATAATCGACCTATCTTTACTTAAATTTCAAGAATAGTTTTCTGCTGTTGATCTGTTTATTTGTTGGACCTGCACAAAAGAATTTAGAGCAATTTTTTTTTGGGGTTGTGTATGTGTAAAACCGTGTTACCTAATAGCTACAATTTAAAGCCCACATAATAAACCTCACGTAACAATTAGTCATCGAGGAAAAAGTCGCGATTAAACTTTTTAACGCTTTCTACGTCCGCCATAAAGAAGGGGACAGGTGTTCAGTGAGTCACAGCTAAATACTGCTAAATATTTTACAGTTAAATTGTCTATAGGTACCTCATAGAGTTTAAATGACTATATTTTTGTCTACGGTGGGCACTATACGTAAAAAGTTTCCATCATCTATACAAAGTATTAAACAATGGCGCTTTTCCCGCCTGTGTTGACGATTTTTATCTATTATGTGGAAGAGAACAGCGTCAATAATGGGTAGGTTGTGCGGATGCTCCAACAGCATCCTAAACACATTAGTACACGAGGTTGATAGTCCCTCACTGGGTACGGAGGCACGTGCGCTGTGTGTTGGGCCACGTCAGTTTTAGTTGTTTTTAGTTTGTAAAAGTTTACTAACAAGTCAATCAATCAATCTGCCTAGCCTTTTCCCAACTATGTCGGGGTCGGCTTCTAGTCTAACCGGATGCAGCTGAATACCAGTATTTTACATGGAGCGACTGCCTATCTGACCTCCACAACTTCAGTAATTGGGTAATACGATACCCTTTGGTAAGACTGGTTGTCAGACTTTCACGCTTCTGACGACTCGTAACGACTGTCAAAGATCCACGAATGACAGCCGGGACCAACAGCTTAACGTGCTTTCCGAAGCACGGAGGAGTCTCGGTATGTAAAGATGGTCACCCATCCACGGACCAAGCTCGGCAAGCGTAGCTTAACCTGATGGATCGACCCGTGCGGCTGTTAATACTTAGCCACGAGCTCCTCAAAGAAAGTTTACTAACAAGTCATTGTTACTAATCCCCGCTACCAGCCCCCCTTTGAAGATCGTCGCTCCCTATCTTGAAGGCATCCTACCTTACGTTGTAGAAAACGTTAAAAAGTTTGTTCGCGGCATTTTCCTTGATGACTAAATTGTTACTTGAGGTTTATTATGTGGGCACTAATTATAACTATTACGTAACACATTTGAGCTCCACGATTACTGACAAATGTTTTCACTGACTGGACAGGTCCACTCAAATCTGTGTGGTTCTTTCCTCAAAAGACCATTTCAGACCCTAATCTACATGGTCCTCATATGGCCTGACCAAGATTATGTCTGGACTTTAAAAGAGACTGTGACCTCTGAGTTTATTTCGGCCTTTCTTGTCAAAGTAGTCAGATAGGAAACGCCGACCTCCTACAGCTTATTTTTAATTTTTTTTTAATAGGTCGTGTAAAAGTGATTCCCATATCCTATTTACAAAATAAACAATTTCATTTCATTTCATTTTTAGATACATTAGCATGTCTATCTCTATATCTATCCTATCCTAAAAAGTTGGTGCAATAAAGTATTTTGGTACAGGTCCTATAATATAAAAAGACTCATGATCTCCACTCAAAAACACGTCTCCCTTTAGGGGTATGAGGAACAGGGTGTAAAATTCACTCATCCTCTATCGAAAAGGAAGGTTCCTCCGACCAGACGGGTGTTGTGTCTGGCAGGCAATTGCCCAAGGATTGATGTTGAATAGTCTTATATTTATGTTAATCGCGCGGTAAACTTAAATAGCGCGATGCAGGATTTGTGACATCAGGTCTTTGATGCGTGGTTCGCATGTGGCGATGTAGATGCCGCCACATCGGCTAATATGGTCGGGTCCTACACTGCTGTTTAGCCCTTCGGCGTTTCGTCTGCTGTCTTCGTTGTCTCAGTCAGACGTCACTTTCATACAACCGATCTATTCTGTAAATGTCATCGTAAAAACTTAGGTGAAGTGAGCTGTCAATATTGTCAATAGTGTGTGGAATGACATAAGTCACTAGCTTACAGAATAAACCGGTTGGTCACTGATCCAACTCTAGTCATACCAATCTAGCTTCTTCCACAGTTGGTCAATTACATAACTCCAAATTTTATCGTCTCGTATAAAAATCAAAAGCTGTAAATCTAATCGCACCGCATTGTCTGTCGGTTTGTTTGTCACACCAGTTTTATCATTTAATTGGCACCAGGCATGCCGTGGCGTAATTGCTAAGACTTTTTACAAAGAGTTTGGAATTGAGAACATTTTGTAAAAGTTAAGGGGTCTTGGATTATAGTAATGACAGGATAGGACTTTTTAGTGGCATGAGTCACGATGTTGCCAATATTTTTGGTAGGTTTGGTAGGAAAGGGTTATGTTTCAGATTTATACTATGTTATGTTTTTTTTTTTAATAACAATTATCCAAACCCAAAGCCTGTATCTCAGTTTACGTAGAGATAAGAAAAATCTTTTAGAAATGTTGTATGCTCGAGTAGTCGATTTAGAGTTTTAGAGCAACCACATTTTGACTTAGGTCGTTTATTTATTCATTTGGATTTATTTTAAAATAAGTTTGTCACTAATTATTGTCCTATGTCTCAACTCACAGTGGTGGCTCGGTAGCACCTCGTACAAATTTCGACAGTCGTTACGTATTCCTCATACACATACATACATACAAGCCATACTTGTTTATACTTATAGAAAGTTGCTCCCAAATCAGCCTGCTTGTCAACATTACTCAATACACAAACCAAGATAGATTACAATCAGGAAACTGGATGTCACATACAATTTCATCTTTATTTCCATTGGTGTAAGGGTCATAAGAGATTTTATCGTCTGTAGAATAATTTTGTCATATAACCTTTGATTGGGTCACTCGCAGTTTTTTAGGATTTGATTTGAATATAATATAGTGCACAATAAGATCTAAGGCGACGATTAGATTTTAGATTTTATATATTTTTTGCCACTAATCAGTGCCCGTGGGTGGACCTACCTAGGTAATAGTAAAATCATCATGTCATGAACTGGAATCTGAATTGTAAAATGATTATTACAATTCCAGTATAACCGGGTGCAGCTGAATACTAGCATTTTACGTGTACCCAGTGTAACCCAGTAAGTGGGTAATATAGTATACACATTGGTAAGACTGATGGTTGTCAGACTTTCGGGTTTAACACAACGGCTTAGCGTGCTTTCAGAGGCATGGAGGTATCTCGGTATGTAAAGAAGGTCACCCATCCACGGACCAAACCCGGCAAGCGTAGCATAACCTGATGGATCGATCCGTGCGATTGTTATTACTAAGCCACGAGCTCCTCTTTTCTGAATATTTAGTACTTATTAGACTTAAAAAACCTGACACTAACACCTTTATCAGACCTCGACATTTTCTCACCAGAACAAAACATATGTAAATCCCGCCCAAATAAAATCAAAGGGAAACTTGTTAATCTAAGTTAAATCGATGATGAAGATGCTCTCTACTTATTATACCTACCTGAATAGGTAAAAACTTTGTGGAGCTGAAAATGTGTCAGTCTTGTTCAACTGTAACACAGCATCAATCTTATGTTAGTCTAGAACAGGACGAAAGACGCCATAAATGCATTTGGCAAGAATGTTTCTCCTATCGTGTATCTTGACGAAAGTGTTAATTTAACACTGTTCCTAATGCCTAAGCCACATTCCGTTGCGCAGGCTTGCCCACGCATAGCCATCAGAATCAGCTGACCACAATGGGCGGGCGCGCGGAATCAATCACGCACTTCCACGAACATAACGGTCGCCTGTGCTCGCCGCGCGCCTTTTTACTTTCTTTAATGCGTTCCTTTTTCGAAATTTCGTAATTAAGACCTTTTTTGTGAAACGAAAAATATTTTGTTAAGAACGCGCTTTATTTCCTCGCGGGTTGATTTACCGCGTTATTTTGATCGTGCCCTTTTGCTGTATGAGTATTTTAATTACATAATTTACGAAAAAGGTTGCGTTTTCGGGTTATATCCTGTTTTGTTATAATCTTTGATGTTAGTTATTTTTTTATCATACTCATTATCTGCATAGCGTTTTCTCAACTACCAGCTGAATACCAGTAGGTACCTATTGTACATAGGGCGACTGCCTATCTGACCTCCGCAAAACAGTTTCTTATTTATTTGTTGAAATTGGTAGCAAAAATAGCTATCTATTCTTTGAATAACTATCAACATTCAGAAGTTCTGTGATCTTGATCCAGATTTTGAAAAACTTATCTTCATCACGTAGGTATTTCTGTTTAGGAAATACTTTTCCTTCCCGCATACTATTTACAGCCGTTCGATACGCTTCTGTGCCAAATCGAACATCAATTAATGTTATCAAAAGAGTTCAATAAAAGCTGTTCCCAACTCCCAAAGCCGAAAATGTTGGTGAAAGCGTCAGGATAGCCCGCGAAATTCAAATTTTCTTACGTTTTTTGCAATTTGCGGGTTAGTATCCGGTTGTATGTTGATCTAAACATGATTCGCGACCGTATCAAATATTTATTTATAGAATTATAATCATAAAAATCATCAATACAACTGTCTAAGTTCTTAAAAGGCCAAGAGCTTACGAGTTCTGGATTTAAAAAAATGATGCCGGTCACTTTTTAATTACAAATACTTTTAACCTGAAAGCTTTGTTACAAATTACTTGAAGAGAACCTCTGCAACTATAAAGGCAGAAAACTTCTTACATTATTCATAGTGCGGTTCTCTGAATCAGCGAAAAAATCTCAACAAGACATAAAAAATGCAATTAAGAAAACGAAAGCTGCTCCATTACTTTTGTCATTATAATTTATTTCTACAATGCTCATTAATTGTATTTTTTTTGCACTTGAAACCTTTTGACGCGCTTTATTCGAAAATCGAAAGAACAAATTCGAATTAGGAAGGTCATTAGACAAACAGAATCCATATTTCCGGCCGAGAGGCTGGCAACATTCGGCACCCCGCCATCTTGCCTGAGGCGATACAGCCAATCGGCGTACGTTCTTTATTCAAAAAACTACTTTTAGCACAATGCACTTTTATTATTTTTCTATTCGTTCGACATTTTCATTGTGTATAGAAGTAATTGGCTATTTGTGCTTATAGTCGAGTACATTATTCATTCACATTTATATTTAATAAAATTACTTTAAAAACAGACTGTGTAACTTTCTAATGAAGAGTAATAAAATATTTATTAGAATTCCCAAGACACAATAAGTAGATAATACGAATGTCATAAAACGGAGATCTTAAGAGGAAACACAGTTAACATTTTCTAAGAATAGCTTGGCATAATGAAAAATACTTGAAAGTTTCCAGTTGAAAACCTTTTTTTACTCAACACAGCCATAATAATCAACAACTAAGTAGGCATGGGTCTTCAACAAAAGCTGCAATTTACATTATTTACATCACCACCATCAGATTTACCTTACGACACCAATGACGGTTTTCTGAAATGACGTGCACTGGGTAGCAGAACTGTCAAAATTGCCAAAGCGCCTTACTTTGGTCGTGTCTGGGTATATTAAACGAATGAATGAAACGATTGATGAACGTCTTCATAATTCTACATAAATATTTAAAACAAAAACGCGAAATTTCGCGGGTTAAAGCTAGTTAAGAACAAGGAAAAATCTTATTTCTAAATCCAGGCGAACTTAACCAGCCCTAGCCAACTTATTCAATAAAAAAAAATCGACAGATTTTGTGGGATACCCTGTTGGAACGAACTGTATAATATGTAAGGCACAGTGAAATAAATTATCAACGTTTGAGAGTACTAAATGACGTCACGACGCGTCGCGTCAAAAGTGTCGTCGTGGTCAAAATGTTTCGCGTTTTTCGGTGTAACTCTCATTCGCCAATTGTGCAGAGTAGAACGTGTGATATGGAACCTCGTTTCAAAACTCAGTACGTCTACAATATCCCAGCTATTAAGTTACGCATGTAGTAAATAGCCAGAGGGCTTGAGGAGACAGGGCGGTCCTCGGCGGATATTAACGAAAGTGACTTCCATTCCGCTCGACAGGGGAAATATCGGAGGTGTTGCCAATTGAAAAATGTGAAAATGATTCAATTTGAAAATCGTGGAATCGGCGATTGATTAAAAACGGGGCGAGTGAACATTTTATGCTTCAGCTTGCTAAAAAGTGAATTCTAAACATTTTTAACTTTACCTTTGTGTATCTTATGTTTGTTATATTTACTTTTGGGCAAGCGATTGAGATCACCGGGCAATAGCTAGTTATTTATAGTTATTGGTTTCAATCTGTTTTTATTTGACTGTACTTTACATGCACTCGCGAGTTAACGACAAAAAAAATAGGTAAAATCGGAAGGTGACAACTCGCGAGCGGCTCGCGACTTTGACACTCGCGAGTTGAATTTCGAGCAACTGTATGTAGTAACATGAATGAACAATTCGTATTCACCTTTCCGCGTTCTTCCACTGCTACACTTCTTCACATCTCGGTTGACTTAACATAACATCACGCCTGTATTCCCCGAAGGGTTAGGCAGAGCTGTACTTATAGCACACCCAAATTTCGCCGGTTATGTTTAAGTCCCATGTAATAGGGGGCGAGCCTATTGCCATCAACCGGGCACAAATCCAAATTCCGGGCTGCTACTGAAACATTCCAGATAGATAACCCAATAACACTTCACCCGGGCATCGAACCCAAGACCTCATGCTCAGCAGTAGCGGTTGCAACCTAGACCGATCTCGATTGATTAATTAGGTACTAGTAATGGTCGACCGAGATTTGCTAGGACGAATTTCCTAAATATGAGGGGTTCCTATATATTGCAACTTTCATCGAAATCGTTACAGCCGTTTCCGAGAACATGATTACAAAATATATTCAAAAGTAAAGTAGTAAGTAAAGTAAAGTAAAGTATTCATATATTGCTCATTTGATTGTATAGGGTATTTTATTAATGGCCTTTAACGTCCCACTGCAGGGCAAAAGCCATCCTTTCCTACTTCCAGTATCTATCTAAAGCTGTTTATTAGTGAACAATGTATGAAAAAGATTCGAGTTTGTCTCGCCTTCTCCTTAGACTGTCGGGCTGCCGTTTGGTAAACACATCCTGGCTGATAAAAAAAACAGATTTATCCATGGAACACAATTCGCACTTCCAAATTTAAACAAAAAACTCCTCTTTCCTTTTCCGTGCGTTAAGTAACATAAGTACATAAGTAAGGCTCACTGCACACTCCAGTGATCACCAATCGCGCGCTCGCATTGCTGGCAACAGTGCCTACTAATTAGCGGCCTCTGGTGGGGTGAGGTGGTACCATCGGTTTTTGCACAGTTGTTGACTTTGTGCGAGATTTGATCGAGTTTTTCTGGAAATGCTTTTTGAATTCAAATAACATTTGTCTTTAGAAAAACTGTAAAACTCTGTTGGGGTTTTTCACAGTTCTGATTATTTTTGCAATAATTGAAAAGTTTTTAGATAGTTTTATATTTTTTATAGTTCTTCCTTCTATCTATTGGAATGGAAGGAGCTTTTCACATTTTCTGTAAAGTATAGCAGAAAGACCCTTTTAGGTTAGGTAAGTATTTCTTTAGTTCAATAGTCGTCTTCAAAATCCTGTAAAATACGAGATATTACGCGAAAAAATCTCACTCAAAACTCACTCGAAGACCAATAGTGCAAATAGTAACCGTCACACATTAAAAAAGGGTCACATAAATCGAATATCAATCGTAAGGTCGAGAGCACATGGTTACCCCGAGGGCGGAACGACCGCCCTCCGGCAGTCTGTGCCGAGCACGCGACGCGCGCGATCGTAAACCGAGCTTTACGATTTTACCGATACATCGATTATAAATTCGATTCCCAATCGATTATTGTGATATAAACTTTAAATACAATCAAAGTCAGAATCTCAAATCATATTGTTAGTATTTTATCAGGTCTCATTACTATAATTACAACATCGGTTTTTTAATAAAAAAATCGTAACCGTTGTTAGTTAAAATAATCGTAATGTCGATTTATAACTAACTTCCCGTTATGCAGTAAAAATGTTCATTAACTAGTAGTTTCACTATTTAACAATAATTATTTTATACAGCGTGCTGAATTGGTTTAATCGATTTTATTTGCAAAAGATATTAAAATTTAGTGATGGGCACGAGCGCGTATCGACGTAATTAGTCGATAAACTTAATTGACTGAAATTAATTACTTGGATTAAAAGAAAAAATATTGCTCGTTATTAAATATTTCATTAATAGTGCGTCGATGGAGTAGATTAACCGTAATAACTTTTGATCGTTTAGCAGTAGTTACTGTGTAGCATAGGCAGCGCGGCATTGTTTATCTTCTGTTTTTACTTTCGCAATCGTCGGCCGCCCGATTGATTAATATGTTTCATTAAAATATCATTAGTTACACTTTTTATTTAGATACAATTTAATGATACTGACTTTTGTATCACTAATACCACCTGGTGTTCAAATAAGTTTTATAGCTGGGGCCTAGTTTTTTACCGGTGCACTGTATTATTATATGGCGATTCTAAGAGTACTTGTTCCCGCCCCAACTATGTAGGTTCCTAACAAAATAAATTGCAGCTATTAAAACATTGTCTATACTCTTTCATAGACTACTGACGACAGCGTTTATCTATGCTTCTGTGATGTACTATTAAGTGGAGATTGCATCTCGTTTCCAACTTAATATGGTAGCACGTGATTCGACAAACTATCGACATAAATCCGCCACTCGATAATAAATAAAAAAAAACATCCAGTAGTCGGCATTCGGTCATCGAGCCGGCGCGCAAGGCAGCAATTTAAAAAGCAATCACTAACCGATTGTAGCCGGAATCGCCCGCCTTTTAAGGGACCGGTAATTATCGATACTCGAACATTTACATATCGGTTTTTTGACATTCGCTTTCACCTCACTATTATGGCAATAAATCGATTTTAGCCGCGTATCGACTAATTCATAATAATCGTGATAATCTGGCACTAATAAATTAAGTTGATTAATTACATTATTAGTTTCTTAAATGCGTTCCTTGTGGAAGAAAACATTGCTTAATTAATTATACAAAAGTTAAAAATCATTCGCACGCTGAATAACTCGTATGACAACATTACAAAATCGAATCATTACAAACTATCTACATAATATGTGGGTACCTACTACATTGGTAGTTTCATGTTTCACAGTAAACTCCTATACAAACTCATTGGTCCTTCTAGCATAAAACATCAAAATAAATCTCCTAAAACAATCTAACCTAAGTAACTCAGTCACCCAAATGTTATTCTAAATACCTCTATGTACGCAAAGGACTGCCATGGAGAGCATGTAAGCAGGAATATTATATAATATATAATATATAAGTGCTCAAAAGTTCGATTCGTACAGAATCAGTTTTTTTGGTGAAGTGTATCATAAGCTTTGGCGCTGGCGTACGTGGACTTATCCAGTGTGATCGAGGTGCAGGTAATGAAAAAAACTTAATTTTATAATGCAAAAAAAGTAATTTGAAAATGCAAAAAGATTCTCTCCGGCGGGGAATCGAACCCCGGTCTCCCGCGTGACAGGCGGGGATACTTACCACTATACTACCGAAGACTTGCTAATCATTGGCGAAATAGCTAATGTATATGTACAACGTAGTAACGTACTATCAATATAATGTCAATTTAATTTATCAGTATTTTTAGCAATCAAACTGCGATATTTTCACAACATTATCAATATTTTGTATCTTATTTTTCTTATCATATACCTTATCATACACACATACCTATAATAAAATTATTAATTTCGTTTCGATAAACATAAAAGAAAATTAAAGTTAATGAAACATAACTGGTAAACTAAAAATAACTTTTTAATGAACAGTAAATATATTCATTTCATAGTCATTGATCAAATAGCCTGTCATCGTTAAATGAAGATATTTCGTTTTTTTATGTAATTTATCGAAAACTAGCTGATGCCCGCGGTTTCACTCGCATCCTAGAGGAATACTCATGTTGGTACGAGCGATACGACTATAACTCATGCCGAACGTGACCATGCGTCCCGTTTTTAACGGTACAGTCCCTTTCCCCCTCCCCCGCCCCGCCTTTTCTTAATTTTTTTCCATGGGGAACCTAAGCTGGTATTCTCAAAATTGAGCTTCCTTTATGAATCAGCCCTACTAATTGAGATAAATAAATGGACGCCCCAATTGAGCCAAAAAAAACAAAAAAGGGCAACGTTATTCATGTACCTATCTACATTTTACATAGTTTACTTACGGGCTTAGCTTCATATCTTGTGTCGGAAAATTCTATAAAAATCTCACCGTGAAAACTAAGGTGAAGTGAGCTGTCATTCCACCGTATGGTAAGGATTGACAGCACACTTCAAGTTCACTTTACCTAGAGTGCGCGCAAAATAAGTCTGCGCGCGACTGGTGGCGCTGGCGTAGGTACTTAATTCTAGACTGTAATATTTTAAAATTTTAATCTATGTTAATATATAATATTATTAATATTAATTAATGAAATAAATAATTCTATACTTAATTTGACCTTATATAAACGACAAGAGGACGGCGCGGCGTACCTCCTATTTCAGCCCTGCGCAGACTTATCTTGCGAGGACTCTAAGTATTTCCGGGTAAAGCTCGCTTCCACCATCGGCCTGGGGCCTAAGTCTACTAATTTATAAACGTTACAATAGTCTCTCAATGGTGAGTTTTTGACAGATTTGCCATACAAAAACTGTCAAAAACTCACCATTGAGAGACCAAACCACCGTTTATAAATTAGTAGACTTAGAGACTACTCACACTTATTCAGCTCTATTCAGCGTTGTTTTCTATGGACAAACGCTGAATAGAGCTGAATAAGTGTGAGTAGTCCCTTAGGCCCCTGGTGAGATACCGGCGAAGAGCTCCCCGTTACAGTTAAAAAAAAAACCCTGAGTTTTTTTTCGGCATCAGCCGATCTATTATCGGCTGATATCATCAATAATGTCCACGCTATTTTGCCGAAACATCAAAGCAAATACACTTCAACTTTCACCATATTGTTTCTACTACAACAAGCCAATGATTAATAACTGAATAGTTCTAAACAATGTATAATTGCACGAGTCGACTCGGTATGTTAATGAGACATACATTCGAATCGATTTATTATTGCATTCGAATAGAGACGTACATTTAATACACATTCCGCCATTGATTGATGGCGAGTATCCGATATGTAACAGTAAATCTATTCGATTAGATTGGGTATCGATATTTGAATCGAGATTAGGATGAATGGGAGGTTTCCTGTGCTTGTTTGCATGCGTTAGCTCGTGCTGTTATTGCTCATAGTGCTGTCGTTAGGAAAAGGAAGACTTTTCACTGTTTCAAAAAAACGTTGTCATTTTACGTAAAATGAAGGAGACGTTTTATCTCTTCTTATAGCTTCTGCCCGCGACTTCGTCTGAAATCAAGACTTAGGCTATCAAATGCAAGAATGATTGACAAAAATTTTGCAAATCCGACTATAATTAGCGCGTTCAAACAAATAAACTCTTCATCTTTATTATTAGTACCTATATAAAAAAATATTAATCCGTGTACATACTACTTACGGTCAAGAACCTTACTGCTAGTTTAATAAAGATTCCTCCTAAATTAAGAAGATACAAAATTGTACACTGTACAGGCAGGATCTATACCTCCATCTCTAGTAATATTTTTGGTTATTTATTATCATATTCACTACCGTCATGAGTCGAAAAGAAAATAAAAAAAGAGAAAAAAGAAAGAAACTAGAAAACGGTGTGGTTATTGTCACAAAAAAAATAAGATACTGGTATGAAAAAGCAATAATATAAGTATATTTTATTTAACACCACCAAACAATAGAAATTCAGACAACATCATTTCGCATATTTATCTCGAAATATTAACAACATACATCATCAAAAACTTCTTATTTTGACAGTTGAAAGTACGGTTACCCGCGCGTATATCTGTCAATTTATCACACCGCCATTTTTATAGGTACGTCTATCTCGGCTTCCTAAATAATGGGCAGTGTCTCCATCTACTAGTCACCCAACACGCTTTGACCCCACGACCTGGGTAAACAATACCGCCTTTCACCTCCACGCATAGACAATATTAAGAACGTATTTATATTTGTTTTATCAAGATTGTCTTTGGATTTCCCAATTGTTTTTTTCGATATTTATCGTTTGGAAACTTTTAGTGTGGCGAACTTTGAATTTGTCATAGATATGAGTAATAGAAAAAACAAAATATAGGCTAAATATCTCTGTCTCTTTCCTGCGATCTGATTTCATACCGACACAAAAGATGTGATGAACTAAGTATTTATTAATAGTAAAAAAACTCGTTAAATCAGATCCCAGTGGCTAGCTTATTAAGAAA
Source organism: Eupsilia transversa (assembly GCA_914767815.1). Lineage (NCBI taxonomy): Eukaryota > Metazoa > Arthropoda > Insecta > Lepidoptera > Noctuidae > Eupsilia > Eupsilia transversa. The sequence goes on along the minus strand of OU611894.1, from coordinate 7,403,888 downwards.
CATCTATAAATAGGTAAGTAATCAATGCGGAGGAAACAATCAGAACACAAGTTAAGCGAAATCGTGTTGATGTCGCCTCACCTACAAAACCTACTTAATTTAGTGGACAAGTATAATACTCTAATCAAATTAAATTCACAAGAAGCATTGCGTGGTTACGCGCATAAATCAAGTTAACAAATTCAGAACACTTGCGACACGACTCATACGAGCGCCCGCGCATGTAGCGTCAGCAATAGTAGATTTGCATGATGTCAGAGCCATGATAGGAAAAAATACTTCAATAGAACTATTGATGGTGAAGGAAAGAAGTCTGACACTGCCAAACCTCGACCAGACATGAAGACATAATACGCTTTAGAGCTTGAAGCTGTTTGCTACAGTCGGACCGTCGAGACATGCGTTCTTGACACCTGTCAGTTTCATACTAACGAATGTGTGTTTTGAGAATTTGATCCTTATTACTACTAGAAAATGTCAAACTCACAGGTTTCAGGAACCCATTCTCTCCATTGACACTAGAGTAGCCTCGAGCTACTATTACTTCGACGGTCTTGAAAAACCAAACAACACGTTTCAGAGACAAATGATTTGTGCTGATTTTTTAGACTAATTATTTATTACTAGGGAATTTTGATAAAAGAAAAAGTGTAATGCCGATGACAGATCGTTTTTATGTTAGCAACTAATTAGTCAATTAAATTATTCCCTGGAGCTATGAATTGAATGATCACTGCTGCCCATTGATGACTTTTTATACACCGATGCTTTGGCCCACCTTCAACTATGATGAATGTAGACCAATTTATCTAAGTTTAACACCAATAAAAAATATTTTCAACTTATTTTTTGCTCTGCTCCTACTTGATACCAACAATTAAGTATCATAGCACCTATGTCATCACATCACGACAAGTTTTCACCACATCCGGTAACAAGATGCATAAATTAAAACAGATAATAAATAAAAACTAGATCGAAAGTAATCGATTAGGTGTCCAATGCCGTAACTCGATACAGATACCGTAAGTTTTGTAATTGATCTACATTATATTATTGAGTATAATTTCAACCGAATGGGCTACACACTATAGAGATTTGAAATTGGAATACTTTGACAAACTTTTTAATGCAGTTTATAGGCAACATCTCCAGTGGAGTATGCATGGGCTGTGTACTTTAATGACAGCAAAATTAAGATGGCGGCTGTTGACCGTTTTAGATGGTCGTTAGCGTAATTAAGTAGTGAATACGCAGCATCGAGATTGAATATCTTGAAAGTCATTAAGAATTTGGCCTACCGTTAATAATATTTACATTAAAAATTAATAATGGATATTACGATAGTAATAATATTAGAAAGCTCTAAACAGTTTTAATATTCTTACAGCCAGGTTAGCCAGGTACATTTGAGAACATGAGCGATGCATACATCGCTCATGTTCTCAAATGTACCTGGCTACTCGCTTAACCTTTAGAAATCATGGTTTTAAAGCCTAATCAAGTCTCTGACTGTTTAATGATGTAATTTGATGTCCAGTCTCATTTCTGTCTGTTGCTATTGGTTGACTTGAATAAGGAAAGCCAATCACATCTCGTCTAAGTTGACATGAGATTTGCATTCAGATTAAATCCGGATTTCACCGAATTCGACGAAACTGAACGCATGTCGACGTAAGTGTCAATGTTGCATAACAGTTTCTACACTGACAACTCTTGAACGTGGTTTAGATGTGCTGAACGCGTTCAGTTTCATTAGTGATATTCGCCCCAGAACGTAAGCTCGGAAAACTGGGATTAGTCTTTATGGTGAAATCTAATAAGAAAAAAAAACATAATGAACATGCCTTCGTCAACATCGCACACTGATCATTTGATTTCCGCATTGTAGACAAATGAATCAAGATATCATTAGAATCACATTTAGCTCAATTCATTGCATTAGAACAAATTGATTACTACATCCAATAGGTATACTTTAAAATGATTATGCGCCGCATATATCAAAGACAGAAGTGCTAATTCATGAATTGCGTGTACGTGTATCATGTAAGTAATCATATAAGGTCATCATTGTCTATGTCTATTCGCTTATTGTAATCTAGCCGAACATTGACAGTACTGATGTTGTGGTACTGTTCCATAGAGAACGGTGCGATGTAGAGGATAATAAGGCATTAGACATGGACAGTAATCAAAGGAGTTTGGTAAACAGGCGGGAAATCAACAGATTCTCGTTACACAAGTTATTTTTTGTTACATAAGTAGGTACTAATAACGTTTTAATCTTATGACACACTTAGGCCCGTATTACAGAACCTCACTCAAAATTCAAGCATTACTTAAAACTCGTTTAAAGCCTTTTGTACTGTTGAAACTAGTTTTAAGTAATGCTTGAGTCTTCAGTAAGGTTCTGTAATGCGGGCCTTAGATTTTCTAAATCAAAGACTTGGCTGATGGATATTATCAGATCCTCTCTTTTTCCTGAATGAGTGCCGTTTTGACATCAGGCTTCTGAATTAGTGCGTTGTTCAGCACTGATAGTACTTTATTATTTGTGATTGTAAATAGACATTTTTAGCAAAGCGAGTATAATGTAAATAATAATACAAGAACACTAGGACACCGATGATATTCTCATTTAATATGCAAAGCGTGAACCGCGATTTTTTTGTATCGTATCCGAAAATAGCCTACGAAAGCCACCTTGTACTTCAACCGTTTTTAATTAAAGAGCAAGCAGTTAACTTTTAACATCATAAAGTAGGTACCTATCGCCACCTCACAAAATATGATTAATTACACATTGATCAGTAGCAATTTTATCCGTCATTTGCGTTTCACTAAACCTGTGTATTCCGAAAACTTTCTCATATATATCATCATCTTTTCGCTTAGCGTTCATCGGATGAGTATCCTTACCCTCCAATTTATTCTATACAATAGCATCATTTAGTTCGTGTAAATTGCCAGTGTTATATCGAGTGATTCGATAATTAGTTGCTTTAATTACTGTATTCTGATTGGATCGCGTCATCGTGAATGATGGCTTTCAACGCTATTACGAGCGTCAGGTGTAAGGTGAAGTTATTTAGTTGTTACAATGTAGCACGTGTCGAATTTAACACATAATTTATTTCTATTGCAACACCACGTTTAGAAATTACCCGTTTCTTTTTATCATACCTGTCTTACGTATTTTGCTGCATTAAGAATAGAATAGAATAGGTCCTCTAAGTACTCTTTATTATGTACACCATAAAATTACAGACATTTTGGACATTTTACACAGGGTGACACAATGGGCGGTCTTATCGCTAAAAGCTAAAAGTTAAAGTTACTAAGTTTATTTTAGTGAATACAACTTTGCCCGACCTGGGAATCGAACCCAGGACCTCATACTCAGTAGTAGCACTTGCAATCACTAGACCAATGAGGCAGCATACAATGGTATAATGAGTTTAAATCTTCGTGTCTGGAAGAATAGCAGCGGATGGATTTAAAACTGTAGTATTATGATTACCCTACACCTTACATTAGGCACTATTATTCATCAGACTTGATTGGCGCTAGTGTATCCTTAAATAAGACCTTTCTACGTAATCATTCGTTGATGATACCCAAGTTCTCTTGCAGTCTTCAATAACGTAATCTGTATTAATATCGTCTTCTGTATTAAGGTCATCGAATTCCTCGAAATCTTTTTAGTTCTAGTGCTTCATAATGTATCTCGTCATCTTTACTACTACTAAACTACGAGCATCATCAGCAAGTTACTGCCAACCAATCTTCACTATTATTCGTAGAATGTTAAGATCAACTTTCTGTTATGATCCTCGTTTCTAAACATTTATTTGTTTTGTTGCGCAGGAGCGGCTGGGCAGCGGCGGGCTGGGTCTCGGCGGCGGCGGGTTCCGCGGTGGAGCGCAGCCCTCGCTGGCAGACTTCCAGCCGCCGTACTTCCCGCCGCCTTTCGCCCCCGCGCCGCACCCCGCCAGTCCCCATCATCAACAACAGGTGAGTGTGCTAGATGAATAAGGATCGGCCATCAAAGAAACAGGGCGCTTAGATCTGTTAAAGGAACAAAACTCAAAATCTACGCCTTCAGGCTAGTGCTGAGTAATGATTAAATAGCTCCCAAAGATGACGTAATTGGATTTAGAAAAGGCAGTGCCAACGTACTTGGGAAAAGGCTAGGCAGATTGATTGATTTTGACACTTTGTAACAATGTATACTGTTCAAGTTATTCTCATGACACGTCGTTTAAGCTCAGCAAATGTTTATTTCAAGCTGACACTCCCTGCAGCAGGACATTTAAATTGCCTATTTAGTATTCACTAAAAATCCTCTGCAGCTATATCTAAGGCAAGTCTAGCGCCTGTGACCTATGAAGTCTGCGATAAGTCTCGACCAGCACCTTCATCATAAAACCTCTTTGTCTTCAAAACTACCAATTCATTTCCATCTGCGGCAGAGTCATGGCATGGACTACGGCGGGGGAGGCGGAGGCGGGGCGGAGTACGCTCAGCACTACGCTCCTCAGCAGCTGCTGCCGCGCCACCACACGCACCACGAGCCGCACGCGCATCTGCGGCACCACAGGGACCACCACGATATACATGCGCACCACGTAAGTAGTACTCCAGCAAAACTGACAAAAAACGCGTTTTCGAACGTAAGAAGAGGACACGAAAATCCAGAGATCCAACGAAATGGGCCCTTACTTAATACTTCAAACTAAATTATAATAACGTGACGGATCAAACATTGTATCGGGATTGCCAGACCTTCACCCCAATCGCATAACACACTTTCTTTCACTATCAGAAGAATTTTGAAGGAAATTCCTAATCCTTTGCTTCTTATGTTTGAAAAATTCGAATGTACCTAAATAACGCAATGAAAGTTTTCGACTTGACAGAATAAAACGCAATAACCCCGCTATTTCGAACTCGACCGAAACCATAAATAATCAAATTTTAAAATTTTTTTTTCCTCTAGTGAAGATCCAAAAGACGAGTTTCCTACACAAGCTAATCACACAGTCAATTTACTAATTCTCAGCAAATACCCTTCTAAATAGATCGATATGCACCACAGTGTAGTAAGAAACTATGCGCTTCCCCCTTCCCCCAGTCGCCCCTCGTGAAAGAATCTCCGCATAGTTCACCCTCCGCGGGTATAAAATTATTATGTTATTATTATTATAATTTTCCGTCGATACGATCCTTCTGAAAACTGTGTAATAATATTGTAAAGTATAGTCTATTGAGAAAATTAGTACAATAGCCATAAATAGCAGTATTTAAAATTTCGATTTCGTGATTATTCTTCTACTAGTACTAAGTTCTTATCAAAATAGTTTTACATCTTTTTTAAACCTTGTACTTTGATTCGGTCATTTATTCATTCCCCTTACTGTACCAGTTTGCGGATTATACAATAATCAAACTAACAAGTATTAAAAAATAGAACATTTTGAAATATATCCAAATAACAAAAGTCAAAATAATTTCTTCTTTTCAAAATCCTCACAAATTGACATTGTAATAAATGTACAAAATATTATACTGAACGGGGTCACATATATTAGTCATTTAAATAATAAATAAATATGGACATTTTAATCATCTGACATCATTCAAGTTATTTTATTGTCATAGATAGTCACTTTATCTTGATTTGTCCCCAAATAGTCAATTGATCAAAATGTTTCTTTGACTCTTTTTTACAGCCAATTAACGGACGTAACTTCCGTTACACGAAAAATCCAACTTGTATGGCAACAAGTTTATTTTCCAATTTGTTAAAATAAAATAATACATATAATTGACTTTATTGCCATATAAACATGTCTGCCTCATTCGAAATACGAACTTATATCGAATATAGTTTTTTTATACCGAAAGCAACGTCAACAATATTTTTCAGCCAACAATAGACTTTCGCAAACGTTAGGGATGGGATCACTTTAGTAGATTAGCCGCTGTAATGGTCCGGTTTGCTAGAGCAGGCCATTCAATACAATAGTGGCCGATCGCTGGCAGGAAGACTCGATGACATTAAACGTGATTCAATAGCAATTTATGAAAATCTTGTTCAGTAATATTTTCCAAATTATTTGACAAAGCTTTATTGTATGAAAGTAAATGTGTTGCTGTAAATTATGCTTTGGTACCTACGTATCTTAATTTACTCACGCTCATGAGGGCACGGTAATGTTGAATTCGATTGGGGTAAGAGGTTTCGCGTTTTTATGTTACCATTTTTCTCCTAAATTACTGAACCAAATTCGATGCAGTTTTTTTTATTCGGCTCAGTTAAAACTGATCCCGATCTCACTGCGTAATATTATGAACCAGACAGTACTGACTCCTCCGTGGTAAAAATAACCTCATTACTACTAATAATATCATCTAATCCTGAACTTTTCTATACAGTTATCACACGGCGGCTTCAGTTACGGCGGTGGCGAGCGGCGGGCAGACTACGGTGCTAGAGAGCAACATGAGTTGGCCCTACACCATGCGCTGCACTCCGCTGAAGAAACGCCGGTAAGAATATCCATAACAACATTAGTCATCATTTCAACCAGCGAAAAGCGCTTCATTCAGCGTTTCTAGCCTGCGAAAATAGCTTAGCAGTCCCTTCAAAACTTCAGCAGCGTTTTCTTATGGTACTCTATACCCAAGGACTTTTTTCCTACAAGGATCAACTTCCTCTGTGTAAAGGCCTATGCTATGTACTGCAATATGCCAAGAATTTGTCTTAGTATTTTCAAAAAATGCTATTAAACCATTTCCCATAAACATTTTCCGCTGCAGGAAGAAGTCATGCAATATCATTATGGGACGAGCTATTTATGTGTCCGAAAAATATTAAAAATGCCAATTATTTATTTAAAATTTCACCCTCGCATCGTCGATACTTTGATAGACATCCAATATCTAAGAAGTATGTGCGCCGAGTCCTTTATGGAATTTAATAATAAGCTTACTAAATTAAAATGCTTCTTCTCTAGCGTGGAATGTCGGAAAGTTTATGTTTTTCCTTTTTAATATCAATACTTTACGGAAATCTATCGAATATTTGTTTTAGATAGCAATTTGATGTGCATAATCCATTGGCTGCATAATCAACATTAAGTAGGTATAAAGTTTTTAGAAATTGATAGGTGTTTTTTTCTATCTCTCTGTATCCTGTCAAATTCTTACTTCTTTATTGAACACACATCTTTGATTTTAACGTTAGTATTTAACGTTAAAATTAAAAAACGTATAAAAATTATAACATTGTCCCCTCACTAAATAATTTATTGTTCGCTAAACAATATTTGAATCTTTGTTTTTTTAGAACGCTGGCATGGATGACACCACGGGGTTCATGACTGACCTTCCACTATTAAAAAGTAAGTAATTTTCTTCAATAAAAAATGGTTTTTCAGTTATTAATGTCGTCACGATATTTTAATAACTTTCGCAGCATGCGGTATCGTCAATTAAGTTACTGAAAGATTAGATCCGTGTGTAACCGGATCTAGAGTCCATTGGATATTTCCATAAAAAAAGAAAAGATAACAACACAACAATATACCTCCACAGTTAGACTGAATTTAATATTTAAGAAAAACAGTAATTTTTTTCTGCAAATAAATTAACTTGATTGCATGTAATGCAACACAAACATAATTTCGGTAATACAAACGAGTCAATAAGTTTCCTCGATAAGAACCATCTGCTCTGTAACTTCCTCAATTTATGGCCGACCAGAGATTAAACGCATAAAATTATTCACTTAATTCTCCAGCCGAGCCTCCATATGTAATTTAAATTGCGAACATCAGATAAAAGAATTACACATTATTAACATATCAAATATTTTATTGTGATACTGTTCTAAGATGACCCGGTAAAGATAAAACTGTAATTAGACTTCATACCGCACTTATCAAGTAGGTGTATCGATTTTTCTAAGTAGATTGTAAAAAAATCCATCTCATTCATCGGACGAATGAATCAATATCAAATAAATAAAAGTATCGATCAATCAATCGATATTTGAATAGGTAGCATTCGATTTTGGAAATTACATTTTTGAATTTTTATTTAAAAGTCTTTGCAGAACGTCGTCATGGATGGTATGTTTTTAATTTGAAAAATTATTAAACAGTTACCTAGAATTAATTTTCTTGATGTTTTACGTGTGAAGGCTCGTTCACACCGGCGCGACTTGTCGCGCGACGCGACACCGGCAATTCTTCAATCGTGAAGTTTTATTAGATATTGTATTGTAAAAGTCGCGTCGCGCGACAAGTCGCACCGGTGTGAACGAGCCTTCATGTGACGAGTCTAAAAGTTATTTTTTTATCTAAAAGGAAAAATAAAATGTAGTAGTTACTTACAGAAAATACATACATTTATGTAGCTACTAAGAAACGACAGTTTACGAGCCACAAGTCCCAAGTCCCACACTTCGTCGGCTTTTTCAAAAACATAATTGGCCGATAATAAGCGTGCGCACCTTTAACTTTTTGTACAAAAACGTGGGGTGTTAAATAGCCAGTATGGTGCCAACATAATGACATACTAATGTTTATTGTATTAGGGTTACCATATAGAAATATTACAATGAGAATAGAGATCACGCTGCGCTCATGTTTGGGGCGTGGCAATGATTGTTAGTGGCCCTATTGTTGATATTTGAAGCCAAGGATTTTGTAATCACTCCAATTTTTGTATGGCTCATATGGCTATATGTTTAATGTATTTGTAGCAGTTGTATTTTTTCTCGACTCGGTATTTTTTTGCGCATATGGCGAAGTTGAGATATGAGTAAGCAACATTGAAGAGCTGTTGACTTGTGGGATTCAAACAATATTTTCGGTTCCAATTTCAAATAAGTTTACTTCGTCAAGCCTAATTGGGAACCGTTTTGGTCCACACCACCTCATACCTACGACTCACACGATAAAGAGATAGGTACATTGAAAAAAATCAATAACTAATAATGATGGCCCATTATGATAGGTATCTACTGTTCGCAATATCTATTCATCAAACAGTAAAGTAAAAGTTGGCCAGCTATCTTTGTTAATGAAAGACGTACAAATACCTAGCCCAATACAATTTCCTGTTGGAAATCTTAATACAGGATGTAATCGATATGATAGCAAATGTAATCAATATGTTACAAAGTTATCAATATAAATCTTTTAGCTGCCAACCTACCCATGACTTATTAAGTGCTAAATGTTTATGAAGACTGCAATGATGTTTTAGTAAACAGATAATATGTTATGAGCGCGCAAAAAGTGAAGACTAGAAAAGTACCGGTAGTAAAGGGAAATATTGCTTTTAGTCTGAGCCACACACGCTTACGAGTGTGCCGCTCGGCGGGGAACACTTTTTTCTGTTGTTTTGTACGTGTATAACATATCTGTTTATTAGAATATCATTGGAAGACTGTCAAGTAATTTTTACTGTCAAGTATTTATTAGTCATATCTTTTTCTGAACTAATCCTTCTTATGTTCATGAACATTGCTATGATATTGATTTAAGTCGAATAAGCGATACTAGACTAATGTATCGCTACCTTCTAGCAAAAGATGTGATATCGGACAATATCATAGTATAGAAAAATAGTTTCCATCGCGTTGTACCGCTAGTCTTGAAACAAATATTTAGGTTTAGTTAGTCTTCTCTTCATCATTGTCCCGTAATCCAAAACGATGCACACGGAACAAGGAACTTGACAGATTTCATAGGCCCAGCTCAACTCAATCAACCATATTTTTACTTTCAAATAGAGATTCATGATGACTGAGTATCGTCCACCAAAAGGCAATGGCCATGGAGCACAGAAAATATGTAGAAATCTGTCTACAATTTGTTATTTTATCTCGTTTCTACGGTGGTCATGTTACGCATGTTAGTGGGACACCTTTTCTAAACATGTCCTGTTTTACAGCAATGAAAGGCCGCGACGGCCTCGGCGGCACAGGCTCGTGTGCACCCAATGACGTGTTCTGCTCAGTCCCTGGTCGGCTGTCACTCCTGTCTTCCACCAGCAAGTACAAGGTGACCGTGGCGGAGGTGCAGAGGAGACTGTCACCCCCTGAGTGCCTCAATGCGTCTCTACTTGGCGGTGTACTGAGAAGGTAAGGAGATGTAAAGTTTTTTGTGGCGCAAGTTCAACGGGCTTTGTCTTCTTTGAAATATGAGTATAAGCAGTGTTTAAAACGCACTTATTCCGGTGTTTAGTACAGTATGATATGAATCAGGACCCTTTTTTGAGAAGTCTAGGGCCAGCAGTGAACTTCAAGAACGTAACAAGTTATGTAGAACCGAGTATTTAAAGCCACACCCATACCCTTCAAACGCTGTTCGGTGCCAGTGAATTTGCTTGGTAGACTTCCCCGAAGAGGGGTTCATGGCTTACCATGAAATTATTTAGGGTTGTGAAAAAGCCAAGTTGCCAAAGTTTAAAGCATTTCGAAGCTTAAGTCGTATGAGTGAATGTAATAAGTTATCTATCAACAGTCAGCACAAATTCATCGAGTGCTGAAAGCATTTTTTTTACAAAAATGTCAAACAAATGTCTTGCACTCGCGATCAAATTGACATTTTACAACATACCTACATCTTGCATGTCGTTGCTTGCCCAAAAAAAAGCAAATATTTATAATAATTGTACCACCTCCAGCTGCGTATGTTTGATGATCCACTACAAGTTAATTAAAACGATAATTACTGTATGCATAATAAATATTAGGCAATTACAAGACAAATTCACATCAACTGCCACCGAGCGTAATATTGAATTTAAACGTGGCATCGCTCTCTTTCTAGTGCGGTTGGTTATTTATCACATTTTTTGCTCTGGCAACACTGTACAGTTTGCGGTGAACGATAAAGACATGTTTGACTTTTAATATCGAACCGTTTTGGTTAGCGGTTTTTATGATATTTAGGGTACCTTTATCTTAGGACTATCCCTAATACCTTGGTCGTTATCTTATTAGACCTTAGCACTTTTAAAGAAAAAACTTCGAATCCATTCTTTATTTAAAAGCTATGATGAAGAAATAATTAGTTCTATAAAGATAGGGACTTCAGAATAAAATACAAAATCATAAAAAAAATGCGCGTGCAGCACTGTAGGTACACGTGAAAGAAAAGAATAAGAGAGATTTTTTGTGAGAGACAGAAAGAGTTATATCTTTCTACTTTCTCATGTAATAATGTGCAAAACGTGACGCGTTCCACTAGTCTGTACGTCTTTACCCTCGTAAAATTAGCATTACCCAATAAAATTAAGAAACAGGACAATTTTAAACTGCCTACATAATCGGCCAAAAGTGCAAAAAAGCATGTAATTGAATATTCAAGTAACTAGTTTATTTAAATTACGGAACCCGTAAATACTGCTCAAATTACGCTCAACACTTTTTGCAGTGCGGTTGACCGTGGGCTGGCGTCGAGACGCTGTTTCCTTTATATGTTTATTTAATATAATTATCGGGTATTACTTCTAGATATATCATTGTAATCGTTTCTTTTTATACACACACCGTTACGTTAAAAGTTGTTAGTAACGTATTTGCTACTTGATTTTGCTTTTTTATTAGTTTTTTTATAAATAAATATCGTGAGCGTCAACCTGCTCACTGGGACGCAAATTTCTTTTGACACTTGACAAAATAATGAACTTTTTTACCCCTCTCTGCCTTACGCATAAGTTATATTTTAGTTGGATTCAGCACTCAGTGTGAGGTGTCCGCCAAAAGCTCGTAAGTTTCAGCAAAAAACTGTCCGGTCATGATTTAATAAAAAATCCAATTATTCCACAAAAGGAAGCCGTAATGACTACCTATCCAACTTATGTGGTCATTTAAGCACATCCTAGTGTGTACGTGATCGCCGAAATGCTAGGAATTAAATTAGGACATTGTTGAAAAACTGCAATTAATAAATGGTTCAATGAAAGATCTTTTATTTTGAACTTCACAAAACGTTCCATTTGACGCATTAAACAAGTAAAGTGGTCTGTTTAACGGGTATTGTCAAACAGACCACTTTACTTGTTTTATTAAATTTAGAACACGATAAACACCGCATCATCGTCGCCCTAATTGGCGTCATTACGCGCTGATGGTTGCGTTGTCAAACGCATGCAGCCAGCATTGCGGCTTTAGAAAATAATTTATACGATGGCAACACCGAATAATGGCGGGAAGCCGGCAGCTGGCTGTACACATTGACTCGAATATTTCACATTCTCAAGTCGGTGTCTCCTTACATGGTAATTACATTAATAATAAATAAATTTAAGCGAAACTAAGAGCGGAGTCGACAGACAGGAGTCGAGGACTAGTTTACATGTCTAAACGCGTGTAATTTTTACACATTTAAATTAATTTCAATTGCCTACAATGTTTCATTCATCTTGTAGCGATAAATACAGGCGTTCAAGTAGAAATATTTGTCACTTTCAGAACTTAATTCAGGTAAAGGGTTTGTACTGTCCACAGTTTATTTTTTTCCTAACTATAAATAGCGCCAGTAATAGAATACTTACGTTACTTATCTGGCGCTATTTAGCGGACATCGCTACGCATTCGTTAACGATTCCGGTCGATCGAAGGATTAAGCTACGCTTGCCTCGGTCGGTTCGTGGATGGGTGACCATCCATTACCTAACGAGATCCCACCGTGCCTCGGAAAGCACATTAAGCCGTTGGTATCAGCTGTCATACGTATATCTTTGACAGTCGTTACGGTTTCTGAACCCCAAAAGTCTGACAAACATGCAGTCTTACCAAGGGGTATCATGTTATCCAGTACCTAACTGGGTTGTGGAGGTCAGATAGGCAGTCGCTTCTTGTAAAATACTGGTATTCAGCTGCATCTAGTTATACTGGAAGCGTACCTCAACATAGTTGGAAAAAGGCTATTGATGTCGATTTGCTTGTTCACAAACTAAACTAAATTTAAGTTCAGTGCATCTTTTTCTTTGAAAAGGACAAAAAATACATTTTAGTTTAGTCCTGTCAAATCTGTCACTACTCCATACAAGTTTAGACGTGATTAAAAACTTGCCTACTAAAATTACGTCAATTTACGTCAGGCGCTGATTAATTTGACAGGACTAAACTAAAATTTATCTTCTGTCCTTTTCTTAATGAAATAGAAAGAAAAAGATGCACTGAACTTAAATTTAGTTTAGTTTGTGAACAAGGGAATCGGCACCAATATCTATTTTAGATTTAGCGTTCATATTAGTTCTACCTAAGTACTGGGTACCTACCAACAACAAGTGTCCATTTCAAAACAAAATCTAAATGAAATTAATCACTTGTAAAACCTTCTTAACCGAGAAACGCTTTCCACAAAAGAAATGCTGTCAAAACAAACACCTATGCATCAGACGCCATTCTTTCGAAATTCAAAAAACTCATTGTGTCGTAAGTAGAAACGCCATTTTGATTTAATCAATCGCGTATTATTAATGGATCCGCCGCTTTACGATACGAGAGTTATTTTTATTATTTTTCATATCGATATGCTTGATTCGGTAATTGGAGATGAAATGAACTTGCATTCATCGTTACGCGGTCACATTCGGCCGGTAAAAGCTAAAATATCGATTACTCAAAAGTTAAATTCTTATGTCAATTTGATATGACACTTAAAAGAGCCGCAGCAAATAACACATGTGGAAATCGGCCAACGGTATCTTTTCGTCATAATTATCGCACTTGAATCAAAGACGTGTACCTGATTGATAATCTCTTTAATCGGATTGAGTATCCGATAGATACCTACTCGATATTCGATGCCCATTAGTTCTCTTTCCAATCTGTCGATTCATTCGATTTAGTTTTCCATTGATTCTAAATTCATAAATTCAAATTCATTGTTTGGCTCGTTAGCTCTGCGGATGATTCTCGCTTCCTTTGTAGTTGTCTAAACGAACGTGTGAAAATATTAAACTTGACTCTAACGGTGCTGTCTAATTACAATTGTGATTATTTTCATCTCAACCTTTGTGTAAATGAGAAATAGTAAAATCATTGGTTTATCGATCACTGAATCTGTTGGTACCTATTAACCTACAAAAGCTTTGCGGCTTCTTAAAGGCCAATTAAACATATATTTTCTTGAAATGTTGATTTTATTCGCTTAGTTTGCTTCGAACAACATCAAACGATTGAGAAGTGTAGGTAGGTACCTAAAACCGACCAAAACCTGATTTAATAAATAATTAAGTTTTAATTTGTAGATTAATCTCTTCATTATATCTACATATCTACAATTATCGCAACTGTTTGCGATAATTTACATTTTATGATGAGACTATTGAAGCAGATTGGTTTTTCCAACTTCACAAAGCATCGAAATTTCTCAAGCGGATCCACCGTTGTGAGCATGCGGTGGGCATGCCCACAACCCCTCCTGAGGGCTGAATTCGCTCCTGAAATTTCTTTATCACTAGATTCTGCTCGCGACTTTGTCCGCGTGCTTGTCCCCCCACCCACCGCGTCGCATCACATCGCCCGCCCGCGCTATTACTTCGTTTTCGCTTGGCGTTTTTTCTGACTTTTTATATTTTTGCTCGGCTCCCAAGGGTCGTAGCGTGATGTTATTTGGCCTATAACAGTCCTCAAGAATTGGACTATCAAATGCAAAAAAGAATTCTACAAATCCGACTGGTAGTTTCACAGATTAGCACGTTCAAACAAACAAACACTCTTCAGCTTTATTATTACCTACTTACTTATTACTTATTACAAATAAACCTTTTGGAATAAATCATAGATATAAATTCTCTAAATTGTATCGCACTAATAAGTTATTATTATTCAATAAGTAGATAGATATCTGCTACTTGCGTTCATGCATGCTAAAGAAAATCTATCATGCATGCCTTAATGTGTAGTTACAAGTCCATACTATGAAAATTCACAAACTAATAACAATTTCTTAGGAATTCGTTCGCATACCAGCCTGTTATCGAGGGGGCCCGAAGACGTCGTTATACAAAATTAGGCCCATCTCAATCCAACGAAACCGCGGATTTCGATAATTTGAACACCCATACTTTGAAGATGTGGATACCTACCTATTTATATCATAACTTTATAAAAAACTTTGAAGATGTGGATACCTACCTATTTATATCATAACTTTATTAAAAAAAACTTAGTTAAACTCTACTCCATATAAACTAATATTATAAAGAGGTAAAATTTGTTTGTATGTAGAGGATAATCTAATTACCAGTCGGATATGAAAAAATATTTTTGCTTTGGGTAGCCCAATTTTTGAGGGAAGTTATAGGCTATGTAACATCACGCTACGAGCCGAGCAAAACGAAAAAAGTCAGAAAGAAAACTAAGCGTACCTATACTTAGGCCCCTGTACTGCAGCATGCGCCTCTAATGCCTCATTTACATTCAGCCAAAGTGAGCAGGGAAGTCGGCAGGGAAGTCGGCAGGGAAGTGGGCAGTGTGTAAACACGATACTTCTCATGCCACTGCCATTGCCACACGCGCTGCCCGGCGCTCCCCAAAATGGCGGTTTTTTGTGCGGAAGTCAAAGGACGGGCAGCGCGAGCGTCAATGCGTGTTTACATTCTGCTCCGTCGCTCAGTAGTTATAAATGTCGAACATAATATGTATCGCAAAAAGACAGCGCGGCCACTGTATTTAGACGTCTGCCATTGCCGAAACTTGAAAGCGAAGTGAGTGGTATGATACGGTACGGTAGGGCTGCATTATTTAGTGAATGAGCATGCAGTATTTAGGGAATTATCGCCGGCAGCACGAGGGCCAGCGGCAGGGGTTGAATGTAAATGAGTCACAAGAACAATGGTCAGCGTGCGCTACATTGCGCGCTGCCTTAAGCAACGATTTTTCACCAAAATAAAAGTAGTTTCCCAGCACTTTTTTTACCCAATGTTACCTACCTAATGCGAAGTACAGAATGCGTATATTATATATCGGCTTTTTACACCGTGTTTATGCCACGTACCTAGTAAATTCAAGTTCATCTCATAGATTGTCAACAGTGCAGCCTGTCCAAAGCGGGAAGCGCCAATCAGCCGACATGATATTCCATTAATCATAACATAACGAGCGAACTCGCATTCTTGAACTTTATTCATAAACTTCATCAAAGTTTATCGAAAACAATTTCGATAACGAGCTTTTATTTCACAGCGGTTAATACTGGTAGCCATTTTTAAATGCCGAACGTAACAACCTAAGTATTTTTTACCGCCAAAATGATACCAATCATTCGATTATCAGCCCTATTCCGTAGCAATAAGGGAAAAAATAATACTCCAACTAAATTATTTCATCAACTTTCTAAGCGTCAATCATGAATTATAATTTTGACGGTAATCGATAGGTTATCGGTAGCTCCATCTAGCGGTCAGTAGCAGTACTATTGACTGACATGTGACCGTACAACAAAAGAGGTAGCTACCAACTAAATTTTTTTACGTGCTGACTTGCAATTTGATGTAGGGTCAACGTGTAAATCAAACACAGATTTAAATTATGCCATTAATATTATTTCTGTATTTTCTTCCTACACTCTTATATTTTTACGTGTATTAATGTGACAATCTTAGCGGAAAAACGCGGCGAAATTTTGCTGGCGAGATTTTGATGAGACAGTTCCTGTGGTTTTTGTGCGCTTAGTTATATTCGATTACTAGTATATTTTTAAGTGTACAAATTATGTATTAGGTATTTTGTACTTCCCGTTACTTGTCAAATCAAATCAAATCAAAATATTTTATTTCATATAAACCTACAAGGGCACTTATGAAACGTCAGAATCTAGGTGCACGGTTCCAATTGGTCGTTTCCTATGGAGAAGAGCCGGCAAGAAACTCCACGGTTACTCTTTTAAAAATAAATGGGTTTTACAATGCTTTAAATGTACAGTTTGAATAGGTATGAGAGGACAGCGTAGGCCTGTCAACAAGATACTTAAAAAAAATAAAAAAAATAGAAAATAGTCTGCAAATCGACAGTCTGTTGTGCCTACAACGTTCTCACATTCACAAAATATAAAGGAATCTATATAAAGGTCGAAAAAAAATATTAAGAACCTATTTAACCCAAATGGTTGTCACTACAACTTTAACCAATCCGAGTGAGAACCCCGTATTCCACAAGTCTCTACTGTAAGTTGAAATTTGAATTGTAGGCATACATGTCAAATAAAGAAACTACATGTCAAGTAGTACCTAAATAAAAAAGTAAAATAAAATACCTACATATCGTAATTTGGGAGCAGTTAATAGACATTTACATAATTATGCCGTTAATGAGGTACCAGGGAGGCAACATGTGCAGAAGGAATTATTGCCAAACTTCCTTGTCGTCAACGTAGTCTTTAATCTTGTAATATGCTTTTTTGATAAGGACACGTTTTATGTGGGTTTTGAACTTTCCATCGTTAAGTTCTGTAACCGACTTTGGCAACTTGTTATAAAATCGAATACTGTTTATAAGGAATGACTTGCTAGTTTTAGTTAATCTAAATTTAGGTATCACAATTTCATGTTTACTACGTGTATTTATATTATGGAAATCACTTCTAATTTTGAAAAGTCCTAAGTTTTTGCGAACATACAAAATACTTTCTAAGATATAAAGAGAAGGCAGAGTTAGTACATCAACTTCTTTGAATTTGTTTCTAAGGGACTCACGAGGACCCATTCTATAGATCGCGCCCTAAAGCCCCCGATCCCTAAAGATTCATTAGAAAAACAGCGTCAGACAGCATCTGTATGCTGTAATGGACCTTTTTGGCACACACTATTGTCGTTATGGTCGTTAAATAACATTATTTTCTCTTTTTAATATTATTATTTGTATTTAGTGTTTCACGAACTGCGTCCAAATAAACGTAATGCTTTTTTTTATCTAAAACTTCGCGCGCGATATTTACATAAATAAAGTAGGTAATAAATAACGTTCGTCCGTATTGGCGCGATTTTTTTCGGCAAGGTGTCGAAAAAAAAAGCGAGAATTAAAAACAAAACAAAGAGACGATTTAAATTTGAATTAAAATTTACTCATTTTAAATCAAATTTAAATCGACTCTACTCATTTCAAATCTGTAAGTTCTACCAACAAGTTAGGTTTTAAGCCAATTAAAGCTCTTAATTACAGCAAGAAGTATAAAACGGTTTTATTTTTTCAGAGCGAAGAGCAAAAATGGAGGAAGATTACTTCGTGAGAAATTGGAAAAGATTGGGCTCAACTTGCCGGCTGGGAGACGGAAAGCTGCCAACGTAACGCTCCTCACATCTTTAGTAGAAGGTAATTAAACATCCTTATCCTTAGGTACAGTCAACCGCACGTCAGTGTTAACTTGAACTGGCCTAGCGTAGTACGGAGTTTCAATATTAATTAATATTTAATATTAATATAATATTATAATTACCCTCCTTTTGGGCTTCACCGCTGTCGGATAAAAATAACTAGGTATTTCTGTGTTTAAACGTTAAAATTCAATTTTGTTCTGCATAATTAAAATAGGAACTGCAGTGGTTTAACTGTATTTATAAGGCACTAATAAAATACCTAAAGATTGATTGTAAGCACTTGGAATAATTGTATTAATTAGAGCAAAGAGTGATATAAAGGCTCCTAACTGCCAATTTGCGTTCACTTATTTATGTTTTGATCATAGATTTATAAATTAACTTAGAACTGATTATTTATCATTGATTACGTACAGTGGCCAGCACATCAAGCTACCCAAAACTGTCAAACTTTCTCAATCAAACTTGAACCTAATGCTTTAGCGATAAAGTTTAAAATCTACTAAAGAAATTTGACAGATTTTAGTAGCTTGATGTGCTGGCCACTGTACCTAACCAAAGTTATAAAAATAGGAAGGTATAATATAAACTAACGCGGACTAGGACCAGGATCTTCAATTACAAATTGAACATTTTCTTTTCTCTTTTGTATTATTCTATGACCCGTAAGTTTCGGTTACATAAAAACCAATTTGTCAGGTAGCTCGCTTTCTTCTGGGGCCCTGCCGCCCTGTATCAACATATATGTTGGGGGCCCTTTTAATCTGACTGTAGTGAAGGTCAAAACGAGGGTTTTTTTTTTGAGGTGTTGGAAAATAGAATTTTTGCTTAAACACCTGGGGGCCCTGGTAGCTTGCGGGCTTCGTATCATTAATACAGTGGTAGCTAGGCCCCTGCTTCTGGGCACTCTAGGAAATAACTTTCCAACCCTAGGTATCCGAATTAAATCGATTTATTCTTTTAGATTTTTTTATTTTCTGCTCGGTTTAGTTGGTGGTAGGGCTTGTTCTAAATCTGCCTGGCTAGCTACCACCACCTTATCTAAGTCTGTCGCCATAACAACAATGTTAACAGCATTGTTGTGTTTCGGCAGTTAGAGATAAGATAGCCAGTTCCTCTGTGGTTGAGGATTCCGGGTGAAGCTCGCTTCCACCTTCGGCCTGATCATCACTTACCATCAGGTGAGATTCAGGCCAAGAGATTCCCCGCCGTAGTAAAAAAAAAAAGATGAAGATTATTTGTCACATTTTCACGGGCGTCTCGAACATTTCACAGATCTCTCTTTCTTATAGACTCACATTCATAAGATCAACTACCTGCATCAACAGTCTGTCTACAACTAGAACATTTTTCTTAACAGCGGAAGCAGTACACTTAGCCCGCGACTTCGGCTACGTGTGTGAGACAGAGTTCCCCGCGCGGGCGCTCGCCGAGTACCTCGCGCGACAGTATGCCGAGCATGACTCGCGGCGCAGGAGGGACTTGCTGCAAGCTACTAAACAGGTAAACAACGACAACAGTTCTTTTCTTTATTTCAAGCTTTTTCGTTTTATAAAAATATACATATAAATACCAGTACCTATATTTAAATATATATATATAAATTTATACATAAGTAGGTATATTTGGAATTGTCTCATTACCAGCTATTTGATACCAATAGTGTGGTACTTAATTTATTTTAGAAAAAACCTTTTCCCTTTTTAATGTATTTGCAGATGCAATAGGTACATATAAATATTATATGGTCTACGTCACTTCTACAATTAAGATGAATGTAACGAAACCTCATAATATGTTAAAATTCATCTAGCCGTTTAGGCTATAGACCGTCCCAAAGAAAGAAGTAGACATAAATACATACATATGTACCTACTAACGTAAATACATACTCTCGAAAAACTACCCTCCTTCAGGGGCAGTCAGGTAAGAACTATTTGTTCTAAGGTAATAAGCAATGTTGCTTTGGTCAATGGTTTTTGGACCACATTTCCAAGAAAAGATATTCGGGTTTGCTTTTGCTACTATGATCATTACTAATCCCATCAATTCCCACAGGTAATAAAGGAGCTGATGGACCTACTGAACCAGGACCGCTCGCCGTTGTGCAACACGCGACCCCCGCATCTGTTAGAGCCGGCGATACAGCGCCATCTGACGCACTTCTCGCTCATCTCGCACGGATTCGGAGGACCTGCCATTGTGGCAGCGTTGACTGCTATACAGGTGTGTATGCGGTTTTATGTCTATTGAACCACGGATTACTAAGTTTGAACTGGCAAAATGTTTGTCACGGCTGTCATTTCGGCGAAATATTAGGCAAAATATTAGGCAAAATAATCGTTTGCAAACATAAACTAATTGATTGATAGTTTACGCCCACTCGATGAAACACGTCAGTACAAAACAACTAAACATAAATTTCGCGCAATTATAAATATCGGTCAGTCGGTCTACTACCAAACATGTATAATATAATTTTAACTGTATCTTTTTCAATCATCCTAACTGTATCTTATTATTATATTTGTTCCAGAATTTCCTTAACGAGTCGCTCAAGCATTTAGACAAATTATATCCTCAAAGTGGTATGGTGTCATCATCAATGGACAAAACAAAAATGGACCCGGACATCAAGAAGTAACACATGCGTGACGACGATGACGTCGGTCTCTGCAGCACGAAAACACGCGCAATGAGAACAAACCTCTTGCGTACACTGTTCCAATCAGTTTGCTCTGTATATATTTATCGGGCGAAACTACATTTAAAAGTACTGAATTTGACATTTGCCTTCGCATTTTACAGTAGCGCTGCCATGCATTGCCAAGATACACTGTGCGCACTGTAAAAACAAGGCATATCTGCCAATCATACAACCAAGATTACTAATGATATCATCTAAATAAAACTGCCATAATAAAATGTGCGTATGAGAGAATGGAAGGAGATTGCGTATTTATTTTTATGATGATCTTCGTTAGAGGCGACCCGCATACAAATAAAGTGCAATTATAATACTCATGATTGTGAGAATCTGTACATATAGTTTAGAATAAACACTAGTGTTAATTTAAGCATTTATAGCGGATAATTTTCAGCTCAACCAGTGATTTTAGTAATTTCAAAATGAATATTTTTTAATAAAAAGTAAAATATTTCACATCCACCGCAATAAAAGACACATATCAATAATGTAAATAGTCATAATTTTAGAACGAAGTTTTATCGTTTCACACAAAAAGGTTTCATACTGTTTTTAGGTTAAAGAATAAAACCTCTTTAGTTTTTAATTAGCTATAGTTTTGCTAGTGACTCAATGTGAAAGTGTGCCAATTAGTTTTAATTGCGGAAACACCATATCGGGTTCCCGAAAATTAAGTATTTAATTAATATTTATTGTGGCTTGTACATAATACTTATAAAATTACTATTCACTTGCCTAATATTTAGTTTTTTTTCTAAAGTTATTCTAGTATTCGACATCTCTCTCTTACTCCAGACTTTTATATTATGTACTTAAAGTTTAATTTTTTATTCGTGATATTGTAAGCGTGAACCTTGAAGTCCTACAAATTTTGTAAATTACCACAGATGAGTAGCGAATGGAGTGTCAAGAGACGAACCAGTCAACATCTGCAGAAGCAGTTCATGTAGTGGCCCAGTAGCTGTCAATTAATATCACTCCATTTATTTACTGATCCGTGTTAATAAAAACTTCATAAGTGACGAAATTGTACGAAGCATATTCTTATGATCAAAATTGTCTTATAAAGTTGTAAAAATCTTTAGTTGTATAGAAAATGACAAAAATGTACCTAATGGTAGGCTATAATTTGTACGCAAACAAATATACCAGATTTAAGGCGTTTTAAAATTTGAATAAAACCTTTCTTTGTAATTAATGTAATGGGGAGGTTCCTATTTTTTTTTACCTCGCTCCTCTTTTTATTTAAAAATCATGCGGTTTTATGTTCCGCATCCCACCATTGTACTTCCATGTGCACTTTTATCATTTCTAAAGTGACGATATTATAGTGGACGTCCACGTCCATAAAATGTGTGCGTATACGTGCATGTTACAAACGTTACCGTCGACGGAAATTTAAAAGCGTCTTCAAATATTTCCATACATTTTACGTCCCTGTGCTATCGTGATGCCGTGACGTGGACGTCCACGACAATAAATGCTTATTTGCTAAACTATTAACTCGCCAAGATGATAAAAATAATTCAGAACAGAGAAACTGGTTACTTTCTAATAGCCAACCACGTCATTTACCAAGTAGGTAGAAAGAAAGTGAACTAATACTGGAGACTTGAAGCTGAAAAACGTGGCGAAATTTTGCGCACGTATTCCAAACAAATTCAGTAATCGAGGCAACGTCAGAGACGAGCACGTTTCCTCTGCTTTATTTGTTCTCTTCATCTTTGCAATTTTGCAAAAAGTGGCAGATAAACATGTCTGCCGAAAAATGCAATGGTAACCCATATTACCCCGCGTTTTAACTAAAAGCGATCGGTGCGCGATTACGCGATCGCCGCGATCATACGTCACTTTAGGTTCGGAAAAATGGAAGGCGCGACTACGCGTTCCGGTTAGGGCGTGCAAAACCGGTTTTCCGGTTTTGCGAAAAACCGGAAACCGGACCAAATTTACCGATTTTTGAAAACCGGGGCTGAGAGACAAAACCGGAGCTACCTCCGGTTTTCCCGTTATTGAATAACATTTTGATTTAAATCAACTTTTTTCGAATGCACTCAAGAAATATTCAATTTTGAGTCATCAAATATATCCAAACGTAACCTGTATCCACTTGCACTCCTCCCTACGCGACCCCCGCACCCGCGTCCCACCGTGTTGTTGCACAAATACACTTGCCGGGGGAGCACCGCATTTGCGGCGGTGACCGGATACTCTGTGCGGACCATATACACAGCAGGTCTCCAAGGTGAAGAGCCTCTTCATCACCTTGGTACCTGAATTTTAGTCGATAGAATAGTGTAGGTAAGGGAAGTCGGCAAATTGGATCCGTAACTACGGAATAAGGATTGACTCTGAGGACCGGGGCGTGTCGGGTTTGGACGGGAAGCGGATGCGGCCGGTGCCGGGCTTGGTCGATGCTCTGGCGCCTCTCAGGGTGCTAGGGCGGATTCCGGACCCGTGTTCCGGCCTTCCGCGGATCTTCCTAGCCGTAAGGCCGTGTCGGTTTCGTCTCGTGCACGATCACCGTCTGTACGTCCGCCGTTCAACAGTCTGCTCAGAATTGGCACGGACAAGGGGAATCCGACTGTCAAATTAAAACAAAGCATTACGATGGCCCTCGCGGGTGTTGACGCAATGTGATTTCTGCCTAGTGCTCTGAATGTCAACCTCGGCAGTTCGGTGACAGTAGGGGTCGTGGGAGTCCTGTCACAACACGGTAGTGGGAATCTGTATACGTTATTCCATGATGATTACAGTAGTTTCACACTAATGGACGAAAGGCACATTGCTGAGCTAAAATAGCCAAATGCCTCGTCATCTAATTAGTGTGACGCGCATGAATGGATTAACGAGATTCCCACTGTCCCTAACTACATCTACTATCTCATATATCATACAATATCTTGGGGTGCCTACTAAAGTTACCAAAAACTTCCTTGTTGTTGATTTGATAACAGTTAGTTAACATTTATATTATTTTCATGTTATCCAAACTATTAATGTGGTCTACTTGGTATTGGTATGCATAGTTGGTTGATTAAAAAGAGGTATTTCATACGATTTGTTTTATTAGTAGATTTTGTGGGTATCTAGTTAGAGAATATTGTTTTCTTGTTAAAATTCTACTACTTATATAAAAAATATAAATATGTTGCCAAAACCGGGGCTAGCACCGGTTTCCGGTTTTGGCCCCTCAAAACCGGAATTCAAAACCGGTTTTGAAGACCTTCCGGTTTTGCACGCCCTAGTTCCGGTTCACCGAACAGAAATTCGCGCGGTCATCGCTTTTGTGACATTTCGACTATTATTTGTGACATTTCAACGGACTATACTCTGTGACAATGTCAATGTCACGGTACCAGCTATGTTCTACGTTTATTCTGGATGGGGGGCTCGTGAAATTGCCCGTATAAAATTATTGGATGAGGCCTCGGTTTTTATCCCTTTTTATAACATTTTTATTTTTCCATACTTATATAATATCACAGTCACGGTTTCTAGTCTATTGCATTTTTAATGTCACAAATGGAGACGCAGCTTTATGCCGCATCCTAAAGCGATCGTCAAGCGAATACACTATCGTTCGAACTTTTTGTTGAACCTGAACGCGTGGTCGCGCCGACGGAGGGCGCTTTCCGGTTTTCTGAACAAAAAGTGACTACGCGATCGACCGCGAATTCGTGCGACGATCGCTATAATACGATACGGCCTTAGACAACGAAATATTTTTGTATAACGTACCGATCGTACCTACCTACTAAAGAAATAAATACAACTATAATATAATATTGAGCTCTTTTTTTTAATATCTGGAAAGTTTAGGTACTTACTTACCTATTTGGCACTTTCAAACCGTTTTTAAATTTATAATTAAAGTTATCTAACGAGCACTGTTTTAAGATTTTCTTAATAAATTTGTTATCATTTTCATAATAATTCATAATAAATTGTAATCCTTCCTATTACCACTGTGTACTTAAATTTTGTTTTGTGGAGTAAAGAATGATGTTTAAAACATTTTATTTTATTTAATCTTAAACCAAACACCTTTAAGTAAGAACACATGTGATTAAATAATAAAAATAAGCGAGAAAAATATGATTAGTAGCATTTTCTAATAAATGGAAGAACACGTAAATGCACTATGCAGCGCCATCTGCTACGGAGTAGCAAAACTAATAGACAATGTATCATCATTGGTATTTTAGGTAAAAACGACTATGATTTTATTCATAGAAGGTCCCAATTTATTTGACAATGATTATTATATGCAGTACAGTATGTAATAGGTATCTAATAAATAAAATATTTTACAAAATAAAACTTTTAAACGTCCAGAAATTATGATTTCAAAATGGCATAAATAGCAATTATTAATTCCGAACTGAAATGTCAAAGTCAATAAAGATATAAGGATTTGCCCGCAACTTCGCGTACCTACTTACTTGTTACTTGTGCCAAGGTTTACAAACACAAAATAAATAATAAAACAAATTGTGGACAAACATGGATATCAGTTATGAAGATGAAGTAGCAAAACGTTGTTTCAAATGTGACCAAACAGTAATAAACAACTTAAACATAGTTTACAATGCATCAAACAATACAATACTACTTTGGAATCAGTTTCAAATATTTGTTTACGAAAATCTAGAATTCGAAACTGCTGTGTTAACAATATCACCTAAATTTCAAATATACAACATTATACTATCTGGTAACTATTTGGTGTGCCTAGATTGCAATGGGAATATACACACTACTTCTGTAAAATTTAAAAGCACAGGTCCAAAAAGTTTAAAATACAGTTTTCAGCCTAGAGAAATGAGTATTGTGGCCAGTTCGCTCTATGAAGGAGACCACGCCCTATGTCTGAAATACGAAGCCAATTCCTACTTCTTACATCTTCATAAAGTTAATACCGAGTTTTCATTAGTAAAAAATGTAATACTGATCTATGAAGAACATTTACCAATAATACAAACACAAAACAAATACATTTTGAAAGTCCATCCACTCTCAGAAAATCATTTGGAAAACCTGATAAAAGTTTTGAATGTAGAGGATCTGAACATCAGAAACAAGTACAGTTTAATAGTTGTAACTTTTGATAGACTAAATATTTATGGGTGTATATTTAGTTCTAAAATGACTGAAGAACAAGCATCGCTTGTCAAACTTTACTCATGCCCATCAGAGATAAACAACATACAAGTTATTGAATCAGGAGAGCTCCACATTTTAATTGGTCTCACTATAGGTACAATAATAAGACTGTCCCTAAAAGATATAAATACCCCTCAAATTATTCATTTAAATACTGCTATTCACAACTTTTTTGCCTTTAAAGATACTATGATTTACACAGATGGTAAATCTATGTGGAAAGCAGAAAGCATAATGTCCAAAGACATAAAATTCAGTCAATTTTTTGTCAAACTTGTGAAGGACTTTATAAAGATTGGAGATCAAATAATCTGTACCACATTTATGGATCTAATATATAAATTCTCTATTGATTCAACCGGGTCATATATGAAACAAGAATACATTGACGAGTACTGTCCAGCAGAAAAACTTTTAAATAACTCTGAATACCTGCAAAAAATTATGGAGGAAGTTAAAAAGAATGATACACTGATAAAAAAATTAAGTAAAGAAAAGGATTACATCACTGCTCTATCACTTTCTAATAGGCAAGATATAATGGACAGTATTATAAGTCATAAAGTGATAGTTTATGAAAATTATGAAGATGCTATCACAGAGAATAGCAAAGCTATTCTAACAGATAGCTTTAGCAAATATTTTAATAAAGAATCTTTCTTCTTTTTAATAAAAATCACTACTTCAATGGAACACAAGCTTGGTGATATACTCTCTAATTCTTTAGGTGACTTGAGAATCCACTTAACGTTATCAGCTTCAAATAAAGTCATAAGAACAACTAGTATAAAAGTTACAGAACTGAAGAAAATAAGTTTCTTAATGTCATTGGAAACTAAAGAATTGGACTTCACTGAAATGAATGTGAATATTAAAATCATGTCTAATATACCAGGAGCTTTAGATAGTAAACAGAAAATATGGACCATTCTATACAGAAAGTATGTAACGTTACATTCTGAACATTTTATAAAATTCAACTTGAATTTAAATAGGCAACAGTGCTTGAAAAATCTGGAAGAACCTTTAGAAAAACTGATATTGCAAGTTGTAGTAAACCAATATGGGAATTTATTTGAATTTGACGATGCTTTGAGGAACAAGCCAGCAAGTAGAGAATGGCAGATGTATGTGAAACTACCAGATAAGTACCAGGAAGTATTCAGAAATAAGGATCTTACCAAACACCAGACTTCGAAAAAAGTAAACTATTTTCTTCAACAATTCACATCGGACGACTTTTTGAAGTCAAAGAGCAACATAATATTTTCAATAGGCGATGAAAAAGTTAAAATTGAAATATACAATGATAGTTTTTCAAATCCTTTAATAAAGTTATCAAGTACAAATATTAAGATTGTACTAAATATCAGGAACTTTTTGTCTGATTTGATTTATTGTGTTTTTGTCAATTTTGCTCCAGGAAAGGAATTCATCAATCTCTCGTCCTATGCTACAGTTGAAGTAAGTTTGCATATTTTTTACTTAAATTAATAATTAAAGTAGTTAATGGTACAGTTGGCAACAAAAATTGTTGCTAATTTCTGAATTATGACTTGGTCTTCAAACTATTTTGTTCTTTATTTTGTATTTTTGATACAAGTGTTAATAATAATTGGTTTATTCAGAAATCCGTTTCTAAAACAGACAGACAAAAAAACTGACAACCTATTTTTTTTAAATCGAATCTACATTTCAATGTCCCCAAATGGTACGAGAGCCAAATGGCCAACAGAACCGTATAAAATCGAGAGTTGTTATTTTGACGGTTTCGGTAACTAAACAAAATAATTAAAAAAAAAAAAACTGCACCCGTATTGCGTAACACACGATCAATCATAATCTGAATAATTTTGAAGGATATTGCTAATCCATTACTTACCTACTTCATATTTTATGTTCGAAAAAATTGCTGTTCTACAAAGTAAAAAAAAGCAATGATCAAAATGAAACATTGTGATTGATCGTGAGTTACGCAATTAGGGTGCAGGTTGCCGACGGTCAGATTTTTTATATTTTTGAAAATGCGCTCAGGCCACATGTGACACTCAAAATGTCTGAAAACAAACTTTTTCATAATTATAATTGCCAAACCCATCTAAATTAACTTGAGTTTATACGGTTTTGGCCGTAAAACGATGTAATGTAGTTTTGGTCGTGGGCTCTCGTATTAAAACTGAAAAGTAAATATTGTGAAACATTTTATTATTATTTTTGTTACAGAATCTACAGAAAGCAGTAAGGAAATGTATAACTGGCTCCTCAGAAGATATAGAACTACTTGTTGAACAATTTGAGAGAAATGTTATTGGAGTTTTACCTATTTAGTAAATGTAAAAGTTATGACTTACTTACATTTTTGTGCATAAGGATTTTGTAAAATATAATCAAAACTGTGATCTAGTAGATTATTTTAAT
The DNA here is from genome assembly GCA_914767815.1 of Eupsilia transversa. Lineage (NCBI taxonomy): Eukaryota > Metazoa > Arthropoda > Insecta > Lepidoptera > Noctuidae > Eupsilia > Eupsilia transversa. Next base: position 7,375,246 of record OU611894.1, on the reverse strand, counting down.
TCCCATCTTCAATGCTATTCATTACTCATCTTGTGTCCTATCATATCCCTAGAATGTAGGGGATACCATACCGTCCACTATGGTGGACGGACACGGTATACCTTCTTCAGGGGTGAACCCGTGAGGGGCGTATTTCCTCTTCAGTGTTCAATTCGAGACACAGGTTTCAACATTTTATTGTTGTCTGTCGGGTAGATTTTTGTCCCCGTGACCCATAATCATCTTATTATTTTAACTAAGTCGCCCCATTAACACCATTAGGTAAACACAAAGCGAAATTATCGTACAGGAGGATGTTTCAGGAACATGGTTTTATAGAGGAATAGAAAACAAAAACGCTTGTAATAATTATAATCTATATTTATTTTAGACCATTCTCCTCAGGAGTTCGTTGATCTTGTCCTCACGGTTTCCGAAGTCACCTCCGTCGACGTAGTGGATGGTCTTCTTGCGCCAACCTCCGGTAGGGTTGTTCAGCTTGAATGGCCACACGAAGTTGCTGGCGTACTGTCGAAAACAAAACAATTTAAATTATGGAAAACTTGACAATAAAAGGACGAATAAGCTGATAATTTGCGCACACGCATATGGCGAGTTTTAGTAATCGACTTCAAAAAGAAGGTTATGCGATGGTCTCTTTGGTAGTCGCAACGCAGAATTTAGGACTTGGGACAGAAATAGAAGAATAGGGGAGGTTAAGTAAGAATAGTATACGCGGTAAATATATCACATCTAGTTTGCGAAAAACTTCGGGTTTGTCGAGAGCCTCAGTCACTTCTACCTGTGTAACACTCTGTTTCTAATGGTATGTATGAAGAACAATAAGATTCTCACCTTGAACTTCTCTCCGACGCTGAAGATCTCGTGGATGAGGTCCTCAACACAGATGATGTTCTGTTTGCCGAGCTTCTGCTCGACGATTGTGTTGGACGCGATCGGCACGCGCTGTCCGTTGACCTTGGCGAAACCGCGCTTGTATACCAGCTGGGGAAGTGTGCATTGGTCAGTTATTGGAAGAAGTAAGGAAAATACGATATAATTTGTACTTTTTAGAGAAAATGCAATGAATGGTTCAGATGAAGACTATATTTACTGAAATATCATCTCCCAGATGTAGCAATGCTTACGGAAGCCAGTTGTGGGCTTTCAGCTGAGATAATGTCAATGATCACCACAAGCTTTTCACTGAGTATTTACCACTACAACCTGTCTATAGAATGGAAGCATACAAGAAATTTAAAGTTAAATCAAATCCCAAATGGGTGATCTTAGGCCAACAGAATCTCGGCAGGCCAGTCAATAAAATTTAGATATTATTTCAACAAGCACAATGTTCATGTTTCCTTGGCATCAATAGCGCGTTGCTCTGCGGCGGCTCTAAAACGAATACGCGTTAAATATTCAATTGAAAGTAATCTTAAATACTAACCTCCCTAACGCTCTTAAGGTTGGGGTATCCCCACGCGATGTAAGGCTCTGCGATACGCAGCATGTTGACGGTGGCCTTGTTGAGACGGATGAATACACCGTTGTTGATTTGGCGCAGTCTGAACAACTGCAGCACTTTGCGTACCTGTGGGACAAGAGGATCAATAAGTCAGTGTTGAAATGTTTGTGGAAGAGATACACATTCACAATGTATCTCTCTTCACTAGGTAGGAGCTATATTTGCTCAATTAATACTTAGGTGGGGAAATCATGCATCGAAATGCGGTAAAACCATTTCATAGAATGTAGCGAGTAATCTATACACGGATACGATGGTTAAAATTCGCTATATTCTACAAAATAAGGCAGTGGTTTACTGGTGAAATATGGATGCACCCCTGGGTGCATCCATATTTCACCAGTTAGGTTTAAGTTCCATGTGATAGAGGGCGAGCCTATATTCTATTTTAGTATATTTTATATGAAGTCACACGGGGCATAAACCCAGGCACTACTACTCATGAAGGAAGTCTCCATGACGCAACATGATGGCCTTGAGGTCAAACAACATAGCCTTCATTCTGCCAAATAATTAACTTTACCTATACTAATATTATAAAGAGGTAAAGTTTGTTTGTTTGTATGTAGGCGGTAATCTCCGGAACTACTAGTTGGATTTTAAAAATTATTTTTGCATTGGGTAGCCCAATTCTTGAGGAAGGTTATAGGCTATTTAACATCACGCTACGACCCTTAGGGAGCCCGGCAAAACGAAAAAAGTCAAAGAACGATAACGGGGGGTGGGATGCGACGCGGTGGGGCCGGGGGCCGAAATTTCACGCGGGCAAAAGCTAGAGATTGATATTTACCTTGGGTGAAACCTGGTTGATACCACGGATACGGATGACGAACGCGAGTTTCGCTTCTCCGGGAACGTAGTAGTTACCGCGGTTGCGAGCCTGCAATACAAACACAAGGTTAGTATAAATCCATGGTACAGTATGTCCGAAGTCTTCAAGATGTGGCACATTTATAGCAAACCACATTTTCTGTGAGCCTGACCAAGTCTGATCAGTGAAGCACCTAATGAATAAATGTCTCAATCTGTTGTATGACTGAGCATGAAACCAAATAGTCATCACAAATAAAGTATAATACAAAGGAGTAAATCAATCTAAGATAGCAAGGTGATTATGACACGACATGTAATGCATCATGCACAAAACAAATTAATGATGTTCAATAGGTTCTTCTTTCTGTTAAGCCCTATATTAGCAATTGCTTATAGGGTTACCATTTCGAAACTTAAAATAACGTGTCGCCTTGTTTCCCGCACCTATAGTACACCCACATTACGCCAATTATGTTTAAGTCCCATGTAATAGAGGGTGAGCCTATTGCGATCAACCAGGCACAAATTCAGACTCCAGGCTGCTACTGTGATAGAATAGAAAAACTCACTAACAAAGCAATGTCAAAAAGTTCAGACAAATGAAAAGTCCGGTGGGGGGTGAAAGAGTTGGACATGTCTGGACAAATCTGAATGGATGGTAACCTTAAGTGCATAATTCAATATAAAGAACATAATGTAAGTGACTCACCTGTCTGGCTAGCCTGATCTCATCTCGCTCCCTGATTCGGTATTCCTTAACATACTGTTCGGCCCTCTTGAAGATTTCCTTACGCTTCTTGACGGCCACTGAACGCCTCTTGAGGGTGACCTGTTAAAAAATTATTTAGTTTTAATTTGGGTGTTTTGAAATAAATGCTGGGTTTGTGTGAATGTGTTACATCAGTTATGAAAGTTAACAGCATCTTAGTCAGATGAACTATGCCTTTAGTGTTGGGATCATCATGAACAGTATTGGGGAAAAACAGGATGTTACTAAAAACTTCAGTAAATCAAGAAATTAATAATGAATTTTGTTTCTGTATCAAACCTAGAATAATATTGTGAACATTGTGGAATTAAATTGATGATGGTATTTGAAATAATGATTTGAAAAAGTTACTTAATAACATTTTTAATGTGTCAATATCACAACAACAGCAGCTCCAAGAGTGGAAAGAAAAAGTGTTCTCAAAATTTCAAAATGAATTACAACAACGTTGCTTTGATCTGACCATTAAGCAATGAGCTTATATTTGCCTGAAATAATATAAAGATTTATAGGTTATGTTTGTATACCTGGAGACGGCGGGTGCGGAGAGCATCCCTCCTCTTGCGGTGCTTGAGCACTGACTCTGGGACGGCGGGCAGCTTCTTGCTGTCCTCCTTACCCTTCACTGGCTTCTTCTCGGCCGCAGCCTTCTTGTCTGTAGTTGCAACCATCGTGCTGAAATTTTATAACAACTTATTAGAGAACGGACAGAGATTTATACAGGGTCACTGTAAATATTTTCATAAAATATAATTGGTCTTATGCACTAGTGTTGACAAAACAGATGGGTAGGAAGAATAATGTAATGCCTAGGTAATAAAAAAGTATGTTAATAAAAAATGCAGATTCAATAATAAGAAATGAGGGGTGGCTGTTTCACTACTTTAAATCAATACAACTAAGCAAGACCCGTATGTATTTCACTTGGCTTGAATTGCCTCATTGTTTAGTTTACCATTGTAATCCTAAGGAAGATGAAGAATAATTACATGCTAACAACCTGCTACAAAGAGATAGCATCAAAAGTGAGAATCATCTATATTCTTTAACTTTATAAAGTAGGAACGCCTAAAAATGACGATGAAGAAACCAATAATCACAATAGGAAAAGCGTTTTTTTTTTTTTTGATAGTTTCGATGCCGTACCACACTTGTTTGTCGAAGAGGTTAGGTCGTGTTGCATGAACTTACAAAGTTGGTGGCAATAAAATAGAAAACACGTGCTATTTGAACAAATTAATTATGGTACAGTGTTAATTATTCATTTTCATCCCACAAATGCTTGTATTCAGGCAAAAAAACAAGGATCGTTGGTGTGGCGGCATGTCACCATCCTACCCATCAAGTTTATCAACACTTTTCACAAAATACACATAACATTTTATTTTACTGACACTGTAATTGTATTCCTTATAAAAATACGAACTATTTTAACACTTAAATACTAATAAATATATTATTTTTTAAAAACCTGCGGGGCAAAACTCCACGCGGCACGTGTGTCAAATTATCAAAAGAAAGACAGAATACAGACTTCCGCCAGTCGCCATTTTATTTCGTTTTTTCGTATAGTAACACTGAGGCTTGTTCATTTCAATGTCCAAGCTATCACAATATCCATGACAGCCTACAGCAAAAACAGGATTTCATATGATTTTTAATTATTTCTAACAAACAAAATAAAGGCGGAGTGCTTGTAACGCTCTCAATATTGGTAACTCTATTTTTCAATCATATCACTGTCGACGCTACTTAATTTTGTTACTAGGTTTTTTACTAGTGAAAACAAACAGTTTCACAGTATTTATTTTCTTTGGACGTCTTTTTTGGTGACTTCCGGTGGCGCATATTTTTGAAATTCTATTGAACCAACGCTGCAACGTTTCCATAGTAACAAACAAAAAAGAGAATACGCTTTAGTTTTTTGACTCGAAACAATACATTCTATTATTATTGAAAAATAATTAGTCGGTCAATATGGTTGAAAAAGATCCTCAACTTAGCGCCCTAGCGATAGGAGAACTAGATTTATTTGTCGACAGCATGGAACCATCCCGTATTGAATCTATTGGTCTTCAGGGGTAAGTTCATGTGAGGTTCAAGAAATTATTAGAAAATTTGTCTCACTAATGCTACGGCTACACTGTCACTATATCGCGAACTACACTGCATTCTCTTTTATCCAGCGAGGCGTCGAGCGGCGTGCAAGAAAGAGCGCGAAGTGTAGTTCGCGATAACGCGAAAATGTGGCCCCAGCATTAGCAGATATCGAATTAAAACAATAATCTTTGTAGATGGGTGGATTGGCATCTAAGATTACAAAAACTAAACCAACAAGCAGTCTTGGAAGCTTCTTCGATGCAAGAGGAACTCACGAAAGAAACTCTTATTGGCTCGGGAAAGGTAAATCTATCCTAATTATAAGTTTGAGGAAAAGTTCGAGCTGCTGGGGCCCGAGTTGTCATGTTATTGATACCTGTTCGCGTAACCGACGTAACCACCAACGCGTAAATCCAGATCAGCTCAGCTTATACCTTCCAATATTACGCGCGTAAAACACATTTTACAGCTCAACTTTTATGCGCGTAAAACACCTTATAAAGGATATTTGTAAAATACAATAGACGTAGATATATTTAGTAACCTATTCCGCTTTATATAAGCGGAATAGGTTACTAAATATATCTACGTCTATTGTATTTTATAATGGATTTACGCCAAGGCACGCCTGAATCAAATAACTATCGATATTTGTAAGCTTAAAAAAATAGCATACCAACTATAACTGGGGCACTGTTGGCAATTAAATGTCAAATTGGTTTAAAAAAAAAATGCAGTTAAAAATAAAAAACTTACTTCGTCTAAGACTGTATGGCTCAATATTATGCTCTAACTAAATGGTGTCCCCTATCACACCCTTAAAGCTTTGCACCCAGCTTCCAAACACCCGTATCCTAACTAATATTTGCGAAAGTGAGTTTATTTGTTTGTTACGCTTTCACGCTAAAACGGATGAGCGGATTTGGATGAAATTTGGCACATGAGTAGACCATGACCTGGGTTAGGATAAAGGATACTTTTTGTACCGATATTCCCACGGGTTCAAGACCTATGCGGGTAAAACCGCGGAGCTAGTTGGATTAATATATAGGACCATGAATTATCCGCTAAACCGCGGGCGCAGTGAGTAGGATAATTTGGCCATGACTTATCCGCTAATGTTAATCTCCTTTTAATATTTTCAGCTTCCAGTATTGGTTTACGAAGCCATATGCATCCAAGTATGGCGCATAAAGATATATCCTCAAATAATAAAATTAGAGCCTGCGCCTGAGAATACTTTTGGCGTTTACATGGTGGTAAGAAGTTATACTTTAGGCAAAACTTTTTTTTAAACTCGTTATTAATCCTCAGAATTACTGCCTAGTTGGCCTAGTGGTCGCAACCGCTACTGCTGAGATTGAAATGAAATGAAATGAAATTGTTTATTCTGTAAATAGGATATCGGAATCACTTTTACACGTCATGTTAAAAAAATATTAGAGCTAAGCTAGATGAGGTCGGCGTTTCCTATCTGACTACTCTGAGAAGAAAGGCCGAAACAAACTCAGAGGTCACAGTCTCTTTTAAAGTCCAGACATTATCTTGGTCAGGCCATATGAGGACCATGTAGATAGTGTCTGAAATGGTCTTTTGAGGAAAGAACCACACAGATTTGAGTGGACCTGTCCAGTCAGTGCAAGCAATTGTCAGTAATCGAGGAGCTCATCTCAGAACTTAAGGAGCTCAGCGACTTCACGAACAATACCAAAGAAAGGACATTTGAGTAGGCCGCATAAAATACTCAAACCGCCAGAACATCAATAACACTAAATGTAAAATAAAGAAATAAAAAAAATAAAAAAATTATCCACATAGTCCTCACATTCACAATATTTAAAAAATAATATAATACTTAACAAAGTAATCATGTCATTTTGTTATAATATTCAACAATGTCAATGTGTATATAAAACTGGTATTTTTTAATGATTTTACATATTTATTATATTATTCCCAGGGCGGGTTGAATTCCCAGGTTGGGTAGTGTAGGGTTTTCCATCAGTAATTTCTCAGTAGCAGCCCGAAATTAGTATTGGAAATAGACGAAACTCTCAATATAATAAGATGGGACTTATTATATGAAATGTGGATTTACGTATTACAGACACATCTGCCTAATTTGTGGATAACCAGGGATGTTATGGGTTTTCCGTTTCTTTTTTATCGTCAATTTCCAGTTATATCACGAGGCAGCGGCCGTGGGTTTGCTGGAAACTGTGTTGTTTCATGAGGACGGTGCGCAGTGCATCAGCGACGTGGTGGTGGACTTGTTGAACTATGCCGTCGATCAACTTACTGCGCTGTTGGCCCTCATCAAGTCAGTTTAAAATCGTAACGTTCCGAATCACACTATAATTCAACGTGGGGAATGTTGATATTCTATATATATGTATTTATTGGCATAGCCCCATTTACACAGTGCTAGTTTATTGCCTGTGGTATACCATAAAATTTAAGCAGCAATTGATTGGCACCGCCTACAATGTAAGACTTAGTTGAACTTTACTTCTCTCATGTGGCTCTCGCAAAATTGTGCAAAACTAATTTCAAATTGTTGTCTCAGCAACGACTACCTGAAGCCAAGGACCGCTAAGGAGCTAGAAAGTGAGACAGCCATCGAAGAGTTAAACAGACAGAAGCGTGATCTTCAATTTGACATCAGCATGAGATGCATTTCCATCGTGCGGTGAGATAATATACTTTTATTTTTGAATTCAACGAAATGTTTTTTAAATCAGCTCACTGGAGCTATAAAAATATCTGCCACGGCTGCAATGGGAGATAGTATTGTGTTTATAGATTACAATAGTAAAGATAAATTATTGATCATGTGTCATTTTTTTTTTCATACAAAAAATTGTACGTATAAATTTGCAAGTGTCGAACTAGTCAGCTGATTTCAGTTTTCATTCACAGAACAGATGGAAAGAGATAGCAGTTGTTTTCATTGACGAAGTGCACTTCGCGCGTAATTTGTGAACCACGTTATGCAGAGTAGAGTCAATGTTTATTTAACTACTTTATTTTCTCAAATTGATTTAACTGTGCCGGGGTACGAAATTTCTTCACTATTGTTATCTTTAAACACCATACTACCTCTCATTAAAGCCGTGGCAGATATTTTTATAGCACCTTATATAGTAATAGGTGTCCAGCGCACAGGATCGCGTTAGAAACACAAGTAGCCCATGTTGTAGAAAAAAACATCTAGGCTGCTGGCCACTTTGGTGCACCTGGAGAGATGGGCAAAGATCGTCACTCACTGGACGCCTGAGGGAGGACATCGTCATCGAGTTAGACCACAGTGAAGGTGGTGTGACGATGTAATAATATACGTGCGGGGCCAACATAGCCAGAGATCGCACAAAAAAATAGAAGTATTGAAGAAAAAAGGGAGGGCCTTTGATCAGCAGTGGGATACAACACAGTACAACAAAAAAAAAAGTTAAAATCGCAGCTCTTCTTACGTTTTTCTTTCATTTCAGTTACATAGCAGAACACATGGAGGTAGGCGGCGCTGGAGCATCAATCTCCACAAACCTTTACAAGACGCACGATGTACCCTCTCTACTCACACATCTACTTATACACGAACCGTGGATGAAGAGAAACGACAAAGATGAACTGCAGATCTTTAACTGTAAGGCCGCATAACAAAGATATAAGATAATTAATTTGTAAAATCTTAGAGTATAAATTGTGTTGTGTTTGTAAAGTAAGGCGTCCACAGTTCACACCACAATAATGTAGGTATAGGTTGGGCTTAGTCCGCTGCCGACTGTGGGCGTCTAGCTCAAAATGTACGTAAAAAATAACTTCAGCTGCCGAGTGGGCCTTATACTACGTATCCCCAACTCTTTATGAATTTCCCCAATGTCTTGTCTTAATATCAAAGAGTTCGGTTAACATACAGTTGGTCGCTGGAGCAAGCCGTCTGCTGAAGATTTGTCCCAAATGCATCGCACTGAGGTACAACTGTGGCTATGTGTGCGACAACTGTTGTTGGAGCCGCGCCTGGCACACTACTACACGATTGATGAATGTCGCCGCAACGCTTTCTGTAGAGTAAGTCTGAAGTTCTGACCAGCGGGATAATTATATAACACACTTAAAATAGCAATGGCTTTTATTTTGACAGTTGAACAACATTCATTGCATTATTTACGTACAGACAAATTTTCCAACATTATGAAGCAATAGCAATGGATTAGCAAGATCCTTCTAAATCATACTGATTGTGATTTCAAGTGTGTATTTTATTAACACAAGGCCAGTCCTATTAGAGATGGAAGCTGATCTTATCTACATTAGCCTAAAAGTATTCGAAGTTAAAATGGTTTTCCATTGCTGTTTTTGGTAGAATGGTAAACCTAGATCCAGATCTTACTCTGTGAGGGAAACCTTTCAAAATGTAAGTATTTACTTATTGCAACATTGCAACCCTAGATTTACTGTGTTTTCTGTTACATAAACTACAATAATTATTACCTACTCAGATTTTTTTATACTCTCATAATTTTTTGCATCACTTAGTTACAAACCAAGATGACGGAGCAGATGCTGGACCAGATTCCACCTCTGGGCGACCTGAAGATGTTCATTTGCCGGCTGGCTGTAGGGGACTACTCGGGCCTTCATAACCGCACCAACGGCGTCAAGAACCCTGGATGTACCCTCATTGAGATTGTGCCACAGGTAATTTCGTAATTTTATTAGGGCGCGGGTATTCTTCACCTCTGTGTACCCCCTCGGGGTTAACACAGTTAGTAGTGGTAGTGGCAGACTCGACGCTCTACAAAGTCACTTTTTTTTCTAAAACTCGCTATGCCAGATTTAAACCCCATTTACACGTTTATAGTGTCTTGCAAATAAAATTAAAGCAAAAAAATAACTTGCATAGTCTAAACACCGTTTGGATAGTGCACTTTAAATGTTGGTTCAATTTATGGTGGATTTATCAAGCTTTCGACCGTGTACTGTTGTATAATACTGGCTGACAGGCATATAAACCACTTTTTTTCCTAACCCCAGATCAAAGATGCCTACCTCAAACAAGTACACAAGAGAACAAAATCTTTCGCCAAAGCTCAACTAGAGTTGTTCCACATGGATGGCTCCGACGAGTCGCGAATCATGGCCAAGCGTCTATTGGAGTCGTACACGAGTGACACAGCACTTGCGCTGGACGGTGGTGGAGCTAAATGTGCTAAGTGTGGCGATAAGGCCACTAAGAAGTGTTCGAGGTGTAAAACTGAATGGTATTGTGGCAGGTTTGTGTTGTCTTTGTCTCGTGCGAGATGAGAAAAACTTTCTCCAAAATATGCCAACATCAATAATAATTTGTTTTAATCGGTCGTCTTTTAACTAACCTAAAATGATTTGATATTTGAATTAAATTCTTTTTTATTTACAGGGAATGTCAAGTTCAACAATGGCCGATGCATAAAGAAATTTGCGATCAGTTCGCAAAAATATGTGTGTAACCACTTCATTTCAATAGATTTATTTCTTGAAACATTCTTTTCGTGAATATTCAAGTTTTATTATGTTTAGCATTCTTAGTAGTAAAATTATGTTCCTATTTATTGTTTTAGAATTAAATAAACTTCTAATGTTTTAACTGTTTTTTATTAATTCGTTTTGAATTTGCGGCCCAATTTCACAGCATAAGCTGTGAAAAACCACCCATGTATGCGTTGCGTAGATAGATAAAACACGAGTGGACGGCCTTATCCCGTTTATTAGAAACGGTTAAAAACCTGTACTCTCTCTGTGTTATTGTAGCTACTATGTTCGACTGCTGAAATAATTTGGCGTATAAGGCCCAGCGCACACCGCTGGAGGCGCAGCGCAGCGCATTCGTCACTGCCAAACAAATACCGACCTTGCCTCAGTTGAAATAAAGTTCAAAATAAATAACCTCTATTAGCTCAAGAGCGTGTATAAGCGGGAAGAGGCGCATGACTTAGGTTATTTATTCTCAACTTTATTTTAAGGCACGCAACGTTGATATTTGTTTTATTTTGGCAGTGACGAATGCGCTGCGCTGCGCCTCCAGCAGTGTGCGCTGGGCCTAAGGAGACTTCCGCCAATCATCATTTTTCTTTTTCGTATTGCAACACTTAGCTTGCTCGTTTCAGTCGTAAAGATATTAAAAATTGGCCACAAAAGACGAAGGCACACGAACTGTACCACCGTACAGCTGAGATAGGACCCTTTTGACCTCGTACACGACCTTCTGTTTTTTATTTTCTTGCTGTATAATTTTGTTTTTTATACTGTGTTTCATTGACTGTGTTTAGTTTAAGTTTGTTTTTCCTGTGCAAGTCATAATACTTTTGTTCTTTCTTTTCTTACAATAATGAAAACTACGTTTTTTATTTTAGTATAAAAACACTTTTCTTGTATGGGGACCTTTTAATTTTTGTTATTGTCAAACCATATCACATTTAATTTCATGTTTAGTTATAAATAGTAAGACTGTTCAAATTTAGTACCCGTTTTCTAACTAGATGGCGTTGGCGTCGAGTTAGATCGCGGTATGGTTTCATTCCCGATGAAAGTATAAGTAGTTTTGAAATTTTATATTTTTTGTGTTGACTCTTGAATTTCTGTATTGGGGTAAAACTGTAATATAGTGTGTTATAGAAGTACATGAGTTTTATTGAAGACCTAGGGTAATATCTTGACATGGTCCTTCGACACCGGGTCAGTGCGTAATATTGCGCACCGAGTTTTTGTGTATCAGCACAGAAAGCAGTGGTGGATCGCCACTGAAGTGCTTTAGCGTCACCTGCAAGAGGGCGCGACCGCGGAGACCGAGTATTTCTGAGGACGTCGCCTACAGAGGGCGCCACCGCAGCAAGTTCTGCGGGCTTCCGGACATCTCCCGAGTGTGGGCAACCGGATCTAGAATAAAGTGAAGTGGCATCCCAAGTAGCTGAGCACCAAGGCTGAAAGCGTACTGCGCGCCCCCTGGCGGGCGTTATCAACAAATAAATAGAAGAAATAATAGTGAGTGAAGTGTTGTGGATTTAGAAAATAAAACCGTGAGTACAATTTATTTTTGAAGTTATCAAGATTTGGATTTGGAACTTTAAATTTAACGTAATATTCAAGACTTAGAATAATTTTAAGTAGTTTAGACTTAGAATATTTAAGAAAAAAGTGAACCGACGGGGAACCTATGCCCGATTTTCTAAAAAGTTTAAGTTAAAAACACTTGTAAAATTTTCTGTTAGCGTCATTGACTTAGAATAATTTCATCAGTTTTACACTTGTCAAATTTGTGTTTTTGTGCAACTTGTTTTTGTTTAATCAGTTTTACACTTGTAAAATTTTTGTGTTCTTGTGCAATTTGTTTTAAATTTTTTGTTTCTGAATTGATTCAATAGTTAGATAGCACTTTATAGTCATGGATTCATTAGTTAACTTGCAACTAGATAACAAGAGAAATATCGAAAAAGGTAGAATAAATTATAAAAAATCTCCTAAAGAAAGGATAACATTGTCTTATTTAGAAACTAGGTTGGAAGCATTAGAACAACTGTGGTCTAATTTCACAAACACGCACAGGAACATAGTAGAAAAACTAGATTTGAAACATAATTACTTTACTTCAGAGATATATGACGATACTGAGGATACTTACATAACTTATAAATCCGAGTTGAAAGAGTCTATCAAACAACTAACACCTACAAAGGCAAGTGTAGTTAAAGAGTCATTGTCAAATACGTACACGAATGTGAAATTACCTAAGGTTGTTATTCCTACATTCTCTGGCAAGTATACGGAGTGGACTTCATTCCGTGATTTGTTTTTATCGCTCATCCACAAAAATGATTCAATTGACGATGTACAAAAACTGCATTATTTGAAAGGTCATTTATCAGGTGAATCAGAACAATTGTTGCGTCACACTCCTGTGACAGCCGCAAATTATCAGGTATGTTGGCAAATGTTAAATAAACGCTATAATAATAAACGATATTTGTCTAATTCTATGTTGAAGAGATTGATAAATCAATCAAATGTAACAGAGTCATCAACTGCGGTTAAAGAATTATTAGACACCACTGTGGACTGTTTGCAAGGTTTAAGTACTCTCGGAATTGATGTTGAATCATGGGACGCTATAGTCATCTATATAATAAGCGCTAAGCTAGATAGCGAATCGCGAAAGTTGTGGGAATTAAAAATTAGTGCAGATGAACAATTACCAACTTTTGAAGAATTTAAAACATTTTTAGAGTCAAGGTTTCGCTCTTTGGAGTACTTAGACACATCCAAGTCAAAGCAGAAGTCCACAGATAGTAAACCAAAGGTTTTTCACGCAGTCAATTCAAATAGTAACAACTCTGTACAAATTATATGTCCATTCTGTAAACAAGATCATTATATAAGTAATTGTAAACAGTTTAGTAAAGAAGGTTACCAAACTCGAAGTGAATTTGTCCGAACTCACAATTTGTGTTACAATTGTTTAGGCGCCAATCATTCAATTAAGTATTGTCGTGCTAAAACATCATGTCACATTTGCAATCGCAGACACCACTCATTATTACACCCCAAGGCATCTTCAAGAACATCGTCCCCCAATAGCCATCCGGTTGAGGCAGTAGCTATCGAATCAGCAGTATCAACACTGCAAACTGCTTCCGGTACGGCACAGGAATCAGAGTCTTCCACCATAGCAACACACTTTTCTACAAAAGTCGTGCCAAATCGAGTTTTATTAGCGACCGCTCTCGTCGAAGCACAGACGCAGAATGGCCGTAAACAACTGCTGAGGGCGTTACTGGATCAAGGATCCCAGACCTCTTTCATAACCGAGTCAGCAGTCGAATTGCTCGGACTTAAGAAAATACCAAACAACAGTATTGTCTCAGGCATAGGATGTGACGAAGGCGGTTTTGCCTCTAGATTCATGGTTTCTGTAACCATTCATTCACGTCACGATCCAAATGCAATTATTCAAGTTCAAGCATATGTGTTAAGTAAAATTACAACGTTGATTCCCTCAACTAAAATATGTATATCAACTTGGCCTCAACTAGAAGATATGGCTCTGGCGGATCCAGAGTACCACACTCCAAATAAAATCGACGTTTTGTTTGGAGCCGAAGTTTACAGCCAAGTCCTTAAAGAGGGTTTAGTCAAACACTCTCCAGGGCCCCTAATTGCTCAAAACACAACCCTGGGATGGATTTTGTCTGGACTAACACCCCCAGATTGCGATCTCAATTCAGCAAATTGTCACAAGGTTCTAATTAGTATGCATTCACACCTCAGTGACAATGATATGCTCAAACAACGGGAGATCGAATCTGAGGTTACTAATAAGAAAAAGATACTTACCCAAGAAGAACAGCTGTGCGAAGAATTCATAACTCGTACTACTCGACGACGTAAAATTGAATACAATAAAAACACACACTTCCAGAGACTACTTTGGCGGAGTGATGTTACATCTGAAATAAAGGACTATGAGTTTCCGAGAGTTACCTTTGGTACTGCATTCAAACCTTACCTGGCCGTGAAGTCGTTGCAGCAGCTAGCACACGATGAAGGAGCTGAGTTTCCGCTGGTATCTGAAACATTAAAAAGCACATTTTATGTAGATTATGATATGTCAGGTTGTCAAACAGTAGAGGATGGAAAAAGGATTCACAGGGAAATGGAAAAACTACTGGAAAAAGGTGCGTTTCCGTTACAGAAGTGGATGACAAACAACAAGGAATTAGAAGAGGAAATATTGGGAGGTACAAGTCAGGAAGGAATAGTGGAGATGAAACTAAACGAGGTGGCGAAAATACTAGGACTTTCTAGGGATAGAGAATCTGACAGTTTCAGATATTCAATAACATTTCCGCAACCTGCATCTGGAACAAAACGAAAAGTAATTTTAGATATATCACGACTATTCGACCCTTTAGAATGGGTAGCGCCGTGTGTTATACCGGCGAAAATAATCGTTCAAATGAAGATGAAGAAGATGTGGCTTGGCGGGATCGATTGGGATGATCGATTACCTGAAAACTTATTAAAAGAATGGCAAACATATCAAAAGGAACTACTAAACTTACCTGAGTTTCATGTACCAAGATGGGTTGAATCCAGAGAAGACGATGTAGTTGTAGAACTTCATGGTGTTTGTGACGCGTCTAATGTAGCGTGTGCAGCTGTTACGTATTTAAGGATAATCGACGCTGACGGGAATATTAAAATTAATTTAATATCGGCTGTTCTGTTGGCCAAATTGATTGTACAGACTGAGGCTTGCCTCAATTCAAGACCGAGTTCTCATATTCCCCAAACCCCTGATGATCCAATGTCGCTTATACCCGGTCATTGTTTAATTGGAGAACCTCTGGTTCTTGTGCCGGAACGCAATTACGAGCATAGCTCCGTGGACACGTTGAGACGATGGCAACTTTTACAAAAAATGAATGAAAAGCATCCTGGTTCGGTCGGACTCACACGAGTGATAACCATAAAGTGTAACGGTTCCGTATTTAAAAAACAATTTGTAAACTTTGCGTATTGCCAACGAGTGATTGATATGGTTTTAGTTTATTATTTTATTCTTCTTTATTTTATAGCCCCCTTGACCTCATGGTGGGCGGCTTAATTTAAAGGACAACTCATTCGAGCATGTCCTTGGTGGGCGGAATGTCAAACCATATCACATTTAATTTCATGTTTAGTTATAAATAGTAAGACTGTTCAAATTTAGTACCCGTTTTCTAACTAGATGGCGTTGGCGTCGAGTTAGATCGCGGTATGGTTTCATTCCCGATGAAAGTATAAGTAGTTTTGAAATTTTATATTTTTTGTGTTGACTCTTGAATTTCTGTATTGGGGTAAAACTGTAATATAGTGTGTTATAGAAGTACATGAGTTTTATTGAAGACCTAGGGTAATATCTTGACAGTTATCTTTATTTTATTTCTAGTTTATTGCTATAGCGGCAATAGAAATACACAATTTCAACTGTCTACAATATTACGGTTCATGGGAAACAGCCCGCCCGCTGACAGGCAGACGGACGGATGGACAGCTGAGGCTTAGCAAATATAAATTAGCAATAGGGTTCCGTTTGGCAACCTTTGGGTACGGAACCCTAAAAACATTTTTTTTACCTTTTAAACTCACCCAAATAGTCTCATTCTTCAGTTCGTCAACTTTGCTGACTTCCTTTCATGGATTGTACTCTTGATCGACTTCATTAATTTTGGAACCGGATTAATTTGAAATGGTTTAAAAAGCTTTTAGGCTGCGATATTATCTTGGACGTGAAATCAAACCACAGTATTTGCTGTCACATAACATCTTTTTGAAGATTTCCGGTGGCATTGATTTAAAAAATACTATTTGAAGTTTGAATCTACTGAAGTCCGTCTCACGAAAGAAGTCTCGCAGATGCGGCGTTAGGCCGCTGGGGGGAAAAACATACCCGGGGTATGTTTCTAATCAACTTTGTTATAATTCCAACTTAAATATTGTTTTTGTTTTATTATATATTTTTGATTCAGAAGAAACTTATTCTAAAGTAATAATACGGTATTATTTCTATAGGAGTTAAGAAAAACCCCGAGGCAAGGAAACTTTAACGAAAATAAAAGAAAGTGGAAGTGGTTTTTCGTATTTTTTTTTATTGTTTAACTTAAACACTAGGTGAATGATTAGCTTGAAGACTTCAGGTAGTCTTTGAGCACGTCCAGCGCGGGCGTCTCCTCACCGAAGTCCTGTTGACAAAACACGAAAGTTTTGTAAATAACTTGCGACACAGTTCCATGGTCGGAATGGCATGTGTTGGAATTCTTTAGGCCTATTACAAGGATCTTTTGGCGCTCGCCAGAGTGGCACTGCTGGTAAATATTTGCGCAATTATTTTGTGTATTGTAAATGTATTGAAAAATCAAGACGGTTAGTTCCGATTTTGGCCACGCGCCAAAAGAACCTTGTAGCGCTATATCGACATAATATTACAGGGTAAGTATTCAACCCGCCGGGGTTGCGGGTAGTCCTAAGGGGAAACCGTGGCCCCTGGCATGGCAAGGGAAGGAACACGGGTGGGTTTTAGTCAGTAAAAGTCTGACACGCCCTCCCGCTCCGCCCAGAGCGGGAGAAGTCATTAGATGATTTCCCACCCAAAAAAAAAAAAAAAAGGGTAAGTATTCAAGGCAATGGCACGTATAATTTAATCGGAGGCAACGCGGATAGCGAGTGGTAATCTTGGTCTTGAAGTGATACCGAACCCCCCCCTCCCGTACCGTCCGATGGACCCCAAATGGACAGGGGCGGAGAAAATTATGGTAACCGGTGACCGATGGCGTTTATACCCAATTTGTATAATTAAAAAAAATTGCCATTCGAAACACGCGGGCCGTTTTCGCTCTAGAGAATATAGAAAAAGAAAAAGTTATGAGGCAACCTATTGAGTGGTTGGTACCACATTATGTTGTAAAAAAAAATGCCATCCGATCCTGCTGGGCAGTTTCTGAGAAACAACCGTTCAAAGTTGCCAAAAAACCCTTATTGGACTACAGATTGAGTCCAAACAGCCTAAACCTGACTGTGTTGTTACAGCTTTATCAGGAAAAGGCTGTCCTATAAGCCATCATTTGTGGAAATATGTTGAGTATGTTTGTACGAGTGATAGGAAAGTTGCCTGTGCAAGTGGCGCGGCACCATAGGGTCACTCGATTTGATGTTGCGCCGTTATTTCGTCACTAGCAACGATATATGCTGATAGTGTTCGTGCTGAGCGCAATGTCAATGTAACAGATATGTGTTATTCTAGAAACTGTTTCAGCTCTTGAAAAATTGCAAAGTTCATCCCATTTGCGATCAATTGTCCACATTGTAAAAAAAAAATGCAATACAAGCCAATCATTCATTGGTTTCTTTAAGAGACTTAGTGCTCGTAAACGATTGATTGCTCGCACAATGGACGCCAAAACACTTGTTTTGCTAAAAACCTTGTGCACTATGTTATATTGTATGTTTCAGGTCGGTTTGACCATACCTTGATAACTACGCACGAGCAGCCGACAATCTTCCTGGCCTTGCCGTCCTTGTCGATCTTGCAGAGACCGGCCCATTCACCGAGCTTCTTGTTGTTGTCCACCTGTTAACAAAAACGTGATTTTTGAGAGGGGCTAAAGATTGTTGCAGTTATTGCAAGGTAGCATAATCATGGAAGTAGTAAATGCAGTCATACTCCATTACATGATCATGATCTTTAATACATACTTTTGAATAAATCCAGCATCCTTCTTGTTAGTAGTAATTAATTTATTGGGCATAGGATTGGCATAATTATTCTACATCAAAAATCTGCCTAGCCATTTGCTACCTATGTTCGGATCAGCTCCCAAATTTACCGAATGCAGCTGAATACCAGTATATTACACGGAGCTACTGCCTTTCTGTCACCCACAACCCATTTACTGGGTAATACGCTACTACCCCTTGGTAAGATGGGTTGACAGAGTAGGGCTTATGCTTTTGTATTTATATTGTAATCATTGTTGTGTCAAATTCTACTACTACCTAATCGAGTATGACTCCATGTTACTAAAACATTAAAATAATGGAAATAAAATGCATAAATGTTCGGGTGCTAGGAAAGTTGACTCGTCAGGTTGAGAGTCACCATAGGGGCACCCGGTTTGTTCTGCGCTCCTTAGGTGGGACCGGCAATAAACCGGGCCCGCTCGTGCGGAGCGCAATAATTAGTTGTAAGTGAATAAAGGTTAAAAGTTAAGGTAATAATCTAAGCAAGTTATTTAAGCAGCTGTAATTTAAAGCTGGCAGTGTAGGTTGTAACATTATTAGGAGGTAGAGGTGCAAACACTCAAGAGAGAGAGCTTTTCTACTCTCTCTGAAATGCTTCACTGTAATGACAACAACAGTTGCTTCAAACGAGCTACTTTATTTATATTTACCTTGACAAGTGGGATCTGGTGCTCATTACAAAGAGCCTGGACAAGCTTCTTGTATGCAGCCTCATCACAGTTCTCAGCCAGTACGCACAGGACTGCTTGCCTCCTGTTGTGGAAATTTGCACAATTTAACAAAAAGGAAATAACCTGTAGAAGATTTTACTACTTTAACATTTTAAGATGAACCAATAATAATGTATTCTATATAATAAAATATGTATTCAACAAATTGATAACATTTTTATCTTTAGGCATGTGAAAAATGTGGCACATATGGGAGGCCACAATGTTGATAATTAAAACAGTGTGGTACTATGAATGTGCGTTTCTATCTGCATCGAAATGTATCCCACACAGCTCGCAAAGTATGAGATATTTCCACAAAGCCTGGGACTAGAACAGCCCCACACTGAGTGAATATTGATTTTAGTTCCAATGCAAGGTCAGAGGGTTGATTGGGGCAAATCTTAAAAAACCTATCAAGTCATTGAACTCCATGGAGGTCTCAAGTGAACCATAAACTGTTTAGTGTACTAAATAACATTCAAGTCTACAGTTTCCTTACAAAATGACCACATGGTAGACATGGGCGTTTTTGGTTTTGAACGCAAACTGATATTTATCCGATTTCAGATTTCAAAATCGATTTCAAAATCCGTTTTTAGAAATCCGATTTAGCCTATCGATCTAACCTCACCAATTCGCTTGCGTACTTAGATTTCGTTGGAATCAGATCGAGATTGCGCGATTTTCCTTCATGCTTTAATCTAGGCTTAGGTCTAGAGAAGAATGTATTACATTCTTCCTAGTTCCGAGAATCATTGAAGCATAAACCAAAATACATCAACGTATAATCTCGAAAATGTAGTCTTTAAATACTTAGCAGTAAAGATGATATTGATCGCATTGTAATGTTTGTTACGTATCCGAGAAGAGAACCAAAATCTAAATCACAAAATTCGCGCTATCCTTTTTACTCCGCGCATGTTACGCTTAGTTAGAAAGAGAGAAAGCGAATTTCTAACGAAATCCAACCAAACGCAAACTCGCCAGTTTGCGTTTGGTTGGTTTGGATTTTATTCGAGTCGATTCGTTTGGTGATAGATTGCTAGCGTTTGGTTCGGCTAGGTAGATTTTTAAAATCAGATCTTCAAGTTTGCGAAATCGATACGAATCGATTTGTGTTTGAAATCAGATTTTGAATTCGTTTTGATATATCGGACGCATGCCTACCACATGGTAAATAATGGGAATTGCAGATCAGTGCAAAGTGGAATTTTATGTCTCACATCTCACAGCCAGAAGCTATGCTATTTCTATTACTTGTCATACGTAGTTCTCGTTCGGTCCAGTGATTCTACCTCCACAAACAACTTATTTCAATGCCTCAGTCAAGAAGACATCTCATTGAGCTATTCTCATGATTGCAAAATATGATGCATACTGTTTACCTACTCCTAGCAACACTAGTTTATAACTGAAAGCCATCTTCATCATACTTGGGTTGTAAAACTGAAAGATTTCAGTAAAATTATGCTGAGTTTACTAACTTGTCAAGAGCCTTGGCGGCCTCATGGAGTCCATGGACGAGTCCGCCGTGGATGAGGGCAGTCTTCAGCACCTCCTGTAGGGCTGTGTTCACGTCCATCGCTCCGCCGCTCAGGACGGGGTTCACGGGTACCTCACTGTAACCAAAAGTATGTTATAACTTATTTTGTCACATCATTTCATATATGAGCATTATTGGGATTGTTCACGAGGATAAGGAATGTTTTGGATGAAGAATACGATCAAAGTCAAGTAAGTTAGGATCATGTTTTGAAGGTTATGTTGACAACATGTTTACTTTTCATCTTTGCAAATTAAATTGCATTTTTGGGAAATACTTAAATGTGACAATACGTATCTTATCAAGTACAAAGACACGCTCTTGGCTACGTAAAGAATTAAATAGGCAAACAATGACGAAAACAAAAAGTACTTACACTTCGACTTCAGCCATGGTTTTTTGTGATTAGACGACCTGAAATACAAAATAGAACAGATTGAGAGACACTCCGACATGATTTTAAAAGAAACTCAGCCATTGCAGGATTAAAGATTGCGAAAATATATCAAGATTCAGAGCAAGCGAACACAGAACGTTTGACAATTTACCTTGCGTACCGGAAAAAGACTAGAGCTGTCAAAATCATTTTTGAATGTGATATTACCGTAACATTTTTTTAAGCTTGCAACAATCATTGGAAAATTCAAGCTCACAAGACTAATCAATTAAAATCTGAAATCAATCAAGTTAAAACATGACCGCCCATCTCCTTCAATAAAACTGTTGAAACTTTGAAACACTTGAAATAAATTTAACACACAAGTATCCACATCTATGGAATTAAAAAATTGGTATAATTGGTACTGGCAACTTATAAAGTAGGACTACGAAGTGCATTGACCGGTGGCAAGTTTAAAACAAAAGAGTGCCAAAGACACTGTCATTTGAATTTTATAGCTGAATTTTATTTTTTAGTAAAATTTGTTTAGAAATATGTTTGTGTTTGTGAAATCGTAGTGTTTTTAGTGTCTTATTTACAAAACTGTGTATTGTAGTTTTAAATGAGTATATTACTATATTGAAGATGTACTATCAATTAAGTTACGTGTCATTGTTATTGCAATGATGAATCGAAGTCCTGATTTATTGTTTACTGCAGAATATATAAAAAACGTTTTATATTTTGCAACCGTAAGGCAAGGAAAAGTACTTAAAAATACGGCAAATACGCAATATTTTTGTATCGACAACGAGCTTGTGTACGAAAATTATTATTCAGATTTCGGACCTTTAAATCTTGGTTGTGTTTATAAATACTGTAGAATACTAAACGAGAAACTGAAACAGTATCTAAACAAGCAAACTATTGTACATTACACTTCAATTGACCCCAAAAAGAAAGCAAATTCTGCATTTCTACTAGGATGTTATGGAGTACTGTATTTGAGTTTATCACCGAGAGATGCTTTGAAGCCCCTGATGGTTCACGGACAGAGCTACAGGTGTAATAAACTTTTAATAAAGTAATTTCTTACTTTTGTCCCATAATGACATTACATTGCTCAGTACTTTTATCTCAAGAAACGACGCGCGCTTTTTTACTTGTGGTAACCAAGTGTACAAGCAAGCTGTGAATGTGTGCGTGAAGACGAGTAGCGTCAGCACATAAGTTTAACCCGATTTTTCTAAATGTGCGCATGTCAACGTCAAATACTATCACTAAAAAATTAACGAATAATATGACAGAACTATGGAAACGACACGAGTTGTGTAGACCGTCGCGCCGTCGACAGGAGGTATGAATACTAACAACCTACGACTTTGACAGCTCTAAGCGCATAGTTATAAAAATCGAGTTAAAACACACATGCATACACACACACACACTTCCGACTTCGCCATTGTATCGAACGGTACCTAGAGCTCCTGCGCACATTCACAGTGTGTTGTCTGTTCAGTTGGTAACCACAAGAAAAGCGCGCGTTGGTTCATGAGTTAAAAATACTGATTGATCATTATAATATTTTTTTAAATATACTGACCCATTCCTTTTTTGTAGACCTTTCCAAGACGCAACCCAAGGTGATTCGGCCTACACAATATCACTGATGGATTGCCTCCAAGCTATAAAGAAAGCGCGAGAATTAGGTTTCTTTAACTTTCAAGATTTTAATTATGAAGAATATGACAGACTCGACAAAATTCAGGGTGGTGATTTAAACTGGATTTTGCCTGGTAGGATGTCCGTTTATTATTTGATAATAATGTGCACTTTTATAATTTCTAACTTGACGATATTATCGTGGAAGTTTGCGAAGATCGAAGTAAAATATATCGTCTTCATATATTTCCAAACATGTTACTTCCCTGTGTTATGGATGTCGTGAGCGTCCACTATAATGATCACGTTAGAAAGTATAAAAACGCACAATCACTGTAATATTGTCGTTGTACCTTCTACTACTGTCGTTGTTAGTATGGCGCCAATTAAAACTTTTACTTTAATGTTTTCAGGTAAATTTCTCGCGTTCATTGGTCCAGTTGACTACAGCGTATCTTTATTCCATCCGCCTGAAATGTACATAAATTACTTCATGGAAAACAACGTGAAAATAGTCATCCGATTAAATAAAAGACTGTATGACGGAAACGTGTAAGATAATCTTTAGATTTCAATAGAGAAAATCGCACAGTTGTTGCTTATGTTAAAATGTTGTCTTTTTTTTTCTTTGTAGATTCAATAATGTTGGTATAATACACTACGATTTATTTTTTCCTGATGGCTCCTGCCCACCGCGACACATCCTATTCAAATTCCTCCAAATTAGTGAAGAAGCTAGCTGCGGACTCGCGGTGCATTGCAAGGTTACGAATTTAGTCTGTTTGAGATAAATCTTTTTAGGTATTTTCTCTTTTTTCTGTTTCTGACGAAGAACTTGTTCAGGCAGGTCTAGGGCGCACTGGCTCGTTGATTGGTTGTTATTTAATCAAGCATTACCGGATGACGTCTCACGAAGCTATAGGCTGGATGAGGATCTGTAGACCCGGATCCGTTATAGGACACCAACAGGTATGAACCAATCAAGAGTCATCAATCGGCACACATCGTAGTTTCTTTATTTAAATATTTGCCGCAATAAATTCTAGACATTTGTTTTCTTGTTTAAAGGGTTGGCTGGAGCAGCTTGAACCATGGCTGATTAAGCAGGGGAATCTTTATAGGTAAACAGGTGATGATTTCATTGATAGTTTGTAATAGATAGACAATCCAAATCCGTATTCGGTTGTCTATGCGTGCCGTCCAAGGGTAACTATAAAATTTTGTCATTTTTGTTTGCAATTTGGCGTCTTCTTGACCTTCAATGTGACGGAGTATTACGGCTTCGTTTACTTTAATTAAACTGAGTAAGAGTTAGCTACTCAAAGTTGAAATTAATAAAGTTTTTGACAGGAAACGTACGTACCAGGACACTGAGAAGATGCCATTGCATGAGTTCGGCATTTATTCTATTGCTGAAAAGACTATGAAGCAGCGGCCTGTGGTTTTTCATAAATCGCCTTCACCGCCACCTCCAATCCAAAAACCACTACGATCTGATGGACCGACTCCACTAAGGCCACAAAACTCAAGGATTAAAGAAGGTTATAAGAACAAATGATTTACTTTGATTTTAACATTATACGGTCCATCGCTGGACACATGCGTCTATAAAGTCTTCAAAATTCAGTTTTCCGCAACTAGATGGACTGTGAAAGGGTAGTTGATCGCAGGTTAATTTGTCTATATTAGATGTATTTTGTAAACATAGGCAAACTTTCAAACAGTGTTATTTTCTTGTAATCTTAATTTTATTTTATGATCTATTCACGGAACTGTATAATGTTTTAATTCGTTTAAAGAAACACTGTTTTTATGTACTGTTAGCTTTTCTTACAGCAAAGCTTTACGCAACGCACCGTCAATTTCAAATCGTAAATGATAAACAGTGTTATTTTATAGGCCGAGTTTTTCGTTGGTGACAGTCATAAGGTTCATGCGGGTGACGTTGCGATGGGGTTCGGGGATTGCGGGGGTAGTAGGAAGCGTGCGGGCGACAAGACCAATGTCAGCGACAGTCACTCGCCCGTCGTCGATTATGGCAGCAACCCGTCCTCTAAAATAGGTACGGCTGCACATCTCAAAACGATTACCACCCAAAGATGAAAACATATTTGAAGCTAAACAAATTATAACATAAGTAAGTAACAGTCTTATTATGAATAAGTAGCGGTAGTACTTTTAAATAGGTTACCTAAATAGGTTTTAATGAAATTTAAACCCAACATCGATCTTGAAAAACGGCACACTATCGCACACACATTAACGTTGCTACCTAATGTATATATAAAACCGGCCAAGTGCGTGTCGGACCACGCACAATGAAGAATTCCGTAGCTGGGATGAAGCCGGGGACAGACAGACTGTATCAGCGTGGTTTAAGAGACCTTGAATGCGCTGAAGTCGACTTTTGTATCTGTTTGGCGGAGGTGCAACGGGGGAAGCGGCCGGCGGGCGCCAGCGACTATAGGTCAATAATATTATGATAAATATATTACGACTATTTGTGAATCAGTCGGCTTCCTCCGTTATGCATGAATGGAACATGCGCGAATCTCCCCACCACTTTCGCCGAGAGCTCTGAAACCATGCCAGTACCTGTACTTCCGTTGACGTCGCGATATCCACACTGTGGAGCATGTATAATCTAACTACTCATCTCTTTTGACTAATATTAGTGGTAGGTATTGGGAATTAGGTACAGTGGCCAGCACATCAAGCTACCCAAAACTGTCAAACTTTCCCAATCAAACTTGAACCTAATGCTTTAGCGATAAAGTTTAAAATCTACTAAAGAAATTTGACAGATTTTAGTAGCTTGATGTGCTGGCCACTGTACCAAAAATTGGAAAAAAGATCTATGCCCATTTGAATATAAAAAGTAGACTCATCTTGGATAACGCAATACCTTGTGCAGTCAGGTGATTGTCATTTATTTTCACCCGCGTAAAACCATGGGACTATCGCCAATGAAAAAGTCGGCCTATAAACATGGATATTATTGGCGCAAAGTTTTGAACATGGTCATCAAATATATATTTTTCGTTTTACGTCCAGACTACGAAAATAAACCTGATTGTGAGGAAGACGACGTGTTCTTAGCGTCATGTGATCTGACTGTAATGCCTTCTAAAACGCTGGCTCAAAGGAAGGGCTGTGTAATAAGAAGTAACTTGTTTAGCGAAGAACGTTTCGATAGTCACCAATCAGTGAGAGTCGCAGGCTGGAAAAAATACTTGTGTGGCCAGTCATGTTTCAAAAAACTCGGTGATCGTTTGTGGATGTTGGCGGTGCGTTGCGCAGGTTCAGCTCCCGAAACTTGTAATGGTACAGGCTTGTGCAGTTTATTAGATTGGGTTTGTATTTTTTTTATATTTGATGAATAAATAATTGAAAACCTTACCAAAAATAATACTAATTAAAACTTTAATTTGTTTCCATGGTAGCTTTTAACAAGACGACGGAGAAGGAGAGCGACTGGCGCGTGAAATCGTATGCTTTGAACAACAGTTCGCATAAGATAATGTACAGAGGGTATGTAAATATTTATTCGGTTGATTTTCAATCCTCTGTATTCGATTGACAGTAACGCCTAGTAAAAATAAAGTTTTAAGTTGTCTGTACAAGCGTCTGGATTTGTACAAAACTGGGTAGTTGACGGCAGTATTATAGGTTCGCCCCCGTTAAATGGAAATTAAACATAATAATCGAAGTGTGCTTGTACTATGGGTACCTTCACCTCTGCCTTCCACTTCAGGGAATTCATTATGAACAGAGTAATATATTTGCAGTTTGAGAGCTTTTTTAAAAATGAAAATTCTTGTATGACCAGTACATAGTTCCACAGGTATTATCATGCGCTGGCAATAATTTTACAACTAACTTATTTTTCTTCCGTATTATAGAGAGTGCTCTTTGAATGTAAACTATGTAAATATGAACTGGTCTTTTTTGTAACTACTGTAGAGACCAATATGACACACTCAGTACAGCGTCGCGTCGTAGCAGCAGCGGTGCGGGAGATCCGAGAGCTGGTCGTCCAGTTTCTAGAACCTCGACACCGCGTGTATTACAGACGCCGCGGAATAGTATTAGATCTAGCGTTAAGGTAAATATCTTAGCCATCTTACTACTTTTATTTGCATTCCTGGTGTTTTCTTCGTGTGTCAATTAAATCTGTCATTTTTTAGGAGCAAGAATCAAAGAATTTCCGCCCGAACATTCCTATTACAACTTACCGTACAAGCCAAGGTCCAGCAATAAGAAGCGTTAATGATGCTCGGGTACGCAAAGCAATTAATATTATTAGCGTTATTTATTTACCTTTAAATAAAGGATTAAACTACGACTATATTTACTTTCAGAATTACCTAATGCGAACCAGTATTTATAATTCCGAACGGGAGAAGCAGTTGAACTCGGCTGTTACGGTGACCCCTCAGCATGGGCTCCGGCAACAAAGCCCACCTTTTTTTAGTTCAACAGTAGGCAACAAAGAATATGTCACACCCTCGTTTGAGCGTTCAAATACTTACAGTTCAGGTACAGGTACAGTTCGATTCAAACATAATGGCGGCTTGGAAGTGCGCTACTCGCTGCTCACTTCCAAGAATCCCAAGAAACCCATGAATTCGTTACTGCGACTCGCCTCATGTTCTGAGCCGCCATTAAGTTTGAATCGACGTCTACCTCATGTAAGGTCGAATAGTTTAAACAAATGTTAGTCAATTGATGAGTTAGGAAGTCATGCACTCATTAATTTATTACTTAGTTTTAAATGTTTTTAATGACTAGACCGACTACTGACTTCAAGTTTATCGATAATAATTTGTCATGTGTCTAACACTATTGTAAGATGACAAACGTCAATCACATTTTCAAAAACAATATGAATAAAACAATAAAAAATTTAATTAATTATATTTAAGATATTTTTTCTGAGCTGTCGCAATTTCATATTTAATATGCCCTTATTTTATTAGATTTTTTAACAACGGCAGGTTTTTAAATTTGACACAGTTTCATCCTCGATGACGTCCCGCAGGACACTGAGCGAGCGCGAGCCGTTTTAGCCAGATTTACTATTTTTGAGTTTATAAAAAAAAAAAAAAAAAACTCAAAAATCCATCTGTTAAAAATTCCCTCTAAAATACGATTACCTAATGTACATGCAATTTTCATATTATTTTGTTTTGTAACTAGGAAATGAAACGAAAAATGGTTTTGAAATAGACCTTGTTTCGGATGTATTTTCAGTTAATTTCCCTAAAACAAGGATGTATCTATGACATATATTTTTTTCGGGACCTAAATACACTATTTAGAGTATTTATAATTGATTCATTTTAATATACAGGTAAATTCGGATAAACCCCCGTTAATTCAGGGTTATTATTAAAATAGCTTGAATGAGCTGTTTATTCTTTACAGCAAGTAAAACAACGGCGCAACCCCAAATTCGGCGAAGACTTGGACGTAGTCCGAGTCCACCAGCTCGGATGTGCAATGAACAGTCTCGAGCCACGAATACACCATCACCTACTGAGAAGTTCTTAGTAAAAGATGCCTCAAAAACTGCGTTGAAAGATGTCTTGTCAAGACTAAGGCGTGAGTACTTTGGATTTGTTTCACATAACATAACGTAACATCACGCCTGTATTCCCCGAAGGTTTAGGCAGAGGTGTACACCCACATTTCACCTGTTACGTTTAAGCCCCGAGCCTAATGCCAACAACCGGGCACAAATCCAGACTCCGGGCTGCTACTGAGAAATTCCAGATGGAAAAACCCATTATCACTTTACCCGACCCGGGAATCGAACCCAGGACCTCAAGCTCAGCAGTAGCGCTTGCGACCACTAGTCCAACGAGGCAGTTTAGAATTATTTTCATCACCTAGAATTTAGATAGTAGCCCCAGGAGCAAATGGAATTATATCCTCCGGTGAAATTGTGAACTACGATAGCAATAATTTTTACATTATTTTAATTTTTACCATCGGAATTGGCTGCATCTAGCATAATGGCATCCGTTTTAATTGACGAAAAACGTTCCGTTTCACGATGTTACTAAAATATTTTGACGCTGCTGGCAACTTGAAAGACTTTTTGAATACAGAACTGTCACATTAATTTATGTCAAACTGAAAAATAACCTCTTTTATTATGATGCAATTCATAAAATAATGATTTAAACAATGTTTACCAAGTGAACTGTGCTTATTTAAATATTGGATATTGTGCTATTGCCACCTGAGATGGGTGCTTTAGTGACCAAAGCTTTGAGACCGATCAAAGCTTTCAACATCGAAAATCGCGCTCATCGCGTGATTTCCAAAGAAAAGCCGACTCCAGCACCGAGATATCCTCACAATATAGAAGATTTAAAGCGAACACTTGAAGCAGAACCTGATATAGACGATAAATTAGATAAAAAAGATGATGGGCTTGATAAAAGATTGAAAGATGTTTATGTAACCTCACTTGGGAGGCCTGAAGTTGACATTACCCGGGAGAAGAAATCTGTTAACAAGAGTAAGCGTCCTTTGCCTCAAGACCGTAAAATGCCAGAGGAATATGACTTTGGATTTAAAGAGCCAGATAGAGTGACTTATGGCCGAACTACTCTTCGAGATTCAATCAACTTTATTTCTGCACATCAAACGAATCCTACTGAAGTAACAGCTTCGAAAATAGCTCTAGAATACAAACTGAAAGAGGAGGATGTAGAAAGTATACTAAAATATTTCAAGACGTATGAGGTATATATACCAGAGACTAAGACATCGCCAGCTATATTTGCAGGACCAGCACAAATGAGGAAACAACTTTACAAACTTGAGACAAAAGAATTAGAAGTTAATAAAGAGCAGCAAGATGCTACAGCAGCCAACACAGATGCAAAAGTAAATGAAGTAACCAACACAGACACAAAAGTAAAGAAAGCGGCCTAGTTACCATTCTGATAAGTTTGATTTAGTTTTAAATAAAATTACCTCAATGTTTCCATTTTAAAAGGATTAGTTTCTGGTATAGTATATAATATTAGAATGAAGTTTTTTTTACGTACATAAGAACAGCTTAATATTTAATATTATGTATTTCATTTTGCTACCTGATATTGTAATAATTATTATCTTCAATGATTTTGTTGACAGCGGCTTACCATGCTTTTAAGAACATATTTAATTAAAATAGAGAAATAAGTTGCTGTGGTCTTATAAGAATATCTATGTATAATCTTGTTAGTTGAACCAGTTATTGTGTCATAAACATA
Source organism: Eupsilia transversa (assembly GCA_914767815.1). Taxonomy (NCBI): domain Eukaryota; kingdom Metazoa; phylum Arthropoda; class Insecta; order Lepidoptera; family Noctuidae; genus Eupsilia; species Eupsilia transversa. The sequence continues at coordinate 7,345,181 of OU611894.1, read as the reverse complement.
TTCTATCATACTCTAGCTAACATAATATCACGCTTGTAATTCCCGAAGGGTTAGGCAGAAGTGTACTCTACTCAGTATATATTCTTTAAATATTATAGTATAATGCCACCAGGCCAATGTGATTTAGTAATTAGAAAGAAAAAATTAAATTGTTTTGTTTGATGATATGTATGATACTTTTATTTCTGTAAACCATACCAAATTCGTCGATAATTTTTCGTTCCAGCGTGGCTGGCGATAGTCTCGTAGTCATATAAGGGCCATATATCACACTGACAATTTCCCAGCGTGTTACCGGCGAGACGATTGTTTAACATGCTTGCTGCGTGTGCGTAGCGAGCACGCCACGTGTTTTCGGAACGAGAGCAATTGAAGTGAGTGTATAAGAGAGAGCGAGACAAGAGAGTAAACAATATTGTAAAAACGCAAGGAACACGTCGCGTGATCGCGGCTAGCTCGCTACAGTAAGATTCACGAAAGATGACCACGGCGCAGAAGGCATATTTAAGCCAATTTGTCAATTAAGTAATAGAATTAAATATGAAGTCATTATAATAATAATAAGTGTGTCATTATATCATATATTATGTGTATATTATTAGTCTTAAGTCTTTTCTTCATGAGTGTACGTGCGCAGACGGCCGCCATTTGTGGTCATCTTTCGTGAATCGTACTGTACGCACCCGCGGAGAGCACGTTCACAAATCGCGTCGCTGGAAAAACGCTGGCAAACGCAAAACTCCAGTGTGATAACGCTATAATGGCCTTGTTGGAACAGTGTCGATGTGTCGCGACGGGTCTCTGGGCGCGGCATCGTTAGGCGCAACTATAGAGGCGCCCACGCCGCGCCGCGCGCCCTCTGTCCGCTCCGACGAGCGACCGCTGGCCACGCAGGGGGACATGCTCAACAGCATTAAGGTACATCTTCTTTTTCTATAGTAATATTACCGGCTACTGGCGGACTAACGCGGGGGCGGCAGGTGCGGTCTGCCTCGGGCCCCGGTTCACGGGGGCTCACAAATCTTGAGAAGTACTTTTTAATCAAATCCCAAACAATTTCAAAATATGTTCAATAAGAAGCAGCTACGAATTGGGGCCCTACGCATAAAAAATTTTGCTCAACAATGTAAATAAAGGAATGAATGTTGTTGAGCTATCAAAAACGAAAGCCATGCTACTGTGATACGCAATTACCCCACAGAGTTGGTATTAGGTCGAACAAAAAATGTCTCAAGAAATTGTTTTCTAAACAAAATCTAAGACTGACGAAGAAGACAGTTTGGCAGAGTCCGCGAGGTTCATTAGTTGTACCGGTTAGTAGTTGATCTACAAATCCAGGATCTGCCTGGTAGAAGTATAGGCATCAGTCAGTTGAAGCCTATTTTCACGTGATCCTAACCCGATATTATAAATTACAGTTGCAAAGAAGAATACGCGATACTATCAATTCAGAGAAAGCTGGCTTGTTTCACGATAAAGTCAGGTAAGGACAATAATATTGTGAAGTTATCCACTTTCAGAACCTTCCTGGTTATATTTTCTCAACGATATTTTTTTAACAGTTTGACGTCGAAGAAGCCTAATAATAATATCAAGAACGAGATTTCTAGGACTAATAATAACATGACGACACTTAATCAAGACTTCGGGTGTGTAAAAGTTTATTTTAACCGACATCAAAAAAAGGAAGAGGTAATGCATTCGACGAGTTTATATTATTATTAGCCAGCCTGCATTACTGCTACATACAAATCCTGGGTGCGCCAGCCAGCCACCGTCAAACCTATTCGGTACTTGCCACAAACAATGGGGCACTTAATATCGTGTCCAGCGTGTCCCGTTGGCTGCATGATGCAGGAGCTGATGGAAGCAACTGAAGGTACCAAGCTCGTAGCCATATTCTAATCTGACTATATATAGATTGCCAATGTCCCACTGTTGGGCAAAGGTCCCCCCCCATATTTTTTTATTGATTTGTGATATTCCTCGTTGTTTCAGCGTAACCAGAGACAAACAACCCCCAATAACTCGTAGTTTCTACAATCCTGTGCGCCCGATGTCGCCGAAGGGACGACGGAACGCGCAAACGAAAAGTTTTTATTGACCAGTGAATCAAATTGTATAGTAACTGAATCAAATTGTGCCGCGTGTGGTAATAAAAGTACGTTTTATATTCAAGGGATTTATTTATTTACATTATATTTACAATTATGTACATTTCTTGTTGGATTTTTACTTTTCAAGTATTGTGTGTGCTTAATAATTTTGTTATTCCTGTTCTATGCGGGCAGAACATAATATTTAATCGTTTATTTTATTATGATATTAAATTAAATATGGGATACGAACCGACCTTAGAACGAACGGAGTATTTAAATTATGGGGTTCAAACAATAGCGCTATTTCTAAAGGTGAGTACTAAGTTTAGTACTAAATAGTGCAGGAGCTAGGAGAGGCCGGGGTCCGGGGGCGGGGGCGCCATGCAGTTCCCGTCTGGATAGCGTTTCTTGAAGGCCCCGATCAAGTCCGGGTCTACTAAGCGGACGCCGTCCACTTGGTTGCCTAGGGTTATCCTGAAATTGAAATATTTGATAAGAGTTTCTACAAAAAAAAAAAAAACTTTAATTTAGGAAGACGGTGGCAGAAAACGAAAATACAAAACCAAAGACACCGACTTAGTTAAAAATAAATTACTTAAAGTTGTGTCTTTTGCTAAAAAAGTTTTTAACTTATTACATTTTAGTAATGGTACCTACCCCAATGACAGGGAATTATAACACCATCCACATACACAAAGTGGACTAAATACGTAAAGAGTCAATAAATCTAACTCAAAAACTACTCAAGCAAAGTTAATACAATTTATATGGGACCACCGCACGGGCTTTCTCTACCAACTAATAAACAGGCCCAAAAATCACAAAAAAAAGGCTGTCTACAAACATGAAAAAATTTGCCGTCTCGGGATGCCTGGCAGATGTGAAACATTGAAACTATTTTGTATGGTTTCGCTATAGGTACACGAGCTCAGCGCGGTGAGAGGGGGAATCGCCGAGCCAAGTGGGAAGTGAGTCTAACGGACTACTCACACTTATTCAGCTTTATTCAGCGTTTGCCCATGGAAGACGCGTACGCGTCCTTTCAGCTATCCGCAACTGGAAGGACGCGTACGCGTCTCATACAAAATCCTATTTTTCTATGGGCAAACGCTGAATAAGTGTGAGTCCCTAAGGCCGCGGATACGAAGTCAGCGGCGGCATGTTCAAATGCAGTTTTATAAGGAACTGTCGCCGCTCCACGCGCCGCTGCCTTCGAAGCTAGTTCCATATACATATATGGATTGAAACGCGCCGCTCCACGCGCCGCCGCCGCCGCCGCCGCGTCCTTAGAGTTACGAGCCGGTCTGCCCCGCCGCATTAGATGTTACACATCGAACAACCGCCGAATACGAATGCAACCTCTTCCTATTTTGAAGTCGGTTAAAAGTAAACTTCATTCGGATTGAAATAGAGCTTATTTTGTATTGGCAAAATATTTTTTAGTTGACAATTTATAGAAGGAACTAGTGGCAGGTCAGGGAAGGAACTTCTGATAAAACAACAATAGCTTGCTTACCAATTCGGCTGGACATTGTGCGGCCGTCCAAACAGTTCTATTTTTCTCGTACCAGGACTCAATCGCTCTGAAAATGTAAATGAAATTATGTTAGTTTAAAATGTTATGGATTTCATACCAGTTATTCTTTAGTATTCATACTAGTATAATTCCCGTATTTTTAAGAACGTCCCAGCTACTCGAGCATCCTAAATTATTGTGACCACGTCCGTCAATGCTTCTAGGACCGTCCAGCTGACTAGTCACAAACAGCACAACTGTCATTCTTGACAGCACTAATGGTGATATTAATTTAGGGGCATGGTCGGCCATGTCGGTAAATCAGGGAAGTAACAAGCTTTCTCACCAATAATGCCGTAGATCTCGTCGGGTTTGTGCGAGGTGGCGCGCACCTCGGCCACGATGACGTCACAGTCCAGACCGCGGTTCAGGTTGTCTGGACTGCCTTTCATGCCAACCTGTAGAAGTATTATAAATTCATAACACGCAACATAATTTTCTTATGATGTTCCTTCTGCATTCAAAAACTTTTAGTACGAGGCTTCACATGCCATCAATACCTACTCAATTTTCCAGTAAACCGTTGGAAGAAAAGTGGGTAAAAAGGAATTAAATTGGGCTCTGTTTTATGCTCAATGCCAACCCTTGCTTGCTTGGGAGACGCCTATATCCAGCAGTGAACGTCTCTCGGTTCAGATTATGATAATATAATATAGGACCTCTAGATGGACAGTTTTTTTTTTCATTTTTTTCAAAACATCCCCTTTGTTCTTGGCCTGAATCTCACCTGATGGTAAGTGATGATCAGGCCGATGGTGGAAGCGAGCTTCACCCGGAATCCTCTACCACAGAGGAACTGGCTATCTTACCTCTTACTGCCGGAACACAACAATGCTGGTGATATTGTTGTTATGGCGACAGACTTAGATAAGATGGTGGGTGCTAGCCAGGCGGACTTAAAACAAGTCCTACCACCAACCAAACCGAGCAGAAAATTTTGCCCCCACTGGGAATCGAACCCGGGATCTCTGGGTCTGACCAGTCCAGATAGGTGGTCTAACAACTAGACTACAGAGGCGGTTAAAAGTCTATACTAACCAGACAGTGTTCCTTCCCGTGGTTCAGCCAATGTCCTGTCCGACCGGTGCGTATAATACGTTGTAGCTGGTTAGTCTTCACCCAGATCAGTTCGTCCACTCGCTCGTAGCCCCACAGCTTGAGGCACTCGCGACCCAACTCCATTGCTCTGGGGATTAGGTCAAGGGTTAAATTATGCGGAGATCATTTGTGTGGACATTCCCTAATGCTATGGGAAAAATCATCAAAGAAAAAGCCTTTGAAGCAATTCTTGCCTAACCAAGTTGTAACAGCATAGAATAGGCTCCAGGAAAATGTAGTGACGGCTCCCACACTGAACTGCTTCAAGAACTAATTGGACAGATTAAAAATCTGCAAGCTATTTGAAACACAAGCATCAGGTCATTAGCTAGTGCTAATACTTCTAGTGTGGCTTTACCAAATAATAATAATGTTAACTTTGAAATCTCTCGCGGATCGCAGTCGTATTTTGTATTAGGAGCAGTACTAATAACAAGGTCCAAGTGAATGACCCTAGAGTTTTTTTTTACCTGCCAGTGACCCACAGGAAGATGAGCCCGCTGTCTTGTAGCTGTGGCACTCCTAGACATCTCATCTCATCGTCCGACATCGTGCCGTACGGGAGTTCCATGTGAATGTCCCATGGGGGGTCCGCCATTATTACTGCGAACTTGCCTGGGAAGAACACAATAATCAAAAAATAAATAAAAAATAACAAATATTTTGAATGATAGTAATTCCTAGTTGGCTGTTTGTTCGCATTTATGCTGATTTACATTGATCGAGTAAACACTTCAATCCAGTATCCAGCACAGGATTAGAACTGAGGTTATTCACCGCTGATTTTAATTAATTGAATCCAGTTCAATTGCAGTATTGAAATAGTCGCTTCATGTAAATAATCTCATTTATATTTGACCCCCTCTAATTCGGTAAACCTTTTATATACGTTTAGTTACAATAATAATAAGTTATTTTTTGTGTTATAATTATATATTTTTTTATTATAAACTTCTAGGCAAACCTATAATAATAAGATTGTTACATTAAAAACCAAATGTGCCACTGGATCCCTGGACATGTTTGTGATACTGACCTAAGAATGTCATGTCCAGATATCTGAGGTCGCACTGTATCCACTGCGGCGGTGTTAGAGTTAGGACACCGTCCGGTTTGGCTGCCACACTCGTGCCTGATGGGATTCAAAAGGAACATTATAACTTATCCTAGACTGTAGTTTTATAACTTTCCTTAATTAAGATAGATAGATAGGTAAATAGTTTCAATCTTTAAGAGCGTGCGTTCTGAAAGTGGGCAAAGTCGCAAATAGATGTCAAATATCTCGCTGTTTTGATTAATTTGGCAAAATTACTGTATGAAAATATAGAAAATATTTGGCAGCTATTTGCGACGTTGCCAACTTTAAGAACAAACGCTCTTAAGCAAACAAAGTGTTATAATTTAGAAAACTAAAAAGAAAATTATGAAATTAAGCAATTTTTTTTAAATCGGCAACCCGTGTTTAGCAAGCGTGGTGGTGAACAATGGTCGTGGCTTCTCTTTATAAGAAGAGGCCTTTGATGCCTGCAGTGAAACAATAACAGGCTGTTTTTTTTTTAATAATACAAGCTGTAACAAATACCACAGGACGATAAACGGTCTTTTTGCAATAAATAAATCAGGGTAGGTTTATAGTTGAGGGATATAGCTTACCGTTGTGTGCTCCCTTCGTACCAGTGTCGGCAAGTTTTGGCGCGTTCGCATTCGGGTCTGAGTTGTCCACTTCGTAATGCACATATCTGAAAAAGTAAAATTCTTACTTCGCAATAACAAATCTTTTTTTTCCAGCTTGAACTTTGAAACTGTACCAAAAATAAAGTTTATTCAATGAGTCTTTCGAAGTCATACTACTTCTTGAAGTGTAGTTTCTTGCTGGCGCATGATTGCTCGGCTGATGTCAGTGCAGCCACAGATTTCAATCGTTAGATTTGCCCTTATCGCATCTCACCTCACGTGCAAATACGTGTCTATACTGAGAAGAGTGACCACACACAATAATAATGACAATCATGTCAGCTAGAGGTATCAAAACGAAACAGAAACGCGACCATCTTTCGACGCAGTAGGGCGAATCTACGATTTAAATCTTTGAGTGCAGCACTTACTTGCAGGCGTATGATTGGTCGCTGTTTAAATCTTTAAGTGCAGCACTTACTTGCAGGCTTATGATTGGTCGCTGTAATGAGTGCAGCACTTACTTGCAGCTGTCCATGTGGAAGCAAGTGTTGAGGAAGGAGCAGTCGCCGAGCGACTCGTCGGTGTGGCTCTGTATGATCTTCTTAAAGTGCAGCTTCTTGCAGGTGTATGATTGGTCGGCGCCTTCCTCTGTCTTGCTTGTTGTGAACGCTCGCATGCATTCAGCGCGAGTGCCATGCGGACAGAACTCCATTACTTGAGCACCTGGGTGAAGGAGTAATAGATAAATACATGACCAATGATATAGAAATATTTATTTATTACTAGCGATCAGCTACGTACTTGCTACCGGTGTATACGACTTGACAAAACATGAAGATTTCTTTATTATATCTTATTTAAATATTTATGTAATTATGTATATAAAAGGTGAAACTGACTGATTGCCATATCAACGCACAGCCGTAACTACTAGGACTAGGGGTGGAATTTTGTACACGGGTTCCTTTTATAATGTAGTGCTTGGAGCACTTAGGGGTTTTTGAAAAGCTTTATGGGGGTGAAAAAAGGGGCGATTATTAGTATGAAAAATCCCGCAAAAAACCGCATCAAAATCCAAGGCGTAGTTTAGAAGAACAACGTGGTCTCACCGACAGACGAAAAGCACGCCGTAAATAGCGTTGTTAACTGTGCCGTATTTAAGATGGCCCTAAAGATCTGTATTATTTTGTTACTGTATAGTTTTTCTGTGCAAAATATTATAAACAAACCTCCTTGACTCTTGAACTTGTCAGCCAGTGACTTCTCCTTGGCAGTGGGCTTGCTAAGTAGATCCATGATCTCTTCACCAACTCTCTTCACTGCCTTCTCTCTACTTGAAGGCATCGCCAGTAAAGACTGTAATAGGATAGGAATATTTTCGGAAAAATACATAGTTTCATATATAATCATCATGATTTTAGCTGAAAGTCCTCTGCGGAACATAGGCCTTCCCCAAGCGTCGCCACCCTATGTTTCTCATATCCAGCGACTTTCAGCAGATCATAGTTTCATACTACTTTGGATTTCTTTCTCTTTTTCGTGTAGTTGGTTACTAACCTGTTGTCAGAGTTTGTTATGCCGCCCATGTGTCTCACATGCCGTTGAGAAATATCTCACAGGCATGCCATGTCGCAAGGGTTCACGGAGTTTTCCTTAACCTACACCTTTACTACTTTAGATTTTAAAAAAAAATAGTCATTTGGCAAGACCTGTTCAAATTAAGTACGCTTTTCATAAACAAGATTAGATTACAACCAGCAAGGAGAAAATATGAAAAAGGTTTGCATCTATTGAAACTCTTTTTATAATAACATTACTTTGGATCTTTGTCTTAAATTATGCTAAAATATACCCACCATAAGATCTGTATCGTTTTTAGCTGTTTTCTTCTCATCTGTAGTAGTTTTAGATACTTTAGGATTTGCAGCCTCTTCCGTTTTGTTGTCACCTTGCAATATGAAAGTTTAAATGTTTAACGTCTCTCAGTTAGTTTATATTATCTTCTATTTTCATTTCAGTTAGTAATATTATAAATGTTTATGATATCTGAAACCTTTTGTAAGGCTACTAAAAATATTTATTTGCCTACTTTTTTTTTTTTCAATAATATTTATACATTTACATACTCCTGTACGAATGAGGATAGTAAGGATACGTAAAGCATGAAAAGCCTATTTGAATCCTTGTTTCCATATTGATGTTATCATCAAGCAAATATCAACTTTATTATATTTTTTTTAAGAAATAAACAAAGAAATAGTTTAGTTTGGCAAACTACACTATTTCTTTGTAGGTATTCAATTTATCTTTATACACATGTTTGGAAACTAAAATGTGAAAGCAGTAACAAACCTTTCCTCTTGCTACCAGAAGTCTGTTCCTCCATGAGAGCTGCCAACACGGCAACTAGTCTCACGGACTCGGCACTCACAACCTCTATACTTGCATCTGTAGTGCTCTCAGTTCGTTCCTTAATGCTAAAATAAAAAGATTTAATAAAATGACAGTGTTCATTCTGTCTTTCTTTCAGTTCTTTGCTAGATTTGACTGCAAGAGAAAATTCAGTAAATCTTGAGAAGCAACTGCTTAAAAAAACTATAATGTTTATAAAAAAATAGGCCCAATGTGTCTAAAATGAGGAGTATTCTATTCTTTTCTATTTTATTGTCAGATATTTTAGCTCACTATAAAAATGAAATCAAAGAAAATTTACTTTTATTATATTTTATTATTGATTCATTATGATGAATTAAGACTAAACCAGGAAGTAGATTTTCTTCATCACGCATAACATCACGCCTGTATTCCTCCAAGGGTTAGTCGGAGGAATACCTGGAGCACACCCACATGTTGCCAGGTATGTTTAAGCCATGCCATGCCATGTAATAGGAGGCGAGCCTAATTTCAATCAAACAAAATAAATGCAAAAAAGCAATACAAAACTTACTTAATAAGTTTCTGTGTGGCAAACTTCTGCAGTAGGCTGGCTACTATCCCCGCATCAACATCACCTAGGCCGGGCAGCAATGCACTAGCAGTTGCAGGCAACTGTAGTTGCATGTCTGATAGCACTTGTAGGAGACGGACCTCTAATGATGCAGAAGGTACCAGGGGCTTAGGTTTCTCTTGTGTTGCTGTAATGATTCAGTGACTTAATTTAATATTTTGTTGTTTGCATACATGTCTTCCTATGTAGTTTGTTGTAATAGTCATGATATTTTTGTTAACATTTCATTTTTTATTTTTATGTTTGATGAGTAGGTAACTTTTCACACAGTTTGTCTTCATTTTATTATCATAACTATGAAAGATAACAAGCTGCTGATTACAATAATACCTTCATGCTTCAGTGTAGATGGGCTCGCCACCGGCCGCTCCTTCCCGCCGCCGGGAGATCCCTCAGACTTCTCACCAACCAAATTAGAACTCAAAATATTCTGCCGTTCTTTTTTACGTTTCTCTAGCTTCTCGCGCAGACTGTTCCGTTTGCTTTTAACAGCTTGGATCTCTTCCCAAGCGTCCGACATGTTTTTTATTTTGTTACGAATACCATCAGAAACTGTTACCGGCCCCACGAGATTGCCACATTCAAGGGCAATTTAGACGACTTCAGGTGATGATATTTAAATTCTATAAGACGTAATAATCTACATTTATGTGATAATCATCCTCAATTATAATGCAATTAATGGAAGTCAACTTATGAAATTTTTAGATACGGAGGACGCTACACACATTCACGCTTCTCAAAATAATTGTTTGTGACGTTTCACTTCACTTCACGTATGTTTGACACTTGACTTGACTGACAGCAATGACTGACTATGGCCGCGTTCCGAGTTAGGCCATAATCGCTCACAGCGCTGACATCAATATTTTGCGTTCCGATTTAGATATTACGATTATGACAGCTGAGGTCTGTCATCAATTCGGAACGCTCGTGAACGCGCCTACAGTGCTTGCTCAACGTCAAAACTTATAACATTACTTAAATTCTTTGTATAAACATCAGAAATGTCTTTTTCTTCTTTGGTTAAGTGGCGACGGTAGCCAGAAGCACAATTTAGAAAAAGCCACGTTAGTTTATAGATATATTGCGACTCAAAACTACAGCGCTGCCAAAAATGACAGTTCAGTCAACTGTCATTTTTGACAGAGATCACGGTGATATTAGTAAAAGGCATGGTCGGCGTTATCGCAAGATGGCGCATGTCATGACGTCATCTATGACGTTTCATGGGCAATCATGGGTCGGCGTTATCGCGCTAACGCTTATTCGGAACGGGTGTTAGCACGCTCAAATCGATTACATTGTAACTCGGAACGCAGCCTATGGCCGCGTTCCGAGTTAGGCCATAATCGCTCACAGCGCTGACATCAATATTTTGCGTTCCGATTTAGGATGCGTTTTTTGACGTTTAGCAAGCACTGTAGGCGCGTTCACGAGCGTTCCGAATTGATGACAGACCTCAGCTGTCATAATCGTAATATCTAAAAACGCAGCCACAGGCCGCATTCCGTCCGAGTTAGGCCATATAATCGCTCATAGCGCTCATTAGCGTTCCAATTCTACCTATATTTCCAGATCGCGTGATATTTACTTGAAAATCGTACTGCCGGATCGTAAAATTCCGTGTAGTGCACAAACGCCCTAATTTTCTAAATACCCATTTCCTATGGTCGCGAATCACATTTTGATCAACATACAACCTGACACTGACTCGCAAATTACAATAAAAATAAAATTTGAATTCCTCGGGCTAAGCGTATCCCCCTAATAATGTTACATTAAAATAAAGCAGCACCTAGTGGTGTAGCAGTAGCTAATGTGCTTTATTTTACACCAAATATTCTAGCTTGAAAAACAACACAGTTTAGTCAGGGCATAAATAATTTTTGCCACATTGTTTATTTTTGAACATTTGATTTTTTTGAACCATTGAACCAGTGAAAATTGGAACTGTCTGCACTACATGTCTGGCATGTAATATTACCTCGATAGGAGCTCGATAGTACCTATTTATTTTTTATTTTTATGACAACGGATGTGACATTCCATTTCAGTGTATTTGCTCTGTGCCTCTGTGCATTCTAATCTGAAGAAAAACATTGAAATAATATAAAGGCTAATTAAAATAAAGTTAAAATGCCGATGGCACCAGAATTACGTACTCATTCTCAAAAAGTATGCACTCTTTATAAGAAAGCTTTGAGAAATATCGAAGCATATTATTGTGCCAGGTAAGCATAATGTTGGGATGGTTAATTATGTACTTTATTTCATTGATAGAGTACATATAATTTACATTTTTAAATATTAGAATATAAAAATTACAAAAACTTTTAAAAATATAGTAGTAGTATAGTAGCCCAGGCCCACCGGTATCGGGAACAGGGTCTAAGCTACCAGCAGTCAGGGCTTCAGAGAGGAACCTCATAACAATGCGACCCGTGTCCAGAAGTACCGCTTTCTGAATCAAGCCCTTGATCCAGCTGCCCAACGAGAGCCTCCTCAGACGTTGGTCGAGGCTCTTGGCTATTAGACCATTGGCTGTCACGACTATCGGCACAATGATCGCTGAGTACACGTCCCACATGTCACAACCTCGCGAACCAAGTCGAGATAGGTCTTGATTTGTTTATCTTTCTCGGCTTTCACGAGGTTCCCGTCAAGCGGGACCGTTATGTCCATAATCATTGCGCGCCGCTTATTATTTTCGTTATTACAGATGGTCATACATAGGCTATATAACATAACATTACGCCTAGGGAATAGATTTAATCTCGTGGATAGGCACTCTTGTTCTTGAAATGACGTTCGTAATTTCGACCGAGATTTCAAGACCTAGAACACAAGGCCTACAACAGCCTACTTACCGTAGTCCTAACCAGCGTGGAGGCTAAGCGGGCTTTCTCAGTCGCAGGGTATTTTTCAACAGATATTAGGTGGCGTTTGTGTGATAACACCCTAAGTACTTAAGATTCCTACGTACCTAGTTATTTCCAAAATAAATAATGTATTGCGGTGTGCAGTGCGCTATATGCTGATTTGTGCAGGCAGAGCTGATGATTATTACTTTTAATTATTAATTAATTACATTAAAGTTGAGCTTTATCTGCAAAATATAACAGCAATACCATATGTAGGTAGTTTTCATTGAGTGTAACCATTTCCTTTCAGACAACTTGTGCGTTATCATCAAGTTATTTTGAGGAACGAATTCGACAAAAATAAATGTGTTACGGATCCAAAAGACCAACGTCGTTTACTGTGGTTGGGAGAATACGAAATATTTCAAAAGTCGAGTCCTTTGCCTCCGTGTAAATGTAAGTATAAAGTGGGTACTAACCATTGACTTATATAAATCAATGGTACTAACCTACCTATAACTTGATTGACCAATGAGTACTGTCGTGCATTCACGTGATGATGAAAAAAACCAAACCTAAGTATTTTTTTTTTGTTCTCAATCTGCTTTTTTCTAGTTCCTCATTCTATTGGTGAAGCGGGTGGCGTTGCGTATGAACGTGTCGTCACGCCCCCTGACTGGGTGCTGGATTATTGGCATCCTTTGGAAAAAGCTCATTTTCCGTGTTACTTTAAAAGACGTGAATGTCGCAAATGTGAATATATTCAAAATTGGCATAAAGGTCAAATGTATTAGTGATAATAATATTAATATGTATGTAATAATAATATTATATGATTATTTGGGTGGTTATCAATGTGTGAGTAGATTTATATTGTTTAGGGTGGATTAGACAAAACTTTTTTTTTAATAGAATGACCGCAGACCAAGCAGCAAAATGCTCGAGCATGTTATTCAAGCAAGATATTCTAGAAAATGTTGAAACAGCCATTTTGAAATCTATTTTAGTTGTTATTTAGCTCTTATAGTGCAAACGCACAGTTGCTGTACTACTCTGTACCTCGCACTTACGTACGTACGCGTACGACGCTACAATGAAACGAAACGTAATGTCAAATTCAAATGGTCATTTTGACAATACTGAATGCAATCAATGCAATGTTTTTAGGTTATATTTTTTTAAGAGATTCATGATACTTATTAAAATCATAAATATTACAGTAATTGTGTTATTACATAAACAATTTATTTTTGAACAGAAGTTAGTCTAGCATTTATTGTAGTAAGGTATTTAGCTACTATAGCTATGGCCGAAGAGTTGTCAAAAGATGCTAAACAGCCGATTACGGAAGAGGAGAGAGTCGCACTGTGTCAGAAACTGGATAAAGAGTTGGACGAGTTTATTGATAGCTTAGAAAAGAAGAGATATACTGAAGGATGGCCGGAGGACAGATGGGAGGTGAGGACTTATCATTAGCATCGTAAACTTATATAGATATGCGGAATCATCATACGACGAAGAAGAGAAATTAGTCTTAACGTAACATTATCAACATATCTGCTGAACACAGGCATTACAGTGTAGTGGGTACACCCGATAGTGGCCAGGAAAAAAAGATTTTATTTTTGTTGTGTTAAAATATCTTAAAATAAAAGACTGGAACTAAACATTAACATATGCAACACCATTTGTTTCTGAAACCTGCTCGAAGTTAGTTTAATTAATACATATTATATTGCGATTTAAAAAAAAAAATGAAACCAAACACTCAACAAGCAGTTATTAGTTAAAAAACTGTTTTATCCATCTTTTTAGCGATTACCTACTAGAAACGGTCTCCGTAAGCGTTCAACAATTTTGGTGATTTGTTTTTGTTATAAATTTGTACCCGTCAAATGTTGTATTGTATGGTCAGTTGCCAGTTAAAGAACAATTTAAGAATTAGATATTGATACCTTAACAAGATAAACCACAATGTTTGCAGGAGGAAATGGACAAGCATCCGTTTTTTATGAAGTCAACACCGGGCGACGGTGGACTGTCCCCGCTGGCTGAAGGTCTGGCCAAGCTCAAGTATGATCCTGAGGAGAACACCCCGGTTGAACTGGCCGGCAACTACAAGGAGGATGGAAACTTCAACTTCAAACATAAAAACTATAGAATGGCCATTTTAGGGTGAGTAATTTAACATTGGATTTGGATTAGATTGTTTTAGCAGTGTTGTGGCCACCTCCACGAGCGAGAGAATCGCGACGGATCCGCCCTTCTACGTCGGGTAATTTCCACGAACGAGCGATTATTCTGCCAGTGTATAAATAAATAATTAAATTAAAAAGATAACTACATAAAAGAACGAAGTACATGCAAATATAATAGTACCAACTTATATTTTTTGCAGATACACTGAAGGTATCAAACAGAGATGTAGTGACACTGAGATTAATGCAAGTCTATACAATAACCGAGCAGCATCACATTGGCATCTAAAGAACTACAGATCAGCCTTATTTGACAGCGAGAAGGCGTTAACATTCAACCCTAACCATACCAAGGCTCGGTTACGTGCAGCCAAGGCAGCCCTCGAAGTAACCAAATTCGACTCCTGCATTGAACACTGTGAAAAACTATTAGAAGGCGACAAAACAGACAAAGAAATAATAGAACTCCTCAACACAGCAAAAAAGAAGAAGTTACAACATGATCGTGACCAAAGAAAGAAAGAGAGAAAAAATGCGAAGGATGGTGAACAAAAAGAGTTGGTGATCAAGGCAATCATTGAACGAGGAATTAAAATATCAAAATGCGATGATGAAGATGACATAGATCTATCGAAATTAGAGCCTAGTTTACCAGGATCGCAGGACGCGATAGTACATGTCAAAGATGGTATCTTGAGGTGGCCTATATTACTCCTATATCCAGAATACCAAATGACGGATTTCGTAAGAGATTGCCCTGAAAACGTGCCTCTGCAAAGTCAGTTAGAACAGCTCTTCCCAGCGCCGTGGGATGAAGAAAACAAGTATAATTGTTCGAAAATTAATGTTTACTTCGAAGGTTACGATAAAATGCCTCATGTGATTGATCCTTCAAAGAATCTGGGAGATTTATTAGTGACGAAGTATTTCGAGCTAAAAGCTGGGACGCCCGCGTTTTTCGTACTCCCACGCGGTAGCATTATTGAGCGCAGGTTTTTAGAAAGTTACATTTAAGTGTGTTAACAGTTGTTTATTTTACATTTATTTTTAAGTAAAAAAAGTTTTACATCCTGTTACAATATTTTTTTCTTTTATCGCCAAATTCCCAAAATCTGACATATATCTTAACATCCATAGAGAAATAGCAGCTACTTGGTTATCTTGTGCAGAAAATATTCACTCTGATGTTTTTTGTTGTTGAAAAAGGCTTCCAGAGCGAGCCAAGCGAGCTCGTAAATTCTAGCATACTCCCACGCCACGGATAGGTTAGATATATCTGAACCATTCATTAAGAAATAACAGCCACTTGGTTGACTTATGCAGCAAATATTTTGACTATTTTCTGTTAATAACGAGGCGGTGACCGGTGCCAGGTGGTAGTGTGTCGGTGTGATGATTTTGGCGCCCCCCTGATGAGGGCGCCCGGTGCGGTCGCACCGTTCGCACCGCCCTAGGGCCGCCGCTGCATAAAGGCCCAAATGCCCGGTTTTGTAAATATCTATAAAAAAATATGACGTTAAACAATAAAACAATAGTAATTGTAAGAAATTTATTATTCGATATCCTGTTCGTCCATGTCATAACCCTGCTGGTGCGGGTAGAAGTCTCCGGGCCCATCGAAATCGTTGTCATCGCCGAGCCTCGTTGGGTAGGGGTGATGGGGCATCGCGCCCATCCATTGTGGGTACCAGTAGAGACCCTGGACAGAAGGAAACATGAAGTCAAAAAGGCCTGAAATAATTCTTTAACAGACTGCAAAAAAGAGGTTCCGCATTCGATATAGCAAGAAAAGTAAAAAAAAAAAAACGACTTTGTAAAAGGAGATTCTGATGTCGTTTGTATACATGTGAAAAATGCTAGTCTTCATGTATAGTTCAAAGAGATGGTCACCAGTCGTTATTCTCTCATTTCAGATATTGTCAGCGGGTCTATTCTGTAAAAATCGCACCGTGAAAACTTAGGCGAAGTGACCTTGAAGTGCGCTGTCAATCCCTAGCATCAGAACGAATGACAGCATAATTCAAGGTCACTCCACCTGAGTTTTCCTCCTCACCTTATTTGCCCCGCCAGCGGTACGCGAATTGCAGGTGAACCTGTCGTCGTGAAGGTCGATCATGTCTAGGTAACTCTTGCCCGCGATGGAGCCGTAGTTCGGCGGGTACATGAACAAACACCCGTCCAGAATATCTGCATAGGATAGGCAAAATCATAAATATTTAGTACTTATAGGGGAACCGCAAGGTGAGCTTGATGAGACTAGCTAAGGAACGAGTAGAATGGCGTGCGATTGGAGAGGCCCTTATCCAGAAGTGGACTATCGGCTGGTGATGATAATCACTATAAGGAACTGTTCCACACTTCCACAGTGTCCTGATCGGCATTAATTAACAGAAAAAAAAAACTCTGTTGTTGTGGTACCTACCTACCCCACACAAATTCGGATACCACTACCTGCTATGTAAATAAAAGTGACAGGAAAAGATTATAACATCATCAACATTATGTAGTGGGAAAAATACGTATGAATGAAGTTAACTCAAAAACTACCCAAGCAAAGTTAATAACATTTATATTGGACCACCGAGCAAGCTTCCTCATCTTCAACCAAATTTTTTTTTTTTGTCAAAATCGTATCTATGCACATGTATAGAAAATATAATATACAGACGAATTGGGAACCCTCTATTTTTAAGAAGTCAGTTAGAAATAGGGAACTATATAAAGCATGAAATCATGTACCTATCAGATAAGTTAAACGGAACTTATTCGGAGGTGGTGAGACAGAGTAAAACTTCTAGAAGAAAAAAAGAAATACTTAAGCTTTAGGAACTCCTTGGTCGAGCGAGATAATGAAAATAAGCGGACCAGACGATCTATAAGGGCGAATTTCACCAATACAAACTGAACGCGATCAGCACATAAACTAAGTTCAAGAGCTGTCAGTGTCATTACTTTCTTTGGAATATTGATACTGACAGCTTTTGAAGTCGGTTTAGATGTGCTGATCGCGTTCAGTTTCATTAGTGAAATTCGCCCTAAATCTCACCGTGAATACTTGAAGTGAAGTAGCTTAAGCTTGTAGCTTTAAGTTTTTGGGTTGTCATGCCATTTGTTACTAGGGATTGACACTATTGACAGCTCCCTTCAATAACTCACTTCACCTAAGTTTTCACGGTGGGATGTTTACAAAATAAACCGACACGTATGCATTCATAAGGCTGTGAAGCTAAGCTATGAAACTACGTATATTTTCGTAACTTAGCTACACCACTGTGGAGTGTATTCCACCAGAGCTAAGTGTTGTAGCTGAACGGGTAGGAAGTGCTATAAAGATGCGCTTTGCACGTACCTATATTAAAAACTGCATAGCGTTCTATGAAAATCTAACGAGCCTATTGATTGATATAGCGACCAAAATTAGGATTTCCATACTAACGCAGTCTGTATTGTTTACTTTCATACAGTTTGGTAGAATCTTACAAGGCACACTGATGTTATAATCATCTTCTGCTTCTGGCTTTGGCGTCGGCTCGATGTAAGGCGGCACTGCATCGATACCAGACCCCGGGTCACCAGGGATCAGGAACGGACCTGAGAAGCACAATATTTGGCTGATGTTCTTGAAATGTTAGTGTTCGTAGGTCGAAGGTATTGTTTTGTTCTAAATCTCGAAGAATTGTAAAGAAACATATTCATTAGCATTTTCAACTTCTTTTGCTATTAACAATAAGTAGCTAGTAGGTAAGACACAGCATCGAGATCAATCTTGCAGTGGGGGTTGTCAAGCGTTTAAGACATGAAGAAAAATACGTGATGGTAATACAAAGCTTACCTCCATAATGGTTAGTGTAGTTCCACTCGCAGACGTGGTGGTCGCAGATCAACGGAGAGTGAGGCTCTTTGGTGTAGTACGCGTTACCGTTGGGAATAGTCTGCAGAGAAAACACATTTAAAGTCTGCGAAGATCGGGATCTGCGACCATGCTAGAAGTTTAATAAAATATGTCGTACTAGCAGCGCCCCGCGGCTTCACCCGCATAAGTCTCGATCCCGTGGGAATATCGGCATAAAAAGTATCCTATGTATTAATCCAGGTTATAAACTATCTGTGTGCCAAATTTCACCCAAATCCGTTCAGTAGTTTTTGCGTGAAAGAGTAACAAACATCCATCCTCACAAACTTTCGCATTATAATATTAGTAGGATTGGTACGGTCCACTTTCTCTCTGATTGTAATGGGATCTTCACGGGTGACGAATGTCTGAGGTGATATGAGAGTCTCCCTACCCCCAAAACATATTTCGTAAAATGAGATGTTATTTTTTTTTCCAAGCCATAAAAACTGTAAATAGAATCCACTGTCGATTGTCAACGTCGGTAATCAAAGACATATATAAGGTGCTATAAAAATATCTGCCACGGCTTTAAGGAGAGGTAGTATTGTGTTTAAAGATAACAATAGTGAAGAAATTTCGTACCCCGGCACAGTTAAATCAATTTGAGAAAATAAACTCTGCATAACGTGGTTCACAAATTACGAGCGAAGTGCACTTCGTCAATGAAAACAACTGCTATCTCTTTCCATCTGTTCTGTGAATGAAAACTGAAATCAGCTGACTAGTTCGTCACTTGCAAATTTATACGTACAATTTTTTGTATGAAAAAAAATATGACACATGATCAATAATTTATCTTTACTATTGTAATCTATAAACACAATACTATCTCCCATTGCAGCCGTGGCAGATATTTTTATAGCACCTTATATAGAAGGGCAAGGTAAAACTTCAACATCTCTAGCAGAGAGTATTACGCTAAGTGACAAAATTACGTGTTTTTTTTTAACATAGCTAAGTGGTGTAGCTCGTAAGACGTGCTATGAAGATGCCTTTTACGTATAGGATAAAAAACAGCTCCGTTTAAATCTTTCCGCCAGAGCTAAGCCAATTCCCATTGGTTGATATCATACATATCCATCTCTACGTAGCTTAGGATATCTCAGGTGGAATAAGGTAGCCTCAGGTATCACCACCATATATAAAATTACAGTTCTCACCAGCAAATAGTCGTAGTGCCGGTACCGAACGCCCTGTATGTTGAAGTCCAGTATGAAGGTTCCTGAGGTGATGATGCAGGACGCAGCAGAGAGCGGCGGCAGTTTGTACATCTCTGTGCCACACTTGACGATAGCCTTCGGTAGAGTGGACACGTCCCGGACTCTTTGCACGAGCTTCTTGAAAGGGAACCTTTTAGAACATATACCTATCGATTATCTATATTAAAACCTTTTTCAGATAGAACTGGTTTTTGAGGAGTGTCTGTAGTGTCTTTGTATGTTTTATTTATAAATAAAATATCAGAAAAAAGAAATTAAATATAATTTATTTATAAATTATATTTAATTTCTGTAAATTGGTTCAAATGTGTTTTTAAACCGATTTAGTACCTACTGTTACACGTCAAACTTTATCTAGCATTCTTTCGTAAGGTAGATCTGCCTGATATAGCTAGTAGATAACTGTTGCAAACTCATTGTCGCGCGTTTTCGTTCGATTGAATCCATAGCCCATTGGTTCTAGGATGGTATATGGATAGTATCGAAAGAACCTTTGTCATAAAAACTATGAAATTTCTTAATACGAAATGTACTAACCTGAATACGCAAATACCTATATGGCACTCCAAACCATGCAGGTAGTTGTCAGTTGGGAAAGAAATACTCGGGTCGTCCAGTAAATAGTACTTGGACTCATCATGGAAGTGTAAGAAGCCGAGAAAGACGAAGGATCTGTCTTTGCAGTAGGGAGCTACCCCTCTGCCCATGTCGTAAATATCGCTGTAAAGCTCCGACATGAAGATGTATACGTTTTTTCCACAGTAGAATTCTGGGGGACAAAAGTTCAATGATAGTCTTTTCGGTAGTTTAGAGGGGGTTAACAGATCAATTGAAAGATAATACGATAGTGATAGGTTTACTGATCTTTCATTGTTTTCTGGACGAGAGAACTTCTCGTCGAATTACAGCGCATATATCGATTCAATATATTAATTTCGGTTATATCAGCACGTGTAGCATGACAACCATGGAAACGGGGTTTTTACATTAGTACAATAATACCTCAATGGGTTTTTACGGGTTTTATCGACGGCAGAATAGACAAAATGACAGATTGTGATTGGTTTATCTGTACGTGGAGTTTCTTGCCCGTTCTTCTCCATAGGTATCTACTACGCTTTGGAATGGGCAACTAGCATCAACTTTTTGACTGACCGACCCCTTTGAAAATTCATTTTATTTGAAATAAACGGATTTTGTCGACGGAAGAATAGACAAAATGACATTGTCTATTCTTCCGTCGACAAAACCCGTTTCCATTGCGGTCATGTCACGCGTGCTAGTGGCTTTAGATCTCTTGTCTAGGGAAAGGCCATTAAGTAACCCGTTCACCCGCCGCCCTTCAACCCGTTCATTAAGAAATATTATGGATTATCTTACCTTGGCTCATGTAGAACTCCATAGGCACAGGGCCTCCAGTGTAGGTAGCCTTTCGTTCAGCAGCCACCGCGTTGTGGTTCTCATACATCGTCAGCATGTTGTCTATGACGTCATCTAACGTGATCAGCAGGACCTGTTCGGTGTTAAATCATTAAAAGCAGTGAGTAAAGTCTAGGCAATAGGAATGGTCCATAGCCTTATGTACTTAGTAGCCATGCAGTAGGTGTTGGGCTTCTGTCCTTAGCGACCGATTTCTAAGACAGGACAACTATTTGGAATTGAACGTTCTTGAATCGTTTTTTTGTTTTTAAGTGGAAACAAAAAATAAAAAAAACCCGACTGCAAAAATACATAACTGAAAAGAGAAAATAAGCATTATTTATCTATAGAACTTTGGTTTGTCGGCCTGCGATACCAAAATTCTATAGGTTAATTTATAACCTTGTTTTTCAATTTTTTACCGACTTCCAAAAATGAGGAGGTTCTACGTTTTTTTTTAACGACATTTCATTCATCAGAGCGGTTCAGCCGTTTAGTAGTTAGGATAGAATATAGAGACGGACATAATACACACAAGTCAAACAACGTAACCCTTCTTTTTTGGCTACGCCGCAGTCGGGTAATTAGCCATTTTTGGACTTACCTTAAGTTCTTGTATGTGTAGTCTAACAAAACGGCCTAAATGATCTGATGCTATGTGGACTCTCTCGTTGATAAGGTACTGGGAAACAGAATTCAAGGTTTTTACAATAACATTTAAAATTATAGCTATAGTCAATTGGCATAAAGATTACTTCTGCGAAAGAAGTAGCGAAAACTGACGAATTTAAAGGACCTCGGCGAGGGCTCCAGTGATCTACTTCCAACCCTTTCCTGGTAAACTAATTCTAGCTGGTTTATCTTTTCACCATTGCATAAGCTAAAGATAATATAAATAACCGATAGCGGTCTATTCTGTAAAAATCTCACCGTGAAAACGTAGGTGAAGTGAGCTTGAAGTGACTTGTCATTCCACCTGATGCTAGGGATTGACGCTATTGACACTTCACCTAAGTTTGCATGGTGAGATTTTTACAGAATACATCGGCTGATACCCTCCGCCCTGATGTTATTTTGTTTTAGTATCGTACCTGGTCCTCAGCAGTCTTGATCCTCAACATCTCGTTCTGGTAGAGCCACAGGTTGTCTAGTTTGTCCGTGGGGTCATGGCCGTAGATCTCGAACGCGTCTATGATCATGGCGAGGGTAAGGTTCTCGTTCGGCTCGACGCAGCATGGGTGGTTCCGTATATTGTACGGTCGCTAGTTTAGAGGATGTGTAACTTCAAATTATAGTTCAACAGCTATTTGACTTGGTTTGATATTCAGAGTTGGGCAAATACTAATTTATATTGTCTCTTGTTTTTTATACCTTTGCTTTAAACATAGGTACGACGATCATAGGATCGAGTCAGGTATTTCATATAAGGCAAAACAAAATCAAGAATCCACGAGCTAAGAGCTACTGCATACTGTCTCTCTTAAACTTGATGCTGGTACACAAGGCTACACATCAAGCTATACATTTCCAGTATAAGCTGACCTCGCATTGTACGGAAATCCTATACAATGCGAGATCAGCATTAACTGGAAATGTATAGCTTGATGTGTAGCCGTGTGTACAATGGTTTCTATTAGATTGTTTTATTTAAATCCGATGTTCGGTTATGAAATTGGAATTAAATTATAAGTTGGCGCCCACCGTGGGCCATTTTTCGGGGAACTATTTTAAAGCGTTTCTGTAAACGGTTTCTACCAGTAACACTGGTATTAAAATAACTATAATACTTACAGTTATCTGTATATGGAGGAGACATAATAGAAACAGCACGCATGCGTGAATGCGCGCGTCCATTTTGTAAACATGGCGTCTGATCGGGTAGCGAGCGCGGTAACAATTAAACAAATTGCCAATTTAAATGGCTTATCTTATCAATATGTTGACCTTGATACTATTACTTTATTGAGACGAGAACATTTTGTGAGCTTGCTTCAAAACGGAAATAATACCATTTAAAAACATTCTTTTGACGAAGCCAGATATGGTCGTAAGAATAGAATATAATATCTTTATTTGCATTCAAATATGTATGCTTTTTCATGCTGGTGTCAAAAAATAGGATCAACGTGAGGTTCTTTTGTTTTTTCCATTGCAATTCCGAAGGTTCGAATAAGTTTCTGAAACCACTTAAGTACTTACCTTCCTAAATATTATCATCGCTAATCATGAATAATGTTTTTGGACAACCTCTCAATAGCTTTTGATAAACTTTTTCTACGTTTTGAGATACATTAAATATTAAAGGAAAACGAATAGTATTCCGATCTCAACAGTATTTTACAAAACCGCCTGAAAACCGTTAGGCATATTTTGATAACACTCAGAGTGTTGGGAGATAAACTACGTCAGGGGGTGTCACAAGGAAGTATAATCTGCCCTTTCCTATTTTTCACGTATTTTACATTTATTATACGACTCACAGAGGATTTAGAACCATCACAATAAAATAAATGAAACAAATATCGAATAACATTTTATATTATTTAAAATACACACCTAGAATTGTTCATTTCATCACAATACATATTATTAAGTATATTTATACAACATTATTGCACTTGGATACATTTCTAAATATTCATATGGATATAAGCATGGATACTTTAATCAAAACTAAACGGTTAGGCGTAATTTTAGACAAGCATCTTTTTTATTCATAGAGATTTTACCGCCGAAATCTTGGAAGCCCAATTTCTTATGCTAGATATACAGATGGTGGATTTCTTAGACTAACTTTGAGTTTTCTTTATAAAGTGAATCAGTTTCATCGATATATGCAGGTTAATTATATATTTAATTATTTCAAATCCTTTTGCATTGAGTTTATAAAATTACTAACATAGGTATTCGTGACAAGAGTAGTCCCAACTTGCGAGTTCTTTATAACTTCGGAAATTACTAGGCTGTAGTCTTCATCTACAATGGTTGCCGATAGCCTGCAGCCTGGTAAAAATTATCCTTAGTCGTATTTTTTATCTTTGTCTTATTCATCATTCCCTCTGTCTCTTGATTTATAATTATATTGTCAAATGTTTTAATTTTCTAGCTATTATTTCGTCTAAATTCTTTTTTCCGAAATCTGTATACCTAATATATAGTTTCAAAACGTTGGTATCACAATAATCACATATTCTCACAATATGTTAATGTAACGTAACTAACTAGTCTAATCAACATGTATAATTTAGTACAATACTCTATTAATATAATCAACAACAATTATATTTAGAAAATGGAAGACATCATTTGGATATACTCGTCAGGATAATAGTTTAGTATACTCCACCAGCATTCTTCTTATTAAATAAATTGTATAAGTTTGTAAATAGATTTTTCAGTATGACTAAACACAATAAAAATTATAAAAACACATTTTTGTGTAAAAGTAAAAATGTTCAATATTATAGAATTGTTCTTTATTTCAAAATCGGAGTAAATAAGGATTTACTAGAACCTCAATCATTTACTACGATACAATACCTAAGATTAATGTAAATATTATCCAAATATGTTTTGTACAAGTACTTATCGAAACTTAAAAAAAAGGGGGGAAGAGCTCATTGGGCATCGAAAAATTCATCCGCATCGCTGTCGATGGAGAAAGTGCCCAAAAGGCTGGCAGCATTGCCGCGTTGGATCGCAATGCTGATCCTTTGGGCTAAGAATAGGCCAGCCCTCTGGTCACGTGTAGAGTCGACCAGCCGCTTGGCGATGTCCCGGAATACTCGATGGGCACTCGGACCCCAAGGCCCTAGTGTTTCAACCCCAAACGGCTCAAACATGTAACTCCCAATAAGGTTGTTGTATTTGCGCCGTTTGAGGTTTTCTGCTCCTGCAGCAGCCGCTCCAGCACAGCCCGCCGTGCTAGGAAGATGGGATGGCGCAAGGGTGTCGACGCAGGTTGCGTCCCACACCAGAGGCCTTAGTTTTTGATATTTATACGTACAAGCAAATAATGACGCTTTTTCAATAGCATCATTATCAATGGAAGACTTCGTTGTTACATAATTCAAAAACAATATTTTTTCATTGGAAGACATTGGATTAACAGTATATCATATATTTGTAAAGTTAGCTAGACAATCATAACTATTTACATAAAAATCTGGAGTAAAACGAAGTAGCGAAGGCAAAAGGCGATCGTTCTCTTATACATTATTATTGTCTCTATACGAAGAAAGTAAGATTCGCTAGCAAAACCTATTTGCCCATGTACTAAACAGACCTAAGATACAAAACTTATCAATACATCGGTCTAGGTGCATAGATCATCATGCATTCAACATTCAGCCGCTTAATGATTGCGACAAAGTATAATTTACGATGTGTGCATAAATCTAAAAATAGTTCAACAATGAGTCTAATATTATGGGAAATTAGAACGGCAAACCTATCTTGAACGCCTTGATCAGGGCCGAGCCAGAATCATACATACCGATGACTCCAAAGAGAACACCAAGGCATATTATAAAGTAATCGTATGCAATCGTGGTGGTTTCCAGCGTATTGCCTTTCAATTTAAGGTGGAAATACGCTGGCCAGATGAAGCTCAACATAGTTCCCGTGAAACTGCCGATGAAACCCATCAAAATAGCGAAGTGGGGAATAAATATTGCCATCAAAATAGTGAACATTATCACACCCAGTCTCCATGCAAGTCCCCACACTTTCAGTTCTCCATCTAGCGCATAAATTACAGGGAAAAATGTTTTAGGTTTGCCTCTAAATAGAGCACGCTCGAGCAAATCGCACGCCGCATAGTAAGGCAGAGGGTAACTTAGTACCGCCTTGACGACAAGGAAAAAATTTACAAGCCCTTTAAATCCGGCTGAACGTAGGTTATTCGTGATAACTTGCTGGGTATCGTTTTGGAAGGTCAAAAAGCACAAGTATCCAAAAATGGATTTAAATGCGGCAGCTGCGATATGTGACCAATCTAACATCCATTCGAATTTGGATCGGTCCTCCATATTACCTTCTAACGTTGGCAGAAAAATCTGCGAGGTGTATGAGAATACGATGACGCCTAAACTGATTGGGAAGTTCTCAAAATCCAAAGTCCATTTAACCTTGGACCAGCCCCAATCACCGATGTTAAGAATACAATAGCCCAGGACAATAGCGTTAATGATCAAATGGCTCATGGTGCACCAGAAGGACAGCATACTGACGCTTTTCAGTGACTTTAGGAAAGCCAGGGGCAAGAGAAAGATTCCTATTAACATCATCCAGGACCGCGTGTCAATGGCGCCGTCAGGGAAGGTTCCGATCATGAGATCCCCACACACGACGACATAGAGAATGCATGTCATGAGAAGTTCAATAATTTGAGCGAGATTGACAATTCTTGCGCCATATTTTCTGCCGAAGCATTCTTTTGCGATGCTGACATATGAGTCACGCACTCTGACGCGTTGGCCTGATACGGGATCGTCCTCGTACAGACATTCGACGAGGATCTTACCGGTGTAGCAGCAAATGTGGGCGATGCCGATCATCGCAGCGATCGCCCAGTAACCGCCTTGTAGGACGGCGAACGGCAGGGATACTACGAACATACCCTGGAAGGAGAACAATTACTATTAGCCGAAGTTACGTTTAAATAATGAATTTACGAACTTCTTATATTCTATATACCTGAATAGCATTGGTGACGTTCCAAGCCGCTTGGTACTCATTGATCTTCGCGCCAGGAGGACCTCCACCTTCCTCGAAACCACCGCCTTCTTCAGATGAAGCGTAAAAATCTACGCTTTGCATGCTCTGAGTCCTGAAATCACCAGTATAAAATTAAACGTTTCTCGGATTTCTTGAATTTTTGTAGAAGTAAGCTGTAAGCGATCTTTTTTGTACCTAGGAGCTACCCCATCTTGTTGAGGATACGTGTTCTGATAGCTAGTGAAGGAGTCCTCGGCCTGCAGGGCTCCGCTTAGGAACGGGTTAGTTGGATTCGTGGACTGGTAGCTGGGAGACGTCGTCTCGTTCATGGTTGAAAGTTCACAGCTTTCACCCATATTGTCTGAAAGGTAAATAAGAGGTAGGTATATGTAAGAGTATCTTTATGTATATTATGATACTTGTTACTTGATTATATCTGAAGAAAAACAGAACTGAAACTTTTGCACTTTTCATTTTTGATTTGGTGACAATGATTTCAATTTGTTTTTGGAATTTCAGCAATTTTAAAGTTTTTATCCTTTAATTAGCAAAGGATATTATAGTAATGTAGGTATAGTAATTGTGATTATAACACTAAGAAAATATTGAAGGTCTTCAGTTTATTGATTGATTAACCTACTGACCTTGTGTAGAGACTTACCTACGTTCGCGAACCTGACATTTTGCGGAGGACGCGGGGGCGCGCCGGGTTTCTCCGGGATCTGCTGGCGGACCGTCTGCATGGTGACGTCCAGGACATTCCTTAGGGGAGGCAGCTTGAACTTAGCTAGATGATGCATTTCGAAGCTGGCTCAAAACCTTTTTCCCACTCTTTATTTAGGCTGTATAAGCCGTCAAGCTATTTTATTAGAGCTTTTTTATATTATTGTAGAATTTTCGATCTTAATTTTTAATCATTAATTAAACTTTAAAATTGACATCAACGGGAAGACATCGATTTTTAATAATAACATTAAATATATTTTTTTCACTTCTAAATTCACGAACTAATTTTAATTAATTTTGTTATTCTTAACACTAGTTATTTTGGAAGACTTCTTTACACTACTATGTGTTATTTTTTATTACATTATAGTTTTAACGTGCCTTTGGTTTTTAGAGCAGCCATTTTTTCCTTGATTTACGTTACTTTACTCATTGTTTCTGGAGAAACTTTATATTATTGTATAGTTTTCACGAATGTTGTCCACTGGGCCGTTTTTTCGACGTTTCACGGTTGATTTTTGTTAGGTTTTATCATTTTTAAAACCGTATTCTTGGATACAATGGCTGCTCGGCACGGTAGCTCGTACTGTGGGGAGGGTTCACCCCGCGGCGCAGGGGAGGTGCGCGGTGAGACGATCGATACATCGACTACATGCCAGCATTTCTCACGGAAGGAATGTTAATTTCTGCTGAAACGTTTAGTTTACAATATTACACCTGTCTATAGAGATACTGTTATGATTTAGGGAAGGTTTACTCGTGTAGAAGATTAATGAGTCTTGACAAAATATGATGTGAATTCTGACCATTTTGAATTAGTGTTTATTTGCATATTAATTTTAGCTAGGTACAAACTGGCATTTAAGCAGAACTTTAAGAAAGTTGGTCTGCCCTTGCTTAGGTATATGAAAATGTATTTATTAGGTTTGTGGCTTATGTTATTTAGTATCTGCAAAAAGAAAGAAACGTTTTTAGAAGCAACAATTGGGTTCAAATTAAGTACTAGGTGAAAGAGCAACAGCTGCTTCCACCTGTTTTATAGAAAGATGGGCACGTAAAGGTTTAGACACAAAGCTTATAGGTATGTAGAAATAACCATCCAAATGTATCCGAAGCCAACAGTGAACACTTCGGATAGGTACTAATATTGCGGGCCCGTTGCCACTTGGGCTTACTTATTATAATAGCACCCTAATCATACGTAACTAGGTACCTACTTACAATCAGAATCTGCTATCTAATTGCATAACATATATTTTGTTTCATTTTGACAGTTCAACAACATTCATTGCGTTATTTACGTTGTGGAGCAGATTTTTTTTTCGAACTTCCGAATCAATGGATTAGCAATCTGATTCAAAACGATTCAGATTGTGAGTGATCGTGTATTATGCAATTAGGGTGCTGAATGATTTTGAAGGATATTGCTAATCCATTGCTTATGCATATGTTCGAAAAAATTGTCTGCTCAATAATGTAAATAAAGCAATGAATGTTGTTGAACTGTCAAAATGAAAGCCATTGATACTGTAAGTGTTTCGCAATTACCGCGTTGCATTGAGTACCTTATTAACTAGGTGGTTACGTAAAAATGTTGATAGGTCATTTGGCAAAAATAATCAATCCGTTGTTAGTCAAATAGTAGGTAACAAAAGAGAGTAATAAAAATGTTAACAGTATCGCGTAGTAGGTCTGTAGGTACGATCTGGCAGTTAACTGTTGATTGGCAATCAATTAATTGCCGTTTAATTGAGTTTAGTTTGTTATGTACTGTGGTTTTACAGTCGGCATTATGGCCCGCCCTGGTAAAGTGTTACTCCTGCTTGTTTTACTTCTAACATGTTTTTATACGTTCACTGTAAGTATGTTCTTACCATCGTGGTACATTAAAGTCGCTTTTCGTGTCTGTATGACTGCGTTGTTCTTCTAAACCGCGCAACATATTTGGATGAGGTTTTCACCATCGTTTAGGGAATTTATTCCGGAAGGTTTATGTGTATAATACGTTAGTATTAAAGTTACATATAACTAACGAAATCCCGATGTTTTGTCAAGTCGTATAAACCGTGCGAAACAGGAGCGGGTCGCTAGTTAGTTTAGGTCTATTAGAAGTTTACAAAAGACCGCATGTCTGTGGCCACGAAACTAGTATACACTGGCATGTTACATCATAAACATAACATCACGCCTGTATTCCCTGAAGGGTAAGGCGGAGGTGTAACTATATTTTGGTAGTTTATGTTTTTAGTCCCATGTAATAGTGGGCGAGCCTATTGCCAGCAACCAGCCAAAAATCCAGACTCCGATCTGCTACTGAGAAATTCTAGATGGGAAAACCCTTAGCCCGACGGGAATCGAACCTAGGTCGTAATGCTCAGCAGTAGCGCTTCGACAACTAGACCAACGAGGCAGTCCATCCAAGGCTGACCTCCTATTTTATTGAAACTCCGTACTACGCTAGGCCAGCTCAAGTCAAATTGTTACCACCGACTTGCGGACGATTGTACTTACCTAACTACATAGTGCGATATCGGAGTCCATGCATCTTCTAAACCCCCGATTACCTTATGTAGAAGGTGATCTACTGTCAGTCTGTCAGGCTATCTTCGCATCTCCTCCAACAAGTAACATGATCCATGGTCTGAAAGGGACAGAACTACATGAATATTATGATCTGTCTAACCACAGCAATTACTATTCACAAAGTACTTACTAATTCCTTCACGTTTCAGCACTCTTATCTTATATCCAACCATCCATGCTGCCAGTCGCCCGGCGAGAACATAACCCTAGCGATGGTCATAGACGCGTACGAGATCTATGGTCATGACCCCACGGACAAGCTGGATCATCTGGCACACTACCAGATTGAGATGATGAAGATCAAACGAGCTCCTGATCAGGTATAGTGACTTTACGAGCTCAGTGACGGACTGAGGGAGTGACCATATACCTAATCGACGTAGAATCGGCTTGAGCCAATCAGACAGAACTATACGTCTATGCAATTAAACCGAATGAGTCATAGCGAAAAGAATAAGTAGTCGTTTTACCACCGGAGTTTAGACCACCTGTCTCAGACCCAGAGGACCCGGGTTCGATTCCCAGTGGGGGCAAAATTTTCTGCTCGGTTTGGTTGATGGTAGGTTTTTCTAAGTCCGCCTGGCTAGCTACCACCATCTTATCTAAGTCTGTCGCCATAACAACAATGTTAACAGCATTGTTGTGTTTCGGCAGTTAGAGGTAAGATAGCTAGTTCGTCTGTGGCTGAGGATTAGGGGTGGTTAAAAAAAAAAACTGACCGACTCAAGCCATTTCCGCGTCGATAAGTGTGATCACGCCTTAAGAAGTAAGTTCTGGAGATCATTGAGCACAAGTTTAGCTCTTTAATAGATTTATTTATATAAATCTATCTCTACACCTACCTTTATGTTCGTTTTCACTAACACTAAGCGATTCCTAAATGAATGCATAAATAAAAGCACAGTTGGATAAAAATCCAACAGTGTATAATAATATAGGCGTTTCCTTCTGTCAATTAAAACGCGCATTCGTCTTCTTGTTAGAAAATGCTTCTGTAATAAGTATAGGATGTATTAATAGAAAATGGAATGTAAACGCAAAAGGAGGTGGTATTCAGAAAAAGTTACAAGATATTTAATATTGCAAAGATCGCAGGATCGTCGGCGATATTAAAAACTAAATATGTTGGCGGCTAGCCATATCCGATAATCTAGTTCGAGGTACTGGCAGGCAATGAAGTTGTAGTTCGAGATTTAAATTCTGTTAATAAAATGTAAAGATGATATGTATATCCGTGATTGTTCTGATTTATTTTAGCACATACACACAGTAAAATACATATAGGTGCGACATAATTATATTTTTTTGTAGGTATAAAGGTACTCACGATCTATCATGAAACGCCCTAAATGCTGTGTGACCTAAAGGCAGCTGTAGAAGTACTGGCCACATAACTCACTAATAAAAAGTAGTTCGTAGTAATTCTAAAGAAGTTTCTATAACTAATCGTTTTTTTTAATTTTAGTACATAATAAACGAACACGTCCACATAGCTACGGATCACCTGGCAAGATTCATTCATATGCACATAAAGGAACTGAAGGTAGGTGTGTCATTAGGTATGTGTTCACATTGCAAATTCCCGGAATTAGCAGCGTGAACACGGGTTAGACCGTATACAGAAAGAAAGCTGGCAGCCTACCAGTGCTTATAGGAACCGGTCCACGCAGGTAACCGGCGCAGGCATTTATATGAACCAACGCCGATAAGCTCGGAACGTCGCCGACAAGTTCCTAGAATCATCGACACGCGCCTGTCAGCTCTAGCGCCGCCCGTCCAAATCATCGTCCGATGAGTACGACATTTTGCTCGCTCTGCTTCAATCTGCTTGCTTTATGTAACTGTTACCAGCGCCGATAAGGACCAGCGCCGATAAGCGCTGGTAGATCGGCGCCGGCTTCCAGCTTTCTTTCTGTATACGGCCTTAGGTACCTACCTACATCTGAATGATCATCAATTTGAACCAGTATCGCGAATGCTGGTTTCCTTGACTTTCGGTAAAGGTACGAGGGTTATGTGACCAGAAAAGTTGTGAATATCCTAGGTGTAAAAAACTTTTCGTTTAAACTTTTTGTACCATGTAGGTATTATGGCCTGGCCACAACTCGAGGACACTCGGGTACAAAACTTTGGTAATCGACATGTATTTATTTTCGCGCTCCTATCTCAAATGAAATGGGCTGTACTCCAATTGGAACGGACAATTATTAAAACAACTGCGTCGATTTCGGAATCACATCAATTTCAAAACGGCGAAGAAAAACATCAGAAGGATACCCTATAACCAAAAATTCGAAGACATGTTACATCCACCAATCTGCACTGGGCCTGCATGGTGGATTACAGGCCAGTCCCTCATACACAGGACTGAGGAGGCCTATGTCCCAGCAGTGGGACATTATGGGCTGATTGCCGCGTCCCACAAGCACTTACCTAGGTACCTATAATTATGTTCCTATGCGTAGGGTGACAGGTCTCCAATTACCCAATCAGCAAGGACGTGGTAAGTTCGGTGCTCCTAAGGTACCCAAGGACCAAGGGACTAACTAGGTACCCAAGGAGCATCGAACCACAATATAATAAAGTAAGATCTAAAGAACATTTTAGTATCTATAGCCGGTCGAAACAAAAGATCACCGATTCTCATACATCTTTTGGAAGGGAATCGAATCAGACAGGCCAGGAATCACATTAATACCTTCAATTGTTTCCAGGTTCTATTGATAGCATTAGATGATACGATAGATAATATGCTCACGATGTATGACAATCATAACGCTATCAAGACAGAGAGGATCGCCACTTTCAACTATGCGGCAGGGGGGTCCGTGCCTTCAGAGTTCTATATAAGTCAAGGTAAGGTTTTACTATAGATCTTTTCGTATAATTACCTATTTGAATTGAAGCTAATTCGACTGGTTTTTCTTTGGTTGATGATGCCATTGTAAAGTGGGCCAGTGTAGGCAATGTTTCCGTAGTTATTGTAAACTTATGAGGAACTTCATTATTTTCGAAAACTAATGTTTAACTGCACGATAATTTTCTTCCACCTAATTTATCGACTAAAGACTTCTTCCAGAGTATTACTGCGGCAAGAACGTGTACATCTTCTTATCGGAGCTATACAGCGACATCTACGACATGGGCAAAGGACCCACACCCTTCTGCAAGGGCCGAGCCTTCCACTTCCTTGGTTTCGTGCACTTTATGGACGACTCACGATACTTTTTGGAAGAAGACCCCAATGTAGTATTTTCTATGGATAACTTTGTTCATGGGCTAGAGTGTAATATCGGGATTTGTATTTTCAGGTAATTAAATTAAGCATACATAAGCTCATGCCTTATTTTATCCATTACATAATCACACGGCTTTTTCCTATTTATGAATAACTAGCTGCGCCCCGCGGTTTTACCCGCATATGTCTCGATCCCGTGGGAATATACGGATAAAAATACCCTTTGTTCTAATCCTGGTCATGGTCTACCCATGTGCCAAATTTAATCCAAATCTGTTCAGCCGTTTTAGCGTGAAAGCGTAACAAATAAACTCACTTTCCCATTTATAATATTAGTTAGGATAGAGGTCCTAAAATTGAGCCCTCTGGTACTCCATAAACATTACACATAGCTAAGTGACTTTTATACTGATTCATTTTAACCATCAGAAATCGTTCGCTAGACAGAAAATACAGAATGCTACGAAGGCCACGTGCATCTGCACATTCTTTCTTTGCTTTGGTTGTGAAGTAAAAGTTATTTTATACATATAAAAAGCATAATTTGAGCCTATTTCAAAAGAGACATACGCCCAGCTCAGATTTAGTTAGAAGTAGACTGTTTTCCTTATGACATTTTGTGCGATTTGCCACGTAATCTCAACCCTAAAGCCATTTCTTCTCCTCTTCCCAGGTTTCCATTCAAGAAGAGCCTGCAGCATATCCGCGACGTGTCTACTCTACCGAAGGCTATCGTCAAGTGTGGCACAGAGATGTATAAGTTGCCGCCGTTGACTGCCGCCTCCTGCATCATCACGTCAGGGTCCTTTATACTGGACTTCAATATACAGGGCGTCAGGTTCAGGCATTATGATTATTTGCTGGTACGTGTTCTAGCATACTATTGGCGTACCTAACATTTTCTTCAAGGAAAGGAGAAGGGAGGGTTTAGGACATCAGAAGGCGAAATATCGTACTGAAAAAACATTCAAATTCAAGTCGCAATCTGTGAAACTTGTCAAAAATGTAAATAGGTGTAGGTAAATTGATTGTATTTTTGACAGATTGCGAGTGACATAAGAATGCAAAATTACGGGAAATTGCCCCTCAGGTTGACTCGGCCGATATGAAAAACGATAGCCCACGTTTATTTTTGTTTTATAATTTTATTAATTCGCAGTGATTGCTGGGTTGAATGTCCGGCGGGGTAATTGTTATCAACAATTTCTTTTCATTTTGAAAATTCAACAATATTCATTGCGTTATTTACATTGTCAAGCAAACGTATTTTCCAAACAAATGAAGCAATGATTTGGGAATTTCCTTAAAAATCCTTCGGATTGTGAAAGAAAGTGTTATTACGCAATTGGGGTGCAGGTAACTTACCTATAAACCTCAATAGACCATGAAAGTGTGACGTCACAAGTCTATTAGGGTTGTGGAGATGCTCATCGTGCCCGCAACGGTGGATCCGCGCTTGCTAGGACTACTATAAAACTGCTAACCACTGCCTAGCCCTTCGGTACCTAATTATAAGCATGACTTTATGAATTATATTTTATTATTATTCCAGTTGATGCCAAACGGCCAGGCTTACTATACTAAGGAGAAGTACTCTCCGCTGCACTGCGACCATCACGTTTGTGAGTGGAATTACACCAACTTTTACGGCGGTCAGTTACGTTATGTTCTATACTCTGTATGTACAATTAGATAAACAAAAGATTTTAACTTGCATTATTTTAAGTTTTGCTTTTGTCCATGATATCCTTAGGATGTTTATTATGATTTGTCATGATATCGACCCGTACCTTCCCTATCGTTGACACCTTTTGTATTGGAAACCCTATGATAGTTAATTTTCTGCCCCAGGTCCATTCATAATACCTGGCGACCCTGGCACGGGGTTGTCTCCGGTCCCTCCTTTCATCGAACAGACCACAGAAGTGTTCATGAGGGCCACTACGGACTCAACCGGCGGCGGCGGTGGTGACGAGTCCAACATTACTTGTAAGTAATAATGAGTCGCCCTAGGTGATCATCATTCTCTGGCTTTAAGGCTTCCTGTACATGACGCCGGAGCCGCATCCCACATACATATATCCCGATATGTCCACGGGGTTGAGAATTATGCGAGTGAAACCGCCGGGCACAGTTAGTATTATTACTTAAGGTTTTATTTATACATAGGTACAGGGTGTCTCAAACGTAGTGGTCCAAAGGCAAATGAGGTAAATTGGGATATTCTGAACAGTTCAGAAAATTTCGAAATAATTATTTTTAAGAAATTTACACTTACACTTGGATTTTTCGACCCTGTGAATATAATTTTCGACGTAACAAATGAACTATAAGTGTACTATAGTGTGAACTATAAGAGGTACTACATAATTACTAATTTACTATGTTAGCACTGAAGTAGCTACATTTTTCAACCCTTTCACATCTCGTTGCCGCTTTTCACATTCATACTCAAAACTCTTTCCTCCATTGGACCTCCTTTTAGTGTAAGTGGTAAATAAATGCAATGTTTTTAGATTCACTGGACGGCTGCTGGTACATGTTCCCTCCTAACTACGGCTCGATCGCCGGCATCAGCTACCTGGACCCGCTCACTGTCAACGAGTATCGATTCACTTGTCAAGGTTCTGGGAATAAGGTACGTAACATTCCCTTAAGGTGGATGCTCCGAGAGTCCGCGAAATTCAAATTGTCTTACGTTTTTTGCAATTTGCAGGTCAGTGTCAGGTTGTATGTTGATTATAATATGATTCACGACCGTAACAAATATGGCTTTACAGAATTATAATCATGTGTAGCAGCAATACAACTCCTAAAGTTAGAATAATCCTCAAATGTTATGATTTCACGAAATAGTCGTTCAATAGAGGATTATATGAACTTAATTGATGATTTTTATGACTGTAATTCTATAAACAAATATCTGATACGGTCGCGAATCATATTTGTAATCATAAACAGATGAGAATGCATTTGTTCGATTTTTATCTCTATAATTGGGACTTGGACATTCGTTACGGATCGTCAGGAGCCCGAAAGTGTGACAACCAATTTTACCAAGGGGTATCGTATTACCCAGTTACTGAGCTGTGGAGGTCAGATAGGCAGTCGCTCCATGTGTAAAATACTGGTATTCAGCTGCATCCGGTTAGACTGGAAGCCGACCTACCGTAATTGGGACTTTGTAGTTACAAAGTCAAAATAAAGAGGTTCAAAATCTAAAAACAGCATAAACAACTAATGATAATGTATCATTTAAAAAATATAAAATATGTATTTTTAAATAAACATTTTTATCTATAAATGAAAAACGGTATATTTCAACAACCTACGTCGTCACACCAAGAGCGAAAAATGAATCTTATGACAATTCCATAGATTGCAAAATTAAATACACGTCAAAACCATACGCGAGCATTTTGCAGTTCGGTGTGCGCTGACCCTTAGTCTCTGTAAATAAGACCACTGTCATTTTACAACTATTTGGGCTTATAACTGGGTAAATGAAAAGCATCTTTAAGTAACTTAAATAATCCTATAATCCCTTGAAATCCCACTTATCCAAGTTACACTGTATTTATAATTCCTGTATCCCGTGCGTGTTTCTTCTAGGGTTTGTACTGGTACCCTCAATGGATGGGCGCGTCCCCACACCACCCCTACCCCGCCGCAGGCGACACGGGCAGCTCGCTGAACCGACCTGTCGACCCCATCTTCTACCCACACCAACAGGGGAGCCCTGCCTCCTCCATTATGATGCCGGAAGTACACTGAATATATGCTGAGTTTGTATTGTGCGTGTTTTATTTAGCGCAGGCCACATATAAATGGCATCGGGCGCGGACATGGCACGGGCGGCTTCCTATTCCATTCAAATTTCATACAAAATGCATGGAAATAAAGCACAATTTAGGACACACGGTATGTCGTCGCTCGGACGTGGTTATCTCCGCGGTTTCCGTGGGCCGTGCCGTGTCCTCGACCGATGCCATTTATTTGTGGCCTGCGCCCCACGTACATAAAATCATGCCTTTTTCCCAAGAGCACAAACTACAGAACGTCTCCTGCATCGATCCTTACCACAGATATAGAGATTTACATACTCCTTTTACGATCATATATATTAATTAAATACGCTTGCCGATTGCCGGTACTACGCACTTGACCTTTCAGAAGAACATCACCAATAAGATCACTAGGTAAGTAAAAGAGATGGCTCAAAGTATGGACGGATATAATATATTATATTAAAAATTGCGAAAGCAACTCGGTCTGTTCCCTTTTCACGCTGAACAGATTTCACGGTTAGGATTTTTTTATCTCGGTAATACGAGAATTTCTGACCACCACGCATGCGAAGCAGCGGGCAAAAGCTAGTAGAAAATAAAACTCAACCGCCCCGTCGAGCCCATCTTCTGCCCGCACCATCAAGGGAGCCCTTTTTTTTTTTTTTTTTTTTTTTGGGTGGGAAATCAAATAACTTTTCCCGCTCTGGGCGGAGCGGGAGGGCGTGTCAGACTCTTACTGACTAAAACCCACCCGTGTTCCTTCAGTTGCCTGTGTTGCCAGGGGTCACGGTATCCCTTTCGGACTTTCCCGCAACGCCTTCTCAATCATGATGCCCGAAGTACACTGAATATTATAAATATGCTGAGTTTGTATTGTGTATACTGGCCAAACCCCGGATTCAGAAAGACTGATCAGTTTCATCAGTAAAAGAGAGAAAATAAACCTCACAGTTACACATACATACATAACATCACGCCTTATTTCCACGAAGGGTTGGGCAGAGTACCTATATATAGTACACCCACATTTCGCCAGTTATGTTTAAGCCCCACGTAATAAGGGACGAGCCTATTTCCATCAACCGGGCATAAATACTGACTGTGGACTGCTACTGAGAAATTCTAGATAGAAAACCAAATAACGCTTTGCCCGACCTGGGAATCGAACCCAGGACCTCAGCTCAGCAGTGGCCCACTAGCCTAACGAGGGTTTGACACATAATTCAAGAATTGAAGTAAGACTTTTAGTAATCTAACACGCGTCTGACATACATGCACCTAATCTTTCAACTATGCAATATTATAGGCTGATTAAGTATGTATAAAGCTGCATAACAAGTTTGTAGATATACTTTTGTATTAGTGGTTGATACAATATCCTAACTATCCTTGCTTGATATTATAAATGCGAAAGCCAAAGTGAGTTTGTTTGTTTGTTAACGCTAAAACGGCTGAACGGATTTGGATGAAATTTGGCACATGGGTAGACCATGACCTGGAGAAGGACATAGGATAATTTGTATCCCGATATTCCCACGGGATCGAGATGTATGCGGGTGAACCCGCGGGGCGCAGCCAGTAGGATATATTTTATTAAAACAAGAATATTTCACGCGGACAAAGTTGCTTGCAGAAGCAAATAAAACCCTCGACTACAATTTTTAATAACTTTTATTCATATTCATAATAATCATAATTTACACAAACATAACGATACCTAGAGTCAACTCATTTAGTTGAGTTTTAACCTAAATATATTTAAAATAAATGTCGAGTTACATTTGTAAGATAACTTTATTGCACTTAATTTTAATATTTATTAAACCAAACAATTTAAAGTACACTTGAAGAAACACGTTAACTTTTGACTGCCAATGAATGCTTCAGGACCCCAATTCCAGATTTTTTTCTGTATAAATGACCTTAATAATATTCGGTTCGATGTGTTTTCGATGTCCATTGACTCATTCCGTAAATAACACATCAATCACAGTAGCTAATAAACCTTCAATGGACATCTAACAAGATCTAAGATAGTCATTCTATACAGGAATAATACAATCTTTATGGCGTACGAAATAGAGTTCAAAATTCAATACATATAGGAATTGGTGTCCAGAGTCAGGATCGAAGGACATTCGATTGCGTCTAATGTTGCCTAAAATCGAGATTTGCTATCGAATATTCTAGAATATGTTTATATAGCAATAGGCTTGGCTTTGTTACAAATGATGGCAGGTTAAATATGCTTATTAATACAATTAATGTTACGAATAAATCCATTTAATTTAAAATTGATTGATAAACACGGTTTTAATACTATTTATTTTCATTATAATGAAAAAATATTTATAAGCTCATAAGGCAGCATTTTTTTATCGACAATTTGAATAACATTACAGATTTCTGGCAACACTAGCTACACTTGCCAGGTCAGCCTATTCATTAGATGTTACCAGCGCACAAAATTACTATTATCTACTTACAACTATTTCAGAGACCTATTTAGTGGGATATCACACTTCAAATATTATTGTACCACTTGCAAGATTTGTAAGCAATTTGTAAATAATTCGTGGGACAGTAAACTCGCCGGCTAAAACTTATGGAAACAATTTAGTTAAATATTTAAAACTATAAAGAAACAAACAAATTGTTATTCAATGAAAGTTACCTGTTACCTACCTTTACAGTTGTCAATGGACTTATATTTTTAATATATTATAATTATTTAACTACCTACGCTTCATTTATGCAGATTTTCTTCATTTATGCAGGCATTTTAATAGTGCAGACATTCACATTATCGATATCGATGTAAAAATATTTCAATATTTTAAACAGTTCCCACTGACGAGTTTAGGCAGCATAATAGTGGAATGACTAAAAAATAAATTTGTTAGAAATAAACTCTTAAAAACCCATGTTAGTAACTTAAGGAGGTGGATACACGCATACATTGACAAAGAAATAAGACCTTTTCGGTGATAATCTTTGAAAATGTGAAGTAAAAGTAAATGCAATAGGATAGGGGGCCGGTATGGCTCGAGAAATGTGCACTTATGCTAAATAATACACAGTGTTTGTAGATATAGGGGTTTATTTACGTTGTTTAAAGTTAAGTAATGATTAGCGACTGTTTAACGGACATTTTTGACTTTTGAACGTCACATAACTTTAAGCAACATTTATAATTAAACCCCATAATTTTGATATAATTTATATGGAGATATTCTTGAGGGAAAATATATTACATAACATCACGCCTTGTTTCTCTAAATGGTGGGGCAGGGGTGTACCTATAGTACACCCACATTTCGCCAGATACGTTTAAGTCCCATGTTATAGGGTGCGAGCCTAATGCCATCAACTGGGCACGATTCCACAATCCAGGGCCTGAGAAATTCAAGCTGGAAAAAACCAATAACACTTTGCCCGACCTGGGAATCAAACCCAGGACCTCATGCTCAGCAGTAGCGCTTGCCATCAACTAGACCAATGAGGCAGTCATGTAGGGAAAATATATAATTGAAGTAAATCGGCACTTGAGCTTTTTTCAAGATGGACGATGTCTGTAGTCGTCAAAATTATTATTATGCGATGTTTTCTTTAGTTTTTCCCCAAAGAGTCTTTAATAAAAAATGTGTATCGATATTTTTATCTACAACACCATGTATTATTACTTAAAATATATCTATTATACATCATGGTCAGTCATCAAACTACAGTTTTACATCCGAATCCATTTAAACTCAATTATTTTTCATAAATAATTTGACAGTAAGGTTGTACACCATCATTGACTATTTATGTAGGTCGTATTGCTCTACATGGATCTTTTGGCGCGTGACCAAAATAGGAACTAACGCTGCTATCTGGTTTTTTGAATACATATCGTAAAACGAATGTACAAATATTTACCAACAGCGCCACCCTGTCTACGTCATTAAAGAGTCAAAAGATCCTTGTAGTACTCTAATATTGTCAACCAGTACATGGGTAAAGTATTTTTATCTCACGAAACGACGCGCGCTTTACTTGGGGTAAACAAGTGTATAAAGACGCTGAGTGCGTGAAGTCGAGTCGCGTCAGCACATAACACACACACGCACAATTCTGACTTCGCCATTGTTTCAGACGGTGCCTAAAGCCAGGAGCTTTAGGCACCGTCTGAAACAATGGCGAAGGCGCTTACACACACATTCACAACGTGTTTGTACACTCGGTAACCACAAGTAAAGCGCACGTCGCTTCCTGAGATAAAAATACTGTATCCGGGCGTAAACATGGCATATACTTTTAGAAAGAGACTGTCACACAGTTATGAGTGACAGAGACGACGCTCTATAAAGCCGTACTTCTTCTAAAAGCCCAGGTACAGCACAAGCGATCTTTTATCGCGCACTGGAATTGCAACGCACTGCTTAGCACGGTGAGTTGAAAATCGAACAGTGTGTTTTTTTGACGCGATGGGATGCGCTCTGTTGGATTCTCAATGTTCGGCTCAACACCGAGAGTAGAAAATCCAGTGCGTGAAATAATCCCACCGCGATATTTTTGCGTCCGTGCGAACGTCGGCTAACTCTATGTGCCATACTGACGGCTGGGTACTGTAAGTTTTCTTAACTTTCACACACTGAAAATGGCTCAAAAATCATGATGATACAGTTAGCTAGGCTAATTTCACAATAAAAACGCGAAAAGGCGTCATTCATGCATATTTAGGCAGTCGTCAGTGTTGCATGGATCACTATGGAAGCTTGTTGATGGACACGTTTTTTCTACAGCGCGATTAGGGGCAAATTTTACCAACGCAACTGAACGCGATCAGCACTTCTAAAACGAGTTCAAGAGCTGTTAGTGTCAATATTCCGTAGAAAATAATGACACTGACAGATCTTAAACTTGGTTTAGATGTGCTGATCGAACCGTCCCGTGTAACAAGGGCCTTTTTCCGGCCCAATATAACAATATACAGTTGATGATATATCGTAATTTTTGTTTTAATTGGCTTCAATTTTAACGAACCTTATTAGGAACAGACAGTCTGGTAATATTCGTTGGACATACAACTTGTGAAAACGCAAGTAACGATACAAAAGGGCTTTCAAAATTGACATACATATTATTATGAGACAAATTAAACGCTTTGTAAAGAAGTTATACAATTATAATAAAAAGGTACATTATAAATGTACACTGCTCTTCTAAATAATAAAAGTAACTATAGATAGTGTTATCCACGAAGTTGCGCCGCACTCTTCTTCTTAGTACGAATTTCACCAATGAAACTGAACCCGATCAGCACATCTAAATCGAGTTTAAGAGCTGTCAGTGTCAATATTCCAAAGAAAATAATGACACAGCACTTAAACGTGGTTTATGTGCTGATCGCGTTCAGTTTCATTGGTGAAATTCGCCCCTAATCTCTTACAGTACAGTAATTGCGTTTAGGAAGAGTGGGGCGTGCCTTCGTGGACGGCATTATCTATAATTTTTATTAAAATTATATTTCGGGTGTGATGAAGCGCACAATGTTTTAGTTGCGCATAACTTTGGCGTATTAACCTGGGACTATGAAAACTGGACATCAATAAATATATTATCTATTTCCTAGTCCTAAGTCCGTTTGATTTCCCCTAATTATATACTTACAGATATAATGCGTAGTACAGGCGAATCTTGAAGATTATCCACGCCATATAAACAAGTACCAATATAAAACAGGAATAAGTATGCAATATACACGAATATCAACATTATTTGTGCTGCAATTAAGTTGGTTTCAGCATGGCAAAGTTTTCCAAACAAGTGGCAATCAAAACGGAGCTATATTAAATGACTTTAAGGTTCACAATCGCAAAACACATAAGTTAGCGGATGTATAACGAATATCCCCAGGCTGTCAACGTCGCAAAAGCTTGTAATGTGCGCTGTTGGCTTCGCGGAACATTGTGCGTATCACGACACATGTGACAGTAGTGCTATATTAAGCTTTGTGTGTATGACTATATGGGTCTTAATTGCCTGGCATTTGATAGTTTTCATGACAAATCAATTAGGAACTGTGTGCAGTCGACATAAGACTCAGTTTTGACTTCTATTGCTTTTTGTTGTGATGATGTTGTAAACGTAGAATAAAGACAGCAAAGAACATAAAAAATTTCTATAAAATATATTATTTTAAACAAATCAAGTTATGAGTACTTTTGCGTGATCCAAAAAAAGTTTAAACGTCACAATATTTCGCGCCGCACAATGTATCCGAACTATATTATCCTTACATTACACTATGGCCGGATTGTTTCATGCTTTCTGCTCAACAACGTCATCAATTTCAAATTCCTTCTCCCAACTTTCATCAGAATTAGCGCTAGCATCATCTTTCACCTCTTTATCTCCAAAATAATCTTCAACTAAATTGTTTCCACAAACGTCAGATTTTGCCGCCTTTTTCGGTGACCGGCCATTTTTATTTTTAGTTTGTTTATTGTTCAACTTGTCTCTGGTTTGTGCGGCTTTTGTTTTTTTTTTGTCTGTGCTCGTTGTTTTGTCTGTGTTGTTGTTGGTAATGTCGCGGGAACACGTTTGTTTGGTCATCTTCTTGCCGGCTATCTCTCTTTCGTACTCTTCTAGAAGGAGTGTTTGTTGTTCTTCTGTCAGTTCCACGTCGTCGGCGAAGTCTTCTGTACAGAGGTACGATTATTTGGAACGTGATTTGAATTGTGGTTCTTGAATACAAGTATATAAGTGATAGTTAAAGCACGTAAAATTTGGATTGGAGAGGCAACTGGATGGTTTTTTGAAACGGCACACCAGGATCAGATATCATTTTTTTTACAACATTTTTTACCAATAAATAAGCTCAACAATTTTGGAGCAGTTGCCTCATATATATTTTTTTTCTAAATTCGCGAGTGCGAAAACGGCTCCCACATTTGGATGGCAAAAAAGAATATACGTAGGGTATAAACTTAGCAACCGCATTTTCATCAGGTTGCCTCGTCAAAAAATATAAATCCCCCCATATATCCGCCCCCGTCCATTTGGGGTCCATTCGGACAGAGGTTTCGGTATCACTTGAAGAACCACATTATCACTCGCCATCACCGGTTGCCTCTCCGATCCAAATTTTACTTGAATATAATCAATGTTGGGACTCAAAACTTTTTAAATGGATCTTCTTGGTTGGTGCCAAACCTTTGTGGTGATAGCCAACATTGGTCATTGAATACAAAAACAGTACATGGAACATCTTACTTTTGTATGAAAATATGAATCATGAATAAAAGCGGAGTCTTTGATTATTATCTAAACATATTATCAGGATTAAGGAAGGATCGATGTTATCAGTTCATCAAGTGATTTCACTTATTCTAGTAAATATTTGCAAGTAAAAAATACA
The DNA here is from genome assembly GCA_914767815.1 of Eupsilia transversa. Taxonomy (NCBI): domain Eukaryota; kingdom Metazoa; phylum Arthropoda; class Insecta; order Lepidoptera; family Noctuidae; genus Eupsilia; species Eupsilia transversa. Next base: position 7,300,670 of record OU611894.1, on the reverse strand, counting down.
TAGTAACATTAAAGGGGAATACAAAAACAACATTTAGTACAGAGGCTTTATTCAGCAAAATACAGTTCGAGTTATAATATTAAAGATCAATAGAAGAAATAGGGACGGTTAAAATCGATATTGGCTTACAGACAATCGATTACAGTATCGATAATGGCGCTCAAAGAATCGATTATAGATAAAGTTCAACGCTACATCTCTATTTTGACTTACCGTCTTCCCAGGCGACGACATTGTCCATGTCAGGTGCTTCGAAGGGCTTCTCAAAAGGCTTTTCGAAGGGCTTTTCAAAAGGTGTCTCCTCTTCTTCCAAGCCTGATAGGACCTTTTTTGGACTCCTGAAAATTAAAGAAGGAATTATTATAAGCGCCTACCTTTTTGTTAAGGTTTGTTTATGTACAGGGCTGGGGCTAGGAAAGGTTATTCATTTAAATAAACAAATAGAGAACATAAGTTAAAATGTTTGTAACAGCAAAAGTAATCTTGTATTTTTTATAATAATATTGCGAAAGAAAATTTCGCGAAGAAACCGGCATGTCCTAGAGCCAAAAGTTCAAAAATATGTGACCAATCCGCACTGAGCCCGTGTGGTGATTTACGGTCCACTCCCTCTTAAGGTGGGTCCACACCTGCGCACGCGCACGAACAGTGACCACGCTGTTCGTGCGCGTGCGCAGGTGCGTGTATGTTCGCGTGCAAGTTTAATGTCCTTATGTTATAGCACAGGAATATCGATGATTTGACGTGTCACCGTATCCGTGCGTAGCCGGGGCGGGTTGCTAGTAAAGAATAAATAAATATTATAGGCCGATTCTGTAATTTATATTTATATTATTTGCGGTCAGCTATAACAACTTACTGTTCGATGGGCGTCTGCATGGGCAGGTGCGCGAGCACGGGGTCGGTGGAGGGCTCCTCTTGTGGCTGCTTGCGAGCTGCTGCCGCCAGTCTGTCTTGTAGCAGGGCCACGCGGAACAAATACCTGTAGAATAAAAGAATATCGATTATAGAGATTGCTTTCTTGAATGGAGCAGAAAGATGGCGGGATTTCATCGTCTTTTTAGTGAATTACTTCAAGTTCCATGACCAGAATTGGGCTGCAATGGGCTGAGCATATTTTGCACTAGTTTTTGCCCGTCGGTTCGGCTGCGTTGATGTCGGAAAATTTCCCACGGGAACGTAGTGTGTGTGTTAATTCAGGTTATAAATTATCTGTGTGCCAAATTTCATCCGAATCCGTTAAGCTGTTTTAGCGCCAATCCGGAACATACATTCCAAACAGACAAATGCGCAAAATTTCTGCAAAAAACTGTTTAACCTATACATTTCCTAGGAAATGAGGGCAGTCTCCTAAGACCGTTTTCTTGTAGCGACACGGTTAAGGTACCTGTCTTTACTGCCTCATCTCAAAAATCCACTCTGTTTTTTTTGTGACACGCTCTCACCCACCTAGTTTCCGTAATTTCCCTTCAGCACGAGTCTTACTAAGAAAGTAACGAGCTAATACGATGGTTACTTTAAGAACTCACCGCTCCCAGGAGTCATCGTGTGACACGGAATCGGGCACTAGCTTGAGCCTTTAGCGTCGGACTCGCGTCAAGACGTCTTCCTGCAGAGTTGAGACTGATGAGACCAGCCTCTGTGGTCTCGAGACAACAGTATGCAACACTCACCGCTCCCAGAAGTCATCGTGTGACACAGCATCAGGCACTAGCTTGTCGTACTGAGCCTTCAGCGTCGGACTCGCGTCAAGACGTCTTCCTGCAGAGTTGAGACTGATGAGACCAGCCTCTGTGGTCTCGAGACTCGCCCGCCATGCTTCGAACTCTGGGCTGTATGCCGGGACTATGAATGTGGCGTCTACGCGCTGTAAGGCCTCTAGTTCTTTCTGTGGAGATAATAAACACAGGAAATATTAATCAGTACCGCGCCAGATACACTTACATATACCTCAGGACACATAAGAAAAATTGGTGTAGAAATGGATTGCTGGTGTTGCTACTATGTTTTGCATTTAGCTTTGCTTTGAGGTTTTTTACAATTGTCCTAGTATTGCCTTTGTTCGATCGTTTATCCTGCACTAAAACAATAATAGTTCTAAAACGTTATAATTATGGCCTCTGATTAGGCTACGGTCTCAACGTCAGACGCTACCGACAGCGTGCGATGACGTCACGACGGACGACCGACACACCGCCGGTCGCGGATTCGTGGTTACTGTTATTATTAAGGTCTGTGCCTAATTTCACACACACACCCACACAAACACTCTTGTTGTGTGTAAAAAGTATGTTATTTGTAAAAAGAATTATCTTACTTTGTAAGTAGACAGCATAGTGGTGTCTCCCGAGGACAGTATGACTTCTGTGTCGTCTTCATCATCCGGCTCAGGGTTCAGAACTGTGCTCACTTGACCTGAAGGAATTATTACAAGAATATAATAATACAAGAAAGGTAAATCTATAGTTTTAATGAAAAAGGGTTGGACATAGCATCTTACCAATGAAACTGCTAAGGCTCTTTTTCATCACATTTGCTGGCGATTCTGGCACATCTAACTGTGGAAAACAAAGATGCATTTGAAATAAGAAAAAGAAGAATAATTCAGAATTAAGATTGGTACTATAATGAATGATTGCTGGAACAAAAAAAAAATGAGCTCATCTCAAAATTTAAATGGACGTGTATCGCGTTTTACGACAAAAATGCCAATATTTTCCTACATTCAACAGATCTTACTCAGAGATACTTAGTTCAGCAAGACACGAAAGCCTTCAGATTGCGTAACACGCGATCAATCATAATCTGAATCATTTTGAAAGATATTGCTAATCCATTACTTCATATGTTCGAAAAATTTGTCAGCTCAACAACGTAAATAATAACGCAATGAAGAACTGTCAAAATGAAATAGATTGTGATTGATCTTGTTCTACGCAATTAGGGTGCTGTTCCCTATAGTAAAGTTACCTTGAAAGTCTTCCCGATCACTGTGGAAGTGGTACTGAACACATGGCTGGCCTCGCTCTTCACCGCGGTGCCTATCTCGTCCAGGTCCTTTTTTACCATCGTATACACCTCTGCAGACTGTGGAGACATACATCGTTTGAATATAGGGAGAATATGCTGTAGCATCCTTAACGTAAGATTATAAGGAAGGTGGTGTCACAGCTTAAAAACGTCCTTTTTATGCAAAAATTTAAGAGGGTTCATTCGGAAAGTTGGCAACGTCGCATATAGATGTCAAATATATCGCTGTTTTGATTAATTTGGCAATATTCCTGTATGAAAATATGAAATATGGTCAATTAGTGAACTAGAATATTGACTATGAAAGGCAATAATAAATATCTTAACACCGAATATTTCGTTTTAGATGTAAAAAAGTCATTTGGAAAGTTTTCAAATACATGTTTGCCAACTCTCCGAATGCACCCTCTTAACGGAGCTGGCGCTCAAAGCAAGGTTACAATAGCGCACTGTATGATGGCTTGTGACCGTAGCCCTTCTTTTTAATGAATTTTCGTTAGTATTGACTGTTAAATGTGAGTAAACAGATGCCATTCTAAATTACTGTATTTATCTTTGCCGCTGGAACTTGTAAACCTGGAATTAGTAACTGTCACAGGCGTACATAAAATATCACTACCTACGCCCCGATATTTTTGTTTTCATTTTATTACTAGGATTAAAGATGTCCGATGATGGAAAAATCTGCCCTGAGGTTGGTAGGTTATAATAAGCAAATCCTAACTCTATTTATTTGAACAGAAAGCTCATTTCCGTTTGGCAGAAGACGTCTATAGATTAATTCAACCATGATGATGCGGGTCTCTAGAATGTGCAGCAAAACTGAATGGATTGATATTTACTGCTTACAACATGTTGTTATCTATCAGATAAAACAATTTTATTATTGCCTTTTTATAGATAATGTATAGAAAAAATATTTTTGCATCTAAAAATTTTAAGTGTGTTGCCTAAATGTTAAGTTTGCAATCCACACATTTTTTTTATCTACTCTACACCAGTTATTACTTAAAGTTAAGTAAAGTTTTATCTAAAAGATAGTATATCACAAAATAAAGCAATATACACAAAACATAGATAATTCATATTGTTTATAACTCTGGCCTACATAGATTATTATAATATGTAAGTATAGCGAATCTTTGCTCCGACGAAAACAAATCAAGATATTTATGCTAGCGCTGTATTGGGCTAAAAGAAGCACTCTGATTGGGTCCCATTAAATGCTAGACGACATCGCGGCAGACCAAGGCGGAGATGGAGGGACGGACTTGACTCCTACAGAAAGGACTGGCCCGCAATAGCATTGGACAGACGTGGGTGGGAAAGGGAGGCCTTTGCCCACCAGTGGGATATTACGGGCTAAATAGATGCATTGGATATTTTTTTTGTTGTTATTGAGGATCTTTATGCCTTTAATTTTTGTAACCTTGTAATCACAGATGAATACAGCGGGCCCGAGTTGTCAGGCCAATTCAATGACCGTAATGAAGTCAGAAGATATTAGTTACGCGATAAAAAGAGAGGCAACTTCTAGGTGAATATAACTGTAGGTAATTAGCGCTGTGCGACCTGAATTGCAATTTATGGTGTCGTAGTAAGAGTCGCTTTTTATTTAAATCATTTTGTAGAGTGAAACATCTGTATTCATCTGTGCCTTGACAGAAACGGGTATAAAATAAGTCTGTGGCTCAAGGGCGATGCTTTCGTAGTAGTACTTGGCATAAAATATGATAAGTACTTATAGATTTTTATTATAGAATAATAGAGAGGCTTACATAGTGTAATTAATTTCTGAAGTTATGTCTAAGGGCGGATTCGACCAAACAGGAATAAATTTTATCCGCGGAATTAAGTATTTTTGAATTCTTGACAGTTCCTCCGTACGAAAACTGTCAGAAGTCAATTTTTATTCCGCGGATAAAATTAACACGGATAAAAAGCTGAGAATCACGCAAAAACTATCATGCGTATTTTTCTGAAACCTTCACCATTTAAAAAAATATTTAATTATTTATCTTTTAGTATACGTGTTTTATTAAAATACCTTTTATTTTATGTATATTAAAATAATAATGCGTCTAATTTGGGACAGCGCTCCTTGATGGGCGAGTCCTATTACTGGCTGGACGTACAACGCGTTGCGTAAGCTCAGCATAGAACATGCAAGCTAACCACTCAAGGCCATTGGCATATATCTGCGTCTTAATCCGTTGGTCTCGGCTGTCATTCGTAGATCTTTGACAAAAGTCTGACAACCAGTCTTACCAAGAGGTATCGTGTCACCCCGTAACTGGGTTATGGACTTCAGATAGGCAGCCGCTCCGTGTAAAATACTGGTATTCTGGTGGTTAGGTTGGAAGCCGACCCCAACATGGATGGGAAAAGGGTAGTCAGATTGATTGAATGATCGATTTTAACCCCCATGGGAAATAGGCTTGAGTTTATGTATGTATGTAACACCTAAGTTTATCGAACCTAACAGAAACATCGATTTTAAAATAGAATTTGGTAATTAATGCTTTCAAACGGGTTCTCAAGGTAGCGATGCATTGAACGAATAACATTACAGTTCACACATGTTTTAAACACGCTGACCTTTATCGTTTATCGTTGACGATAGATATTTTTATAAATGTTGTTGCGGAATTTGATAAACAGTTTTTTTTGTTTTCCAAATTAATTATTTCACCTAAATAAATGTTTGCCGTAGGTACTTGGGAAGAGGCTGGACCTCACGTCACAGGGATTCCTAATGTGGGGTCCAGGGAATTTGTAAAAATCTACCACCTAAGGCTCCTAAGTCCTATGTAATCTGTTACTAGTTTTTTTTTAAATATTGTACCGTGTTTTTTCTGAACTGAATAAAGTTTTTGATTTATTTATATTTATTATATTTGCTTACACAAAGAAGATGATTAGTAGCAGTACAGTTGACAGCTTACAGAGTAGAATCTGGACGAAAAAGGGAGCTCCGCTGATCTCAAATAATAATTGAGATACGGGCAGAAAGATTATGAGCGTCTATTGAGTAGGCTATTAATTGTTAATAAGCATGTACTTGAACTGTATTGTAAGGCTTTAACAGTAAGTCAAAACAAAAAAGGCTCGTGTCTATTGTCTATCTATGGTAAGGAAAGTCCTAATGTTCGTTCGGCAAGAAATTAGAAATCTCCCTCATCAGAAAACCGAATGTAGTCAAATCTAAAATACATTTGACGCTCCAAGGAGTACAGGTTTTTGTTTTTGATCATCAATGCCGTCTTTGTTTACGCCAAGCAGTAAAAAAATATTAACTTTTTTCTTTAATATTGCACTACACACCAAATTAAACCTTATGAACTGAGATTAGAGTTTATTTTCGTATGTTTATAATGTAACTAGCAAAACAGTGATTATCAGACGCATGTATGATCTAAAGTGAGTCAGTTTAAAACAGTTTCATCGATGTCGGTGACCCCGCTAGTCATTTCATGTGATATTTCAGTTACCTACATATTGGTATGAGCATAAAAAACTGAATTTTTAGTAGATAGTTGCCGAATCACCGCGCTGCTCGTAAAATTCGGCTGAAAGATAAGGTTACCGTCGTCACAGTATAAATAAGTAACAGTATTATATCTTCACAGAAAACGTCCGAAATGACACAGTACGCAACGTACAAAATAGTTTCGAATTTCGATATCGTGTTTAGATACTGGTACCCGTCACGTCTGGAGAGTTACGCTAGCTAATTTTTTTTTTTTTTTTTTTTTTTTTTTTTTTTGATTCAAATCAAATCAAATCAAAATATTTTATTTCACATAAACCTACATGGGCACTTATGAAACGTCAGAATCTAGGTGCACGGTTCCAATTGGTCGTTTCCTATGGAGAAGAGCCGGCAAGAAACTCCACGGTTTTGACCCTGTATTTAAATAAAACAGCTTTGTCTTCCATGATGTCTTTAAACATCACACTTGTATTTCTCGAAAGGGTAGAGGCTTCCAATTCGCTGTAAGTATAACTGATTTTCAGAGCCTTTGCATTTTGAAGCATTCTTTAAGTGAGTTATTTATGCACAAGTCCGACATTGCATCCGCATATAAACAGTTTCTTTATTCGTTAAACGGCTGAACGAGCCCTGATTAGATACGCGACAGTTAGTCACGGCGAATAAGGCGAACCAAAGAGGTACGATGTATTTTTTTTTTCATGCAGTTGTGTGAAGTCACATTACGTCTAACAATAACTGTTCCATGGTAACAAATTGGCTTTGAGAGCGCATTTATTTCGTAGCAGTAGGTGCGTTTCGTACGTGTTGCGCCGACCGTGGTCGTAAGTATCATGGGACAAGGTCAGGAAGATGCTGATGGTGAAGGGTATTTTCGTATTCATGAACAACTTTTCCTATTGGGCAACGTCTGATTTATCGCAAAAATAAAAAAGTTATGGTGGAACAAAGAAACTCACATAGATACATACATGTACATGTACATACATACATGAACTCTGAATACATTAAACTCATTTTTGAACAGTCGTGTAAAAACAGCCGTTTCATATAAAAAATACAATACCAGAAACTGATTTATATATAACATTTTCCTCCTCGTAGATTATTATCAGTAACCAAAAACAGGAACCAAGCAACTAGCAAATACTATATTAAAGATGGCGCCACTAACGATTGTCCTTTTGAGGTTTTAATCATTATCATATCAGCATACATCCTCTGCTGATCAAGTACTTTGCAATGACCGATATGAACGGTCAAAAGAGTTACGTTATAAATACTACACATGACGAAAAACCACTTAGTGCTTTTAACAATATCTCCGTATTGTTTGTATTTGGCAATTAAGTGAGAGGGCAATAAACTGCACTCTAGAAATATGACTATGATTTTATTTTATTTATTAAGGGATAATAAACAACTACAACATAACAATATATTATACAGGCTGACTTTGAAAACATGCGACAAAATTTAAGGGGGTGTTCTACCCATCAATATGAAAAACTTTTACTATGGGACCAAGTAAGAATTCGCAAGAAAAAAAAATCGACCTTCTTATACAAAACGGTATGAAAAAAAATGAAAAACACATTGATGGGTAGAAAACCCCTTGAAATTTTGTCGCATGTTTTCAAAGTCAGCCTGTATAAGGTTAACAAAACTTGTAATGTTGCAGTCCACTGCATTATCCGCAGATAAGACATATTTAAAGATCAGTGGTTGCCACTTGCCACTAGACGAGCATTAGTAAAATTAACAAATACTTTTTTTGAAATAAATAAGTAAGTTACTATAAAGCTAGCAACAGCAATAAAATCAGTCATCTTCTCACTGTTGGGACACAGGTCTACTCTCTGTGAGATTGAATGGGCCCTAAACCCACCACGAGGGCCCAGTGGGGGTTGGCAATTATGAATAATTAAATATTATTTGTTTTTTGCAAATAACAATCAATAAATCTGCCTAGCCTTTTCCCAACTATGTTGGGACCGGCTTCCAGTCTAACCGGTAAGGTCGTCAGACCTTCGGGCTTCTGACGACCAGTAACCTCTGTCAAAGATCCACGAATGACAGCTGGGACCAACGGCATAACGTGCTTTCCGAGGCACGGAGGTGCCATAACTATCACAGGTTGCAAATAACAATCACGAATCAGACTCAGTGGGAAACAGACACCCCCTGCCCCCTTTAATCTGACATTATGACCTCTAATGTGACAACGCCTCTTACATTCTATTGGCGACATAAAGATTATCTCCTGTTATCCAATGTAATTACTATTGATAGCAAAAGATTAAAGACTGACAGTGGTATCTCAAACAAATATTAAGTACAGTAGGTCGCACGTCAGTGGCAACAAAATCAGTATCAGCTGGCCTCTTATTCTATTGAATTCCGTACTACGCTAAGCCAGTTCAAGGTCAAGGTCGACGCGCGGCCTATAGGGTTAAATTGCTTATAAAAAACATTGGTCAATTTGCCTGCATGTACCTATTTTTTTGCGCAAACGCTAGTCATTCTAAGCACGTTTTAAATCTTTCTTTTTAATTTCCCATAGTGAATATAAATTAAGGTTATGGTAGGTATTGATAGACACACTTGTGCAAATTAAAGCATATAATAAATGAATTCATGAAGTTGAATCACGTTGAGTCAGAGTGGAGTCAATTTCAATGTCTTGCATATGATTAGTTTTCAGATTGATTGTGGAATCATATACATTTTGATGATGATACAGATTGATGTATAATGGTATGGTCATTAGCTAATTTGTGGCTGTCAACGGCTCTTAGGATGTTGCTGGTTTTTATTAATTAAAAAAAATGAGTTTGAAGAGACTTTTTGCAGATCTTTTTAGCATGGACCATGTCTAAAAAGTGCTAATTAAAAGGTAGACGCAAATTTAGCCGATTAAATTATACACTAGTTATCTACAATAAATAAAATAACTAAAAAAATACCTACAGCAAACGGTTCATTTACATTAATTTATAAAGACTCAAATTGTATATTTAGGCTTCCTGTACATGACGCCAAAGTCGCACCGGGGCAGCGGCGCGGCCGGAGCCGTACCGCAAGATGGCAAAAATTCCAAATTTCTCATAGTTAGTGAAAATCGCGAGTGATAGTCGAAAAGCGATTTTCAATCGTATACACAAACATGCGGTCCGGTAACGGTGCGGCTCCGGCATCATATACAGGAAGCCTTATTCTGAGGTAAATAAACTTTACACAAGGCAATGTTAACTTCCTATAAAACACAAAGGAATGGAATAAAAAATTACCACCTATCTATGAGTAATGTTTACTTAAATTGCACAGCTTTCATTAAAACAATATCAAAGAAGGAAATGTTTTTCTTTATAAAACAATGAAGATTAGAATTAATTCATGCTTTGATCAGGAAATAATGTCATTAGTTCATTATGCATCAGTTAGCATAGCTTAATTAGCCTATAATATTCTCCCAGCTGGGACAAAGGCCTCCTCTCTGTGAGAGGGAGTGGGATCATCTACCACGCGGGCCCAGTGCGGGTTGGTATGTCACATCTCTTCGAATTTTTGGTTCTAGGACATGCCGGTTTCCTCACGAGGTTTTCCTTCACCGATTTGAGAGCAGTGGTGATAAAATAACTTACAGAAAGTTAAGCGCCTGCCAGAGTTCGACCCTACGATCTACAACTCATAAGTCTGTGCCACCCAGCACTGCTCTATTTATCCATATTTACTGAGAGCAATAAAACTGTATTTTAGGATCTCATTAATCCTTTGTATGCGTGGATCCTCAATGGCTTTTTAATTGTTTCTGTAATTACGGCATACAAAAGGTTTATCAATTTACTTAAAACATTCATTTATTTATTTAACATACAGGCCAATTACAGTCATACGCTCGTCTCACAATACTCCAGACCTACTGACGAGATCCTCTACCATGCATCCGCAAACAAAAAAAAGTCAGGCTTAGCGTCCAAGAGAGCAGTGAACGCAGAGTGTGCGAGGGTGAGAGACTGATAACATGTTTAAGACTGTTCTATGGCACAACGTCATTTGTTTTACGAAAAGATTCCTAATTTCAAGTACTGTACATCAGAAACAGACTCTTTATCTATCACAGTAGGTACATGTGATAAGACATGACTACAGAATTTCATGGAATCTGTGATAAAATAAAAGTTTGGAAAACATTTCATGACCCATGTTTTGTCCCGTCATACATGCTAGGGAAAACAGTTATATTATTTAAGCATTTAAATGTAATTTTCTATCATGCCATGCCATTTTTATTTTTGCATCCTATTATTGTATTTTTAGTCCTTATATTTTTTTTTTTTATGTTATTACTTCATTAGATGTACCAATAAATCATGACAATTATTTTTTAAGAACAAAGGTTTGTAATGCAAGTGCTGTGCGTACTCCTGCATAAGTGACCAATTCACCAAAATTGTTTACTTATCTTGTTTTTATTTGCTATAACTAGTGAATAAGCTCAAATAAATAAATAAATTAAAGATTTATGCTAAAAACCTGGATAACTCACCTTGGATTTAGCTGAAGATATCCAAGTGTCCCACCAATTGCCGGCCTGCTTGTCATCATGCCTTGGCGTACTGGCTGTGTCACTGGGACTTGAATCACTAGACCTATGCAAACAAGCACAGGAATGTTAGAAAAAGAAAACAAATGATGTTTATTTGTCTATGATTGAAGAAGAATAGAGTATTATTCATAAATAGGAATAACATTAAAAAAAATATTTTTTCCTTATGATATTAAGGATTTGTAGAAATATATATGAATGAAGAATAAAAAAAAATAGTAGTTATTTTCTCATTGAGCTCAGTTACCATCTTGATACATTTTGATCTAAGTGATGTTGTTTAGTCATTGATCAGCTTTGTTTAGGTTTGACCCAGCATTATTTATGGGTTTTAGAAAGGGAATAGTTTTGCTCTGCAGTGGGATGCTTAAGTTAGATGAATAAAATAACAAGGCTTCAAATTGTTCTATCAGCAGTGTAGGTAGAGTTTGTGTTGATGTACCTACTGGCTTTGTGTTGGCTCCAGACATATGCTTTTACATAAATAGATATTTATTTTTTACTTAAAAAAGTTTCTCTCTTATGTAACAAAACTATCATATTCAAATGCCATTTAAGCTATAGTTATATTAATAAGTTGCTATCTTGAATAAGTTACATTCTCATCCATTATTTATACATAGATATTTTTATTCACATTTCAATAAACAGTGATCTATTTTTTTGTGTTTCTTTGACAGAGACAATAAAAGACAGGGAATTAAAGAGGGTTAATTGCTGCTTAAGGCATCATCTCGTCTCTCCATCTTGGAATTGAGCAAGGAATATTATTATATGAAAATAGTTACCTAACCCAATGAATCCTATATAAGTACAGTTCTTCAGAGAAAGAATTATGTCAGCATCTAGTTTACACCGAACCGATTCGGTTGTTACTGTTATGTGCTTGACGTTACACGGTTTGTCTAATTCGCCTTTACATTGACAAAATGAGCGACAAGGAAGCAATGAATACTTCTCCTAATTGATTCCATGACCTTTCGAAAACATGATTCTCACCTCGAAAATGTTATTCGTAGTGCTAATAAAGTCACCGTGTAATCGTTTTATCACCAAAACAACGCATTTTTACTTCATTAGCTCTTTCTTCGATAACCATAGAATGTTGACATGGATTTTGTGATAGCGTAAATACAGGAAATAACTTACTTTTCAGCCATAACGACGTTTCTTTATAGTATACACAAATAAGGAGAGCACATGGATTGCTGCACATAAATTGTTGTGTGATTTTGTTGTTGTTTTTACACTAAATTTAGAATTAATTTTGACATAGTTTTGTTTGCGTTGACATAAGGATGTCGTTCCGTTACAGAACGTGTCAATGATTTGATGCGTATGATTTTTTATGGATAATATTCAAGCTCTTTTCTTTTGATTTGTAATTCTTTTATAACATTACCTCAATTATAATTGTATTATCTTAGAACCAAAACGATATCTTGGATGGTTGAATTAATTAGCCCGACTCCGTACGAGAAATGAAACGTTTTTGTTTTACAGTTGACTTTATGACTGTGTTCACAGATGGCGCTGTTTTTTTTACTATTTTTATAACTCATGGATGGTACAGTAGTGTTTTTTTTTAAAAAGGTTTAAAAAAAAAACTTGTTAAGCTCGCAACGGTAGCAATAAGTGTAATACCGGTGTCCTAACAGTTTAATTAACCACTTTATTTTAAGTACCTAAGTAAGTAGGTAGGTACTTACCTACATAAAAATCATAATTATTTTTAGCGTGGTTTGGTTAATAATCCTGTTACTACGATTGTAATCTTACAAACAACTACAAATAATTGATTAATTAATTACCTTCAAAAATATTTACAAGAGGAAACATTTCCTACCAAAAAAATCAACCAAAAATATTTTTCCCATGCACAAAACCCCTTGCATAAAGCAACGCATAAAACTGAATAATAATTACGGCTAATTATATTAATTCGCCGATGCGAAATATTAATTTGCGTTGGGAGAGGCCGTATCTCCCATCTATGGCTCGTCGATTATTCAATAAGGCATTGAAGAAGGATTTTTATAAATAAATCCCTGCTGCGCTTAGCGCAAGTGAGATGTTCTTACTACTATTTAAGATAGGTAATGTTTGTTTTAGTTCACCATACAGTAAGATGAAGCTGTCAGTATTCTACAAGGTTTTTAAATGAATCTGAGATGGGCCTATTAAAATTTGTGCTTCGCTAGGTCAGCATTGAATGGGTGACTCTTATTTTCACATCGATACTCAACGTGTGAATAGTCCAAACAGTTATGGAAAAAAAACTTGAAATCAGACAACGTGTTTGTCGATATTGAAGTTTACGAATCGCGGCGTTTAGGTACTTATTTTATTGGTAGGTAGGTATATACGGTAGGTAGGTAGGTATGTAGAGCGGGATAGGTTCATTATCATTCTCCTGCCCTTATCACAATTTATTTGGGGTCGTTTCTCTATAGTCGTCATCTCAGTAGTCACCCCCTTTCTAGCCATATCATCTTTCACACAGTCCATCCATCGTTTCTTTGGTCTTTCCCTACTCTTATATCCACCGACATTCATACTCAAAACTTTCCTCACGACATTTTCCTCATTCCTCTCCGCATCACATGCACATACCATGACAACCGATGTGTAGAGGTAGGTTACATCGATTTATCGGATTTACCTATATAACAGAAGATGGAAACGGACCATCCCGTCCTTCCTAATAATCTGTCACATGATTAGTTTTTTTCCATTTTGTAAGTAGGTTCAGCCCTTAACCTGAAAAAAAAATCCCAACTATTTTGGAGTGGGCAGCTGAATACCAGTATTTTATATGGAGTGACTACTGCCTATCTGACCTCCACAACCCAGTTACTATGGTAACACGATGCCCCTTGGTAAGACCTGAAGAAACATTATATGGGTAAAATAATAGCTCCTGTATCCGACTCCCCGTACTAAATCCAAAAGTCAACCTTCCGTAAAATTGTCACCACCCACTTTAAAACACAGCCGACCATCTTTCTTACCGTGTCGTATTTTTAAACGTTCGATGTATTTCGTAAAAGCTGAATATTATAATAAATAATATTTGCTTTGGCTTCGCGGGTATCCGAGCACACCCATTGTTTGTCGATCAAGAGATTCGGTGCAGCTTTCTTCGTTATTAATAAGTGCTTGCGAACGATGTTGTAACGGCCTCCATGTACAGGGTGATCAGGGATTATGTTGGTATCTTTAAAAGGGTTTTTAAATAGCTCAGTGGGATAATTTCGTAACGTAACACACATAAACTGACATTTAATTTTGACAGTTCAGCCACGTCCATTGAGTTATTTGCGTTGTGAAGCAGACGATTTGCATATAAGTATATATATGTGGGTAGTTCGCTAGAATTAAAAGATAAGCTTTAATGAATTTGCAATGAAATTAAACTAAGTAATGATTTCTTTTGTGAGCGGTGGTGTGGTATTCCTTCAGGGGGCTGGGAACATCTGCTCATTCGTTGGTTTACTAAGGGTCGTGGATCCTCACTTTGGTGTCCTTACACTCCTTACTCACCTTCTTTCTGTCTATCTAGGTAGTACCACAGATCATGACAGTACTAAAAAAGTAATGGTATCTACCTACTTAGTAAAATAAAAAATATATGTAGTAAGTAGGTATTTGATCTTTTTTTATTGAGACAGATATCTATCCCATAATCGCAATTGACTAGCGTGAAGATACCTATACCTATTATTACCTATAGTCAGCAAACACTAATATTTCACCTCTCATTACACACATCGCTTGCCTCGACTCATTGATTAACCTCCCACATCGATAAATCTAACTAATAACCAACATCCTGTCTACAAAAATCTGAATGGATAATCCTTCGTATAAACTGTAGCTAATAATAATACATGAAATGATCGACGTGGCTCAGCAAAGTTCATCGCTCAATCAGTGCGCGCCTGCGGCGGTGACGTCATCTCTCGTGAGTTGCCCCGCCCCGCCAAGAGATGGCGCTGTACGATCGAAGCGTAGATCTCAACCCTCACGGTTCGCCGTGTGTGGTTTGATGAACGTTGTAGGGGGTTGATGAACTTTGAGGTTTTTGTAATATTTTTGTGGGATGTTGATTAGATTTTGATTAAGATGAGATAGATATGATGAGCGATATGGTGGTCAAACCTCTTACGTAGCTCAGTGTTCTAGCTCAATATGGGTTTGCTACCTACATGCTGAGTGTAATCAGCCTGGCGTAATTCGGTGGAACTCTGCCAAAAAAGGCGGCCAATGAAGAACCATTTATTAATCTGCCTAGCCTTTTTCCAACTATGTTGGGGTCGGCTTCCAGTCTAACCGGATGCAGCTGAATATCAGTATTTTACATGTAGCAACTGCCTATCTGACCGCCATAACCCCGTAACTGGGTAATACGATAACTCTTGGTAAGACTGGTTGTCAGACTTTCGGGCTTTTGACGACCCGAAACGACTGTCAAAGATCCACGAATGACAGCCGGGACTACGGAGTAGTCTCGATATGTAAAGATGGTCACCCTCCACGGATCAACCCCGGCAAGCGTAGCTTAACTTGATAGATCGACCCGTGCGGCTGTTATTACTTAGCTACGAGCTCCTGTCCACCCAAAGAACCAAGAACCATAATTTATATGCACTGGGTAACCACCATGTCTGTTGCTGTCATTGCCTACCTTTTTATTTTAATTTTTGTCTTGGGAAATCCTCATGGGGTCCCTCCGTCTGGGGCGAACGGAGGGTTATGTCGGACTCCTACCGACTAAAACCTCTGACTAAAACCCATGCCTACATGGTTCGAACTGTCGGTGTAACCACCAGTCCCTTGCTGAAGATAGATTCTTGGGACATGATGCGACTAGTACTGGTAACAAAACCTTGAGCCTCGAGGCTTTATTTTTCCTCTAAAGTTTAAGGTGTAAAACGTAAATACCAATAGAATATTGTAAAAATCCTTTGCAGTATTTTTTTATGAACAAATAAACGGAAACATACAAATGTTTAAAGTGTTGTACCGACATTGGTTTGTCATAAAACATTTCTGTTTATTCCCAGAACGCTTCAAACTTTCTTACGATGCCATTTGTTAGTTTTTACGCTTTTTTCATGAGCTTTACATGGTACCAAATATAACATTTTTTTACATTCAGCCTATCCTTATTATTGTCGCTTGAGGAATTTGTCCAGGTAGTTTGTATATAAATATATTATAGTAAATATGTATGTGTGAGTATTATAGGTTTGTAACCTATTTATGTAAATACTGTTGTATCTATTTTATTTATAATGCATTATGAAATATTTTTAATTATTTTTTCCTCTCAAAATGAGCACCTGCCATCTAATCTCTTCACCACCCTTGGTTGACTGGTACAGAATGCCTAAGGCATTAAGTCCACCTTTGTACCTTTTTTGAGTGCGAAAAGTTTGAATAAATATGCCTTCCATAACTTTTTCCGACAAGCAGCAAGTCTGTGTTCCAGTTTGAGTGGGTGTCGATGATACAAAAGGAGACTTCAACCTTGTCCCTAGAAGAAAGACACCAAATTGCAAGTTCTCTCCAATCAAAGACGCAATTTAGGCGTCTGCCACAGCAGCAGATGCAGCGGCAGCTGTCTGGCGTTTTGTGCTAACAAAAGGAAACATAGCAATAAGTATTGATATGTAGATAAACTGATGGAACTGCCAACCTCAACTCGCTGATTTGAAATCAAATTCAAACCTTTTATTGTACACCTAACTAAGCACACTGCAGATTTCTGCGGTCGGGTTCACAGGGAGCAGTATCCTTTTATTCAATTCTACCAATGTTTATCCTTGGTTCGAGGATATCTACTGACATCTATAATCATAGTGTAATAGCTTTGCGGCTTGTGTGCTGCTAAAAGTGGTGTCATGCTGCCATGAAAAGTAGTTTTATCAACATCATGCTTCAACAGAAACCAATAGAAACGATGGCATTTGCTAAATGTGCAATATGCTGAATGAAATCCACAGTAAGGTCGATCGATTGGTGTGTACGACGTAGTAAGTAGTTATTGTACCTACCTAGGTAATTAGTAAACATCGACAGAATTGTTGAAACTTTTACTAGACTATAAACAATCAACCTTTCAGGATTTTGTGGCAATGGTTTTTATCCGTTTATACGGTATTTCACTTTAGAGCAACATTTTCATAACTTTCATCACAGCTACGAAGCTGATTATTTTATGCATAAAAGGAGTACTAATGAAGACTCAGTTGCAAAAAAAAAAACTCGTAAAAGTCTTTTTAAATTGGGCCAAATCCAAAATTCACAAAAATTCTCAAAAAAAGTCATAACTCGAAAACTATCCAAAATCGCGGAACATACATGGGGGTGATTCGGATACCTCACGATACGAGGGAGCTAAATTTTGTTTTTGGACGTCAACGTTCCGGCCACCCTGTATAAGTAAGGTTAGTAATGTAACTATTTATAAAGTTCAAAGAGCAATTTCTATGAATTTTAGCTACCATACACGTATCAGCGCATGATTTCTCCTAACTAAAGCTTTTCAAATCGTTGTCATGGGAGTATTCATGGCTCCACAGGTACAAAGTTTCCGCTAGCTCCAATCGTGGCTAGGTGCCGCTGGCATCTTAGAAATCCGGGAAGATCAGTGTATTCTATTCAAATAATCTGCTGATTCTTTCGAAAATGTCTTGCAAGTTTTGTGACTACAGAGAGTCAACTCACTCGCCCTGGTGATGCTGGTTATCCCCAGCATAATAAGATTAATATATCTTACCCCTTATTGGCACATCCACCTGCAGATTTAAGGCGCTGATGCCACAGTAAACGAAGCCATTAACTAGACTCCGAAAATTTAAGGAATTTTATCGATACGAAGAGAAGAACAGGATGGAAGGTGTGGATGGTATTGTGGCGGCATCTACATCGCCACATGCGAACTACGCATCAAATGTCACACAAATCCTGCATCGCGCTATTAGAGCGATCAACATAAATAACACTATCCGACATCAATCGATGGGCAGTTCCCCGCCAGACACAACACCCGTTTAGTCGGAGGTCGGAGGATCCTCCCCTTTTCTATAGAGGATGAGTGAACTTTACACCCTGTTCCTCATACCTCTAAAGTAGTATAGTAATTCAGACAAGACACGAACGACTAAATACTTAAATAATGAGAAGAAGCACTTCGCACCGCTTACGTATTTATCATGATTAGTCATTCATATTTCTAATTCATTTACGTAGTAAGGTCATATCTTGCGAAACTGCAAGATATTAAATAACTACGATTGTTTCGTTCGCTGGCCGATCGTTTTATTGATTGGTAGGAAAAATCGTGCCTGGGATGTTAGGGGTTGTATACGGTATGTGAGTTGCGGGATAAGTCCTCCGCAGCTGCAGTTTGAATAGACATATCGGTGGGGCGCAAGGAAAATCCATGACACACAAGGGCTGTAGAATGTCATGTCTTTTTCATTAGTGTAGCCTGAAGATAAGGACAAGTAAGTACATAGTATGTGAAGTATGTAAGTATTTTACTTGCAAGGAAATACCTATCTGACAATATTTGTTTGCTAGCTTCCTCTCTATCCTAAAGAGGCTAGCTGGGAGCTCTTTCTCCTAAGTTAACAGCGGTTCACCTAATCACGACTGATCAGATTTAATCGAAGGTACAACTTGCTCAATGTTTCGCATTCGGGAAAATCGCTAGAGAACAAAATCTAACCCCGACTACCAGAGTGTATTAATTAGCCTTTAGTTTATGATGCCCTTTTGTCTGTCTCCTCTCGCACGTATGCATCATCTTAATAAATTCACATTATTGCTATTCAATAAGCATGGTCACCGTACGCACCGTGGGCGAAGCGTGGGTGCCCTCGCGCATCACTATGTGATGCACATTAAATTTGATTGTTACTGCAACCTGCGCAGGCGCACAGATTTATATTATTACGCCAACCGCTCATTTGGTGATTATTAAACGATATAAATTTATTACACGATTCAATATTAATATCGTGATGGTAAAAGGGTAAGCAGGATTCTTTGAAGGCGTTTGAATTCAAGACGAACTTATGTATCAAACTGGCAACAATAAGGAGAGCATAAACTGAGTCATCATTATCATACAAATTACTTCATCTTAATATTCTCCGTAGACATAGCTAGCTAACTTTGACTCTATGGACCAAATTATATTCACTCGACGAACGTTGGTGTTCGGAATCAGAATCATGTGAGTCCATATAAAAGTAAATATAGTATTATCAAGATACCTGATAAACTACTGTATATGGTGCGTTTTCCTTGTTACAGATGCCTTTATGAAGCTACCATAATGTAACAATTTCAAAAGCAAACTTCGTTCCGTCGCTGTTTGTACCAGGAGCGCATATCGGCGGCGGCGGTGGCCGCAAAGAATGTCGTCGTCGGATTTATGTGTGCGCGCGCACGCGATGACAGCGCCGCACCGGCCACTACTCTACGCGTATGTCCGCCTGGTACCGCCGACTTGCGTTGAGGCAGTGATTTCTTTTTGTTTCAGAGCATTTTCCTTTATGGTGATAAACAATCTGCCATTTACTTTGTGCTGTAAATCATCTTGATAAAGCGCAATCATTGTCTTCATTCAATCATTTAACTTGTCTGACTTTGCTCATCTAAGCTATTTTATAGCTAGCAATTTAAAAATGTTCTAATTCATTTATTTATCGTTTTTTGAAACATAAATATGCAATATTAATTTCACTTCTTTATATTTAAAATGTCTGAAAAAATACGTAGTCTTATTTAACGTTTTCAAAGAAACTTATTACTTACTGACTAGTTGCTATATGTTAAGGTGTAAGAGCAACCCTCTTGGCATTTTAAAACAATTGCAAATTACGCAGAACACGCTTAAGCACCATCCTTCTACCACTTCATTTCGGCGAACGCTTCCGACAACGTCGTCGGTCCACTTGTAACTCGCATAAACTTAGTTTAGGTCTGTTTTCTCAGTTTATGTAGGCGCGGTCGACTGTCTACTGCTGCCACAGTATTTATGCTAAAAGGCCCTGCGGCTCGGACCCTTAATAAACAAATGACGCGCTCACAGATTTAAGAGCCCACGTCGCAATTATTTCGCTATTTCGACGCGGCCCGACCAAGTAAAGGCGGCTTTTTCGCTTTATTTGAATTTTAAGTAACCCCATGACGGTAATAGTGGTTGGGGAGTCGGTGGCTTGCTTTTGTTGTTCCGCCGAAGGGAAATGACTTGTTGCACGTCAGAGCGCGCTCCTGACGGTTTTCGTAATGTCATTTGGAGGCTTTGAGACGTAAAGTTACAGTGGTATAACGCTGAGGTGCCAAGCGCAGTGTTTGCTGCTATAATGGTGGACTTTAGACTTTAAAGTAAATAATAATTAAGTATCCTACTACTTCGGCTTCGTCTTAAGCGCAGCCGAAGTAGCTTTTGTTTGTTAAGGTCATTGTTAAGGTGATCTGTGGTAGACGGTTTCAGTGATCGTTAAGTTTTTAAGATCTGTTTGGAAACTCATAAGTTTTTATTCATGCTCCAAAATGTCACAACCTGACGAAGATTGATAAGCTCGCATTGGAAGAAATATTGTTAAGACATCATTGTAGATACAAAGGACCAATTTTTAACTGAATAAGCTTACCCACAACAAAAAGATAGTGACTGTCCATTCTTGATACTCGACATTTTATCGGATTTCCAGTATGGCAGCTACTGGATGCGATCATTTAAAATGATAAATCACCCGCTCCGTCACCGGGCGACTCGTCAAAATGAACTTATTTGTCAAACTTAGATCTCTGAGGTGCGATAACTAAAACAGGAAATTGAAATTTTGTATCACCGGACAAAAATCGGCCGCGTCGCCATCTTGGACGCTAATCGCGCCACGATTTGAATATGGAACTCTCTAAATATAAATAGCTTTTTACTTTTTTATAAGTGTAGCCAGCCAGTTGATGCATAGGTCTTGACAGGAAATGAGGTTAGTTTTTTAAAGGTTCGTAGTATTTGCGTGGGAGAAGGGCGTGCTCGAATAGTTGATGATGGGAGGTGCACAGATGGTTGATAGAAAATTCCAATTGTAATTTTGTGCCTTTGTGTATATTTAAATATGCCTAGGTACGTTCGTGTCAGATACTGACTGGCGTAACGGTAGAGATAATTATTTTCTGACTGAAGGGGTTTATTCAGAGAATTGAACTTAATTAATAACGAACACAGCAAATAGTTGCGATGACTAGCTACTAGAAGAATTAGCAATCCCCCGGACAAAAAGACCAGCGCATTCGCAGGACCAATATGTAACGACCGAATAAATACTGCTACTAAATGCACCTAGCATGTATTATTTCAGAATAAGGTGGGCTCGTAGCTTAGTATAACAGTTGCACGGATCGATCAATTAGGTTAAGCTACGCTTGAAGCGGTCGAGCCGTAGATGGATGACCATCTTTACATACCGAGATCCCCATGCAGTGCTTCAAGTAAAGCCGATGGTCCCGGTTGTCATTCGTGGATCTTTGACAGTCGTTACGGGTCGTCAGAAGCCCGCAAGTCTGGCAACCAGCCTAAGGCCCGTATTACAGAACGTCACTCAAGACTCAAGCATTCAAAAGGCTTTAAAAAACGAGTTTTGAGTGAGGTTCTGTAATACGGGCCTAACTGTGCGTTTGCACTGGCGAAACTTGAAATCTCAATTTCCTGTCAAACATTTTACACAAAACAGAAAATAAGACTTACATGTTTTTATGTGAGTTTCACTAGTGCAAACGCACAGTTATTAAGAGGTATCGTATTACCCAGTAAATGAGTTTTGCAGGTCAGAAAGGCATGTAAAATACTGATATTCAACTGCATCCGGTCAGACAACCACAACATAGTTGGGAAAGGGCTAGGCAGATTGATTGATTTATTATGTCAGAACCACAGACCACTGTAGAAACTCTGGATATAGGAAGATACTCAAGGTATCCACGTATAAAAAAACTTTTTACAAAAAAAAACAAGCGACTTCCAAAAAAAAAACACTACAAAGTGAAAAATAACTTTAATTTCGGAAGTCGGTGGCAAAAAACGAAAATTCAAAACCAAAGACACCGATTTTATTTTTCACTTTTTAGTTGTGGTACCTACCCCCCACAAATTCGAATATCACGAGCTGCTATGTAAATAATAGTGACAGGAATAAGTTAAAATATCATCCACATAGACTAAGTGGGATAACTGGGAAAAATACGTATTATTGATGCTAACTCAAAAAGTACGCAAGCAAAGTTAATAAAATTTATATGGGACCACCTTGAGAGCATAACCTTTCAATCAAAAAAAGAATTTTCAAAATCGGTCCACAATTGACGGAGAAATCGGTGAATATACATAAAAAAGAAAAAAAAAACATACATACGCTACAAATAAAATACTAAAATACCTGTACACGAGGTAGACTAATCGATATAAAGGAAGGTATAGGTATACTATGTGTATCTCTTTCTCCAAGCCGAGTCAGTTCCGCTAACATTTCGACTGCGACCGTCCGATACTGTACTTTATAACGACATTACAGTTCCTGCAACATTTGCATGCCTTATATGGAGCATTTTATCTAACCCCTAAGTTAATTTCTTTATTGCATTCTAATTTCAACCCTATAATGAAGGTAAGAAGATTTGAAGTTGGGTGTAGAATCTGTTTATTGATTTTGCATCTGAAAGTTTCGGGAAGCAATTATAATGGTACGATTTACTTTTTATGCATTTTAGATAGGTTTTCCTTGGGTCAAAGGAAGAAGAAGTAAGATTATATAATTGGAAAATAAAAGTCTAGAAGTTATGTAATAAAATAAAATAGGTAGCTACCTACAACGGAAAGTTTCTGGAGTCATGATATTTACTTACATGACATCCACCAAACAATATTTTTTTAATGTTCTTATTACACAATTTTGAATGCCTCGAAAACTAGGAATACCTCTCTTATAGATATGTAAAGCCTCGTACAGACAGGCGCGACCCGACACCAGTAATTGTTCCATCGTGAAGTTTTCTTAGAAATTATAATGTTAGAGACGTGTCGCTCCGTCGCGTCGCGCCAGCCTGCACGAGGCTTTTAACTGAATAAGTACCTATCTATTGACTTCTTTCAGGAATGACCACACTGAAAAACACCTTATCCATAATATCTCTTAATTCTAAAATTACTGGTGATGGTTTTTTTATTTTTTTCACCATTTATGCACACACATATAAACAGACAAGAACGGAACAGAAAAATACGTGCAAAGGTAATGCTTCTAAATAAATCTCCTAAACTTAAATAATTATAGGTTTGCATATTGATTTCCTATAATATAATGTAGAAAACTGCCCGCGGGACATAGTTACCGTTGCCGAAATCGACGCACGCGCACTTGATCCAACAAGAATTAATTTTTAACGAAGTTTAATTCATTCTTTCATTAATTATTAGATAGGTATGAAAGAATGGAAGATTAAAAAAAAAAATACATGGGTAACTTTAAAATTGCTTTAGTCACTCTGAAGATGCTATAAATTTGGTTTCGGTAACCTGAAGATTTGGCAAGCGGTCGAAGAATTTCATCGTAAAAGAGTGGACTGATCATGGACTAAACAAAAATGTCTACACGGTAGCGTATCGAGAAATCTCTTTATAAAATTAACCCTCCAAAAAACAAAAGAGAATCTCATATTTGATCGCGCAGCATTGAATCTCAATACAATAGCACCGCACACAACAATCTTATAATCTTAGTTTAAACCAGTGCAAACTTACCTTAGCCAAGCAAACCGAAGTTTAATTAGTTCTATCGCTAATTACTTAGCAGGGCACGACTACCCGAGGACTATTCCAAGCATTCCATGATTTATTGGCCAGGCACTATCCTTTGACCCTTAGCGCTCTATTTGGACAAAATATTTAACATTTCAGTGCTAATGGGTTTAAACGGGGATTAATACTTAGCAGTTGATTAAGTAGGTGTGTTGTTCAACTATTGATTGTGATTAATTTATGTTTCTTGTGATTAATTGGGTAATTATTTGTGAGTTAGTTGACTGTTTATTGGTCATGTTCCTAAATAATTGACGGATACCTAATCCGTCTCGGCTGCCTCGTTGTTCTAGCGATAGCAAGCGCTACTAGTGAGGATGAGGTATCGATTCCAAGGTCGCTCAAAGCATTTTTGGGTTTTTCCACCTGGAATATCTCAGTAGCAGCCCGGAGTCTGGATTTTTGCGCGATTGATGATAGGCTCGGCGCCTATTTCTTGGGACATAAACATAACTGGCGAAATGTGGGTGTACTATAGTACACCTCTGCCTCACCCTTCGACGAATACATGCGTGTTGTTATGTTATGTTATTTCAGAATAAAGTTTCGCACTGACGCGTGACGTTGCGGAAACAGGAATTAGAAAAAAAAAACTTGGTATGGCAAAAAATTATATTATGCAACTTATTTTATTCAGGATCTTTTTGATTAAAAAACGATGAGTTCAACTTTGTTAATTTGCA
This sequence comes from Eupsilia transversa, assembly GCA_914767815.1. Classification (NCBI taxonomy): domain Eukaryota; kingdom Metazoa; phylum Arthropoda; class Insecta; order Lepidoptera; family Noctuidae; genus Eupsilia; species Eupsilia transversa. The sequence continues at coordinate 7,275,975 of OU611894.1, read as the reverse complement.
TGTTTTGTTACAAATCTTTGCAGTAGTACGATGGACATGAACTGATTCCGTATTTAAGCAAGAATCTCAAGCGAAATCCCCAAAACATTTTAATCAACCTTTTGAAATTAAAAGACAAGACAAAAGCCACCTATTAACATCTACTTAAACATATGTAACCCTTGTTATTTCGAATTAAAGTCGCCTGCACTAGATAACGAACAATCAGCGGCGGCAGCGAGCGGGTTAGCTTTCCGCTACAAATAAGTTTAGATCAGATCAGAACCTTTTTGTTCCCACTGTCCCTTCCTGTACGATCAGCGATCATTGATCACGGACTCGAGGGAGCAGGCGAAGGGTTATGTGGTGATGTGCCTCATTAACTTGCTACCAAATTTTTTGTGTCTCGTATTGGCATAGATACACTGTAGGTGACTGTAGACGATTATATGGACCTAGGCACCTAGCCTTCGCATCTACATCAATTGGTGGACGCGACGATGCCGCTGCGTGGACGCTGCACTAACGTGGCGTAGAGGAGGACTTGACTAATGCTACGTTGTTGACGCGGCTTTAGCGTCGCGTTAGCACAGCGTAGAGATAGATATAAGTTAGCTACAGATAAGTTTACATCGGTTAAATCCTGTTTGTTGCCACTGTTCCTTCCTGTATGATCAGCGATCGGAAATAAAATCAGATTATTAAAAAAAAAAAACACTAATATACCAACTCAAAAAGCTCAACTTTTATGTAGACAAAGAGAATAATATTTCCGCCAAATACAAAGTATCGTGAAGTACTGAACTATCCATACAAAACCATTGTCCACACTATTCTTTCGCAATGCAATTAAACATTTTTTTAAATACCCCATTAGAGTCCTTAATTTGTAAACCGTTCGGGCTTTTAAAGTCCTTCTCATTCTCTTTACAAAGAAAAACGAACTCTATTCATCGCCAATAAAGTCTAAAATTATTTAAATGTTGTTTTAGTTGCCCTGTACAATATGAGCTTTAAAGCTTCGTTCAGTTTTGTGCTAAAATAAAAGCAGCAATAAAATGTAGTCAGATTACTCGACTGGAACGGTTTGAAGTACATACCTAACTTTAATTTGTTGGAGGAGCCGAAATTAACAACAATACTTCTTGGTTCTTTATTCGAAATAAATTAAAACGGTATTTTTAAACTCATTGTTCATTTGTTTGTGCTCTGTGATGGAGAAAAATAGACCGTGGTTGGCAGAATTAATAAGGGTGAATTTCACCAATGACTGCACACCTACATCAGAGTAAAAATATGCTGTCAGTTTCAATATATATATATTATATATTTCAGTTTATAACGAAAATATGAGAAAGAAAAATAAAATTGCAAAAATATTTGTTTTCTGTACGAATATATTTTCTCAAAAAGAAAATCATTATTATGAACTGTTAATTTATTCGTAACTAGCTGCTGCCCGCGGCTTCGCCCGCGTGAGTGTCGGAAATTACCCCATACATCCCCATGGGTTTTAAGTATAAATATTGAGTTTCGAGTTAATCGGACAGCGCGTTAAAATTCTTCCATATCCCAATCCAATAATTTAGAAAAACAAAAAACTACAAACTTTATAATTTATTTAGATAACTATTCGTGCGAAGTTTCATGTTTATTACCTCAAGGAATAAGATTTTTCATACAAACTTTCATCCCTTATTTTACCCCCTTAGGGGTTGAATTTCTTAAAATCCTGATACACGTTATTCTTAATTTTTGGGTTTAAGTATAAATATTGAGTTTCGAGTTAATCGGACAGCGCGTTAAAATTCTTCCATACAAACTTTGACACCCCCCAACCGTAGGATAGGATACTTTTCCGGGATAAAAAGTACCCAGTGTGGTGCCCAGGATATTAAAGAATAATTATACCAAGTTTCATCGTAATCGAACCGGTAGTTTTTGCGTGATACCTGAACAAACAGACAGACAGACAGACAGACAGACAGACAGACAGACAAAAAAAAAAAATCATCACATTTTTGGGTTCGGTGTCGGTCTAGTAACACCCCTTGCCATTTATTTTTTTGATATTTTCAATGTACAGAATTTTCACTTCTACAGATTTATTATAAGTATAGAATAGATAATCGTTCGAGCTGAAGACCCCTTTCAGGTAAAATAGTTCACAACTGTCAACAAAGCAGCTGCAACAGCATCCTAAATGCTATTGCTGCCCTTTCCAAAATCTGTTGATAAGGACAGCCATATGTATAGGTTAAGTATAGGTACTAACTAACAAAACTAACATAATTTTAGGTACAATTATTTTACTAACACACTAACATTTTATGATTTCTTATGTTATTATTGTGATTATGTAACCTCTATGGAGTTTAGGATTAAATATATAATACGTTAGTACTGTACTAGAATTATGAAATAAATGAAATATGAAATTAGTTTAAAGTACTTACTTAATTTAAATTTAATTTATCTTTACTTCTTATCCAGTATTACTAACCAGTTGGATTGTATGTATCTGTTAAATGATTTGATTGCTTGAATAAATTAATTCTGTCATCATTTAACACTATTCAGAATTTCAGATGATTAAAGTTTACTGAAATTCATCAGTCATCATCAGTTGCAAAGGTTGCGCTGCAATAGGTAAGTATGTACTGGGATTCTTCGTTAACGATAGCCGGTTCATAGTCTCCCCTCAAGATGTGTCTCTCCTGTGACGATGAACTGTATCACTTCTGTGACGATGAATTCATTTTCTACATGCTGGCGAAGTGTTGGGGTTTGGAATCGGAACAGAACTTATGCAAGACTGGATTGTACGAGACTGGACTGGAAGGCAATAATTCTGTGTTGATATAATGGGCAATATATAAATCTGGAAAATTTTATAGAAAACACAACGATGAAATGGTCAAGGTAGGTATTAATTTTCATGACCACACCACTGATAATATACTTATAGTCTTAAGAGGGTTTATTCTGAAAGTTGGCAACGCCGCAAATAGATGTCAAATATTTCGCTGTTTTGATTAATTTGATAATATTTCTGTATGGAAATAAAAAATGTGGCTAACTAGCGAACTAGAATATTGATTATGAAATGCAATAATTAATATCGTAACACCGAATAGTTAGTTTGAGATGTAAAAAAAGTATTTGGTAACTTTCCAAATGCCTTTTTTTCACCTAAAACGGGTACAACATCAAATTCAATGTTATAATTGCAATTCATTATTAATATTCTAGTCAATTGATTAGCCACATTTCTTATTTCCATACAGTATTATTTCCAAATTAATCGAAACAGGTAAATATTTGACAGCTATTTACGACGTTGCCAACTTTTAGGATGCACCCTCTTAATATAGTCTTAAGCTACGAGGCACACCTTTAATCAAACAGTCCTAAATAATAAAAAAATCACGCTATTAGACCACCAAATCCCAACAACACAACACAACAATATTATAAAGCCGATAACATAATCGCGTCGAAACATTTTTATCCTTGGTCCACACGCGCAGTTTGTCGTCAGATTTAGCTTGTATTTATATCCGCGCAGGCGACAGGCGTGTGCTACCGGTCCGATACTAAATAACAGTGTCACACTAGCCTTTAAGGACACCGCCGGGATGGTGCTCTAAGAGAATGAACAGTTTCTTTATGTACATTCTTTTTGAGGTGAAAAGTTCTTTAGAGGCGTTCTTTTTGGTCTTTCGGAATAGGGAACGAAACTGAACCGTCACGCTCGGGTATAATCGGTTCCAGTCGGTCGGTGACACTGAATCGGGTATAGGTACACGGCCAGTCGCTCCAGTTTCCACATATATCGTCTGGTCATAAGCGCACACCTTCTTTTTTATAGAACTTTGTTAAGTTATCGATCGATTCCGGGATTTATGAAAAAGTCTTGGGTGCATCGTACATGCAATGACACCAAAAATTATCTTGCTTGTTTTTATTGAATCGACTAGATATGAAAGCTATTTAAGGATGTTAAATTAAATAAACTTTTAAAAACCTAAATGAACATACCTATGCTACCTGCTTATGTATAGTCTTACGCACTTGGTAAGCTGGGGTGGACTGACTGAAGAAAGAAGGCGGAGTGCAGAGTTTTAGTATCGAAGTATTAAGAGACAGATATGAGAAGCAGAGACAATGTATCAAGACGAGGAAAAGATAACAGCTTTATTGCCTACTTTACTCAAAGATACAAACTATATAGGATGATTTCCACCAAACGGCTCGTATCGCATCGGATCCGAGAGGATACGAACGGATGCTGGGACAACTGATCGGCTCCGGCAGGATGTCGACGCATACGATCGGCTCCGTACCGTTGCTTGCGAACGTATCCGTTTCTGCGCCTAGTTAAATAGTTTCATTCCTACCGTGTTGCAACCGAAAGGATCCGATCGGATACGACGACAGGCGAACGGAGTCGATCACGCGTGGCAGCATACTTTCGGGTATGATTGTGTGTCGCAGAAGATGGCCGTGGTCAAGCTGCTGTGCGCGGCTTGGTAATATAGACTTGTAATATAGACTTTAAGGCGGCGTATAAAGACAAGCTAAAAATCAGATTTCACCCGCGCAACCCTTACCTACCCCTCTCATAGAACACGACGAAAACAAAACACAATCCCTTCCCGCCAGCAGAAACTTTTCGACCGGCGTTTATCTACATATCATTTTTGAATCTTCTGTAGTAAGTATACGTAAAATAATCAGATGAGATGGCTCTATTCAATTTACCTAAGTATGATCGCTGTGGACAAGTAATCTCGTGACAATCTAAGAAGTCCGATTTGACACCTTTCAAAATACTTTGTGTAGTGACGGGAAAAAAACGGTTGCTTTAAAAACCGATTCTCGAGAAACTGAAAGCCAGTTGCAGAAACAAATCTTCTAGTATCTTGTTGCAGAAAGTAACATTAGAATGGATTTAAATGGTTCTTTAACTTTACATAATGAAAATGTCAAACGAGGCAATCTATCAGATTTTTTGTTGCACAAAGCGCCATTAGAGCCTAAAGGACTTTTAAATTGAAGGGTGCTAAATTTTAATGGGTCAACAAACGTCCATTAGCTCAACATTTATATTACAGTTCTTGGTTATTTTATTGTCTTGTGTGCGAATTTTCAGTTCTTATTTAAAAAGCATAGGTAAAATGTAAAGTTAGTCATTCCTGGATTATACAACATGTCTTTGTCGTTTGTCATCATTGTCTGAAACAGAAAAATAATCATATGTTTACCGTCGTCGCCGTCATATCCCAAACATTCTTCATTAGGTAAAAACATCTGTTTATTTTGCATATACTACACACTAAGCTTCAATTCAGAATCTTAGATCATATTCATGTTTTGGAACTAGAAACTCAATGTTGACGTGACAAAGTTCAAATTCAAATGTAACCAAATTTTATTACGATCTTATACAATTTGTACATTTTGTACGTCACGACCAACGTCTTTGTGGAAAACAGTGTTACCTAAGAAAAAAATAAAAATGATTTATCGTGGATTTTGCTTTGCAGGATCGTGAAAGATAATTATTATAAGTGACGTAAAAATAAAATTGGTGTAGTGGATTTTACACTATAATGTGCAAAGGCAAATGGCATGTATCATGAAAACCTTTACTGCGCGAAGCGCGAGTAGAAACTATGCCTGCCGAAAACATTTGTGAAAAAGAGGCCAAGTTTGGTACAAAAAAAGTACAGCATTTGATTGTCGGCTTCACCGCTAAAAGAATTGACATAATATAAGTAAATGGGTGCCAAAGTAAGGTGATTTATTGGGTTCCCAGTTTGTAACTGTTGAAACTGTAGCTTTAAAAACTTGCCAAGTTACGTTATAAACTAGGCTTTTTTCAAATATGAAGAACTTAGCACCTTTTTTATCGGTGATGTGGATAATCCCAAACATTGTAATTCGTCACAACCTTTACTAATCCCCACCATAAAAAGGGGTAGTCATGAGAACACTATCCGTATGATGAAATCCCGTACACATTTCGTTCATTTATCCACAATAAACCCATTACCTATTTTATACAGGTACTCCGATAATAATGGTCAAAAGTCACTCGAAATTGTTCGTCTAAGGGTTCCCTTACAAGAAGCTTGTCAAAAAAACTGGGCGCAAACGAATTTGGATCCTGAGTTAATCGCAATAAGATTTAAAATCTCCAGCGCGATCTTTCAAATGAACGGGTAATTGGCTAGTTGGCTATGTTCTAATTTTCTCCGCAAGAAGATTGACCGAAATGCAGAGCAATGGCGCTAGTTGTACCATACCAGTCAATATCTGTCAAATAAAAAATGTATGTCATCTTGAGTTTTCAAAAATCAACATTGAATTTTATATTTTATTTAGCGTCTGTATTTATTTAGGATATCAATTCATAACGCTTTTAATATTCGTTTCGGAAGTGGTTTTAGTGTTTTTTTTATGTTTTCTGTTTCAAAGTTTCGTTCCTAGAATGTGATAAATTACGAAAATATTATTTACGCAAATAAATTATATCTCAGCGTAGCCAAAAATTTGAGCGCAGTCCTCTCGTCTCAACAGAGCGCCGGCGACTGATTTGTGAAACAAACATATGCTTGAAGTTCCCAAAATGTGCGACGGAAGAGAATTCTTCCACGAACTAAGAACGTCGTAAGTGCTAAAACCTTGGAGGCCTAATAAAACCAAAAATAAAAGGAATAAAAATAAAAGCCTCCACAATTTTTTTCGCCTTGTATTAATACAAATAATCATACAATTTTTATCCTTTTAGTCATTAGCGTATTAGGTACAAATCGAAAATACGTAAAAATTAGAGGTAACTTCGTGATGTTTTTTTATCGAGAAAATTTTAATCTTTCGTGTTTCTGTTACACAAAAAGTTTCGAAATATCATGTAGTTACTCATATTATTTTTATTTTATGCCTAAGTCTTACCAATTTCATGAAAAATCAAAATGAAGACGAGCAATTTCGCTTACTTCCCCCTCTTAAATACTGTGTACATGATATAATATCCTTTACAGATTGTGAACTCCGTTCTGATGTTTGGTGGAAATCATAATTTGTCTTTGATAATCAAATAAATGTTGAACTTGGAACTGACTTCACTCCATCTACTTCTCGCTTACCAAACAAGAGCTTTCAAGAAGAAACTCCAGCCAAAATCAAAAAACCATTTTCTGCGTGCCTCACCTCGCATACGACCATCTTGCGCGTACGCCTTTTTGTTCAATTCCCGGCCGTATTTCGGCTGCGCGCGCTTCCATTTATCTCAGCTATCATCTGAGATACGGCGGCTATCCGCTGAATCTTTATGCGAGCACGATAGCCGATACTGACCGCCGCTGATTAGCCGATAGGTACGTCGCACCATTCATAATGTTATGTTTTGGCGATTTTAAATAGTACCGATACCAAATCGATATGGTATCGATTTTAGATTGTGTGAAGCTTTACATGTAAGTACTTATGTGCGTTTCTGACGAGTCCATGTCATAAGGAACATGAGAAAAATACTTGATTTGATGCTAAGATTATTGAATTTTAAATAAAGGTATTGCATGGAAAGCACAGAAAATATTGACAAACTTGGGACCAAGCCTAAATTAATACAGTTTTATTTATTTCAATATGTAAATGTGATTTAGAACAGTGTCCTTGGAGTTTCTTGCCCGTTCTTCTCCATAAAGATCTACGTTTTGGAATTCAGCTGCAACTGCACTAGGACTTCCTGGTATGGTTTTTGGAGGTCTGTAAAAAAACTACGTTAGTCTCCCTATGTCTATGGACACTTTTCTATAATTACTACAACATTACATTATACTCTCCAAATCATTCTTAAGCTTCAATGGTGAGCCCCATTTTGATGCCAGTGATACTCTAAAGTATCCCTGAATGCCCGATATATTTCCATTGGTGGTTCGTCTCCGGCGTGAAGTTGGTACTTTGTCTAGCATCACTAATTAATTGGGCTTAGATTGGTAAATTGTGAGGACAGGGTATGAAGTTGATCTCAATGGCCCCGTTCTTCCGTGTAGTGATCTCTTCACTTCTCTTATTTCAAGCGTTTAAGATATATAATAATGAGGTTTTGTAATATACGTTAAATTCGTATGTTCCCAGTTTACGTTTCTTTAGTTTAATTTGAGATACATAGTCTGTTCGCTAATATTTTATTTAGATGGACAATGTCCAAGTCTTCATCATTCAAAAGACCTATAATTGCGTGACTCACCGAATGAAACCGTATCCAATTCATTATAGATATAGAATGATTTTCTTTTATATATATATCCTTAAAGGTTCCAGCTGCTTTTCGATGATTTCTTCAAAGTGCCTTATCATATCATTCAGTGTTCCCACCATGACCTAACATTGTAGCTATACAACCTCTAATTATCGTTTGATAGATCCCATCTCATTTAGATCACCATAGATAACCGTCGGTCAGTTTTTAATATCGTCGCCAATGCTCCGTTCTTTATCATTCAATGTTCAGCCCACCGGTTGGCATTGTGTGCTCCTTAATTAATTGTAGTTTGATTGAGCGTCAATCTCATTTAGATCGCTGATCGGATTGATGTCGGCTGGTGAATGAGGAGGTATCAAATGTGTTCGATCAGATAACATGGGTTTGTTGAACAATATACGGCGCTCGGTGTGGGCTGGCTTTTTTGTTCGTTTAGTGTTTGTATGTATTGATTTTTTAAATCAGTTAGTGGATCTGTAGTATTTTTTTGTGGTAGGAGTGTAATGTGTTTGGGAATTTGTAAAAGGTGATGGAAATGTATTTTTTATGACTTTTTTGTTCAAAATGTAAATGTAACATTCATTCTGTCGTAGTGATAATGAGTAGTTCTGTTCAACTTATTTAACAAATCTGTACATGATATAAGTGCACTCTTGTATGCACTATGGAACGTATCAACCAATAAAATTAAACCGATGATACATAGCCTATATTAAAAACCTAGTGCCGGTGCGCACAAACAAAGTGCTATAATATCCTATACTAAGTATTCATAGTCTGTGTCGGCTCCCGGTAGCCTGTCGGCTGTCGTCGCGACAACGCTTTGTGGCGACACCCGCTGCGTACGAGTCGAACCATTGTGCATGCACCGTGCATACATTGTGATTAAAACTTAACGTATTCGCCAAAATAGATCCACACTATAAATTGCGCAAACCACAGACAAATTACTGTCAAAATAATTCATATTCCCGCCAATTTGCAACAGTCAAAATGACAGCTGACATTATAGTTTTTTTTTTAGTTTGAAAGGTTTTATTATGTGGCATTGGTAAGGAAACTATATGGCCTGCGGTATATATAGAGGTTGGCCTCCCAGTAGCCTGTCCTCTGTCGTCGTGTGCGCTTTGTGGCGACACCCGCTGCGTACGCGCCGACGTCAAGCCATTGTATGCACTATGTACTGAGCGTATTTATGTAGAGACGGTAATTTGTATATAAATGTGGGCTGAAGTAAATAGCCAAGTTTGCTTTCCATTCTCAGCCAAAAGTAATTTGAATTATTACGTAACTGATGTCAATTACGTAAAGCACCTAATGGCCATCAGTTACGTAATTTATTAAGTTTTATGTTATGTGTATTGTATTTTAGTTACGATTTTGATAAAGTCATTCTCATAGAATAATTATCTGCCATTTGGTAAACTAGCAGATAGGAAATGGACCAAGTTGCCACCAAGTGCGTAATACGTATCAGTTTCTATAGTTTACCTGGTCACTGCGACCACTGGTCGTGTTCGTGGCCGTCTAGTGCGCGAGATCCCTTAATAACAATGACCATTTGATCTACACGGGCAATGGCTACTGTAAGACTATAATAAGCTGATCGAGAGATCTAAGAGTTAGGGCTCTAAAGAGGTATTGCTATACTATATTGCTTCCATCACAGATAGGTACTAATACCTACTAGTACAGAAAAAATATTTGCTTTAAATCTTGAACTAAACTGCATACATACTAATATGGGAAATGAAACGAGCCACAAGCGTCATTTGAGAGAAAGCGTTATAGTGTAGCTCATAGCGTAAGTAACGACCTATCAACCTGTCGTGAACTGTTATGAACTTACGGCACTTGCGCTTACGCATGTTTGTTACAAGGGAAACTGGGCGAAACGAGGCAAAATTTTCTTTTTATACTTAAAAGAAAATTATATTTTTTCTACCCGATTATAGTACGGAAGATGGGCTGCCTGAAATTATAACCGTGTATAGGCCAATAAATTAGGGACCTACCTACATAGTTCCGATTCCAAATGACGGCTGACCTCTGAACGTAGAGGAATCCGAGCAGCAAAGTAAAAGGCTTCAGCATAATCAGCCTATAATGTTAACACTGCTGGAACCCAGGCCGTAATCCATCACGCGGTTGATAGATGTCACATGTCTTCGAATGTTTGGTCCTAGGACATGCCGGTTTCCTCACGATGTTTTCCTTCACCGTTTTGAGAGTAGTGGTGGATAAATAATTTACGCAAAGTAAAGCGCCGGCCTGGGTTCGAACGGTTTTACAATTCGTAAGTCGCGATCGTCACCACAGGGCCACAACTGCTCCAAGTAAATAATACATAACTTTAGATATTGTTATTAGGGGACTGACTTTTTATAAAACCGAGGTTATTATATAAATAAGATTGAAAGAAGAGAAGTGAAAATAGCTAAAATTTAGGACAGTAACCCAAAGCTAACCCCTTCTGAAGAAACTGATACTTAGACTTTATTTACTCAAATTTTTTGTCAACTGCTTCCAATTGAATGAAAATCAGAAACGAACACATCACAACCTTTATATAAAATACAAATAGACCCTTAAAACCAAGCAATTTAACTGTTAGGCAATTCATAAGTGTGCCGGTACTCGGTTGTCATGATGGCGGCTTTCCCGCCGGAAGTCAATTATGCAATAAATCTGCGACGAACGGCGCGCGCGCATAGATCTCTGCATATTTACATAGAGCTGGGTGCAAGACAAACATGGCCATTTTGTAGTGACGAGATTATTGTGGACTGATCGATATATTGGTGGTCTTTGACTTTGAGCTTGGACTTGTGGAAAAGGTTGGGTGCATGGAACCAATTGATTTAAAATGGCTCATTTCCTGCTGTAAAAGCGTTAGTTACCTACTAAAAGTTTTTGTTTAGAAAAGCCACAATCAAATTCGTACAATTCCGTAGCGTCATTTAACGTTACAATATTGGTTTGGCCAGAAATACTTTCCTGAGTTCTTAAAAGAAAAGAGACAGCACTGTCTCTCCTAAACATTTAATTCATTAATGCTACACTATTTTGGCAGTGCTCCTGCTTAATTTTTTGTTGCAAACCAGAATTCCCGCGAAATTTCGTGGATTGTTTTTTCTTTTTTAGATTTTTAATTGAGTTTCTTTAAGGCCTCTTGAGGTTATGAGCTATCCGAATATCAAAACATATTTGGCCTAGGTCTTAAAAGCCCACACAACCTCAGGTTTTTATCTCGCTCGCACCATACTACTCGCGGACTGAGTGCGAGCGAGACCGAGGCGGCTCCAAAACGGCAATAGTTTAGGTAATTGATTTTTACGGCGAAAATAATAGATATTAAAAAAAAAAAAAAACATAATCGCTGCTTTATAGTTAGTTCAGTTAGTATGCAAAGTTTCATGATCTACATTGAAGTATTTTTTTTAATAGCAGCGGTTTATTGTTCGGGTTGGAGGTAACTTTGGTTTTTTTTTTCTATCGAGAAAATATTACGAAAACGTGTTTTCGGCTAACATAACATTAATCCACAACTTTAACATATATTTATTTCAAAATTAGTAGTTTAGATAAAACGGGGGATCAAGCGAATCAAGAAATAATTTAACTTCGGGAGCCATCCACCAAACTCAATAATCCTTCAAGTAGCCGACGATTAATTTAATCTAAACCCATCGCACTTTTAAGTCTAGTGCTTTAGATAATGAATACTTTTATTCAGCCGTGGGCTGGTGGGAGTAGTCCGTAAATCACGTTGCACAGGGGGCAGTAGAGGTGTCTCGCGGCCTCATTTACCTGGCTGGTACCGCGGTATCGAAGAGCCGATATCGCAGATACCGACCATCGATAAATAAAATATTGACGTGTATACGCACAGGTGAGGTGGGATAGTGGTGCGTTAATAGACAAGATTTCGCAGTTTTTTTTCTTAGTATGGTTGACTTTTTTACGGGTGTTGTGTGTTTTAGCAGATTCTGGTTTTTTTTGTAGGTACATTTGACAATTTCTCTTTTATTTTTATAGGAAAGTTGAGATCAATACAACACCACAAAGCACATATTTTTATATAGATTTCTCGTTTTTTTGTGAATACTGAATAATAATATTTTTATGATTCAAAATTTCGATGCTCCTGCAAGTTTATTGTTGTCACTGGCCGAAAATCTTCAACCAAACTGATGATCATGAAACAAAAGAAATAAAAATAAATAATATTTCAACTAAGTTTAAAAATATAATGTTAAATAACAAACCACAATGTCCTTCCCCTGTACAGCGTAGCATCCAGTTTAAATTAGCGTTTGCCGTACGCACAGGAATCTACCAGTGACCATTAACATAGGAGGGATGCCCTCGGAACCGGCGCATTTTTAGCTAAAAGCCTACATCGCCCCGCGCCGGTAGTGGATTCCGAACGCACTCCCAACATTGATAGACCATAGATAATTGGAGAGGTATTCTTTAAGTAATGTGTTGTTTATGGTGTGTTAAATTGAGTTTTTTTTTTCATCGCAATTTGTTGTTTTGGTAGTAAAATAAAGTGGATTTTGATAACGATCATGAGGTATTTTAATTGATGACAGTGATATTCAAAATGATGTTATGGAAAAATATAAATACTTACGCCTGCTAGAAATAGATTAAAAAATTACAGAAATTAAATTAGGAACCCTTACATTACAGAACTACAGACTAATCAAATAAGAGAATATTTACGAACGGAAATTAATAAGCACTTTCAGTAGGTACACTCAAGAATGTTACTTATCTCATGGGGACCGTGTAAAGGAGCGCGTTGAAGAATGTGGATATTACGCCTCCTTACACTTTATTTTTATAAGCTATATCCTTGGTGACCAGCGTGATAATGTGCCTATAAAATGTACATAATTGTCTCAATGTTTACTAAGTGGCGGCCATTCATGCAAGGCAATTAAATTGATTAAAATTGCCATTTGATGGGCTGCTCATCAATGGATTGTCTTTGATTCATGGCTGCCACTTTAATTATGTGTATCGTGAAGGTATTTGCATTCTTATTTAAGTGTATGAAGAAGTTTGAGGAGCCAACTACCTAGAGACTGAATGGAGCAGCTGGGTTATGACGGGAATCATGCCAATTTCACCAATGAAACTGAACGCGATCAAAACATCTAAACTGTGTTTAGACGCTGTCATTGTCAATATTCCGAAACAATAATGACACTGACAGCTCTTGAACGCGGTTTAGATGTGCTGATCGGGTTCAGTTTCATTGGTAAAATCCGCACTAAGGGCAAATTTCACCAATGCAATGCAACTTGGTTTATGTGCTGATCGCGTTCAGTTCAGTTGCGTTGGTGACATTAGCACTTAGAATCAGAGTTTCGCCACACTCTGTTAGTTATACTGGGCGTATAACTAATAGAGTGTCTTCTCAAACGAAAATGATCACAAAATAATGTTACAAGTTGTCAAGCGTGCGTAAACTGCTGCGATTGACTGTTGATCATACATTCAACTAATCACAGTAGTTTGCACGCGCTTCACCATTTGTCACATTATTTTTCATTATTCCAGAACCTGGACGACGGTCCCTTAAAATGCTTACCAGGACATAATAGGCTATTTTAAGATGGAAGTAATTTAACGCGTTATTTTGTGCTTTGAAACTAGTTCTTGAAATTCATTGGTGCCGATTCCCTTGTTCACAAACTAAACTAAATTTAAGTTCAGTGCATCTTTTTCTTTCTATTTCATTAAAAAAAGGACAGAAGATACATTTTAGTTTAGTGCTGTCAAATCTGTCACTACTGCATACAAGTTTAGATGTGATTAAAAACTTGCCTACTAAAATTACGTCAATTTACGTCAGGCGCTGATTAATTTGACAGGACTAATCTAAAATAAGTATATCTGTATTAATAAAATAGAAAGAAAAAGATGCACTGAAATTAAATTTAGTTTAGTTTGTGAACAAGGGAATCGGCACCATTATCATTCATTTCCAACTTCATTTTTGGTTGCTTTTTACTAATTTTATTTTCACTAAACCCATTATTTAATTCCTCAATCACCTTTAAAGTGACAGTAGCTTTACTGTTTTTGAATTGCTTAAACTTTCTTTATTCTCATTTGAATTGGTCGTAAATCTCACACCAAATAAATATAAATAAAAAAAAAATTCAATGGTCAAAATACAATTTAACAATGTATAAAAACAAAATATATCAGTCATTTCCGAATCATATCTCAATGCAAATCAAGGAAATGTCGTCTGGCTGTAAAATTACGATATCATGGCACGTGGCCCACAGACCTACAGAAAAAATGTTAAATATTTATTTTTATTTCATAGAGAATTTATTTTTATATTGGCAAAGGTATGCTTGCGTTCGAGAATTCAAATATGGAATGGTGTGTCTTTCCAATAAGGTTTGGTTTCGTTGAAAAGGAGTTTAAAAAATGTATTTGAAATTAGAAATGATTCGTGATGAGTGTATAAATACGGCTTGTAAAGCTAGGGGTGGTCCGACCAGTTTTTTTATGAATTTCTAATTTATTTATGAGTATGACGCGACATGTCGATTTATGAATATTAAATGTGGGTTCCTGTGACTGACAGGCGTCAGACGATAGTTTTTCTAAAGTATTGTAAAATGATGATTAATTTATGAGTATTTTTTTCTGATTTTAGAAGGCAGCATTTCTTCGATATTTTGAGAAATTATACTTACTCGGATAATCGGAAATCGTATTCGGATGACAATACGTGTGATGGTTCCACAGGCATTGAAGGACCTTTATTATTAGGAAAACCTACTTTGGTATTTTCTATCTGTAATAGATCAGTGACGATCTGATCATGTGTGCAGGGCCAACATGGTCTGAGATCGCACAAGATAGAGAGAGCTTTGGAGGGAAAAAGTGGAGGCTTTTGCCCAGCAGTGGGACACAAAAAAGGCTATCGAAAATAAGAGCAGTAAGTATACCTAGTTATAGCTACAACAGAACAGACATATTATTATTGTCTTTTCTCTTCTTTTTAAAGAGCAGAAATGTTCACTAGAAGATTGACCTCTAGTTTCTGAACACCTTTTCTATTTAATCAGAGGGAAGATTGCCGTATTTCATAGAACGTTCGCATTCACATCTCATTCGCAATCTGTCAAAAATACAATCAATTTAATGCAAGAGTGAACAGGCATTTCTGGGCTTGATCTTTCCATCATAGACCTCATCCATCGCAATCCATCTGGTGAGATCGAGGTCAAGACCAGGCCTATTCTGCCATAAAAATAACAGTCTTTCAGAGTCCGAGTGTCAGTTTTGTTATTTGAATGTTAATAGTACCTACTTACTTACTTAACCATATTTTTTTATAATCTTCCGTCGTTAATTTATTCCACTATCCACCAGCCAGTATCTAAGATTAATAATAATAATCTATCGAAGAAAAAGCTAAAAGAGTATGTAAATGTGTCGTGTGACGAGCGGAATACATTGAGGGGCAGGATGTGGCGATGACGAAGCGAAACTGTGCTGTTCTGATAGCTGGCCTGTTGCTGGTTCATAGAGAAATAATAATGAATAAATTATTAAATATTTTGGTGTTTGTTTAAAACAGAAATGTAGATAAGAATACTCTGAGTTTGTTTCTCAATCATAATTTTGACGTGTTTTTTGAACCAATTTACAGAAATAAATCAAAACCAGAATAACTGCCTCGGAGTTATTCAGGCTAGAATTATTTAGGGAACGATCATTTCGGCCTGAATTATTTGGAATACTATTGTTTAGGAAAAAGAAAGAATATGGAAAATACATTTATTTAACACAGACTAAATGCACACAATATAACGTACAGCAGATAAAAAAAAAGGATAAAATAAAAAATCAAATAAAAAGTGTAAAGCACGATGTAAGAAATATAATTATGTGTTGTTGTGTTGTTTTATATTGATAGGGCTTTCGTATTTCGGAATGGCGGATAGGAGAGACTCTATCAGATTCTAGATTCAGGGCCGTATTACAGAACCTCACTCAAGACTCAAGCATTAATTAAAACTCTAAAGCCTTTCGATTGGTTGAAACTAGTTTTAAGTAAAGCTTGAGTCTTGATTGAGATTCTGTAATACGGACCTCAGACTGGTTTAGATTCCATCATCATCATCATCATTTCAGCCGAAACACGTCCACTGCTGCACATGGGGCTCCCCCAAGCACCACCACCACTTCGACCGGTTTTGTGCTTCCTGCATCCAGCGGATCAGATTCCATTATGTAGAAGTCACCAAATAGCGACCTATTTTGTGCGAACCTTAAACAATTTTTATAATAGACCGCGCTTTGTCTTTTCTGCCGTCAATACAAAATGGCGGATTTAATGACAGAAGGTTGCATCGACATTACTTCAGACAAAAAAAAAACATTTTTTTAAAGGTTACCTACCAAACGGATCGTGACAGTCATAATATTATTTTTTTAAAAGGACCCCCAATGAAACTAATTGGTGATCCCTGCCATAATACATGAAAATCGGCATTGATTGTTTTTATGCAACTATCAGGGGCCTAAGTCTACTAATTTATAAACGTTTCAATGGTCTCTCAATGGTGAGTTTTTGGCAGATTTGCCATACAAAAACTGTCAAACACTCACCATTGAGAGACAATTGAAACGTTTATAAATTAGTAGACTTAGGCCCCAGGTCGTAAATATCTTTCAAAATATTGTTTAGAAGACCAATGCAATTAAGTGGAATGGCCTATGTCCAGTAGAAGACACAACATACCATTGTGCTACTAATTTTCCATATAAGTGTATCGATTACAAATAATAAAAGCACTGAAAATCATTCAGTAGGTTACTCCGACTGCAGGCAGCGTGATAAGGTTTTTTAATAAAAGAAGTGGTTAACAGTAATAACACAGGGAAAATTCAACATCTTGTATTTGATGGCAACATCCGGCGTACCTACTAAATCTGGGACTTCAGCTGAATAAACAATCTATCTTTGATGATAAAGACTTTCAAGAAAGATTTAAATAAAAAGAATAGGTATTGAAAACCGATGGCCAATGGGAATAACAACAAAGTTGTCTCATCATTCAAATACAAAATATTTTATTTGACATAAACATGGGCACTTATGAAACGTCAGAAGCTAGGTGCACGGTTCCAATTGGTCGTTTCTTAGAAGACCCCGCAAGACCCGACTCCACTCTTTAAATGGCCTTCATAATATTTTCAAATTACAGTGTTAATAGGTACAGACAGGTAGGTGTTGATAGGGACAGTATGCCTGTCAACAAGTACCAGGTACTTAACAAAGTAGAAAATGGTATACAAATCTACCCTATTACGCCTACAACGTTCTCACATTCACTAAATAAAAAAAGAATCTATAAAAAAGATAAATATGGCACATAAGTCATAATTTGGTTTAAATACTTAGGTATTAATTATTATTTTATTTATCTTATTGCCAGGAAATCATGTCATTTGGTTTAAATACTTAGGTTTTTATTATTTCATTTATCTTTTATATAGATTCTTTTAAATGTGAATGTGATTTGAATAATTCCGATTTCTTTCAGTTGTAATCAACTGAAAAAAATCCCAATTAATATCCTGTCTACAAAAGCCACTAATTTACTAAAATAAAAATCACTGAATCAGAATAACATAATGTTTTATGCCATAGAAACATGATTATCCAAGCTAATTACTGTTTGCTTAACCGTATTTTAGAGATGATAGTCCTTGGTCGTAGGTTTGACAGTAGTGTGGGACGGGTTGGTCTGGTTCTGGGTGCTTCTCGATGCCCTTCTTGGCAGCCCGACGCTTAGGAAAGACCCCACGAATGAGATAAGCAGTAGAAGTAGTGTAGTGTATCAGAACTGCACCAACCCGCGTGTATGAACACGTAGGTATGCTGAAAGTTTACACATTATCGTGTAGGGCCTGTACTACACGATAATAACTATATACAGGTAGGTACGGTAGGCAGCACAGCACATTTTTTAGCCACCAGTAGATTGTGCCGCTTTCATATTGACGATTCTGTCGAGAACCATGCTCCGGTGTGTGCTTTCGTTTCAACGCTTTATCTTGTCTGCAATCCTGGGGCCTAAGTCTACTAATTTATAAACGTCACAATGGTGTCATAATGGTTATTTTTTGACAGATTTGCCATACAAAAATTGTCAAAAACTAACCATTATGACACCATTGTGACGTTTATAAATTAGTAGACTTAGGCCCCCGAACGCCTTTCAGTTTAAACATAGATGCAGTCCACCATAAACATCCTCATAACCCTTTCCATTGCCTAACTCTTCTATTTAATTACTTTTCAAATTAGGTACACTTTTTTTTTACCACAACGGTGAAGCTCTTGGTCTGAGTCTCATCTGATTATGATCAGACCGAACGGGGAAGCGAGCTTCACCCGGAATCCTCAACCACAGAGGAGGCTATCATACCTCTAATTGCCGAAACACAACAATGCTGTTAACATTATTGATAGGGCAACAGACTTAGATAAGATGGTGGTAGCTAGCCAGGCGGACTTAAAACGAGCCCTACCACCAACCAAATCGAGCGGAAAATTTAGCCCCCCCTAGTAATCGATCCTGGGACCTCTGGTTCTGAGACAGGTGGACCACAGAGGTGGTTACTTATAAGACTTTCAAACCTAACTCAAAGCCACAACCTACCTCAAAATCGACCAAAGAACCGTTCAAAATTAACAGTGATTTGATCCATAAAATAAGTGAAGAACAGGGAAACCCGTACAACTATGTGAGCTTACCATGATCTTATCGTGTTTTATCGGCCGATCTCTTTTTATTTCCATAGTGTTTGGAAACTGGGCGGCGTTACGTGTGGTACAATGGATCATTAAGTGCAGTGTTTTGGTTTAGCTTCGAAACTGGGTAAAAAGGACATCTAGTGATAATGTGCACGTGGCTAACTAACTGGGCTGCCTGATAGCGGGTTGTTTTTAATTTATAATCTGTTTTTAATTTTTATTCGCGTCGTTGATGTTGGATACGGTTTGGTTTCCTAGGAAAGTGGTCCCGTCATATTATAATGGCCGTCATGAAAATCTGTCATTTTTACCAGTATTAATTTGACACTTAGGTGCCAAAAAATGCTCTGGCATTTTTGCTGAACTGGGCCTTTTGGCGCACCCCTGAGTGCACTCCTCTGCTAATTTCTTACATCGTACAATTACTTGACACTTTCTATTAGATTTTTTATTTTATCCTTTTTTATTTGCTATATGTTTATATTGCGTGCCTTTTAGTCTGTCTGTGTTAAATAAATGTATTTTCTTTATTCCTTTTTTTTTTCTTTATTTCTTCTTTCTTTCTTTCTTTCTCTGTATTTGGACAGCCGTTATTTTGTGACCGTACACCACTATCTTAGGAAAATAAAGCTTTACTAACGGCTTGTTAGTGCGTTTGCGCACAGCTTCCAATCTGAATCGGATCAATGTCGGACCTAAGAAGCGGAAGTAACTAATATTTGAACGAAGGGTTGCACACTAGATTCGAATGTCATACGTCAGTATTCAGAATATTTCCAATTCGGATCTCAGCTTCGTATAGGATGCAGTGCGCAATAGCGCTCTTAGATACAGAATGACTTTAAGGATTTTCATCTGGATAGTTTTCAGATGCTCTTTTTCAGCATAATTTAACTCGAAGCAATTTGTGAGTAGTTACCTACGTAATTAAAGTCACATGTAAAGTTATGTATGAAAGCGTGTTGGACATGTAATGTTTTCGCGTGATTTTTCACGTGAGACCGAATATTTCCTGATAGAATCGTCTGGAAGGAAACTTCCAAGGTTTAGAACCGTGCGGGGCGAAAAGCTCTGCGACTTACAAGTACCTAATCAAAAAAATAACAATATAACTTGACGCGTGACTGGTAGCATTGAATTTTGCAGGCATGTAATTGTTGGTATTATTCTGTCAGTCGCCATTTTGAACCATAATAGTATTGAAAAGACTGCAAAATTCAGTGCTACCAATCGTGGCACGCGTCAAGTTATAATGATTTTTTTAATCCTTCTAAGTCGTAGAGCTTACTCCGCCACGCACGGTTCTAAACCTTCTGAACTTCTAATCTTTCCTCCCACCCGATTCTATCACGAAATATTTGGTCACGTCAAGTTATAATGACCGCACTGCAGTTGCCCATTTCTAAAGCGTAGTAGGTTCTTATGGAGAAGAATGGACACTCTACAGGCATAGGTAATTCTAGAATACCAGCCACTATTATGACCCAGCCTTAACTAAAAGAGCTGTAATACCCATCCTTTACAAGCAATTAAACTTATTTCCACATAATAATTCACAATTCGACGAAAAAGTTTTATACTAGTCAAAAAGCACAATTCAAAATAACTCAACGGGGAAGCGAACCTTATTCAGGCTGGCGGGCGGCGGCTGATGGCGGTATGCAAACCTGGCTAATAAATGTATCGGCGCTATCTTCAAAGGCGCATCGCTTTGGAGCGGTGCGCTTGGGCCGCTGCCGTCCTGCGTATGCGCAAAGTAGTGGGAGATATGCGATGCTGAAGATTTTATTTTGATTTTGTATCGTGCTGTTCGTGATGTGATGGCTCACCTCTCATGCACTTGTGACATTTTTAATTCATATGTAGGTACTGTCTAAGTTTATTTTGGACATCAATGACATCAACACAATCTGTCAAAAATACTATGAATTTACGTTTTTTTTTGACAAGTTTGACATATTGCGACTTGAATGTGAACGTACGAGAATTGACCTACTGTTCGAAAACGTAAATAACGCAATGAATGTTGTCAAACACTACAACTGTCAAAAAGCATGCTATTGTCATTGTATGTCTGTAACGCAATTACCCCGCTGGACATAATATGTCTGAAACGGCAACCCGTTCTCTCTGAATCTGACTTTCGGGCTTCTGACGACTCGTAACTACTGTCAAAGATTCACGAA
This sequence comes from Eupsilia transversa, assembly GCA_914767815.1. Lineage (NCBI taxonomy): Eukaryota > Metazoa > Arthropoda > Insecta > Lepidoptera > Noctuidae > Eupsilia > Eupsilia transversa. The sequence goes on along the minus strand of OU611894.1, from coordinate 7,254,725 downwards.
TGACAGCCGGGACCAACGGCTTAACGTGCTTTCCGAGGCACGGAGGAGTCTCGGTATGTAAAGATGATCCCATCCACGGACTAACCCCGGCCAGCGTAGCTTACTCTGATGGATTAAGCGTGCTGCTGTTATTACTGAGCCACGAGCTCCTCTCACGGATAAATCTAGAAATAGTATTAGATAAAGTCGCTTTTCTTCTATACTATGCAACGGATTTTGATGCAGTTTTCTTGATAATTTTGAGAATTAGTCTAGTAGTTTTAAGTTTTTTAGTTTTAAATGCTTTGTTTTCCTTTTATCGACTCACGGAGTCATTTTGTTAATTAATACTGCATGATTTTGTTTGTTAAACTCATATTTAAGTGAACTATTGTGTTCTTTATGAGAATAAATTCTTTAAACCGAAACCGAATTGATGTTTTGTCAAGTCGTAAAAATCGTGTGAATAAATAAACTTACCATAGTTATCAACTTACTACTCTCGTATTCGCCTTCATCTGCCCGCATGGTGTGGTGAGAAAAATCAGTAAGCAAACACGACACAATCATAGTGTATTAAACACTATAAATGAGTCGTGTAGGCGGATTGTGATCGTGTTGGTTTATCATATACTAGCTTTTGCCCGCGTGGTTGTAGGAAAATATCTCACGGGAACGTACTACCGGGATTAAAAATACCCCATAAAATGCTAATTCAAGTTATACATATATCCTAAGGGAACTTTTCCTTTATTTGAATTTTATGATATAGGTGATATCAGTACCAACTTTCAAGTTAATTAAACCATGCAGATTTTTCATAGAAACTTTCATCCCTTATTTGACCCCCTTGCGGGGTTGAATTTCGAAAAATGCTTCCTTATTCCGTGCAGCCTACATTATAAAGGGAACCTCTGTGCAAAATTTCAGCTTCCTAGGTCTAAGGGTTTAGGCTGGGCGTTGATGAGTCAGTCAGTCAGGACTTTTCTTTTTATTAATATATAATTATATAGATTTGTTTTGTGTAGGTTTAAATAAAGTTCCAACACCAAACACTGAGTTTTATCATAGCCCACTACATAATTTATTTCACTTTATAGCTCAGTGTTAATAAAGATTCACATCTTCGCATATCTTCCACTGGTTCACCAGCACGTAACCGTGGTCAGTGCGCAAACGCATATTTTATTGGTCCTCTATTGGCCATTACGTCGCAAACTGTTTTTATGTTCATTCAATTTGAGAAGCTGCCACGCGACATCCAATGGTCTAGCTTTGTGACCGTAATTGTTACTAATTAGCGTATTAATTACACTTATTGGTTTTAGAATTATGTCTTTATATTGTGGGTAGGTCTTTGAGAGATACCTAAGTGTAGGCATTTATTAGTTGAGATAAATGATGAGTTATGTACAATTTATTTAATAGTCTTTTCTCAATTGAACTTTATTTATCCATAAAATGTTTAGGAAACATGCTTCGAATAGGCGCATCATCATATTATTAAGTTCGTTTAAAAAAAAATTGGACAATTACCTAAGTACTTACAAAAAGAAAAAAAAAAGAAAATAAAGAAAAATTCTTTATTCTGCACAAACTAAACGCACATTACAAAAAATTGATTACATAAAATAAGGAAATTGCTACTTGAAAAAGGTATTTTCTAGCACATCTGCATGTGTTTTTATAGGATAAAAGTAACATAGGTAGGTACCTAACTACCTTTCATTTGTTTTCTTCCTTTTTTTTATTAAATGAAAAAAAATCGAAATTAATTATGATCGAACAAATAAAATAACATCAGATAGACGTGACGGGGTCGAGATGTCTCCGAGGATTAAAATGTAAAAGAGCGAATAAAAACTTAATTATCACGTATTATATCAGCCTCGCGCCAAAATACGCACGTTGGGAAACTGTATGTAACTACGGAAATTTATTTTTCATGCATCGCGTCGTTCGTTCCTTTGACTGAGCTATGAACTAAATCTCAATTATAGCATATTTATTTTATTAAGTAACAGAAACTACATTTTAAATTACATTTTAATAATGTGATTCGTCTCTTTCCAGCACTTGCCAATTTTTCAGCTACAGTTTGATGCCTTGCCTGCAACGGAAGGATTGGAATTTTCTTTTTCTATTCCTATAAATTATAAGTTTGTATTAATATGAGTACTTTTTTATACTTTCTTAATAGTTTTCTTTCTGGATCGAATACTTATAGAACTCTATTGCAGAGTGTAGTCTTGTTGTTCTAAATAAGTGTAAGTATTTTTTTGTAATCTGTGTACCTTGATATTGTAATTTACTTAAATGTGTGGATTGGTACGTATAATACTCATTTTATTATAATAAACTTTTAAGCCCTTAAGCTGGTGGCAGATACGAACCATATCCCATAAATAAAATTTGCATAAAAATCAATAGCTTGCAATGAAAAATAACTCAATTATACCTCCCAAAAGTTCCCCGAAATCATACTGCACAAACTCAAATCTTCATTTCTGTACTTATATCTGTGTTTTCTCCAAAACGTCAATACATCAATAGCCGTGGTTCTCTCTGCAGGGGCGTGATACCGCGGCCCGCTTCGTAATTACAGGCGCGAGCGCCCGCGGGCCGCACGGGCACACCCCTGCCTTCGCAAATTATTTAGTAATTTTAATTTTATTTGGACTTATGCCGCTTTCGCTTTGTTTTTGTTGTGTTTAGCGTTTGGCAAGTGTAGTGATGGTAATGTATCATTAAATGTGTCATTAATTTGAATCGATGGCTATCGGAGGGATAAAATAAATATGCGATCCTTTTGCAATGCGTGGAATAATTGACTCTGGTATTATGCAAGGGGATTTTGGTGGGAGATTGTTTCTGATATTGAATAAAATGAATTTGTCAAGTGGTGTCTGCGTGTCAGGGAATTTTATTTTTTGATATTTTGTTTATTTTTTAAGTATATTCCATAATGCGATATTATCATTATGTAATTTATTCTGAATTCTTTCTGTATACAGGGTGTGAGGCAAATAATAAATCAAAAATGCATATGAATAAAATTTTATTGTTCCTTATAAATTTTCTTACAATTAGAAAGAACTTAAGTTTCGCAGTGCGAGTGTCTCATTATTAAACTAAAGAATTGCAGCATAAACTAAAAACAATTTAACTAGGTATAGTTTTAGTACAAATAATTATAACCTATGAGATATTTCTTTATTAAAATATTCTAACAGTTTATACAGAAATAGTAGTTCTATAATTTTTATTAACTAAAACAATATAAAAATACGACTTAAAATATATATCTACAGGCTTATTGGAAGAACTATATTTCATTTAATTCGACGCTCTTTTTATTTTTAGTTTTTATTTATCTACGAAATATACAAAAATAGTTACAAATAAATAATCTTTTACATAGGAATCGCATTATTCGCTACCTCTATGGTATACGGATTTGGACGTACAAAAAATATTTTAGGACCTCGTCACATAGCACCAATTCACATAAACATTAGTTATTTAATATATCTTCAACTCTTAATAGTTATAACAGTCGCCGTCACAAATTGCTGCCGCTAAAATTTCATACATTTTATACAAACTCTACAAGGCATAGACAATTTTGGAACTTAAAACGTGAGTACAAGCCGTTTCGCATTTATAATCATAATAATTATTTTTTATTGTCCTACAAATCGTATAAATTCACTTAAAATACATTACTCTCCTTTTTAATTTATTCACAGTGTAATAAATAATTGAAAAGTTTTACACAAATTACAAAAATCGCTAAGGTTGCGAGCTAGTTAAAAAAATATTTATATCTGAGTTACATCACTTTTTTAACGCGGTATACAATTTTTGTGATTTCATTATGTAAGGTTATATAACATTTTGTGTCTAATTTTAGTAGAACAAATTCTTACTAGGTATATCACGATATCCGCTGTGCAAACTTTTTCATCGTACATTCCATAATACATTTGGAAGGAAATCAACTCTTTGGGCTACAGTTTAGGAAGAGTCCATTTACTACCCCGTATCAGTCCTTTCTAGTCAATTGCTGTAACAAGTCTGTCGTACTCCGGCTAGAATGACGCTGAACTCATCCTCGGGTCTGGCGTCAGGGCCGGGAGCGCTGGGAGCGTAGTTAGCAGGAGGGGCTCCAGCGATCACAGAGGCGTAAGGAGACGCGTACATCCTCTCTGAACAGTACTCGGGGCCGGGCGCCTGCTCCGGGCAGTACGGCGGGCGGAAGTTCTGTTGCTGCTCGTATCTGTACTGCTGCTGCTGCTGATGCTGCTCCATCGGCCCCTCTGCTCCATAGTCCAAGTATTTATCAAATTCCCGAGCATCCACATCAGACTCGGGAGAGCCCGTCCTGATCTCGGGACGAGGATTCATATAGTTTTGTTCTCCATCCTGCTGCTGGTTCGACGGCGGCTCTTCGGAGAAGTAGCTTCCACCCGTGTCGTACTCAGTTTTTGGCTGATCAGGATAATGATAGTCCTCAGTTTTATACATCTGTTCGTATTGCTCGAAAGGATGATACTGGATCGTGTATTCCGTTGGCATTGGGCCACTGGGGGCGTTAGAAACCCTCGGTGTAGATGTGCCTAGAGTTTGCTGGTCCTGGGAGGTGGCGACCGGTGGGAAAAACGTCCCTGTCACCAGCGGTGGCTGCTCAGTCAAAGTCCTCTGCGTGCACATGACGTACATTCCGTTAGCCATGCCCATGGCGGCTACGGGCGCTGGCGAGAAGGATCCTGGCGTTCTATAAGTTTTATAGGGTGAGTATGAGTCAGACATCGAGGAGGCATTGATCGCTCGCCTCCTCTCTTCATACTGAAAATTTTCCTTTTCATTTTCGACTGGAGATGCGTCAGGTGTAGGCAGTGGAGCTTCAGCGGGAGCGCTCCTTCTTCCTTGAGGTTCAGGAGACCTTGCGGGGGAAGATTCCGGGGTCTGAACGTGGCCGTTAAATTGTTGGTTGTTTTGGAAGTCCGAGGCGAGGGGCGAGGTTCGGTAGGGAGAGAAGCCGGCTCCGGGGTTGTGGCTGAAGCGTGGGTCGGGCGAGTCGGTGCCGGCGGCGTAGGGCGAGCCGAGCGCCGCGGAGGTGGCGGGCGGCGCGCTGGCCGGGGTCGAGGGCTGGTTGGGCCGCGTCTTGTTCTGCTTCCGTCGCCGAGGTCGGTACTTGTAGTTGGGGTGCTCAGTCATATGGATGACCCGGAGACGCTCCGCTTCCTCCACGAACGGCCGCCTGTCTTGCGGTGTGAGCGAACGCCACTTTTTACCTGGAAAATAAAAAATGAAAATGAGCCGATTGTGTTTGCCGGTATACAATGTTGCTACACGTTTTTACAGAGCGGAGAAAATTGACGTGCCATGACTTGTCGTGGTGATATTACGATATTATTTACGATACTTTTTATCCGCCGTGTAACAGAGGTTTATGCGTTTAGCGTGAAAAGTTGTCACTGTTTCTCTGCAAAACTGCGTATCCAAGTCTGTTGCGAGTTTTTGCAAATATTTTATGACGAACTCAAATGTTTGCTCCAGGCACATACGAGCAATATTTTTATTGATATTATGTTATGTATTTTTCCATAACATTATTAAACTTATTTGCTATATATCACAGTAAGACAGCTGTAACATTATACTCGTTGTTTATTAGTATTACCTTACGTATATGTAGATAACATCCAAGAATAATATTAGTGGCATGTTAAATAAACAAAATAGATTCAGCCAGTCACAAAGTCAAGCTAAATAATCACGATAGTGTTTTATCAAATAACTATAAAACACGTACTATGAGGGTATCATAAATAACTTCATATATCTTTGACCAAGAAATGTGAGTCTGCTACAGAATTTTAAGCTTTATTTTTGTGAGATAAAGTAAGAATTACATTGAAGGTTAAAGTGTGAGGTTCCGAGAGAAATTATCGAGGAGTCCGAACAATCTTTAAGGATATTTATCAAGGCGACACTACTTGCTACCGGCAAAACAAACAACTTCACTTTTAGTGATGCGGCGTGTCGATATAAAAAATGGTAATTTATCAACCGAGAATTTAAATAGGAGGTTCATTTTTTTACGCTTAATGGAATGGAAAGAGGAATATAATTTATTTTTATGTGGTTTAGCTTTTTTGTGCGATTTTTATGATTAATTCAGGGCTATGACTTTAGTTTCTCAAAAATTACGGTAATCATTTTTTGCTAAGCATAATACTTTATTTTACTTCTTCGTCTAAAATTATAATATCAATTCGAAATTCTACACTAATCCACAAAATCTGTATCTACACAACACAACTTAGAAACGATTTTACAAAAACGTCACTCAGGTATCAACTACTCGGTTGACTGATGTCAAATGTCATCAAGACAAATGACGGGAAAAGGCTTCCTGTAGTGCAGGTCTTACTCCATTAGTCGTCTAATACTTATCGATGTTTTTTATATAGATAATTAATGACGATTTGTATTGTGGAGATTAAGAGCACTTGTCAGCGGTCTGGGTGTGTCTTTTTTTTATTAATTCATTGGCAAACTTGTTTTGATGTGATGTTCATTTTACATATTTAAATGTTTGTATCATTACATACGTTACGTGCGTGACACTGTTAAGTTTTTGGTTGCCCTTGTGAATAATATGAATTTAATTTAATTATTTTTGAATAGCATATTAATTTGTGTATGTAATAAACAGTAGACAATGTTAGGGCATAGCAGATAATGCTGTGGCATAGTTACATAAACCCCTTTTTAGTTAGTTTCATCGACTTTATTAAATACGTAAATGAATATGCCAAAAGAGATGTATAACTGTGGACTGTAGGTAGCGTAATGAACGAAAGTTAGATTTTTTTCAACAAACAAAAAGAAGACAACTATACTACTAACTATATATACTACTGGGTGTAAGGTTTGAATAATTATATTATGTAGTCTTGTCGGTCGCCTAACTACTAATGAATATGCGGTATGCAAAAACTGACAACCCAAAACACAATACCTACATAATTTCTTGAGCTCCCAGTATCACGCTACACATTAATTTCTCAACATTTCTTATTATTAACCACATAATTCACATCCTACACACATAAAACAAAATCTATATCATTATTTAAAACACATTTACTGTCGCTCGCGACATTTTTCCTATTAGTCATTTGTCGAGATTTGCGATAAGCATCGACTACTGGATTCCGTGGTGTCACCTCACTACGCATTGTGGAGAAATATTTCTTTGTAACAACATCTAATAAAGCTTTTAGTGGGCACTTTATTACTGAGGTAATGACCTGAATGGCTTGACACCTGGCTAAACACTTGGGTGTTTCAGACCTAGATTGTTAGCGAGCTAGATTTTTATATTATGTTGGGTTTATTACGTAAATATTTTGGAAAGGAGTTTTGAAAGAGGTACTTAATATTTTATTAGGTATTTTGAAATAAGGATTAATAAGCACTATTCAGTTTATATTTCACTAGCCATTTGGTGTTAACAGATCGCTTTGCATAATAAATAAAATTAGACTTTCAGAATAACGCCAATTCTGATTATGAAAGTCGCTGAATCGAGTTAATGCGAAAGATCAAAAATAGTACTTGCAATGCATTATCTATTATAATATCTAATAATTATTGTAACAGCTTTGGTAAGTTAACTGCTTAACATTCACATAATTAATTTATCTGTCAACACTTCATTTTTAATTCTTTTTACATATTGTGGTACCTAGTCATCTTATTCTCGGCGCATCGTCTTCACATATAATTATATAATTAATGCATACAAAATATTGTAAAAACATTTTAAAAGAGTGGCGGTGGAGTTTCTTGCCCATTCTTCTCCATACAAAAACTAGCTTATTATTTTTGTCAATTTCTACGTCCAAACGTGTCTTATATTTGAAATAAATTATTTGACTTTGCTACTCAACGCTAACAACACATCAATAAAATTACTGTAAGTACTAAAAGACATAAAGCGATTAAAACTAATCACGTCGCCATACATTTAGTTAATATCATACACAACCGACCACCGGTGTCGGTAACCGGAGTCGCGCGTTATCGTAGTGTAATTGAGTGGCGGTGATAAAGCGGACATGCGCGTGCGACGGACGGAAGCCACGGCGTCAAGTGCTTGTAGTGATAGGTGGAGAAAAAAGCTATAGTTTTTTCTGGGTTTTTATCTAGACGGATAGATAGAATATGCTTTATTGTATACAACAAAATGAACAAAGCTCATTAACATATAACCATTAATATTCAAGGTACAACGGCGGTCTTATCGCTAATAGCGATATCTGCCAGACAACCTTTGGATGAACAAGGAGACAATAAATTAGCTAGGGTTCATTTTTTATTTATTATTTATAAAGTATATATTGGCTTTTGGTCTATTTTATTTTTAACGGGACCCAAAAATGGCTCTTGACTTTGTAAAAACAGCTTGGTAAGAGAGTGGGTGGAGAAGTTTGAAGATTCAACTTAGCCTTTTTTTAAAGTCACTCATCAAGACGTTCGTCATTATAACGTTATCGATCGAGCACATTTATTCACAAAAATGTGCGCAAAAAACTATGAATACAAGAAAAAACCTAACACGGTAACGCAAACTACAAATCAATCAAATAATAATATTTCCCAAAACATTTGGATGATCTTTGATTTCAAGTACTTTATTCTCGAAATATTCGTAGAAACCCACCCAAGAAAGCGGAATATCTCTCAATCGTAATAAATGGGTGCCCATTAACTAAAAGTTGAGGGATAGAACCGTCCCAATCCCAATGATATTGAATGACAGGAATCAATCAACGTTGTGGACGATTTTTTTTGTAATTTTTGAGTTAGACCACTTTGTGCGTAAGATGATAATTTAGAACCTTTTATATTGACGTTCTAATTTTGAAAAAGATTTTGTCATTTATTTCTCCTTTTTTTTTGCTAAAGTTCATGGCAGTAGTAAGATCACACATTTTATTTATTTCTTCGATTATTTAATTCTATCAGAGATTTAAAGACTTGACGAAATAGCTTAGCAGCAAATAAAATACTACAGAATTTACCCAAGCCCGTTTTTCCGTTTTCAGCTTAACTGTTCAAATACGTTAATTTTTCAATCTATAATTAATAACTCTTATAAAGCATTCCTAACAAACCATTGGAATTCCTAACACAACCCATACTCATCCCATAAGATTGAATAAAATAGATCGTTCATTAATATCATCAGATCATTAGGCCCATACGATGGCGATCTAATTAATGACGTGAGCAAGAGTGGACCACCGCGTCATAACAAGCATGATCGATTGACTCATTATGGCGTTATCATTTATTTATTTTTTATGTTTTGAGTTGGTACACTGCTTCTGGATCCTGGTTGGTTACCGTTAGAAGCCGTTGCTACTGTTTTGGAACTAAAAATATCTTAGGTCTACAGAGGTTTTTTTTGAGCCACTAAATATAGGGTGAAATTAAATTAACTAGCGAAACTCCGCAGATGTGTTGGGTTTCGAAATCTAAACGACAAATAAAAATGATTTGATGATTTTATTTTTTGGGTCAACGGCCGCTTTTGATGTTGTTACTCATATGGCGAAAAAATAAAAATAAAAATCTAAAAAAAATCTAGGCACACAGCCGGCTGAGCTTAACTCCTTTCAAAAAGCCTTGTTCCTACCAGCAACAGGTAAAAATTGCAAGAAGACTTTACTTAAACCTTTAAACCTATCAAAATATAGTTTGAGACAGGTAAAAAGATTGACTCTTGCATTAGCTAATATTAGTAAAAGCTTGAAAACGTGTTCAACTGAAGAAGTTAACACACGATTGCCCACATTGTGTGTTCGGAATCGACAAATACTTTTCATTTTCGCAATGTCCAGTTATTATCAAGATTTATATTCAAAACCAGGAACTGCCAAAGCTTGCGACCTAAAACAAACGCCCCCAATCAATCGTTGAACCCGCCGCAGTGTCACTAACAACCGATAGATGGCAGCATCGATTTTTTGCGCCGACGGATGTCGAAGAGCATGCGATGCATTCTAAATTGATATTCCCCCTCCCTTTTTATCACATCCAACTTCAATCCCACTATCTCTTTCTAGCAAAATATTTTTTTTTGCATTTCGATTCCAAGTGCGTGGTCAATTTTGTCGTTTTTTTTTTAAAGTCTTGTCTCATAGTCTCCGGACAGTGGCCAGTTCGTTTTATTGTCGTGCGTATGTAGACTTTTATTTCGGATCGCGATACAGGGTCATGTTGAAATTATTGGCTGAATTTAAATCATACGGCTGTTCGGGGTAAAGAATGTTCTGTTTGTAAGTCTGATACGATTGCTGATTGTGGATATTGTACTTTTATTGAGCGTAGACCGTATTTGTCTTTGGGTTTGTAACGGGGACTTTCGAAGCTATTGAGGTGTAAAGTGGCGAATTTGTTTATTTTCAAGTGGCAGTGTTGTTAGGCGTTAATTAATTGCTTTTGAAGTTGCGACGAAATGTGAATTGGAATAGAAATCTGCCAATTAAAATTTCAGTAATTCTTTACTGACTTAATAAAACTATTCTGTAATCGCGAGCACACAGTTAAGCGTACTGATAAATGCTTTTAGTTCTGCAAGAGTCCGTTACCCTGAAGAGTAATCCTCCTCCTATCATTATTCCTACTTCAAAACAGTTCGGCACACCTCAAAGGCTTACTAACATCAAGCTATTCCATGTTCTGCCACAGTCGGAAGCCTACAAGCTCTCGGGTCTCCAGCGTGTCTGCGAAAGGCATTTTTTCCCTGAGTTCTGAGAAACGCCGCGAAATAAAACAGCAAAGCTGCCGAAATGCATAAACCGACGCTTTATTCGGCCGAGCTATGTTGGCGGAAACGAAAGCTTACGAGTGGTGCGAGAAGAAAGAGATGGCGGGATTTGGAAAGTGAGCGAGTGCCTCAAAGTTACTCACAAAGACCCTTTGGACTGTCTTTTGCAATTCGTCAATATTTTGAAGTACATTTCAAAAAGAGAATATCTTAAGGCATCGTTGAACAAATGTTAGTTCCAGTAAATAATTAAATTCAAAGAAAATCACTGTTAAAATCATGGTCTGTAACTTTTATCAGATAAACTGCGCTAGAATTGTGATTATTTCAGTCTTTTCTTTATATTGACAATTAAGAATGTCTTTATTTCTTTTTAACAAACTCTAGTGTGCCTTTCAGTGGCGGAAAAGTCCTGATTATAGTAATCCGTTTCCCGCTACCCGTTTATCTCTCAAACCGTTTCATACAAACCAATGCATATGTTCATGTTTCAGTGTGTAATAAACTTTAGTATCTCGCCGTAAACGCTGGCCGACGGCGACGCATTGTGCGTTGCGTTCCGAACGCATCGACAACGCCTCTCCAACCAGCTTTATAATCTATTTTATGTAGAAAGCTATGATGTGCACTAAAACATTCAAAACCAACAGTTTACGGAATTCTTGAAGAGGAATGTTGTGGAGAGCTGTTTCTATGGAAGATCTGTGAGGAAGTAATGAACGCACAGTTTTAAAAGCATGAAACATAGAGTTTTTCTGGCCAGTATTGTGCGTCGGCAGATACGGATAATGGTTAAGCCCTAATTTTCCCGCACTCGAAGTGCGGTGACGCGCTTCTTTTGGTTTTGCATGTTTCGCAGTTTATGTTGCCTAATGATCCTATTTATGAATTAAGTCTGGAAAAATATTGTTCTTAATGTTGAGACGGGCGTGAATTGCTGCGACACAGTTATTTACTTTTAGTAGCTATATCATCTTTCGTCTCTATTTGATTGTGCCAATTTGTTATAAGTATGTTCCAAATAATAATTTTAAAAACATTTTTGGAACCAAGGCGATTGTTCTCTCAGCCTGCAGTAACAGACGAGTATTTTTTTTTAATGATACGATATCAAAAAAACCACCTCTAAGATCCAAGGAAGATTTGTAAATATTCCTCCAAGTCCTTTTATTACGTAGCAATATGTGAGAATAAAATTTACAGTACAGGCACATCTATGATACCTATATGGAATATATTTTTCAAGCTTCCTGTTTATATAAGAATCCTGACTAACATAATAAACGGCACACGACAACTGTATACCAAGAAACATACAGCTTACCATCACATTACCGCTTAAAACCGTTTCCATACAAAATCACATATTTTTAAAGCATCAACTCCAATATTTATTTCTCCTAATTTGACTGCATTTCTTGGTTACGGGTCGTACTCATTAATCATATGGCTGTCTCGTTCTGTCTCGTGACGTTGTTGTAGTGTTGTCTCGCTCTAGCGCGTTAAGATGCGATGCGCGTACGCAAACGGCGAGCTCGCGCGTGCCGAGACACAGTTGTTTTTTTCGATTACAAGAAAAAGCATAAAATGAAGTGATTGTTAAAGGCTGGTCTATTGGGTTAGTTTCCGTTCAGTTAGGGGCAGTGGTGCGGATGATCGACTGCTGTTCTGGCAATTGAGCTGTATCATATTAATTGTTTCTTTTTTTCTTAAGTAGGTAAAGCACTACACAAGTTTTGTAAAAATAGTTGAATTAGGTTGTAGTTTGGTAGGTTTAGGTAGATTGATGGAGTCGTAGAAGTCAACCATACAGTTAAATGTAGAAAGTACGGCTAAGGCTTAAGGAAAAGGCACATTTTTATGAATCTTTTTAGTCATCAAGCATAGCCAACAAGGTTCTTTAAGCTAAAGTTCAATTAGATGAAAAAAAACAGCAATAAGGATTGCAGATGGTTAAAGTTCTGCGAAGTAAATCATGACTCACAGAAAATTACATGTATATTAGAATATTCATGATCCAATGTGTATACCAACGAGATTGGAGTATTAAACGCAAGAATTAGAGTAATTTCAGCATTGAAGGAAGTAAATAGTAGACGGACTCTGAATAATATGATCAAATGTTTGAGAGGTAGGGTGGTTCTCTCGACTCATGAGAGGGGTTTGACTCAGACATTTGATTTTTCTAATCAAGATACGAAACAACAAGCCATAGTGGTGCAGGGCAGAATGGAAGGTCACCGATAAGGTGGACCGATCAAATAAAATATGTGGTTGGAGGCCCTGTTAATCAATGCAATTTGAAACGAACGGTTTACGAACCAGATGAAGAAAGATCGTGAGACGGGCAATGAATACACCTGCGATTGGACACAGTTCTTCGTGACCACGGCCGCTCTGTCAAGAGCGAAGCGAAGAAGAAACAACAAGTAACCACAAATGATCAGCCAAGTAGGAGAACCAAGATAACCGACATAGCCCGAAGAATTGCCAAACTTCAGTGGCCAGGGAACATTGCTCGCAGAACAGATGGCCGATGGGGCTGAAAGATTCTGGTTGGAAGGCCCTCCACAGGGTGGACTGATGACCTGGTGAAGGCTGCAGGAATCCGCTGGATGCGAGAAACACAGAACCAGTCGAAGAGGCGGTGCCTATGTCCGTGGACGTCTTTGGGCTGAAATGCTGATAATGGTGATCATCAAGCGGTTTTTGCAAGTCTATTAGAAATCGGCACGTGATACCTATATATACGTATCACGGACGGCACGGTTGGCGTAGTGGTTAAGCGATTGATTGCTGCGCTGCGTGTCGCGGGTTCGATTCCCGCACGGAACAAATATTTGTATGACCTACATGTAGTTGTTCCGGGTCTGGCTGTTTGTGTATGTCAGTTTAATTGTTTGTAAACGCACCCACGATACAGGAGAAAATCCTAGTGTGGGGCAATGTTTTTTTTTTTAATAAAAAAGAATAAATAAATAGGAATAATTTCCAACTACAAAAGATACCTTTAATGACGTAAATGTTATCATAGAAAGTTACAACTTACAATTACAACACAATGCAAAAAATAACAAGACTTTTTTAACCGAAGTGTTTGTCTTTAAGATCTATCCAGTCTTCAATACTCCATAATAGATATGAACTAATAAAACATATTCACGTTATTTTCGTAGTGCCACCATCGTCACGTTGAAGGTTACCTAAGGGCGGCTCCACACTGCACGTGCTCATTAGCCGCGCGGGTATTCGCGCCGCGTGTGACGTGCGGTCACGTCGCCAGCACGCGCCGCCGCGTGCGTCCATTGTTGTACGACACGATTTTATCTATGTTTGTTGTAGTTTGTAGTACATGAGTTTGTAGGGCAGTTTGGGTGGTTACGTCTTTATTGTGTGCTCCTAAGTTGGCTAGGTGCCTAGGTTTTCAGATTAACGTGTAGCGGTTTTTCACCCATGTTATTATTCTCGTTTAACTCTCCGTTTTTAATTTTGATGGGGTTGCATATGTTTCAAGTTTCGGTTAAATTAATTATTCATGAATATCTTGTCGTAGCTTTCCTTATTACGAACTATTAATTTAAATTAGATTAAAACCACCATTCACCAACTACATATTTTCCTTTATGAATTTATTTTTGAGATTTGCATGTATAAACGGCCATCGCTTTTAAAAGTATATAGCACACCTGAATTACTGCATTTACAGTATTTTATCCTAAAAAACAATGGAAACCGCCACTCCACAGCGGCATTGCATAGGTTTGCGCTAACTCCTATGGTTATTATTATTATCGTCGCGACGACGTGGTCGAGCGACGCGGCTCGTTCGCCGAAACGCGCGTCTCCGCGGCAGGAAGTCGCGTCACGTGGAGTGGGTACTTATTGATACATAAATACTATTTGGTTATTTTTTTTATCGATTCCTCTATTTGGAATTTAGAATGGAATGTGTAGTGTGATAGATTGGTTACACATGTAGATGGATTATTATTGTTTGTTAAGTTACGAATATTTTAATTTAGGGTGAGGTGTTGCATTGTTTTTGTTAGTTTTAATTGATGTTAAAGTATGTTTTAAGTGATGTTCACGTAGCTAAAAATTACTACACTAAAGAGTTACAATTCATTTTTAGTTACATTCATTCTTTGACAATTCAAAAGTACCTGTAATTGGTTTATTTGAAATAAATGCTTTGAGTTTGAGTTTGAGTTTATTTTTTCATTGATTTTGTGTCTTTGTAAATAATGGAACTGCACCCGATCGAGCAGCAGTTATCTCCCTTGATAACTTTCACTATAAAAGATCAACAGAGATACTACAACTAACATAAACACACCATAAAACAGACAAAACATAGTGGAACATACAAATGTAAATTTTTTTTTTACTGTCAGCGCGTTGATGTCTTTTATTTGGCAATTGGGTGTCAATAATTATGATGGTGGTTCGCCGAGGGTTCGCTGGAGGAGTAGAAACCTTTTGAACAGTACTCATTCTTACATAACCTTCCCATTTTGAAGTCGGTAAAAAAAGAGGACTTTAAGTCATGTGTATGGGTTTTAAGTGGTAAACAATGTACTGTATTGGTTAGATTTAAACACTACAGTCCGACCGTTGAAATAATTCGTTCTTGACACCTGTCAGTTTCATACTAACGAATATGTGTTTTGCGTATTTGATCCTTATCACTACTAGAAATTGTCCAACTGACAGGTGTCAGGAACGCATTCTCTCGACGGCCAGACTGTATATATCAAAATTCCATGTAGAAAATCTGAATACTAATATTTCCATGTTTGATCTCACAAAAATATATCTAGTTTATTTATTAAGTCTTTATTCTTTTATATTCAATTTAATCATATACAGCGTGGACTTTTTTTTTTAAATAACCGATGAAAAATTACAACGTAGTGGTGCTCAGAATCATGTACTGAATCAATGGTAACAGGTTGTACGTCTATATATGTCCCTGCCACCCTGTATATTATTTATATTTAATACTTATACGACTATATTTAACACTGAAAGTTTCCTCCCGTTAAATTGAAATTCCACTTAGTAATATACCTTGGTCGGACAGCTGATTGATGCCATGCGTGAATCAACACCTCCTTACAGACACTTATTCCTGCTAATACGTAGTTCTGCTTTATATTCAATCCCTCATATATTCCCCGTCGCATGCCCTCGGACCGGCGGCACCGTCTCGTCGGCTCCACAAAGCCGCGGTGCGTCGCCGTCGCACGTCTGCAGCACGCGGCGCATTAGCATGCGGGGGGCACCACTAACGGTAGCCACCTTACGTTAAACTGTACGAAGTGAGCCGTTAATAGCTTACTTTATAAGCGAATTATTGGGGTATAGGTGTTGGGAAGGTCTTTGATAGATATTGAGTGACTTGTCCCACGATAATGTAAAAAAAGCGAGAAATGTCCACCATCTAGTCTTGTCATTTGTCGTTTTGATTATGCAGTAGACTGATCTCCGAGTGACGATATAGAATTAGCATCTACTGACAAAGTATTTTGAAATAGTTCATTGATTCAGGCGTGACTTGGCGGAAATCTATTATAAAATACAATAGACGTAGATATATTTAGTAACCTATTCTGCTTAGCTATTCCTAAAGAGTAAAAAAAAACCTGTAAGAAATCGACACGTGTTTCACCTATCAAGGAGGCGTCCTCAGGATGACGATTGATTTGTCGCGAACCCGAACACGACGTGTTGCCACTCCACATCGACACATCGAGCGCTGACGCAGTATTATACAACCCTGACAGTACTTACACAGTATATGAAATTGAATAGTAATAGAAAGACAAGACGCGAATATCTAACAAGGCAATGGGGAAGGTGGAGGTGACTCATTGCTAAGGATAAACAAAAATTAAGTTTCAATCTTCCCTGCCTGTATCATCAATGTATTCTACTAATACTGACTTTGGATGAGGGAGAGATATCAGATTTATTTATTAAAACTATGTATAAGTACAAAAAATACCGTACAAAGGAGGCCTTAAGGGCCTATAAGACATCAAATTACCAAAGTTACCTCCAAATCGAACAATAAACCGCTGCTATTAAAAAAATACTTCAAATTAGATAATTAAACTTTGCATACTTAAAGCAACGACTATGGTTTTTAATTTTTTTATTACCATTATTTTCGCCGTAAAAAGGAGCCGCGTGGTGGATTACGGATCTCTTCCTCTCACAGAGAGGAGGCCTGTGTCTCGGCAGTGGGGAAATTCCTCTCTCTCTCTCTTCCTAGCAGAAGAAATAGATAAAGTTAGTAAATACCCATTTATTTATTGATCGGTAGAAAAATAAAAGATACGTAATGAAATGAAATAAAATTGTTTATTCTGTAAATAGGATATCAGAATCACTTTTACACGTCATATTAAAAAAATATTAGAGCTAAGCTAGGTGAGGTCGGCGTTTCCTATCTGACTACTCTGAGAAGAAAGGCCGAAACAAAACTCAGAGGTCACGGTGAAGGTATAATTGTCCTTCAGTCTAAACAAATGAACCCAATCCCAATTAATCCAAACCCAATTACATCGATACCTACACCTAATATCTACACTAAATCCTCCTGTCACCACGTTTCCCTATAAAAGTGTATAATATTTTGACACAGCGCGTCCAGCTCATATATAATGCATAGACACAGGTGGCGCGACAGTCACGACCTATTGCAACGATGCTGAATTTCCTACAGCCGGGAAATTGGTTACACGATAGTTGAAACATTCATGTTTCTACAGAGATTTGTTTAGATTTTGTACACGTTGATATATGGTTGGATCTTGGGTTTGTGAAGTTTGAGGATTATGTGAGTTAGCTTAGCTTTTTGATGAGATTTAATCCATGTTTACGTTTAAAATTGGTTTAATTTAATAGTATGCGCTGCTTATCTTGGGTTGCTCGAGAAGTCTTCCTCGCATGTCGGTAACTTTTCTTCATTTAATTTTAGTAACGAAACTTTTACCAAAAGCAAAAATGAGGTAATGGCCAGCTTTATCTGTCACCGAAAATCTTTAGTTTAGCTGTCATTAGGAACTTAATTTCGTCAATTAAAGCGACAGGCAGTTAAATCATCCCTTCACCTTATTTCTCACAGCCCAGATGTTCCCATACATCATATTATAACGCAAAGTCAACGACCCTAAAAATTCCACAATTCCAAACAAAATTACAGGGGCCACAATCGTTCGTCGCCCAAATGACACGCCCGTGACGGCCAAATGACATAATTGTCAAAATAGTCACTGCACTGACAACCGCACGTGACATCCACAACAGACAGAGACAAATATACACCACCCCCACAACTTTGACAGAGACAGAGAATGGCGCGTCGGTGTCAATTATAGGCGGGGAAAGAGAATTAGAGAGGAGAACACGCCGGTTTCAAATTTGGAACCGTTTTGTTTTAAATCGATAAATCGTTCGATTTCATGTTCGATTGCGTGTGGTCGACATTTCTAAGAATAATTGAATATCAATATTAAGTTATGATTCTATACTATTATGATGATTACCGTGGAGTGAATGAATTCTGATTCATTCATCGCTCAAATGCGAAAATATTTCACGGCGATATTTCATAATAAAGACCATTGATTATATTAAGGGACATTATTATTAAATACGGACCATGTTTTTATGTGCACATTTATTAGTGTGGTATAAGAAAAATCGGTCATATATTTGCGGGTCGCAGTCCTGCCCTTTCGACGCCTGTCGTGCATAAAGTCCGTGATCATTTCTCCTAATTATACGTGTGGCGAAGAGGGCAGGGACTTTTGGTTCGATGTGGGTGTTCGAAATATGAAATTACGAGTTGGCGCGAACGTGTGACAATGTTTTCTTTTTTAATAATAAATGGAGACATTGATTGCTGTTATTATGCCTAATGTGCCTACGTAGGAACTATAAACTTTTTTAATCACTAAAGCGGTGAAGTTTTTTTGTAATAAAATTTACAGCGATAAACGGGGAATATTTATGGGTTTTAAAATAAGTGTAACGTAAGGAGATGTCACGCATTCAACGGTGTGTCATGAAAGGGCGATAATTTTATTTATCGCTTTATAATGAGCATGTTTACACACAGTGTTAAAAAGCGGAGTCATTTATTATGTCATATAAATAATATGAATCATTTTGAGAGTTGACAATAATGTATTACATTTTAGTTTTTTATGTCGATTCCGAATTCCGAATTTAATTAAAGTTTTTATTTGCAATAAAAAAAGTATGACTATTTTACTTTAAGTCTTTATTTGACTAACTACATGCAAGGTAAATTAGTACAAATGGAACAAGGATGTATATTTCATCCACGCTTCAATTCTTGCTTAAATAGCGCTTCCAAGTGTGTGAAATGACGTCAAAATATACCGTCTAATGAACTTTGGCAGGGGAAAGAAATTCTATAACTTCAGTAGGAAAAGATAAAGAGTTTAGCAGTCTTTAGTGTTACTGCAAATTAATAGTTGAGTAAAAAAGTGAGAAGGACTAATGAGGATATTTAAAAGTGAAAAATGGACACCGAAGAAACGCGTACCTATAGTTTATTTTCATGCTATGTTTTGCTATCGCTAAGTAAGAAACTTTTCAAGCAAATTGTGATTACTAGAAAAGTTGAAGAAAACTTGGAAGGGGTATATATCTATATAAGGTGGAGACGACAATACAACAGAAAATTAAATTGCGTAAACCACCACGAAAATTCAATCAAAGATCGTCCAATAGTTTTGTCACAACAGCTAGTCAAAGATCGGTAAAACCCATAGTCGGCCCATCACTACTATTTAGTTTGTTAGAAAAAAATACTTTTTTAATTTCAATGTTAGGATTTATTTGATAGTTCCTAAATACTCCTATGCATTAATATTACCAGAGTTTTCATTTATTGTCGTCTCCGTATTGTCACAGTCATTTTCACAGCTGCATCGCATGGGAAAGCCCGAACATTGCCACAAGATATCTCTCTCTCTTGGAATGACATATAAATTCTGCAAAACTCTTCACCCATAAAACCAGAGCATGTTGTTTACTTAACGAACATAATTAAACCGATTAAATCACTGCTGACCCGCAATTAATCGATTCAACGAACTATCGTTATTAGAATCAATTATTTCATGATCGATAAAAAAACGAGACACACGGAAGCTACACTACGGCCAATTATCCAGAGACAAAAAATCGATTGGATACGATTATGACGGATCGTTTAATCGATTCATGCTTTCGACGTAAGTAGGGGAGGTATGGGAAAATTGCTTACAGGTCAACTTTCTTAATCACAATGTGTAATGTAGGTGGTTTTTGTGTGTGTGCGTGATTTCTTGTGTATGTAGGTACGTGGTTTTATGTTGTGGACCTTGTTGGAAAGAGGTGAAATGCTGCGATTAGAAGAAAAATGGTGTTTGCTTACGCGCGGAAAAAAAATCGGGAAAAAAGTACGTGTTGTTCAAATTACATTTTGCATTTATTTGGATGGTCGAATCTTAGTAGTTTCTGAAGACTACGCTAAGTTCTAATAATTAATACATTCGGAGGATTTAAAGAACTTAACTTACTTAATTTAATCACTTTTACTTCTATTTTAATCAGTATCTTCAAGGTTACCAATAAAAATCCTTAGCTCACCCCAAAACTCGAGGAAAAATACCCAAACGGCTCAACCGTAAAATAACCTTCGATTGTCCCCAAAAATACGTCCAATCAATTTCCTGCCGACCATTAACTCAAAAAAAAAAAAACATGTATAAAAAGGCAAAGTTCGCCGTGTATAGACCATTTCTTCGGGGTCATAGCACCCAACAGGAAGTGGCGTTGCGGGTCGGCGCGCGCGCGGTCGCCTCTTACGAAAAATAATACTCTTTCTAGGTATAACACATAGCCAGTCAGTCGTGTAACTGTACGGTTAAGGAGTTTTTATTCTTGAATCTTATTGTTTTTTACCAATCTACGTGATATTATGCTGTTTGCAAATGTTAAAACAAAATTACATACCTTTTTTTACCCGACTGAGCGGCTGCAAAGACAGGGTTATGTTTTTACTGCACCCTTAAGTGGGTCTTTAAATGAATGGCAGGCTTAATTAAGACGAATTAAGTATAACAATTTGATCAATAAAATACATCTCATTTTATTGATCAAATTGTTATACTTCTATATCGGTGTTGTGTAAAAACAATAATAACTTCTCAGTTGACAGATGTTGTTTTTTTATACGTTTTCTGTTCCTTGTTGCGTTGAATGAGATCATTTGAAAAGCGTTGTAATTCCGTGTTGGCGAGATGTGAATGTGACGTTTACACGAGGTAAATGTCACATTCACATCTCGCCAGCACGGAATAACATCGTTTTTTTACAATGTTTAACTACTTACCTGTAAGATTTAATTGAAATGATTAAGTTATTTTTCTTTTTCTGCCACGTGGAAAGCTACAATTGATTTTCCTGGATAAACAAACTGCATTTTATTCTTAGCTTTATAATACTCGTGTTCATGTTACTTTGGGTTCTATCTTAGACACATTACCTGAAAATGTTAATTGCCATTGTCTTCTTAAAGTAGGCTTTTTATTATTTATTTATAGTTAATTAAAACGGTACAACACCTATTGCATTAATTAACATAAAAAACAATTATTACGTTGACAATAATAATAATATATTTTAATTGTTACTTATGTTGAATATGATTTATGTTAAAATTAACATGGATCAGTGGTCTCCCTAGCATACTTTCTCTCACAGAACACCAGACACATACGCATAATTTTACTCCATTCATCCACAAATACAGCACATTCAGGGGTGGCAGTCAGAAGGGTATTTAGCATGATAAAAGTTATTGTTATTTATAGGATTGATTTCAAGTCAGAATTATTTTGGCCGTATTTTTTCTGCAACTTCATTCCGACCTCCAGAATTTGGCTGCATTAATTTCTGCAAATCTTTCCCGATCCCCAGAATTTTCTCTTTCTCTTTCTCCACAATACAAAAAAGTGAATCGCTCCCAGCCTTGAACCATCAGCAGTCGTCCACACGCGTGTGAACCCAGGGCACGCGGAAGTTCACGCTCCGTGGGTCACAGGCCTACCTTGTGTTTACTCCGACTGTGACCCGCCTTCAGCGCTAATTACGAACCCTTTGACAATTATTAGGAGATTTCCTTGTAGTTGTTCCTTGTACAATCTGCGTAATTGGGTTTAATTATTGGTCCTGGGGTTAAAGGATGTGGTGGGGGTACTTTGTTGTGTTGTTGCGAGAAGGGTTGAACTGTAAGTATTAGACCTCTTCATAAAACTCAGTAGTCTTTGGACTTAGCTAAAAACAACGCATGAAATATATGATGAAACACTAGGCTGATCAAAAGACATGCTTAGTTTCAAAATTAAAAGAGAAGGAGGTCATGTGGGGAATGAAGAGGGGACTTAGTCATTTACGTATTATTCAATACGGAAAAATACTTATTATTGAAGGTAACTCCAAAAACTACCCAAGCAAAATTAATAAAATTTATATGGGACCACCGCGAAAGGTTCATTTACCAAATGAATGAATAATTTTCAAAATCCGTCCACAATTGACGAAAATATCGAGGGACATACATAAAAAAAAAGAAAAACATACATACGCTACGAACCGAACATAGAACCTCCTCCTTTTTGGAAGTCGTTTAAAAACTATCAATCAACCATAGAAAAAAACTAAATCATGTAGAACTCGATAAACAACTTGATCGATTGCAAATTGAAGAATCCTTTCGAGATTAGTGTTCAATCAATCAACTAACCAAGCTAATCTCAGTCCACTGCCCCAGACATAGGCTTAATTCTCTGAGTTTGTTTCGGCCTTTCTTCTCGATAGGAAACGCCGACCTAGTTCTTAAAATATTATTGACTTCTAAAAGTGTTTGTACAAACCTATTTACAGAAAATAAAATAATTTTATTCCAATTTCAAAACTGCGCGCGGTTTAGCGCCAAAAACAAGTGCCGACTCAAGACTAGGATGAATCTCTCAGGTCAAAGTCCACTGACCTTGCAACTTGCAATCACTAATAACCATATAAATATGTAACTCAATCAGAGAGTACAGTTAGTGTCCGTCATGGGAAGGCGCGTCTCATGCATATTGCACTACTTCGCGTTAAAAATTATGTTTTACTGTAGTAATTATACGCTGGGTTACAATGAGCAACGCTGGGGGTAGCAGTGCGTTAAACATCTCTGCTCGCGTGATATTATTCTTTTTTTTGAGATGCTGGCTGGAAAATCATCATCTGCCTGTTCTGTTGGGGTCGGCTTCCAGTATAACCAGATGCAGCTGAATACCAGTATTTTACATGGAGCGACTACCTATCTGTCCTTCACAACCCAGTTGCTGGGTAAACACGATACCCCTGAAACCCTGGCCAAAACATTATTGGTATATATCCAAAACTCTTTATAAAAAATTGGGGGTCGTTGACTGCCATATTTATGCTGAATTATGTTGCCGAAATAGACTGATAACATAGGCAGAAAACCACGGCAGAAGAAAGTCTTGTTGCAAAGGTATAAGTGACAAATAAGTTCCACCTACCTACTATTTTCACTTAGAAAATTCATTGAAAGCTGTACCAATTAGAACATCAAATGAAAACAAAAAGTAATGATTCAACGAACAATTAATACCTTGTCTCATTAACATAAGCTACATATCAACTGTTTAACGCCAGTACTCTAATTTTGTTTGCCCATCGCCCCTTACAACACAAACGACACTCAAAAGTTAATGCTACTGCTTGTAAATAAAGTCCACAATCATTCGAACATTGAGGAGATATATGAATTTTTATGGATGGTCATTTATGATTATGATATCAAAGGAATTGCAACTTAGAAAAGATAGCGTTAGGGTTGTTTTCAGATTGTTTTAATTTTCTGATGGGTGGATATGCTTAGTTAAATTAATAGACGCAATTTAAAAATAAAAAAAACTGGTGTAAAATACTGCGCGATCATATCACACGGTGTTTGTCTGTTGTTTTGTAAATAGCTGTGTTTAGACATGTTAGATTATCATAATATTTTGTTTGTGATATGTAAACTTTCGGCCAAACATGTTTATAATATCTTACTGATAGGTGCAACAGTTTATGTATCGTCACTAGTTTTCTATTAAACATTTAAGGTAGGAATATTTACAGCTGATTTTAAATCTACCACTGAAGAATTTCGACCGTTTATATGTAGCCAAAATAAATAAATCATTATGTGTTGTCCCACTGCCACCAACCAAGGGGCCAAAAATCCAACCAAGGGGTATCGTACTACCCAGTAACTGGGTTGTGGAGGTGAGATAGACAGTCACTCCTTGAAAAATACTGGTATTCAACTGCATCCGGTTAGACTGGAAGCCGACCCCAACATAACATTGGGAAAAGGCTAGGCTGGGTTTTGTATGTATGTCCACTGCAGGGCAAAATTAAAATAACTCTTCAAAAACTTAATTTATATCTGTATGATTTGAATAGTGTTACTTTACAAGCTTCATTCCCAAAGCGAATTTTAGCTTTTGGGGTTATATTCCTAAGCTACATAACTCCTTGGTTAACAGACTTGTGGTTATTTTATTACTATCGAGAATGAAACCAGCAACATTTTAAAATTTCTTTTATATTAATTATTATTAAATTTTAAAATGTTGCTGGTTTAATTCTCCTAGAAACATACGTAACAGAGAATTTCATGCCATGCGCCGTGAGGCACACTCTCCTGCTAATTACTTACATCGTAATTTACACTTTTTTTTTCTTTTTTACTATAAATAATAAATAAAATGTATTTTCTTTCGCTTTAATTCTTGCTTTGAAATGTAACAGGTCTTAACTCATGTTGGCAGGAACTATACGAGAAATGCTCAGCACCCTAATTGCTTAACACACTTGAAATCACAATCTGAATGATTGCTTCATACGTTCGAAACATTTGACTGCTCCACAATGTAAATAATGAAATTAATGTTGTTGAACTGTCAAAATTAAAGTACTTTAAGTGTGTTACGTAATTACCCGCTGGTGATAATATTAGCGAGTCATCATTTAGCAGAGGGATAGGTTGTACTTAATTACTATCACCGGTTGTAGTTTAGTTTAGTATCAGTGCATGAACGATAGTAATATAACTATAACTTTTATAGATATTTCATTACAACGCAATTCTGACGCTAATAAAAAAAAAATTTTCTCTGTCTTCCGCCTTCCACAACCTCAAAACATCTGATTAACCAACTTCATCGTTGAACTGTAATATTACAATTAATTTAATTTAAATTGGCGACACCACAATTAAGATGGTCGTGAAAGTCAGAGACAATAGCAGAACTCTCCCACGGAACATCTTGCCGTGTCACCTACATACACAGAATGTAGATCATGGTTATAGACTAGATTTTTGGTGCAAGCTTTGATAGTTGTTACTAGATGCTTTTTTGTTTGTCTGTGAGAGGCTGCATAACTACAGTTACACCAGAAAAGGTATGAGCTTCGGTAATCTTCGTGTGTCCGAATAAGCGCGAACCTTGCGTCACGGAGTAACTCCCCACAGAAGTAAAGCTTCTAAGTTTTGTACTACCACGCTTTTTTATACATATACACATAACCATCATAATTATGAAGTTTTCTCAATGTCGCGTTACCTAATGCGGTTGCAACTTGTCATCTGTTACTGAAACATTTTGAATAGATTTCTGGAATTTCTTAGAGTTATTAGTCTATAACTAGATATACATGGTAATACAAAATAGGCAAGTACTTCCATGGTTGTAATAGTTCTATAAATAAAAGATCTCAAAATTGCGCGTTCGTATGCTCGAAGATAGACGATGATTGCCGAAGCGCATACTGTTCCTGGGAGATCTGTATGTATGGTAACCTATTCCTTTACTGCTCTGAGCTGATTAGTTCTACCTTCAGACCTATCTGAAATCATTAAAATCCGTCCGTACCGTGTGTGGCTGTTTCGACTTCGCCTACGACACGACAGGATTGACCACTCCCTGAAGCGAATCGTTTAAATTGATGAGATAGTTTTGTGTATGGCCACGCATCCGGACAGGCCAATGTATGTAGTACCTACTAAACATTTTTTCGATACACCCTGGGCAGTCAGGCATATGAACTTACCTGTTAACTAGCTAATATTTTTAACCGCGACTCCTTGGTCGAAGGCCTTAATTTATTTTGGCATCTTCAGGATAACGCCGTATAGTACCCACGACCCGACAACCTCATAGGATAAGATGCGAGACGTGATTCAGAAAAAAAATCATTCCTAGCGATAGCTAGAAAATTTGGCCAAGACAGCTGACCTCCTTGTCTTGTTTAAATAATCTGTTGATCTAAGAAAGTAGGTAATTTATTAATTTTCATCATTCTCTCTAATGAGGAAAGACAACAGTGTGGGGGTAAAGAAAGCTGTGTCTAGAATTTAATTAAACTAATTCTCAGTAGTCTGGCCCTCCAACACTATTTCATATTAGCATATTCTCACGCTCGACCCTTCCGAGGTAAGCAAAAAGAACGGTTAATGGCTACTAGTAACGGTTCATACAATCTACATAAATATTATTATGCGATGAGATGGGAATGAAATCGGCGTAAAATCGAGGCGTTTATCATAATCTGCGTGTACGCAATATTGTCCGTATGACCCGTAACGTGTGAAGAAGAGTTACAGTTAGTGCACAGCACGGCTTGACATAAATGTTGCGGGTTCCTGTAATATACGGACCGTCGCTTGCTGGCAAGAAAAAGACAGTTCATTACTGCGGTCTTCGCAAGTATGATAGACGATTAATTTGAATATTATTAAAATTGTAATCTTGATTATTTTCAGACGCAGAACTCTGTGTGAGTAGGACGCTAGGATTTTAGGATTTAGTGGTGTGGAAGTTACAAACGAGATCAGATCCAGCTGAGCATTATGACAGGTAACGACATTAAACTCTTTATTTTTACCTACTGGATTTTCTCTTACAGAAATATAGGAACTAGCCTACAATTGCCCAAGAACAATTATACACCAGTGAATGATCACGCAGCAAATGAAAAACACTAGCGGAACGCAATTTCTTTACAATCTACATTTACCTCTGAACCGTCCATTAGAACACAAAAGGAAGCCATAATAATAAGTCATAGTATCTCAATCACTGCTGAATCCACTCCGGCGCAGCGCGATGGCGCGTCCCGTCGCGGGTGGCTGCGTTCACAAGTGGAGCAAAGGTGAAAGAACAAACTGAACGGCGCGGACGGTGAAACTCGAGGTAACGTATGTAGGCGGGACTATCTATGATAAGTGTGGTTGATTTTCTTTAAATTAAAATTGTGAGAGGCTCTGATGGATATACAACGGTACAAGGATCTTTTGGCGCGTGGCCTAAAATCGGAACAAACTTCGCTATCTTGTTTTATCTACCAATAACCCTGTCAATGTCATTCAGGCGCCAAAAAATCCTAGTAACATTAAAAGATGCAAAATCCCAAAGGTTTTAGTTTGACGACAGATGAAAATAATAGGCTTTCAGAAACCTGAGGGGATCTTGTTAGAAAATATTACTAGCTAAGCTAAAAAACAAATCAATTGTAGTAAAGACTCCATAGCTCATGAGGTAAGTAACGAGCTAAGCTTCCCGTGGGCGTACAGACATCGTACCAATTATATTATATTTAATATAAGTTGTATAAGTATTCAATGTTGACGATAGATTTTCAAGCTGTTGGAGGTTCAATTTCTTAGAATCAAGGGTTGAAGATCATTCTTTACGTACCCACTAGGTACGGTATTTTGTTTAGTTTCGTTTAAGCAAGAAACAGGAAATAAGGTCCATAAAAAACTTCCTTATCGAGCAATATGGCTTAAAAACAAATGACAGTTTTTACAAAGGGCTCGGTGAACCATCTCCGCAAACTTTTCACGAACGAATGCTCAGAAACAAACGAAACGATATGCCAAAAGCTTAGTGGAACTCGCTAGGAATCGGCGCCTAGTAACTAGAGACTGGTGCTCGTAGATTTCCTTACGTGGGCGGAGTCACAGCATGGTGGGTGTATGATTTGTGTATGATTTCCTTTTACCTACGCCGATGTTATAGGAATTTGTTGTGTTTGCATGTCTGGTATCTTAAAATGTTATTAGTCAAATAATATAATTTCATGCAACGATGCAACCTGTCAGTGTTAACTTGAACTAAAAGTCAGGCCGATGAGAGAATGCGTTCCTGACACCTGTTAGTTGGACTATTTCTAGTAGTAATAAGGATCAAATTCGCAAAACACATATTTGTTAGTATAAAATTGACAGGTGTCAAGAAGTACGGTCGGCCAGGCTGTAAGTACGGTCAAATTATGGTTATTGACAACAGTTAATGTATTTGCAAAATCTCACACCGGCCATCACTATTTACAATAATTATATACAAGAGACTTTTCTGGGTACAATACATATTGAAATCTATGCGTGTGTTTGTGTGTATGTGTGTATGAATGTGTGTGCTGTATTTATGTGTAATTAAAATTACTTTTTTCAAAATAATCCTTCAAAAGTAACTTAATTATGTATAGATAAACGTATGACATTGATAACAACACCGATTCGTTTGACGTACCAACCACAAAATGACGTCTTCGCATAAACTAATATTTTATTACAAGTAACGTAAATTAAACCTATTATCATTTTAGTTATTTGCTGAAAATTGTGCGTCAGTTGGTCTAGTGATATTGGGTTTTCCATTAAGAATTTCTCAATAGCAGCCCGGAGTCTGGATTTGTGCCTGGTGATGGCAATAGACTCGCTCCCTAGTACATGGGACTTAGATATAACTGACGATATATCTTAGCTGCCATGGCTTATTTGTAATTTTTGAATTGTTTTTATTTTTATGTACGGACGCTTTTTTTATGCACGTCTTTCTACATTGTTCTCACATGTACAAGTAATTTCAACATGAATTATGTAACCAATTTTTGTAACAATTTATTTGATTTAAAAGAGTGTCCTTGGAATTTCTTGCCCGTTCTTCTCCATAGGTACCTACTACGCTTTGGAATGGGCAACTAGCTTCATATTTTCTGACTGACTGACTCCTTGACAATTCAAAAGTGCCTGTAATTGGTTTAATTGAAATAAATGCTTTGAGTTTGCGCGTTTCGCGCGAGTAAATTTATTTGTAACCCTAACAAAATATGAGGAATTATAATCATTAGAATCAGCAATATAACTCCTTATGTTAAAACTGGCCTCAAATGTCATGATTTCATGAAATAGTCATGCAATATGATTACTTATATATGAACTTAGAGATTTGTATTGTTGATTTTTGTGATTATAACCTATAAATTAGTATTTGATACGGCTGCGAATCATATTTAGATCAACATAAAACCTGATATGATAATGATAAACACATTGCAAAAAAAATATTCCGCGGGCTACCTGAAGCTTTCGCCTTAAGCTGATACCACTAGCAAGTTCCTTTGTAATATTTACTAATTTGTTCACAACAGTGGAGGTGCTTCAAAATAGGTCACTTGGCAGTCTGTCAGCTTGCTTTCAGACCTAGTTTCAGCATAGAATACTAATACCTTATTCTTGGAGTTAATGATCGATTTCTAACTTGTATTGTTTACTAGTAAGTACATACATTGATGGCCTATTTGGCACAGTGCCAGAGACTTCCCCGCTACGGTGCGGGATTGATTCCCGCGTCGGGACAATGGGTGGTTTCATTATTTTGCATGATACGATGTCTTTATTGCGATGTGTGGACATCTGTATTAATGTATAACCCTCCCGTTTGTTCTATGGAATTGTAATGCGTGACCCACGTATCCAATTATGGAGCTGCTAACACATAATAATATGTTGAAACCTGCACTTTGATTATTCTAATGTTTCCCCGAATGAGTCGAGTTTAGCTTTCGATATCTGCACCAGCACCCTAGTCAAAGTCACTCTTATTATCAGTGAATTCCCACTTTGATAACAGCTTCCGTCAATCCCATAATTATTATTATTAATGAAAGATCTTAGCCAAGCACAATGCTTATTATTAAGAAAGGGTTTCCACTAACTAAATTCTTATTCTTTATTATTTCTGTTTATTTTTAATACAAAATAAAAATAAAAGATCAAATTAACAGCCGTATAGTTTTCATTGACACCGCAAAAACGACTGCACGACGTGACTTTGCATTGAGGGGAGACATTATTCCAAAAATCATCAATCCGCCGTTCACTATACGAAAACCAAAAGCAATTCGAAATGAACACACCTTAGCATTACGCATGTATTAGTAAAATGTAAAGCAATCGTCGGAATCAGTCCAGAAGGTCGGGTGGCGACTCGTTGCCCAACAGTAAAATTATTCATTGAAGCGACCCCCGACACTGTTGAATGCTGATTCATATTTATGAACATCTTCTTTTATTGCCTATGTGTACGTTTGTGTCAAGCTAGGTAGATACTGGTTGTATGAAAGTAAGCTCTATTGGTAGGTAGTTTTGAAGGAATGAGGAAAATATCGTGAGGAAAGTTTTGAATATGAATGTGTATAGCTAAAAGAGTAGAGGCAGACCAAAGAAACGATGGATGGACTGTGTGAAAGATGATATGGTTAGAAAAGGGATGACTACCGAGATAACGACTAATACCTTTCCACCATTAATTGTAAATTCTTTCCAAATTACTTAAATATATGGATTTGTTGCTACTGAGAATCAGTGACTCCTAAGTCACAGGAACCTACACCTAGTTGAGGAGTCGAGTATTTAAATATTGATCTTTGTATGAAGCTTTTTTTTTGTTTTAGTCATAAGGATATTGTTAAGGGCTTTTGCTGAAATAAACAATTTATTCATTTATTAATAGGGAAGTATGAAAGAGAAATACCTGTTGCGTCGACCCCAAATACTTTGTGATAAGGGCAGGAAAATGATGAGGCTTTATTGATAGTTGGTAGATATTTTTGGTATCAATGTTTTTAAATAGAAACTAGGTGGACGTATGTGTGCCTCGGCTACGCCTCGCCCCACATTTTCACGATCGTCCCTCAATGCCCTTGTTGTAAGTCAAATTTTAAACAGAAATCTTTGAGCTTAGTATAATAACTGTGTGTCCACTGCTACAACTGCGGTGTGATATGCTAATACACATTACTCATTATATTATAAAACCGTGTGTTTTACTACCCAATACAAAATTAGAATTGTCCGCTCCCAATTGTTCGTCAAAATCGGCCAAGGGTTACTAGAATATGAACCATGTAAAAACAACCCAATTCTAACATAATGACACTCGACAAAGCACTTCACACAATGCAAAACATAAGGCTAGGTGCACAATAACGCCCTTCTCGCGCAATATGCAGTTTTTGCGCAATTCGTACGCTGCAATGATCGTGCGAAAATGCTTCTTGTTCGCCAGTTTCATTGTCATGTACCAACTATTTATGAATGTGTGTGAGCTCACCTGAATTGAGATTGGGTGGAGATAATACGTTGCGAAACAAAACGCTTAATTTGTGTGATAACTCGGTAAGGTCTGACCACTAGATCGGTCGATGACTCGGCTTCTTAGAGACGTCATCGCTGAATTCTCACGGCTATTATTATATTTATTTTCAGCCCGTTAGCTTGTTCTACAGGTGGCAGCAAATTGGATAATTTCATACTTTGTTGTTTTAAATAAATAGCATTTGTTGTAAGGATTGTTTCGTGTTTAATTTTAACGCACTCGGTGCGTTTTATGTCCTGTCATGATCAGCTGGTCAGGTTCGTCCAGTGCCATATGTGGTGTAAGATCATTCTTATAAAATATTATAATTTTATCAGCCATGAATACCTTATAATGCTGGGGAATTTTTTGCACCACTTCTTCTTCCCAGCTAAAGTACTAGAAAGTGGTAAAGGTTAGTTTTGGGAGACTGTCTTATGTAATTTTGACGTTCGAAAATAGTGTTGATTCTCTTTAACGACTTTTGTTTTTGATTTGCCCATTTTTTCCCAAATGTGCTTCAGCCGGCTTTCAATGCAATCTAACATAAGATATGCCTGAAAACCCTTCAAAATCTTAAGTCACAGTTCGTGCAGATATACTTTTCATGTTATAGCTATGACAGGCAGGAGAATTACTGAACTCAAACTCAAAGAATTTATTTCAAATAAACCAATTACAGGCACTTTTGAATTGTCAAGGGGTCGGTCAGTCAGAAAGATGAAGCTAGTTGCCCATTCCAAAGCGTAGTAGGTTCCTATGGAGAAGAGCGGGCAAGAAACTCCACGGACACTCTTTTAAATCAAAATATGTTACAAAATTACTGATATACACATAACATCACGCCTGTAATCCCTGAAGGATTAGGCAGAGGTACCTATAGTACACCCACATTTCGCCAGTTGTATTTTAGTCCCCTGTAATAGGGGGCGAGCCTATTGCGATCAACCGGGCATAAATCTAGACACCGAGCTGCTATTGAGAAATTCCTAATGCAATGGATGGAATTAGTGATATATACAGGGTGTTTCAGAAAGGTGTGGTCTTTAAGGGTGTAGTACAAACTATCAAACTGAACAACTTTCTCCATGGGACCAATGTCGTAATTGCGTAAAATAGTCTGTACCACCCTTGAATTTTCTGATACATCCTGTATAAGCGTATTTTCATATTTTAAACGAAAATAACTTTACATGAAATTTTTCGTAGATACAGGTTGTTGCCCAATTTGATTTAAAGAAATCCAAAAATTAAAACGTATCTCAACTAATCGGATTACAGCGCTGACCTCAACTTTAGAAAGGTAAATTACAGCGGTAATTAAGAAAAAAACGGTCGGTACATATGGTCGTGCTCTAACGGCTATTGTCTCGGGAAAAAATATTCTTTATACGTACATAGAATCGTTTTTATCAGATTTTCGCACGGTCCGACACTTAACTGTTCATATATACAGTGTGCTCGGATAACGCGGTAAATTTACGGGTAATATGGCGAAAATATCGCTGGAATTGCGCAGTTAGTTATTCTTAATTAACTGCTATTTAAAGTAAATAGCGTCATGAGTGGAGGTTTAACTGTCAGGTGGTAATGGTTTAATTTAACTTTAATAATGACAATGAGAGACCTTTTGTCCCAGATTTATTTTAATTTTATTTTTGGTGTTTCTTATTAAGTAGTAGCAACCCGCCACGGCTTCGCACGGGTAGAAGAGAATATAACATTTTTTTTTCTGTCGTAATATCTATCAGCTATCAGCCAATTTCCACAAAACCTTAAATGAATTATACACTTAAACCTTCCTCATGAATCACTCCGTCCATTGTTGGAAACCATATGAAAATCCATTCGGTAGTTTTTGAGTTCATCGCGTTCAGACAGACAGACTTGGCGCGACTTAATATGTAGTAGTGATATAGTTTGTTAATTATGGTTAACACTGCTTCAAATAAAAACGAATTACACTTATATAATCTTTTAAGTAGAATAGTTGAGAAATACGTCCACCACATCCGTTTCCAAACAACTTAATCACCCTGTATACATTTCAGTGTAGCAATTAATACGTTTTGCGCCACTACAGTTGCGCCACTGTTGCGCAGCCATCCTTGGCGGTGGCTCCCGAAATATGCCCCAAATGGACTGACCTTGCACCTATTTATTTTTATATTGTCTGAATTACATTTCATTGTGAAATGAAAGAGGTTTGAGTTTCATTATTATGACATAATGTTATACACGCCTGTAACTATTAAACAACCGCCGGAGTATTATGTAAAATTCTCACCGTGTGCTTAAGGTGCAGTGAGATTGAGCTGTCAATAGTGTCAATCCCTAGCATCAAGTGGAATGACAGTTCCGTTCAGTTAAGTTTTCACGGTGAGATTTTTCAAATCACCGTGTTGCTTGTGTTGGCGATTTCAAATTCAGATCAATGACATAATAGATTCTTGTATAAAAAAAATTGTACAAATCAAAAATATTTACCAAAGTTGGGTACTATTTTTGTAAATTATTAAATATTTTCATCTGCAGCTCTGCAGCAGAATCGAATCTGGTGATGTCATAAACTGCCTTTGCCTATGTTTTCATTTGTAAGGAATAATTTACTTGGCGGTGATAGCGATAATACCCGCCAGTTTCAGAATGAAAACATAATAATATTTAAAAACTGCAAGATATGGTTAAAAGTTTTCCACGAATCACTTGAGCAAAAACATTTCAAGCAGGTTTAAAACATTAAAGTTCCGTTATACAATCCGTCCAGAATTTTATCAATTTTTTTTAATATCCTTCTTTGTTCATAGACCAAATTCGAAGTACCGGCCATAAAGGCAGGCGCACACTGGCCGTGCATACCAAGTAAGGCGGAGCTCACACGTGACGCGACTTCCGTTCGGCTGGGTATCAGCTGATGCATTCCTTTGGCGTTCGCTTGATGAGTGGGACTTTTGAACTTGCGTATTTATTTTGAAAATTGAATTTGGAATGCGTAGAATTATTCATTTGTTTTACGTTACTGACATTTTCAAAATACATGGCGTGAATGTAATTAGTAAGTACTTTATAGAAGCCATGTTCTATGAAATAATGAAAGGTTTTGTGAAAAATAAGCATTTTTTGCCCTTAGGAATTTCTTAGTAATACCCCGGAGTTTGGAAGTTGGCGCTTTGGTGGTGTGATACCCCCGCGCCTCGCAAAGCACGTTAAGCCGTTGGCCTTGCGCTTGAGTACTCTCCGGTCGTGTCGGATTGCCGTCCCATCGGACTATGAGAGTGAGGGAAGAGAGAGGGCGCCAAAGCTGGTCCCGCTGGGATTGTTCGCCATGGTCTGGCAATTTGAGGGCTTTTTGCGGCCTACCCAAATGTTCGTCTCATCGTTGAGCTCCTTAAGTTTTGAGTTGAGCTGCACGGTACGTGTGGTTCTTTCCTCAAAAGACCATTCCAGACACGAATCTACATGGTCTTCATGATCTAACCAATAAAATGTCTGGACTTTAAAAGAGACTATGACCTCTGAGTTTGTTTCGGCCTTTCTGCTCAGAGTAGTCAGATAGGAAACGCCGACCTCATCTAGTACGGTACTTAAAATATGATTGATTTATGTAAAAGTGTTTTGTACAAACCTATTTACAGAAAATATAATCATTTCATTTCATGGCCGAACTACGGTCTGGAGGACTAATATTATCTATCAAGAACGGAAAGGAAGCACTATGCTTAACAGTAAGGTAGTAAAACGCTGATAAAACTTTTGTAAAATGATTTATATAAAGCAGTTTCTAGTCATAAATGCTTTTAAACGAAGTTATAACCTAACATTTTCGCTTGATTATCATAAATTATATACCGTTAATAAACGATAACTGTTCTACACCAAAACATTGCAAAACCACCCTTAACTTTACTGACATAGAGTCCACGCCGAATGCAAAATGTAAATTGGTAGTTTTCTACACATTAAGTTCATTGTGTATAGTGAAAAGATTTTCCCACGAAAAAAGGAAAACGTGTGTTGAAACTAGTTGCGACACTGTGTTGCGTGTTCTATGGCGCAGTGAATGGCATGCTGTAAGGTCATAGTGCGTTGACATATGAATAAATGTGATAAATAATACGCTTAAATGAGGTTTTAGTCGATTTTCTACTGGCTAGAGAGGCTGGTTGGAGAAGGCGGTAGTTAAAAAGTAAAGTTTGTTTTAAAATTGGAACGTTTCGGGCTGTATGATCTTAGGATCCTTGACTGCGTATTTAGACGTATTTTCAACAACGACAACAACATAGGCCACGACTTCATCATAAGGCCCGTAATCGTTCAAAACCGGAGCTGGAGGTAATGAAATTAAGATGCCGTATAAAAGAAAACAAATCAATCTGCCTGCCTAGCGTTTTCCCAACTCTGTAGGGGTCAGCTTCCAGTCTAACTGGATGCATCTCAATACCAATATTTTACATGGAGCGACTGCCTAACTGATCTCCACGACCCAGTAACTGGGTAATACGATACCCCTTGATAAGACTGGTTGTCAGACTTTCGGGGTTCTGAGGACTTGTAACGACTGTCAAAGATCCACGAATGACAGCCGGGACCAACGGCTGAACGTGCTTTCCGAGGCACGGAGGAGTCTTGGTATGTAAAGAAAACAAATAAAGAAGTGTTTGTAGCCACCAACTGAAATGTACCTACTGACGAGCCTTCAAATCGTTCTCAATAAAAAAAGGTTTTCAAATTGGCACTGCGTTATTCATCAACTCATATAACCAAAGTCTCTCCAACAATATATTTTCTATTTATTATTTAAGTATTTACTTTAGAGACTAAGTCGCAATTTATTTTTTATGACCACAGATTAAAAAAATCTCATAAATTAATCTTGCATGACATTGAGCGATATAATTGCGCCTGCGCCGAAGGGCACTGGGCTTGAAAAACTTGCCTCCTGAGACATCTTAGCCGTAGTAATTTTCCAGTTTTCCTTATACAATTAATTGTTGTTTTATTCAGTCATTTTCTTGTTATGCTAATTGTGATGTTCATGAAGTATGTTTGTTATAAACTGAAGTGTAAAAATAAAAAGTAATATGTTGTATTTTTAAGTGTTTATTTGATTTTGATTTTACCGGGTCCGGGTGTGCTCATTAATTGTTCGTTACACTTTTTGCTACCTAAAAATATGTTTAAAAAAATGCTAAGTGTGTATAAAAATGTATTACAAACAAGTTTTCAGTCAGTAAAAGATTTTCAGTTGAAAATAGCCTGGAACACTCTTCATAGCTTAGTATTCCTAGGAGTAGGGAAAGCTTTAACTACATAAATTATGTTAAATTCCTCGATTTCTTAACGCTACAACTAATTACAGTAATTACGTATTACACCTTTTATCATGATCCGAGGGTTTCGAACGAAATTACTAATCCATTGCTTCATAGGTTTGAAATATTCGTCTGCTCAACAACGTAAATAACGTATTGAACGAGGCTGAGCTGTCAAAACGAAAGGAATTGCGAATTGTCATTTTATGTGTGTTATAGGTTACCCCAACTAGAAGCTGGTATGAATATTTAATTAAAAAGTGATTAAAACATATAAATATCGTTTACCTACTGAAAACAGTTTTACAAAAACTTTAACTCAATAAAACGGACTCGTAAATAAACGTACTACCACAGATAATATCGCTAAAATACATGAATGTATCACAATGTATGTATCGTGAAGAAACTCTATAGTCTATGCGTATCATTGTGAAATATTCGTGGGCGGTACTTATGTGTATGTACCCCACGGCTATTAATCATAGACTCAGTTTAATTGAAGATGATACGATTTTTCAAGGCGAATATATGGAAAATAATTACTAGCGTCCGCGCTTAACGAGCGGTAAGATTTAGAAACGGAACGCCTACCAACTACTGTTGGTTAGTCATTGTTTCATGAAACGGCTAAAGTTTATTTCAGTTTCATATAACATGATGCATAGTTTGTTTGTCTGGCTACAAAAGATCTTTTATTTTTTATGGATCTTTGGCCGTCGTTACGGGTCGTCAGAAGCCCGAAAGTCTGACAACCAGTTTTACCAATGGATATCGTATTACCCAGTTACTGGGTACTGGGAAAAGGTTAGGCAGATTGATTGAGGCAAAGTACAAAGAGAGCGATTGCTCGTGCATTTTACTGCTCAATGTGCTAACTATAATGAGCTTAACTAGAAGACTCGATGACTTCAAAATGCTTTAGTCCCTCATTCTAGATTTTATAAAAGCTGTACTGCGACGACGGCTGGTTTCTTATGTATTTCTATAAAACCGACGTGTTACTAACTACGGAAGGTAGTTCATAGAAATACATAGAAACCAGTCTTGTCGTGGCAACACTTCGGTTGCTGCTGCCGCCTGCGGTCGGCTACAGAATGGTACATTTAGGTAAATTTGCTATAACCTTACTAACCAAACAAAAGAGTATCGCCTAAGCAAAAGCCATCAATCTGCCTAGCCTTTTCCCAATTATGTTGGGGTCGGCTTCCAGTCTAACCGGATGCAGCTGAATATCAGTATTTTAGATGGAGCGACTGCCTATCTGACCTCCACAACCTAAGCAGAGTTCGAGATGAAAATCTGCCAAAAGGTTTCTCCTCGACCGGCCACGTAGCCATGCGTACAAACGTTTGCTCACAGCACGGAGCCGGACGGATCTTGCCACAGCCTCATTAAAGATTCTAGGTCGTTCTGCAATCGTTAATTAGCGAGATAAGTACTGTATTAATTGTGTACGCCATTGGAGCGACTATCGCGCCATCTTGTGAGCGGCGTTAGGTTGGGTGCAGATGGGAGACTTCTTGATTTTGGGCTGAAGGTTTTGTGTAAAAAAATACTCTTGGAGAACCTTAGGAGCTTTAAGAAAAAACTAATTTTGATTTTCTAGGGGTTCCTCTATTATTTTCGCAAATTATTTATTTGCGAAAATTAAGACTATTAAGAATATTCAGACGGAATTTAGGTTTCTTTGGTTATTGTGACAGTGTTTTGAATTTGTGTACCTTTTTGGAAGTTTTTAAAAATAATGTTTTTTTTTTCATAAAAATGTGCTCCATGTTCACTTGACTTTATAATATCACCATTTTCATGGACAAAGACTTTTTTTTAAATTTTAAACAATCATCGTGACTGAGCGCCGCCGCCACCGTCTGAACATCGCCTTACCACGATGATTTTCGTTGGTTTGCATAAATCTTTTCATTTCTCGCCTTTACTTCGAGGTCACTATGAAGACTCTCAAGCTTTTGTATTGCCCCAACTTTTATATATTTGAGTCGCAATCAAGAATAAATTAGACGTCATTAGTCTCATTTTAATAAGTTAAAAGAACTTTCTACTTTGTTTAGATGAGTTTTATTTCCTTTATTTATCCTGAAACAGGACATGTGGATATGGAGGAATTAAATTTACACATTCAGGTTTTATATAAACTTAACATCAAACGATGTTAAGTTTACTCCTAATGTTCATAATGATATTTTTCTTCATTCTTTCTTTGTAAGTAGAAAAAACTAAATATTTTTTTATGGTTATGTAGTTGTTTGGTTATAAGCAAATTATGTAATGATTTTTAAAATTTTGTTCATTTTATTATGCTGTATTTTTGTGTTCATACACCATTTTATACTTGGTTTCCTACAATAATTAAAATTGAAAATAATATTGTTTAAAATAATTAATAAATTGTTAGAGCTGTCTTACTGTGACGATGACGCAGTTCCTTAATATGAGGTCAGCTTACTTACCTGAAAAAAATAAATTTATGGTAAAAATATGCAAACAAATTAAAGTTTTATTAAAATAATCTTGATATTCAATTATTTATATAATACATAATATAGGTGAAATCCTTGACAACAATATAAAACCACTTAGATGCTATTTACAAAATTAATGTTTTATACTTAAAAATAAAAAGTTTTTGCATCTTAAATTAAGGCATACCTATTCTATCTTAACCTTGCGCTTTCCGAGATATTTCTGAAATGCCTATAATATTTCCAATAAAAGAATCCCGTCGAAAGAATAAAAAACGATAAATAAATGCGTTTGCAAAGCTTTTTCTTAACTTTTGCGTTTTTGATATTAGGGAAAAAAACTGTTAATTATTAATTATGTTTATCTTTCTTGTCCAGCTGAAAAGAAAGATTTTTTTGATAGTTTGACCAAAATAGGTTCAACCAACCATATTAGTTGTCATGACATTAAATAATATTTTGAATTGAAAATGCTCGCAGAAACCGGGTATCCGAAAGCTTTTTCAGTTGAATGGCTAGTCAGACAGCTACATAGAAATAACCACAAAGTAATAAACACAAGTAATAGGTAACTACAAAATATTCTGTTGAAAATAATTTCCAATGTTCCTTGCTGTCTTGACTTTCACGCGCAAGTAAACATTATTACCGTTTGAAGGAACGCTTCAAACAAATGATAAATTATTCTATGCACAATAATATTGGTTTTTGAAATGAGGTTGGTACCTTTATAGGTACTATTTATAATTTGAAAGCTCGTCTACTAAATATGTTTTTAACGAAATAGGTACCTACAGAACAAACAATTACAGAACCTAAATCACAGAAAAGCGAGAATAACATATGATTTGCAAACATTTAATTAAAGTTTATAACCACGGCAATGTAAGTTGATGCATGTTTGTTTTTCAGTGATTCCCATGTCATTATATAAAATTTATTACTGGCCAGCTTACGTAGGAAAAAAACGAGAAAAACAGCAAAGAGGTCAGTTATCGGGTGATTAATTTTCAAACCGTGTATCCTATTCGAATTGCGTTTGGAAACGCACCAACGCTTACCATTTCGGATGTGTAGTGTTGCGAAATTAGAACGGATATTGCTCGTTCCTCTCGGCGGCTGTTCTGATAGAAATTTGAATTTTGCCGGTTAACTGCCGCCGTCCGGCCTCGTTACACCTCTTTGTTATTTGGACATGTATCCGAACGGTTTGGCGGGAGGTGACGAAGCGTTAAGACGCCATTTTGTTTCGACAGATTAGACGTTAAATGTCTAATTAACTGATTGCGTAAGAAATTGATACCTACTTGGCAAAACGTATTCCTTCGAGTAATTGTTGCTTGTATTTCATAGAATGTGCAGGATTCTATTACGAACGAACTTTTGATAAAGTTTAAATAATTATTTTGGGGTACACAGTTCACAAGGAAGATGGCTTCCTTTGTCAATTCGTAGCCGTTACAAATACATCTTCTAACCAAGCAATTTCAGTAGAAAACAGCTTTCCAGTTTTCAGTATCTAGGAAAGTATTTGCAGAGTAACGCTCTAAGTTTCTCAATAAATTTTGGACCCGAAAAGCCATATGTAAAATAGCCTTTATCCAATGTAACAATAGTGAACATTTAATGCGACAAGTGAGGCGTGCTTGACGGAAATTAAATGCGTATTAGCCGCGCCTCCGACCGTAGCGTAGACTTGTATGAAGCTCACTGGACTGATCCTTGTCCACTTACTTGTCTACTACCAGAATACCCGCGAAACGTCGCGTTAAAAAAAAAAAAAATTCTTTATGGCACCTCTTTAGGTCATGAGCTATTCGAAGTCAAATGGCAGTACAATGCGAGAACCTTGAATTCTTCCTGTGCAATCCAAAGTGAACATAATTAGAAGTTTGGGTCACTTTGGGTGAAATTGACTTTCTAAGAGACTCGATTCTGATTACTAAGCAGAAAAGTAAGGAACATTCCAGAAGAATTCGGAGAAGTCTATTTTTCATAGCGCGCAGCAGTAAATTTCCTAGGCGCTGAATCATCTTACAAGTTGACTTCCGTAAACAAACATACATTGAAGAAGCACTCGCAATTTTTAATCATAGGAAAACTGTGCTCTTTTACATTTTGAGCAGCATTATGTTAAAATTCCTTCTAGGGTTTGTAAGTATATTCCGACTCCAACCAGCACCAACCATCATTCCAACCAGCGCTGGGGCTCTATTCCGCATAGGGTCGCAGCATTATGCTGAGCGATGGCCCTTTTGCGTGGATGTGACGCATATTTTCCCCCAAATTTCATGTTTTGTGTTCTTTCTTTGCGTCATGTTTTCGCAAATAAACGTTTTTCTTAACTAGCGTCATCATCTGCCTAGCTACTATGTTGGGGTCACCTAGCGTATCATTCTAAAATAAATCATATAACCCAATCTGCATATAGAAAAACGGTACCCTCTTCGATACCAATACGTGGGTTATCACACGGCCAGGGCGCTCCCGCGTCTAACTGTAGACGAAGTCACGGGTCGCGGCGCAGGCAATTAGTGGAGCCGCCCACCCGTGACGCCACTTCGGACCAGCTCGGGCCACTTCGGGTTACCTCGGCTTGGTGCTTGAGATTTTTATTAGAGTTTTAAGTTTTGTTGTGCGTATTTTAGACAATTTTAAGCAGTGCCAACTATGTTTTTGACCAAAATGATAGGCTAAGCCATTATTGTGGAGCTCTTTGTGAAGAGCTCCACAATACTACTGCTATACTTATTCCTGCCATCAAGCAGCGTTGCTGTGTTACAGTTTGTAGGGTTTTTGTGCGCACACGCACATTCGATATTTGACCTTTTTCTCTGGGATGGTAACATATTACGATGTCTGCGATATTGCAGATGACCAGAGGCTGCTATGACCTCTTAACATTTTTCGCTTTATTTTGTAACTTGTAACCAATTCAATTAACGATATATCTTACATGTTCTTTAATCATTAAGTTCTATGCTAGTGTCGTTCCTTTCTGTAAGTGATTCACAATACCTTAAACTATATATGTGATTTTTTTTGTGTATGTTTTAGTGAGAGAGTTTGTATGTTTTTTTATTATGTGTGTATGTTGAAGTGCCATACCAATAAATAAATTAATGAGATGGACAGACGCCCGCATCAGCTTTTTTGTCATCATAAAAAAGCGAATTCAGTATTAAAGAAAACAAATAACGGACGAAGTAGCAGTATTTAGCTAAGTACTTGCGTTTGGGTCCATTACCGATGTTGGATACCAGAATATTTTGGGCCATCATCTGATGTTGACGTATTACGTTCAGACGCACATTTGAAGGTCACCCTTCGACATGGGTCACCGCAACCGCGCCCAGCTGTGTCACACGCATGTACAGGATGATTTTAAATGTACACAAAAATCATTATAATGACATAATGCATGAGAAAATGTAGGTAGGTTAGGTTGCGATTTGCGACTACTACTCCTAAAAGTTTTAAGAACTTTTCTTTTATCTTGAAGTTTTCCGTGGCTAAAAATGTTTTACTTCTAATAAGTACCATTATTGATAAACTAAAACTGACTTCAACTGTTCCTTTCTAGCCTGAAAAGTCAGAGGAAATAGTAAAAACAACAGGGTGGATTCTGTTCTGTCTTTTGCTAGTGCAAACAATGAGAACGATTGAAGTAAATTCCGTATGTTTATTAGACGGCTGAGTACGTAAGCATGCAAAGCTTACATACTAAAGTCTTCTAGTATAAAAAGCCTAATTAAACCTCTTTTAATTACAGTGTAATGTAAACTGCCTGTATATCGCCATGGTCTGTACTCCACGATATGTGAAATCAACCGTGACACCGAAGGACACGCTGCTATTATATTATTTATAGGAAAAATACGAGTCTTTCCCACTAAACAACATGTTATAACTAGTCTGTTTTTTGTATTTTATTATTAATTATTCTTTCTGACAAAGCTGAAGCTTTGGTTTGCTAAGAAAGCGGTAAACGGTCACACAATAACGGGTGTCAGAATACAGAACGTTTTTGACAGTTTAAGGTTCATACGCACACGTCAGTCACGTCAACGTCAAGTCGCCGATCAGTCACGTCAATTTTAAGAACGTGTGTGGACAAATAGTGTCATGGCAATGCCCGTTTCTTTCGCAGCAATACAAGTTTTGACTTGCTGTTGAAGCGAAGTCGACTGAGATGCGCCGGTAGAGACGTAACTGATGTGTGTAGCCAACGTCCTACAACTTCTACGTAACTAAATTTTTTGACGTGACTGATCGGCGACTTGACGTTGACGTGACTGATGCGTGCGCATGAACCCTAAATGAAAAATACTGGTGACAATGACAGATTTTCATGGCGGTTGTTGTAATGTGATGGATCCGCTCTTCTAAGAAACCTCAGCTTAATGAGACACAATAACTACTGTAACGTCAACCCCGGGGGCACTGCACGGGTAACAATAAAAGAAGAAATAGAAAAAGGTTATTACGTTTAGGTATTACTGACACGTATTGACTGGCCCTAATTTCTATCAGGATGTCTGTTGAGTCATTGAGTGTTAAGGCTCGTTCACACCGGCGCGACTTGTCGCGCGACGCGACTTTAACAATACAATTTCTAATAAAACTTCACGATTGAACAATTGCCGGTATCGCGTCGCGCGACAAGTCGCGCCGTTGTGAACGAGCCTTTAAGTTTTGTAACGCAGAAACAAGAATTCAATCAATCAACAGTGCTTGTCATAAATTCATTATTATTAACACTGACGTCTTCCATGATGTGTCACAAGATCTGGCACAAATCTCTCAGTTGATTGCAACTTTAAAGTCATTCAAAATATTCAATACAGAAGATTTCATTTCACTTAAACTAACATGGGCACTTATGAGTGAGGTGTAGGGAGACTGTACGCCTGTCAACAAGTACCAGGTACTTAACAAGATACAAAATGATCAACAAATCAAATCATCAATACGTATACAAGGCCTGCAACGTTCTCAAATTA
The DNA here is from genome assembly GCA_914767815.1 of Eupsilia transversa. Taxonomy (NCBI): domain Eukaryota; kingdom Metazoa; phylum Arthropoda; class Insecta; order Lepidoptera; family Noctuidae; genus Eupsilia; species Eupsilia transversa. The sequence goes on along the minus strand of OU611894.1, from coordinate 7,210,526 downwards.
TAACAGACTAACAGCGCCCCGCGATTTTACCCGCATAAGTCTCGATCCCGTGGGAATATCGTGATAACAAGTAGCCTATGTGTTAATCTAGGTTATAAACTATATGTGTGCCAAATTTAATTCAAATCCGTTCAGTCGTTTTTGCGTGAAAGAGTAACAAACATACATCCATCCTCACAAACTTTCGCATTTATAATATTTGTAGGATTATCACTTTACTACCAATTACATCAACTCAGCCTAGCTTATCACCAGCTGGACATGGACCTCTCCTAAGTTGCGTAACCACCCGGTTCTTCGCCTGTCGTATCTAGTCTTTCCCAGCCTCCTTTTTAAGGTACTCGGTTCAGCAAGCCGGGGGGGGCCAACACAGTTGAAGTTTCTAAAAGTTTCGTGTCTATTTTAGAAAAACCAGTACTTTTTTAAATTATTCCTTTCTAATACCAACAACTAATACCACTGGTATAAATCTGAGTTGAAACAAATACCAGTGGTATTAGACTTTGGTAATAGAACGGAATAAATCATTTTTTTTTGCTAACGTTAACTTATAGTTACATCTGTCACACCAAAACCAGCAACCACCAACACTATTAACAAAAATAATAATACCTACCACCATCTAATAATACGAAATCATATTTCAATACCAATCTATCTAGTAAGATGGTGAATGAACTGATCTTACTGATCATTTGACTTTTTGAAACTAGTTGGCGTGGTCGCCGACACCGCGCGTGACGTGACATCATTTATCATAGATATCGACGTGTGATCGACTGGCTTGAGACTACAAGCAATATTATATTTACACTTACACTATGCTAGTGTTGGGGCTTAAAGTTATTAGTTTATTTGGCTAGGAAAGACGTCGATTTTGATCATTTAATAACTATTTCTATCTAATTAATAACTACTCAATCGTGTAGATACTGCCTACTGGAAATGTAAAAATAATACAATAATTGAATATTTGATAATTCTTACAAATTACAGTTTTTTTATTTAGTAAATAACAAATACATGTTTAGAAGTTTTCACTGTTGTTCCATTAAATAATCGTTAAAAGAAATGTAAAGAATATTTCTATGAATATTTTCAGGATTATGAAAAGAAAATTTTGTATCAATCGGTTCGTTTACTTTTTCATTTCCTTTATAACGAAAATGGTTTATTTTTCTATTCCCTAGTATACATAATTAAATCTTGTTATATTAGTACTTCTTATGCTTGATTTCTAACGGCACTAACGATAAGGAACTAAACTTTAATCAACGGCAAAGTTAAGTTGGTACTAAAAAGTACCGGTTCGTTTCATTCACATTGTCTCCGCATGTGCTCGCCGATAATTTGATTGATTGCACCGCATTCTGACCTTTAGGACTTATGCAATAGAGGTCACGTCTGTCTGTGTGATGGCGCAACCTCTGATTCATTCAGCTGTTTCAAGATTTTGAGTTTATCTCTTGATTGTAGCATGACTAATCTTTGTGGTTTAGAATAATCCTCTTAAACCGCGCTGAAGATAGGTCATAAAACGGAGTATAGATGTGCCGTTGTATTACCTATCTTTAGCGCTAAACTTAATATAGGTAGTAAGAGTCTCCGTGGAGTTCTTGCCCGTTCTTCTCTATAGGTACGCTTTGGAATGGGCAACTAGCTTCATATGGGTGATTATTGGTACTGAATTATTATACTGTATACGTAATTTTAATATGAATGTAAGATTATTTTTATTATTTTATTAACCCCCTACGGAAAAAGAGGGGTGTTATAAGTTTAACGTGTGTATCTGTGTATCTGTCTGTTCCCTCGTAGCTCCCAAATGGCTGAACCGATTTTGATTATTATTTTTTTGTTTGAAAGGTGTCTTGATCGAGATTGTTCTTAGCTCAACGAGGCATCCTCAGTGCTGGACACTGAGAATCTCAGCGTCCAGCACTTGGCGTGGCAACACGTCGTGTTCGGTTTCGCGACCAGTCAATCGTCATCATAAAACACGTGTCGATTTCTTACAGGGTTTTTTTTATGACTCTTTAGGAATAGTTAAGCGGAATAGTAACTAAATATATCTACGTCTATTGTATTTTTTAATGGATTTCCGCCAAGTAACGCCTGAATCAATTAACTATCTCTAGAAGAGCTCTACGTAGAATTTGTTTGTGTGTAGAAGCGCGTACTATGGCCTTAAAACGTATGTATTATAGTTGTAAGAACAAATCCTGTTCTTGTTAATTAGCGTACGACGTTGATACATTTAACCCCAAAGTCAGTGCGTGTAGTATTTACGTACCATTGACGCAAAACAGTTCCTATATAATTAATTTAAATGCTTGGCCGCTGGTTTATAGTTGTGGTTCCACAGACTAACTCTTTCACATGGAGTCGTTCTTGTAGTTTCGTCTTACAAGTTGTTGTTTGCGACTTCTCTCGATCCTAGATCAGGGGTAAAGTTCCGGAAAATCCCTACTTCCTTTCATATCTATATCCGTCAGATAGTAAAAAAAAGACATATGAAGATGTTACATTTTAGGTTATCTTATAGCCCGTTAGAAGTTTTGACAAAACTAAGTTTTGACAAAACTTCTAACTACTGTTAGTAGGTTCTTACATGCTCTTTCTCAGTAGCAGCCCCCGGAGTCTGGATTTGTGCCCGGTTGATGGCATTAGTGCACACACAGAAGACGTCGCGACGCCACACCGTTAGAACAATTTCCGTGAAGTTTTCAAAGAAATTGCGCACCGGTGTCGCGTCGGGCCTGTCTGCACCTGCCTTAACATTTGTGAGTGTAGCCCCAATTTCCTGGGACTATCGATTATCATGCGGAGAGAAACCACGAATCATCTCCGTCTGTGGGCGGCTCCGGGCGGTACCTACCTTGGAGTACTGTCGCGGTTACAAGTACCTTTAAAGCGTAGTTTGAACATTATGTTTGTCGTAATTTTAGTTACGACTGTCGACTAAATGGTAAGATAGATCGATCAGAAAGCGAGATAAATAGCTATTTTCAATATAAAGTAAAATAAAAAGTTGCGATAAGAACTACCAAATCCCAGACCTTACTACTACCATGTAAAAGTTAAACCCAGCTATATAATTACGTAATTCATTTTCGTAAACGATTAAGACTAATCTGTTTCATTTTGACAGTTCAACAACATTTATTGCGTTATTTTAATATATTGAGCAGATTTTTTTTTCGAACTTATTTAGATATGGATTAGCAATTTGTTTCAAAACGATTCAGATTGATTCAGGTGCAGGTTATGGGCGAATAGGTATCACAAGTTAACCGAACTTTACGTTGTAACCTCAAATTACGACAGGAATTCTTGGTCGTATAAACATGATTGGACTCAAACGATGTAATATCTTGCATGCTATTGTATGTATACAATGTTTAAACCACTAACGAAATCTTATCTTATCTTATCTTATCTTATAGTAGGTACATTGAGAGTTCCAAAAAAATATATTTAATATTCCTATTAAACTAAAAATATTAATTTAATAACCGAGCCATCAAACTTCGTCGTCAACAGTACAGTCGTAACAAAAAACGTTTTAACATATTCAATTTACGAAGAGGCGCGGCGTCCGGCCCGACTGCCCCGAACTGTCACGTTGCTCGTCGCACGCGCAAGAGACAAATGTATGACGATGTTTAGGTTTAGAATAGTACTGCTTGATTCTTGTGAGTACCCAATCACATTTAGGTAACATGTGGGACATACTATATAACTTACAATTCATTGAATTTGTTCCGTACTTTGAGCTAAGACAGTGACGGTTTAGAGGTATGAGAAATAGGGTGTAAAGTTCACTCATACTCTATAGAAAAGGGAGGATCCTCCGACCAGACGGATGTCGTATCTAGCGGGCTACTGCCCAACAATTGATGTCGGATGGTCTTATATATGTTGATCACGCGGTAAACTATAATTGCGCGATGCAGGATTTGTATGACGTCAGGTCTTTGATGCGTAGTTCGCATGTCACGTTGTAGATCAGTGAACAATATTTTATTCTGTAGTTTTGTTTTGTTCATATGGCCATGCTAAAGCCATGTTGCATCGATCCCAAATACATTCTGATAATGGTAGGTGAAAGACGATGATATGGTCATTGTAAAGTGATCATAGCCCATAGGAAATACTTCCTTTTTCACCATGTTTTGACCTAATCATCGGCATCCGCTATGAATGATTGATCGCAACACATATTGTTGTAATTAGTACTTTAGTCGCATTTACGACACCGATAAAGAGAGGTAGAAATCCATGTTTCCCAAAAATAGCACGGAAAATTCAACTTTATAGCAATACCTAAGTCTTTAAACGTCAATTTCCACAAACACTTGGAATTCCCAACCAATTATGATGGCAAAGTTATGTACCTATAACAAGTTAACTTAATAGTTCTCAAGCGAAAATCAAAATTGTGTATTTCTTGAAAATTTGATCTGCAGTCACATGTGCGCAAGAGCGTTTGGTCGTATTAAGTACATAGTAAATCACATAAAGGTTTTATGCGACTTCACTCAACTTTATTGCTTGGGTACCGACAGCAGACGAGGTTGTGTGAAGAATTGTACTTTTTATATTGTGCTGATTTGATGGGTTTAATCTTTTTGAATTGTGAACGTTTGACTGTAAAATATGTACCTAAGCTTGAGAGACAGTCTTTTATTCCCACTATAGATTTTGAATTAATCAAACTTGAAAAATCTACGAAAAAAACATCCAAAACATTTTAAAACTTTCTAGGAAATATGCTTTTTTTTAAATGATGTTTATAAGTGAGTCCGATATCCTATTTAAAGAATAAACAATATCATTTAATTTCATTGATTGCACTTAGGACAGCAATCATGCATATGTGAGAAACGCTAATCTTGTCCCCGATGGCTCACATAAACATAAATGATTCAAGGACATCCTGTCAAGAAAGTAGTGCAATCTAGAGATTTTCTTTCCAAATAAATTCCAAATATAAATAAAATAATATTAAAATAAGTAATAATGTAAGATTATTCTGCTATCGCGCCCTGCGCTCGCGCTCGCTTGCGGTTACGTGCGAGGCTAACGATTTTTCCACCACCATAGCACCCGGCCAGCCTTATGAGGTACATACGAACACAAACTAATATACTTTCTCAAATATTTCAGTTTTATTCAAACGATAGAAGCTTTTAACTTTAGACAGAACAGAACATTTGATTTTACACTAAGCCCTGGGAAAGTGGTTTTTCTTTACATAATAACCGTCTCACTTGTCCTTTAAGGTTCATTAGTAAACCAGCATCAGACTACATTTGTCTGGCATTAATGCTGAAATGAACCTTTTTGGTGCAGCCGCGAGGCACACACTATTACATTTTTTTACTTTGTTTTTTTTTTATTTGTGTTTCACGAACTGTGTCCAAATAAACGTTATTCTTTCTTTCTTTCAAGGGCTTAATTAAAGGGTAGCTTTTATCCTACTTTACAACTATTGAATAACTAATTATTATCATATGATAACGCTGTTATACCATCTTGTAACTGGAGGAGGTCATAAGACAGTTTTTGGTTATCTACATATTGGTATTCAGTCACATCCGATTACTGGCAGGTTATTCCAACATAGTTGTAAAAGGTCAAGATGATTTTTGACCTAGTTCTTATTCATCAACATGTATGACCCTATAATATATCTCTTAGCATTATATTTCCAACACCGACGGACATACCCTATTAACCCTATATACCCTAAAAGCTAAGGGTTCGACTCTAAAAACTATAGGTCCTTGTATGTGGCCATGATCGTTTAGATAAACGATCATGGCCAGCTTAGCTCAAGCAAAGAATAGGGCATATCCCAACAGGGCATACTATACCCACTATAACCGAGCCGAATCACAAGGCAATTTGTTCAAGTTGTGGAAGTTGTGTATTGAATGTATTACTTATTCTTATATTCGTGTCTAAATTCACTCTATGTATAAAAAGGTCGTACTAAAGCATTAACATGTAACTAAATCAAAGTCTGTCGTCGATTGTACCCCGCAAGTGAAATGCAAGTAAAACAGTACTGTAACTGGAGCTCGGTTCGATCTCAATGCATACCCAATGCTGTATTTTTTGTACATGTTTCATGTATATAGGTATATATTGGCTACTTTAAACGTTACACCTGATTTTAAAGCCGTAGGTACTGTATTAAGACCTCCTTTGAATATTTGTTGGAAGTATGCAACTGCACAGCATGTTTTAAAAAAAAATTGTCGTTTCGTCGGGTTTATCGGCGTAGTGAATGTTTTTAAGTAACAAAATCATGATTATTTTTAAGGTTTTAAAATCAGGATTATAATTATGTTGTGTTATTTATGTATGTGTTGCGATTGTATGTTATTTTTGTGACATAGGGCAGAGGTATGTAAAAAAAAAACGATAAAAGACAAGGATTAATAACATAATTTTCCCTGTAGGCATCCAGTATTAGGTAGCTCAGCGGGGTAATTGCGTAGCACACTAACAATTGTAAACGAAGCCGTTTTTGTCGAGCAGACGAATTTATCAAACCTATAATATGAAGTAATGGATTAGGTATTTCTTTGAAAATCCTTCGGATTGCAAAAGAAAGCGTGTTAAGCTAAACGCATGTATAAACGCATTTTTCTTTTTCTTTCTTTTCTTTCTTTTCTTTCTTTTCTTTCTTTTCTTTCTTTTCTTTCTTTTCTTTCTTTTCTTTCTTTCTTTTTTCTTTCTTTAAACGATTGGAGTGCCGGTCAGGATATTTAAGCCTTTATTTTTAAGTAAGGAATCCAAACATACGGTAAAATTGAAATTGTGTTCCATATTAATAATAAACTGTTCCTCTGTAGTCACTGATGCGTAATAGTGGTTTTCCTCAATTTTATAAAAAAAATAAAAAATGATTTGCACTTTGTTTTACTGTGTTCTTTTATTCCATTTAATTATGCAATAAAATAGCAGACAATTACAGGATGATATATGTATTTCCTTGATTTCATTTTCAATACTTATTATTTTATTGATATTCTTATTTATTCGTCTTTGACATTTCTCGGGACCCCGGGGGTCCCGGACCTTTGTAAGGCGTACGAGGGGCCGAAGCCAACTCGCAGAGGCCCGTTAGACGTTTTGAATTAAATGGATTAATATTATATTAATTTTAAAAGTAAGTGATGCGAGTGTAGTCAAATACTATTAATGCCCTAAAACGAAAATATGGATCTTCGTAGTATGTTTTTCTTCGGCCATTCTCAAATTATTTAAATAGGAAAGTAGTTCCGTCCTATTGCAGCGGCTGTCATGAAAATCTGTCATTTTCACCAGTATTTGACATTAACGGGTCAAAAAACGCTCTGTTATTTGGTTAGTCGTTGCTGTGTGACAGTTGTCCGCTTTCATATAAAGAAAGAAAGAAAATACGTTTACGCATAACGCAAAGAAAGAACACAAAAAAATACAAGTTTGGGGAAAATATGCGTCACATCCACGCAAAATGTCCATCGCTCGGCATAATGCTACGACCCTATGCGGGTCATGCGGGACAGAGCCTAAGCGCTGGTGAGGAAACACAAAAACAACGGTGACTGTGTTTTGTTTTTGCTAAATATGACATAATTTATATATAATTGCAGGTATATACGAGCCCAGTAATGTGACAGTACAGTAGGTACGGTTGTGCGTGAGTCCAGTTGACTAACCTACTCGTCTATTTTCGGGTCCAGTAGCTTCCTCTGCCTGACTTACTGCTGATTTCGTCTACATGAACCCACTGTCTGGGTCCAGTCAATGCCATCGCCTAAACCATTACCCTAATTGCGTAATACACGATCTATCACAATATGGATTGGTTTGAAACAGATTGCTAATCCATTGCTTCATAAGTTCGAAAAAAAAATCTTTACAACAACGTGAATAACGCAATGAATGTTGTTGAACTGTTAAAATGAAACAGATTAGTCGGAATCGTTTACGAAAACGTTTTACGCAAATAGATAGCTAAAGGCCAATTCTCGTGCTTAAGAAACGTTCACATTCAAGTCGCAATCTGTCAAACTCGTCAAAAATGTTGGTAAATTGATTGTATTTTTGACAGATTGCGAATGAGATTAGAATGCGAAAGTTCCTAAGGGAAATAACGCTAGAAACCGAAGTTTTTCTTGAACTCATGGGCCACATTTACGGCGGTACAGTGCCTACCTACTCTAAAGTCAAAGATTCGGTTGCCATGACAACGCATAAACACAAAATTTAATAAAAACACATTAGATATTCCGATCTTCTAAGAAGACAGACGTTCTTTCTTTTATATTTATTTCATTAACATTTTCACTAGATTACCATAACAAAAAGGTTTGAAAAAAAAAGTTAATTCATATTATCTGTACGTCAGCGTAAAAGCGCTTTGTAATGCTGGCTTGACGTATTGGGCCAATCTGGCAAACGTTGGGCCAATGCCAGAATCTAGTTTAAAGCCTACTAAGAGGGACCATCCGTGTTTGGTCCAATGTTGTAACTTCGTTCGGGGCTTATCGATCGAATACTAAGTAGTGAGATGGATCTTGTTTATAGGATTGTTTATCAAACTATAATCATATGTTACAAATATAACCAGTAGGTAGAGTTACTAGTGCAGAGATTTCCTCGTTATCCGGGTAAACTATATAAAAATTAAAAAAAGAACAACAGTTTCCTCATTTCAGCTACATGGTTACCATCACGTATGTAGGCAACATAAATATAAACTACATACATATAAATCTACTGTAAAACTCATAGGGTTTAGCACTAAATTGTGACCATGTGTGTAACAGTAACCGTGGAGTTTCTTGCCGACCTTTCTCCATAGGAAACGACCAATGGGAACCGTGCACCTAGCTTCTGACGTTTCATAAGTACCTAATTGTGAAATAATATAATTTGAATTTGTCTCGATACAAACTGACAGCATTAACTTTTGGACCAAAATGGACAAAGACAGCTCTCTTTTGAATTGCTTTTATTCAGCAGTGGATACTAAAATGCTGTTCATTATACTTTTACGCAAAAATTTCGAATTGCCTTTTGGGAGGGCCCCGGCTGAATGCGTGCATATGCAACCTTCAAAATGCAGCTGGGAAATCATGAATACAGAAGGTGAAAACTAACTTGTCTGAAACGTTTGTTACTGAACATGGATTTCCAATGGCTATGTCTTGTCGACGTATTCACTATTTTAATGGTCCATGGTCTCATAATCATGGCCCAATGTGTAAACGTCCCGGGGGTCCGCAGAAAGCGAGACTCATGCTCAGGTGTGTTCTCGAGCTAATGGATTTATTGGCAGGATACTGTCAGATTTATATCGATTATTTAAGTCGATTTAGTTCTGATATTGATATGATGTTTGTTGATATGGTTAAGTTAGTGAGTTTTTGTGGATGTTTATGAGAAAAAATGTGTAAGTTAAGTAGGTAGTATGAAAAACTGAGGGAGTTTTTTTTTGGTAAAATTTATTGAAGATGACGCACAAGTTTCAACAATTGTGTGGGTTTTCTAGTTAACATACTACCTATCAATTATATTCTTTGAAATTGACATATTAGTAATGTTACCTAACTGAAATTTTGTGAAGTGAAATTCATAAGGAAGACCGCAAGTCAAACATTTTCCTTTCATTAGAAGAAACTGATCAATACTTGGAATATTCAATACCTAAATGACACAAAATAGTTAAAAGACCTTTCACATCTAGTCAATTAAAAACCTATAAACAACGACCACTCATAGGAAAACTGTTCTAAACATCGCTTGACGCACTTTCCCGCGCGCTGATTGGACAGTTTTCGCGTGACGTACCGAGGGGCGCGCGAGCCGTGTCGTCATTGGCTGATAAGTGACCGCTGCTGTTGACTCATGCGACAGTGACAATGAGAACGCAGGGTGTGTATTGACGTCAGAGATAAGGCGGGAATATTACATTTGTTTCTATTTTAATGCAAAAGTGGGAATAAGGGGAAATACGGTGAGATTATTGAGAATGTGTTACTAAGGCCGTTTAATAGTTGTGGTGTAGACAGCCTGGCTTGTAACTATAAACCACAAGCAAATATTCGACAGATTCGTCATAACGAGCTGCCAAAGGGTAACCTTAAATTAATTAAAAGGATCTAGATATAGTCCTTTTAGTTATTTTACTAGTTTACCTGTCAAAATGACGGAAATTTTTCTACTCGTTGCAATAAGATTGCCATTGGATTACAGTTATTTTACATCAGATAGTGTAATGAGTGAGGAGTGTAATGCCCATTTTCAATAAAAACGAAGCAACACTTCTGGATTTTTAATGCTCGGTTCAGCGCTCAGAGTTTAAAATCCAACAGTGCGCTTTTATGTAAGAATTACATATATATGTGTCACCTAGTGTAATAAATAAGACTTGATGCATGCAGTTAGTAAATCAGTTTTTATGAATATTAATTATGTCTAAGCCCTAAGCATAATAAATTAATCTAATTATTGTGATTACATCCGTCATTCACCCATTAAAATGATTAATGACGACAATAGTCATTAATTACCATCAACAATGTTTTTACTCAATAATATATCTACAAAACCCAACTTTAAATAATGATGGCCTTAGCCAAAAATCAATACAAGGAGTACCAACCGCTCAACACAAAAATAGCACTGGCAACACTGTAATCGATTACAATATAGTCGAGAAACAAATCACATTCCTCTATTACAAATGATCGAACGGCACAGTTAATAAGGTAGCGCGTTTATCTTATTAAACGTCTCTAGAGAGGCTGGGTAGTGATGGATACGCGGTAGGCGAGCGATACCGTCGACAAATAACGATTGGGGAAGTTAAAAGTCGATAGTTTTTGTATCGATAGTGTTATCTGGTATAAAGTTATGCTGAAATTGTGAAAATAGCTTTTTGAAATGTTAAATAAATTATCGAAATAATCGAAAATAAACCTGCTCTTTGCTCCTGAAACAATGGCTGTTTCAGGAGCAAAGAGCAGGTTTTTTAAGTAATGATAGAAACAATAAAAAATAAAAATAAACGTTTCTGAAGAAGCTACTCGAGAACAGCTCATCCCGCGAGCAACTTGGTAGCGAGACTAATCAGCCCCAATCCTAATAATTTGGAGCTCTCTTGTTGCACCGCATTTGGATTTGTAAAGTCGGTATACTTTTTCATATCGATATCCGGTGCATCACTAGTGTCCGAACAAGCACACATACCGACACAATTAGTCGATATCGGAACATCGGTGGCTGGGCGCGCTAACTCAACGTTTACTACATTTGTCATAGCCTACCCGCAACCATAGAGCTGCATGTATCAATCATTTTTTAGAATGGCAATACTGGTCTAAAATGTAGTTTTGAAAATCACAATAATTTATTTATTGAAGGACAATGTGATGATTGGTCAAGCATTATACTAGACCAGTGTTTGTTTTTAATTTGAATAAAAGAGTAATTATTGAGGAAGGAAGCCGTGAAAAGGTAAAGGAAAATCATGTACCTACCTACAACCAAGACTTGCTACGAATTAACACCTAAACTTAGACGTAGTAACACAATTATTTCATTATCACCAACACACGGCTCTCCGGTGCGTATGCGGCGCCTCTCCATAGACAATGGCTCATCTCCCATCTTGCACCGCATGCCCTGTCACCTGCACACTTGAGGACCTGGCTAATGGCTGCGTCAGCAAACGGTATTCGCGTTACTGAATTTTGGGCCGAACTAATAAAAAAATCGATACTAACTATATTTTTCGTGTTGTTTTTTGCCATAGACACGCTAAGAAGATCACACTTTACAAGTTATATCAATCAAAAACATTGTGGCACGTTTAACTCCCAATATTACCAATGTCATATTATTTATAATACCTAATGTTAAACCACTCTACTGTCTAGAAAGCCATTACTGAGAAGTGTTATCTGTACGAGCCGCTCCATCTCTCATTTTTGGACCTCACGGGACGAAGCCATGAGGCGATAAGAGCGGATTAACTACAACTATTTATCATTTCATTCTACTTTTTTGTTCACTACCGTTCTAGGATGGATGAGGTTCGACCTCCTCGGATTGCGAGTAGGCTGTATGTCTGAGTGCCACTGACAGGTTCATTCTTATTTTTGGAGATTTTTTTGAGCTGTGGTCGTGTTCGGAGTTTGAAATTCGCGCGTTTTTGTTTTATTCGGTCGGGAGTTTGAATGATTTTTGTAAAAATCGTATCTTATTAAACAATGTTGTATAGCATTGGTTAAGAACCTTAACGAAACAAAGCTTACAGTAAAAGCAAGGAGTAATTAATTAAGTAATTTGCATAACCTAATTCCTTGGAAGGAAGTGAAGCAATCAATGCGTGGTATCTTCGAACTAAGTAGCATCATTCACTTGTAACAGAGCATCTTCTTTGAATAGAATGTTGTTAGGATTTTGAAAATAATGTTGAACACATACAATAGTGTTAACATGCTTGCCTATCAGTCTGACAGCACAGACCTTGACATTGAAACCCACAACAATAAGACAACAGTTCAACAAATAATCTACAAATACAAACGTCAAACGAATGACAGTTGAACTAAAGACATTCATTACATCACAGACTAGAAACAATAAGATTTAACCAGACGACGTCACAGCTAACAATAATAAAACAATACGTACAACTAAGTTCATTGTTACCATCTTTCACCTATCAACGGAGATAAAATCTCGTGAAAACAGCTGATCGGAACAATGACGAAAACCAAATGAACCTATTTAAATGAAAGCTACATAGATGTGAATGAACTGCCTTGAGGAACTCCTGATGTTGGCGCAAATATAAAAGAACAATGCCCTATTGTTGTCGGGCTACGTCATAGGTCGGAATATAGGTCAGTAGAGGTCCAAATGTGGCGATCAGCTGATCCCACGATCGGCCACTTTGAAACTTTGAATGGAACAACACTCCCGTTCTATATAAAAAATACTCTTTTTGTGGCAACACCTAATTGTGAACTTTTGTTTTTTGTTGTATTTCTTTTCTTGTTAAAATTAACTTACGGTGTTTCCACTATGATATGGGAACGGAGAACAATGCGTTTTATCAGACGCACAGGTTGTAAATTGTCGGGAGAAAATATGAGCAGAAAAGGTTCCGACAGTTGGTCGTTTTAAGCCTCCTATGCGCTGGTGTGAACTCTCTCTTTCGTAACACTTCTTGTATACATATAGTAAACAGAACTTCGAATGATACAAGGTGACTTTAGGTTCTGTACACGTTGGCTTTACCTCTAACACCTTTGCCAGAAAATAAGCTTTCAAGAAGTGAATCATACCTGTGTTGACATTTGGCTAGGTACAATAAAGAAAACACAGTCATCACTTTAAATTTCGAAAGAGTCATCAAAGTTCAAACTAACTCATTAAATAGATGATGAAATTGGACTAATTGGTAAAACAAATAGATAGATTTTGTTACGATATCAATTATATCGTGTACGACCTACATTGAATATTAGGCTTTAAGATGTTGATATTAAGGACAGATATGGAGTGACGGAAGTTCTTTTCGTTGCATTAATGTACGACATAGTATAAGTGGTCTTCATAGCAGAAAATCAACTAAGAATTTGGGAGCTACCTTTGGAAATTACTAACTGAGAAAATTATTTTTATTATCCTTTATATTTCATTTTTATTTTTTTATAAAAAGCATTAACAAATCGTAGCCCATCGGCATCGGAACAGGGTCCAAGCTGCCGGTGGTCAGGGCTCTAGAGAGAGGAACCTCCTCACTATACGTGCCGTGTCCAGGAGTGCTTTTTATTATAATTATTATCATAGCTATTCAGGGATAAATAATTACAAATTAAAGCACCACATGAACTCCTACAAACGACCTTCGAACAAATCCCGTAGAACTAGAAAATCAAGATCGATCCACACTCGTCGAAAAAACCGCGCACCCAATTATCATTTCTCCTATGAGAGCACAATGTGAACGGCCCGTAGGAATCCGTACCGCGACAAAAGACAATGGTACATTGTTTGTTTTCGCCGGTCGAAGCAATTATGTCGACCACGTGCGCAACTTTGTTTACCATTTGTTATCTGCCATCTAGCCCGTCCTTGAGATTTCATTGTTCTTACATCTGGTGACAAGTTTCCGACGCGATTTTCGTGTTGAACTTTCGATTAGTGTGTATTGATGTTTTGTTTCGCGGGTTTAGAGTGACGAGTTGTCGAAGCTATGAGTAGATGTTCAGAAGAAAATTTGGTAATAGAGACTATAAAAACAAGTTTTCACTTAGAAAGCTGAACTATAAGCGCAAGATAGCGATCTATTGAAGGGTTGAAAATCTAAAGGGTTTAAGTTCCAATTGTATTGTTTGCTACCAAAAAAACATAAAAGCAAATACACTGGCACTTAGACATCATGCCTACTTTAATCCTGAGTGTAAAAATGTTATAGAAATAGGCACTTAAACCCATTTGGATATTGTTAGCTGGGCACTTAGACTGTATTTTCGTAAAAATATTGAAATGTGAATTTTTGGCACATAGACCCTTTAGATGTTCAACCCTTCAATTGGAGATCTCATAAGATTTTATAATCCGAGTATCATTATATTTTATATTGCAGAAGGATGGCTCAGTTTCTCATATGCAAGTTCATTTCGAACTAAACGGTATGCACTAGCAACAGTAACAACGTCCATGAGACGTAAACGTTTGTTTATTAAACATGCGTCAACTCAAGCGGTTATGATCTGAACTTAGCCTACACGGCACTTATGCCTACATTAGACAAATACTGTTCATTATCATTCAAACTCAAACTCAAAGCATTTATTTCTATGAAACCATTTACACTTGCCGACTTGAATACACGAAATTACAGACTTTTGAATTATCAAGGAATCGGTCAGTCAGAAATATGAAGCTAGTTGCCCATTCCAAAACGTAGTAGGTACCTATGGAGAAGAACGGGCTAGAATCTCCACGGATCCTCCATTATCCTGCAGCATTTATTCCATAATAAGATAAGCATAATACGTTTGTCTCTTTCATCCGCACTCTTAGCATTTTATTTAATTTTATCAATGTCAGCCAAGTCAGGGGCCCATGCCCATGGGCGGCCTAAAAACTCTGGCACCACTGTCACCAGTCACAAACCACACGAAAAAGAAAGAATGTCATCTGTCCCAAAAATCTGACAACCAGTCTTAGCAAGGGCTATTATGTATGTTACCAAGTCACTGGGTTGTGGAGGTCAGATAGGCAGTCGCGCCGTATAAAATACTGGTTTACACAGGCTGCATCTGGTAAGACTGGAACCCGTTCCCGACATAACTGGAAAAGGCTGGGCAGATGATGATATTGAGGACTTGTTCCAACCTGATGCAGTCCTTTGCTAAGAACCTCTTGCATCAGCTGCGTGAGTAGGACTTTTGCTTGCACTACTTCACAGAGCTGGCTGGCAGTGCATCCGTTGAGGCTTG
This sequence comes from Eupsilia transversa, assembly GCA_914767815.1. Taxonomy (NCBI): domain Eukaryota; kingdom Metazoa; phylum Arthropoda; class Insecta; order Lepidoptera; family Noctuidae; genus Eupsilia; species Eupsilia transversa. The sequence continues at coordinate 7,195,002 of OU611894.1, read as the reverse complement.
AAGCAGACCCCAACATAGTTGGGATACGGCTAGACGATGATGATAATGATCATTTATCTGCCTAGTCTTGTCTCGGCTAAGGAAAAGGATGGAATGTATTCTTTAAATGATTCATTTAAAAAATACATTCCATTATTGTCCCTAGTTGTCGGCTTCTTCCCCAATACTCTTTCAACTGTTTCTGCTAACATTCTCTATATTTTTCTGCGTACCGTGTTTATACCACGTCGGTTGCTACCCAAACTTTCCGTCACACCCACAAGTTTTCGTCTGCCTGATATATAGGTAGGTACTCATTTAAAAATAAATGAAGGTCAGAACCCATTCGTTGAACCGTGGTCACCGTGGAACAAATCTATACATACATATTATAATACATATTGTCTGTATGACTGCGTTGTTCTCCTAAACCACGCAACAGATTTTGATGAGGTTTTCAACACCGTTTAGAGAATTTATTCCGGAAGCTTTATAATACGTTAGTATTAAAGTTACATATTATTATAACTAAGAAATCTCCATGTTTTGTCAAGCCCTTAAAACAGTGCGAAGCAGGAGCGGGGCGCTAACGCTAATAAATAATAACGATTTTTTTTTCCCAAAAAAATATATGCATATCTGTTCAGCCGTTTTTGCGTCATTGAAAAGCAAATACTTATTTACTATCCTAACTAATATTATAAATGCGAAAGAGAGTTTGTTTGTTACGCTTTCACGCTAAAACAGCTGAAGAGATTTGAATGAAATTTGGCATATGGGTAGACCATGACCTGGATTAGGACATAGGATACTTTTTATCCCGATATTCTAACAAGATCGTGACTTATGCGGGTAAAACCGCGGGGCGCAGCAGCTAATAAAGTAGTAGCATTAATATTCAGCGTTATAATTAGGATTTTCTAAACTCAGAGTGGGTTATTTTCATTAGTACGCGTCAAGTCTGCCATTAATGAACTTAATGAATACCTAGTCTAGTTATGTGCTAACTAGCTGTTTCCTTTGTATTATTATTTAACTGCCAACTTTGCATACACGTGCCGACGTTTACAGGATGAGTCGTCAGTCACTCGGGTTTATTATTCCCCTAGTTATACCTCCAGCTTCAGGGATTTGTGCTCTGTAGGTGCCTAAGCATGTAATGATTAATTGTCAAAGACATTCGTTTATAAGTAAGCCGTTGGTCCCGGCTGTCATTCGTGGATCTTTGACAGTCGTTACGGGTCGTCAGAAGCCTGAAAGTCTGACCACCAGTCTTACCAAGGTGTCTTATTACCCAGTTACTGGGTTGTGGAGGTCAGATAGGCAGTCGCACCATGTAAAAAAACAGTATTAATACCGGTTACCGAAATCAAATTTACCTCTATCTAACACTTGCCGTCGGCATTAGTCTTAAGGGTGCGCATCGTCTAGGTATGTGTCATCGGTAAGTATGAAAACGGTAACCTAAAAGAGGTAACATGTTTCTTCTTCTTGGGTTATCCAGATACTGGTAACCTAGGTAATAAGTAACCAAAATTCTTCTGTAATGTAATTTATAAAGATTTTTGGTCTCTGCTGATAGATCAGCTAATTTTGTTCTTCTTAGCATAACATATAATAAAAAAGTTGTTGAGAAAGTCCAAATATGTATTATATTTGGCCCAAATATGAACCATGCGAGCTCCGTCCGCTGACGCAGTCATCAGATCCTCACGTGCACATATAACAGGACATGCGGCGCAAGATGCAGACGGAGGGCCATTGTCCGCTTATACTGGAAATGTATACCTAGATATATCATCGCGTGTACTCTTAAAATAATATTGAAAGAGAGAAATACTAATGTAAAAAAAAATACCCAGTAGTTAGTCATGATAAGGGGCAAGTTATCGTCGCTACTTATTAATAAAAGCATTATTCGTATTAGTTTTATCAAAACGGGGGATACCCGTGACGTCATTGAGATGTAATTCCTGACCGCTGTTCTTGATAGAGATGAAAATATTACACATGTAAGGTTATATAGCGAGACGTAGCTGTCTTGAAACAATTAGAATAGAATAGAATAGAAATATTTTATAATATGTCAATTTAGTCAATCAAAGATCTTTATGTCTACTAGTCGACGCTTCTAGTGACCAGGGGGCCTAGTCTACTAATTTATAAACGTCACAATGGTGTCACAATGGTTAGTTTTTGACAGATTTGCCATACAAAAACCGTCAAAAACTAACCATTATGACACCATTGTGACGTTTATAAATTAGTAGACTTAGGCCCCAGAGGTCTGGCCTGGCTCGTTCTCTGGTCAAAGAATGTAGCTAGTGTAAATAGTTTATTGTATAAACGTGTTTTGTAAACCATATTTTTTTCAAATTAAAGTGTTATCTACTGTGTATAAAGCCTAGCTAGACAAATAAGCAACATCCAACATGTAAAGCCTCGTGTAGACTGGTTATTGTTCTACTGTGAAGTTTTCTTAGACATTTTATCCCTCCGTCTGTGTAACCACCATATACGGGCCGTTTTAAAATGTCTTTGTCTGTGTCGCCGCCATAATATGGAGGTTTCACAATGCGTCATATTTGACTGTATGGAAATCTCGTATAAAATCGTATTTTATAAATTTCAACATCTGGGACGCCCTCCATAATATGGGAGGTTACAAAATGCGTCATATTTGAGTATATTGATATCTAGACAATGACACACGTCATGTCCAATAACCTGTCACAAACTCAACGCTTGTTGGGGTATTAATAGTCGCGTCGCGCCAGTATGCATGAGGCTTAAAGCAACGTATTCATATAAATTTTATTAGTTCGCCAGCAACGTTATTTTCAGGATTGCCATGATTTGCGACTAGATCCGTGAAACGGAATGACTCCATGTTTCACATTTAAAAAAAGAAATTGGAAATTCAAATCTGGCTGGTTACAAAATATTCTTTAGGCGCGATCACACGGAACACTCACGTCATTCTAATAGTGACACGCATACTCATTCATGTACATTCGAAGTTTGAACATTCTGAAGTAAATCATCGGATTCCCTTTTACGATCAGGGAGTGGACGTAAGTTAGCCATGAAGATTATAGCTGTACGCACAAATTGGAGATTATGCTTTAAAAAAATCAAAATGATGTATAGAGGTAGAGGTGCAGTGTAGTTCAGGGAAGGTGCGTTTTATGACATGAGAAAAAGTGAGGGAACATTTTGTATGAGTAACGTTGACGTCTGGAACACGTTAAGCAAAATGGCTGTGTATGGTGGGAGAGTTATGTCCAACAGACCCAGGCTATTTTTTAACTACTCTTTGACTTTAATTTGTTACTGGCTACATAATGGACTCTTTGTCAAAAAATTGACTTTATTTTAAAGAATTTAACAGATTAAAAACGAAAACGAAACTATACTGCAGTTCGTTCAAAAATATTTCCTTCTGTGGACAAAACAAATATTTATTTATTTGTCTACATAAAAGACGACATTTTTCTCTACAAACAGCGTACCAACAAATATCGCTAGTCAACCAACGTCGAAATCATTCGGGGAAGCGATCGAATTATCTGCGGGACGATTTTATGTGTCTCATCCGAGTTTACGATCACAACACTGTTGCGTGAGGACCTCAAGTGATTTATTAGGAGCTGTGCAGACGCACGGGTTACGCGCAGCGAAAATTGCAACTCATTTCGATCCTCGCTTTAAGACATTGTTGCTAAAATGATTGATGCATCTTTTTAATGTTGGTCTAATGTGTGAAAGGGGCGGGCGTTTTTATGTGGTTATGTTGTCAAAATTGGTAAAGTTATGGCTTCTGAAAGTGGTGTAAACAAGTTGCTTTGAGACCTACTAAACTGTGAAAAGGATATGTTGGTTGAAGCGACAATACCTCGGCTATTTTAAGTAACAATAAAACACAAATTATGAGTGGGGGTGTACTACGGGCCACTCCGTCTCACAGAGAGGAGGCCTGTGCCCCAGCAGTGGGAAAACTGATAATGCTATGACAGACAAAATAGTTACAGGCCTAAATGATGACAAAATTGAGTATTCGTTGGAAAATTAAGAAGACGGTGGGTTAACAAAACGGTGTTTTAACAAAACGGTATTTTAACGAAACGGTGTTTTAACAAAACGGTGTTTTATTAATGGGAACATTATAGGTTGATTATGCCTTTAGAATTGCCTTTAGCAATCTAGCAGTGTTTTTGTATAAAACACTGCTAGATTGCTAAATGCAATTTATCCAAAGAGTACGGAAATCACATAAAGCTAAAGCATATAGAATAGTGCAATCCGGAGCTTGGGTCCAAAGTAATTTCTTCAGTTAAGGGGTCCGTACCTAATCCGTGCGCCAGTGAAAGGTGAGCGTTCACTGAATCGCGGACCACATACGGAGGAACACTCGCTCTAGCATAATGTGGAGCATTTGTGGTTAATATAATAAGTGGCTTTACCAAAATATGAGACTCAATCAATCTGCCTAGCTTTTTACCAACTCGGTCGGGTCGGCTTCCAGCCCAACTGGATGACCAGTATTTTACATGGAGGATACCCCCTTGGTAAGACTGGTTGTCGGCCTTTCGGGCTTCTGACGACTGTTACGAGTCAAAGATCCACGAATGATAGCCGGGACCAACGGCTTAACGTGCTTTCCGAGGTATGGAGCAGTCTTGGTATGTAAAGATGGTCACCCATCCATGGATCAACCCCGGCAAGCATAGCTTAACCTGATGGATCGACCCGTGCGGCTGTTATTACTTAGCCACGAGCTCCTCACCAAAATACGAGACTACAGGGTCAAATTAAATTAGTTAGCGAAACTCCGCAGACGTGATGGGTATCGATATATAAACACGATAAAACACAAAAAAAAGTTTTTCTCAGCTCATACTTCAAGTTACTAAATTACCAGCTATCGTTGTTTTTTAAAATCTTATTTTATTACATTTTCTTTAAATCTTATTTAGATATCGATACCTCTCACGTCTGCGGAGTTTCGCTACCAAATCTTATTGGACCTTCTTTATCTATCTTTATGAGTTGCATATTAGGTACTAGTGTTGTTCTCGTAAACTAGGTAATTTAATTACTTGCGTTGACAAACCTATCAAAATTTATACGACTCGCAGAGTTCTTGAATGTATTCTGAAACGGTTTTTTGCGGTATGTATCTTAATAAATCTGGAGTTAGACCAGGTTTTGTTGTGCAGCGATATCATGGATTATTTTTTATTTAATGTAGTAATAGGTGCAGTATTCTAAAATATATTTGTAATTTTCCTTGATATAAATACACAATAAAAATAATGATGGTTACTTGTTTACAATAGTTTTTTTCCTCCTTATTATCATTCAGAATATTGAAAAATATGCGTTGTATCGTTAAAAAAACAACTGATCATTATTTTTATAATGATCTGTCATCGCAAATACTATGAAAAATATAATATTAGAAAGTTTTTTATACCTACTTCTTATTGTTTTTTTTCGATCGCCGAACTAGCTTAATTAACTTCGACTTGCTAAGAGTCCTATTAAATTTTTTACGCAAATTCATGACTTTTGACGCTGTTATTTTCAGCAGCACTAAGATATTATAATAATTTGATTATGAATAACGATAGTGCCCTCTTTCTTGTAAGTTGGAGTTAAGAGAACCAACTATTAGCATCTGGCCTAATCCTAGACCTTGTCCTAACATTTTTAAGTACCTAAGTATTGATATAAAAATATATTTAATATGTAATTTTGGTCGGTTACTAAGCCGGTCCGAACGCGTGCCCGTATGTGGTCGTCATAAACAGCGTGAAACATGACGCCTGCCGCCGTTTTTGAGCAAAATATTGCACGTTAATTTAACACAGTCCGGCCGGTCATTTGCGGCCAGCCGGCCTCATTCCACTCTTTTTACTTATTGCATCTCGCGTCTGCGACGATTCGTCTCGATTTGACGATGAAATTCTCTTTATTTTTGAAGAATTCGCTCCGGAGTCAGTGGAAATGTTGTTGTGTTCGCTTTAGGGTCTTCGGTCGCTCTTTATGTTTTCGAAGGTAGTAAAATATTGACGAAGTAAGTCAAACGACTTTCAGCATTTAAAATTTATTTAAAACATGCTCCAAATTATGTGGAGCTCATGCCTATAGTAAATGTTTTGGTGTCCGTGCGTACGAAAAGCATTAACTTACTTATTTGCGTTCTACTTCGATCTTTAACCTTATGACCTCCGCATATTAAACGGCCAGCAGTTGCCACGTTGCTGTAAATTTAAATACTCAAAACTTTCGTAAATAAACATGACACACGCACATGCTTGTGTCAAATTGTAGTTTGCAACTTGCAGGCTTTTTATATAGGTGAATTTGTATGAGACATTATTAATGAGCCAGCCAGTCGTTTACATTTTAGTTAGATTCGAGTCGAGCAAAGGATAAACTTCCTTTGCTCGACGACCAAGAACTCAGGGCTGGGTCAGCATCTTCTTAAATAATCCGTGATACTCCGGCCGAGATCTACAAACGTTACTGAGCACGCGCTTTGACTAAGACGTCTCTATCCAGCACTTGTAGTTTGACAGTTATGTGATAAAGACAGGAATAACGCTAAGCCAAAGTATGTGTTAAATAACGTTTATAGGTCGCAGCATTAGAGGTTCTAAAGCGTGTGTGGAGGTGGAAAATTTTATGCAAAAAATCACACTCTAGCCATAAAAAACCCGAAACATTTCATTAACATACTTGGCCGTTAGTTGAATCAGCCGTTAATTTATATATACCCTGTCACTTCCTTAGCATAATAAAACATGGACTGAAAGTTGTATAACACCGCACCAATCAGCGTGAGGCTACAGCCTTCTCACGGCCATATTTAAATATCAACGGATTTGTTTATAGCACTAAAGTATAACAAGAACGAACCCGAGCCATGTTTAGACTGATCTTCGATGAATGAATGTAATATGATCGATTATTGTATTCGATTTTCGTTCGAATCGATTGAATGAGTTCGTGTTGTTGCAGTGTTTTTTTTAGCGTCTATGGTATATTATGTAGTAGTTGCTCGATGGTGGTGAATGGGCAAGGCTGACAGAAGTACCTATAGTTGAAATGCACAGGTCTTCTTTGGAGGATGCCTTTTATTTTTCTTAATTTTTTTTCTACGCACCATTTACAACTCTTTCATTTGCCGTAAGAGATTTACTACTGGATTCATCAGGCATTAAGCAAGGTAGAATTGTAGATTATAATAGGATGAGAAAATTCCAAATATAAATAAAATCAGCTCATCGTGGCATAAGCCGCAATTACTTCAGTATGGGCAACTTAGAGTCGCCGTCAATTAACGCCGCAACTAGCTCAATTTTGGAATAAAGAGATCGAGATACTTTTAAACGCTGATAACGAAAAGAGTGACGATAAAAATGTTGATGTATGGAGAGGGAGACGAAGATCAAAGAAAAGATGGATGGACTGTGTGACGATATAAAGAAAAAGGAATGATAGAGTGATAACTGAACGGGGAGAATGGAAGAAAAAAACGTGTTGCACTGCCCCAAGTAACATGGAACAAGGGCTGGAGATGATAATGACACTGTCTAAGATATGAGCCCAAAACTCCGATCTCTAGAGATTCTAACATTTTCGAAAACTTGAAATGTGGAGGTAAGGCGTTATTCTCACAGAAAAAATGGAAGACAATTCAAATATCAGAACTAAGTATGGTAGTAATCTTATTATGTTCTTAGTACGGTGGAGAGAAAGTCTATATACCAATTTGGGCAAGAAATTCTGGGTCGGACGTGATATTTAACAAATTTTTGCCAAAGTGTCTCCCTTACGCTACTTCATATTTACGCTATCAATATGCCTCTAGTGATGAAAAAGAAACCTCAATAAAATATAAAGCAGTAATAAAGCCAGCTGTCATGGAGTATTAAATATAATCCGCTAAGTAGCCACGATAATTATACAGTGCATTAAGATAAAGACATCGAGCTCCGTACGAGCAATCGATTGGACGTGGTTGCGCGGATTGCGTGCTATGTACCGTTTTATTACATACTTACTGTTTATACTGACTTTATGTGTGACAAGCCATGTGCCCGATGGGGTTCCCCATCGGCAAAAATTGCGAACTTCCATGCAAACTGTCATCCCCTATTAAACCTCTTTAGAGGGTAAATTAAAAAACAATCTTCCTTAATGTTCACTTTCGCTATACCTTTACCCTTAAATTTGACCACACCTTTCTGATACACCCTGTATCGTGCCAATCGTAGAAAGGTGTGGTCAAATTTAAGGGTGTGGTACAGACCATCAAACTGATCAACTTTCTCCATGGGACCAATTTTACAATCGAGAAAAAATTATCAGCACTAAAATTTCAATAAAAAGGTTTTTATTAAGTAGATAACTTCGTTATGGATCAAAAAGATAAGCTTACTTTGGTCGTTTGGCTTATAAAATAAATTGAAAAACATCTACTTATCGTTTCTTGGGTATTACAAAACTGCATGTGCACACAGCTTAAGTATAGGTTCCGTAATCCATAGCCTCAGTACCATCTACCTGATTCGCTACCATTTTCATCCCGGAATGACCTATGTTTATTTAATTCGAGTCAATAAGAGTATGTATGAGTATATGAAGAACAAAATATTGTTAGCTGTGAACAGTGTGAACACAATAACATAAAATAAAATGCGATAGAATATCATGTCAAACGCATAGGCAAATGCAGGGATTTCCTGTCTGCTAATAAAAATATGCCACAATCAGGATAATTTACTCGACCATTTTCAGACCAAAATGCAAACTGTCAACGGATAAGTCTACAGAAGAGATAAATGATTAATTTTATATTTCCTGTGGACAGGACATGAATAAAACTCTATAGTACTTAGTTTTATTCCAGTCCTGTCCACAGGTAATATTAGCTGTGTACGCGTTTTACCTGTGTAGTTATTATTTAAATAAGTACCGGCAATGTTTCAAAGGCTTGTTAAAGGACATCATTCAGGCTTCGAACATTTTGTACCCAAAAATCAAAGTGCCGGCCAGAAAAAAAAAAAGCTGTTTTCATATGGGAAATAACATTTTGAACATTTTTTAATACTACAACAAAAGTCTACACTTAACCCCCTGGCTGCTATTTGAGTTTGAAAGTACCAAAAATCATAAAATTATTTTAAATGTTTTATATACAACGTTTAAAAAAATACCGAGTTTTAATTGAAAATAACATCGTTTTTTGTAATAACAAAAAGCATTTCGGCTAGGCGAACCTAACCTAACCTAACCTTGCCTATCTAAACCAAACCTAACCTAACATAATCTAACCTAACACTGATAAACTGATCTTAGATTTTGAAGGTCACATGGAACTTCTCAATGATGAAAAGCATTTGCATAATCTTGTGATTAGGTAATTGTACAAAAGATTAACAGAAAACAGCTAGTTAGGTTAGGCTAACCTAACTAAACCTAACAGTGTTCAACTGATCTTAGATTTTGAAGGACACATGGACCTCCTCAATGATGAACAGCATTTGCGTATTATTGTGATTGGGTAATTGTACAAAAGATTAAAAGAAAACAGCTAGTTAGGTTAGGCTAACCTAACCTTACAGTGTTCAATTGATCTTCGAAAAAGTATTTAACTTATCAGACATTTCTAATGACACTGGTTTCAAACTTGTTGGAGGGTGGGGACGTCCTCCAACAGTCTAAAGATACATGTCATTAATTATGTTAAAAAAAAAGAAAAGACAGAAAAGATTTGCTGTCTTTTTCAATTGCAAAGTCGATAGGATTTTTTTGTGATAAAAAAAGGTTTTCGGCAAATATGTGTTTATTTTGTAACAAAAACCATTGTTCTTATACGTAACCATATCTTAATCATAAAAAAATAATGATACGATAAAAAAACTAGACTCTCGAACTGAAACATAACCACAACATTAATGAGAACGCCTCACCAAGAACGTCTCGAGAAATATCACTGACAATAGATGTTCAACTTAATAGTGAACGTAAATGTACAACTTATTTTTATTAACAACTACCTAACCTAGCTACCTTTACGTATGTATTTTTTTCCTTGTGAATCCTTTGCGTGCTACAACCTCTGATGCGACAATTATGCAATCATTGATGAATGAAGAAAATCCATTGCATTGGTTATTGAACAGTGGGGATGTTTTCATAGTAGCTATGGGCTTTACCGATAGCATGAATGATATCGAATCGTGTGGCTATGAAGTCCACATTCTACCTACTTACCGGAACGCTAGTCAGCTTACAACAGACCAGGCAAATAAGTCTTGATTGATCACGATATTTAGGTGGATTGTAGAGGCGGTGAAGGTTTAGGCTGTTGTGACAAACATTTTAACCGTGCACTACATCACATGTTTTATCATTCTAAAATCGCAGCGGCCATAATAAACGCCGTTTATCGTGTCGCTGTTGACAGCAGACCCGCTCCTGAGATTGTTACCATAATTCATTCTAGAAAGAATACCTCCAAGCTTTTGCACGATAACGTACATACGAAAAACTTTAACAGGCAGAGAGTGCCTTTTGTAGCCATGGAAGGAAATCTTCCTTAATTCATAGGGTTTCCAAATTTTTCAAAGGAGGACGTATTTCTGTTTGTGCTAGGGAGCTATCATACTATAAGCTCGCCAGCAACCCAACACCTAGTCGTAACCGATGTCCCACAGGAGCGGGCGTAGGAACGGGCCCTGTGGAACACCGCACGACATTTCGCGCCGGTCCCCGCCGTCGCGTCGCCTGTAAGTGACACATTTCCGAGAAAACTTACTTTTTTTTTTTTTTTTTTTTTTTTTTTTTTTTTTTTTTTTTTTTTTTTTTTTTTTTTTTTTTTTGACGCTGAGGAATGCTTTACGCATGCCCATTCGTGGGGGACGAGTCTGGGGTATGTGGGACTCCTGTCGCACAGTATACCCACTAAACCTCAGCGGTGTTCCCACATCGCCGTGATGGGAGGGCCATGGGAAACCGGCTCAGCCTTTACATCCACGACCCTCCCGGCGCATGCCCGCCTAGCTGGCGGGCCCCGCATGCCCCCCAGGCTGGGGGGCTACGGGAATGGCCGGGAACACCTGGCCATTCCCGTCCGACATTGGTGGAGACCTGTGCAATACAGGCAAGGGTGCCCCCGCACCCGTTGCCTGCTGGCCTCCACCTGGGAGGAGTCGGAGATGACTATCGTACTGACGTCTTCTTCGACCCCTCCTCCGCCTTCGGAGCGGCGCCGCGTCGGGATCGTCCTCCCGCGCGCGCTCCGCCGCCTCCTTCTGGGACATGACGTGTTCGCAAAAGGAGGCGACTGCCGCCCAGGACCCCTCATCCCTCAGCATGGCGTTAACCAAGCTGGGGAGCGAGAGGTCCGATCCGATCACCGCGATGAGACTGCGGCGCGGCTCGGACCACGACGGGGCTCGGACCACGACGGGGAGAAAACCTAACCTAACCTAACCTTTTTTTTTTTTTTTTTTGTTCCGGGGTGGAAAATCCTCATGGATGTCCCCCGCCCTGGGGCGGGCGGAGGGGTCTGTCAGACTCTTACTGACTAAAAACCACCCCGGTGTCCCATCTCACACCGACGCCGGGGGTCGCGGGAACTTAAAAATCTTCCGCAACCCCCGATTGGTGCCGGCCCGCGAACGCGGGCCTCTTCCTCGGGTCAGGGGGGAGTGAGGTGTTAAACTCCCCCCGCGCCGTCTAAGAGGGGCGCGCGTGGAACACTACGCGCCGCCACCTCGGGTCCTGATGTGTGGGGGGCGACAGACGTCCCCGAGTCCGTCGCCCCTGGACCCATTTAGGGGGGCTGGAAGAGGGCGTTATCCGCCCTCCTTCGACGCCCGGTGCGCCTGCTGCGGGCCGGGTGAGTGGACGTAATCTCCCTCTCCCTTTCCGCAGCCTCCTTCTGCGAAACGACTGTCTCGCAGTAGGAAACCACCGCGTCCCAGGACTCCTCGCCGCCGACCATCGCATTCACAACGGCCGGCAGCGACAAGTCACTGCCTACTTCTGAGATGAGGGCACGGCGCGGCTCCTCCCAAGCGGCACACTCTGCCAGCGTATGCCACGCCGTGTCCTCCCGGCAGTCGACGCAGTGGTGACACCGGGCGTCCGGCTCCCTGTTTATGCGACACAGGTACTTCCCGAAGCAACCATGCCCCGAGAGCACCTGCGTCACCCGAAACGACAGGGAGCCGTGCCTCCTCCCGAGCCAGAGGTCGAGCACCGGCCGGACCGCCTCGATGATGTCGAGGCCGGCGGTAGGGCGTGAAAGCCTGTCCCGCCACTCCACTAACCTGAGCGAACCTAACCTTTCCTAAAAGTGGCCCATACGGGCGCAAGATGCGCCGCGGGCGGCGCGGAGACTTATTTGCACACACAATACAATAAATGGTTACAATACATCATTTCAGCCGAAAAACGTCCACTGCTGGACATAGGCCTCCTCGAAGCATCGCTACTTCAACCGGTTCTGTACTTCTCCCATCCAGCGGATTCCTCCGGCCTTCTCCAGGTCAACGATCCACGACCACCTTAATAGGCCTTTTCCAACGCTACGTCTTCCGGTACGCGGCCACCACTCCAGAACCTCACTATTACCCTTTGTGTAACATTGAGTCTTCAAATGAGGCCCATTGTGGGCGACCACGTTTTAGTGCCATAGGTCATTACTGGCAAGGCACACTGGTCACGATACATTAAAATGGAATGCTCTAAAGTAATTTAGTCGAAGTATGTTTTTTAGTATTTTTAAACTTAAATAGCGGCGGATGGGTTAATTGTATTCTCTCGTTGTAATAGTAAAAAATGTTGAGGGTGTTATTTCCCATAAGAAAACCGTTTTTTTCTTCTGGCCGGCACTTTAATTTTTGGGTACAAAATGCTCTAACCCTGAATGATGATTATATCATACCTGAGTAGACCTAACGCATATTGTCCATTTCTACTTTGAACAAAAGCTGTTTGCGTCTACGAATGTTCAAAACATTGTTGGCAAAATTATGATTTTTTTGGTACTTTCAAACTGAAATAGCAGCCAGGGGGTTAATTGTAGACTTTCATTGTAGTATAAAAAAATGTTCAGGATGTTATTTCCAATAACAAAACAGCATTTTTTTTTTCTGGCCGGCACTTTTATTTTTGGGTACGATTTGAATGATGTCCTTTTAAAATAAAATGTTCCCAATAAATTGTATAATATTTATTTAAATCCAAAACATAATAAATTAAATGTAATATTTTATTTCAATTTGTTTTCTCTTGTATTTATATCGATAACACTACATCATTAAGTACTTTATGAGACATGTTTTAACTTTGAAAGTTAAAAAATAAATAATTCATTCGACATGGCTTGAAAAATGGCTGATAAGAATGGGTACCTGCGTCTACCAGAGGTGATCAGCTCGGTACCTAAGTTTTCCTATGCAACCTCTGCCCGACAACCTACAACCAACTTGGAAAACTGCAACCTTATAAAAAAAATCAAGGAGTTCTGGTGAAAATCTGCATAAATTTGTATAATTGTATAAATGCAACCGTTGTCCTTTAACCAACTAAACCAGAAACATGGTATAAAAAAAACTTGTTATTATGTATCAGTCATGAAACAATACGATGGCTAAAATATATCGTAGTTAAACAATTCAATATGGAGGTACAGTAAGAATTTCTTTCCAATAATGAACTGTTATACTTTTTATCGTTTTAACAACGGGTCTGTTGCTAATCCATCGAATGCGCAATTACTTAAATTATTTACTTTAATTATGAAAATTTAAATTATAGGCAAATTACATTCGTAATCAGAAACCGTAACAACCAGATTAGAGGTATAAATACGATTAAAGGGCGTTTAAGAAATTAGAAAAAAAAATGTTATTTTGTTACCATGGGTTCTGGTCTACAATAACTAAACTATACTCTATACCTAGCTTACTGTAAAGGTTTTATGCAAAAAGCGACCACATTTCGTACAGGCAGATAGAAAAATAATTCTGGTTGCATTCGGTCAAAGAAACGAATTTGGAATTCGTTTTAAATAAAAGCTATAAGTTTTGTTTTGGAAAAACGACAGTGTTAAAAAAGACGCGTAGAAGGGTGCACGTTTCTCTGAGATAAGATGGAGAATATAAAATTAATAAGTTAAAGATAAATTTATCATCTCTCTAAGTCCCTACATAACACTGTAAGTGCACTGTACGCTGTACAGTTAGCGCTCTTCTAGCGCTACAGTACCAACAACATTAGACAAATAAGACTCATTGATGTGTAGTAATGAACAATGTGTTCTTCTCAGCAGAGAATTTAAGACATTTTAAAGTTTTAAGAACCGTAATGATCAATTAAGATTAGCAGAATCTATACTTGAAGACAGATTAAAATAATTTTGTCTAATGTTATATTAAATGAAGTATAAAAACGAATTTAATAATACATCAGCCCACACTGTAGAACAATTTATAAACCTTAGTCAAGAATATAACATACTAGCTGCGCCCCGCGGTTTCACCCGCATTAGTCTCGATGCCGTGGGAATATCGGGATAAAAAGTATCCTATGTCCTAATCTAGGTCATGGTCTACCCATGTACCAAATTTCATCCAAATCCATTCAGCCATTTTAGCGTAAACGCGTAACAAACGAACTTATTGATCTAGAACCAGACCTGTTATTCTGTTAAAACTTTATGACACAGATCACAAATCAAAGCTTAAAAGAGGCCTAGGTAGTTTATGTTCATTAATGAACATCGATCAAAATCAAAATATTTTATTTCACATAAACCCACATGGGCACTTTCGAAACATCAGAAGCACGGTTCCAATTGGTCGTTTCTTATGGAGAAGACCCGGCAAGAAACTCCACGGTTACTCTTTTAAAAATAAATGGGTTTTCGATAACTCATAAACCAAGTTAATCGAACACAAACTGAGGAAACCCGCTCATTAACAGTCAAGTTGTTAATGAACATGTAACTTAACACGTCAGTGTTATGTAGTCAACTGACTCGATCGGTTTCAGTTTTAGTTCAATGGCCAATTACAAGCAATTTTATTTACTATACCAATGACGATATGACTGGCATTCCTTTGTCATTAAAATTCCAATATATTTGCTTGTATCAAGGTTCAATGGATTGACAGTCTGGAACATAACTATACTTATCATCGTACAAAAACTATAGACATTTGTATTAAAATATTGAGTAGAAATAATTGTAGAGTTGCAACACAATAGATTTAAAAGTCGATACTGTCCACCGTAACATTAATCGAATAATTCATAAATCGGATAAACAGAATCGTTTAAAACTTTAAACAACAACATTAACGCTATATCTATATCAATAAAATACGTTAAAAGTGCATTAATGAGGTGCATCAAAGCCACCGTATTGGTTCTACTAATCGAGGCGGCAGTCCATAGTTCTGTGATTTGTATGCGTTTCACACCTTTGGTATGTGCACTATGGCTATCGGATTAAAACAGCTTAAGCGCCAAATTATAGAACAACAATTAGTGCTTTAACAGACGTGTTATTCGATTTAAATTGAGTGTAATGTAAGAGAATATCATACAGTTTTTTAATTAGTCGATTTATCGACGTTGACATGATATTAAATGTATCAATGGAATACCGTATGAAGACGATTGAATGAACTTTGTTTGGTATTATTGCAGGCAGTTGTTTGTCTTTCAAGTGCAGTCAAATTAAATACGCTACAGTTTTATGTACTCGGGCTATAGATTTATTGTATTACCATTTTAAACCTCCAAAAAACCGACAACCTTCAACTTTCGATCGGCTACGTTGATCGTCTTGTCGCACGTCAAAATGACGTGTTGTGCGTCAAATTGACGCGCGGACACTCGCGTCTCTTTGTGTGCCTACTATAGTGACAGGCCTTTTGTATCGAGTATGACTTGTGTGTTAATTGTGCCGATGGAATCGCTCAGACATTCTGGTAATCGATAATAATCGACTAAAATTGTTTATCGATTCGGGGTGTGGCTCTATTGTGCTTTAATAGGCAAGCTAGTCACCGCTGGTGTTCATAATTTATTGAATTGGTCTATTAGAGCGGCACTTCTGGCATGTTTTCGTTTGATATTTGGTTATACATTACTCCATTCATCGAATAAATCGCTAGAATTTCAACTTTTAGACTGCAGAGAAAACAAGTAGTGATAACTGATTCAATTTTCCTTTAATTTAGAAACAGTCTTTTCCCGTACCTATATCCCTTTAAATCTACAAGAAGTCATGACGGTTTCTCAAATCTTCATGAGATACACCCCGCTGACAGACAGATGGACAACGAAGGCTTAGTAATAGGGTTCCGTTTTGGCACCCTTCATGTACGGAACCCCTAAAAAGTAGATGTCCGAACATTAAAGAAAATACGAAAAAAAATACACATCTACAGACGAAGAT
Source organism: Eupsilia transversa (assembly GCA_914767815.1). Taxonomy (NCBI): domain Eukaryota; kingdom Metazoa; phylum Arthropoda; class Insecta; order Lepidoptera; family Noctuidae; genus Eupsilia; species Eupsilia transversa. The sequence continues at coordinate 7,178,531 of OU611894.1, read as the reverse complement.
ATTTATTTCAGTCAAAATATCGCAATATTCAATGTTACTCAGTTCAATAACCTCAGAGCATCATTATAATATTTAAATCACATGTGGTTTTCGCACAACACTTCTATGGGCTAGTGTAGCTCCAAACGTTTTATGAGCAAACCTAAATAAGCGTAGCGAAATTATATATTGTATGTATATCTAATGTAATTAGTTGATTATTAAGTACTTGGGTCATATTTGAAACGGTAAAATTCCATGAAGTTTTTCTTATTGTAAGCGGTTGAATGACACGTAGCAAAAAACGTTTTTCACGTTACTATGTTAGTTCTAAAGTTCAGGTACGTCATTTGTTTATGATTATTCGGTTAATAAAATTCCATAAGTATATTTTATTCCTTCGTAAAATTCTCTTGACAAAGGATTTTTTTATTAGTCTTGAATTTTTCTTTAATAGAGTCAAATTAAATTAGCTAGCGAAACTTCTTAAACGTGATCCGCATAAACCGAAAAAAAATTTTTTTTTTTTGGGTCATCGTTGTCTTTTACTTAAAGAAGTTTAGAAAATCTGCTGATTCGACGATTGGACGAGAATTGAGAGCTTAACTTGAAATACGCATCACGTTACATGAGAGAGAAGAAAGATATAACTCTCCCTGTCTCTCACACTAAATATTTATTATTCTTTTTTTTAAGAAGTTTCGCTTAAAACACGTATACGGGGTGTTTTTTTGTATTATCCTGTTTCGATATAGATTAAACAAAAGTAAACTGTTTTTCTAAACTCAACTCAGACTTCTAGTAAGCACACTAAGTTACCCCCAGTTAGCTAACCCCAAAAATAAACATCAAATATTTTTTTCCGTTATATCTAAGTTAGTGTGTCTGAGGTTTTGAGTTATTCCAGTTTAACCTTGCATCATTTTCAAAAGTAAATGGCGTTACATCCGACGACTTAACCCTTAATTAACCATGTTATTTTCACTCACAACTCTATTATGACAACAAAGCACTGTGTTTAAACTTAGTTACCGTAACAATAACATGTGCCACATGAGTTTCAAGGGAAAAGAAGATTATTATAATTATTAAAACAAGTTGCCCTTCTTTCAAGTTTAGTCACCAACAGTCGTGGTTACTTATGTCCGTTTTGATGATAACCACCTAAATATTATTCCACTGTTTGATTTTCAACTCTCAGTGCTGAACCGTGCGTTGAAAATTCAACGGGGTGCTTTTATTTACGCATTTATTTAGGTGTCACAATCAGTTCGTCACCTTACCGCAAGGATTCATGAGGTTCCCTTTCCGAGTGTAAAGCAGGCCACAGAAGTAAAGATGGCTACCCACATACTTGCGCAATTTTACACGTCAGTTCGGCAACCTGTAACGTGCAAGGTGACAACCACGTGAACAGAGGGTATCCAACGTGGCAATGCTGTCAGACTTTTGGGCACTTGTACCATTGACAGCGATGCGGACGAATTTTTTTATGCCTAAAGAGCTCTTCCCTTTTTAAAATACGTTTATCCAATAACACTGCTCGACCTGGGAATGGGACCCAGGACCCCACACTCAGCAGCCGTGCTTGTGACCACGAGACCAAGGAGGCAGTTCATTAATCAAACTTTAATCCAGACACGATCTTACCTTTACTGCATTTATGTTGAAGTTAGAACCCACTTAAAGGGCGTTTATGTCTAATAGCTGACCACGATCCAATAAAAAGACCTAACTTAATGTAGGTAAACTACAACCATATAAATAGGTATCTATGATTACAACCATACATTTTCTGAAGAAATCTTAATAGAAATAACTAGTTACACAGTACTATCAACGAAGGCATCTGTAATAGTAATAATGGTCTGACGTCAGAACCTGTCATTGCTAAGATGTTTAATATCCGTAATTTATTAGCAAAACGTTCTGACCTTGTTACAAGTTACTTTTTCGACCCTTGCACGCAACAAAATGGATGAAAAATTACAAGGATTTTTACGCTATTTTCTTATAAATTGTAATCTTATAATTTTATCGCGGATTTTACTGGTTTTTGCTGCAGTTTTTCTTTTGATGTTGCATTATAATTTAATGATAATTATTTATTATTCTAAGTCAATTATACAAAATCTGTTAGTTTAACGGATTATAAAAATTATATGTTATTAGATATTAGATAAACATGTGATTATAGTTAAGGATCCGTTTACGTTCAGATACATAAGACAATAGATGAATTTAAATACTTTTGATTTTTAATATAAGCTTATCTCTGAAATGTCGTATTTTTTGTACCTCACCTCATAAAAATATCCTTTACATTTTATAAAAGAAAAACGGTTTTATGACATACCACTAGTCACCAAAGTTGTTTGCAGTAACTTGCAACTTACCTGTAAGAAAGAAGACACGAAATTAACACTTTGAAAACCATGAAATAATTATAATTGGAGTGCGGTAATCCCCACCGGGACCCCACGGCGAGATTGGCGGACGACATCTTTGCTATCACAGGTAGAACCTGGATGAGGCTGGCACAGGAGCGTGGAGATTTGCACAAGAAAAGAAAGGCTTATGCTCAGCAGTGAGTGAATTCGGGCTGTGGATGATGGTGATAATGATTCTCCCACAGTTCATGAAAGGATTTTAATTTTACCCGTAGGTAAATACGGGTCAAAAATTATCCACAACAAAGGTCTATAATTTAGGTTGAAGTGAATAGAACTGTGTTGCTACATGTCAAACGACTTTCAGTAACTTCCACCACACAACCGACCAGTTCTCTCTCACTTCATAAATCCAACTCTAAAAATAGACTATCTTTGCTAACCTTTTAAAGCAGCAAAATTATTAAAGCAACAATAGATCACACATAAAAAGTCGATCAAAGCATCGTACGCCATTCATTCATGCCTCCCACTGCATAACGGTGAATTTTTTCATCGTGACATACTGGTACACCAACGCACACAAGTAATTCACTTATAATAACGATTAGCATATTGTATTTTGTACAAACTTTTCGGTTTGTTGTATTTGGCTGCTCGATTAGTGTTAGGTCAAATGAGGTTGGTAGCTTATGTTTTTCAAATATTTTGAGCATGGTTTTGGTTTTAATTATTTGAGAAGAATTAAAAACCTTATATCTAACCTGACAATACATTACAATAATGACATCTTTATTCCGTATTCCCTGAAATAATTGGCAGAAGAGTATGTTCAATCGATATTTATTATTATATTAAGTTATCTTTTAGTTCCGTATGGTAGGGGGAGCTATACACCCCAACCCAGGTACAAATCCAGACTCCGGAAAACCCAGTAACACTGTCCTGAACCTTGAAATGGAACCTAGAACCACAGCTTAACAGTTCTACTATGCATTTGCAAAATCAAAAAACGTTAGATCTAGCAACCCTATCAAATTGGCACGAGGTGTCATTGGCATTATAAAATGTCTTACCCAACATGGCGTCTATTAAACATTTTACCCGAAGATATAATTTACGATCCTGACTGATTGCCATCTATGTATGGTCTAGGTATGAATATATTATGAATTATGTATGTCTGTGTGTATGAAGAATGTTGTTATACATATTACTACGCAAGACTACACTGGCTTGGGTAAGTAGCCACTTGCCTGATTTAAAATTACAAAGTTGTATTTTGGAATCAAATCCGAAATGTTAACCGCCATTTTGACGTATAAGCTTATAATACATTTTTTAAACTTGAAAACCGACGTATGAATTATCCTAGAAACAATTAAGAACAGCTAAATTAAAGCTCAAAACACAACATAACATAACGCTTGTAATCCCTGAAGGGTTGGGCAGACCCACATTTCACCAGGGCCCTTAGTCTACTAATTTATAAACGTCACAATGGTGTCATAATGGTTAGTTTTTGACAGTTTTTGTATGGCAAATCTGTCAAAAACTAATCATTATGACACCATTGTGACGTATATAAATTAGTAGACTTAGGCCCCAGTTATGTATAAGTCCCGTGTAATACGGGCCGAGACTGTTGCCATCAACCGGGCACAAATTCCAAAACAAAAGTAGTGAAGAAAATTAATAATTTAGATATAGCAAGTAGACATCATTAGTATGCAGTTTTTTTATGTCATTTCTACACCAAAGAATTTTAAAGACCTACACTAGGATCCTTTTCAAGGCAAACTCTCGTAATGTGTCTTAAAAAATGAATTATACGAATTATACTAGGTACTTAAACATGGTGATGTAACCATACCAACATAATTGCTGGTCCTTCGAGTAGCAGAACAAAAACCTGGTCCTTATGTTTATACGACGTAATAAAAAGGTTACTAGATTAACTAGTAAGATCACTACACTAATGAAGACTCCATATTAATTAATGGCTGTGCATAAAATAATAAGAGATCGGACTCGGAATAAAAAGTATAAAACGAAGAAAAGGTTACAAATGAGGCTGTGAGGCGAGAATTATTTTTATAATTGCAGTGTGGCTAATAACAACATATTGTTAGCACTAATTCTTTAGTCAAGTATGATTTTAATAGCTATAATTAGTAGCAATTTCTGAAGAACAGGTTGTGATGAGACATGACTTGAAACGATTGGTAGAAGCTTATACACAAGCCGTAAGTCCAAAAGGGCCGAATGTAATCGATGATGATAATGTAGTTCCCTATCAAAGCAATTCCTCTGTTATTTTCAAATTAACCCTGAAATTTTAAATCCCAAGAGTACAAGACTTTTCCCATCATTAGAATGTTACTAGCTGGATCAGACGAACCTATAGAAACCTTTCCAGAATTGGTTCCTTTCCTAATGAGGAACCACATCTCGTTGCTTTAAATTTTCTCAGGTTCACTCCCTCTTTTGCAACTGGAACTCTACAGAGATCTCACACATAAACGCAGAAGCATTAGTAGTCAGTGGCATTTGAACCAGCAACCACCAAAAAAAACTAATTAGAAACCCGACCATCTCACCATGAACCGTGGTTACAAGCACCGCGGTACGCCCACGCCGCGTTCCGTGTTAAATCCGAGCACATTTGCAAGTCAAAGCGACTGGATGACGTAGCAGGAACTTGGGACCTACCTAAATATTACCATGTACGGAAGAATATATTAAATGTCGTAGGAAGGTAACACTGATTCTATATTATTTTTACAATAATATAGCTATGTTGGATCAGTTGGATGTAGTCGCGTGTGCGTATATGCATCAGGAATCATTGTGTTTTCGTAAAGATCCGAAATAAAATGAAATAGAACTAAATTTTGCTCCACAATATATTTTTTCCTAATTAAAAAGTGAAAGGTGTGTGATGATGAGAGAAAGAGACATGTAAGGAAGGAATTGATTCCAACGAAATAATAAGGCAACACGCTTGCACTTCCGCCTAACTAGTAGTTACTTAATGAGGAAATAATATCATAATTTGACGTATTCCTAGCTACACGGAGGTTAGAACAGATGTTTTGTTACGGAAGATTCTTACGTTCCCGCGACCCTCGGCGTAGGTGTGAGATGGAACATCGGGATGGGTTTTAGTCAGTAAGAGTCTGACAGACTGCCCCAGGGCGGTGGACATCCATGAAGATTTTCCAACCCAGAAAAAAATAACAAAAAAAGGATGCTTTGTCTAAGAAAAGCCCTACACTTGAGGATGATATTGAAAACCCCGATCTAATAAGAGATCGGGATTGATTTCTAGGATAATAAGTATAGTACCTAACTAAGTAACTGCATAATGGAAAACAAAACACTAGCGCAACGTTTAAAACGGTTTACACAGCATACCTTGTGGAACACATTCCACATCACAAACTATTTAAAAATAAAACAAAACAGCATCAACCGGCAAACAAAACGCGGATCACCTTACACAAAAAGTACCTAATTTGCATGATTCAAGTGGCACTTTTTCGTTTTAGACTGTCGATAGCACACAATTAGTGTCGGGCGAGTCAAAGTCGCCGATGTCGATAAGCGAACGACATTCAGAGACAAAACGCGATCGTATCGCGAGCAGTTGATTCATGGTAGGGCTGGATTTTTAGGGAGACTGAAACTTTAAGAGAGAAATGTATTGATTGGAGCGAGGAATTGTAAATTGTGGTGTTGGGTTTGAAGTTCTGTAATTGGTTATTGTAATTTTGGGTTACTATTAGTAAAATGGCTAAAGTAAAAGGCTTTATAATCAGAAGTTACTTTACACTTATTGTAGACAATTTTATGTTAATCATTGCGTATCCATGATCCTTAGATAGATACATAAGTTTCGAACAGAATTCAGCCATTTCGATAACGTTAGCTACTCCTTGCTACGTGACTTGTGATCTAACTATGACGATGTATATAGTGAAAAGTATTGTCTTTATAGAATTTTGTTCTTATATTTGATTAGGCATAGGTCTCTCCTATTACCGACCACCTACACGAGCTTGATCGCCCTTTATTTTGATAAACTCAGGCTGTTCCATAGTCCACGTTGTTTTTTTTTTTATAATATCTAGCTGATTGATTTCATCGTCTTTGAACAGTGTTTTTTCTTTGGCGGAGATTCACAGATGACTCCGCCCTGGAGTGTTTATGTGGTGCTGCCCCACAAACAATGGGGCGCCTTATTATCGTGTCCAGCGTTGCCTGTTCCCTGCACGTTGTAGGAGCTGATGGCTGTTACTGAAGGTGCCAAGCTCCTAGCTAAATGCTGGGCTGACTCTATATGCCATCGAGGCATCGACACGCTAAGAAGTGTGATTTTTCAATTGCTTTAAAATCTTTACGTTATTTCTCGCTAACCAAGCATGATTGACACTCGCATACTCAACAATGGTGTGGTTTCTAAAAACGTGTCTATATTTAAACGACACGTGAAAAAAAAACGGTATTCCCATATTGCAAAAAAAAATGTGTTGGTTTTAATAAACTTAGAGGTTTTCCTTCCAGATAAACTACATGTACCGACACCGATTAATTAGTATGTTTTAAAATGGAATATTGTATTTGCTGTTTACTCCCATTTATTGACACGCCCATCGAGAGCGGTGACAACCAATTAATCATCATAACCAATCGAATTTCAAACATATTATATGATCTACTTAAAATTACAAAGCATACCTAAGCAAAAATCTTCTGACTCCACTCAAAATAGTTAAAGGACAAGAAATTTCGTCACGAAACATTTGAAATCAGTATCCTACACCTCTCAACCCTATCAATAAACAGTTTAAATGGTTTAATTCTTGCGCGCACGCACCTCGGCCATTGGTCGGCGGGGCGCGTCGCTATTGGCCGCGCGGCCGGCGGCGACTACAAAGCGCGGGAGAGGCGGGCTGTCCACGGTACAGCGGCTGTGCTGTCGGCTGTCCGAGCCACTATGAATATGGATCGAGTGTATTTATGTGGTCGATAGTAGTTGTGGAAAATCGTACGCAGGGCTGCAAATGAATTGCTTCTTGTTAAAGCTGCGTGTGATGTGGGGATTTTGGTGTGATTCATTGTTTCGTGGTGTATGATGTAAGAGGCACACTACTAGATAGGTACTTACTGATCAAGTTCTCAAAGAAGTGGAAGAAATTATAATTAAGTTTTTCTTTGATTTTAACGATTTTAACCGTTGGGACTCAGGGGAGATCATATCAATTGCTTTCATTTTTCTTTCATTTATAAAAGACTTAAAACCAACATGTACCAACAAGTTTTAGTTTAAATTAACAACATCAAATGATGTTGGAAAGGATATTCCAAATATATTAAGACTTCACGTTCCCTTTACCTATATCCTAATGCCAATAGAATACATATTATTTACTTGAGCCAAGCCGCGGGCACAGCTTGTACTTAACTACTTAGACTTGCTACAAAAAAGTGGTAGTTCTAAGGACAGTCTTTGTCGTAAGTAAGTGGAAAATCGCTGGTAGATGTGCTAATGAGTTGCAATCACACGAATTAAATACAATAAATTAATCTAAAGACATTATATCTCTCTGTTTGGAGTTGCATGAAGATAATGTCACAGTTTTTAAGTATTAATCATTATTAAATATTTACACAAAAACATTAATTTAAGAAAATCTTTTAAAAAATGACTTTAAATAAATGGCAAAAGGTATTAAAAAAGTCTATAAACTTTAAACGATTTACAGAAATACTTAAAATGATTGTACTAATTAAGTGCTAACTGTATTTAGTAAATTACCGTGACAATGGCGTTTTTAAAAGTGCCAAATCGTTTATAATAAGTAAAAGAAAACCTCACTGAAGGTATTTTGGCCCATCATTCAACTGTCCTCTGCAGCTCTGTTTTGCGAGCTCTAATCCATAATTAATCACGTGTCCCCTGATAAATATTGATAGCCAGATTAACATCTTTGCGTATTGCTTCTAATTTGCAAATTAATTGGTTGTTAACGATGCAAAAATCTGGACAGTTCAGTTTTAAAGTAATGATGCTATGCCAGATGATAAGCGAATACGATTGACGATGGCGCAAAGTGGCCTCGAAATAACCTAATCATTCGAGACTTGTCAACTCCTACGAACGTACAGGCCCTAGTCCGAGTTCCCTACATACCTACGTTAAAATTCAATATCCAAACCAGGAATGGATTCTTTAGCTTTCACAAGTCCAGGTTTTCAGCATGAAAACCTATAATGTAGACTTATTCGTTTCTATTACTACCTAAGTATTAGCTACCAGTTCAGTCAAATACGTCAACAAGTGCCATTTGTCTGCTGGTCTGTTTGGAGTCTATCTCGTGGAGCTAAATGAATCTCCGAATTCTCCATCTCTATTCCCATATGGTAAAAGACGCTACATGGGAAAAATCTTCAACATTCTACAACGTTACAACCAATTTACAGCACGCCTAATACATGTCACACGCAGAGCCTGCAACCGTCACTGACGTAACCCTTCAGGAAGCTCTTCGCTATAATTTCCTAGAGTTTCTAGTCAATTAGTAATTAATTATCTCAGTGGAGATAAGAGTGATATACAAACATGATCTGGGCGAGTGCGTTTTGCTGTAGCTTGTAATTATAGTGCTGGGACGATTAATTGCGGATTGATCAATGAATTAAACATATTTCATGAATAGGTGCAGGCACTTTAATGTTTGTTTGCTGTAGTTTTATTAATAGACAATTTTGTGTTAATAAATTTAAGATTTCTGTCCTTTATTAAATTGGGCCATGGCAAAGTTGGAAAATTAATTGGTTTCGCATAGTGACGATTGATTTTATGTTTTTGGTAAATAAGTGAGAATCACAAAATGACAAGTCGAAACCCAATGGTTGCTTAAAAATCCGTTTCTCTACAAATTGCTAACAGTGTCTACCTCCTACAGATTTATTCCGTCAATCTCCATGGCTGCTCGATTCATACCTACCCCAGGATAAATCTAATGTTGCTTACAATATGCGCAAGATTCGCTAGTGATGTGAAAGACAGTGCTGTCACTGGTGACAAAAATGTAAATAAAACTATTAATTTTATTAAATATAAACAGAGGGCAACTCTGTTTATAATATTTTATAATAAATACTTCAAACAGGGAGGTACCAGGAAATCATAAAGCCAGAAGGAAAATCCTGTGGCATCGGTAGCAGGACGTGACTCATACCTACGCCGCTGTAGGTAGCCGACGTGCAATGTTAATACAACGGCTAGTATTCATATTTAATTGTACGACTGACAAGGGTGACTGATGAGAGGATCTTAGAACACCGGTTCGGAAAGACTGCAGAGCGTGTTTTGTTTATTTTAAAAGAAAGGGTAACGAAACAGATCCGCAATAAGAACTTTTTAATGAACGTGGTGAACGTTGGTCGTTGATGGAGCATAATTCAACCTATAATGTTCCCACTGATGGAGGTTGTATAGGTTGTACACTTACATGACAGTGTTTCGAATTAAACTGTTTGGAAACTGTCACAAGAAACTGATCCATCAAGGAGAAAAGTCCTTGTGTTGTGTAGTAATAATTATGGTGTAATAAATGTGTTCCATACATATGACCTCTGAATTTTATTACCCACTACTGGGACCACACAGACTTCCTCTCAGTGACAGGCTGGCATCCACCACTCGGGCCGACTGTGGATTAGTCAATGTCACATGACTTCGAAGTTTTGGTTCTAGAACATGCAGGTCTCCTCACGGTGTTAAAGTAAATAACGACCTGATTGATTTGCAACTGTCTGCAAGTTATAGTGCAGAGGTCGATTGGAGAATGGGCAATGGTTCGCATAAGTACCGATTATCGCGAATTCGAGACCAGGGACATTTGAGTATAACTTGTCATTCGAGAAACAGTTGACAATCGACCTTCAGGAAATACCTTATTCCATTAGGTAATAAGATTCTGGTTACTAAAGAGCATTTAGTTCGTCTAGAAGGCAACATAAAAAAGATAATAATGACTAAGAAGACTTCTCTGTATGAGAAGAGGCCGTTGCTTTGCACTGGGACAATAATAGGCTGGCATTATTATTATTTCTTTTATTTCATTCTTAAACATATAATTTCCATTTTTTTATATTAAAATATTAAAATTATAAAAAACATTCTAAAATATTTAAAAAAAATAGCCCACCGGTATCGGGAACAGGGTCCAGCTACCGGTGGTCAGGGCTCCAGAGAGAGGACCCTTTTATTACTATTATTATTATTATTTACTAAGACGTAGACGGATTTTGTTCATCAATTTGCCTAAACTTTCTTCACTTTTTTTGAGATAGATTATTCTAATCGATATACTTATGATCCAAACGAAGAAGTGCCGTAAGTAGTGACTAAGGATCTATATTGGGGAATGAGCAACCACCCATGTATTGGCGTACTATGCCAAACCGCTTGCCAAATGTGCCAGATCGTTCGCCGTAATAGATACTGGAGGTTGCACTCATCAGTGGACATATAGGGAGCCAGTCAGTCCGAAGAGATTTTCATGTGTTTTGGGTGGTCCCTTTGCCATCGGATTTGTTTTTTTTACAGTAAGAGAACACTGTCATACATAGCTGATGGTACCCTCGGGTGCAGCATCGGATGTGTATGACCATTCCGTGCCCACTACATAGACAAAATCTATATAAAAAGATATATATTTTATATAATTGGCATCTCGCAGGTCAACCTCGGAGGTCGTCGGCTGCTTAACCGGGGTTACCTGTGGGTGCCTCAATAAATGAAGGCCTTCAGGTTTCAGCGACTACACGCTTAGGGCACCCCCTGAGTACGGACCTCAGCTTAGGGCGTCACTGGGGCAGCACAAAAAGATACATAGGAAGCTTTCGTTGTATAGATTTTGTGAAACTCAGAAAACGCTCATATTATAGACCGTGGTTTGGTACAGAATCAAGTACTGCTCATCTTGCTACCAGTTTTCTTATGCCATTGACCTCTCTAGGAGTTCAATGAAGCACATAGTAATGGCACAGAAATGAAATGGCATTCGGTTCTGGGTTCGATTCCCAGGTCGGGCACAGTGATATTGGGTTTTTCCAACTGGAATTACTCAGCAACAGCCCGGAGTCAGGATTTGTGCCCGGTTGATGGCGATAGACTCGCCCCCTATTACATGGGACTTAAACCGTGTACCTACTATGGGCACACCTCTGGCCAAACCTTCAGGGAAACAAGGCGTGATGTTATGTTATGATAATGATAAAGAAGAATAGATATTGAACTACGTAAGGCAAGGTATATTGACTACGCGACAATATACTGTTTTACAATAATATCAAAATCCTGTTTGAAGCTGATTGAAATGTCTATGATATAATCAAACGTGTAAAACTGAATGATAGATAGATGAATAAAGGTTATCGGTACGACATCAGTGTCGTTTGACTACTGATTGAACGTCTAAATTGCCTTGCAGAAAGTTGTGTGACCGACTAATGGGCCGGTCTCAATAATATATTAAATAATTTAGTATCTGAAATAAATTGCCAGCAGTAGTGGCCCAGCGGTAACAGCCACGGCTTACAAATTGTAGGTCGTAGATTCGAATCCAGACAGGCGCTTTATTTTGTGTTTGATTACAATATCGGGCTTCAGACTACCCGTAACGACTGTCAAAGATCTGCAAATGAATGCGGGAAATGAAAATGGGCAGATTTCACTAAACTTTTTTTGATGCCAATCGATCCTGTTTCTTATAAGGATCAAAAAGCTCTATCGGACCAACTGAGGTTTGGGTATCTAGTAGAAAAGCATACCATTTTCCATACATTTCGTAGGAAAGAAACTCCAACTTATTTTTTTATGATGGACAGATTAGCTGAATACCGGCCACCCGCTCGCCACCACCCTTCATCAGCAACACTCGTTGTATGGCAATGGCGATGAAAATTGTGGCTGGGGCTGACTCAGACCACTTTTTTTTTTTTTGAGTGGTAAATCATCAAATAACTTCTCCCGCTCTGGGCGGAGCGGAAGGGCGTGTCAGACTCTTCTTGACTAAAAGCCACCCGTGTTCCTTCAGTTGCCTGTGTTGCCAGGGGCCACGGTATCCCTTTCACACTTTCCCGCAACTCCGGCAGGCATCAGCCCTAGTGGGCCCCGCCATTGGTGCTGACATCTCTGACGCTGACCACTAGACGCGGTTTTGAGTATACCTTGTGCGGATACACTAACTTTATGAACAGTTGTGTCAAGGAATGTTTTGAAATAAAACAAAGTTTGTGTATAATTTTATAAGGTGTTAATGAATGATGCATAAATTGTTTTTTGAATAAGTGCGTGGAGTTCAAGTATGTTTCAATGTTATAATTATTATAACTAGCTGTTGCCCGCGACTTCGTCAGCGATCCAGTAGTATTATGTCCTTCTCCAGGTCATGGTCTACTCATGTGCCAAATTTCATCCAAATCCATTCAGCCGTTTTAGCGTGAAAGTGTAACAAACAAACTCAGTTTCGCATTTATAATATTAGTTAGGATAGGATGATAAAACTGCAAAGTTTGATGATAATATATGTCATGTAGGCTATCTTCATTCTGTTTAATTCCACTGGAATGGAGTACCAATCGTATCATTTGTTTTTACTTACATAAACAGTTCGATTCAAACTTAATGGCGGGTCGGAACACGAGGCGAGTCACTGCGCAGTAACAATTACATGGGTCAGCGGGGGTGAGGGGTGGGGTACTGCGCAGCGAGTAGCTAACTTCCGAACCGCCATTAAGTTTGAATCGAACTGTACTAGACTTACTTTTGGAACAGGAAATAGGTTATTAATATTGCCCGTGGCCACCATTCTACGAAAAACAGTTTTCCTACCATATACACAAGCAATTTTTGCAGTAGCATGAGTAATTATCCTGGTATAAGTTTTCCTTTAAATTCTTTCAGGAATTTTTGTGGTCGCGTGCCCTATTGTGACAGAGGACCTGTTAATAGCCATTCAAGAAAATTATAAGTAGATCGTGACTGTCGGCAGTAGTCACCTCATTAATAGTTCCTGTGTACACTCGCCTAATGAATATAGATATTTAATAAATATAGCTAAATATATAAGTGTAACTATAGATGGTCACATGGAGTTAGAAAACAACATTCCCCTAAACTAAACAATTAAAAACTGTGGGATTTAAAAATATGTGACGCATTTATTATTCTAACAAACTGTATTTATAAATAAACGATGAGCGAATGACACAACCTAAACACATTAAAACAGCCATAAAACAACCCTTATACGGCGTTACTTTTCGGCATTCTTTCAATACCAATTTCCCTATGAATTTAATTAACTTTTTATCTTCCCAGAAATCTATGACACCGCCATTACATACGTCAATTGCCGCCATAAACTGCCGACGGTAGCCGAAGACAACCGAATATAGACGAACGGAATCAAGTATGGCCGCACGCATTCCGATTGCATCTAATAACCTCAAAATCGAATGCAAAATGGCGTATTGAATAAATGACGCCGCTCCGTTTAGCATTCCGACATGCCATATGTGTGTACGCATTTTCATTTGGGGCCATTGTCTTGGCAGATATTAGTATTGATTTCAATAAATAAATTAATCGTATAGCTTCGCGAATAGCATTGGTTTGGCACGCGACGCGGGACCGACGATGAATCGATAAGTTCTCGATTGTGTGGCTATGGTCCGTCTGGTTATTACTGAGTTTATATCGTTTGACTCATGTAGCATACGTGAGCCCGGCCGTTAACGTCTATGTAATTTTCATTGTTAACAAACTAAGCAAATAGCTAGCAATTGTCTACTTAGTTACATTACATGCGTACGGACCACACGCGGCCTGCTCATGCGAAAAAATCGTTTTTCACGCTCGCTTTGGTCCTCACTGATGCGACGAAAACAGTAGGTACCTTCTTAGAGATTCCTGTTGATCCAAAAGATGACTTAAATAGTGTGAATAATAGCATAATCATAATCTACCCCAACTATGTTGAGGTCGGCTTCCAGTCTAACCGGATGCAGCTAAAAAATATATTTAGTATTTACCATAAAATAATGATATCTCGTAGTTAGCAATCATGGTTATCAATACTTGTTATTTCTCTGCTTGTTAAGGTACCCTAAAGCCCTAAAGCTCACTTCATCGCCATTCTTTAAATTTTCTGGTTACTAAATAGCCTTCTATCTCCAAAAACCGATTGTTGTCATTATTAGTTAGCTGCAGCCCGCGTGGACCTTAATTCTTGTTTTAAAATAATCCTAATTACTCCATATAGCGTCAGCAATCTGCCAGTCAATGTCCCGCCAAAATCGGTCCAGCCGTTTCGGAGATTAGCTGGAATAAACAGACGAACAGACAAACATTTTTTTTTATTATGTTGTTATAATTTAGGTATCTAAGTACCGTACTTATATAATTTCATAAGCATTTAGTAAAAAGCTGTTATTTTGACATAACAAACAGACTCAATTTTATATATTTCTAGGTATATAGATATCTTAGACATCGACCTTAAAAAAAACCGTTTTCAAAACCTAATTAGAGGCCTGTACATTGGTCATATTTGCTATCAATAGCTGAGCTGTGTCTTTCCACAAAACGACCTCTATCTTCAAAAGGTCGATTCAGTTGTTTTATAAAAAACATATTTCTCATCCATATCCACAGAAATATCAGATTTGAAATAAATCCAGTAAACATGATCACTAATAATAGGTACTTGTTACAACAAGTGATACGGTTAGCGCAACCTACTTGTTACCACTTGATCACTAGGTCAAGAACGTTTGATCTGGGCGATTTATCTCAAGACTGAATCCTGAGCAAACACCCACGATACGTCAACACTTAGGAATAAAATGATAAATGGTGATTTTCCTGTATATCTTAATTTAGTTGGGAATTTGTAATGAAAGCTAACTCACACAATTATGTTACAAAACTGGGTAGATAATAGTAAAGGCTGCTCAAAAATGTATCTGTGCAGTCTTAATAAATTAAATAAATAATTCAATTCTCTTGGGTATATCAATTTTGATCAAAATTTTCGATAAGAAAGGTAAACCGTGATGAAGAACTCAGAAGTAAACATGAATGCTTAAAATGAATTCTCATTTTTGAAACAAGAGCCTTGGCCCATGCTAATCTTGAAAATAGTAAACAGGAAATGCCGAACATACTAATTAAAATACAGACAACTCATCATCCTTCGACAACCGAATTTGTCAAAAACAACATCGCCAGAGACCACACAAGCTATCTTTTTAAAACATCAACAAAAAAGTCAAACAGCCGTTTCGCATTCAGCCTGCAATGACAGCTGTCAATTGCAATTTTAACATGGAATATTGGCGGGAATGCGGAAACTCACCTTTGGATTTATCGAGTTTCGAAAATACTTAAAAGACTTTTAAATAAACCGCGCGAGATCGAAATACGGTGGCTGTCACCTTTACAAGAGAAAACACAATGTTCGCCAGTAATGTTAAAAATAAAAAGATGGCGAAAGAGAAAATAACATTAATAGTATTACCGTAAAAGCAATGGTTTCCTACAAGATAAGCTTTTCAGTGTGAAAAATGGTAGTTTGTGGGACATGATTGCGATCCTTGTTTCTAACTCGAAACTTTTTTAGCTGATAACCCCGAGACACTGGCCGTCAAGAAATTAGAAGAGATAGTGTTTCGCAGTAGAGATTTTGCAACAAGGATCCATGATGGTGTTCGTTTTTCAAAATCAAATAAAGGTAACCTACCTTCATTTGATTTTGAAAAACGAACATTTCGTCCGTACGACTTTTCGTTACTGAAAGCCCGAATTTGTTGGCTTAATTAATGAACGTATTTTTACAGTAATTCCTGACTTTGGTAACCCCTCTCTTACTGGCTTCTATTTATTTTGATCTGTAGTCTTATCTCTTGTCAACTAATATGATTGGCTATTGTTATTTTCAATCACAGCACTTGGGTTTTAACAGCTGGTTAACTGATCAGAAAATTTTCTATTATATGGTGGGTACACATGTAATCTGATGAGACAAATTAAACCAAAAATTTGACGATATGCATCTTTGAAGGAAGTAGCAGAAAGAAAAACCTCTAACGAAACTGTTATAAGAAAAATTGTCGTGCTTAGCCAAGCAATGTACCTATATATTTTATGTTTTTGTGACATTTTGATTAATTATGTAACCGGTATAGATTTTCTCTGATAAAAATAAATATATGATAATTTAATTTTGAGAAGGCATTTATAACTGACTTAAGAAACGGAGAAGGTTCTCAATTCAGTTGTATTTTTTTTTAAACAGTGTCATAATATTTATTCAATGGTTTGAGGATCTGATTAAAAACAAGCATAGATAAAATAATAAAGATCAGAAGATTGCGTGTTGCTAAAAGTCTACTACTGTACTACAGACCACATCTGTCTCAAAATTTGCATACAACGAACCACATACCTACCGACCATAAATCACTAAAATAAATTAATATCAACCGATTACTCGATCTCTCGATTGCGGGGAATCGATTAATTCGTAATAACAATTTGTCGTCGCCAGTCATATCTATCGAGCACTCGCCTACTTACAATAAAATAATGTATTCGTCGCTCGATCCTACGTAGCGGCGAAGCGTAGGCGCTTGCCGTGATTGACACGTCTTGATACTTGAACTGTCAAATTTAACATGTGTTTAAATTGACAGTGATGGGTACAAGATTCGGTTATGGTAAAAAGTTGTTGTGTTGATTAAAATGTTGGTGTTATTTGCACGTGTAAGATGACATTGGTAGAAGGTCTTCGTTCTTGTGTTGATTCTTATATTTTTTTGAAACAAAGAGGTTTTAACAAATTAATGATAGAGCGAGTTACTAACAATTAATTATCTATCTACCCTTGCATATTAGTTTTGAAAAATAATCTACGAATCACTGTTTTCTATTTCGTCCGATTACTAACCACGATGTCTAAATCAACTATTAGAAAGGAAACTCATTGCTGTCTGTCTTCTGTCATTAGTTATTGCCAGAGCTTTTACAATAAAGGAGACCTTTTTTTAAAATAAACTATCAAAACTTTTTATCTACAAATAACGAAACGCAATCAAAACTTGGTAAGCGGCATTTATATAGTTTCATACAAACTACATACTATAGTTAACTATAGTAGGACCGAGTGTCGTGACCCTATTGCGTGTGTGAGTCATGTTAGCGGCGCGTGCGCAAGACTTTGAGGTTTTAAATTTCGAATATTCGAATTTGCATTAAGTTGGAACGATAAGGCACGCAGTGATTGTATTAGATTATAAAATATGTACTATAGGTACCTATATAGCGACGAAATCGGCACCGTGAATCAGAAGCTATGCGAGTAAACATGGTTATTAAAATAAGCACGAGCTATTTTTTTTTTGCTCTTTGGAAATTTTCATTTCTTTTTAATTTGTTGATAAGTCAATTGGCAACTCAAAGTTCTTTGCTCTGGATAAATTCAAATGAACTGTTTTCGAAAATATATTTAAAAACAAAAATGTCAGATACTATTCGACTTGCACAATATTCATGGCAATAGAATGGAATTCAATATTCAAAAGCTCGTCTTTTTAAAAACGATTACAAACGAAATGTTTGATCTATGGTATATGTAGATGATTTTATTGCTTCACTAGTGAGAGAGGCTATCCATAGAGTGCAGAGTTTTTTTTTCCAAATAATAATGATGAGCCTTTACAATTTATTACATCAAAATCCTATATATTTCATAGACAAAACAGAGGTGGTACGAAGTAACGAGTCTATTATGCGCTGCGTGGGCTCTATAAGTGTTCGAAGCTAGTTGTTTCAGTAATTATATAGTACTAATTGAAGTCTACTTAGACCGGTTAGGGAATACATTTGAATAATTTGACAATCTTATTTATATTTTTGACGGTTCAAGGGTATTTTGGGATGGGTGATATGACCAACTCACTGGGTCTTCGAGGTGGGGTAAGACTGACTCCTTCGCACAGAGAGACAATCAATTTGTCTTTTACAAAGGGTTTCCTTTTTTTTTAAAGAGGAAACCTAAATGCAGGCCAAATACAGACCAAAATAAAAAATAATAATATAATAATAATAATATAAATCATTCAATGTTTTAAACTTAGACTGAGTTTTCTCATATTTGACTGCTGAAGTCAAGAAGAGTCTTGGGCAGTATGATAATTATATAATGAAAACTCAAGATCGAGAAAATTGGTAATTCCAAGCTCAAACAAGAAGAAAAAAAGAGAAGACTTCTTAGTATTAATAATACATATTATAAAAGATAATTCAGATTGATAGGTATTTTACTTGATCTCATCTCAATCAACAATGCTATGAGTCCTGCAAAAGAAACTTAGGAATTGAACATTTAACTCCCATTTGTTTACATCCTAACAGATAACAGAACCACATACAGAAAACTTAACTACACTTAACATACGGCACACGCATTCGCGAATTCTAATTACCTCAAGCTAAACTCAGGGTCACCACGCCATTTTTAACCGCGGCAAGCGTTGCTTAACCTCAGTAAATCAAACCTATTTAGCAACATACAGCTGGGAAGCGTCAAAATTAACTATCTTAACAACATTTAATTTTATTGTTGTAACGTGGGTGCAATTGTTAGATAATCATCATAGTATTTAATTGTGTAGTTACGTTTTGAAGGTTTAAAAAGTATTCAAACAAATTCAAATCGATTATTAAAATTAGGTTGAAAAATGTTATTAAATCAGCACATTTTTAAAGAAGATAGGTGCAGTTGGCTGCATGTCAGAGGTAACACTTTGACCTTGAGCTGACCTAGCGTAATAAGAAGTTAACCTAGTTGCCACTTAATTAAATAAAAAAACAAATCAGTTTATTACAAACATGTAGTACAGAGGTTGGTTAAAGATTATAAGTTTCAAATATGCACCAGAAATTACATTTCCATTACATTTACATAATTTTTTTTTCATTTAGTGCGGCCCATCTCTGCCTAGCCTCACTTGTGTCACTTCTTCTTGTGACATCGACTTCTAAGCAACATTGTATAAAAATCTGCTGTTATCGAGTAGGCTGTCGTGTCGTCACAGGAACAGACACTTAAAGAATTATGCTTTCGTCTACAAATTAATTTTTATTTGAAGAAAACCTTTTGCAGGCTTTCAGTTCAAAAATCTACGTCACCGATTCGATAGTTCACCTTAAAATCATTGCCACCAGGGAGACTCACTCGTGTATGTAAACTTGGAAGAATGATGCATCCAAAAGAAAGGAATATCTAAGTTCTTTGATGGCCTTGTCAATTCCAAAAACGCAGAGTCGAAAACACATTAAAAAATTGCGCAATTTTAAATAAATATAAGTTCTGAGTCCTGCAATTCTTTGTGTTGTGTACAGCCCACGCGATGACAAGATAAAATAAACAATAAATTACATTTATTTGTAAGTAGGAAATCATATATGCGCAGAACCAATTTTCCCAATGGACTACCTCCCATAACGTAGAGACCCTTTTAAGATTTTCTTTATAGCCGCATCAATTTACTAACACACAGTTCAAGCACAAGAAAATCACCCTTAATGTCGAGGAATAAGAATCATTATATCAGCAAAGAGAACTTGGTAAGTTGGTTATCAGATGTGACAAACGGAATTAATTGTATTATTATAGTTGACGTGTGTAGAATGCTAATAATTGTTAGTCGGTTCGCTTTTTGTTCGTGTTTCCTGGAATAGTTTCGTGTTATTCCGTCAGTGTTCGGCCATCGTTCGAAGAATTCGGCACGGCATGAATATGTCTAGGCTTCGAGTTAACGCGAAACGCTATCCAACTATATCTGTTACTAGTTTGATTTTGGGAGCTGTTTGAATTTTGGCTTGTCACGTTTTCATTGAAGAGGCCGCAAGAGTTCGAAACATGATTGCAGTATGTTTACGTAATAGATTCGAAATTCGATCTCAAAATATTTACGTAGATCTACGGTCAATCATTAATTGCATCATCAACCACCCGCTGTTTTAAGGCAACTGACCCCATTTTCGCTTAAGTCTGGGTGCAAACCAGCAGTTGAATGGGATAGGTTAAGTAACTACCTACTGAGATTCTACTAAGTTGGACCCGGAATAGAGAATTAGGTAAGGAGTTCAGGCTGAAATTTATAAACGTTACTTAGTATGTTACTTACTTTGTACGTTACTTTGGTTACGAGTTATTCCTGTCACTGTCGCACAACTGTCAAACTAAAAATGCAAGATAGAGATAGGAACATGTCTAAGTCAAAACATGTTACGTTTATAGATTTCAGCCTAAGAGTTTAACTCAAAGCTAGAAGCATCTATCGGCAAGCTATAATGGCACCAACATGTCACACAAAAAATAATCCTTTAACTCATTCACCCAAAATATCACAACAAGAGATCATAAACGACACAAAACAAAGCGATAAAGCCTCCAAACCCTTCATTAAATTCATATTTAATGGCGTCCACAAAAATATATTTAAACATCAAGATTAATATTACCATTAGCAAGACCTAACCTTATTTAGAAGAGTGTAAAAACTTGTCTCTGGTCCCAAAATGGCGGTTGAACGAGATAACACCAAAAACAGTAGCATTAGTTGGAAATATCCAAGATATGCCTTTTGAGGGACTCTTCAAGTGTTTTAATTATAAACATTATATGATACACGGACTTGGATTAGGAGTGAAAGGTGTGCGGAACCCAAAGTCATATACTTATGTCTGTTTTTACTTACGAGGTGTGGTGTAAATGCCTAAGCCCCTCCTGCAGAAATATTATATATGGAACAGTGACGTTGGATCAAAGGCACATTTTTTATTCAAGTGACCTTTAATCTGTTAACATTCAACTCAAAAAGGTTTGGCGAATATTCGCAGTAGGTACACTGTACTGGACGATGTACCATTATGAAAACTGCTTTATATTGGAATTACCACTATAGGTTTCGCTATACTCAGAGCATGTTTTTTAGAGGGCTTTTTTAGAGGCTAGTCATATCTAGCTACACTCTGAAGCTACCAAAGGTTAAAAAAAATCGGCGGTTTTTGGAAATAGGAACCCGTCTAGAGTTATTCGTGCGAGTCTATCCATAGATTATCAGATGATAAAACAGCTACACGCTCTCCTTATTGACAAATACTGTGCCATAGATACCGATTTGTTTTCCCCATAAATAGTAAAAGTTGAAGTGACCACACCGGTAGCCTTGGCAACCGGTAGGTAACCAATCACTTGAACATTCTATGCATCGATATTTTAGGCCAATTTATAGGTTATTGGTTTATTTTCGATACTTAAAAGACAATAACTGCAATGAACAACTCAGTTGAACAGTTTGAACTGCTGGACGTAAATGTCATACCTACATTAGCATCGTCATTTGTTTATTAATAAATTAAATGTAATTCCATTAAGAATGCTTTATGGAGGTATTAATAAAAACGCAATCTCTATAAGGATTTCCATAACTCATGTTATTTATGGAGGAACTATTCTCCATAATAACTATGATACATAATAGAGACATCAGCTGTCTCAGTTATGTATAGAAAAATGTCATAAGACTTTGGCTTTGTGTGCAGTGAAAAACAAGTTGCTAAAAATGTTACTATAGTATCACAAAACATTGTAAGGGTGTGTTTAGCCACCAGACTGATGCACTAAAATGAAAGGGATTATTATTAATCTGCGTGTCGCAAATCGCAATGTGTCAATCTTGTCAAAAATTTTGCTAAATTGATTGTATTTTTGACAGATTGCGAATGAGATTCGAATGCGGATGTTATTATAATTACGGGAATTGTCCCTCTGATGTAAGGATATAAACGAAGCAAAAGGAGTCTGTAAGGATCTTAGTAGGTGGAATTCTAGAATATCTGCCTGCCCCTATGGGAAAAAGGGGTGAATTTATGAATGTGTATTTTAGTATCCCAGCCCTTTTCTCACTTTTAATCAGCACCCTAATTACGTAACACATTTTTAATCATAATATGAGCGTTTTGAAGTTTATTACTAATCCATTGCTTCATAGGTTTGAAAAATTCGTCTGCACAACAACGTAAATAATGCAATGAACGTTGAAGAACAGTCAAACAGAAACCAAAAAAAAATACAATAGACGTAGATGTATTTAGTAACCTATTCCGCTTAAATATTCTTAAAGAGTCTTAAAAACCCTGTAAGAACGAAGAAAGACAGGTGTTTCACTTCTCATCGAGGCATCCTCAGGATGACGATTCACTTGTCGCGGACCCAAACACGACGTGTTGCTACGCCGAGCGCTGGACGCTGAGTGAAATATATCTACGTCTGTTGTATTTTATAATGGATTTCCGCCAAGTCACGCCTGAATCAATTAACTATCTTAAACTGGAACCAATTGCGATCAATCATAATTTTACCTGTGTTACGCAATTGGGGTACAGATTCCACCTTCAAGTTATCGAGACGCAAACAAATGCATACCCCCTTTTCGCCAAACAAAAGGCCACTCAAACACAGGACCTTATCACCGCTCTGACCTTATTGGCAAACCAAAAAATGGCGGCCCTTAGCATACGCGCGCTAATAAAAAAGCAATTTCAATAACATAAAGCTTCCTGCACATTCAAATCATAACAACATTACTCACTCCTGACTCAAGTCAAGCCTCCGCTTAAGGTCTTCATTTAATTAAGTACACTAAGTATGTACAGCGACGCGCACTGATACAAGGATGTCATTATCGCAGTGTGGTGCCACCTTAAAAGGCGTGCAATTTAGCCAATTAACGATGGCAGGCTCAAGGTCGGAGCGGTTATTGAGAAAACGTGGTGTAACATTGCCTTAAGTATCTTAGGCTGTATACTCAAGAGGACTGTGGAGTTTGATTGAAATAGATATGAGAACTTTTTTGAGGCGACCCTGGACTGATTTGGTAAATGGGTGACCATCTTTACATACCGAAACTCCTCCGTGCCTAGGAAAGCACGTTAAGCCGTTGCGTTCCGGCTGTCATTCGTGTATCTTTGACAGTCGTTACGGGTCGTCAGAAGCCTGAAAGTCTGACAACCAGTCTTACCAAGGGGTATCATATTACCCAGATACTGGGTTGAGGAGGTGACATCGGCAGTCGTTCCATGTAAACCGCTGTATCCGGTTAGACTGGAAGCCGGCCCCAACATAGTTGGGAAAAGGCTAGGCAGATTGGTTGATCTAAAGAAGAAGTTTAAAAATCGTTCAGGACAGACTCAAAGAATTTACCTATCTTTAAATCACCTAGAATTTCTATTACGATGAATGTTCATAGAATTTATTGCTTATAGTATATAATTGCATTGCTCAGATATGAGTCAAATACATTGCACGGAGTCGTTGACATAACCTATTCTAAACAGTTCCTTTAATTTCTTTACGGAGTAACTTTTTAATTAAGATTTAAAACAGTTTTCTTGACTTCGATCCTTGATTAGGTAAGGTTACTAAGAAAGCTGCCATCTATGGTGCGCCAGTTTTTGGTGATCGTCTGTGCACACAATCACAGATAACAAACCTTTAAAGATCGAGATGTTTTCGTCTAATGAGGTGACTTCTGTTTCAAGTCGAATGTCCTGATTCTGTACAGTGGGCCGTACTTAAGGGGTAACATCTTGACCTTGAGCTGGCTAACTGAGTTTCAATATAATTAGCCAGCTTGTAGGCCAGCTAATATTGGTTTCGTGACGACTGACATTCGGCCTACTGTATCTATGAATATACTAGTATTGGTATTTCTTTTACTCGCAGTTTAAGTAAAAAAGATGATGCATCCTTGATTTAAGCAAAAAAAATCATATATTATTAAAACTTCTTGAGTAAATTTTTCGGAAATCCCGACAAAAACGGAGCCAGTTGGGTAAGTACATAATTATTTTCTTTTAAATTTAAGTACTAATAAAAAAAAACTATGCCATCAATCGATAATACCTTGTAACACCACCACATAAGAATAATTTTAGCTCACAACTCTGAAGGTACAGCTTTGAACTCTAACCTCCTGTAGGTATACGCAAGATATGACTGGGAAACCCATAGTTTGTTTACAATTAATTACAGTCGATATTAATTAATGAACTGACGTCACAGCATGGTGATACTGTACGAATATAGAAATCGGTACCTATATAAAATGACGTCGACCAAAAGATATGGAACGGGAAGACGTCAGAGAGATACATACGGAAAAATGATGTCAGTTGCATCAAAATATTTTTGGTGACGTCACAAATAATCTGGGCCAATTAGATTGTTTAACTTGTGATGTTAAAATTGATCATAAAGTGTACAAAAAGGGCGTCGACAAAGTGACGAATGTGAAGATACTTCAATAGAGTACGGCTTAGTCTAGCTAGTCAGATATCGCTATACTATACTATCAGCTGCGACCACAAAACACATGGCTTTTTCAAAACACAGAAGACATAATTACATTTTTGTAACAAAAATTGGAGAACAATAAATAATTATAGTGGCTAATTTGGTTCATAAACAAATAAAACATAGCATACAAAACAAATATAAATTAAAATTTGAACCTGGAATTAAAAAAGGCAAACCAATATAGGCCAGTAATTGATTTACTTCCTTTAGCTGCGTTTTCCTTACCGGATTTGGTAAGGTTGCGATAGCCTTCTAGCGAAAAATGTGACGCAGTAGGTTATATAGAACGAAAACGACCACATCCTTAACATTGGTGTTCCTGGAGGAACATGTTCAGACCAAACCACATCAGAATGTTTACTTTTCCTTCCTCTAAAAGTATTAAGTAACAAGTAACTAGGTGCTAAGCAATGCTTATAAACCATCCCTGCATTAGCACGAAAATAGGCAGTTCCAAAAACTGTAGTAATTTTTAGAAACTTTATTATTCTTATAAGTAAAAAATAGGTGGTTTTAAGAATGATGCAGGTTGCCTAGTTATTGTAAGGAGCATCAATATCCTCTTCTAGGCAAGAAGTCGTAGTGCTTTCAAACAGAATTTGACAAAATTCTGTCACAGATTACCTAAATTTATTTATTTAATTCTTCAAGCACAGAAATGTAGGACAGATGCGGACATTCGGTAAGGTTAGGATGACGGTAAGTAACACTACATTCCAGTGTTGATCATAGATTTATTATTAAACATGCGCCCACCAATAAAAAGCTCTAAGTAATATTATTTAGAAACCCTAAACTGCAGTTTTGACAAAATTAAAATTGACAACAACAACTGACAGCTAATAAGATGATGTTTTCATTAACTGCAGGACACAGGATTTCCCTCCTCTATACGTCATACTGATAATGGTTTATTAATATTATCCTTAGTTACGTGGGTGCGTCTGTCACAGGCATCTTCCTCAGTACCTAATCGAAAATTCCTCATTCAGTGAATTTAATGAAGGATGGAGAATCTGTTCAAAGTTAACGAATTTACGGTAATTTTTATCGCAGTACGTACTGGAGATTCCTGACAACTTGTAATCCCATATTTGACCGATAAAAATATATACCATTACTCATCAAACCAGTGAATAATAGCTTTAAGATGGACAAAGTTACTTTTGCGTTTGGGTATAGAAATGTCAATCGAATTTGGGCTCTGTCACCTCGCAATAAGCTCGCTAATTTGTTTTGGAGTGTACATATTAATAGTTGTAAAACTGCTTACTATTTACTAGTACATGCTGGCTGGCATTATTTTTTTATTCGAGCTTTATTTCATTAAGAGCGATACCATCGTGCCACCCACGCTATGGTATAATGACTTGCCATATCTAACTCGCCTAGTAAGACGGTACAGTCGAGAACATAAGGCGTACCGTTAATTTTGACCTATTTTCAAGCCTTAGTCACATGTGGTTGTACCAAGCGGAAGTTATTATAAGTTTCTGTTAATTGTTTGAGTTAAAAAGTTATAACAATGTCATCAGAGTTTATTAAACTATGTTTAATAGCAATAGCGAAGGATATAAATTGTAAAATAGTAATAGGTTTGTTATCTATTTTAGTTAAATATTATTTGACTAGCTTCTGCTTCTGACTTCGTCCGCCAAAAATTTCTTGTTTTGACACAAAATATATCATTTGACACTCAATGGCAATACTGTAGCTTCCCATTAGTGAAAGAACTTTCGTAATCGCATCAGTAGTTCCGAAAATTACCCCCTAAATACAAACTCACAAATTTTACCTCTTTATAATATTTTTACAAAGTTTAGATAAGAACTTCTTAACCATACCTACGCTTACCTATGCTTGGTATTAATTAATGAAATTGCATTTAATTATCAATTACGGGAAAAAACCTACAACACTTGACAATAACATAACATAATGCAAATAGACTCCAGACTACAAAACGATAAAAAATAAATAAAAAAATACAGACAAACCTTTAGAATACTAGAAAAACCTTTCAATATTAAACAGCGTGTATCAGAAATGGGTGGTCATATTTAAGGGTGTAATACAGACTATCAAACCGAAGGCCAATTCTCGTACTTAAAAACCGATCACATTCAAGTAGCAATCTGTCAAACTTGTCAAAAATGTTGGTAAATCGGTTATAGTTTTGACAGGTTGCGAATGAGATGCGAATGCGAACGTTCTTAAAAATTACGGGAATTGCCTCTGAACAACTTTCTCAATCGAGAAAAAACTATCAGCTGTCCAATACAGAACTACAATCCGACTCGATCCAAATGTATGAAAAGCTGATAAAAAACACACACAACGAATACAGGCATGTTATGTTGTAATGTGTAAAAATAAAAAGTATTTTTTGTGTAATTTATTAGAAATACTCAGTTTAACGCAAATAAAATAAATTTTATATCATTTCGACGTATTTTCAAAAATCAATCAAATCTGTTTTACACGTCTTACTTAGTTATAAATCTTAATTATAAAAATATATAGAGTAGGTATGTACAAGTATTATAACAAGTATATCAAATCATAATTACTTAATATTAAGCTTTGGCTGAGAATCAGCCCTTTTTGAACATCAATATTACATAAGACTGCAGTCCCCCAAAACGGCCGCCCTCCTCATAGTGCTTTAGCTGGGGAAAAAAAATGGCGCAACAGACTCCCCAGCAGCACAGCTATCTGTTAAGTTGAAGAACTTGATTCTCTACAATAGTATGCAAAGTAGTTAACATTTTACTTTTATTAAAATACCGCTTCCCGATTTATCAGTTCCGCTACCTGCCTACTATTCCAGGCAATTGATAAATATAGCGTAAAATTAAACAAGAGGAGGAAAACCACAACACTAATTACGGTACAATGACTAATATTTTTTTACAAGATTAAAAATAGCGATATACCTCTAAATAAAAAAACAGGGAAATATCTGTAAATAATAATCTCCCTGACTACACAGGGATCTTTTGGCGCGTGGCCAAAAATGGAACTAAAGCCGCCATCTTGCTTTTTCAATAGAATTTCACCAAACTTTACCAACAACGCTCCCCTGGCAATGTCATTTAAGCGCCAAAAGCTCGTTTTATTTCTGTAATTGTGATCTCAGTTCTCCTAGTGACTAAATTCATACTGTTTTTCACTACGTCTTCAAAGAATACGTAAAACACGGTATTTCCTGACTATAAACTTGACCCATTACAAATAGTAATCAATATATAAAATGAAATGAAATTGTATATTAGCAAATGGGAATCACTTTTAAACACGTCATATTAAAAAATAAGCTAGATGAGGTCGGTGTTTCCTATCTGACTACTCTGAGAAGAAAGGCCGAAAAAAACAAAAGGACGCAGTCTCTTTAAAAAGTCCAGACAAATAATCTTGGTCAGTCTTATGAGAACTATGTAGATTAGTGTCTGAAATGGACTTTTCAGGTGTCCAGTCAGTGCATTTGTCAGTAACCGTGGAGCTCAACTCAGAACTTAAGGAGCTCAACTACTCGAATAGTTAAAAAAAAAAAAAACACTTGTTCAACTGACTATACTCAGTATACTACGCTCATTGCGTCGTGGCGCAGAGTTCACGTCCTCGCCTCCTGTGTTTTATATCTGGCAGAGAAAGTTACGCGAGGTCACCGTGATTATTAGTCAGATAATACAATTATTGACAAGAGCCAGATGTACCATGTTTGATTTAAATACTACTGCCGATGCCGTAAAGCTACTGAGATGCCTGAACGAAAAGATCCAGCACAAAATGACAGATAAACAATCACAATCTGTCATATTGTCTATTCTCCCGTCGACATAACCCGACATAACTACGGTGGTGAATATGGAAGAAAGTAGGTACAATCCTGTCCTAGTGTCACAAACTACGCTCCAACTCCAAAGTGACTTCTACGGTGCCACTGACGACGCCGTGGAAGTGACGAAATTTGGGGCCAGCAATATTTGAAATACTGTCGTGCCAGCGACACGGATGTGAAGAAGTATTTAGGTATAGAAGCAGCTGGCTTTAGTTTTTAAAGTCAAAGTCAGAGTCAAAGATTTATTTGCAGATAAATATGGTTATAAAGGTGTTACAATGATGTTAGTAGCTTATCGACTACGGCGAAGCCAAAAGGTGGGTTATGATTTTGATCGGTATGTATGTTCATCTGTTCCCTCATAACTTCTAAACTACTCATCATAATTTGACAAATGGGGTATCGAATATGGCGCCCTTTAGGGGGCATAAAGTCAAGTTGGGTTTTAGTTTTTATTACTTTTATTTTTATAATATTTTGGTATTGAATTCCTTCATATGATTTCCTTCCTGTTATGTGTTGTTGACACCTGCTGTATTAAGCTGATACCTATACCACAGATAATGCTAGTCGCTCCAGGCTGATACCTACAGATAACGTTCCATGTAAAATATTGAAATTCGGCGGTATCTGGTTAGACTGAAAGCTGACTCCAATATAGTTGGGAAAAGGCTAGGCAGATGAGGATATGGGTTGCGTTATTTACATTATGGAGCAGATAATTTTTTCGAACACCTGAAGCAATAGTTTAGCGATATCCTTCAAAATGAAAAAGATTGTGATTGATCTTTTGTTACGCAATTAGGTTGCTGGTCATACACGCACGCCGGTTGCAAGTACTTCGCACCTGACCTGAAGAACATCACCAATAAGGTCACGTTTATGTCCTCCTAGGGCGTCCACTCACATCTGCCTTGTAAATACCTTTTGTTATTCGCCTTACGTTCATCCTCTCAACATGACCAATCATCTAAGCATTGACATATTATATTACAATGCACCTTAGCATACATTTTTTTAAATTTGGTCACTACTTCTTTTAAACCGCACCTGTGGCCATAGATTGACATAAGCTACCGAAAAATTCATATCAATCCTGTTGAAAGTAGTTGTAGTCTATGCTCTCTGGGCAGAAGATGGCGATGTCTATAATGGGCTTTTGTACGATACAGATGGATAGCTTCACCATCTACAAAATATCATTAAAACTAAACTGGCCAAGTCAGAGAACTGCAGAAATCTACGTTAAAGAAAAATACATGTACAGTCAGCTACAAAATGTATAGCACTTCTTTTTTCTATCCTAAACACAACTCTTATATAGCATCACGCCTGTATTCCCCAAGGGGTTAGTACTATGTCAAAAATAAATCGGAGGAGATTTAACATTTACCGACTCAGTCGGATTAATACGACAAAGGTTTTGCCGTCTCAGTCGTATTTATACGACCCTATTCGGCGTACATATATTTTTTTTTAACTATGATCTGCGTGCTGGGGGTACGGCGATTGATATAAAACCAAGCGGTCAATAGGTAAAAAAAAATCAAAATCGGTTTAGCCGTTTGGGAGCTACGATGCCACAGACATACACACAGATACACAAGTTGAACTTATAACACCCTCTCTGTTTGCGTCGGGGGTTAACAACACGAACCACTTTATACATTGAATATTGAAACTACCGAATTATTTTGCATCCATATTTATTTTAACTGACTTTCGTTGCTGACCATACTTACATACGAGTAAGTAAGTTCAAGTAATCATCGTGATAGCTTAATTAAGTTGTTTTACTTACTAAGTATCGCCTTTTACAAGCAAGAATGTAACATTACTTATAAGGAACAATATTGCAAGTTCCGAACGACATAGTTTTTTATATTTCCACTCACATAATATGTATATGTACAAGTTTTTTATTTGTTTTACTAATGAATCTTTGTGGTATTAATTGAATTCTTATTATGTGTTGGTAAAGACATTATAGTAATACTAGCGACCCGCCCGCACGGTTTTTACGACTTGACAGAACGTCGAGATTTCTTTATTGTGTCTAAGTTTTATATAATTAATGTATTGTACACATAAACCTTTCGGAATAAATTCTCTAAATTATGGTGAAAACCGCATTTAAATTCGTTGGGTAGTTTAGAAGAACAACGCGGTCACACAGACAGACATGAAATGAGCCTTTGGTTTACTAAGTGACTGGTAATATGTTGCTGAAATACCTTTTAGTGGTAATGGAGTTATTATGAGAGGCGAGGTCTTGCACAATAATGATTAAGTATCTCGTGGGGTTTATTGAATAAACAGAAAAATGGATACGAAAAAATATCACTAGCAATGGGTGCATATAGGACATTCTTTTTTTATTTAGGCGAGTATTCGTTTTATTTTTATATCAAAGAATTCCATCACAAGGCACTTTTGACTTTTCGTATATCAGGATAGAAATCAGGCTAAAATATATTGGTATAACCTAAGCTGTTCCCCTCTTTTTATCATATTATGATTATTATTTTAAATGTATAAATTATGTAAATATTTCATCTAAAACCAAATAACAAAATAGAAAATATTACAAAACAAACCATAGTGAAAGGAAATCATAATTTCATGAATCAAGAAAATACCAAGAAAATAATAAGAAACGGTTTTGTCAAGTCATGACGTCAAGAAATCGAATTTATTATTTAAAACAAATTATGCAATAGTACTGGCCACTAATAAAATTTTAAAATACAATTATATTATTTAAATTTTGAACTGTGTACAAGACTGGAAGTTTCTGCTGAATCATCCGGTTTTCGATGCCCCGATAATATATTGGTATTTTTGGACTTATATACTAGACAGTACCTATACACGATGGAAACACGATTTGATAAAGTTGGCTCGATAGAATAAATTCGCAAAGTTACCTCTTTTATCGAGTATTTTTTCTATATTTCCCTACTTTTATATAAATAAATAAGTAATTTTATATTATGATACATTTACTAAAAGCGTTTGAATTCTACGTAACACAAAATAGGAAATAAGGAATTATAATTTTGTTATTCTAAGTATATTAATATTAATTACCTATGTGGTGTATTTTTAAGCTTGATATAGGTTTTATGTGAAGAAACCAGTCACAATGTGGCATTTATTTTATTTTTGTGCATAATTACGTTTGTCAAAATACGTAAACCAATTCAAATTAATACAATTTGAATACATGTATACCTACTTTGTATTTTTTTATTTTATCTTTGTTCATTATTTCAATTTATTGAACACGTAACTTGTAATAACTATTTTATTTCATTTGTCAATCATAATTAATCCTGTGTAGTTCATGTTAGTTAATAATTTTAAACAAGGTAAATTATTTATCATACAGAAAAGCAAACAAAAAGTGTTTGATAAATTAAACAAAAATGACCTCAAAATGAAACCACTATCTGTAAAAATAATCGTGGGTACTTACATACAAAAAAAAAAATTTTTTCGTCGATTGAACAGCGTTTATGAACGACTGTACGCACACAACAACATAAAAGTAACTGCAAAAACGAAAATAGAACGTTCTATTTATAAAATTCAAAATCACTTACCTAGCATTTTACTCAAATCAGCATTATGCAGATCGGGATTCTCGTCAGCCAGCTTCTTCCTTTCCACCTTCGCCCACACCATGAACGCATTCATCGGCCTCCTTATTCTAGCCTCCTTTAATGCCTTAGCCTGGCCCATCTTAGTCGTGAATGGGGCCCTGGCGTACTGCTGTGTGGAGTAGTCCCTACCAGTATCATAAGGGCTTCTATAGTCATACTGCGCTCTATAGTCCAGGCCATAAGGTAGGGTAGACCATACTACAAGTTCGGGGCTCGTTTGTTCTTGCACTGAGTCGGTACTGTTCTCGACGGCTCCTTGCACGTATTGTTCATAGGTACGATGGTACGTAGGGGGGGATTCTGCTAAGCCTGCTCCTCCGGAATCCATCATGCTGGAAAGAGAGAAATTGGGATTAGTCTTTCATCGTAAAATAGTAAGTTGGAATCTCATTTCCTACGGAATGCATGGGAACAGTTTTTTGATTTCTGACTTTTTTAGTACTCAAACCTCAGTTGGCCCCAAAGAGTTTTTTGATCCTTATAAGAAACAGTATCGATTGGCATGAAAAAAAGTGTTTGCTTGCTAACTGTAAGTAATTTTTTTTCAAAATCTGTGAATGCAGACCAAAATGTCTCAAAAAGTTAAGGACAGTCTCCTAACACCGTTTTCTTGCAGCGACAACGGTTAAGGTTCCTGTCCTTACTGCCCCATCTCTAAAATCCACCCTGCTTATTCGTTGATGCTAGAGGTCGGTACACGAAACAAACAATGGTTTGAACAAATCTAAACTACATTTTTTTTTTGGCACTATGTTGCAATTTTTCCTAAAATGATTCATGTTCAAACATTCTTTCCCCAAGGAACATGTCATAATATATATATAAAAAATTATGTCATGAATATCATTTCAGCACATTATGAAATTCACGATGAATTTGTTCATTTACTGTTTTATTTCAGTTACCAACCATAACAAACAGGTACCTACGTACTAAATACTAAAATAAATAAATGACAACGCAGTAAATAGGTATACCTAATAATATAAAATGTACAGAAGATGTCCTCATTTGTCCATCTATTAAAAAACTCAATGTTATTGGCAGCTATTTATTATTCAGTGCAAAACGCGATTTAAAAATATCCTGCTCACAGCGTTCATTTGTTTTTGTTTTAATTTCATGTTTTCTTCTTTCGTATGTTTTAGAACTTTTCTAAGCCTTAGTTTTCATGAATATTTACGTCACCAGTCAACCGTCACTTTGACAAGGGGTCTTCCATTTCGACAATAAATATTAAGATTAATAGGCATCCGATTTCAAACATCGGGAGGAAACCAAGCATGTCCTGGAACTAAAAAACCAGCCAATTGGTATTCTGCACTACCGTACAACATTTCTGCCGAAAAAAACACGTTTGTTTTAATGTTTGTTGTTATAGCGGCAATAGAAATACACAATCTGTGAAAATTTCAACTGTTTATCTATAACGGTTCGTGAGATACAACCCGGTGACAAACAGACGGACGGACAGCGGGGGCTTAGTAATAACGTTTAGCACCCTTCGGGAACGGAACCCTAACATTTCGAAAACATGTGACATCCACCATGTGAATGGGCCATAATCCACCACGCGGGCCCAGTGCAGGTTATTGGGCCAGCGTGGTGGATTATGGCCCACTCACAGAAAGAGGAGATCTGTTTCCCAGCAGTGGGAACAGTATAGGCTGATTATGCTATCCTTACGTAAACATGGTGCTTTCAATGACAGATAGGGAAAATTCGTGAAAAATTGCTGCTAGTACCTGTGTATGGTGACAAAATTTATTGTTACCTACTGCCAGGCAGGAGGACGCCACACCGGCAGGTGACGAAATTTTTTATAACCTATAATATTACGTAAATTCAATGATTTATTTTCATCAACATAAAAGTGGCCTATTAAGGCCTACTGCAGGGTAAAAGCCTCTTCTGATAAAGAGAAGGCACGAGCTTTTGACAACCACGGTTGCTCAAGACGGGTTGTCGATTCCAGACTTATGTATCCAGATTTCCTCACGATTTTTTAATTCACCGAAATGAGTAATGTCTAAGATAAACTCAGAAAGCACATAATGTATTGAAAAAGTCACATTGTTACTTGCCTGGATTTGAACCCACAGCCACTTGAATGAGAGGCGAGGGCTTAACCACTGCGCCATTAGAAGTTAAAAGGTATTATGCAGATATAAGCACAGTCATAACAATCAAATAATCATGAGACAATATTGGATTTATTATAATTATATTCTCCTACTATTTTAAACTTTCTAATTTCAATGTTTAATTGCTCAGAATGATTAAAATTGGTCAATCATTACTTCATAGTAACTTAATTGAACATTGACACAAATGAATTGAAATGATGAATTCAAATGTTTATTGAAATCGTTGTTTTACGTTAATATTTACAACTAGTCTATCGGTACTAGTTTATTACGGCTTCGTCCTTGGAAATCGTATTATATCCCATGGGAACGTACTACCGGGATTAAAATTACTCTATGTGTTAATCAAGTTCATAAACTATGTGTGCCAAATTTCATCCAAATCCGTTCAGCCGTTTTAGCGCCAATCCGGAACATACCCAGGACAAAAATTCTTCGTTACTATTTTATTATAAGTAAGTATATATTATATTAAACTAGAGAACTAAATAACTGGTCTTTGATATACTTAGTTAGTTTTGTTTGCTTCAGGTATGAGAAGTCTCGTCTTCACTCCTCATATAGGCCTCCCACATCGCCTATAGGTTTCAAGTAAAGTGTCAAACCAAGCTATGGAATTTTAAAAATCCACCCGTTGCCGTGGTGTCGTGTGCTTCGATATCGCTTACCGTTAACATACCGCTATTGCAGGAAGCGTGGTAAGAAGAGCCGGCAAGCGATAGTGATCGTGCTAATCAATCGACACCCGTAATGTGATTCGACTCGTCTAGCGGTAGTCTGTTGCTAACTCTATGGTTGAAGGGAAAGGCGACGTCGATTAGTTCGATTAAAAAATAAGTGATTTGAAAAGAGAACGCGTTTGTAGGAATGTTTTGTGTGCTGAACCGTCTGTTGCTAACTCTATGAATAATATGAAACTCTATGAAGGGAGAAGTCGATATACCATTATTTTTTTGGAAGATTTGAAATCAGAACGAATTTGGAGGAACATTGTGCTGAACCAAATGAATATCTAGCAAGATTGTAAAATCAACGTTATTGAATAGAATAGAAAAAAAATAGACTACAATTGAAATTTAAAAAAACACATTGTTCGCTTAAGAATTTGAACTAGACACATATTACGTAAAGATTGATATCGGCTAGCTAGAAACCCGATAAATGTACCTAAGCACTTTATGTCAAACTAGACGTATCTTGAAAAATACAGAATGACTGGAGAGTAACATACGTATTAAACGTTAGCGTTCAGTATGTGGTATAATCCTTATGTTCGCGTTATTTTATTACATATTATATTATTATTTCTATTACATGCGCACTGAGATACTTGGCTACTGACACTAAGGCCGAATTTCACCAATGAAACTGACCGCGATCAGCACATAAACCACGTTTAAGAGCTGTCAGTGTTATTATTTTCTTTGCAATATTGACACTGACAGCTCTTGCAGTGGCGGCGTAAGGGGGGGCGAAGGGTGTGATCCGCCCGGGGTGCCAAGCACCAAGGGGTGTCAATGACAACGCAAGGCTCGTGCTCACGAGCCGTAAAACGTTGGTAACATACCAAGAAGAGTATCTTCGTTAAATGATTCCAAATCTAGAGATTTTACGAATTGGAGCTTCTCAGATTCATTATAAAATGGGACTATACTGAGTCTGTTCCAAGTTTAGCGCTATGCCTGAGTTTTTTTAAAATAAAATCTTACATAAGGTCCACAATGAGCAAAGCGCGACTAACCAATCTTTCGATTTTATCGATTGAAAGAGACAGGGACGTCAATTTTGATCGCGTTCAAACTGAACGCGATCAGCACATCTAAACCGAGTTTTCATGAAAATTCACGCCACTAGTTGGCACCACTTTGGCAACAGATCTACCATTTCGACATCATTCATTCTGCCTAGCCTTTTCCCAATCATATTGGGGTCGGCTTCCAGTCTAACCGGATGCAGCTGGATACCAGTATTTCACATGGAGCGACTGCCTATCTGACCTCCACAACCCAGTAACTGGGTAATACGATACCCCTTGGTAAGACTGGTTGTCAGACTTTCAGGCTTCTGACGACCCGTAACGACTGTCAAAGATACACGAATGACAGCCGGGAGCCCGGGACGCAACGGCTTAACGTGCTTTCCGAGACACGGAGGAGTCTCAGTATGTAAAGATGGTCACCCATCCCCGGACCAACCCCGGCAAGCGCAGCTTAACCTGATGGATCGTCCCGTGCGGCTGTTATTACTTAGCCACGAGCTCCTCGACAGTGAATATAAAATATATGATGACGTTTATCATTCGTTTATGACAGACACATCACACTATTGACAGGTGCTGCAGACGAACGTCATTTCAGAAAACCTTATAACTGGTCTGTCTGTTTACGTTAATTCAAGCAAACAATATCAGTCAGTGTAAGGTATTATTAGAATCAGTCAAATTGCGTGTTCACTGAATCACTGCAAATTATCCTGTTGTCGACAGTCAATCAAGGTTCAGTCTTGATTAATTAGATAACGTGATCATTGGCACTTGACAGAAAAAGAGGATTGTTCTGTTTCCTTAGGTCCCAGATGACTTTAGCATTCCAACTATAAAAAATACTACGCAGGCAGCCATATTCAATAAGCATAACTTCCCTATACCTATTATATTATTATCTTGCGTAATATTTTGCAAATAAATGAGAGGATTAATTTCGCTTAGCAGCACGCGCTGCCTGGGACCTAAGTCTACTTATTTATAAACGTTAGAATGGTCTCTCAATAGTGAGTATTTGACAGTTTTTGTATGGCAAATCTGTCAAAAACTGACCATTGTGAGACTATTGTAACGTTTATAAATTTATAAATTAGTAGACTTAGGCCCCTGGAGACTTTGGTAACTCTTCTGTCGTTGTCTGCACTTTACCTGGCGCCTGTGATGAAGGCATAGACAAAATGACACTATCCATGATGGAAAAGTCAAACATGTATGACCGAAAAGCTGTCAATCCGGTTGAAAGGCGTTGTAGAATTGCTAAACTCTTTGAAACCGATTGTCTTTGACTATTGTCTGTGTGAGGTGTGTTCTGTTGATTCGTCTGCTGAGTACTGTGCTTTTGGCTGTCACGTTTATATAAGACTGAAACTGACTAATAGACTGGTCTTGAAGATTTCCCATCAAAAGTTGACCGGATTTTTTTAAAAGATTTTTTAGCTTTGCAGAAGACTCCATTGCAAAATAAGGAATAAAACAGCAAAAACCCAATGAAATCAAACCATATAACAGAAGCTGTTATCTATTCCGACAAGACGTAACTGCACGCAGTACCCACAAGTCCGATAAAGACACTATTTGTCAACACGACGGTAACGCGATACAAATAATGAGTAATTCCAAATTTAAAGGAAAGCGCGGGCGCCGACTACTCGACACCGGAGTTTCTCGGAACGCCGGTAGAGGCGCCACCGTGTGGGAACCGAGTAGCATTGTTCCTCTGATTTCACTTGAGTCTCATCCGACATATGTATGTACCTACTTTAGTAACAGTTCATTAAGAGTAAGATGTTTTAGAAATTTCAAGAAGGTGGCACCTGTTTATGAGATTTTCCAATCGAATTTGTTGTTAGAAAATATGAATTATCTTGACGTACAGCTACCGAACAATTCCTAAAACTCGACCAAACTAATCGAACTACCCACCACAAACTTTATAAATAATCCGCGCACACCCAAAGAATTCCTACAAAAGTTGAGCGTTCTTACAACTCATGTAAAGTCAACGAAATTGGACAGGTCCGGGACAGCTGGCCATATATGGGACAGTTTTTAATTGTTGCGCGTTTACCCAATAAGGGAATAAAGTGTGGCGTCAATACTGATGAAGTCTCGCTCGTTCGGTAATGGGAAACATGTTTTTAAGACAGTGATTTAGGAAGGTTTTAATCTAATATTGAAGGTAACGAAAAAGTAAGAAAAAGCGATATTGGTTTTTACT
The DNA here is from genome assembly GCA_914767815.1 of Eupsilia transversa. Taxonomy (NCBI): domain Eukaryota; kingdom Metazoa; phylum Arthropoda; class Insecta; order Lepidoptera; family Noctuidae; genus Eupsilia; species Eupsilia transversa. The sequence goes on along the minus strand of OU611894.1, from coordinate 7,140,024 downwards.
TTGGAGTGCTAAAATGTTAAGCTGCTGTTCAGTGAATGAAGGATTTATGCAACTGGTGATATTAAAGACACATCCGATCTCTCAGCATTGTCTTTGAAGTTCGCAAGGTTTTGTTAACGGACCTACTCTCTAAGTCCAGATTTTTCGGACGGGTGGAAACATATCGGGAGTAGGTTCAACTATCAAATCGTGGTGTCATTTATTTTTAAGTCGGGCCCCAAACTTATCTTATGTCCGTAGGTGATACGGATAAGGGATGGCCCTTTACTTCGGTCGAAACTACGGATTTCGTGCTAAGGCAGAAGACCTCCAGACTCTTAAATAAAGAACCTGTTGTTTTGTGGAATATTGTGCTGGAAAAGTTGATAGATCAGACGCAAAAGTTAAAGAATTCTGCTTGTTTATAATGACCCTGAAAAGCCAGACTCCATTAAAGTAATTATGATTATATCCAATTAATCAGACCTTGATATCCTTGGCTAACTGGCGTCGATAGGTTAATTCCTAGTTACAATGTTACACGCAAGTTTACAGATGATAATAACGTCTTAACTGATTTGAGAATGATTGGAAGCAACGAAGTGCTAATTAACTAGCAATTACCTCGGTAGTTTGCAAGTGTTCGAGAATCAATAAGGTTGACTTTCGCTTGAATATTCGGTATATACCTAAAGAATGTGCGAGACTAAAATGCCAACAAATATCCTTGTTGCACACCAATTTCCAGGACAGAATTAGAAGGTGCTATAACGTCAAAATACTAAAACAAAAAGGTACAGACTATGTGCTATGAGCCCTATCCTATGACGTACAGTACCTACATTGTGGATAGTCTCAATTTAAAATAATAAAAAAAACAATCAAAAGTCATTCATTTATACTAGGCTGAGAATCAACAGTTTTTGAACATAAAAACTACAAACGCCAATCCCCCAAAAACGCCCGAACCTACAATCTCCCCAGCAGGACAAGAACTTTAATAGCACAGATCTGAAGGAGAACAGGTAATAAAACGTCGGTAGTCACCATACTGCTCATGTCAACTCCGTAAGCAAAGAAATTCCTGCACCTACCTACTTTATGCATTGCTATACAACAAGTCACATGGACTTGCTCATTATCGTGTAAACTATCGTTTTTTTTCCAATATCAATCAATGATTCAGAGCAACAAGGGAGTACGCAATACTCATACTATTTTCCAAACCGTTACTTTACTAAAAGGCAATTTGTCTATGCCCTTGCTAAAGGCGAACCAAAGAACCCAACGGTACCACAGACAATATTTCGAAGTCCCGCAACCAGAATAAGTACCACAATAACTAACACACTTACGACGTAACGGAAATAATATATTGCGAATATTTAACTAACCCATTTACATAAGTAGACGATAAAATAAATATTTAATTGTCAACGCAAAATCGTTTAATGTGCAAACGTCACATATTTTGCGCGTATTATTTGACAGCTGTCAAAGCGAAATGTCATATGAGATGCCAGTAACTCATGGTCTTGCACACATACTTAAAGTTAAATGGTTTATTTGAATAATGGATAAAGGAATATTTGATTAGGAAAGACAAAATGTTTAAAATTAAAGTTGGAATGACGACTTAGGAAGACATAACATCACATGACGCCTGTATTCCCCGAAGAGGCAGAGATGGCAGAGATGTACCTACCTGTACTACACCCACATTTCGCTAGTTATCTTTAAGTGTTATGAAGAGCCACGATGAATTTAATTTGTCATTTGTAGAAGCAGTGAATGCAATACAGTCTATTGACAATTTATTTCATAATTATTTTCATATTACTAATCTGTTAACTAGCGGTGTGTACATTCTAGAATTTACATAAAATAATGACGGAATACAAAACCTTGGCACGCGATGATCCAATCACATTTGTTTACGAACTCAAATACACTTTCCATTAGAAGTGTTTCACAAACTGATTCCATTCTATCACCGTATATTTATAGCAAAAACGTAAATATAATACGCTTGTACGCATTTCTATTGTTTTTCTCCGTTTTATTGTGTAAATATAAATAAAAACTGATTGACACAATCGATCGAGTCTCCGTTAGAAATCTCGCATTCCATCCGATCTAAACAAATGCTTTAAGAATGAGAAATAACATTTAATGTTTTCACTATAACCATTGTGAGGTGGATTCTTCATTCGTAATGCGTTTAGGAATCTAAAACTGGGGTCAGATTATACTTTGACTCATTTTAGATGTGTAATGTCAGATTCATCAGTGGACTGTCAACTTTGAAAAATCTTACCGTGAATGAAAAACTTCGGTGAATTGAGCTATCAATAGTGTCAATCCCTGGCGCATCATGTAGTATGACAGCCCACTCACTACGCTAGTTTTCACGGTGACATTTTTACAGAATATACATATTGATTATTTATTATACCAAACTCTTGATTATTTATTTCTTTTATAAGTCTATTTTAGCTCTTCTTGCCTGAATCACAGGATTTACCTAGTTCAGGCACGTAAGTTTTAGGAATATAATTTACATTTAAGCAAAACTGTACTAATTTTTATACCTTGTATTTTTTTAAATAAAATATTATTAATATATTATACATCATTAGTGAATACCTTCTCACCTATGAAAAATATATAGGTAAGGTACATTAGGTTTAGGCAAGAAACATACCGACGTTGAAATGGAAGGAGAATTGTCTTAAAACATCTACCTAGTAGGATGAAATAGGCCGTGTGTAGCGATGATAAGCACTAATTCTATTTATTTATTTTATCTGGAATATATCCGTAGCAGCCCGGAGTCTGGATTGGTGCCCGGATGATGGCAATAGGCTCGCCCCCTATTACATGGGACTTAAACATAACTGGTGAAATGTGGGTGTATTATAGGTACAACTCTGCCTAACCCTTCGGGGAATATAAGCGTGATGTTATGTTATATTGTATAAAAAAAATGAATCTATGAATGATTAAAAGGAGCAAGGGATTCAGAAAAATGTTGTATGTAGTATTTACTAGTTGAGCTAGTAGCTCAACTAGTAAATACTTCATACTAAATTTTTTGTGACATAAGACTGCTATTATATTCCATGTATTTTCGAGAAAGAATGAACCCAAGATATCATGGAGATAATGATATAAAATAACCAATTAATATTTACAGCAAAAAATTTAAACTAGCTGTCCTAATTAAGCCAGTTTTTCAGTGACGTCAGTCGAGAAATTAATGGCGTCCACAAAATTATTTATTATCTATGTAAAATATAAAATAATAAAAGCAAGATTTCGTTAACCTTCACATAATATAATAATATGGAATAGTAGTTATATTTATATTATAAACAAGGTAATTTTAATGTAAATTTAAACTGAAATTAGTTTGTTCAGACTAGAAGAATCGATTGTTATAGTTTTTATATTTGCCAAAACTTAACATAACATTGTCATCACGGCTTGGTTCCCCGAATGGTTAGGCAGAGGTGTACCCATATTTCGCGAGTTGTATCTAAGTGCCATTTAATAAAAGAGCGAGCCTATTGCCATCTACCGGCGAAAAATCCTTACTAAATCCAACTGCGAGACTTATGCAAGAGGTTTACGACAGTAAATTTAACAAAAATCTGTCAAATATATACAATAGTTTAGTCACTATAACTAGTCAAAAATCGGCAAAACCCCAAGTCGGCCCATCGAGTGTTAATTTTATTCAACAATTTTTTTATTAAAACTTTATGCACAAGTAAAAAAAAATACCATACAAAGACGGAATGCCGGAACCATTTTCTACCAGTCAGTCTTAGGGTGCTGCAGAGAGGAAACATGGCATACGGGATTGATAACACGAAAATAACTATAAAATACAAGAATAAATACATACATATAATCAAAATAAACTATGTCAGGAACAATAACGATCGGTGGAGGTATATAGTTTGTTTGAAGGAATAACTTTTTATTGTTTCGAAGTTAGAATTTATTCGAATGTTTCAAAATACGTACTCCTATGCATTAGTGTTGCCCGCGTGGAGTTCGGAAATAATCCCACGGGAACGAACTACCGGAATAAAAAGTATTCTATGTCCTTACCAAGGGTATGGTCTATCTATGTGCTAAATTTCACACAAATACGTTCAGCCGTTTTAGCCTGAATACGCTTTCAGGCTAAAACGGTTGAATGGATTTGTGTGAAAACAAGCAAACAAACTCAGTTTCGCGTTTATAAATATTAGTTAGGATTGTCCTCTCCTTGTATGTTGCCAGAAATCGATCATTATGTCATTTTGGGTTTTCCAAATGAAAATTTTACGTGTACACAATACATACAGGATCAGTAATTAATGAGCTAGAATACAATAGAGTTATTAACTACAATAAATATTTGTCCTTACATTATTTATACGTATTATCCATTTCTGCCGTTTCCTAATGATTGATCTGAATTTCTCAATTTTCCTTTTTAGAAAATAAAGGCTTACTTAAATTGATAATCATGATTCTCTTGCGATTATCACAATTTATTAACAACAACAACAACATGTCTTTTTCTTCCAGTTTCTTAGTCTTCATCTCCGGTAGTCACCCCCTTTCTAGCCATATATCATCTTTCACATTCACACAGTCCATCTATCATATCTTTAGTCTTCCCTTACAGTGTAAGGGGATGTAGTGTGTAAGGCTTACACACTGTATCCAGTGTTTAAGTCCAGTGACACGGGATCGATATTCGGCAAATGTAAATATCAATTGACTCCAGCAGAGGACCCAGACAAATGCCAATCGCGTTCAAAGCGTTTCGTATTTCTTCGACGACTTTTAACATGATTGTCATAACCTTTCGATAGCATAATTATCAATTCAATACATTTTTGAATTTTCCAACAGCGTTATCGCTGATAGATTTGAATGCTACTGAATTGTTGTAATTATCCAAACGAAGCCAAATTATTATTCGTAGTAGCTAAACGTAGTTTCAAGTTTCTGGTCTTTACATCCTGAAGGTTACCTGGTACACCAAAAACCGTTCCGAGGTCTACCAAAACGTCTGGCCCTAGACGGAAACAGAAGTGTGTGGGAAATGGAGGGTCTTAGGCCTTTAGCGGGATAATACAGGCTAGTAAGTGAGATTATGTAGAATAAAAGTTATTAAAATAACAAGAAGAAGGAAGACTGTATGTATGCTCTCTTAATGAAAATTTTGCGTGATTGTTCGTAATAATTATAACCAATAAGGATTGTTTTTTTTTTAGATATCAATATAAAATCAAAATGTATTTATTCGTTCAAAAAAGGTCCATTATGTTAGTAATACCTTATAGCTAGTGTTAGTAGTAATATATTATTATTTTGAGTTCCAGTTTGAAACATTTAGCGCCGAAGATGTCCAAGTAAGGTGCAAGTCACCTGGCCATTCAGTCAGTCTAACCTGGCCATCCTCTCCACAAAATGGCTCAAAATGGGGGAATATAAACTATCGGACACTATTTTCAGAGTGCTGTTGCTACTGGCCTGTTATTCTAGCTACTAATGATGCGATTTTTTTTCGAATGATCGCATGAAAGCCGGCTGGGCGATATATGTCAGGTTTGTAAGAAAATGTTGAAATATTTCGTAGAAGGTTTTGTACAACGATATACCTAAACTATATTACTAAGATGTTGGTGGAGTTAGGTCAGCAACAATTTTATTTATTTATAGGTTTTTGTAAATTAGTTTTACCGCAGCTATAAATACCAGCACATAAATTCCTTTTAATTAAAAGCATTTACAATGTCATTTCCTTTTTCCAGAACGATGCACGTCAGAGCGATATAAATATTACTAATATTTCAAATGTTTCTTTTCCTTGAGTTTAGTACTCAGTATAAATTCAGTAAATTCTGGTACCTATAAGTATTAGAAGGGGCTTGTGGCTAAGTAACACCGCACGGGTCGATCGACCAAGTTATTAAGCTACTCTTGCCGCAGTTGGTCCGTGGATGGGTGACCATCTGTCTTTCGTGGATCTTTGACAAGAAGCACGAAAATCTCATAACCATTCTTACCAAGGGGTATCTTCAAACCCAAAGGTTGTGGAAGGTTTGAAGATTTGAAGGGTTGTGGAAGTCAGATAAGCAATCGCTCCATGTAAAATACTGGTATTCAGCTGCATCTGGTTAGACTGGAAGCCGACCCCAACATAGTTAGGAAAAAGCTAGGCAGAGCATGATAACCTATAAGTATTACTTCCAATCTATACTTATAATAAATCTGTAGAAGTGAAAAGTCTGTACATTGAAAATATCAAAAAAATAAATGGCAGGGGGTGTTACTAGACCGACACCGAACCCAAAAATTTGATTAAAAATTTTTTTGTCTGTCTGTCGGTCTGTCTGTCTGTCTGTCTGTTTGTTCAGGCATCACGCAAAAACTACCGGTTCGATTACGATGAAACTTGGTATAATTATTCTTTAATATCCTGGGCACCACACTGGGTACTTTTTATCCCGGAAAAGTATCCTATCCTACGGTTGGGGGGTGTCAAAGTTTGTATGGAAGAATTTTAACGCGCTGTCCGATTAACTCGAAACTCAATATTTATACTTAAACCCAAAAATTAAGAATAACGTGTATCAGGATTTTTCGAAATTCAACCCCTAAGGGGGTAAAATAAGGAATGAAAGTTTGTATGAAAAATCTTATTCCTTGAGGTAATAAACATGAAACTTCGCACGAATAGTTATCTAAATAAATTATAAAGTTTGTAGTTTTTTTGTTTTTCAAAATTACCCCCAAAGGGGAGTTGGGGGGTGTCAGTGTTTGTATGGAAGAAACTTAATATTTATACTTAAAACCCATGGGGAAGTATGGGGTAATTTCCGACACTCACGCGGGCGAAGCCGCGGGCAGCAGCTAGTTCCCAATAAAATTTAAACTCCACGAAGGTTGAACTACATTGTCCCATAGAGAAATAGACCTTTTTAGTAGTATTTACACGTGCAAGTGACATCCAACCTTAGGATGGTAAGGTAATGCAATTACGGGGGCGAGTATACCTACCTATTAGCTACCGAGTGTCGTGACTGTTCTTGAATAACTCTCCGGCGCATCCTGGACACTGGGCAGTCACCAGCGCCAATAACTGGCAAATAATAATACACGATGAGCTATTCTTCCATTTATTAGCCCCTGTTACCGCTACGTTGATCAATATACGATTCTATAAAAGTGTTTTAATTAATTTATTCCTCAATTTTTCATGATAGCAACTACCACTGTTTGCCTCTGCATCATTCAAAGGTTGACTGGTAGAAAATACCCAGAACATTTGTCTGCTTTAAGTATTAAATGAATAAACCAATGTGTATCACATGACAGTGTCATAATGCATTTGATTTTAAGTGACCTTAGCGTTCATTTCAGTGCCTAAACTAAAAACAATAGAATACTCTTTACCCAATCTGCCAAAACGTGTCACAAGCCTCATCAACGCCCTGACGCGTCGATCTTGAAAATTTCCTGCACTTCGGAAGGGTGATGTCCATACATTATTTTCAAACATCGGCCGAGACAATAGCGATTGTTGACAAAACGATCCGTCAGCGTCAGAGGACCCCGCACCGAGATATCGACGAAAACTGCACACGGTAGCACTCGATTCTTCTCTCGATTCAATCGATTTTGATGAGCGAGTGAATTTTTTGCGTCCGCTTCAGATAAACGTTTTCGCGGTTTAGGGTTTTAGGAAATGGTGTTTGAGAAAATGTGCTTAATTGCAAGTCATGACTGAAAAATGAATTATTGTTACCTCAAGACTTGTCAATCTCCATTGAATGAGCAAGAAGATATTTATTTTTTAAACGCTTGAAATTTACAGAAAATGACCAAAAACAGCTTTCTAAAATCTTGAGGTCGCTGTAGTTGTAACGACCTATATAACTTTGCCCCGGATGCAACGACTTACGTCTTTTGGACACAAGTCAATAGTGTTAGACATGTAGTGGCCCAGTGGCAACGGCCGTAGGAGTTGTAGGTCGTAGGTTCGAGCCCAAACAGGCACTTCACTTTGTGTACATTATTTCATCACCACTGTTCTCAAAACGGTGAATGAAAACATCGTGAGGAAACCGGCATGTCCTAGAACCAAAAATTCGAAGACATGAGATACCTATCTACCAACCCGCACTGGGCCCGCTCCCTCTCACCGAGAGGAGGTCTGGGTCCCAGCTGTGGGTATTTAATAGGCTGATTATAAAAAGTGTCATTAATCTAACAAAAGTCATAAGCAAATAAATTATGATTAAGCTGTGTTCACCAGATTATCATTCAAATCTGCATTAAACACAAAAGTTATGACTAATCCCATTAAATATTCCCATGCAACTCAATTATGTAGAACGAAGCAAAATGCTTTAAACCCGACCAGGTTTCACTTAAACAGAATTTCGGTTGTGACTTCAAGAAGTTTGTGAGTCATATTAAGGCATTGTTGGGTCATGAAACGCAACATGTCGGTGTTAAGTATGATTCATTGACAATAATACTTGGGACTCCTGTATTTGTAAGCTTAGGTATCGAAAAACCCCGATGATATCGAGTAGGAATCTTGCTAAGTCATGGTAAAGGCTTAAAGTACTGAAGTAAGTTTGGAGCTGGTGTTGCTTCTTACTTTGAACGTCGAACGTTTAGCCATACAAGAGTTATTTTTACTTAGATTAGAGAGATGATATAAAATTGCTACCTTATTGCCGCTCATACTCATGCTATGGCTCAAATCTTTGGAAAAAAGTGTAGAAGAATAAAACTTTCAAAATGTTATAGGAACACGATACAATAAAAAAACAAATAACAAGAAAAAAAAAAAGTTTTCTGATCACCTTCCCTCTTTCTCCAGAATCAGAGCAACTGAAGCCAAAACAACTAGAAAATACCATGCGATTTTTCCAAAAGCATGTTTCACAGTGACACCGGTAAAGTACAATATTATTATCTACTTATATCTACAAGATACCTCTATGTTGTTATGCAAAACTGGGACAGAAGTCGCTTGTAATTATTGACATTCACATAATGAGATAACTCACCCGGAACCTACATATAGGGGTATGGAACAGGCCACAAATCTAAAAGACTTAAAAAAAACACATCCAAACCAAACCAAGAACATTATAAGATGAAAACCAACTGAATGCCTCGTTGGTCCAATGGTCGCAAGCGCTACTACTGAACATGAGGTTCTGGGTGCGATTACCAGGTCGGGCAAAATGTTGCTGGGAGCATCAGGAGCTTCTCAGTTGCAGCCCGCAGTCTGGATTTGGGCCCGGTTGATGGCATTAGACTCGCCTCCTATTTCATGTCACTTAAACATAGCTGGCGTAATGTGAATGTATTTATAGGTACACCTCTGTTTAACCCTTCTGGGAGAACAGGCGTGTTGTTATGTTATACTAACTTAATAACCAATCCACGTGCAATATTTAATAACATCTCTTTCGTGATTAGTCCAAGACTCGTAATATCAAATAAATGTTAGTTGCTTACTGAAACAATTTGATTGTGGAGCGGTCCCGGTCTATTGCGTCTAAGATAACAGAGATCGCATATCACTGATAACTTATCAGTAATGCACATTGCAGTGCGGCTGATATGCGCGTATGTGTGGGGTAAATGTTATGACGCGACTTAGAATAGCTTGAGATACCGCACTGAAAATGTTGGTGAAGAATTAGTTCACTTCAAAAAAGCCGTTTTGAAAGTCAATGAACACATCCAAGTCGAATTTTAAAAATGCCCAATTTTTTTAAAGCCATTTTTTGTTACGTTTTGTTTTCAAGCAGCTGCAGGTGGTAAGCTTGAGAACCTGCAGCTCCTCGAAAACTCGTACTATTTTTTGGTGTGTTTCATTAGAAGCCAGTAATATCAAGACAATGGTCACGTGCAGTACCTAGACTGAAACATGATGTCATAATATTTTGTAGAAGATCGTTAACCACACGATCTAACAGGATTAGTTGATTTAAATAAGAATTTATCCAACTCTGGTTTCTAGAAATCTGTATATGGTAGAAATCCTGATACAAATCTTTCTGACTCACCTTTAAAAGACACACGAGAACTGCAATAAGAAGGTAATCTTGGAGTCAACGTCACTAATCACAACCAATATAATATACATAACTTCTAACACATATTTATCTGTTAAACACGGCGTCATAAGAAATTCTCGCGGACCAAAATGAAAAATACCGTTTTAGTTTACAGAGCCGATCGTGGAGGAGAAACATACGGCATTGTGATCGTCCACATAGCACAACACACTTCGTAAACATACAGTACTCGGAGGTGGGAGTACAACAAACACTTCGGGGAAAGCCGGCGGACGGGGCTAGTTCATGGCTACGTAGAGTGCAGGGGGGAAGATAGGCATTTGTTTCAGAGGTAGATTTAGTTCTTGGCTTTTCTGATATGCTATAGTATCGCTACCAGATGGTACATTAAACGTAACCAGAGAAATGAAAGAACCAGATTTAGAATCATAGGTGTATGAGCTTAAAGATGATGATAAATGTGAAAAATTATATGTTGAAGTAGTGAATTAAGTGCCATTAGCACATTCACACACATGTACACAGTTTCGCAATTAGTAACAACTTGATCTGATAATTGCCAGACAACTGAGTCGTTTATTAGGAACTATAGCATATTGCTAGAATAAGGAATAGCGCGCGAAAATAATAAAGACAAGATAATAATGAAGGCAATCCTAAAGCAGTCCAATTTTTGTAGTCTTATAAAAAGGTGGAAATCCAGAGTAATTGGCAAAAGCAAGAAGCAGTACCGTACAGTATCCCCAACAGAGACATGAAATAAGAGGCATCTGCTTAGAACAGTAAAGGCTGCTGCAGAAAAAACATCAATCTTAAACACTTTTAACATGGAAACCTCAGAATCAACTTGAACCAAACAAACAAACGTCAGCAGGACTACACACTAGATATTGATAAGAATGATAAGGGCGATGCACGTGCATGCCCAGTGTTAACATCTAGAGAGGATAATAATACAATAAAGTTGTACTCGTATGATACTAGTTCTGCCAGTTCCGAAGATTTATATACTGGTATATGGATGCACATACATTATGTCAAGTTTGAAACAACTGAGGGTATGGAAGATCTGATCTTCTTGAAGGCTTTTAACAATGTCGGCTTTCTAACGGAACAGACAGCTCTGCTGCTAAGGAGTTTGTTGCGCCACTTCTTCTTCGCAGCGAAAGCACTAGGTAGTGCTGAAGAGTGGGCGTTTTGCGGGACTGTCGTAATTTTGACGTTTAAAGAGTGCTGATTTTCAGCCTTGTTTGAATAAATGAATGACGAAGTAAGATCCGCAAATATTAAAGCACATTGCAACACGTCATCCGCGAGAATGATAGCGTGACAATTGACAGGTGAGAATGGAAGAATGAAACATGATGCGCTGATCCCAAGGAACACGGGACAAGGGCAGGAAGATGATAATGACACGGCATCTACTATTAAAAATTAGATTTCAACGGTGTTTTCACCATTGTCTAATTATCCGTGTTTTCGCAATATCCCTAGGGTTTTCGCGAAAATTTGAATTAGCAAATCTTCCTACGACATATACATACATAACATCACGCTTGTATTCCCCGAAGGATTAGACAGAGATATACCTACAGTACACCCACATTTCGCCAGTTATGTTTAAGTCCCATGTAAAAGGGGGCGAACCTATTGACATCAACAGCACACAACCGGGCTAGATATTCATATTCAATTAATTATTGCGGTCCATAAATAATTAAAGAAGTTGTTGTAGATAAAACGTTAGAAATATTTTGCTAAAACACAACATAGGTTTGTAACAGGTTGCTCAGACTGTCACTGTTGACCGTAACCGACAATATTTATAAATAAACAGTTGATCAATATTTTTCTATCCAGCCTGGGGCGACGGCCTGCACGCGTTAACTATAGTTAATTAAATAACTACTGTTTAACTTTCTATGAGTGTCGCTCACGATCTGGACCGGTTCCAAATGTCGCGATATTACAGTCGCCCAATCTGATTTAGAGAGATGGTTCTGCATATGAACATTTGGAAGCCTCGAGAAAAATGTGCTAAGCCGATGGTCCCATATCTGAAGGAAAGTGGTTTCAGCCAACTTTAACCTGTGAACCCCGTGTTTAAGTCAGTTGAAGTTTAGCAAGAGTCCATTAGGATTTCCACAGGTATAGGGAATGCCAAGCTAAGAGACAAGGATAAAAGAAGATAGAAGAGAGAAAGAAGAGAGAATGATATTGTTACGTAACTACCAGTTAGTTTCACAAATCATGACAGCGAATATTGGAATTTAGAACTCGCAAAAAAAGGTAGAACGATTGCAAAATACAAGCCACAACTTTAATAGGGAAGGTATTTTACCTGGAGTGGTTTTATCTCAAATAATTGCACAACAGGTTGAAATTAACATATTGAAATAAATCATATTTTCTACCAATAAAATATAGGTATTATCATTTTAAACCTACGGCGCTGCTGGGTTTTTCATGGCTTAGGTACAGACTATCCGTCTGAAAAACCCAAAAACATTATGTTTATTTAAATGCCAATATTAATGCCTAGTTTATACGTTGGCAGGGAATGGCCTCGGAATTTCGGACCCAGTGGGTTCATATAGACGAGATTGGCAGGCGGGGGAGCTACAAGCTACTGGGCTCGAAAATAGACGAATAGGTAAGTCAACTGGACTGACTTGAGAGTACGAAGTCGGCAATGGACTTGATTAAAAGTAGTGTCTACACGAGCCAACTTGCAAGTCAGCACTGGACTGACTTACTGTACTGTCACATTACTGGGCTCGTAAATACCAGCTAATCTCTTAAAAGGTCTAATGAAAAACATTTTCTGGTTTCCACGTGATTTGGTGATCGCATTTTGTTTTTAAAAGAATATTCCTACATAACCTCATGGCATAATAATGCTTTGTGAAAGATATAAATAACAAGAAGAGATCAAGTGGTGTTTTGTTTTCCAAGATCTCATTTTCATTACCATCTTTTCCGGTTTCTCAGGATTTTGTTCATCTACAGTAGTCTTCAGTGACGCAAACTTACCTAGACCACAGATTAATAAGTAGGTAATGGCGGAGTAACTAAGGGTGAATTTCACCAATGAAACTGAACGCGACAAGCACGTCTAATCCGTGTTCAAGAGCGGACTATGTTCATATTCCCTAAAAATGATGAGGATGACACTGCTGACAGATCTTGAACGTGGAATACATGTGCACAAGAACTGGCACTCTAAAATCGCATTATTTTTATTTTTTATGTAGGTAGAAATCAAATATATCGAGTAACCGGAATTTTCTAACAGGAAAGCATTTGAAAAAACTTGAACATGAAATGCTACAAAAGCAAAAAATAAACCGAGATCAAAACTACACGATACTACTGAGTGTACGATAGCCTTCGCGGAATACAGGCGTGATGTGATGCTATGTAACCAAAACCCATTTCAGGATATGAGAAAGACCACGAAGACTAATGAATCAAATTATTTGAAGAAGTATTTCCACATTAGTATATGGTACCAGTGACGAAAGAACCATAAAACACGATTCTCACCGACTTCCCTTCCAAGGTTCGCAACAGCAACTGTACCACTATTGAAAGCACAGTCAATAGTGTCTACTATTGCCAAAAAATATAGCTACACGGGTATTTAATCCACCATAACATTCAAACAACAAAAACGCCTATTCTTAGCTTTGAATTACAACAACAAGAAAAAAAGTTCAACACATGTGCTTTATTGATAAGTAAGTATGTTAAAACCGGCTTCGATTCGGCTTCCTCCTTACTAAATTTGACACCTCGCCGCTGTACGGTACCCTAACTAAAACCAAAGCACAACGTTCGCAATCGAGGCCACGGAGCTAGGCTGGCGATTTTGACAAATCGTTATTGATGCGTCGTGATCTACTCTGACATTATGCCTCCAATTATATTATTTATTTAAACTGGCAACACTGTTACCAATTACTGAAGGAATGTTTTAAGAATTATGAAACAAGACTGTTTCAGTACTAGGAGGAAAGTATTAAATTACCTATAATAAGTACCAAAGGACCAAAAATTACATACAAGGAAAAGCAACGATTAGTAAGTATAACGATTCATTTTCTGTTATAGGAACCGAACAGAATTTTTATTTCAGATTCTGACTTGAGATCTTACTTTCAGACCCAATATTATTAACTAGTAATAAACTAACTTGTAACTCTATAAACTTTTAATAACCCAGCGAACCTTTTTTAATATAAAAAAGTTACACAAAAACCATAATCGGATTACCGTGCTTCTGACAGTAGATTAATCAAATTAAAACGACCTATCAAAACATTTTGATTTGATCCTATCAGGTTGGGCTATTGAACCCATTGTGGTTACTAAAGATGATTCTACATTAGGTATAGCTGCAGAAATTCCGTGTGGTCCTAAGATACCCAAAAAATTCCTTATGATCAAGGGAGGGTAGCCCTAACGGAATGGTTACCGAGACACGGTAAAAGGAGCGTTGGCAGAACAATCTCAAGGTGTATGGACGATCTACAGAAGATCGCTAGGAAGACCTGGATGAGTCTCGCACATACCAGACACGCATGGCACAAAAGGGAGGAGGCCGTTACGCAGCAGTGGGTTTAACAAGGCTGCCAATAATGATGATCAAGGCAGTGATTTGAAATACTTTAAAATTGAAAGAAAATCTAGACTGCCCGAGCAACAATCAGATCAATTATAGCAGTTGTTCTAAATCTTGAACCTGAAAATATCAAAGACTGCTCGTGACTTGAAATTACAAATTTTACCTCTCTATAATATTAGTACAGATAGAGAAATTCATCACAAAGCTGAAAAACGGTTTTTTTACTAAACGAAACAGAACGAAACAACAACATAGTCTCCTACAGTAATTCAATTATTAATTTTAAAGATATATTTTGAGCTAAAACACATAATTTTAAGCACGTGCATACCGTAGACACTACAGATATGGAGCTGCATTAGTCATTGACTCATAAGGATTGATCATGTTACGTAACAACTCGGTTAGTGGGCTTACTATTTAGCGAGAGGAAACAGACCTAACTAATGAGTAGTAAGGCAAGAGGTTAGTAGAATTTGATAAACTTCTAAATGTTACCAAGATAATGTATTTGCTAATCGCACACGCTGTGTCGAAAGGACCAGTAAAATGTAGTGCTCATTTCTTCTAATAATCTCGTCTCATAACTATGTTCTGTTCAAGCTAATGTACTAATGGTTCAATAATATTTTAGTGAATTTCGGTTGTCTCCCCATCCTAAATCATACATAAGTATGTCCATTCATTCTGAAGTGATTTGCATAAATGATGATTATAAAAACATGTTACATAATATAATCATGTACTAATTAATAAAACCTACGTCATAATATCGCTTCATTGTAGTATAATGTAATCTCTAGAGACGTCTATACGTACGATTCAGAGGACCTTGAGTGACAAGCAGCGCCATTGATCTGCTTAAATTATAAGGTACTATTTCAATAAGTATTAATTCAGCCCGAAATGCAAATACATTGAAGGGCAAAAAGTTAAAGCGCAATTCGCTGCCTCAGTGGCAGGTGGATCTACAAGTCTAGCACGAAATAAACTCAACTAATGTACCGCGTCTCCACAAGGACCATAACTCCACATTGCGACAAAACAAAAACGCAAATTTGCAAACGTATAAAGAAATTGAAAGGTACCGGCGGCGTGCGCGATGCTATCGCGAAATTATTCCAAATTTCACCGTTTTGCCTCTCTGGCTGTAGCGTTTTTTACTTTTTTCATACGATGGCAGTCGCGGGCCAACTCCCATAAATTATAGTTCGGTAGCTCTGTTAAAGGGGTTTTTGAGTATTTTTTTATTTTTGTTTAGCCCTTTGAAGAATTTATGTCCCCGTCTTACTTAGTAGCGGCGGTCAGCGGAGTTGCCGAGTTGACCGGCTCCGAGAAATGTTCGGGCCTTTCGATACGCGACGCTATAAGTATTTTGTACTTGCAGTTTTGTTTGTGAGCTTGTGATACGGCTCTCGGGTTATTTTATTTTAGTTTCACTGAAGCCTGCTTGAAGTTGGGAGTTGAAGCACCTTAATGACTATCGTGCAGCGATCGGGGTTAAAGAAAGCCGCCTGTATCATCAAAAAAAATTCATCGACTCAAAATTTTGCACTACAGAAAACTGTTACTAATTTTAACACATCGTCATTTATCTCATATGTTGTTCCTTTATCCTTCTAAGGGTGGATTCGACCATACAAGAACACATTTTTTCCGCGGAATAAGATTTACTCTGACAGTTTTCGTATGGATAAACTGTCAAAAATTCAACATTTATTCGGAAGAGAAGGCTCATTCCGCGTATAAAATGTATTCCTGTTAGGTCGAATTCGCCCTAAGTGGTCCTTCGATCCTCAATCCTCCCCAATACTACTACAAGATGCACCTTTCACAAACTATCACTCACTATTCTATGAACCAGATCAAAGTGCTAACATCCAACGCACAACGTTACGTAAGGTGTGGTGACGTAAAGCGAACAATGGCCATCGGAAGCAGGCACGTGTCTCCAAGTCGTGACAGACCAGAGTCACTTGCAATTGTTGGGCTCTCATATTACTGTGATATGGTGAATGGGGGGACGGTAATTTGTGAATGTACTATTTCTTTGTAGGATGTACAGATGATAAATGATTTTGAAAAATATCTATGACGGTAACTTTTCGGTTCCTATATTTTACCGACTGGTATATGTTAAATGAGGCACTGATAGTTTTCAGTAATAATGGGTGCCAAAACTTTTCTATCAGGCATTTAGGTTTCAGACTTTTCTAATCACCAGTATTCTAATTGCGTAATACACGATCAATAACAATTTGAATCGTTTTGAAACAGATTGCTAATCTTGTTGATGTTTTTGAATGTTGTTGAACTGTCAAAATGAAACAGATTAGTCTTAATCGTTTACGAAAATGTGTTACGTAATTAGATAGCAGTTTCGCAACAAATTCTACCAGTACCTATGGAGGTGAATTTGAAATATCAATAATATCAATATCACCATAAAATGCACAAGTCAAAGCAAGACAGGAAGATCAGAAAGTTTCTAATGAAACATCGTAAGACGTAAATGATGTAAGAAGTCAATTTTCTAAAGGTCATTTCGACGAGACTCATCGAGAATCCACCTTTTGCAGATCGATGTAACAAATTAAACAAAATATGGTACTTATTGTCGGAAATGTACCAAGTAAGGAGAGAAACTCCATAATGTATTGGATTCTTCAAGACTCGTCTAACTGAAGGAAACTCGGATCAATGTCAAAAATCCGGATCACAATATGCGTAAGAAGTGAAAAGGGGCATTATGACGCGCAAAAAGCAAAAATTACAAATATTCCGTAACCGAAATAGCCTTAAAACGCTATAGCAGACAAAACGGATTCCAAATACTGGCAATTGGAATAGTTTTCAGTTTTTTTTTTCCTCCGCTTTAAGTTTCGAAGGCATCCTAACGGTATTCGGGAGACATAGCATCGGGACGGACGCGACAACGCTTTTTATATTATTTTTCTACTGACCTTAGTCGTTTGCGATCGATTTCGAATCTTTTTAATCGGTCCTCCTTAAAAATAAATATGAAAGTTCCATTTTTACTTTTGTTTTCAGCCTGAGTTATGACTGAAATGCCGGTTTCTTGAATTTTGTTTATACTAGTTTCACGAAGATGTGGATTAATTTAAATTGAAAATCAAATGACGTCACTTCCTTACTACTGAGTACAGATACTTTAACCAGAAGAATGGCCATAAATCATAGGAGTGTCACCGGATGGACAGGTCAATAACATTTTAATTAAGATCATAATAATTAAGATTGCTTTATGAATTATCGTAGTATTTAAAACTAACATTATCGCCGCGCGGTGATTATGACACAAAAAGCTATACTGCCAACTCTAATTGCGTTCAACGCCGGCCAAAATTAAAAAGAAAAGTCGCACAGCAAGAATCCCGCCTATTTTTAAAAATGGAACCCGACGATGATTCGCCTAATTAATAAACCAATCACGTACAGTCGAGACGCGGCGTCGAGGCGCGGCGGACGTGCGGGCGCGGGGGATGAACGCTCGGAAATTCGAATACTATATTTTTTCTGCACTCAAAGCATCGCAATGTTACTTGTAATTGGCTTGACGGCCAATGATAACAAATTTAGAATGCAATCAATTATTTATGAGTTATTACTTTGGATAACAAGAAATTAGCACTATATGTGAAAAATATAAAACTAGTTATTATTAATCATTAAGAAATATTTGCGAACGCCAGATGTTATCTGTCTAAAGTATTCACCATGCCCGCACTAGTTAGAATGTGGAGATACAAAAAACTTAGGCTCAGTTAATCTTGTCAAATCAATATGAGAAGTATAAAATTAAAACTTCTGATCGGATTCTCAGAACATTGTTATGAGAACGTATCGTATTATATGACACAGCATTATGTTTTCTCTTTTGATTGAATGGACATGAATGGAACACACATTATTAACAAAAGAATATGTCCTCCAATATTGACACCGAAAAATTAGTTTAAAAAATCTCCAGTTTGGGGATTTAGGAAAAAAATATCATTTATCAAATAAATGCATTCTCGGTTATGTCTTTGCGCAGCGTGACTGTAAAAACTAGTTGAATAATAAATGCGTTCGTTGGCAACACTGGGCCCGAGGAAGCCCGAAGCTCCGCGAAAAAGGGCGAAGATTAGCGAGCGCGAGCTTTTTGTTTGCATCAATCGATGCGCTCGCGCATTCGCACGATGAATAATTCAAAAATTGACATGAAATGGCGTATGGTTCTTTTTTTAAATGAAAGGTGCCCGATTGAGGACTGTAACCGCCTGACGAATTCATTGGTCAACGGCTTTTTGCGTTCGGTAATTGCTGTATTTACTTTATAGGTTATGAAATGAAATGAATGCAAGCGAACGATCACATTCTGTTATTCCAATGCTAATAGCACTTTTTGTACTATACTTAGATTATGAATCCATTTGGAGAACGGCAACAGATTATACAACGGACAATAAAATATGAATTTATGGTAAAACCGCAAATAAAGCCTCGCCTTGGCGTGCGTAAAAAATGTAATATCATAAGTAGGGTAGGTACTTTACTAAGTGTTACAAAACCGCTCAGAGAAGAAATGTAAAATGTTTACGCGTCTGCTTGTTCGTATATCTAGAAATTGGTTGTCATCCAGGCAAAAAATGTATAATTAATTCGAGTAATGCTGTTAATGATGCATCGAAAACTTGTGTCGATTTCCAAGTATAAGTAATCTTGTCATCTGAATTCTGGCTGCGATTGGTCGAGAGATCCCCGGTGCAGTTTTTGGATAAATGGCTTCATCCCGCACTACGGGATGCTGTCAAGACCTCTTCGAGTTATGGTTATGACGGCTTTTTACGTGTTTCATGAAGATAATTTCATTATGTCGTTAAAAAAAGTATGCGGTAATTTGCCTGTCTCATTGTAGCTAACGTTATATGTACGGCTGGATCGATGTCATTGTGCATTGTGGGAGAAAACTCGTTTTTTTTCACTGAAATACTTAGCTGGGTAACGGTGGACATGTGCACACTTAGCTACAGAAGATTTTAACATAAAAATCCAGTAAAAATATAGCGTTATTTAGAATGATGTTTTGCCAGATACCAATCGTGTGTCAAAAGCCAACCATCAATTTGTTTCTTTAGCAAATAATTTACCGTTTCTTGACACTAGTGACTTGTTGTCATCATTGTTAAGTCGTATTGTTACTAATTAAAAAAATATTAGTTATACCAAAGATTATTTGTCATATCATCTCATGGTTTTCCCCAGAATTCAAATTATATGGTTCGTCTATTGTTTACATATGCTGAAATATATACCAACATTCCTCAATAATACAAACCACTTAGCCTAGAATATATTCGTTCTATACTCACTTATAAGAAGAAAACGCCATATTGTTGTCTACACAGGGTTGGTCGTCCACCGTTCCACCGGTTGTGAGCATCAGGGTGTTCATTCGTGTTCAATTCTCACAAGGATATCGATTACTTTATCGATTTAAATCTATCGGTACACACACTTCACTATTGGTTCTTCAAAGTCCGCGCGTGCGTCACTGTGACGCGTTCGTACATTATGTACGTCACATCACTAGTGTTTGTGGCATGATCTGGAAATGAAAGGACACCATTATTAGAAAAATGCGGTAAAAATTCCAGGTACCTATATTATTATACAAACAATTTCATTTTTTTTAAGTGGTCGCCCTAAATAAAGTACCTATATCTAAATTCGTTAGTTACTGCATAAATAACTATAAAAACTGGTTAAAAAAAAACCTGCATCTACCTATACATATTATAATTTAAATCTGCTTTTCGTGTTTGTCTGTATGACCGCGTTGTTCTCCTAAACCACGCAACAGATTTTGATAAGGTTTTCACCATCGTTTATGTTGTTTATGTGTATAATACCGTATAATATTAAAGTTACATATACTTAACTAAGAAAATTCGATGTTTTGTCAATCCGTAAAAACCATGCGGAGCGAGTCTATAGTCCTTTAATATGGAAAGCATTTTGCTTAATTTATTACCTAGTAAGGTAGTCAGAAGTAGCATACCTCTAATTAGGTACTTACGCTATACTTCTGTCACTATTATGACTGCATATGCTTTACCGTCTGTAAATTACACAAACAGTTTGCAACCGAATTCGACAAGTCGTGATAGTTTAATAGACTCATTAGATTTATCATTAAAATCTGCGGGTATTCCAACAGAAAGTGAATTTAATGTTAATGAAAGCAATTGCCATCGCGTGACATTTCAACTGCACAGTTGAACTAATTAAAGAGGTCACCCAACAGTTTGTTGTACAAAAACATTTCTAATCTCTTGAGAGCCCTGCGTCAGATTTGACGGAGATAGCGACCCGCGGTTGTAGCGACGGAACCGGCCGGCCGCCATCTTGGCCCTGATTGACAGCTGTCAATGTTGGCGGCACTGCGACGCGTCGCCGCGCCTGCGCACTACGGTACACAGCGCGTCACTAATTCGTTTTGAAAATATTGTGTCTTTTTTAAATGTTCTTTTTTTGACATTCAATTGTTTTAGCTAGATTTTTTGCCATTTTTATTGATGTTTGTTTAATTGCTCATTTGCAAACTAGGCGTATTAAGATTTGATTTCACGATTATAATTGTCGCATGGTTTTTTTGTTAGAAACTCTGTATTTTATTAGTACATTTGTACTGTACAAAAACAGTAGCCATTAATAAAGCTGCTCCGTTGTAAATACTTCCTCAATGCGTAGGCCGGTGCTGCTAATTATTCAACTGGCAGGAAAGTCGTAGAAATTCTAAAAGCCTATAATGAGACTGCACGCGGTGGTAACTTATACCTTCTGCATTTCATTTCCCAGTTCCTTCCATTAAGATTGTCAAGGTACAAAATAACTTATTTTAAATTACTGGGAGATATAATAGATTTTTTTTTAGTTTCCAGGGCTGAAATCAATTTAACTTCTGAAGAAAAAAAAACAGACTTTTTATCTCACTTGTATAAATATTCTACTATAACTTTTGTTTTTTCTTTACCAAGTCATCGGTTTTCCCATTTTCATTCTATTTAGCGAGATAATATTATGTTAATTTGGTAAGTATAAAAAATTATGACCTCAGTTTATTTTCATGTAATGACTTAGTAAAAGAAAACTAAAAATGAGGGTAGGGGGCGAGCCTATTGCCATCGTCGGTCACAAATTCCAGACTCCGGGCTGCTACTGAGAAATCCCAGATGGAAAAACCTAAAAACCCTTTGCCACCTGGGAATCGAACCCAGGACCTCATGCTCAGCAGTAGCGCTTGCGACCACTAGACCAACGAGGCAGTCAAGTAAGTAATTTAATTTATTTTAAACATTTTAGACTTAGATCAAATTACCTTTTACATTACTTTGATAATTTAACAAACTTATATGCATGGAAACACGAGGAAAACCACTACATAAATCATTAAAATGGCATCGTATAGTAAATCTTATTTTATAGTGCACTGACGTCACAGTATTGTCGTAAAATGGCAACATTATGCAGAGGAGATGTAATTGTAGAAACTTGTAGCATTCCTACATTAATAGTTTTTAGTGTTAGGTACTTATCTAGTTCTCAGATGTTTAGCAGTGGTGACCCAATGAGAACGGCCCCGACTTCCGAGTTGTAGGTCGTGGGTTCGAACCTAGGCAGGCTCTTTACTTTGTGAAATTTATTTCATCACTACTGCTCACAAAACGGTGAAGGAAAACATCGTGAGAAAACCGGCATCTCCTAGAAACAAAAATTCTAAGATTTTTTAAAATTAGAGCTTTGTTTTATTTCTTTTTTATTTTAATTTAATTAAATTCTCACTTAAAAAAGTATGAATCACAGTTTCGATTGTGACAGCCAGTCACCTCTAATATTTATAAGTAGCAACAATTTATTTCCGCCGCTGCGTCGGTGCGTGTGCGCCCGTGACGTGGCAGAAAAGATTCAGGAATGCTGTCTGGCTCAGCCGGAAAGCAATCCTATTAAAAACCCGCACTGGCGAGGGAAGAAAACTGATGTTGTCCAAATATTATAGGTGATTTTGAAAGATGTCTCATTTTGTTTTATTTGAACCAGTTGGAATCTCTACTAACTGTATTATTACCGCATTTAAAGCAAATAAATAACTGACTACGATGCTCTAAGTTTTGCAGTTATTTTAGAATAACGTATACTTTTGCCCCTTCTATAAATCCAAATGATAAAATTTGAAAAATCTATGAAGTGAAACTTTACAGAAAGCACTATACAAAGCGAAATAAAAGCAATCATGCAGACTTTCTAATTCCAAATACCCGAGCCAAAGCTCAAAAAATCTCGTTTTGACATTTAACAAGACAGTGTCGTTCCAGTTTGGATCGATGTATCGATAAAAATCTCGCTACCGAACTTATCGATAATCACTGAGTGTCACCGCTCTAGACGTAGATGGTAATCTAAGTGGATGGCTTGACACAACACTGTGTAAGCCGATAAATAAAAAAATAGCAGACTACACGTTGAAAATAATAGCTAGAAAAAGGATAACAAAAAGGAAGCCCAGCTTACAACCTATATGGGGTAAAAAAAATACTTGGGCCTAGTAAAAAAGAGGAAGACTGCAAAATAATTAGTTTTCATTTTACTTACAGGCAGATGTAAGAATAATATTTCCTATTTCTGCTCTAATGATACAGATAGCCCTAAAAGTTTTTATATCTTAGTGATTAATTGTACGATAAAACGCAACAGGATTTTAACAAGAGCCATCATTTTGCCTGAACGACTATTTCAGTACATTTTAAAACACTACTTTTGATCTAAACAAAAAGAAAAGTGTACTTACTGCTCGTATATTCCAGTGATAGTGATGGACCAACTTTTCATTAAAGATTTTTTCGGCTCTATAAAATATCGATATTATTCTTCCTGACCACTTTGTTGATCTAGTGGTCGCAAGCGCTACTACTGAACATTCGGTCCTGGGTTCGACTCCCAGGTCAGGAAGTGTTATTGGGTTTTTACATGCGACTGAAACTTACCTGGCGAAATGTGGATATAGGTACACCTCTGCCTCGCCCTTCGGGCATTACAGGCGTGATGTTATGTTATGACTTCCAGTACCCTTCTACCTTGAAAGGTACAAAAACATGACGAGAATGGTAACGAAACAGCTGGTAACTAAAACACACGCCATGTTTTGGTTAAGTACAGTCCGCATAAAAAATAACATCCGTCGACTAAGATATCAATGAATGAGTAGCGATTGTACTGTACGTCGCCATGCGGATATGCCTGTGTTATAGAAGTTAATTAAAATTGATTATAATAAATTATAAGTATAAGTCTGTTATAACGTAATGATTTGGTTAAATAAGTAAATTTTCAGATATTATCTTGAAATTTTAATTTATTCGTCCCACCATTTCCGCATTTGTTTCAGAATATTAGTTCTAGGTATTAAAAGCAGTTTTTTTTGCTTTTAAACTGTTTTATTTTTCTTGGAATTTTAGTTTTAAAATTTATTTTTTGTTAATTTTTGTTGCAACTTCCGCAGCGCTGCATGCTGCATATTTCGTCTCTTTAAACAAAATATAAGTGTTTAAAATTATATTCAAATTCATATTATGGGTTTTTATTTAATGTAAATACCTATGTGCGTAAATATGTTCGTCCACGATTATCATTGTTTCCTAATATTTCAACAACTAACTTAAAACTAATAAACAATATTGGATTTTACCACATGCAGACCACAATTTCAATTATTTTCAATTTTCAATAAAAAATGTCTCACGATAAAAGTCACAAGCGAGCTCACTCTTTTAATTATAGACTTGAAATGTCATTTACTCAAAGCGTAAGGTGTGTAGAAAACTATTAAAGAAATACCACAGATAATAGAGCAAGATATTTTTATAGACATACCATAGAGAGGCTGAATGGTCAGTTACCGTGTACAACTCAGTTTCTGACAGGAAAAAACAGTGACATCGGAGTACAAACTTAATTAATGACGAATACCTTTAACTTGGTAGATGATGATGATTATGGTAAAACTGAATTTGACATTGAAATAGTCATTTATCAAGCAGCGACGCCATGAACTGCTAAGAATGACTGTACTATTCATCAGATACTGACTCATTTATGTCTAGTTAATCATTTGACGTGGTTCCTAAGACCACACAAAAAAAAAGTCAGAGCGAAAGTTTGCATCATTCTGCTTAATGTCATCTTATGTCAGAATTTCGAATCTTTAAGCGTAAATAATATTCATCAAGATCTTGTGAATTGACAAAAATCAAGGCGATGATTTTTTTTCAATTCACAAAAACATGACTCCTCACACTATGAAGATTGAAATAGATTTGAAGGAATTTTATATTTCGCAAAAGAAACACCATGAGAGAGAGAGAGAGAGAGAGAGAAAAGAGTATTATTCTATTCTGTTCATACCAACAGTGATTGAGCGGCGGATACTTCGTTTTGCAGAAA
This sequence comes from Eupsilia transversa, assembly GCA_914767815.1. Classification (NCBI taxonomy): domain Eukaryota; kingdom Metazoa; phylum Arthropoda; class Insecta; order Lepidoptera; family Noctuidae; genus Eupsilia; species Eupsilia transversa. The sequence continues at coordinate 7,114,800 of OU611894.1, read as the reverse complement.
GGTTAAAGGAAAAATATTAGAGAATTAAAATCTTTTCTCAAATATAATTAGTTAACTTCTATAACATGAGTACTTTAGTAACATAACATTACGCCTTGTTTCCCCGAAGGAATGGGCAGAGGTGTACTTATAGTACACCCACATTTCGCCAGTTGTGTTTAAGTCCCATGTAATAGGGGGCGAGCCCATTGCCATCAACCGGGAACAAATCAAGACTCCGGGCTGGTACTGAGAATTTCCAGATAGAAAACAGAACACCCATACCAGACAGCCTTCACCCACCCATTTCCAGATAGTACTTTATTAATTAACATTAAAATGATTGGCAATAAGGGCTAGTTAGCTTTTGGTCGTCTTTCCTCTTCTTCTTCTACTTACTTGCTGTCGGCTCAAAGTTGTCCTTATATAATTTTGTCTAAACAATCCTACGACAATCTGTTTTAACAATTTTTTATTTATATTATTATTTTTTATTTTTATTGATATTATTATTTTTTATTTATATTTTTATTTATTTTTTATTTGTATTGATATTATTATTTATATTTTTATTTATTTTTTATTTTTATTGATATTATTATTTTTTATTTATATTATTATTTTTTATTCATTTATGTCATTTTAAATTTTTTGATCTCTACTATATCATTTTTTCTAAATAGGATGGTAGTTTTGTCTTTTCACTATCATACAAGTTTAAACTCATACTGGACTAGGACTTTGATTTGAACTTTAAGGAGACCGACCTCTGAGATTGATTATCATAATAGTTTTTTTTTAATATTATTGATGTGTAAAAGTGTTTGTACAACATTACATACACACATACATACATTCCTACTTCCATAACTATAATCAGCCTATAATGTGGACACTGCTGGGATACAGGCCTCCTCTCTGTGAGAGGGACTGATCTATAATGTACCACGCGGGCCCAGTGCGGGTTGGTAGATGTCATATGTCTTCGAATTTTTGGTTCCAGGACATCCCGGTTTCCTTCACCGTTTTGAGAGCAGTCGTGATGAAATTATTTACACAAAGTAAAGAACCAGGGGCCTAAGTCTACTAATTTATAAACGTCACAATGGTGTCATAATGGTTAGTTTTTGACAGATTTGCCATACAAAAACTGTCAAAAACTAACCATTATGACACCATGGTGACGTTTATAAATTAGTAGACTTAGGCCCCTGTCTGGGTTCGAACCCACGACCTACAACTCATAAGTCGACGCTGTTACCAAATTACCATTGGGCAAACAGACCTTACAGGAAAAAAGAACATTTATCATTAATTTATCATTATTATTATACGAGTCAAGTCTCTAAGCCTAAAGTCCGTTGTTGCAATAATTAAAATTTCTTCTAAACTTTACTGCTACCAACTTTAAAGTCATTTGTTCTAATCTCTTAATATCAAAGATCACTCGCTGCCTTTTAACATAATGTTTCTACAATTCTAATAATCTAGTTAAATCCGATCTTGTGCTACTTAATTTGAAATTAACATTGTTACAAGCAATAACTTGTAATGCCGATAACTTGGTTGTAGAATATTCGATGGCAAGTAATTGTGCCATTAGATAGAGGTCCCACGCATATTGTTCGTAAATCATAAATTTATAATAATACCGTGTAATAACAAGGTGTATTACAAGTCGGCTTGTTTTGTGTAGATCCTGGTGGGCTACTGAATTGATATCATTGTGATATCGATAAGTATCATAAGTGGCAGGTGCCTTCAACTTAACGGAACTGAGTAATTTTTGATAAGTCAATTATAAATAAAATATTTTATATTTTTTATTATTTGTAATTATATTCTTTCACATAAAAAAATAATATTTCTAAATAGTTCTTAAAGAGTTAAAAAATAATTTTAATATTATTAATTTTATTTTGTTGTTGTGTGTGTCAATAATATATTTATTTACGCAATTAGGATTCGGGACGTCGCCGTCGTATATAAATATTTCTATTGCGGTCCCCTAGTTTCACTGTTCAAAGCTACGGATTCCTATAAGAGCGGTTTCGTCATTCATTATCAGTATCGGCTATCATGAAAATCTGTAATTTTTCACCAGATAATTGACATTTCACCAGTAATTTGACATTAAGGTTTTAAAAAACGCTTTGTATTTTGACAGTCGTTATTGTGTCACCGTTCACCGCTTTCTTAGGGAGCCAAGGCTTAACACAACTGACTTGATTGAACCGACTTGCTGACGACTCTGATACAATATATTCGGACACCGTATCCGAAAGGTTGATGTATTGGCGTCCGAATCATCAGTGAAAAAAAAATCGGATTCGGACACTGTGTCCGAATACCTATATTGTGTCCGAGTCGACAGCTAGTCATTAAACCGACCACGGCTCATTTTTGTCACAAATCTGTTCCACGGAATGTTTTCGCGATATGCCTATAATTATTTGCTATAGTTACAAAAGTTAATAGCACGTTGTAGCATATTTATATTATTTATAAATATTATAAATTAAGTCGCTTTTTGTGTCTGTCTGTGTGACTGCGTTGTTCTTCTAAACTTCGCAACAAATTTTGATGCGGTTTTCAACATCATTTATGTGGAGAATTTATTCCGAAAGGTGTATGTATTAAATACATTAATATTTAACTTATCTAAATACCTATAATAAAGAAAATGAAAATGATTTTTTATAAACTAAATGAAATGTGAGTTTTCTCAAGTCGTAAAAACTGTACGAAGCATGGGCGGGTTGCTAGTAACGAAATAATTGTTTCATTCAAGTGATTGTCACCTTTTCACCTAAGCTGACGTGAATGGATGTCAGTGGCCGATAAGTCACTACTTTGTTGGAGCCAATGTTTGTTGTCAACATCTTTTTTTTTTCTCTAAAAATATTGTTGCAATATTCCAGTTTGTTTTTCTTTTCTTTATTTGATCTATAATATTATTTTCATGTTGCGGTCAAAGAGTAAATTACTTATTATGCATAACATTTGAGACCGCGGTAGCGTCGCTAAGTGCATTTGACATCACAAGTTGCAGAGATTGTCAACCCATCACTTCTAATGCATAAATGCATAGTATTATCTTTATTATATTTGCTGTAACATCTTGTTAATTCATTCCTTTGCATTAATTAAATTACAGTACCTGAACCCATTTGTTACTTATTATGGGAAAATCTGAAAAAATTGTGAACGATTTTTCACCACGCGCTTACAATTTTTAGTTCTTTTATTTAGTTACACGTTTGAAAGTGTTGTTTAAGATGATTTTTTTTGTTTAAATCCAATAAAGGTCACAGGGAACGTGCTTGGTCTGATAGTTAGTATAGAAGTTTAATTTTTCGTATTTTGTTAAAATATTAACATTTTAACTCCAGATTTACAAAAGAAAAAAACATTGTGTTTTTGTGAAAACATTGTGTCAACAACGTTAAAACGTAGATTGTAGGTACAATTAAATTAAATCAGTTATAAATCTCGATTTGTAAAGCCTTCAACAAAAATTGTCTTTAGAGCTGTGTCGCAGTTTGTTTGATCATTTGTTTTTATGCATGTGACCTGTCAAAAAGCAAAGTAGGTAATTAAAATTAATTATAAAGTTTTTTTTTCGCATTTCCTCTTGGCAGATTTAAACCTTTTTTTCTGAATTAATATACAAAAATCTTGTTACTTTTCTATGTTTTATTGTTATTACTTATTAGGTATTCATTTTATATTTATTTCTTGTGTGTTTATCATCAATATCAGACTTATTTTGTTTTTTTTTTTTTTTTCAGTCGACTCAAAATATCTTTACCAATGCATATTCAAATTAAGCAAAACGGGTCGTATACATTAAAATCCCTTATCCTCGCTTACTTATAATGTAAATTTTGAAATGGAAAATAACCTTGTCATGTTTACTCAGTTTACAATAAATGTAAGATATATTTTTATTATTAACCATCGTTTTTGACCTTTTTAATGTAACATGGACTTTGCGTTACTTTAGTAATGACAGCATAAAAATATTGCGTGTTTTTCGCATAGTTTATCTTTATTTTTTCCTATAACTGTAATAAATTCATTGAGAGTAAACTTATTCAATATCTGTAATATATAACATGATAACGTAAGAAAACAAAACATACAATAAACCTAGATAAGTAAGACATACTCCAGTATTTCCATCAAATATTTATCTAGACTTCAGCAAATAGTACCAATAAATACGCACCATTAACAAACTTGTTTAACAAACGTATCGTTTAATAACGTCAATGTATATAGTTTTCAATGTACATCACTTGCCAAAAACAATAAAAAGCACAATATTCTTGAAAATTCAGTACATCCAAAGATTCGAACTTTTACCGCAACTTGGCACTATACCTTGATCACATTTGCAAAAAAAAAACAAAAGAACTATGCACTTTGACACTTTCACGGGTTTCGTTTTTAAAATTTTAATGTCTGCAAAGGTACTCGGAGGTGGTGTGTAAAAAGTTCGTAATAGTTGGAAGTTGACGCGGCGAGGCACTGCGCTGACGGCTGTGCTCGATCGACTGGAGTCGCAAGCGCACCTCTACACGGGCCGGCGCTGAATGCAGGGGTAAACAACATTTTCTTAGATTTGTGCTGCAGACTTGTAAGTTCTTTCTTAGGTTTTAGTTTAAAAAAGTATTATCAGTAGATTTTGAAAAAGATTTATCTTTATACATTATTTACGTTCATCATTACGTAGGTATCTCAGTTTAATCTTCTTCTTCGAACAACCACTTTTCATTGTGTAGACCGAAATATTTCTAATAATTTCAAAGATACAGTACATACTGGTCAATAATCTTACAGAATAGTTGGCTTAGCAAAAACATTATAATAGATATCTAGTAAACTAGCTCCTTTTTTATTCACATTTCGCTTTCTTTTCGGTTTCTGATCACCACTGTCATGATAATTCAGTTATCAAATCATTTGAAAACCTCTGTTTGATACTTATGTCATTTAACAAACTGTTGGTTACTCCTGATAAAACCTGTTAAGTCAGCTATTGAGAACGCAAAGAGCCTTGAAGTTGCAGTGGGGAAACACATTCGTCTCTTTTTCTCACAGAACTATTGTGCTAACATTAGAAAAGGATGTCGCTATTACTATAAGTAAACTCGCACAGACCTAGCTTAATTGATATCGCTACAATAAGTTGTAAGTAAAGTTGGTACGAGTCATATAAGTTCAAGCTTTGCACCGATTGCAATAAGATATATTTTCAATAGTATTTATCTCTAATTTCACAATTTTGGAAAACAACGAGCTTAAAATATGTTAATTTTGGCAACTTAATGCGTTTAACGGTTGAAATTAAACCTAAGGAAACACATGAAATTATTGAATAAATAAAAATTGCGAAAAGTTCAACTGGGAACTTTACATGATAATTTCGGCGTGGGATGCGTACGCGCAGCCGGACAGTGGACACGTTTGATTAGTTGCGAGAATACATCTTTTCGTGATGTCTCTTTCGCTCGGTGAGTCCGGCAGTATGATAGAGGGGGACAACATAATGTTTACATCTTTATGGACCGAAGAGACGTGGCTTTAATGGGATCTTCCCAGATGTAGTGATCGGTTAATTTTAGTAGGTAGGAGGAAATCGTCGGTAACAACAGTTTTACATAGCGGCCTGCTTTTTATGTTATTTATTAAGCGCTAAGACGTTATTTATTAAGCATTTTAATAGTCATCAGGTTACATGTGGAGTATTTAAATTTATATCTTTATCTATTGCGCTTTTTGTTATCTATTTTTAATTGTTTTTGTTGCGAACTGTACCTTTTATTTTGTTTATTTTATCTGTTTGTCTAATGTTACGCTATAAGTACTTTTATGCTGTAATTATTTATGTTTTATTACTTTTTGATAATAATTTACATATTTAGATAATTAAGTTGTATATTTAATTATTTTTTGTTAGCTATTCTGCAAACATGGAGTTGACTAAAAATGTTTGTAATAATTAGTCACCCACATATTAGTTAAGTAATAAAGATTCCAAGAAATACCACTGACAATTACCGGTTTTGTAATTTTAATATAAAATATATTTATTAAACTCGCATTCAAAAGGAAAAAGTGTGAATTTTATGTACCTATAGTGGATAGGTAGGCATGTGGCCACACATGATTGGGAAATCTATAGTTTTTACCTTTTACTTTTTTTACCTATGTAAACAAAAAAAAACCCTAACAGAAAAAATCCTGCTGCTATCAGCTATCAATTAAATTAACAGTAAGATAATCGAGCTTTAACAATTCCTAGGAATTAAACCTACCTATGTACCTATACTTTTTCAAACTGCATTTGGGCACAAATATCTAGATCAGCGCCAATGAATCAACGATCTTTTGACAGAAACCTTATTTCAAGACATTTTCATGTAGCTATAGGTACTTATTGGCCAACCGCTTAACTGATACTGTTCTTGAGCTAGCTGCGCAGTGCGGGAGGGGTGACAGTTTTCACAAGTTGACGAATCATAGAGCTCTCGCATCACGATACATCACCCCTCCCGCACCGCACTGCTGACTCAGGAACAGTTTCAGTTAAGCTGGGCCTGGTCGGCCTATAGTTTTTAAGATTTTTACATATTCATCGATTTCGCTTCATGCCTGCTTCATAGCTACCTAGCTATTGCCTACTAGATTTATTAACTTATAGATATGATTAATTTTCAGTTTTCCTTCCTTAGAGGCAGACGTAGTTGTGGCCCAGTGGTAACAGCCGCGTTACGAGTTGTACGTCATAGATTCAAATCCAGACAGGCACTTTACTTTGTGTCAATTATTAAATCACCACTGCTCTCGAAACGGTGAAGGAAAACATTGTGAGGAATCCGGCATGTCCTAGAACCAAAAGTTTAAAGACAAGTGACATCTACCAACCCGCACTGGGCCCGCGTGGTGGATTACGAACCACACCCTCTCACCGAGGGCAGGCCTGTGTGTGGGCAGGGGGAACATTATAGGCTGATTGTGCTTCCCTTATAGTTAAACCTAGATAACTACAATTGTTTGATATTTACATGTAATGTATGAAGATAAAACATGCACTGCCTCGTTGGTGTAGTGGTTGCAAGCGTCACTGCTGTTGTCCTGGTTCAATTCCCGGGTCGGACACAGTGTTATTGAGTTTTTTTTCATCTGGAATTTCTCAGTAGGACCTCGGAGCTTGGATTTGGGCCCGGTTGATGGTAATAGGCTCACCCCATTTTCTATACCTCCGAGTCCACTGAAAATGCATTAATAATTATTTTATGTCAATGCGCCAACCTCATTTTTAGAATAATCGCACTGGCCAGTAAGACTTCCCGATATGTTTTTCTTGCACCTAGATTTTCCTCGCTGTAGTGAGGTGAAAAGTTGTGTGTTTCGCTCGGCAGCAAAGTTATTCTGCGACTCGTACCTTTGAAACCTTCGCTTGCTTAGGTTCCAATACAAGTACTCGCGCCAAAAAACAACTTTGCAGCCTTGCATAACAAATAACTGTCATTGTCATTTGGTAGAGGAAGCTTTCGCGATGGAACTTTGCTGAGGTAGTTTTTGAGTTAACTTCAATATTACATATTTTTCCCACGTAGCCTATGTGGATGATGTTATGATGAGTTCCCGTCACTTTTATTTACATAGCAGGTCGTGGTATTCGATTGTTTGTGGGGTAGATACCTCTTAGATAGATAAATCTTTGACTTTGACTTTGAACTAAAATGTGAGAAATAAAAACTTTATACATAAAAAACACTACAAAGTGAAAAATAAATTTCAGAAGGCGATGTTTTTCCGTTTTTTGCCACCGATTTCCGAAATCAAAGTTATTATACCAACTAAAAAATTTAATATATCAACAGCATCTTCCCGATACAAGTTAGTTAATTGATTCAGGCGTGAGTTGGCGGAAATCCATTATAAAATCCAATAGACCCGGGGGAATATAGGGATAAAAAATATCCTATGTCCTAACCCTGTTCATGGTATACCAATATGCCCAATTTCATCCAAATCCGTTCAGCCGTTTTATCGTGAAAGCGTAAAAAACAAACAAACTCACTTTCGCATTTATAATATTAATTACCTTATGATCTACCCAACCTTTTCCCAACTATGTTGGGGTCGGCTTCCAGTCTAACCTGATGTAGCTGAACACCAGACATGGAGCGACTACCTATATCTGACCTCCACAACCCAGTTACTGGGTAATATGATATCCCTTGGCAAGACAAGTGGTCACCCATCCACAGACCAACCGCAGCAAGCGTAGCTTAACGATAACGATTCCCTCGTGCGGCTGTTATTACCTACTGAGCCACAAGCCCCTCCATCTATTAATACCTAATCTTACTTAAATTAAAGACCACACTTACACTGACAGTTCGGGTATCCTTTTCATCGACTTGTCCCCTTTATTCTTCTCTATCATATAACTATGATACTCTGATAGTATATGATACCGTAACGATGATCAGGAGACTGGCGACGAGTGTGAAACCTGTCGACTCGAGGTGTACGCCCCAGATAACATCTTGATTGTGTCAACTACTTTGTTGAGTACAGGCGCACGACATACTGGATCACCGCAAGAAATAATAAATAAAATGTTATGTTACGTAATAAAAAAGGCATGCCTTTTTCCAAAGTCTTATATTCTACACCTACTCATCGGATAAGTATCTAATAATAAGTATTTTTGTTCAGTCTTTTAAATTCCCACAATATCTGAGTGATTGGGATTAAAACAAAATCAGAATGTATCTCCAGATTCTGGAGATTCGATAGAAAATACTTTGATCTGGAGTCCAGATATACAAGTTTCAAACCCAACCCTATTTTCCAGTTCGATTCTAACCTAACCTTACCATTAGGTACCTACCATTTTTTAACTGCGCATATAAATATCGGTAAGATTTCCAAACTATTCAGTGAGTCAAAAAACCAGCTTTCCCTGCAAGTGTACACAAAAGCGTGCGCGCATGTTTCGAAGATCATGAAAGTGGAAAATCACCCATAATGGTCGCGCAGTTCTCGGTGAACGTCAACATACCTTCATAATACACAAATGTGAGTGCATCAGAAAGAAAAACAACGTGTTGCCATATTGTTTCCGAAAGTACAAAGCTAGTACCGTAGAGGTAAAGATGTTTGTAGACGGTGTCATGTCAAGCGAGAAAACGTCTGGGTAGATACTTCAAAGTTTGTTGCCTAATGATTCCTTCCCTTTTTAAGGGTCCGTATGCCCGAAATAAAAACGGACCCTTGTAGGATCACTCGTGTGTCTGTCCGTCTGTCACAGAAGATTTGCTCCTAATCTACTAGACCAATTTGGTTGAAATTTGGTATACATATGAATTTCTATGACCCAAACACGGACGTGTAACGTAAATAATGAATTTTGAATATGGGGGTCACTTTTCGGTGGTGGGAGCAAATTCTGTATGTATTATTGTGGTCACCATTTCAGCTGGAAGACGTACAGTGCTGGACATACCCCTTTTAGGTTTTGTGCTGTTCGCATCCAGTGGATTCCTGCGGCCTACGTAGGCCGATCGAATCAGAAATGAAGAGATCCGCAGGAGAACCAGGTAACCGACATAGCCCGAAGACTTGCCAACCTTAAGTGGCAGTTGGCAGGGCATATTGATCGCAGAGCAGATGGCTGATGGGGCCGAAAGGTTACACGGCTAAAAGGCATGATAGGTACCTATTCATTCAGGACGTAAACGGACTTTTTTTTAATAGAAAATGTAGGTGGGGCAATGGCCGCTGTTGCCATGCTAAAACGCAACAACTATAAGAAACAGTAGCTTAACTGGTGAGTAACGAGATTTACATTAATAATCTTTACAACTGTCAATAACAAATTTAACTAATGTTAATCGTGTGCCTAATTTTTAAAACGAAAATATAAATGGCGCTGTTTGAAATTCAATAGATCACATTCCTATTGCAAATCTATAAATTATGCCAAAACTGTTGTCACTTCCATTTATTATAATACCAGCTAACTGCCGTGTTGGTCTCGTGTTTGCAAGCGTGACTGGCTGACCTGGGTTCGATTCCCAGGTTGGACATAGTGTTATTGAGCTTCACAGCCCAGAGTTTGGAAGTTGGCGGTGTTATATCCCCGTGCCTCGGAAAGCACGTTAAACCGTTTGTTTTGCACCATATTTATCGCTGGTCGTGTCGGATTGCCGTCCCTCGGACTATGAGAGTTAAGGAACAGAGAGTGCACCTGCGTTTGCGCACACCTATGAAAATACTTAGTACTGGCACTATACTGCCAGTATTATTTGCATTTATTAAATACTTTGCTGAAAGCCAAGCAATATCCATAGCCCACCTATAGCACATTAGGTACCCCTGTACAAAGTCAGCCAGGTAGGTAATTCTAGATATATAGGTATGTCTTCCTCAACAATAAACTTACCTTAACCAATCATAGTCACAATCAATTCAATAGTTATTGTTTATGTACTTTGGTGGAAACCACAATACGACAAAAAATTAAACTTAATGACGTTCCCAGTCTAAATACAAAAATTCAACCAAATATAACCAATAGTTAGGTGACTATAGCCAGTCAAAAATTGGCGAAACCCACAGTCGAACTACCATCACAACTGTGGCGGCATCTACATCGCCACATGCGAACTACGCATCAAAGACCTATCGTCACATATCCTGCATCGCGCTATTTAAGTTTACCGCGTGATTAACATATATAAGACTATCCGACATCAATCCTTGGGCAATTGCCCGCCAGACACAACACCCGTCTGGTCGGAGGATCCTCCCTTTTCTATAGAGGATGAGTGAACTTTACACCCTGTTCCTCATACCTCTAAACAACTATAATTAGTTTGTTTGAAATACTCAGGTTTTCAGGGTTCCTGAAAACGTTCAGTAAACTTGACGCTTAGAAGAGGGATTGGATCTGGATCGAGTTGAGTGGAAAAAGGAAATGGAGAACTTTGCTCTGCAGTGGGACAATGCGGGTTTATTATTAAGGAAAATACCCTCCTTTGGAGCTTCGCAGCAGTCAGATAAAAGGGGCCCTCAACTTTTGATAAATGGCCTTTTAGGACTAGCTACGTCACTGGGCGATGTGTAAGACAGATAGATAGATAAATCGTTTATTTGGTGCACACACAAAGACACAGCACAACATACAAAATTACGATGAAATAATAACTTAGTACATATTAGGAAATAGCTACCTACCTGCTATAATATACGAAAAAAAAAAAAAGTAGAAAACTAGACAAAAATTGTGGTGACAGCATTGGCTATGACGCAAGTACGGCGTGCGTCTCAAAGTTGCAGCAAATTGGAGTCCAACTCAGCATGTGTCAGGCAAATGTGCCGTTATATATAAATATATGATATATAAAGTAGTTTGACAACTATCTCAACAGAAATAACTAAGTAGTATACGTAGAGTCTATAGATCGGCTATTTCGCTTGCTGTCTATGTACTAAATGAACTTGTTGCCGCCTATAACTGGACTATAATATGGCCCAGAACAGCTGCCTGATAATACCTACGATCGTAAATTATAGTTTAAATTCCAGTACCGCGCTAGACACCGATTGAATTGATTAAGATTCATGGCAAAAATAACATAACGCCTGTAATCGCACATTTCACCAGTTACGCTTAAGTCTCATGAATAGGGGGCCCAATTCCAGACTGTGGTCTGCTACTAAAAAAATCCTGATGGAAAAATCAATACCACTTTGCCGGGGAATCGAACCCAGCACCTCATGGTCAGCAGTAGCGCTTGCGACCACTAATCCAACGTGGCAGTTATATGCATTATTTTTTTGTGTCTGGATTTGTGCCCGTTTGATGGCAATAGGCTCGCCCCCTATTACATGGGACTTAAACATACCTGGTGAAATGTGGATATAGGTACACCTCTGCGTCACCCTTCGGGCATTACAAGCGTGATGTCATGTAATGACTTCGTGTCCATTTCATGTTATATCGTCCTGTCCATTTCGTTATCATTTCAGTACGATCCCTTCTACCTTGGCTGGCGGTGGCTTCTAACTGGCAAAATGTGGGTGTACACCTCTGCCTAACCCTTCAGGAATCCAGGCGTGATGTTATGATATGTTATGATTCACTAATACCAATTACAGATGACCTGAGACCTGATTTTTATTGCAGTTCGCCGTATTATCTACAAAGTACGGCGAACTGTCTTAGAAAGTTGCAAAAGAAAAATTACTACGCCGTAGCCGTCTCGTAGCGCGTTACTGCTATCCTCAAATTACCTCACAAAGACAAGACATTACCCTACCTGGGCACCACGCCAGGCTACGTAACAAGCGACATTCTAAAAGTACATAAGTACTTTCATACATACATAAACTCACTCTATAACTTCCCATGGGGGTAGGCAGAAATCACAGAACGCCACGTACTACGATCCTTAAAATACTCCTTATTCACGCACGCTGCCGGTTGCGTGTACTATGCACCTGACCTTTAACATCACTAACAAAGTCACTATAATTATTGTCATTCTAGGGCCCCCCACCTCTAATTGTAAATGTAATACTAGTAAAATCAGATACTATAATAAGCAAGTGTGGTATAACAAGATACATATGTACTCTGAACATGTCTATGTTCAACGTGTAGATTGTTATAGCCACGTAGCAATTTCGTAGCAATAAGTATATCAACTTTTTAAATCGCGTTTATAAGCCGTATGAATGAATCTGTGATGGAATATTGAAACCCATACGTGAAGCTAAGGATTTCTTTGTATATTATTAATATATTGACATTTAATGTTTAAGAATTTTGATTCTTCTTCTTGGTGTATCAAAGGCAAAATTCTTTATTCCGGCTTCAGTAGGAGTAAACTGGCAGAAATCGTCACGTAACGAAAAAGCGTTATGCACGAAATAGTACGTTTCAGTATCAAAAGTTTTTGTTTTTGTTCGCTAACACGCCGTATGCAAGCGTGGTGATGAATGATCATTCCCCATCGGAAAAAGGCGTAAGATACAGAGGTAAATAAGTTTTGGCACCGTACCTATTTAAAAACAAAAACTTTTGACACTTAAAACTTGAGACCGTACAGATGGCGCTGTATTAATACATTATATACAGCGCAAGGAACTTCGTTCCAACCGAGTGTCCCACTACTCCTCCAGACTTTTTTTTTTTAGTTCTGTCCCAAAGTATTATTAAGTAAGTGTATATTGTAAAGTATTTTTTTTATTTTTTTTTTATTAAAGAATAGTTCTCATGCGAAATTGTAAATTGTTATATGTATTTTGTCTATGGGGTTTTTTGTCTGCATAAAAAGATTATTAAGAGATATAATTTTCAAGTGACGCGATCATAACATAACACTAGAACCATTAGCCTACGTGACAGTTCAGGGACCTCCCAGTAATGATGATTTGTTGTAATTAAAGCGAAAGGAAGGACGGTCTTGTGCTATCGTGCCATCGAGAAAGTAAGAGTGTGACAATTTCACGCTCGCGACTCACGCGCACTGAACTTGACGTCTAATGCGAGATTGTGTAGCGACAGCAGAGGAGGGCTTTCCGTGGTAGAACATATTATATTAAGATTTTCATAACTTTTCCAATTTATACGATAGGTAGTAGCGACATGCAACCGCTTATCGGCTTGACTTTATGACTAGACAAATCATCGAGATTTATTTATTATACGAAAGTTTAAGATGATATTATATACATAAATCTTCCCGAATAAATTCTCGAAATGATGGTGAAGAACCGCATCAAAATCCTTTGCGTAATTTACAAATTTTACAAGAACAACGCGGTCACACAGACAGACACTAAGAGCGACTTTAATTTGTAATATGTATAGATTAAGCATAGATATGGTAGTTCTAAACCTTTTTGAAGGATAGGTGAAGACAGGCTTTTGAAAGACAGGCACATCAAAATTCGTCAAAGGAACGTCAAAATTTACAAAAAAAAAATTGATTATGAGATTTATAGGTGGACTTTTGAATGATAAGCAAGATTCCTCTACCATATAAGATAAGAATTTTCAAAATCAGTCCACTTTTAACGAAAATATCGATGAACATACATATGAAAACATACAGACGAACATAATTATAACTTCCTCCTTTTTTTAAGTCGGTTAAAAAGAAGTTGTCATCGTGACGACAGGTAAGAATGAGTGAGAAAATTATGTGGACAACCGGACAACCTGATAACAGGGCAGTCAGTATATAACTTCTTGTACCTATTCATTACCTACCTTCTTTTAACTAGTGATGTTCTTTTTTCAGTATTTTTTACCTATGCCTATTTTTGAGAAGCTCGTCGTTAAGTAATAACAGCCGCACGGGTTGATCTATCAGGTTAAGCTACGCTTGCCGGGATTGGTCCGTGGATGGGTGGCCATCTCTACATATCAAGACCCCTCCCTGCCTCGGAAAGCACTTTAAGCCGTTGGTCCCGGTTGTCATTCGTGGATCTTTGACAGTCGTTACGGGTCAGAAGCCCGAAATTCTGACAACCAGTATTACCAAGGGTTATCGTATTACCCAGTTACTGGGTTGTGGAGGTCAGATAGGCAGTCGCTCCATGTATACTGCAGCTGCATCCGGTTAGACTGGAAGCCGACCCCAACATAGTTGGGAAAAGGCAGATTTTTTGTATCTTTTTGATAGATGTTTCGATTTAAACTGTGAATAGTAACAATATAGCATCTACTTAGCACTAGTATAACATAACATTACGCCTGTATTCCGCGTAGGGATAGGCAGGGAGCGATTGATATTTTTTCCATCTGGAATTTCTCAGTAGCAGCCCGGTCGGTGTCTCGATTTGTGCTCGTTGATGGCAATAGGCTCGCACCCTATTACATAGGAATTAAACATAACTGGCGAAATGTGGGTGTTACTATACGTAGGTTGTAGCAATAGGTATGTAAAGATTCTTTAACAAGTCTGACACCACAACGTCATTTAGTATGTGCATGTTTTAACGTGTATTGATAATTTGGCGCAGGTCAAAAGAGTCGAACGTGGCCATATTCTGCGTCTTTAAGTGTACGACATTCTGCACGTCGCCTTCTTAGAAGTTTGTGAGTAATAGCGTCATTTATATACTGGTTTTTTTTTTTACCAATATTCAATTGTTAGCACCTGCAACATGAACTTTGAGGACGATTTGAATCACCCTCTCATGTGGTTAATGCAGAAAAAAATAGTAAAATATATCGGCCTTGTAACAAATTGAACAAACAATCTGCCGAGCCTTTTCCCAACCATGTTGGGAGTCGGCTTCCAGTCTAACCGGATACAGCTGAATATCTGCAGTATTTGACACGAATCGACTGCCTATCTGACTACCACAACCCAGTTACTGGGTAACACGATACCCCTTGGTAAGACTGCTTACAAATTGACCATAATTTCGATTTGAAGCCAAACTATGAGTATAAATATTGAGATACTTAGCTATACCGACATATTTCAATTGCTAAAAACAATAACTTTCGTCGAACCTATTGTTAAAAGTACGCATAGGACAGCGGTCGACGAATAGAACAACTCAAGTTTAAAAAAAACATAGGATTAGATCTCCAAATCACACTAGGAAGCAATCGGAGAAAACAGCGCCGTAGGTATCTATACCTAATAATAACCAAGCGGGTGAAATACCGACCACCGACGAAGGGCCTGCGCCCACTGAAGCCACGGCACGGCAAGGGATTTTTATGACGAATAGGAATATACATAGAATGACAATAAAATTGAAATTTCAATACAAATTCAAAAGGCCATCACGGCACGCCTTAGGATACCGCGGCATCGTTGTCAGTATGCGCTTGCATGTAATGATGCCAAAGAAACCCATGTTGTGCCGTGCGTCACTGTCAAGAGTGTAGCTAGTACCACGAAGAAAAAAGAAATTGCTGCCACAAGTCATTGACATGATTAAGTTGATGATAGATTGCTCTGTTATTTTTCAAAAAAATATTAAACTATTGCTTTTTCTGCAACCACTACCCGACTCGAGTCGATGCTTGCGCAGACGTAGATCTCGCCGAAATTGTCTCTGCGCAATTTCCCGCCACTTTCCATATTATTGTCTATGATTGTGTAACGCACACATATTTGGTAATTCGATTACCTAACAACCAAAGTTTATGAGCACAGAGTATACTTGTTGAATTACTAACATTTCTTAATATTGCTTCAGATTTCATGGAGACTAGGGTTACCATAATCGGAATATGAAAAGTCCTGACAAAGAAACGGACATTTGCAAAAAAAATCCGGACGTTTTACTTTTTTTATTTTATTTTTTTATTTCTCCCTTAAATCTACTTTTAAATCTTTCCTTTTTCAGTTACCACTTAACTTTACTATTTTCTACAAAAAAATCCTCCAGGCGAAAAATCCGAACTTGCGGCCAGAAAGCCGGACACGTCCGGATAAATGCAGACGGATGGTAACTCTAATCGAGACGCAGACAGTGTCAATCAGCTGTTTGTCGTAATCTCAGTTGTAACACAAGACGAATGATTGGCCGCATGTCGTTTGCGAGTATGGGTTGCAGGAAAACTGTCTGTGCAAACTCCAAGTGGACAAAGTGCGATATATCATTACAGTTTTGTCGACCAACGTGGATGAAGGCTTTCGTAATGATTTCAGAGCAATATGTTGAATTATTGTTCGCACAAGAAAATGCTAATAGATGATTAAAATTTCTACACAATTGGTAGGTACCTACACTCTGTTTACGTTGTGATATCTACTTTGCTTCCAACAGCTTGTCAAAAACATCGTATAAAACATCTAACATGCAAGTATTGATGTTATTTTAGATTTCTCGTTTGTTACCCAACTGTTTTGTTCACCTTTTTGGACATTTTCGACAAGTTTTGTAGGCAACTGATACAACTAGGCTTTACAACTTGTTTTAGGTGTAGGTAAACGACCTAAGACTGATTAGTGCTTGGGACCTAACCCATTCGTTCCACCTGGACATGAAATGCCTTGGCCACCGGCTGGTGCACACCTCACTATTGGTGGTGCAACAATAGCGGTGCGAGCAAGCATGAAATACTTGGGCCTGGTTTTGGACCGGAGGTGGAACTTCGGCGAGCACTTTGCTCAGCTTGCACCGAAGCTGATCGGCACGGCGTCCGCCCTCAGCCGGCTGTTGCCTAACCTGGGCGGACCGAACGTGGTTTGTCGACGGCTATACACGGGGGTGGTTCGCTCGATGGCGCTCTACGGGGCCCCGGTGTGGGCTGAGTCCCTGTCTGCTCAGAACAAGGCTCTACTGCGCAGGCCACAGAGAGTCATGGCAGTCAGGGTCATACGCGGATACCGCACAATATCAGCGGAAGCGGCGTGCGCCCTCGCGGGTACACCCCCGTGGGATCTGGAGGCGCAGGTGCTCGCCGTGGTCTACCGACGTGGTGCAGACCTGCAGGCGGAGAGTGGCAGACGCCCGCCACCTGAAGTGGTCACGAGATGGCGTAGGGAGGCTAAAACCCATACTCTGGACGAGTGGAGGGTGAGGCTGGAGACGCCCAGTGCTGGTCACTGGACCGTGGGGGCCATCCAGCCAATACTGGAAGAGTGGACACGGAGGCGACACGGGACGTTGTCCTTCCGTCTGGTGCAGGTGTTGTCAGGGCACGGCTGCTTTGGCAAATACCTGCACAAAGTGGCTAGACGGGAGGTGACTCCCGTGTGTCACCAGTGCGGCTGCAGCGAGGACACGGCGCTTCACACCCTCGAGCATTGTCCTGCTTGGGTGGTGCAGCGCCGTGCTCTTGCAGCAGCAATAGGGGTAGACCTCTCTTTGCCAGCCGTAGTCAAGGCCATGGTTGACAGTGACGGGGCATGGGAGGCGGTGGCGTCATTCTGCGAGGACGTTATCTCGCAGAAGGAGGCGGCGGAGCGAGTCAGGGAGGAAGATTCCCTGGCTGACGCGATTCGTCGCAGAAGAACAGGGCGGCGGAGGAGGCGCCATGGCGATCTGATGCCGCCCTAGGAGGTGCCAGCGGGCGATAGATCGGGGAGTCTATCGTCGTCGCATTGCACGGCCCTCATGAGTGGTGGCGATGTCTCAGGTGAGCCCGGACATCGCCAAAGGAGTTTGGTGCCCGGAGGCGGGCTGCGCTGGATGGGTCGCGAACGTCATGCGTAGCAGTTCTCGCGGCTCATCCACCAAGGCGATAGTAGGCTCACGGCGGTGTTTTTTAGTGGGTGCAAGCCCCACATAACCAAACCGTCGCCCCGGACGGCGCGGTATGCGTTAGGCATTTTTCTCCGCTAAATAAAAAAAAAAAAAAAAAAGTTGACAAACTCATAGCCAAATTCTGGGCTGATTCTAGAAGATGTAGAATACACGTTTTCATCCGGGGGTAGTTCATCCAACGGAAAGGATACCGGTGCCGATTATGTTACTCAATGTACAGAAATTGCTAGAATCTGTCCCATTACTAAATTGGAGATAAAATATGTGTCTAAACCAAGATATATAAAATATGGTGTACCTCAAGGTAGCATACTGGGGCCACCACTATTCTTAATATATATTAATGATCTCCCTAAAACTATAGATCATAAAATGGTACTATTCGCAGATGACAGCACGGCCATTGTGGAATGTACTAATCCTAATAATTATCAAAATGACATAAATAATTCTCTGAGTGACATTATAAATTGGCTTGACAAAAATAACCTTATAATTAATTTAAATAAAACAAAAGTTATTCACTTTCACCAGCGCCGAAAGCATTCACCAGTTAACATTGCCTACAATAACTCTGTGATAGAAGAAGTTACACATGCAAAATTCTTAGGTATCACTATAGATAGTGAACTAACTTGGAAACATCACACAGAGGAAATCTGTAAGCGCCTTAGTAAATCTTCATATTTATTATTCCAATTGTCAAGGAAAGTCAATACTGACACTCTTTTAACAGCCTATCATGGATTGGTCGCTTCTACTTTAAGATATGGTGTTATTTTTTGGGGACAGTCAACTAATAAAGAACTTATATTCAGGATGCAAAAAAGATGTATACGAGCAATGTTTGGTCTAAGAACAACGGATAGTTGCATAAATTACTTTAGACAATCAAAAATTCTAACTTTACCATCTTTGTACATTTTAGAAACTGCACTTTTCGTAAAAGCAAATCCGCAATTTTTTCAGAAATTTTCAGACGTGAAAAGAACCCCAATTCGTTCTCAATATCAGAATTTGTTGTGTCCAATCAAGTGCAAAACTGCCTTACTAAAAAAGAGCTTCTTTGGTAGGGCACCCATTATCTATAATAAAAATGTTTACCTTTAACCAAATTTAAAAAGTCCGTTCAGGGGTTTTTACAGGAAAAGTGCTATTACAGCGTAGATGACTTTTTGAGTGATAATCTTCTGCAATAGAATTTGGAATGTGTACCTGTGTTATTATTTTTTCTAATCTGTATTTTTTTTTCTCTTTGTAAGTCATTGTTTTAATTTATTATTAACGATTTTATAATTATCTTTTTGTAATAGTTGTCTTAGTGCGACTAATTTTGTACGCCATGATTGGCAAAACATGTAGCTACCTCTTTTTATTTTTAAGACCTGTAATTCTACACTCATGTTTTACAAAATAAATATCTTGTATCTAAAAAAAAAAAAAAAATGGGGGAGGGAGGACCTTGAAGCTATTCTGAGAGGGTTTCACTTGTTTTTTTAGATTATGCTGTGCTTCAAATCTGTGGCTATGTGCAGATAGCTAGAGGAATTTTTTAAAGTACTTAGCTAGCTATTATACTTATTGAAAATCATGAAAATAAATACAACTTTCATGGAAACCAAACGGCTTGCATCGCATCGGATCGCAACGGATTTTACAATCTTTGAATGATATTTAATGGTGTACACAGTATTTAAAGTTTAAATTGACAAGCTGCGCACAGCAGCTTGACCGCGGGCGTCTTTCGCGATACGCGATCGTAGCCGAAAGTATGCTGCGACGCGCGATCGGCTCCGTTCGCCTGTCGTCGTATCCGCTCGGATCCTTTCGGCTGCAACACGAAAGGAATAAAACTATTTCAGTAGGCGCAGAAAAGGATACGTTCGCAAGCCACCGTACGGAGCCGATCTTATGCGTCGACATCCTGCCGGACACGATCGCATCCGTTCATATCCACGCACGAGCCGTTTGGTGGAAATCAGTCCCTGAAACGATCAATTAGGCACATTGTAGTAATATTGGTGATTGCAGTTGATCGTTTCGGGGACCCTTAATAGGTGCTAGGCTTAAGGTCTGAAATAAATTAAGGTAAGGTAGGCTTATTTAATTATTGATGATCACAATGCCAGCCAGTAACCACTATAATATTAAGTCTCTTGCGACTCAATATAAGATATAGAACTCACCTCCAATATTTTTATGTGGATTAGGTGGAGTAGGTATACTTCTCCATTATTCACACTTTCCATTTTCAAAGACAAACCTACTTGTGTATTCTATCGAATCTTACAACATTACGACACGCTACCAAGTTGGCAACTTTATAAAAAAAAAACAGTCGCCGGTAGCGTGGGGTCGCCACGGAAGGCAATATCCTGTTTCCTGCTAACCCCTTTTTTATTTTAATGCACAATTATAAAGTTATTCGCTTGATTTCGTCAGCACCACTCCAGCGCATATAAATCGACTTATAAAGGTAAAAGCTGGGGTGGTCCGATATTTGTTTTACGTAATAATGCAGTTTTGTTTAAGTTATAACTGTTGGTTGACAGCAGTATTAAGTTATTGGTAGCTTGAATGGGAATTTTCAAAAAAGTATGTCTTTGCCACCTTGTTGGTTTAATGGTTGTGAGCGCTAGTGCTGAGCATAAGGTCATGCACCCTAATTGCGTAATCCTACACGATCTATCAGAATCTGGATCGGTTCGAAACAGATTGCTAATCTTTGAAAGAAAGAAAAAGAAAAATTGCTTCATAAGTTGGAAAAAAAATCTCCTCAACAACGTAAATAACGCAATGAATGTTGTTGAACTGTCAAAATGAAACAGATTATTCGGAATCGTTTACGAAAACGTTTTACGTAATTAGATAGCTGGGTTCGATTCCCAGGTCGGGCAAAGTGTTATTGAGTTTTCTCAGTAGCAGCCCGGAATCTGGAGTTGGGCCCGGTTGATGGCAATAGGTTCGCTCCCTGTTACATACAACTCTGCACTGCACTTGTTTAAGTTCTTTGCTTGGCGAACCTACCTTGGCGAACGCCGACAGTTCGTCGAGTTTGGGGGACTTGAATCTAGTCCTTATTGGGTGTAGGTACTATATATACACCTCCGCCTAACCCGGGGTTACAGGCGTTACGTTGTATCTTTGTAAATGTTTTATATTGTTAAATTGGCATCAAGTCGGGTGACTTCGTCGCAATGGCTAAACTTAAACTTAAAGCATTTACTTCAAACCATTTACAGGCACTTTTGAATTGTCAAGGAGTCGGTCAGTCAGAAATATGAAGCTAGTTGCCCATTCCAAAGCGTAGTAGGTACCTATGGAGAAGAACGGGCAAGAAACTCCACGGATACTCTTTTAAGAAACGCCAAGTACCTACCATACTAAATTGATTCTAAGATAAAATAAACAACTACCCAACTATTGTGACACTTAGGTACCTACCGGAATTAATAATTCCAAAAAAATACTAAATGAGTGTTTATTGCGACATATCATGCTCTTGTAAAAGTTATAAAATGTCAGACGTTCAATTACTGACAATTTTATCAAAAAGTATTTGAAATTAATACTTCGTTAAAAGAATGCAATAAGTACCTAATATAAGTATTAACAAGATTCTTGAGGACGAATGTCGAATTCCTTTAATTAAGTTTTTGTTAACAGCTGACTTTTGTATTTCGAGGAAAAATAAGCAGCTGTTCATTCAAAATACAGGAACCTATAGTCACACAAAAAGTATTTTCTACGTGAACTTTTTATCGATGTTGATTTGAAGGGAAAGTTATGCCTAGATGCCTATCGAAACGACGCGACGTCGTGTCTCACTGTAGTAGGTATTCGTGAAACTCCGTAGCACGGCTGACACAATGAGGGTTTTCATGAACATTCACGCCACTTTGACAAGAGGTTTTCCATTTCGACAATGAATAATAAAACTTATAAGATGACGTTCATCATTCGTTCATCATTCAGTCACAAATAAAGAAAATAAAGGCGCTTTGACACTTTTGACAGGTGCCCGGACCTGACGTCTCAGTGCTGCCACCTAGTGAATATCTTTTCAGAAAACCCTAATTCACTCACAGAATCACCATCACCAGTCCAGGGTCCGGTTCGCTTCAACTCTCCGCCATGTTCATTACATTATTTACGTTGTTGAACAGACGAATTTAAACCTATGAAGCAATGGATTAGAACAATCCTTCAAAATTCTCGGATTGTGATTGCATATGTGTTACGCAATCAGGGTGTCCGATTCTGAAATGAAAATCAACTCAAAAACGTAGTTGCTGTAGGTTATTTGTTGACTGAATTATTAACAGCCTACTTGACATGAGTTTATTTTTGCCAAATGCCAGTCTTGTAAACGCCTACCGTTATCTTCATGTTTCAATGTTGTTGTGTGTCTTTGTGTGTTGATCTGCCTAGGCTTTCCCAACTATGTTGAAGTCGGCTTCCAGTCTAACCAGATGCACCTGACTTCGAGTATTTTACATGAAGCGGCTGTCTATCTGACCTCTACCCCCTAGTTACTGGGTAATACGATACCCCTTGGTAAGATTGGTTGTCAGACTTTTGGGCTTCTGACTACCCGTAACGATCTACAAATGACGGCCGGGACCAATGGTGTAACGTGCTTTTCGAGACACGGAGGGGTCTCGGTATGTCTCGGATGGTCACCCATCCACGGACCGACCTAGGTAAGCGTAGCCTACTGCTTAACCTTCGATCGACTTGGGTGGCTATTATTATTTAGCCACAAAGTTTGTATATTGTTGGTTTGTATATTGGAACGTGGTGTTAAAAATAATTCAAACGCAAAAATATTCAATAAATACTTTAATTTTAAAACAATTCGGGTTTCATCTTACATTATACATTTTTGAATGTATTTTATAAACATTTTTACACTTTTTTTTATTAAGCATTTTTATATAATTCACATGGAACATCTTAATTTAAGTATGAGGCACTATGAATCAAGTAAGTATTCAAAGATTTCAATTTCATGAAAGGAGTATTTTTTGTGTAAGTATATTTTTTTTTACATAGACATAATTGAGAATTAATTAACAAAGTGTGCGTTTTACGCCATCGCATCAATGTGTTACAACCTTTTTGGGACATTTGCGAATTTAAATAAAGAATTTCAATTAGGAATGTTGCCATAAATTATTTATGGCGTATGTTACTTCAAATTACTCACAGGTTTTATAGCATAGTCTTTTGTATTAAAAACCATGATTGCCCGCATATTTTGCTCAGCTGGCAGTATATTTGCTCACCATAAAATATGGCGAAAAATCTCTGTATCAACACATTTAAACCGATCATATCATGTAATTTTACTCTAAGCAATTTCTGCTGTAATAATTGAATTTAAACATAACCTGTATGGCTAAAAGTTTATAGTATACCGGGTGTAATTTTAATCACCGTTTTCCTCTTAAGTGAAACCTGAAATCGTGAAAATAAAATCAGATGTTCCCTACATTTTGACGAGGTATGCGAACATAAATGTAGCTGATTTTTTTTTCACGATTTCAGGTTTGGTCCCATAGTAAAAGTTGTTCATAATGATGAGTACAATGACCCTTAAGAGGAAAACGGTGATTAAAATTACACCCTGTATATGGACAATTGCCCCGACTTTTAATTTTCCAAAAAAAATATTGAGATTTCAAATCCGAAGTACAGTCAGCTTAATAATTTTGTGACTGCACACACATTCAATTTGCTCTAGTCCGTATATTTAAGTAACGTTAAATTAAAACTATGGTTAACTGCATGGAAATACTATGTATTGTAATAAGACTGTATTTTATAGACAAGAAAAAACGATAACACCAATGTCACATTTGAAACACATGAACCTTCTTCAGGTTTGCAATTCAATTTAATTGCCGTGCGTTAGTCTCGCAAAAACTCGAAAATGGCTCGGCCGATTTTTACCGACATATTTTTTTTTTGGGTTTGTTCGCCTCAGTACTGGGGTAGTTTAGGAAAAAAGTTAATTAAGAAAAACCCAAACGAACAGCTGCAAAATTAAAAATAAACGTAAAAAACGTCTTACGTTACGCTTTCACGTTAAAACGGCTGAACGGATTAAGATGAAATTGGGCACATGGGTAGTAGACCCATGACCTGGGTAAGGACAGAGGATACTTTTTATCCCGATATTCCCACAGGATTGAGAATTATGTGGATGAAACCGCGGGGCAGAACTTCACCGGGTCATCTAGTCTACACTAATGATATAAAGAGTAAAGATTTGTATTTTTGTTCGTAATGAATAAACTAGAAAACGATTGAACCGATTTAAAAAATTCTTCCACCATGGCTCATAAAGACGTCACGCGGGCGAAGCCGCTGGCGAAAGCTAGTCGGGCAATAAATGTAATATGTTTTCGTCGTGACATATGGCGTGGCAATGGCAAAAACGCAAAAACGCGCTTTCGCATCAATGCTGCTCCAATTTTATTGGCAGGCGCTGTGCATAATACTTTTCTTGCTATAAAATTGAGTCTAGCTTATACACTTATCACAACTTTGCAAAGTACCGTCTCCTTGTATTGAAAAACAATTTTATAAGGTAACTATTTAATAATAAAAGTTGTTAACTTGTACAAAATAACTCTGTAGTATTGAATTTTTCACAGCCTTGCTTTATTTATATCATACCATTCTTCTTGTACTAAAATATTAGTTATTTCTGCGTTTTCTAGTTTTATTGAATACAAGTTGACAACTATTAATCGTTAAAACTAATCGTATGGTATGTTTATATTGAAATAACCACAACACCTAGCTTGTGCACCAACTAAATTAATATTAAATATTTCTCAGACACTGATATTACATGGAAAATCAGACATTTTCGTTGATATCGATACCGAGAGGCGGTGATATCGATAACGAATACCAATTACAAAAACTACATGATCTCTTCTAATCGATATTTTGAATTTCGAAGGTAACTTTCGAAATAGAAAAAATCAGAATTAAGAAGAAAACGATTATTTATTAGAATTTTCGGGCATGGTCGTCAGTGTCTAAGAAAAATTAAATAACAATAATAATATAAGTACATACATTAGTATCGAATTGTATCACAATTTACGCTATATAAGTGATGAGTCTAAGTATCTAAAATGCACTGGTAGGTAATCAATGGTATCTTGCAAAAAATAAGGCAGAAGAGTGCTACAAGGACCTTTTTGGCGCTTGAATGACATTGACAGGGGGCTTTTTTTTTCTTGTACATTGAGCCGGTTTCGACTATTCTGCCAGCTTCACATTGAGTCGGCAACGCAGTGGGTTTACGTCGAACTTTGAACTTTGTGGTAGAAAAAGGTTAGCAGCAAGCTAAAACACAAAGAATAATCTCGATTGAAGTTCACAGTTCGTAAACATTTGTGAAATTGACACTGTCATTGTGTATTGCGGTACAAAATGGCGGCTCTAGTTCCGATTTTGGCGCACCAAAATAACTTTTTTGCGTTGTTGTCAAAATGTTGGTTATAGAGATATAACTCAAAAAATTCAAAAAAAATATTATTTCAGGAAATGTTTAAAAAGTGGAAATAAATTTTACTTTAAAAGAAAATTAAGCTCCCTCCCCTCCACCCCGTCATCTACGTTGTTTCTTTGTCTATCATTAATGTTATATATTGCTATTGTTAAGAATAAAGCTAGTTTGTCTGTGTGTTGGAAGGCTAAGCAAGTAGCCAATGTATATTGCGAGGTAATAGGTTTAAATTTTCGTTGGAAAAATTCACTCATGATGTGAAACAGCAATGATAGGTGTCAAACCAATGAATTAGACGAAATGATAACCTGTATCGCGACTGTGGTGCAACTGTGGCGCAACATCTAAGTAAAATGCTTAAATAAATACCTTATTAATAACACGTTCTTAATGAATCACACTATATCTTCTCAATATTTTCAATTTTCTCTGTTTTGTTCCCGAGCGTGGCCTTACAGACGTATCCCTTTAGCGCGAGCACGCCCCTACATTTTATGTGCACCTGGTAGCGAGCGCACCAGTCTAGGTTGTTACAACCGACGCCTGCGTCTGAGAGGGTCTTTACTGCAGCTATTGAGAGTAGATCTGTGGAAGAGGATATAGTTTTAATTAGAATCGTTTGGTTTTATTAATAAACTAGAGAACAGCAAAACGTCGTTTCGTAAAACGTCAGCATACAGGTAACTAACCTATTACAGTAAAAAAAATACAGCCCTGTGTCATAAACTTACACTAATTTTATAAAGAGAAAAGATTTTTATAGATATTAGTGTGATATTGGTGTGATATCAGTGTGATATTGGTATGATATCAGTGTGATAATACGCATAAGTATAATCAGCCATCACGTTCCTACTGCTGGGTCTCAGGCCTCGTCCCTGTGAGAGGGACTGGGCTGTAATTCACCACGCGGGCCCAGTGCGGGTTAGTGGATGTCATCAGTGTATCATCAGTGTGATATTAGTGTGATATTGGTGTGATAGTATGTAGATATTTACCGGGTGGGTCAGCATGAGTGAGAAGCTGCACGTCGTTGGCGCGGCAGAAGGCGTGTAGGGAGGGTGGGACTACGCAGCAGGAGGCTAGGTTGATCTGTGCTATGGAGGGTCGTACCCGCGCCCACGCGTGCAGCTTGCGCAGACAACCGCCTCCGACGTCGGCGACGCCTAGTTGTTGGACGCGACCTGGGGGAAAAAATAGGTAAGTTTTAGAAAGATCTCTATGACCATAACAATAATACCAGCCTATTATTGCCCCACTGCAGAGCAAAGGCTTGAAATTGATGACCCCATAAAAATCATAATTTATAAACGTTGCTTAAAGTTAAGTAATGATTTTAGCGACTGTTTAACCATACATTTTTGCCGTTTGAACGTCACTAAACTTTAACGTAAACGACCACCATTTAACGCAACGTTTTTAAATAAATCCTTATAGATTCATACTACCATACCTACATCTAACTATAATAATTTGAAAAATAGCCGCTTGTCATTTTTAATATAATAGCTATGATTTAAGTACTTATTTTAAAAGCTTATTTTACTAAACTAATGTAATCAATAATTTTGCACGCTAGTTCTACCGAATTGTAAGAACCTGTACCATCTGTAAATTACTACAGCAGAATACCCGTGAAATGTCGCAGTTTTTTTTTTTTTGTTTTAATTCATATTCTTTATGATACCTCTTTAGGTCAGGAGCTATCCGAATATCAAAAATTATTTGGCCTATGTCCAGGGGAAGGCGTGAAAATTGATTCGTTGTTACAATGTGTATTAGATACTTGCAAATCAATTTTATGTCATTTATCTGTCTAGGTGCTTACCTATATTGGTTTTTACTTCTAGTCTAAGCAAATGTGTCTGAAATTGCTACGGTTTTACATTATGGCTCAATTCACACTGAAATGGCAGCGGCAGCGAAGCGGTGAGCAGTTTTAATGACAAGACGTTATAAACTTTATGTGCAATATCAGAAAATATAGATACGCTTGATAAAACAGAAAGCGCTGCGCGGGGCCTCGCGGCGGTGGGTGCGGTCTTGCGGCGGCGGCGCGATCCGACTCGCTTAAGCGTATCTATATTTTGTAATATTGCACATTTTATAATGCCTTGTCAGTCAGTGACAGTCAAGTGTCAGTGTGAATTTAGCGTAAACCTTTACTTTAAACCGACCGAAAAGGAGGGGGTTATGCATTCAGCGAGTATATTTTATTATTATTAAATATTCAAGCAAACCGCCAATGGTTAAATAAAAGTTTTCACTAATTACCTGTTTGAGCAATGCTATTTGCACAGAAAACGGAATAAAAAAGATCCAGAATGACATATTACCTTCTTTAACGAAATCTTCGAGCACGGACCACAGGATCTTAATTCCGGGCAGGATGGCCTCGCACTTGCGCGCGTCGGCTTCATTATCGGCCTCCACCTCCGTGCTGGACATACGGACTGAAATAGAAGCCACAGTGCCTACTATAAATATATTTTAGTAACATACCCAACATTGAAATAATATTATTTATTTAATATTAACCAACGTATACACGGTGATTTTAAACGGTGAAAATATTCATGATTATAGACCACTTTCACTAGAGGACCAAATACGAAATAGCAAAAAAAAAAACTGTTTCATAAATATTCTATTTTTGTATGACACAGCTGATATTTTTTCGATATTTCAGAGTTGCTCAGTGTTGAAAGTTGCTCATAATCATGAATACTGTCACGCCCTGAAAAGTTAACAGTGAATTAAAAATCACCTTGTATTATTTGGTATAACTATACTCGTACGCCATTTATTTATAACATTAGACAAATATCGGTTAAAATTGTCGTTTCGTTATTTCGATATAAACGTATAATAAACGCCGATATTTCACGATAAATACAAAGCAATGTAATCTATTTAAAATCTACATTTTACAAAATAACTCTAAAGCACAGTTATTTCAACAATATTACACAATAACTGTCGTTATTTAGCCGTTGTTTGTATAATGCTAAAATAAATGGAGTATAGTAAATGATTTAATTTATATAAATGCTTTAAGTTTAGTAGGCATTTGGCCATTTGTCTTATAAGTCCCATGTAGTGAGGGGCAGCCTACTGGCACAACACCAGACTCCGGGCTGGTATTGTTGTTAATAAATCCATAATTTATTCATTTGTAATGAACCAAAAGGAGTAAGGATGGTAGCAGATGGCCTTCTGTAGTTTCTGCCAACCTAATGGGAAAAAGGCGCGATTTTATGTGTGGATATCTGTTATTAATTTGTCACCTCATTCTTTCAATGTGACCAACATATTCTTTCAAAAACCTTCCTTTTCAGTATAAGGGAACTCACCATTGCTACCCATCGAGATGGGTGACGCCTTAGTAACGTAGGTGCTCTTAAGGTTGGTGTCATCGGTGGCTTCGTCACGGTGGGTGTCGGGGTTGTAGGCAAGAATTACGTTGTCGATGTACGTTGTGTGCAGGCCTGTGAATACTGGAAATAGAAATTATAATAGTGTTATTTTTTTATAACATTTTCCCTTCCTTTTCCCATGAAACTCTCACTCAGGAGCTAAGAAAAAGTAGCTGTATTTCAGGAGCCAGTGACTTCTTCCAGTGGGGTAACAATTTAGCAAGTTGTATGCATAAAGGTACCTAATAAAATTATATTACTTTAAATTAAATTTAATAGGAAAAAGCAAAAAATTCAACAACACTAAAAAGATCCATCTGATCCTTTCATCATAGGAAATAAATAGAATACATGTTATGGTAGGTTACCATGGTGAACCCTACGTTAAGCCCAAAAGGGGGGGGGGGTGTAAGGAATATAATCTGAGGACGAACTAAAATAAGGGCCACAGACTACATAAGACTGCTTGAAAAGTGACCTTCTTGTTTTGAACTTTTTGGGTGTCTTCGCAGTCCCCGTGCCTTCGACCCGGAGTCGGAGTTCAGACATCATGGCTTCAGAATTAATGCCCATTTTTTTAATTATTTTTGTCAGTTATTAATTAGGTACCAATTATTTAAACAAAGGTATCAAATAGTAGCAAATAGGTATTAGATTTTAGTAATATTTTAAAGCTGATCGGTCATAAATCTTGCGTTTTACCACGACTTTACACGACTGTTTGTTCCATTATCATCAACATCTTCCTGCCCTTATCCCATGTCACTTGGGGTGGAGACGCAACACGTTTTCTCCTTCCACTCTCTCCTGTCAACCGTCACGCTATCATTCACTCCCTTCTCTTTCATGTCATTCCTCACACAATCCATCCATATTTTCATTGGCCTTCCTCTCCGCCTCCATCCATCAACATTTATATTCATCACTCTTTTAGTCAGTTTGTTCCATCATAAGTTGGACAAAAAACGAACAGTCAGAATTATTAGAATGCAAAAATATACTTATTCGATACCTTAAAAACTCGTCAAGGTTAAGAGTCTACATTATTATTATGTTATCCTTAATGTATGTAAATGGAAACGCTTGTAATAAAGTTAGGCAGGAAAATAAGTAGACAACGAGGAAACCAATAACTTTGCATATAGGACTTTCCAAATAACAGGAAAGTTAATGTAAAAATAAAAGTAAGTTTATTCTTAGCAACATTTATAAATTCTCGAAGATATATTTTAAGGTGCATTTGCCTCTGTTCAACAACTGGCAATTTTGTGGAAAGCAAGATGTTGAAAGCAACACTGTTGCCGTTTGATGAATGAGTCTTGCAACAGTTGCAACAGAGCGTCGACCGTGCTAAATACGACTTGTTGAAACTTGTTGCTTTTGTACCCACAGCTGATGCGTTCATTAAACAATATTGTTTCTACAAATTATATATTTTGGTCGGTTTGTGTTCAAAAATGAAAATTCTGTGGATTAATGATAAAGTAATTCCATTTATTAAGGACTATAGGTAGACGTGAAGAAGTGCTCTGGAATAAAACCCTCAGTAAATACAAAGCATTAAAAAAAAAAAGTAATATACCTACTTTATTTTATATAATAGACAATTTTAAAAAATCTCCCTTCTTTACGAGTAGTTTCATTCAAAATTAAGAAAGCCGCAGCAGCAACGACTTTTTCGGTAGACAGCTGTGCTGTGGAACGTATGTAAAATGAAACTTTCGAATGTGTGGTGCAACAAAAGTTGATCAATGTTGACCGTACAACATTGTTGAAACCTGTTGGTTCAACTAATTGTTGAACAGACAGTAAATGCACCCAAAAGTATATTTTATGTTTAATATTATTTTAGTAGCAATAAGGGAATATTAGGACTGCTAATAAAATTGGCAGATATTTCTAGTAATCTTTTACGTACTTATTAAGTTCTGAACATTTGAAATAATGTTACATCACTAGTCCAAACATGGCATCGATTTAAAAACTTCTATGTTTGTGATATTTTACTAAACCCGATACATTAGGTAGATTTAGTTATATTAAGGCTTACCAATTAAATACTATACCTACACAATTTTTGTAGTAATAAATTATAGATCTCGCATGTCTCTAAATAAAAGGCGAGCACGGCAATAACAATTAGCGTACCTACTTGTATGTACATTATACTTATTAATTAGGTACATACTATAATTATTTAACTTGGTAATTTTATTCATGGATTTTATTTTTATTGATTTATTTGATCTTATTATTATTTTTATCACTTTAATTAAAAATAGGCAAACTATGTAAGTGCTGTGCACACCTTTAAGTGACAAGTTCGCTATAGTTATAATATAAGCTTCCTGTAAGTAATTGTTTTTGTGATCTAGTCTTTGGAGCGCCATAATAAATAAATAAAATTATACAAAAGAAACTAAATTCACACCAATACACCGTATTTTGCTAACATTTTCGTCATGGATGGGTTTTAATATTCGCTCCATAAATAATGTAAGTATCATGCATAGATTATAAAGAAGAATTTTCCATAAAGAAGATCATTGACCCTATTTTTTTTTCTATACCCGCGGTTCATACTCGATAAGTCAAAGATTATTTCCACTTCCACCATTGACAACTATTAATAATAAACAAAGTTCGCATCGCCCATCATGTTTACTATACGTGGTATGTCCGCCGCTACGCATAATTTACATGTTACATAAATAAAAGATTAGATAATGTATGTAGCTACATGTGTGACGTCATAGTTCATGATTTTATAGCTCTTTATCACAGCTTGGGTTGCAGTGCAACACACCCATTTACCTATATCTGAGATTTTTGTTCTTTAAGTACGTACAGTCTTCAAATGCAAAGACGAACCATCTTTTTTTTTTTTTGGGTGGAAAATTATCAACTGGCTTCTCCCGCTCTGGGCGGAGCGGGGCGTCAGACTCTTACTGACTATGTTCTATGTTAGGGGTTTGCTTTCTGCACTTAGTCCCTGAAAGTGGACCATTGTGCGTGGGCCATGGCGGCCGTCGGTGGTTATTCCAACCAGCCCACCTCCCTCCAGAAGTTAATTAAACTTTAATTAACTTCTGGAGGGAGGTGGGCTGGTTGGAATAACCACGGCGTGCATGGAGACTGAGGAAACGGTCGCGCACGTGCTCTTCAAGTTGAAGAGCACGTGCGCGACCGTTTCCTCAGTCTCCATGCACGCCATGCACAGAGGACTATCCGTCACGCTAATCGTGTCTCTTATGACTAAAACCCACCCGTGTTCCTTCAGTAGCCTGTGTTGCCAGGGGCTATCCCTTTTGGACTTTCCCGCAACCCCGGCCGATCAATTTATTACCTTAATGTTTTATTGATTATAATACTTATTTAAGAATAGCCCGCGGCTTCGTCCGCGTGGACCCTAATTATTTATTTTTCTTAAACAATGGTAAAGAAAGAATGGAAAATAGGTTTATTTAGGTGCCTAGCTTAAGTTACTCCTTATAACTTCTGCCAGTGAAAGTCCCGTCAAAATCGGTCCATCCGTTTCGGAGATTAGCCGGAACAAACAGACAGACAGAAAAAATGTATTTTTATTGTTTTTTTTGTTACAAGTACCGTATATACTTTCATATACATTTAGTAAAAAGCTGTTATTTCGACATTAGAAACAAACGCCTGAATTTTATTTATTTGTATAGATTTTATGAACCAGATAAGTCATACATATACATAAAACATATAATGACGTCCAATATCTATGTTTCCATATCCTGCACTAGTTTTGCACCAACCGCGTTTTGATGAAACTACCTTTTTGAGGGGCGACTAGAATCAATTCTATTTTTTTGTACATTTTGATGTTAAAATGTGCCTTTTATGTGCATAACTGCATATTTGAAATACATTAATTAACTTTGAAGGGTTTTCCAATGATCACCATACATACATATGTTGTCATTCAATTAACCATTCATATTGCAGTTTATTCTAGTACTGATCAAGAAACTTTACTACATAAGTTAGTAGGTAGTTAAACGTAATCATTTAGATAACGTATCTCAATCATTATCGTTTCATAGACCTAGTGTTTATACCTACCTGATAACAGTAACTGTATTTACTTTATTAGAGTTTGTAGTTAACGGTAAAATTTTAGATAGAATTGAAATGAAATCGGTTATTCTTGTTGGGGATTTATTCAGCGTGTTTAATGGATTATAGCAATTAAAAGGCTTCCGTTAATTTTTCTAGCGTCTATGTCGTTTTTACACATATTTCAAAGGGAAGGAAACTGATAGTGTTGCAAATTAAAACTAAAACTATTCGACTAACGATTAAACATCCCCCCGGGGGCCAAAGTCTACTAATTTATAAACGTTACGTTACGTTACGTTGGTCTCTCAATGGTGAGTTTTTCACAGTTTTATGTATGGAAAAACTCACCATTGAGAGACCATTGTAATGTAACGTTTATAAATTAGTAGACTTAGGCCCCAGGTGTGATGTTTAATAATTGTAGTCGAGTTTTAGTTTTTAAATTTAATTTCAATTCTATAAAAAAAAAACTAGTCCGATTCGTTTATACTGGAATAGCTAACTACTTCTTAAAATCAAAAGTTATTAATTCTAGCTTCTTAGCGTGTCGATGGCAAATATATATATATATATATATATTTGCCATCGATATATATATATATATATATAAAGAAAAAAAGTGTTTTTTTTTTTTGTTTCATTACTAGGCAACGCTAACACCATTCGCTGACGCAGGTGATCGATGCTATTGACAAACAAATGGTCACGTTCGTTTTATAAAACGACAGATATGCTCGGTTCCTATAAACAAAAACGAATCGTTTTGCGTACCAATGGTAGTTTTTTTTATTGCCAAACTGGGTATATAAATAGATTAGTAAGCTAGTTTTACCTGTGATAGGTACCTACTTCCATAATTATCATTGTGTCTACTATGTAAAACTATCAGTATTCTGGCCTTTGCTTCATTATTGGTAAAGATACAAGAGTCTTAATTTTAACCGATAACGGTCCGTATATTATAGGAATCGGCCATTAGTTGAGCACAAACAAACGGAGTTTTTTCTCAATGAAAGTCACTTAGTCTCTTCTTCTTTTTAGATTAGTCGGACCAATAAATGGCCACGTTGATCGCAGCATCAGTGGTTTTCAATTAATACGTTTCGTTTTCGTGGGTTGCAGCTGAAAATGAGCGTCAGGTGGTACACTTTGTGTTGTCATCTGACATAATGCTGAGCTGCTATCTAATTGCGTAAAACGTTTTTTTTCGTAAACGATTCCGACTAATATGTTTAATTTTGACAGTTCAATAACATTCATTGCGTTACTTAAGTTATTGAGCAGATTTTTTTTCGAACACATGGAGCAATGGATTAGCAGTCTGTTTCAAACCGATCTAGATTGTGATAGATCGTGTATTACGCAATTAGGGTGCCAGTGGCGAGGATAGCCTATAAGCCGATTCCTACCGGCTTCCCTTACGACATTGGGAATAAAACCACTCTTTCGTCATTAAAATAAATAAAATAACACATTCAGTAGTATTTTTAAAATGCCTGTTCAATAATCACACTATGGGTAAACAAAACACCATTAAATTAAAACTATACAAAACGCCTAAATTCAATGTTTTGTCTTTGTTATCGCCCAACAGCAAAACATTTTTCTCTCTAATAACCCGACCGGCCGCCGGCTTGCTATTCATTCAAAATTCTTAAGGTCATTACGTCACTTCGGTCACGTGACTCCCCGGTTTCGTATGCGCGAGGCAAGCCGGTCTGCAACGGCTTGCTATGAAGATTGAACTCGAAATTGCGTGCGCGTGAACGAGATGGAGCGAACGACCGATATCACGATTCGCCTTCGGTAGTTTTCGTTGAATTGCATAATGCGTTCGGCTCGGCTCGGAGTCTGCACATGAGACGAATGACATTGTGTGGTGGTGTTTGTTTACACTTGCAGTTAATTTGCAACTATTTATTTTTATTCATTGAATTAATTTAGTTTATCTGTATTACCTAGTTAGTAGTATTTATTTGTTGGTATAAAACAGTGATTATAGTTAGTGTTGAGTTTAGTGAAAGTGTGCGTTGTAATTAGGTATTTGGGGTAAGTAGATAGTTTATATGTTGAAATTACTTATTTAGAGTAGATTTGAAAAGTAAGTACTTAGTACGTTTTGCGTACGTGATTAAACATTTTATGTAGGTATCTCTTTACGATAAATATCAATGGCTCATTGGCAGTTGTAAATTAAATAAAATGTATTGCGTCCCGTGTCTACTTTTATCCGATTCTAGTAGTTTGTGGAATAAAGGGGGTTTTACAGATAATGTGACGATTTCATCCCAAAAGCATGTTCAGAATGAAAAACATATTTGTAACTTTTTAGAGTTAGGTACATGAGTTCGGGACTAGTAGGACAGAATTATTTTTCGGTAATTCGCATGAAGCTCATATTAGAAAAGTAAATCGAAATTAGAATTTGAAAAGGCGGCTTACCTATCCCAAAAAATGACCCTTCGCCACTGTAGGGTGCAGAGGCCCTTTTGGCATTATAATCATTGTTTCCTGTTTTTATACTTTTTAAGGTGTATTTTTCTGCTGTAATGATAATAAACGCATTTTTATTTGTTTATTTCTTTCTATATCCTCAAAAGTGCAGGTGTATGGGCACTAAACACTCCATGACTCCAGCCAGTGGGTCATGACTGTCATCAAAACCAGCAGATTATTTTAATTATGAAAACGGAAAATGTGAATACGAAGAGAAAACCCTGAATGACCTTGTCAGTAACTGTCAAAGTATAACAGCTGATGATTTCATCGAAGGAAAAAATATTATTGTAATATAAAGGACCGTAAACCGTAAGTTATTGACATCGCAGGTAGGTAAGTATACAGACACATAATGTACAATCATATATTTTATGGACGAGTGACATCGTTTGATGAAATCGATGGAATATTCGAGCAACTAAGTAATTAATTGCGCAATAACTTTCAGTCGTCTGCAGATAATGTCTGTCAGTCAAGGATGGATAAGTTTATGGGCCAATTGTATAAGAAATCTCATTGAAGAAATCCTGAATAGGTAATAAACTTACACGGTAAAATAGTCGAATAATTTGTTAACTTCTTTTTATAAACGGTGTTAATTGTTTCTTGGTTACTATGACACTGGTCGTTATAATGTTAGCAATAAACTAACTGATTCAGAAACTTTTATAGAGGATTTATAGCATGGGTGTAGATAAAACAGTTTATTTCGCAATCCGAAGAATGTGATAGGAAATTCCTAATCCATTGCTTTATAATGTTTGAAAAATTCATCTGCTCAACAACGAAAATAACGCAATGAATGTTGTCGAATTGTCAAAATTAAAGACATTGCAATTGTTAGTCGTCATCATCATCATGATCTTCTTGCCCTTGTCCCATGTTACTTGTGGTCAGCAACACGTCTCCTTCTTCCAGGTGTCAAGCGTCACGCTATCATTCACTCCCTTCTCTTTCATAGCATTCCTCACACAATCCATCCATCTTTTCCTTGGCCTTCCTCTCCCTGTCCATCCTGAACATTTAGGACGGATTCGACCAAACAGGAATAAAGTATATCAGCGGAATAAGCCTTCTCTTCCGAATAAATTTTGAATTTTTGACAGTTTATCCATATGAAAACTGTCAGAAATAAATCTTATTCCGCGGATAAAATTTATTCCTGTTTTGTCGAATCCGCCCTTAGTGTGTTAGGTACGCAATAACCCCGCTGGTCGTTCGACCCCTGACCAGGTAACCATTCTAAATATCAAAATATCAGGTGGTACCTACACCTAGTTACAAGATTTTTTTTAAAATTTTGAGTCTCCAGAACTATTTCAGTGCAATTAGATGTCTCCGATGCTTAGCTAATGACAAGTTACGAAACTTGCGACACTCTACTTATCAATAATACCAACTGATGACCGCATCTGCCTATTCTTTTCCCAACTATGTTGGGGTCCACTTCGGGTCTAACCGGATGCAGTTGAATACCAGTATTTTACATGGAGCGACTGCGTATTTGACCTCCACAAGTGCCACAACTTAGTTACTGGATCATTCCTTGTTGAGACTGGTTGTCGGACTTTTGGGTTTCTGACGACCTGGTAAGGACTGTCAAAGATACAAGAATGACAGTCGGGACCAACGGTCTAATAACCTCCTTTCCAAGCCACTGACGAGTCTCGGTATATAAAGGTGGTCATTCATCCACGGACCTTCCGCGTCAAGCGTTGCGGCTGTTATTATTATGCGGCTGTTACTTAGCCACGGGACCGCTATAAACATTGTTACTCGTAATAAGATAACACGAAATAAGTTCTGTTAACAGTTATCAGCACGTGTATTGATCATCAGTGTAGATGACTGGCAGCTAATTAAGATGATGTGATTTGATTTGATACCTATCACGTGATCACGTGTTTCAAAGGCTCATAGCTTTTGGTGTAAGTGTATAGAAGTATGTCGCATCGTCCCTGGTCTTTCATGACTTTAATACTTATTATTTTTTATATTTAGTAAAATGCACACCTACAGAAATGCACACTTATTTTTCCAGATGTATGAATAGGTAAAAGAGGTTTTAATAGTTAGGTACATTAAAACTTATTTTTCGTTTTATCTTGTGGGAAAATGACAAATAGGATTACTGATTATGGCACAGTGTTTCCTTAAAATGTTGACCACTCATGTCTGCGTCAGGATGACTGGACCAAGGAAGATTTTGGAAGTTTGGGCAATACCAAGTTTTAGTACCTATTTGGTACTATTTGGTACCAGACATCAAATAATTGGTACCTCGCTAAAGGGGGAAAACTATTACGAGGAAAGTGGCCAGCCATTCTGACTTCAGAATGGCTGGACCAAGCAGGTTTCACCTAGTTGTAGGCGTTATAAGAAGTTGATCTTTTCGTTAAAATTTAGTACCTCATTGGTACCTCAACATATGTTTTTCCTAGATTTTTTCGATAAGCCAAAAAAAAGTTACACCTAGAAGAAATTTTGCATGTAATCTGGAGCACGTTGATTTCACCTAGTTGTAGGAGTTATAATTAGTTTATCTTTTCATTAAAATGTAGTACCTCGTTGGAACCTCCACATATGTTTTTCTTGGATTTTTTCGATAAGCCCAAAATAAGTTATTAAGTTTAGTTTCGTTATAAAGTACCTACTGGCTTAAAAAAAAACCGGGCAGGTGCGAGTTGGACTCGCCCACGAAAAGTTTCGTACCACCGTACAATATTAATTAACACTAGGTATTAAAAAAAAATACTTGAGTTT
The DNA here is from genome assembly GCA_914767815.1 of Eupsilia transversa. Classification (NCBI taxonomy): domain Eukaryota; kingdom Metazoa; phylum Arthropoda; class Insecta; order Lepidoptera; family Noctuidae; genus Eupsilia; species Eupsilia transversa. The sequence goes on along the minus strand of OU611894.1, from coordinate 7,076,253 downwards.
AAAAAAACACGATTTTTGTATGGGGCATACTTTAATTCTTTTTTTGATACAACGGCAACAGAAATACACAATCTGTGAAAATTTCAACTGTTTACTTATTACGGTTCATGAGATACAGCCCGCTGACAGATAGACGGATGAACAGCGGAGGTTTAGTAATAGGGTTCCGTTTAGTATCCTTCGGTTACGGAACCCTAATAATATCACTTTTTCAAATGCCATTATTTATCATTCAATAACGATGGATATAATTATGTGTATGAAAATATTTAACGAAGATTCAAAGATTAATGTGTATTTATCATTAAATAAATATGGATGTATAATGTAATATTAAAACTTATTTGTGTATAAAAAAATATTTTCGGAAATGTACAAAAATAAACATTCTTATATATACTGATACAAAGCTTCTTGTAGGTGTAACTTATTTTTGGCTTATCGAAAAAATCCAAGAAAAACATATGTGTAGGTTCCAACAAGGTACTATTTGGTACCAGACATCAAATAATTGGTACCTCGCTAAAGGGGAAAACTAATACGAGGAAAGTGGCCAGCCATTCTGACTTCAAAATGGCTGGACCAAGCAGGTTTCACCTAGTTGTAGGCGTTATAAGAAGTTGATCTTTTCGTTAAAATTTAGTACCTCATTGGTACCTCAACATATGTTTTTCCTAGATATTTTCGATAAGCCAAAAAAAAGTTACACCTAGAAGAAATTTTGCATGTAATCTGGAGCACGTTGATTTCACCTAGTTGTAGGCCTTATAATTAGTGTATCTTTTCATTAAAATTTAGTACCTCGTTGGAACCTCCACATATGTTTTTCTTGGATTTTTTCGATAAGCCAAAAATAAGTTACACTTACAAGAAGCTTTGTATAAGTATAAATAAGAATGTTTATTTTTGTACATTTCCGAAAATATTTTTTTATACGCAAATAAGTTTTAAAATTACATTATACATCCATATTTATTGAATGATGAATACACATTAATCTTTGAATCATTGTAAAATATTTTTATACACATAATTATACGTTTTAATATTACATATAAATTAGAGATGGGCCGAATGTGGTTTGAACCGAATCCGAACTTCGGCCGAACATTCGGTTAAAATGAAAAGTTCGGCCGAACTTCGGTTCAATTTCGTTAACAACTAACTAACATGAGTTATTTGGCTCGAATATATTTATCGTCTCCTGGAAGCTCTGTATATTCTGAGCGAATTTTATCGGAGGCAGGAAATGTATACGAAAAAAATTGTAACAAACTTCTGCCAGATAAGACATAGTCTTTGGCGTTTTCGTACCATAACCTGCCTCTAGTAAATTTAAATATGAGTGAGTAGATAGATGAGAAAAGTTTGTTTAATTTGATTGGCGAAAAAACTACCCTTTAATTGTAATAAAAAATACTTGATGTTAATGAATGTTTAGTTTGTGAACCAAAAACGTTATCTTTTTCCTTCAATTTACGAATTGTAATCCATATGTTTGTTAGAAGAATACTAAGCTTATTTCATTTTTGTAATAGTAGGTATGTCTAATTTTATGTCTAATTAATTAGGCAGAGATTTTCAAGACTAATAAGAAGAACTGATTTAATTTAAGGTTTACATTTACAATGTTCCCAGTGCCGTAAATAGGGCGGTGCCACCGGTGCCCAGGCACAGGGCGTAGACTATGGGGGGCGCAAGAATGGCAAGACCAGGCAGGACTATTATTTTTTCGGTTTGCTCCTGATAAGTTCCCGCTGCGCGCGTAGTGCTCGATTCCAACACAATTCATACTTAAAGGCAATTTATATTATGCTACCTTCCTTATTCATAACTCTACCATACCAAGTCCTTAAAATTAAATTAATTAACAGTTTACTGCTGAAACTTTGCAGGGTGTTATTTTATTTTTGAAGTATAAAGACCATAGTGGTCCAAAAATTAAATCTTAAGCATCAGGGTCGGCAACGCATTTGCGCTAGTGAACTTGCGTTTGAGTTTTAGTGAGTAAGACACAGACAAAATAGTGCAAGTAGGTATTATTTTTCTTGTGCTGAATGTTCGGCATCTGAACCGAATTTCGGCCGAATGCCGAAGTTCGGTCCAAGCTGCCGAAATTCGGTTGAACCGAATGTGAACCGAATTTCGGCCCATCCGTAATATAAATCCATCTTTATTGAATGATAAATAATGGCATTTGAAAAAGTGATATTATTAGGGTTCCGTAACCGAAGGATACTAAACGGAACCCTATTACTAAACCTCCGCTGTTCATCCGTCTATCTGTCAGCGGGCTGTATCTCATGAACCGTAATAAGTAAACAGTTGAAATTTTCACAGATTGTGTATTTCTGTTGCCGTTGTATCAAAAAAAAAAAAAGAATTAAAGTATGCCCCATACAAAAATCGTGTTTTTTTAAACTCAAGTATTTTTTTTTTAATACCTAGTGTTAATTAATATTGTACGGTGGTACGGAACTTTTCGTGGGCGAGTCCAACTCGCACCTGCCCGGTTTTTTTTTAAGCCAGTAGGTACTTTATAACGAAACTAAACTTAATAACTTATTTTGGGCTTATCGAAAAAATCCAAGAAAAACATATGTGGAGGTTCCAACGAGGTACTACATGTTAATGAAAAGATAAACTAATTATAACTCCTACAACTAGGTGAAATCAACGTGCTCCAGATTACATGCAAAATTTCTTCTAGGTGTAACTTTTTTTTGGCTTATCGAAAAAATCTAGGAAAAACATATGTTGAGGTACCAATGAGGTACTAAATTTTAACGAAAAGATCAACTTCTTATAACGCCTACAACTAGGTGAAACCTGCTTGGTCCAGCCATTCTGAAGTCAGAATGGCTGGCCACTTTCCTCGTAATAGTTTTCCCCCTTTAGCGAGGTACCAATTATTTGATGTCTGGTACCAAATAGTACCAAATAGGTACTAAAACTTGGTATTGCCCAAACTTCCAAAATCTTCCTTGGTCCAGTCATCCTGACGCAGACCCACTCATTTGAAGGTAGAGTTACAAACATTTACTGGTCATGCTCTCGGGAGTCTCGGGAGCTATTTTATTGCCATTTAACAAACAGTTTCCATAGTCCATGTTTCCTACTGAAGGTACCTACTACCGATAGTTTTCCGATCCGAAAATTTCAGCGACCCAACTCGGATCACGCGCCCATTGATCCCAGGAATTACATTAAAGCCGTCATCTGGACTTTAGACATAGACCAAAAAGGCAGCCAAAATATTTATGTGTTCGTTTATCCAATTTTCGCTGTTATTTCCGTATCGAAGCAAATATTTGTTCAGCGCGTCTCTATTTTCATTTTATCAAGTTCCGTTTAGTAAATGTTTGTATGCTCGAGCAATAAACGTAAGTACGCTAATTGAGAAGTATTTTGCGCCATTTTTGTACATGACTGGTTCTAAAAACGAAACGACGCGCGTTTTTCGACTAACACGTTATTTTTTTCTAAGGAAACGACCCAGAAGAACCAGAAAAGAGAATTCTACTACAATCATCGGCACGATTCTTGAACGCTGACCTTCACCTGCGCAGAAGTGAGTTATTGGGTCCCTTTACGTATTTTGTCATAAGTGTACGATGCGCAAAGCGATCCCCACTCTTCCGCCGAGCGCTCAAGATCCGTGCCGGTATCTGTACCTCTTGCAGTAGAATTCTCTTTTCTGGTCGTTTAAACAAATAAAGAAAACTTACCATTTTCCAAACATTCAGTCAACGCCGAAGTACTGTCTTCATTTATAAAAATCTTGACGCCAATCTTCAAATTCTTCCGTTCTTCCTCCGCCATCTTGTTTTGTACGTCATCGTGTGGCCTGGTTATGTTGACAACGGCATCAGGACTGGTTGCAGCCGTGGATGCTGATACCACCATATAGTCTGAATGATGGCGGGAAGTCTGGGGGTGCCCTCCTGCAGAACCAACTCCGTTTTGGATGGGGACTGGAGCGGGTACACCGTTCTGGGTGCCCCATTCTGTTAGAGTTAACTTGATGCTTTCTGAAAGCTGGAGAAATAAGGTCCATTAGTGACAAAAGTTTATGGGAATAATTATAGTACTTAAGCGCTTCTGAAAGTACTCGTCCGGGCAATCATACTTTTTGGACCGTCAAGTTGAATTACAGTGAACGATTCTGGAAACTTTCCCCTTGAGTTGCTGTAGGTGGTGGCGAGTTGGCAACCCTTTTGCGTCAGATTGAACGACAGGTGCTTTGCCAATTTATTACCCCAAACAAAAAACGAAGTAATGAAAAAGATAAAAGAGCTTCCTTTGCCATTTGACTAGGTAAGTACAAATCAATATTATAGTTATTTTTCCTGTAAAATATTTCATCTTTTGAAAACCTAGCATGAGTCCGACGGACACCCAAGGAAGACTTTCCTTCCGCATGCCGTGCAGACAATTAAAAATCAATTGTGTCTCGTGTGGATCCACGTTCCCGCATACCAAAGGTTAAGCAGGAATTAAGACTCATTTAGGGAGGAAATAGAACTGTAAATTACGTCATTAGGGAAAGAAATAGAACTGTAAATTACGTCACTTAAATCAAACAGTAACGCATAGGCACATTGTCTTTTACGTGATGTTTGGAACACACTCGTTCAGCGAAGGAAGGTATCCGATGCGGCGTTATCTTTCAACATTCAGTTACCTACCGTCAAACGTGCTTGTGTGAGTTAGTTGCAATGTGGGTGTGACAATGCAATTATGTTTCAGCAAAGTCATTAGCCATGTTTAAAATGAATGGTTGTAACTTCATTAGTATTACACGTGCTTGTTGTAGCAATTTAAGTAGGTACTTTATACCTACTGATATCTTTAAACAAATCATTGTTAATTCCATAGGTATCAGATCACTTTGGAAATTGATTAGATAGCGATGCGATATTGTTTACCACCAGGTGAGCTCTTTCGATAGCTGCGTAATTTTTATCGATTGTCGAAGCCATGGCTGAAAAATTGTTTTTCATTATCGAAGCTGTATCTATTCCTCTCAATAAACAGTTAGAACTTGGATAAGATTATTGAGACATGAGGCTGAGCTGGATTTCCTGACATAGTGTGTCGAATCAGCCAGCTGAAGTGACAGTGAACTAGTCACTGGTGCCGATTCCCTTGTTCACATCTCAGTGCTTCTTTTTCTTTCTATTTCATTAATTAAGAAAAGAACAGAAGATAAATTTTAGTTTAGTCCTGTCAAATTAATCAGCGCCTGACGTAAATTGACGTAATTTAGTAGGCAAGTATTTAATCACGTTTAAACTTGTATGGAGTAGTGACAGGCGCTGATTAATTTACAGGACTAAACTAAAATTTATCTTCTGTCCTCTTCTTAATGAAATAAAAAGAAAAAGATGCACTGAACTTAAATTTAGTTTAGTTTGTGAACAAGGGAATCGGCACCACTGTGTATCGTTCGAAGGACGAACGGCGACAGGTACAATATTAAACACTACATACTTATGTAGGTAAGTACTTTTTTTTTTGTTTCATGTATGAGGACCTCCTTTAGTTTTTGTTTATTTTTATTATTTGTTGTTATAGCGGCCATAGTAGTGCACACTCTGTGAATATTTCAAGTGTCTACCTATTACGGTTCAAAATATACAGCTCTGTGACCCACGGACGGACGAAAACCAGAGCCTTAGTAATAAGGTCCCGTTGGCACCCTTCAGGTACGGAACCCTAAAAACGTAGGCATTAAAGAACTATTGTCGCACCTCATAAATTGACTTAAAAGGGGCTTTAGCTCGTCAATGAATTGCGATAAGCTATTTATATGAAAAGCAGCCCAAACTTTTATGAATAAATGATAAATAAACGCTTGATTACTATAGAAGTTCTACAAAGATACAAAATGACGCATCGTTACTTGGCGAATAATTAACAAAGTCATTCTTTGTATTTGAATACTGACAGGACCCACTGTACTGCATGAATGTTAAAATAGTATAGTCACTATAATCGGTTCGTCATCGACTTTAAAGTTGTAAAAAACGCCTTGTAAGCCTACCTATGTATTGAAGAAGTAAACCAGTTTCTTGAAGGATATTTATGAGCATGACTTGCCAAGCCAGAAACACGTTAAGTACTACAATACATCATGTCATGGATCCATATGCCTAGACGAAAACTACCTCTTGATGTGCTTCTCAATCTAAAATCAAGTAGGTATCCAGGTATTACTTACCCGTATCTTGGATATGTCGTAGGATGACTTGATAATTCGAATTTTCGCGAAAACCCTAGGGATGTTGCGAAAACACGGATAGGTAATTAGACAATGGTGAAAACATTTCTCAAACTAACTGGAAAAAGATAGGGTTTTTGCAAAAACACGAGTCGTTTTAGTAATAAGTAAAGCTCCCTAGGACCGGGTGGAAAGGAAAACGCGCTCAAGGCACCAGCAAGATGCTCAGACGCGATCAAGAAGGCTGTTGGAGGAATCATTTACAAACTGCAGAAGACATTGGAGATCGGTATTTGTCTGGCAATTTGATTATTTTATGCGGTCTACTCAAATGTCCTTTTTTTGGTATTGTTCATCGAGTCGCTGAGCTCCTTAAGTTCTGAGTTGAGCTCTACGATTACTGACAATTGCTTGCACTGACTGGACAGGTCCACTCAAATCTGTGTGGTTCTTTCCTCAAAAGACCATTTCAGACACTAATCTACATGTTCCTCATATGGCCTAACCAAGATTATGTCTGGACTTTAAAAGAGACTGTGACCTGAGTTTGTTTCGGCCTTTCTTCTCAGAGTAGGCAGATAGGAAACGCCGACCTCATCTAACTTAGCTCTATTTTTTTTTTAATACGATGTTTAAAAGTGATGCCGATATCCTATTTACAGAATAAACAATTTCATTTCATTTCATAGCTTGGTGACGAGTTGTGTGTGGTCGAGATCCTCAGTATTGAGGGCATGACGAAGAGAAGACAGCTACCTAACTTTATTATACCTAACGTAATATATAACAATAAAGGTAAAGGTAATAAACAATTATTACAAGCTGCTATTGTTTAACATTCATTCAAACAAAGTCATAATTTATGAGTAAAATTGTATTTAAGGAAAAATATTTGCTTTACTTTTTATTACTAGGTATTGGAATAACTTGAATGGGTTCATGTTTCACCTGCTAATTGCACAATCAATCTGCCTAGCCTTTTCCCAACTATTTTGATACAGGACCTGACATTATGAATATTTTAGGCACAGATTAGATAATAGTTAAGTACTTACTACATTTTAGGTGGATCCTTAGCACAAAATCTAAAACGTCGTTTCAATAGAGGAAAGTGGTCAACTTAAACTATTTAAAGTTTGTTATAAGAGTTAACTAAAGCAACCATCTTAGTTTTGTCAAAAAGTTCTTAGTTCAATTAGGAATTCAACTGGGTTATTTTTTGCAAAAATAATACCAGCCTGTATTATTGCACTTCGCAATAGTGTTGCTGATTGGGATCAAATCCTGCAACGAAATATTACTTACATGTGAAATCAGAATTAGCTTAGATTTTTTTATGAATGAGCAGAGAGAGGAATTTATGAATGAAACTCAGAATTATAATACTAATTCATAAAAATATGCTATAATAGTTTCAATATTGTTTCTTGACAATTGCTTTTATTCATAATTTAAAGAATCTCAGGAAGCAATTTCTACCATAGCTATAGATAATGATAAAGGAAAACGATAAAAACTTGCCAGTCATCATGACAATCTAGCTTCCTATGACATAGTACACAAAAATAGAACATACCATATGAAGCTCTTATCTCAACAATTAATAATAAAGGAAGTTAATTGATTATTGTGGATATAATATGATATTGACCAGATATATGAACATAAACAAAGCAAAAGGAGTTTGTAAGGTTTGTCTCACGTGGCGTTCTATAGATTCTGCCTACTCCCATGGGAAGAATTCCATCATCATCTGCTTAGCCTTTTGCCAACTATGTTGAGGTCAGTTTCCAGTCTAACCAGATGCAGCTGAATACCAGCATTTTACAATGGCGACTGCCTGACCTCCACAACCCAGTTACTGGATAGCACAGTATCTGGTTGTCAGACTTTCAGGCTTCTGACCACCCGTAACAACTGTAGTTTATGTAAATTATATTAATTTTATAATGGATCTAAACATTTGTTTATTGAATAGAATAGAAATCTTCTTTGTACACTGTTTACGTGGCTGTGTGAGGAGGATTTATTAATTAAGTTTTCATGGACTTCATAGGCAATGTGATGATATCCCAATAGGAATTGTATTAGAATGTGCATGTATAGTTTGCTCATATTGAACACTACATTTAATAATAAAGTTTTTTTGGTGAATAGACTAAAATTATGACAGAATAAGACAAGTTACGACACCAAATAAATTGGGATAGGGGCTGGAGCATGGTGATGGTGTTAATGTTTCAAAAAGGCTAGGCTAGAATGGTCCACTCAAGGACTAAGTGCGGGAATCAAAAACCCCCTAGCATAGAACCACTTACTGTCTAATATCTCTGTTTTAGTTGTTTTTTTAGGTATAAATGCTAAGCAAATGTAAAAATAGTCAGCATCTGTATTGCATGGCAAATAAGATTGTAAGCACTAAAAAAATCTCATTAAACATAGTAACAATTGCTGCTATAATTAACACTGTGTTGACACAAAACAATATGAATTAATTAGGTCCATTGATAAATGGACATTCATTTAAGGTTTGGCTTTCCCTGTATTTTTTTAAGGCTGTCCTGTATAATTGGGAGGCAGCCAGTCTGAAGGATAGATTTAATATAATATAATAGAATAGAGCTTAGTAAGTGTTTTTTGAGAGGCCTTACATCAGTAGAATGCAATATGCTAAGTCAAGTGTAATCAGAATAAATTAGGAATAAAAATACTTATAAAAACATTAATTAGTATATATGAAATGTTGTCAAGTCAAATATTTATAAACCATTATCTCAATCTTGATTAAATAAAGGTGGGATATTTTTTTAGGAAAACAGCAGTGTATGGTACTTGAGTAGCAATTGGATGATGGAAGAATGTAATCACAACACACTACACTGATCTACAACCAGCCATACCTACTATGTTTTCCTTGGAATTTAAGAAATTACTAACCTCCTCTGTTACATTTTGTCCAGCCTTCTTCTTGATATCGATCAAGTTCAGCACATTACCAGTATTAATTGTCACTTTAGACGCACTCTTCAACATCGTGACCAAATAGATTAACTTTTTTAATTGTTCGAGGTAGGTACTCCGCCTCACACTCAGCCAAGGTTACCGGCCAATATCACACACACAAAAAATACTTCAAGCGCAATATTTGAAATGCGAACGCGCAGCCGACCGCTATCGGCAACTGTGAACGACTGAATACTGGCCTTGCACGCGGAAACTCATAATTTTTATACACAATCAGCTGGAGAAGTTTTATCTGTGACGTATTGCAAAGTATGACGAAATCGCTCAATGTGGTTGAGACAACATGTTTGTGAGGTTATTTTGTGGCCTGCCAAAGTTAAGGCATTCGAATAGTGAATCGGCAAAACTAAAATTTCAAGGAATTTTCATATTTCTCGTTAGTATATTCTATCACGACTGAAATGTCAAAACTTTATGATTATGAATGACATTTTGACATTTGACAGCTGACTGAAGACTTTTCGCACTGAGGACACTTTACTCACACAGCTGCTAAAAGCAGTCCACTGACTTGGTGTAACACTAGCTTTACATTTAATTTTTTATTGTGGAATTTTCTCTAGGGGGTTTAGTCTGAAACTGCATGCATATTTATTTATTTTAACAAATTCATACAAGGCGCTTGCATATCGTTTGCAACTAACCCACTGCTAGTGTCGCCACAAAGCGCTAAAGGCGCTAAAAATGCTTTACATTCATCACTTTTGTGCCCCAAAATTCTGACTGATGGGCTACAAACATACAAGACAGCAGCAGCAGGTCTAACCACAGAGTACTTTTACTATATAGGCAGGTCTTTTTTTTTTTTTTTTGGGTGGGAAATCATCAAATAACTTTTCCCGCTCTGGGTGGAGCGGGCGTGTCAGACTCTTACTGACTAAAACCCACCCGTGTTCCTTCAGTTGCCTGTGTTGCCAGGGGCCACGGTATCCCTTTCGGACTTTCCCGCAACCCCGGCAGGCATCGGCCCTGGTGGGCCCCGCCATTGGTGCTGACATCTCTTTGAGGCGCGCGTGGAACACAACGCGCCGTCGACCCGGGCCTGGTCCTTATCGGGGGCGAGCTACCCATTGCTCACCGCCCGCAAGCCCGCGCCTACGGTGGCGGGGAATCAGCCAGGGATATAGGCAGGTCTAACCATTGTTTTAAAGATCATCCCCATTGGATGAGAATGTGACATTCGCTATTATGTTCCCGTGACCTGCCACCATTTCATCCTTCCATTCAGCGTTAATTCTCAACCACGCGACTGAATGTATGCCGGCGGCATATTTGTTTTGTTTGATAAATATAAATAAGATATTGAAATAGACAGAAAAATTAACAATGAAAACAAGGCTATCTGTAAATTGACAACAATGACAAAGCCAAAATGGGAAATGAAAATACAAATACGAACGAACACCACATGACCACAGAAAATATAAACTTGTGAAGTTGACAGAAAGCAGAAACTTCAACTCAGCTGACCGACAGCACGTATTGTGTTGATTGTTCAGATTGTATTTACTCGAAAATTAATAAACTTAAAATAATTTTAAGTTAAGCTTAAAACAACAAAATGGGCGTCGATATTTTGAGTTTTGCTTACGCGGCCACCGTTGCTGCCGGTGGAATAATGGGCTATGCTAAAGCAGGTTAGTTTTTTTTATACAATTTTTTATTGTGTATTCGCCTATATTAAAAAAAAAACATCTAATGTAACCATATCAAGTAGATTTGCGCAAGCATTTGGAACATTTTAAAATATTTTTATAACTGTAACATGTGTACCTATTATCTTTTATGTAATCAGTTCAAAATCAATTTGATTAGAATCTATCTTTTGCACGTATCTTCGGACTAGCCAATAGGCGGAAGCGGATATGTTAACCAATTCATGTGGCTACTCATGCTCTGTTGATAAAATTTTGTGCCAGTAATACTTATTTTGCAATTATTTTCAAAACATCATTATTTTTTATGCATGTTTGGTTGTTGCAGCAAAATGAGTAGCTACCTATTGATGACAATCACAGCGTTAATACTGTTATCAAGAATTTGTATTAAAATATACCTACATAATAATCTGTTCCTACAAAGGATGATTTGATTAAAAGTGCTATTTTCAGCTTAGCAATAGCTAGTTATTCTGAAAAAGCAATTTAGTGACCGCCCAATATCTTTTTAAATTATAGCCTATATTCCTCAGTGATGATATTTAACAATTTTTTAAATCCGTGTTGTAGTTAATTTATTACATACAAATATACATAACTTTTCTCTTTAAAATATTAATGTAGAAATTTTAAACAGCTACGATCTTCTTTCTACCGTAATACTCAATCCCATAAACATCTTCTAGTCTACGGAATATTATACTAGCAGATTCCATAACAATAAATAGTTACCTTATATTATTTTCCAAACATATCTAAAGCATGATTAACGTATTGACAAGCACTGAACACACGTAAGCGTTATAACACTAACACTTCTATTGTGTCTTATTCTGTCCTTCAACCAATGAATGATGTCATTGAACCCAAACTGTACTCAAAATTTTGTCCGATTTTGAAGTATGAGGTCTATAATTAAATGACAAGGTCAGAAGATAATGAATTAACTCCAAGATAAGAAATTACATGCATTCAGTTATAATATCCAATGTGTAGGTTTAAAGTTCGAAAACACTATTGTATTTAAATTGAATAGCCATGTTTACATTACGTACAACACCTGCATGCACATGAAGTTTACAATTGTCTGACAAGTATTATTTGATCATAATTACCATTATTTATTATTTCCTTGCATAACTGCAAGTATAAATGTATGATTTACTAGTGATGTTGCTAGATTGAATGTAATAGACTAAAATATCTGTTGTCAAAGGCTGGGTATGCACTTGAGGCGGTATCTACATCGCCACATACATGCGAACTACGCATTACACTGACGTCGCGCGAAATACTGCATCGCGCAAGCAGTTTACCGCACGATCAACGTATATATAACTTCCCGACATCAATCGTCGGGCATTTGCACACCAGATACGACACCCGTCTGGTCGTAGGATCCTCCCTTTTCTATAGACGAGGAGTGAACTGTACACTCTGTTCCTTATACCTATAAAGACTAAAATGCAAAAAAAATGTTTTCTCAAAACTATTCCTACAACAATATGTTGAATTCCTTCTTTAAAACTATGATTTTAATATAAAATTATCTTTTCAGGATCCATACCTTCTTTGGGAGCTGGTATCATATTCGGTTCAATTTTGGGTAAGTTTTTACAGTACAACCACCGTTTATGTATTTTGCTGTGTGATACAAAGTAATTTGGCACCTGTCTGAGTATTTGGTTTTATGAAATAAGAAAAAAGTCTTTATAAAAGTAAAAGTGGAGGAACAAGGAGACTACTTTTTATTTTCAGCTCATTCCAAATTACATTTAAACATATAACTTGTATATATTTTTGTTAGCACCGTTTAAAACCCTTCATTTTGATAGTCACTCGATAGGGTTGGGAGTTTTTTTTTAACATTCATTTGTCGCCATTTTTATATTTTAATATACTCTGTGACTCTCGCGCAATAAAGACGAATCTAACTACATATCATTTATCAAAATCGGTTCACCAGTTTTGTAGTTACGAGAGAGACGGACATACATACATACAGGCCAAACACATAACCCTCCTTTTTTGGCTTCGCCGCAGTATGATGTGATTTTTTTTTTGTCGAGTTGTGTTTTGGGACACCTGGTTAGAACGAAGTTCCTTTCCCTAAATATTATGTTTTAAATAAAGTAATAAATTAACAATGTTTGAGAGTAACTAAATGATAAAAGAAGTGGCATGATGGTCAAAATTTTAAACTTTTTACGGTTTAGCTCTCATTCGCCAACTGTGCAGAGCGATAAGAAATTTCGTTCCAAAAGTTATAGCCACCATCATTCATTATATCTTTTATATTTTTTTATATTAGCCTACACTTCCAAGCATCTTTCGTTTCGTCATAGTTCAAATCCTTCCAAGCATCTTTTTCCAGGGCCATCTCGATCCAATCCGTGCGGTAGGTACGCGTCTAGGTCGTTTCGCCTCCTCTTCCTGGGCCAGCCTCGGCGGCGCCGTCCATCCCCCGGCACCCACCGTGTGGAGACTGTTGCCCAGCGGTGGCTATGCATGTGGCATGACCCGCCCAATCCCATTTGGCTAACTTTTTGGCTCCGTCAAGGATCCCCGTTTTGGAAATATCATTTGATAATAATTCTGACATTTAATGGTTTCTCTTTCATTTTCAGGAGTCGGAGCTTACCAGCTGAGTCAGGACCCCTCAAACTACACACTTATGTTAGGAACTACATCAGCTCTCGGAGGTCTTATGGGATACAGGTAATTATTCCTTTTCACTGCCTAACGGCTATTAGCTACCCACGAAAAGCAGCTCACGGTCTATTTTATATATAGGTACCTACACCATAATAATTATAAAAATCGTTTTTTTTTTTGTTATCTATTAATGTTAATCTAAAATTAAAGTTAAATGTTATCTATTTCAACTGGATATTGAATTGATTTGGAATGTAAATACTCAAAAGGTAACATTTTATTCAGCTTGAGCTGGGCCACATGGATTCATAGTGTACCTACCTCAAGGAAATTTCTGCAACATGCATTTCCGCATGAACTAACAAAATATGTTGCCAAAGGAAATATGAACGAATCATTTTTTTATTTTATTTATTACAGGTATTACAACGGCAGGAAGTTCATGCCAGCAGGTCTAGTGTTCTGTATGTCTGTCGGTATGTTAGGCAAGATTGTATTCAAACATATTGGTGCCACTTCCCCCCCACTAGGCACCAAAGGGTAATTATGGAAAGAACCTTTTTATTTAGAAACTCTTTGGGCAATATTTAAACCAAAAACCGAAATAAAAAAATAAGAAAAAGTTCCCTGAGTGAAAATAAATTGGTTCTTAATTTTAAGTGAATCCGTGAATTACATTTATTATTTTTAAGGTTGAAGGAATGTTCATTTTTCAATTTTCAAACTATTTTACAATCTGTAAATGGCTGCTACAGTTTATAAAATTTTCCCATTTACAGTGGGGAAGTAGAAAATGAAGTGAAGTTTACAGTGCATTGAAAGGCGTTTATTTTAAAAAACTTTTTTGTATATTTTGTAGTGTACGTAAAGCGCCCGCACAATAATTCTTGGTGCAATATCTGTGTTCATTTGTTTGCGTTGAGTAAACTACTTTATTTATAACTTTTGTAATACTTAGTTCAAGTTAGGCATGTTTTTTTATAAATGGTGGCAAAATAAAAGGTGTTGGGAAGATATTGTTTTTATTAAAATTTTACGCTTTTCAAATTTTTATCAAAATGAACCAAGGGGTATCATTTACCCAGTACTGGGCTCTAGAGGTCAGATAGGCAGTTGCTGCAGTCCATGTAAAAAACTGGTATTCAGCTGCATCCGGGCAGACTGGAAGCCAACCCTATTCTAATTGGGATAAAAATAACCCTCCTTTTTGCTTCGCCGCAGTCGGGTACAAAGGCTAGTAATAAGAAAAGGATAAACCTTTGCATAAAACGAGCACAAGGGTATCTGCAAGTGTTGCATTTCCAAATAAACGAATAAGTTCGTATAAAAAAGAAAAAAAATTGATTACGTCTCAAGTGAAGAAATTCAGAATAGGAACAATAAAACAACAAAATTCCGTATTCGTTATTTTCTATATTTTTTTCCTTAAAATTTAGAAAGTTTTGGAGGAAAAAAGGGATTTTATACATAAGTAGTTTGAATACAATAAATAGTTATATCAACGGCAAGTGATGTCAAAGTTACAATATCACTGATCTCCTAAGGCATGTTCCATACAAATACAACCAAAATACATTGTAAAGATTTTTTACACTATTGGTAACTTTATTATAGATTTAATATCTCTTCATAAATAATTTTAGACTTTAAAAACAGCTTAAATTATAACAAAAATTGTATTTTTTAAAGAACCAATTGAAGTTTTGTAAAATGTCAATTTTACTTAAAAAATAAGAAAATAAACCTAATTTCAGAAGACCGCGAACCAGTCGCTCTTGAAGTCAGTTTTAGAACAAAAAAATAAAATAAAAAAATATCTTAACATTTCTTAATAATTACTGTATAAAAGGCACTTTGTGGCAGTTTCTTTTATGTAACATTGATTTTACAACCTTTATAAATCAAACCTAAGAGTATTTCTCGTTATCCAAGACCGCAGGACACTTGGACTATTCTGTTCCTAACGTTTCTAATATTCTAGTGTACTTATAAGTTCATTAATAACACAATCACATTGTAATATCACTCACGGAACTGTGTCCGACACTTTCATAAAGCATTGTCTTCGGACACAATTTATTTCACACACAATTCGCACACTCCCGTTTCCATTAATTACGAGTTTGATATTCGGAATAAAAACAAGCAAATAACAGTCTGCTTGCTTTTATTACAGTTACTTAAAGATACGATTATTTTCGAAATTAACTATCGAGTATTACACGTTTGATATTTAAAATTATACGAATTACCGAGGTGATATTCGTTGTCGGGTAGTGTGCGGTTCACAATCTGTAATGTGTTTGAGACTGGAGGGGGACTGCCCTGTACCCGGGCGGTTAGTCGCCGTTTGAGGGTCGCGGGGAGAAGTCGTGGCGCTCCAGTGAGACAGTCTTCAATGCTCGGCCCGCTCTAATCATTAATGGCGGCTGCTAGAAAAAATAACTGATTAAATATGACTGGCTATTTTTTACACAGTGATGTAAGAAGAAAATGATTTCGAAAATTGTATACAATAGGTTGACTTTTCAATAAAAAAAAATTATAGATATGATATTTAGGATTAAATCCTAAATAAAGACTGAAACACACATGCTTATGATTATAAGTACATTCGAGAAGACATTATAATAATATAACAATAGTAAAATAAGAGTAAGTAATATTATTAACATATGTATGGCACAAAAACTTAGAAGTAAGAGTAGGTATATGTACAATGTAGATGTATAGGTAATGTATCCATAATGTTTGAAGTAGGTTGTGGAAGATATTCGATATGTATGTAGAAGTATTTATGTACATAATATGATGTCATTCCAGATCATGTTTAGAGTCAAGACTTAGAAATATGTATTTTTACTGTTTTCTAAAGTGGATTCATTATCATCTTATTGTATTTTAATCGGATGATAGTTTTTTTCCCGAAAAATATCTTTAAAGATCTGTTTGGTGGCCGAATAGGCACTATTTGCCAGAATAAAAAAGAAAAATGGTATGCCGAATTAATTCGGAGTTAGTGTAACGTGGAATGAATCTATTTAATTTCGTATAATATCACTAGTTATTAAAAGTGAATCCAATCTATGACAACATTCAAAAGTCATGACATGAAATAAGAGGTCGATGTCGACGTATGAAAGAGAATGATCATCCATCGTCCATCCTTACCAATAATTGGCAACCTATTGTCGAACTAACTCGCCGGTCGTCAGATTCCTTCTGTAGGAAAACGTGAACCTCGCTGGTTCAATTTGTACTTGCTGAGAATTCGCATCAGGTCGAATAGAATTGTCACTCGACTTCGCTTGAGAGTAATACGTCCCAATCTTAAAGACTGGTTTAATACTCTTGTCTTGGTAAGGACTCTTTGTTGTAGACCTTCTAAAGAAGCCGTCGAAATCCTCCTTGTTATAAAACCCTCTTTTCTCCGTACTCACGGCAGGCGTTGGCGGTTTTGTAGTAAAATCTTTGAAATCGTAAGGAGATTTCGTTGATGTGACAGAATATTTGTTTACTGAAGAAGGGTATGTGACGCTCGAACTGGGCTGTTTAGTCGTCGTTGTAGTCTTGTCAGTGAAGAATTGGTAAGGTTTTCTTGTTGTAAACTGGAAGTATGGTTTCTCTGTTGTTGTAGTTTTTGTTGTAGTTGTAGTAGTAGTTGATTTTGTAGTGTATTCTGTGCTCTTTTGGTAGTATTTTGGGGTTTGTGCGGGTGGCGCCGATGTACTAGCTACGTACGGCTGTGTCGTTCCATCGTTACTACGTGTTAAAGAAATACAGTATTAGTATTGTGTGCCCCTGTATGTACACAAACTGGTTGCAATGAGAATGTGCTGTGTTCTCATTGGCTGGGCCAGTGCTGTGACTATATTGATGTGGTTTGTGCTGTGGTATGGTTTTTATAAATATGTAATATTTATGTAGCCATAATTTGAAGAGGTTGTCTTAATTACAAATTGCTTATTTCTAACAAAGAATTCATAATTAAAACAGTTTACAAACATAACTATTTAGAAAAATACAAAACATCTATTTAAAACACCTGTAATACAAAATATCACCACTCATAATATCAACTATCACACTGATAATATTGATTATCAAACTTAAAAGGCTAACAATCAGTATCGTAAGATACACACCTGGTAATGTTTCCGAAGAACGGGCTCGTTTCAGGACGCACGTAGCTCGGCGTGTGTTGCGAATAGTCGGGGATTATGTTCTCGTGTTCGGTTATACACCGCCCGTTTATACAATACTGGAAATAAATAGATATTAATTCGCACCCTACATAAATATTCTTTTTATAACTATCTAAGAGAAGACCAGCGCTCTAGGGAAGACCAGCGCTCATCGAATTGGTGGGTAGAAATAAGTTGTTCGGGTTTGCTATCATATCTTAAAGACCTTAGCCCACAGCATTATCCCTATTGACTAACCCTTCGCAAACGTGATGATGTTCCGTAGGCAGCTTACAGCAACTACAAAACGATAGGTTGGCAAGACCGAAGCCATATCTTTCTTCCTTTCGTTATTGATGTCTCTGTATATGCACTGCTAGATGCCATTTGATTCTACCTCTTATCAATTTAAGACCTATCTTTAACGAACATAATAACAATGTAATGTTTATATTTACCTGTCCATCGCCACAAGGCGACCCTTCAGCGGCTGGTCTGTACGCGACGCAGTACCCGCTCGCCGCGTCGAAACAGAACAGCTGAGCGCACACTCGCTCATCTTTGAAACATGCGCTGGAAATTAAAGAATTTTTATGATTGGTTGGCAAACAAGCAGGCGGCACATCTGATGGTAAGAGATCGACTGCTATAAAGACGTCTGCAATACCAGAGGATTCCGAAGTGCCATCCCAGATGAGATATTAATGGGAGAATGTGGAAACAAGGTTTATATAATTTCGTGTTTAGTGTTTTTAAAGCAAACTTAGTTATTTTTGTAAATCAAAACATGTTTTAAACAATGTCTTACCTCGTCCCTCTATCCTTCCGGCACTGCGCGTCTAACGTCAACAGACGTCCGGGCAGTACTCGCGGAAGAGAGTCGTCTTCGTGCGGCGAGTTGTAGAGACAAGTCGCTGTGTCACCGCTGTAATGCAAAATGTTCGTAAGTATATTGATGGATTTGATATGACTATTATTACAGCTGTTTAGCTTGGTCCGCTTAAAACATTACACAAAAAAAGGGTTTCGGGTTAAGAATTTCCTCATTTTTTTCGTCAGTTAAAAAGACGACAATCACCGCTTATTAAAGGTGTGACAGTTAAGTAAAGGATAACTTACTACTTCCCTGGATAAACTTGTAATGGCACAGTCATGATTACTGTGACTATCGCGATAGCAACAAGAATATTATCAATTTGATAGTCAATATTGCAGACAATGATAGTCAATTAATATCGAATATTTTGTACAAACCTTATTTTAACATGTAAATTCATTTATCTGTCATTGCTTCATTTTTAATTATTGTGGTATAATCATCGTCTTCACATTATTAATGTGTAAGAAATATTGTAAAATATTTTAAAAGAGTAACGGAGGAGTTTCTTGCCCATTCTTCGATTAGAATCATTTGTAAGTTTAGTAAATCTTTATGTTCAAAAGTGTCTTATAAGTGCTTATTTGAAATAAATTATTTGACTTTGACTTTTAAGTAACTAGGCACTTAAGATAGTTACTATCATATCTGTAACAGTAACTATCACCACAATAATACCAAATATCACGCCGATAATAAAATGCAAATTATTGTTCGCAAGTCTTCTACTCACTTCAAGAAGTGATGGAAACTCTGCACACTGCAGGGTGACCACCTGAATCCCTTCTCAGTGTGTCGCAAGTCGGACATGATATAGCCGTCTTCCCACCGACACTTCTCAGCGCCGGGGCCGCCGAGGTAGGAGGGTGGGGGACTGCCGTCATGCACGGCTCCTAGTCTGAAAGATGATGAGAATAAGTTGTGGGTAAAAAGGTACCTACATAAGTAGGTAGGAGTTTGTGGTTTGTGAAAATACTTACAAATGTCCGACTTCGTGAGCAGCGACAATGATACCGGAGAAACCGCCAGTATCCTCAATGATGGCGACTGAGTTCACCTTCTCGAGTCTCTTGTTCACTACGCAAGCGCCGCCGACGTATGCGAAACCTTTGCATTGGAATCATGTGTGAGAATTTTGAAGAAATTTGGAAGATATTAATTTGTTTGGTTAATATTAAATTCTTAGGGGGCATTTGATCGCAGTGTGCCGTGATGGGCACAGAGCCATTATAAGATTCTATATTTTAAATGACTTAGCTTGGGTAAGCTATCAAATCTTTAATTAAGTATTGTAAAAGAGAAGGAAGATATTTACTGGTCAATTTTAAGAGTGAATGGACCAAAAATTTACATTAGGTAGGTACAAAGTAAGAATAGAACTTTTAAATGAATGCGTGATATTAGGACTAAGGAGTGTCAGGTAAAAAGAGTACTTAATAAATATTTATAAAGCTAACACTACTTACAGTTCGATGATCGATGCGTGAAAAAGGTAACAAGACACAAAAAATACTTAAATATATGCTAAAATACTCACAGTGTTGAGGATAAAAAGAGACACAAAACAGGCATTGCAAACAGAAGCGTTAGGTCATCGTCATTGTTAGTATTGAACCATTTTAAAAAGCATGCAAATAAGATTAGATATAGTACATAAGTACCTACTATTAGAGCTCATAATTATATAACAACATGCAACTTTTATTAAATTTAGAAAAATATTGTTGTTTTAATAGAAGCCAAAAGCACATAATATTAAAATTTCCCGCTCGTAGGTTAGTACTTCTATCTACAAACTGTCATTGTTTGACAACAAGTCACACTAGTGACGTGAAATTAACATTTTGATAAACAGCCACGTATTAGTAAGTTGATTATAACCATTACTAAATCGATATTATCATTTGGGTATCTCCAAAATATGAACACGGACTTTACTTTTAAACATTCTCTACGTTCCAAGATAGGTAAGTATATAAAAATAACCAGACCTAAAGAAAACAATCAATGACTACATTATATAAAATACATACATGCTATTATTTGAGTTTTGAAAGCATTTCATGCCTAAATTATAACTTTGTTATTTTACGTACTCAGGCGTCATTTTATATGACGATGAAGTCAGATAGTATCTAGAAAACAATACATGATGATGAAAATAAACGCTTAAATATTTTACTCAAAATTATTATGAATAAGGAAATATAGACAACGTAGATATAATAAAATACAATAAACCTTTTATGATCAAACTACATAAAATGGAAGAAGATTAATATTTACAACTTCATTTATATAATAAAATGATGCATTCACAAAGATTTACAATGTTTCTAGAAGAAAATAATTGCAGAAAAGACAGAATATTATTCACAAGGTGCGAATATGACAACACGGAATTGGGTAAAGGTATATTCAAGTGGAATATGGATCCATAGTGTAAAATCGTGAACAAATAGGTGAGGGACTTTGATGAAAAAGGCGTGCTTTTGGAAAATGTAAGATCTCTGTAACACGCCTACCTGCTGTCCCTCTATTGCACGCATCGTTGGGAAATTGTCTTCTGCACATGTCTAGTCTGAAATTGTATGGAAAGAACAAAACTCAATAAGATGCAATATTTTCCTGTTGTTCTACAGAAACCTACGACGGCTCGTCGTGGAACTTCTTTGGTTCACCTCATTTCATGTAAGAAATGAAATAAAACTGAAATTTTCTCATACAAGAACATCATCTTGCGCAAGCGACTATTGTATAGTGTTTTTTTTTTTTAATATTCAGCGCCATTACCAAATCCTTTACCTCATAAATAAAAATAATGAAGCAAGTAATTAATGTTTCACTCTCAAGCCTCGGTTAATGCCGCGCCGTTTGACAACACCATCCTAATGAACGTTTGTTTTAAAATTTAATTTACCAGCGGTGCCTTTTGTACAGCGACCACCCTTGCGACGTCGGCACATGTCATACCTGTTGGTCAAATTAGTTTCGTCGTCTTCATAATAAATCCTTGACCTTCACCTTATCTTGTCTTAAAACTATTATCAAGACCAGGTACTTTATACAGTAATTACTTTGAATAATGGCGCTAAATTATGATTTGAAAGCGTTGATATACTTACCATCTTACCTTTTGTCCTGCAAGTGTTGCGTGGACAATAAAATAAAAATTATAAAATGCTGTTGAGTGTAAACAGAACACAGAACAATGACATCATAAACACAAACCAATAAGACCTCGGCAATTTCTATATTGCAAAGTATCAAGCTAATGGAACTTAAAGTTATCATCTCGAAACTAGAATAATAAACAGATTTGTTGTATTTAAAATGAAACGAAGTTTGTAATATTTATCTGCTTTGCATAAAGTTGTATTCGCATGTGTTTGAATGCAATAAAATTTGAATAGCTATAATCTTCTCACGCGATATTGTGATCACAGTTTTGAAATAGTTCTTCATGATAATCGTGTTTCAAAACTGGTAATGACTCTACAACTTGATGGCTAGGAATTGTTTAATTTTCTATTCCGTTCTGCCCATAATTTATTTAAATATAAAACCTTTTTAAACAAAACACAGTATGTTACATAATTTATGTGCAACAAACAGATTATTGCTATAATAGCTGCCCATGATATATGACTGTCGACATAGTTCAAACATCGCATAATATTCTTTCGATTAATTTGATTGCACAGGCCAGACAGACAAAGAGGATTATTGTAGGTCACCAGTCACGTCGATGACAAATCACACTGCTATCACCGATCCTCTGCCAAGCGTACTCATGATGGCAGTTGGCATATCCTCTAGACCGCTTTTTTAGCCATAATTAAAAAGACTAAGCTTGATCAGCTTTGCTGTTTTCAGTTTATAATACAATTATTTATGAAAACCTGTTAAGAACTCACTTGGTGATGGCAACAGCTATGTCGTAGACAGGCAATCTTCGCTCCCTGAACAGATACTTGCCCATATCAGTGAGCGCTGCTGCCGAGTCTATCGCGTCTCGACCAACACGATTTCTTTCAAGGTATGGTGTAGCATCCCGACCCTGGAATATAAAAATTGGATAGTTTGGTATGTACCTAGATATATTTCAAGAAACAGGATTCACACAAACAAAATATTACGTGAAGTAAAATTGAAGAAGAAAGAAAAGGATGGCAAATATCGATCGTTGGAGTCTGAATAATCGCCATATTTTGCACTACTTTGGCATTAAAGTGATCAAAAACCATCGGGACGTAATATAAAAATAAGTTCCCGCGTTACGTTATAGGTACCTACATTATTATAATAATCAAGGAAGTGACGCTACTATAAATACCCAAGGAGACTTATTAATTAGTCACAATATGTTAAAGGTTTAAAGGTCAAAATCTCGTGTCTAGGTAACTTTCCTAACCTTGAATAATCAGATTTTTTGTAATTTCGCCATTTAGTAACAAAACTTGTTCTACTCACAGGTTTATGTTTTTGTTTTCGTTAGGTATTATAAATTGACATGATTTTAACCATAACAATTAAATAATCATCTCATTAATTGCAGGTATTTTTAATTTATACAAATTGATTAAATGTTTCTTGCTTGCCAGTTGGCCAGTTCAGGTTTTATTGCTAAGACATATTTTAATTTACTTTTCTCCTTTAAGTTAAATATAGTTTATATGTATGTTAATGAGGCTATTACGTATCATTTGAAATGTTTATTGACGTTTGAAATAAACATTTATGTCTACAAAGTTCAAAATTGAAAGAAATAATATATTTGCACGTGACTCAAGGGTTATTAATATTTTAATCCAGTAAAACTTTAAATCCAGTCACTCGAAGACTGGTTATATGACAGTTTTGCTGCGTAGTACGAAAGAGACCCTAAACATGATATTTATTTAAAACGAGATACCTACTACATAATCTTGACCCAAAATATTTCCAGTAACTTTTTAATGCTACCTACCTACATAATTTATTGTTTTTTCATCACTCACCAGAATTTAAGGCTTAAAATGGCATAATAAATTAAATCTTTATTGATTTTACATGTTACTAAATCGAGATTACGCGCATCACTAATATTGTTTTGTTTGACATTGGCAATAAAAAGAAAATTTCCTGTCAAAATCAAAGTTTTAGCGGCGGGATTTTAAAATTTATAGGTACTACAGTACTACACGTCAGAAACGGAAACATTTTCAAAAAGGCTTTTTAAAATATTTTTATTGAAATGGCCAGTGAAGCAGTGTTAAAATACTTAGTAGATACGAATCGTCCGTATTCATGCGCGGACGTAACAGTTAATTTGCGCGGAGCTTTTCCTAAGTCAGCGATTCAAAAAGCGTTAGATGCTTTGAGTGAAGCAGGGGCAATTAAGTGTAAATTGTATGGAAAACAAAAAGTTTTCGCCGCTATACAAACCGAAACTGTAGCAGAGGATGGGAATGCGACAGGTGCAGTACCTACATACATCATATTTTATTATATTTACAAATAGTTTTAATGAGAAGTTGGCTGTTTTGGTACAGCCTAATTTATTGTTTTAAATTGACATGCATTTATTTTCTTTTTAGACTATGATGCTTTATCCAAAACTCTTACAAAAGAACTAGCTGACAAAACAAACGCCTTAAAAGCTGTTGAATTAAATCTCAAGAGCCTAATCTCTACACCAACCACTGATTCAGCCAAAACAAAAATAGATGAAATTAAAAACAGAATAGAAGCCACAGAGAAAAAGTTGGAAGTGTTGAAAACCTCCACGGAGGTCATGAGTGCTGAGGATAAGAAAATTTTAGTTACTGAGCATGAAAAATTGTTGAAAGAATACAGGTAAATTTTTTGAAAGATTTTGTGTTTGTTGGAATTGCATAATTTATTATTTTTTACATAATAAAATTATAGATATTTTTGTTGAAAAAAGGTACCTTAGTGGCCTTTAAACAATGGTCAATTTTGGCTCAATCTTAATTTAAATAGACCATTTTTTTTTTCATTGAGTTTTCAAATATTCTCTATTGATTACTTAATACTTTTTTTTGACATAGACTTTTTGCTTTTTATTTTCAGAAAACGCAAAAGAATTTGCAATGATATGCTGGATGCAATACTAGAAGGCTATCCTAAGTCTAAAAAGACATTACTGGAAGAACTTTGTATAGAGACAGATGAAATGGTTGATTTTAAGTTGATGGCAAATTCTTAATTATTGTCATGCTAGTGTTATGATTGTATGCTGATCATAATAAAATAAAAAATATTGTATTGTATCATATTTTATAGTGTGGCTATTAACTGTTAGGAAAAGAGTTCTTATATAGAAACTTATAGCAAGTAGGTACCTATGGTAAGGGTGTTTGTGCACTACATGGAATTTTACCTTCCGGATGTAAAATCTCATACCTATATTTCCGGATCACGTGATATTTACTTGAAAATCGGACTGCCGGATGGTAAAATTCCTTGTAATGCAGAAACGCCCTAAGGGACTACTTCTTTAGCACTCATTGAGTTTTTATCATAAACAACCAATGTTAAAATAGTCACCATCATCATTATCTACTTAGTTTTTTCATGTTGTAAAAACATTGCTGAAATACCTACTTAAGAAACTACCAGCCAAGAGAAAACCAACCTTATCCCATACAAATAAAGCTTAGTTTTGCGTAACATTCAACTCACCCTAGAAATAATGATACCGGCGATGGATATCCGTATTCTGGGTCCTTTTAGCAGTTTGTATCGAAGGTCTACGCCGTTCCAAAACGACACGAAGTAACGTTTGATCTGGACGTTGTCGCCTCCGTGTAACCTGGAAAAAAGATTATTACAGATATTAAATCTGTATCCCCTGAAAGTAGGCAAAGGAATAAGTGAGGTAGACCTACATTACGCCAGTTACCTACTTACCTAGGTATGTTTAATTCCCATGTAATTGTGGACTAGCTTAATGCAGACCCTGCAATGGGATGCTATTATTGCCTGTGACAATATCAAAGTAGTAAAGCGCAGTCACATCTAAGTAGACCTGGGTATCAAACCCATGGCCAAGTGACGTGAATGACGAGTTCTCAAAAAATTAAATATCGACCATGAAATCTTCATTTCCCAAGACCTACGTATGTTAAGTTAGGACCTAAGTTTTTGGAAGTCTCATTCGTCTGTTTTTTTACAAATCGAAAGACAAGATGAGATGTCTTGTTGTTTTTTTTTTAGAATAAAACCTTACCTATAGCCATCATAATCTACGATGACCAGAATCTCTGGGTATATGACGTAGGGTGCTTCTCTTTTCCGCCTGGAATGCGTCTCTGTCGAGCGTTTCCGCCTGAATCGCTTGCCCAAGTGATCTGGTTCCATGAATGCTGTAAATGTTAAAAGGAAACAATATAAATAAATGTGGATTGAAGTAGACACTGACTGGCAAGATTTTTTAAAGTGTATTTACAATAAAATAAAATAAAACTAATATACCGCCATCTGTTGAGAACTTTGGGTAACTATTAAGGTTACTTTCTTACGAGATCTATAGATGGCGCAAGGCTTCATGAAACTCATTTTATACAAAAAACAAACAGTTGACCCGACTGACATCCTGTCCAAT
The DNA here is from genome assembly GCA_914767815.1 of Eupsilia transversa. Taxonomy (NCBI): domain Eukaryota; kingdom Metazoa; phylum Arthropoda; class Insecta; order Lepidoptera; family Noctuidae; genus Eupsilia; species Eupsilia transversa. Next base: position 7,050,023 of record OU611894.1, on the reverse strand, counting down.
TTCAATAATTAATTTAAAAATCCCATAGAAAATGCACCAATCTCCCCCGCAATTTTTTAAATATTTCTTTCCGTAACATCCTGATCTGGTCTAATATGAATATATTAAAACAATAAATAGCCTAATTGGTCCAGCCGATGTCAAGTGATAAGTTTACCAACGATCAGCATTTCATTTTTAATATTAAAACCGTTTTACAGAAAAGGGAGAGCGAGGAAGATTCCCAGAAAAATAAAAACCTATTATTAAAAAACCTTTCCGTTGCTAAAACAAAAAGTATTTCGGTACCATCGCATCGTCATAAATTTTAAATCTTTTTATTTATATTTCACCAGACTTTTCGAAACACACTTAGGTGAAGTATCGAACTTTTTCTATTTTTATTAATTTATGCAACTTATGTAATAATATCGATTTGAATAGAGATTTTTTTTACTATTTACCTAATAATATCAAAGCATGGACGGTGACTAATAAATTAGGACCAATACCTACTTATGTTGTTTTTTTATCATCGGTAGATAAATACGGTCAGTAAAAACAATAGGTAACATTCTGAATCGTATGCAGACTATTTTCTATTTTGTTGACAGTATCTTGTTGACAGGCTTAAACTGTCCTCTCATACCTATTCAAACTGTACATTTTTTAAAACATTGTAAAACCCACCTATTTTTAAAAAGAGTAGTTTCCTGCCGTGGAGTTTCTTGCCGGCTCTTCTCCATAGGAAACGACCAATTGGAACCGTGCACCTAGCTTCTGACGTCTCGTATGTGTCCATGTAGGTTTAAGTGAAATAAAATGTTTTGATTTTTGTTTTGAAACACATTGCTAATCCATGGCGTCGTCATAAGTTCGAAAAAAAAACTGCTTACAACGTAAATAACGCAATGAATATTGTTGAACTGTCAAAATTAAACGGATTAGTCTTAATCGTTTACGAAAATGTGTTTAAGTACGCAATTAGATAGCAGATTGTGATTGATCGGGTATTACGCAATTAGGGTGCAGATATTCCAATCAATATTAGCCACTCCCATATTAGGTAATTAAGTTCCGTAGAAGAATTTGATTAGGTATCTATGACCTATACCTACATATTTTTTTACTAACCTACTTAGTCCAACAAAAGATTTAAATCCAATCCGGTATCTTTCATGTAGGCAATAATAGTTAGCGCCTAATGTAAGTAATTTAAGTACCTACCTACTGTGATCAACTACGAGGTATTACGTAGGTACAGATCATAATAATTATAATTAGGTATCATGACAATGCTGTTTTTAAAGCATTACTCCGGATCCAGACGTGTGTAATGTTTAATCTAATGTATCGTGTAATGTAACGCGAATGCTGTGTGTGGACGCACTACGCGTATTAGGTTCATTTATAATGTAATGCTCGGGATAGCGCTCGCACTGATCCATCGCCTGTTAGTTTTTAACGCGAACACAAAGGTTCTCGCAGTAGAACACATACAGTTTGTATGCCTACCACACTACTCGCATTACATAACACGAATCACGATACATTACATTACACACGTCTGGATCCAGCTTTAGGTACGCGTCATGAAATAGTTGTGTGGATATTTGCCACACAGCCGTCTACATACCGTGAGAAAAAGAATAGAATCAGTTTTAAAAAGTTTAATAATAACATTTCTTGTTCATAATTCGAAAATCAATCCATTTCTTACTAATTCCAAAAATAAAAAGCGATGCATAAAAACAAAAAGAACACCTCGTGTGATTAATTATTTTAGTCGATTTTGACGCGGTTCAATCCTGAATCGATTAAAAGTTTGGTCGATATTATTAGACAGCTTGTGGTCAACAACGAGTTCAAACGTGCACTTAAGAGGCCTTTGCTCAGCAATAAAACTTAAATAGGCTGCCGTTTCGTCGGTTTTCCCAAAATAGTGGATTTATTCATGAACCGCAGAATTATTATAAACTTTTTCTATCGCGAATTTAAAATAATGGGTGATGTTAGAGTCTGACCTTATGACCCCGTCCAAGACGGAATAACGAACGAACTTATTAGCAAAACGAGATTTGTCTAGGAAAACTATGTTAACATGACATTCTAAGAACGATTTTATTATAAAATATAATAGATATAAATATTAATCTGGGCAATTTGTTTTTGCATGGTTTATGCAAAGTTTAATACTAAAATTAGCCTGGGAGAGCAAGATTTTTTTAAAGTTACTGTTTGGTTAGGTACCAAACAATGACTTAAAAAAAATGTCCAAAATGTCCTGAAATATCTTCATTGAAACTGATCCCAAAGCTAAGAAGTCAACATTTCAGAAAAGTATGACCGTTAAATTGAATTTGCGTGTTTGTCTATGTAGGTTACTTTGCTGGGATTAGGTACAACTTGTAATGCGTGTGAGATCAGGAACACAAACGAACATAGTCACGCAGCGTAGCGTGAATAGCACTAACTGTGTCCGGGTCATCAAAATTCTTCAGCCATTAAACAATTACATAAATGAAAAAGCAGATTCTATTTCAAATAATTGAATGTTGGGAAATATAACAAAAGACAATCGACACGTTTCCATTGATCTTTGACAGTTCATCGTTCAGAGAATCCCTAGATAAAATGATAGTTTTATTAATTTTTAATTAATAGCTAGGTATATTTAGCTTGATCACATATATACAGTCTAGAGGTGACATTTTGTTTTAAGGTCAGTGTCTGGTTCGGTTTCCATCTTGGATACGCCGATTTAAATGGCGGCTTCTCATACCATACCTACCTATTCAGATATAGTAGGTAGGTATTGGTAATGTGAGTAGAAAGATTTCCGCATATGAATGAACATATGAAGACTAAGCGATTATCTACGTCGCTTGCTAAGGACAATGTAACAGTAATGAGGTGTGACAAATCAAGGCATTTTCTGAAGACTTCAAGAAAATGCTTGGGTATATACGTATTTACGTTCTAGTCTAGTAATCAGATTGTTTGTTACCTACAGTTTATTTCGTTCAAGACTCAGATTATGACATGGTGGAAGAGGATTCCTTCAGGGTTTACGTCAGACTGGACTATCCCTAGCAAGTGTCCACCAAGTGTTGGGAAGACCGATGGCCGATGGAGCAGATGAGTTCCTGGGAGACCGCGTATCGGCACGCGTATCGTGGCCGTCCCCAGAGCCAATAGACTGACGACTGCAAAAAGGGAGGCAGGGGTCCTGGGACTGACTGGATACGGAACCATATAGAAACTCTATAATGCAGTTGTGGAGTAAAGTGGCTAGGCTGAGTTGATTGGTACTATTATGCAAGTGGAACCTAACTAGGGGAGCGTAGGGATTGGCGAAGAGAGCCCTATACTCAGCATTGGGTGAAGTGAAGTCGTATAGTTTGCCAACTTTACAGACGACTCACGTGTCAAAAGTTCAACAACTTTATTATAATTTTTTAATTTTAAATATTTGCGTTGACTTGTGTCTACAAATTAATACCTAAAATGGTATAAATATGATAATCTTCGCAACTTAGTAATGTGTGTGATAAGATCCAAAAGATATTTACATGTTAATTACCTAGTGTAACTGTATTGGTCTAATTAATTCAATTTACCTTTACACCTGCGTAAAATAGTACGACTTATTCAGATAGTTTTCTAATTAGAGGAGTCTTTTTTAACTTTTTCGCTTAAGGCACCTTCGGATCCTCCGCCGGCGATTAAGAAGAAGCGAGTACAGCTAGTAACTAAGAGGAGTTAACGAGCAGCGAGTGCGCGACGCCGACGAGCGATTACTCGCGGGTGGTTAGCGAATGTACCAGGCGTGAGTCTTTCAGTGAGAGTTCTGCTCGCCAAGCGAGCGTAGCTGAGCGAGTTTGTCGCTGCATCAAAATAGTACCTACTCGCCGGCGGTGCATGTGAACAGTTCAACAGTCAGCGGTCAACTATTAATAGCTCTTTTACTTACACAAGACCAACTATCTTTTGTACGTGTCTTGAGCGAGAAAATCGTTGATAGCTAGTCGCTTCATCGTCGGGTGGAATAGGTGCCATATGGAGGGGAGGGGCAGTATATGTATAGGCCATTGTCCCGCATGACCATTGATAGGTAGATAATTCATAATTGGAGAGCTATTTCGATGAACGTTATTTGATACTACTTATAATGTTAATGTAGACAGGTATATTAGTCATGTCTGGTCTCAATAAAAAAAGATGGAACAATTTAACCCACCTATTTGATTAATAGGTAGCTTTTAATTAATAGTTATAAGTGTTTTGTATAGCAACTGTTGGTGTCATTTGGGACATGACCGAGCTTTGCATGTTTTTGTAATAAGTGTAATTTATCATACATATCCTTTTATTTTCTTAAACGTGCAGTTGATTTTTTTTTTAACCAGTATTCGGATTTAAACAAAATAACTTAAAAGATTCTAAAATAAGATTTACGTCACATTTTAGTTAATGTAATCAGCATTATTGTCGATGATAAATTAATGACTAATGTTTTATTTTAATTTGCTACTAGTAGCCGATGTTAAAATTAATTTGTTACTGCGATTGGAAACTGATAATGGATGAAATTAATAAGCCGGAAGAAAAACAATACAAATTAAGAATAGGTAGGTACAATAATATTTTGGTAGACTATGGAATGTATTAAAACTGACAAAATTTTAAAATAGTGATGACATATATTATTATCAGATCTCGTCAGCATTTATTATGTAAGCAATTTATAAATACCTAATTATTACTTGGTATCCCATCGTCGTCGCCGCGTCGTCGTGTAGAGTAAAATTTTTGTAAGTACCTACCTAGAAGATTGTCGTATGGTAGGAATATAATTATGAGTTTACGGGTAATTTAGGGTAAGTATATCTTGTTGATATACATCGGCAGAAAATTGAGAATTAAGTAGAAAATTTCACTGAAGAAAATGTTATTATTGTAATACAATAATAAAATAAAATAATACAAAAAATACAATAAAGTAATACAATAATAAAATTTTAATAGCCAATAATTTTGGTATTATTGAATTAACGCTCCAAAACGTTTAACAATCAAATCAAATCTGTTTATTTCGCCGTTACTCTTTGAAGGTACCGTTCCTGACCAGTTATTTTGCGTCAAACATCCTCACGCATGTCTCATTCATGCAAAATTAACTATATATTTTTATTATATATAGAAATAATATTTCGAAATTATTAATAAGTCAGCGCCACAAAGAGTTTGACGTGACCCCTGACCTAATCGACAAAACTAATCGTAATAGGATTGCGTACACTATAATTTAGTCGAGTCGATCAAGATATCAGATTCCAATGTATAACGTTATAAAATGTAGTCGCATCTATAGTTATTATATAATGATTGTTGGCCAATTAGCTTTAAAAGTAGGTGACGGTGAAGGTGAGTCTTTTAAGTTAATTAGTATGACTAAGATAGGTATATTTTGTGTAACTTTCAGGATAAAAAATTACATTCTAAAATCGAAAAAAAGTTACGAACGTACCCAGTAACATTTTCTTTAATAAATTACCATACAAACAATTTTTCGAACTTATTCACGATTTATATCAGTATAATGGATACAACACATGAGCATAATCATTCAAGAAACATGGTGATACGTGGTGGCATTCGAAACCGGTACTATTATCATAATCGATTATCTCGATAATAAAGTGTAATCGATGGATGCGCTATGCACGTGACATCTCTATGGAACTGCACGTGTACACAGATAAATAATAATGGGGAAATATTGTTTGGAGTTGTCGCTACTGTTTTCTGATTTATTATGGTAAGAATGGTTTATTGGTTAAATAATTTTATGAGGAGTAAACATGTTTATGACGGAAGCAACTCGTTTTCCAAGTGACATGCTATGAAATGGTCTCATTGTGATTTATGTTCTCTTTTTAAATGCAAAAGTAAATGCTGCTTGTCTTTGCGTGAGTACGAATATTTAACATTCGAATCATGTTTAGTCGATTATTATTCGGAAAACTTTAACTTAATCAATTTGTTTGTAAGTAAATGTAACTTACCGTAATCTCCTAAATGGTCATGTTCTGCTTCAGCGGGGTCTCTCTTGATGATTACGTGTTGGGCGCCATTTAGCACCTGTGATAACCTCTGTTGATCTTCCCTTTTTCTTTTCACTGGAAAATGTTTACGAAGACATGATAACAATTGTACCAACTTGGAATTTAATCGAACAGACTTGACTAACGACGATTTAAAACCAATAGTGAGGACTATAACGCTTTTAATAAGGATTCATAATATACGTATGAAACGTTTACTTAGCAAAGAAAAGTTTCGGTCTCTTTTTTTGGGTTAAAGTAAGAGCGTTAGTGGTGAACTCACCTAAAGGCAGTCCAGTGTCGATGGAGACCATGTCGGCCATGCTGGAGGGGTCCATGAACATCTCGTCGTCTTGCGCCGCCGATGTCATGGAGTCCGGGATGGGGCGGATCACCAGGTCGTGACCTATTGAGCCCTCCTGTGTAACAAGTAAGAAAAAGTATTATGTTTATATAGGGACCCGTGTATTAAGGAGGTTTATATTATGTCCTATACATGATACCTACTCCATTATTAGAGAGATTTTTCAAATGAGAAAAACTTGTAATAATACTTTTCTCAACCCGAGGATCGAACCTACCGGGTTTCTCACGCTCAACAGTCGTTAAGATTGCTAGGGAAGCAAGACTTGGAGAAGAAGAAGGTTTTGGAGTATATTGGTCATGTTTCTGTGTAATTTTAAAGACCAGAAACAGTCCACCAAATCAGGCGTGTTTCGATGCGACTTGTTTACACTATGATTTTTTTTGTTACTTTGCGCTACCCAGAAATAGGCAACTTTGTAAAATATGGAGGCGCATCTATCGCACTGACCACGCCCCAATATCAATGTGCCTAACGTTTTTCCAACTATTTTGGGGTCGGCTTCCAGTCTAACCGGATGCAGCTAAATACCAGTATTTTACATGGAGCGAGTGACTATCTGACCTCCACAACCCAGTTACTGGGAAACAAGATACCCCTTGGTAAGACTGGTTGTCAGACTTTCGGCCTTCTGACGACCCGTTACGACTATCAAACATACACGAATGACAGCCGGGACGAACGGCTTAACGTGCTTTACGAGGCACGGAGAAGTCGATAAGTAAAAATGGTACCCATCCACGGACCGCTGGTCATGTCTTCGAATTTTTTGTTCTAGGATATGCCGGCTTCCTCACGATGTTTTCCTTCACCGTTTTTGAGAGCAGTGGAGATGAAATAATTTACAAAAAATAAAGTGCTGGCATTTTTTAAGGCAGTAGGTTCCAATTAGGCATTCACAGTATGCTAATTCAAAGTCCGACCGAATTTCTTTTTTGTTTTCGGTTTTCGGCAATTTTCGGGCGAAATATCCATTTTCGCCTTTTTTAATGTCGACCCAAAAATATATATTCTCTGCCTTGACAGAGGTCTTGAAGTACAGGCATGATGTTATACCTATTTGTTATGTTATATATTATATTTGATTTTAATAAATTGTTTCAATAAGTTGAGACAAAACTGACAAAACTATTGTTTTTAAATTCATTCTCTTGCCCATATCCCAATTTATTTGAGGTCGGTGCAACATGTGTTTTTCAGCCATACTTCTCGATTAGTCATCATCTCTGTAGTCACCCCCTTTCTAGTCAACATCTTTTACACAGTCCATCCCTCGTTTCTTTGGTCTTCTCCTACTCTTAAAGCTTATAGGTACTTCTGTTTAAAATAACACATAACATACATAAACTCACGCCTTATTCCCATGGGGGTAGGCAGAATCTAAAGAACGCCACTTGCTACGATCCTTACATTCTCCTTTTGTTTTGTTAAGTTTAAAATAACACTTAACAAAAAGATTACTATCATAAAATAATATAAGTAGTAATTTAACGAGGTGTCTATAAGGAAAACGGCGGTAGATAAGGTTATGTACCTCCGACCAAGCAATCAAAAACTTTATGGTTACATATAACAATGTTGCTTCAAAATGCATTTTACGATTCATATTTCACAGTTCCATAATGAAACATTGCGAAGAACGTCTTTAATCAGATGCAAATATTATTTAAAATGCATTCATTTTTTTACCGCTTCTGTGGTCTAGTGGTAAGTACACCTGTCTCAGACCTAGAGGTCGCCCGGTTCGACCCCCAGTGGGAGCAAAATTTTTTACTCGGTTTGATTGGTGGTTAAGCTTGTTCTAAGTCCACCTGGCTAGCTACCACCATCTTATGGAAGTCTGTCGCCATAACAACAATGTTAACAGCATTGTTGTTTTTCGGCAGTTAGAGGTACAATGGTGTCGATAATTTAATTTAGTTTGTGAACAAGGGAATCGGCACCAGTGTTTCGAATTTCTTCTCAGAAGATATTACGTCTTACAAACAAACAAACCATTTTACATATTTTTAGTATTATTTTACAAGTTTAGATGACATCCACATAGAATAATTAGTTAGATCGTAATCGCGTCCGACTCGTCTTACAAATCGATCCTCTAATAGTACCTACTTGTCAGCTAGATATAAGTGTTGATGAAGTTGTTAATTTTATACAAAAACCTGATAACTATAATACTAATTAGCAAACTCGTTTGTTCTCGTGGTTCTGCTCCTTTAAACAGATGTAAGAGCTACCAGTTAGTCAATTTATTAAGACGAATTTAGCCGGTTTTAAGACGAATTTGACGAATTTATTAAAAGTTTTCAACAATCCCGACAATCAAGTAACCGTAAAATTAATAATATATGGGTTAAGTGGGAATATGTGGGTCTCTGATTAGTACTGTCAAAATCCATGTTTGATATTTTGTTCCGTTCAACAAAATAGCGACAAGCTGCAGTTCTAAAAGTCTACACGAGATTTCGCAACAGTTTTATGGTTCTTCAGTGATTTTTTTGCGCCTAAATGATAAATCGCTTGTTCTTGGTAAACATTTGAGAAATTGTATTGATAAAACAAAATGGCGGTGTTAGTTCCGATTTTTGACATGCGCCAAAAATTATTTGTAGGTAAGTACTAGGTACAATTGTAATTGAACATTCTCTCAGAAATCGATGGTTAGCTAACAATAGGCAATGCAAAATGCCTCAAAGAGTGTCTGATCTTCATTACTCAAAAACCTCACACCTCACCTAAGAGACTGTATCTTTAACTTACTTACTGACTGTATCATTACTCCTAAAACTTTTTTTTAAATCCACGAAGGCTATTCAAAAACTCACAGCTTATATTCTCGTTCACACCTACATACTGCGGGCTGGCTGTTGAGCAATCGACCTTAGTCTTGTTTGTAACGCCATTGTGTCTATGGTCTCACAGTACTAGATGTACACTTTTGATAGCAGTAAGAGTGGCTTGGGTTTTAATATTGCGATTGGTTGATGACTGTACGACAAGTAATAAAGAGTTATTAAGAATAACACCGAACACCGAATATTTAGTTAGATGTAAACAAGTATTTGGAAACTTCCCAAATTACGTTTTTACATCTACTTAAAACTAAATATTCGGTGTTAAGATATTTATTATTGCATTTCATAGTCAATATTCTAGTTCACTAATTGACCACATTTCATATTTTCATACAGGAATATTGCCAAATTAATCAAAACAGCGATACATTTGACATCTATTTGCGACGTTGCCAACTTTCCGAATGCACCCTCTTAAGTTTTTAATAAGAATCTGGGTTTCTGTTTGCGTTTATAAGAATTGGGTCTATGAACACATACAAAGATAGATAGGTACAAGAGGATTTCTAGATTTTTTTTAAAGACAGAAATGGCGGTAGATTTTGAAGCGAGAATACTAACCTAAGGTTAGAAAAGAGACGAATATACGGTCTAGATATGTATGGAGGAAGAAGACGTCATATATTGTACGGACCCCAAATAAATCGTGATAAGGGCATGATAATTATTGAAACGAAAATTAATGAAACAGCGGTCAATGGTCGGTAGGAAAATCGGAGAAGTGATAACATGGAATTTTTAAACTAACCTGTTAAACCATTGGACGAAATACTGTAATCAAGGCAACTAATGATTGAAAAAACACCTAAATCGTTAAAGTCATTGAAAGATCAAGCTAAAGCGGACATTGAAACTTTTTACAAAGCTTTTTCTGTCAAAACAATCGCTGTATATCCTTGACTCAAAAAAAATTAACTATCGTCTAACAATTTTCGCAGCCTGTCTGATACGCTATTCATGATTAGTTTATTAGTATGCAAATATACTCAAAAACGTGAATAGCCAAAGCCACTTCCTCTCTCAATTTAGTAATTTTCCTGTGAATAAATCTTGGAGATAACAACCACGCCTGCTTGTACTGTACTGTAAGTCTAGTGGTCGGAAAGGGGACTGCTTGCAGGTGGGGCTAAGTATTTTTGAGTTAGGCCACTAGGAATTTCCCGATAGCCACCTGGATTCTGGATTTGTGCCCAGTTTGCAATAACCTCGCCCCTTAATACATGGGACATAACTGGCGAAATGGGGTGTACCAACTATAAAATTTGTCAAAATCTCTATTTATTCTTACAAGGTATACAAGCGTTTGGTTATGCACAACAACCTCGCCCATAGTAACAAAGTTTCTTCCATGATTCTTCATTTCATAATCTTTACTAGTCACGTCTCTAGTTTCTTACATAGTTTATGGTTAGCATTGACATTGGGACGTGTCCGAAATCCAGAGATTGTCACATCCTGTTGAATGTATGACGTTTTATGTTAATCGCGTCAAATCAAATCCAAGGTCTATCCTTTGAATATCTAGAAAAGCTTAAGTTGTCAATCAAAACCTTATTTATAAAGGTTTTGATTGACAACTTAAGCTTTTCACGTTTGAATTTAGAATATTGTCTTTCAAAGCAAAGGGACACCCAACATTCAAGCTAGGACAGGGCCACGGAATATCGATAGCACTATTAATCAGTTGCAATTTCAATAGTTCAGTAGTTATTAATCTTTCAATTAATACGACGTAGATAAACTATTGAACAACGAATTATATGTGAACTTTGGCTTTTGTATACAGCAGCAGTTTAATGTATGACGTTTTATGCAAATGGCGCCAAATATTACAACAGCTGTTATATTTATTAATAAATTCATTCTTGACACGCATCGTTTAATAATTGTGTTAAGGCCCTTTAATTATTATTAAGTTGCCGGTCTCGCTGCTTTAATTTTGTTCAGTGGAGTAACTTAGTAACATTATACTGTGGTTGGTAATTCGCAAATTATAGTAGGTCAACCTTTTGGGACATGAAACTGCAAGATTTAAAGTGTGTTCGAATTTTGAATTTTTGAATTCATTAGTGGCCAGCATGCAGGTCCATGGTGTAGTTTGTAATCGATTAGATAGTTTGTCGATTTTGGCAAAAAACTGCTTGTCGGTACTACGTTCAACATAGAGGTATGAAGGTATGGAAACTTACCACAACCAGCTTGCCATGTTTGGGATGTCTTCTGATAAGAAGCGCGGCTCCATTCTCCTCATCCTGGTATAAGTCGCCAACATCTTCTTCATCATCCTGCAAACAAAGGACATAAACATTACAAACTTGGACAATTTTGAAAATGTATTTTTGTTTTAAGAAAAATCTCTGGTGAGTCTAAAGTTTCTACCAGACAAGTTAAGAAATCATAATATTATGATACACATCTGCTTTTTTTTAATTCAAAATCTCAAATAAAGGCCAGTTGTTAAAAATCTCGCACTATTTTGTACTTCTGATATCACAATTACCGAGCCTATCAAAAAATAAGAATGCGTGGTGTTCCGCACATTACATCAAATATCTCAGGACCACAGTTTAAACAATAGCCAGTAAGGTAATTCCAAAAATTAACATTAATAAGAAAAACTAAAACTAAACCGATTCAGTGACAAAATTTCAAATGCATCTAGCTAGCTTAAACGTCAAATAGCGTGGGAACTCACAAATCGTGATCAGAATGCCCGAGACGGAGGCTGGGCGTGATATATTTATTTACTTATCTCTGCGTATGTGCCTAGTCAAAAACATGCGTTTTAACTTCGTGGTTTTCGTTTAAAACAAAGGATTTCGCATTACTTTTACTTTCATTGTTTTCCTGCGTGGATTTTGTGCTGTTATGGCATGGGCCTTGGAGAATTGTATGAGCACCGTTTCAAATCCATGACATTGAATTGTTTTTTTTTTTTGGGAATGGCATCTCGCTAGTCAACCTTGGAGATTGGCTACTTAACTACTCAGACTATCCTGTGGATGCCTTAATAAACTAAGGCCTCCAGGCAGGGCATACAACTTAATAAACTAAGCGACTACATGCTAAGGGCACTCCTGTGGGGTCCGGACCTCGGCTTTCGGCGTCGCTGGGGTAGGGCAGCAAGAGACTGGCTGGATCGGATCGTAATTAGTTAGGTACGAATTTAAAGCTACAGGCTTAGCGGCACGGGGTGGCTCGAGAAAGATTTGGGGCGGATAAGCGGAAAGATTTGAAATAGCTGCCAGATTTTTATTTAAATGCTGGATTACACCCTAGAACTATGGCAACTCTTTGAGAGATAGGTTAAAAAAACTATCTGCTTCATAGAGCATAAGCATTACAAAGTTGACGTTACTTAATTAACACGTCAAAAGTTTAAAACCTCATTTCACTAAATGGAACTTTATCTAAAGATTCTTAACATAACGTAGTTTGCATCATAGTTTTACCTTCAGCCTAGTCATACATGCTAATTTATGATTACCAGACCAACAGTCTTGAGGCACAAAATAAATATCGTGAAATAAGGAAATTCCCAACAGTGGCCACGAGATTAATAACGTCATTCTAAGAAATGAACCTTCATATTTTTTTACTTAGGTACTACCTGAGTGTACCTACTCTGTCAAGAAGTAGGTAATAAATCTTCCTCTTCCTTAACCACAGAGACACAGCATAGCCTAAAAAAACTTTTTACAGAAAAAAAAACAATCAACTTCCAAAAAAAAACACTACTTACAAAGTTAAAAATAACTTTAATTTCGGAAATCGGTGTCTTTGGATATATTTCTTTTTTCATTCACTCTTATTTTTGGTGCCTGCCTAACCCTTAACAATTCGTATAACTTAACTTAACTTATAATGCTTGCTATGTAAACAACGGTGACAGGAAGTATTATTATAACATCATCAAGACACACAAAGTGGATTAAATACTTATTATCGAAGCTAACACAAAAATTACCAAAGCCAAGCTAATAAAATGTATGTAGGACCACCGCGCAAGATTCCTCTACAAAAAGAAAAAAATAATTTTCGAAATCGGTCCAGCCGTCTTTGAGTAAACGAGGAAAATACATTTAAAAAAAAGATTCTGACTGCTCTGAGAACCTCCTCCTTTTTTTAAGTCTGTTATAATAAATACCGTAGTAGGCAACTCCCTAACATAGAGATCTCCCCTGGATAGAGAGAGAAGGATCGATTTTCTAAAGCTAAGCAAAATTCTAATCTCGTTTTTACGATCGCCAATAGAGAAAAAGAAAACTAAACAGGGCGGAAATCTTTTTTCCAGATTTCCAAGTCACACTTCCTTTAACTTGACGTCTAAACCTGCAGTTTGTTCCACATTGCTTAGCACACACATAGAACGTCACGGATTAGTAGAAAAGGAAATATTTTACAATAGATACCTATCGTAACATTTAACCTCGGGTACGATCGTGTCTCATCGGGTATTTTCGAGTGTCAAATTTTAACTGTTAATGTTGTGCACAGACGTGTGATCTGTCAATATGATCTGTCATTATTGGTTCTTAATTAATCTGTCCCTTAACTATAGAATTTTGTTTATGACTGCTCTTTCCATTTCATCTATCCTTACCTACGTCATTTGAGGACATAATATATACAGAAAGGACCCTGATTTATTCGAAACCACATTTATTCAAAATCAAAAATTAAAGCCACAGTCATAATGTAGTTTTCATAGATTGGCAATAATATTAATTAATATGAGTTTAAGGATAGGTTTTCTCAATAAACATCAATTAATACTTACAACTTGCAACGAGGCCGTAATATGCAAATTATTTAATAAAATAATATTATAACTTATGAAGACATAAATAAGAATATGCTTCCGTGGTCCATCTCATGATGAATATCATCTCACGATTATTCACATACAAAGAATATAACTACAAGACCATTTAATATTTATAGTCATGGAGATATTTTCGAGTTATTTTCACGATCTTAGCATAAAAGGAAGTGTAAGCAAGGAAATAATTGTCTATGACACATTTGTTGTTATAAAATATAGCCCTGTTGTCCTTTCATGATTTCCGCAACCCTTCAATCTGACAATGAGAAAAGACGGCGCGGGAAAACTTGACAGGAAAACTAAGATGGCGCAAAATTGAAGGAGGTTGCTTCAAATGAAATTGGGATCATATTTTATTATTATCAAGCGAGTATTGTATCCAATGTAACCATGCAATCTAATGTTTTGTAAGAGATAGGTATGTAATTTTAAGAGGTTCAAATCTATCTAGTTCAGGAATACAGGAACTTTCAATTAAGAGTAAAAGACAGAAATTCTGAGATATAAAACTCAAAAATAGTATCAAAAAAGTATTAATAAGCAGAGTTGAACCTCCTTAATTGCAATATTTAAACAAGGAAGTACCTAAGTAACTATTTGTTTCACGGTATCGCTACGTATGTGTTGTTTGCCACTATAACCTCACTTCTGCGCAATTATCCATTTTATATGCTGATACGGTAATAAAAGGAATGTGGTAGACGCTTCCTCCTATGTTTATTATATTAGTTGATAATTGCAGCGTAGTACACGATGTACTTTCTGCCGTCATCATCTTTACCTTAGTACTAACACAATGAAAGAGGAACTACCTATATAGGTAAATGAATGAAACCCGTCTAATTATCAAGTGTTTGTAACAATTTATTGAAGAGTTCAAATACCCTTAATTAAAATAATAATTAGGTTCAATGACATGGAATATTCAAAACTTCAAAATTGTTATCTACAAAAATGTCCCAGTGGCCCAGTGGTAACGGCCACGACCTACGAGTAATAGGTCGTACGAGTAGGTTCGGATCCAGACGGATGCAGGTGGCATAAAAAACATGGCCGTCTGTATTATATTTACGTACGAGTACTGTGTTTATGGTAATTATTTTAAGTGCAGAGACACCTTCTCCCTTTAAGATAAACTGCAGTTTTCAACAATATTTACTCGAAGGACTCATCATATTTACTGTTTGCAGGAATCAGCAAACAATTAGGGACTACTCACACTTATTCAGCTCTATTCAGCGTTTGCCCATAGAAAACAACGATTTTGTATGACACGCGTACGCGTCCTTTCAGCTGCGGATAGCTGAAAGGACTCGTACGTAAAATCGTTGTTTTCGTTAAATCGTTAAAATCTATGTGTGGTGTGTATTTTTTTAATGTAGGCAAGGCACACAATATCGCCAGACAATGCTGCGAGGGTTCGAAATGTACAATGTAGGAGAAAATTAAAGTAGTTAAAGAAATAATAAAAGAAAAGGAACGAGACAGATTGAGGCGGCATGGCAAAGGTGCCTAAGGCTGTTTGTCCACAGCCACGCCACCGTCAATGGACGTTAACGAGAACGACATGACGGCGCCGAAGTAGCGATACATATATTTACTATGGCCGCGTGTCCGCTGCACACAATGGTCAAAACTATAAGATCCTTAATACACAAGTAGAAATATACAGTACTGCAACCGACCCTCTAGGATTGTATCCTACTTTTGGAGGTAGTCCACTTCCATTCAGAAGTGTATTTAAATTAAAATAGTTTATTGCTGAAAAATCTCAATTCTCGTCGACGTCCCGTTGACGGTGGCGGTGGAGAAAAAGTGTAAACCTTTAATCATGCTTTAGATTTTGATCTAGCTTAGCAATTAATTTGCTAAACAAGATCAAATCCATTAGTAGTTCCAAAACACTGCTTGAAGTCACGCCCGGAATAATTATTTGGATTAAAAGTCTATTGAATTGTTAAAATTGTGACAAATACATACTTAATTTAACCAAATCCATTGTCTATTTAGTGTAGGTTGTAAAATATAGTCGAAACTGAATAAAACATCCGTTTATAATGGGCATTAAATTCTTCCAGTATTCAAAGAATAATGCAATTTTATCTGTGGTTTTACTCCAATTCTGTCAGTTCATAATTCAAGTAGCACCTTTACATTAATTCGTTTAATTTATTGATTGGGCATTGTTTTGTTATTTTTGGTTCCAGATGACAATATACTTTTTTGAAACTAAGCCAGTTCATTTGTTGTCTAAAAGTTTAGGAACAATTAACAGAAAATACTTATTTTGCAGTCAACTGTAATAAGTTAGCAAGAAAAAATCAATCAGCTTAGCCTTTTCCCAACTATATTGGGGTTGGCTTCCAGTCTAACCGGTTACAGCCGAATACCAGTCTTTTACACGAAGCGACTACCTATCTGACCTCCACGAAGTAACTGGGTAATAAATACAATGCCCCTGGGTAAGACTGGTTGTCAGGCGTTCGGGCTTCTGACGAGTCGTAACGACTGTCAAAGATCCACGAATGAAATCCAGGACCGACGGCTTAACGTGCTTTCCGACGCACGGAGGAGTCTCGGTATGTAAAGGTGGTCACTCATCCACAAACCAACCCCGGCAAGCGTAGCTTAACCTGATGGATCGACCCGTGCGGCTGATATTACTTAGCCACGAGCCTCCGCAATAAGTTAGCAAGAAGTTTATTTTTATTCTCCTATTGTTTTCCATAAATTATCTAGCAATTTTCAAACTGCCTGTCTGTCTGTCTGTCTATACTGTCACAAATGTAGGTATTTTCTAAAAACAGCAACTCGATACACTAAACGAAAAACGCCAAATACGACAGGAGATACCTAAGCCCTCCTTTAATCCTGCCGGCCAACTCTATTGCATAAGTTGTGAACTTCTGACTGTGGATTTAATACGAAATTAGGTCTGGTGAGTCATACACGCTAGGAAATAATAATTTCATGGGGTTGCTGTTATCGAAATCAATATAGGTATCTTTTCAAGACAATAAATCATCAAAAATGAACCTTTTCAAGAAAGAAAAGAAAAAAAGAAAGAAAGAAAGAATAATGTTTATTTGGACACAGTTCGTGAAACACATATACAAAAAACAATCATAAAAAAAAGTGAAAATAATGCAACAATAGTGAGTGCCAAGACAAAGACAAAGACGAATAATCAATAATAATGCATAATGTATAATAATTAATAATAATGCATCATATAATTTGCATATCACTAAGATCTGTCACTTGACGTCAAATACAGCTTGTTGACAGTAAATGACAAGACAAACGTAAAAACATCAATAAATCAAAATGCAAGTATCCTCACAAGAAAACCGTGAGAATAACGTGAAAAACAAACAATTTGCTAAGAGGATGTTCCTCGTTCATATGCTAATTGCTCACTGCAGCTTGTTTATTGCACTATTGCAATTATTATTAATAATGTGACGTCAATATTACGTCTATTACTTTTGATGAAGCACCTTTTATAATAAAGGAAAAATATCGATATGAATAACTTCTCTATGGTTCTTTTGTTCTGTTTTGTTTGGATGTTAAAAGACAAAGAAAATATTTGAAGCCAGTTAGGGCAGATTCGACCAAACAGGAATAAATTTTATCCGCGGAATAAGATTTACCTTTGACAGTTTTCATATGGAGAAACTGTTGTTCCGCAGATAAAATTTATTCCTGTTTGGTCGAATCCACCCGTAGGGAAATAGGTAGGAGTACGCGCCACGAAAGAACAACACAACACATCAAATTTGATGGGAGCAGAAAAGGTGCCTGGTGTAAAGAAAAAAATAAAAAATAAATATGAGGCACAGTTTAAGTTAGGAATCGTTAATGAAAGTTGATACTTTTGCACCCATGCCTCGGTCCTAAGACCCTGGCCCATTACAAACTGTTGTCATAAAACGCGATTTAAAATTGGAATGGCTTTCTGCAAACAATAATCAATTTCACTGGGTCATAGAGCTACATAATTGCTCTCGGATTACACTCATTCACGTAATACAATCGCCATATTGTCGCGTAAATTACGCGTCTGTTCGCACGTAATCGTTAACGCATAAGTGTGACCATTTTGTATTTTTAGGGTTCCGTACCCAAAAGGTGCCAACGGGACCCTATTTGCTGTCACAGGGCATTGAAATTTTCACAGTGTGTGTTACTATAGCCGCTATATAGTAAAAAAAAAAGTTAAAACAAGAAAAGGGGGTCCCAGGATACAAGAAAAGTATTTTTTTGGGCTTTCTTTACTAAATTATAAAAAAATGATTTAAATACTGTACGGTGGTAACTGGTACGGAACCCTTCGTGTGGGAGCCCGACTCGCATTTGGCCGTTTATTTTTTGTATTGGATAGTCTCGCTCGCGTATAGATACTTGCTAACGTAGGCAATGAAATACATAAAACCTTATTAATTACATTTTTAATAAGGTAAAGCACTAAATAATATATAATGCCAGGTACCTAATGAACACAAACACGCGTAAATCTTAAAAGCACGTGCATGGTCGTCATCAGTCAGCCGGTGCGCAGACGCACGTGATCGCTAACGAGATGACATTATCATTTCTAATCATTACGTTTTTATGCTAATTATAAAATATATTTTTATTTTTGTAAATAATCTTTGATCTTTGTAATATTCCTCTACCTATGAACTATATTTCTTTTTAATTTTATTTATTAAGCGAGTCAAATGTCAAACCTTTTTTTTCATTTTAGACCGAGGATTGAGTTAATTAACATAATGGTGCTTAGCTTCCGTGAATACAAACATAAATAAACTCACGCCTTCTTCCCATGGGGGTAGGCAGGAACTACAGACCGCCACTTGCTACGATCCTTACATAGTCCTTTTACTTCGTTTACATCAATACATCTGGCCAAAACACACGTATCGTACTTTACACTTATTATTTATTTTTTTATCTGCTGTAAATTTTTGTGTGCCTTTTAGCTTGTGTTAATAGTACATTTCTGTCGCGGCCCGCAACTCGGACATTGATGGATACGTGAGTCCATCAATGCCTGGTTGCGGCCAAGGCTTGAATAGTGCTTTTCTCAAATAATGCGCGGAAATTCAAACAAAGTAAATTAATTATAAATTCCAGAATCAATGACGAACAACGATAATTTTTAGGCGCCAATGTGTTCATTTGTTTCTTCTTTACTTTAAATCGCAATTTAAATAAAATGTTTGATAAGTAACCGCCTTGGTTGTCATGTGTTGAAGTAAAATAGTAATTTATTTAGCCGCTACACTACAGACAGATATGGATTTTCATAGTAACATTGCTGGCCGCATCGTCACTTGTTTTTGACCAGTACAGCAATTTCGATTTATCTCGAAGTAGGTTGTCAAAATAATGTTCGAATTTCCAAGCATGTTTGAGAAAATAAATGTATTTCCTTTCTTTTTTCGTAAATATTCCATTTTTTTTAAACACACCACTACTATACAACCATGTGATGGTCACATAAAAGACAGGTGATGAGAAGATGTACTGTCAGAATAAAAATATAAATACCATAAACAACACTGCCACGTGCCGATAGCGCAAAACGCAAATATATGCTAAGATAAAGTAATAGCCCATATAAATTGTAAAAATATTCATAATGGAGGCTAATCATACACATGATTGGACATAAAAATCTGTGGTAATACATAAATAAAATTAAGTTACATTTCGTTTGAATAATTGTTTCGCCACAATTTTGATACAAACTCAAGAAAAAATAATTGAAAGATATTTTCTGCGGTTATGTATTCTTAATAACATTTAATAATAAAATAACCCGCTTTTATTTAGTCAGATTAGTTTCCATTTGAAACCCACGGTGCTATTCTATAAAAATCTCACTTCACCTAAGATTTCATGGTAAGAAATTTAAGAATATATCGGCTGTAGTGCCATAGATACCTAGGTATCATTGGTGCTACAGGTTTTTAATCATATAAGGTAGGTAGGTAGGGTAGGCAGGTTGGTAGAGTGGGGTAGGTAGGTAGGTACGCCGTAGATACTCGTAAGTACTTAGTACTACCCGTGCGAAGCCGGGGCGGGCAGCTAGTAAATAATACATTGTAACATAAGTTCAACATTCTTGTTCAAATTGCAGATTTGTGCAAGAGCAGCTTCTATAAATTCAGGATCAACATCTCGACTACATATTATGGGATAACCGATCATAAAGTATGGATTAGGGTCGAAAGCGCTGGAAAGTGCTCAATAAACGTTTAAAATGTGGGACGTACTAACATTGTTGTTGTGAAATCAATTGACCCATAATTTTATGCTTTACTTGATTGTATGACCTGTTATAAAGTTATGTATTTTTTTCGGCCAAAGGGGGAAAGGACAACAAACATAACATATTTTAAATATTTGATATGAAAATGCATTTTTTTTTTAAAGTAAGAAATTCTTTATGGAAAGCAAAACTAACCTTTTGGACATGTTTTATCTGCTTTTCTACAACACACAAATAGTTAAGTTACTGGTTTCTTATGGGATGCCCGAAGAACAACCATAGAGCCAAGAACACCGACACGTGCTGGAAAAGACTTTTCATAAATATGTGAAAAATTACAAAATCAGCAGCCAGTATTTCATTCTCGGAATGCAACTAATTGAAACTGCCATTCGCAATAATAGCACGATCAGCGCGTAAAATCAAAGTTCTCCATTTCATATTCACCTCATATCTATTCAGCTATACCGTATTTATGTAAATTCTTATAAATGTAAGTACAAATTCGGCTCTCCCAGCCACGTGTGCGAGTCGATGTTAGAATAAAAGCAAACTCATTATAATAACTAGCTGTATTTAAATTACAAATGAGTTTTATGATCGTTCGCAAATTGTGACCAGATTACAAAATGTTTAATTTTCTATGTAGGTATAGATGGATAATGTGTTTGTAAGTTTTTTGAGGTTGGTCACATCAAGAATTGTATATTCATGGGAGTCAGGATTTTTTTGGGCAATTAGCCACTTACTGAATGCAATGTAGACGTTATATATGAAAGGTACTGTTGCCTATCTTGCCGTTATTGCATTAATAATCCAATGAATGCAATACCTACCTAATGCTGGAACAAAAAGAAGTAAGATGTCGCGTATGCAAGTCGTTAGCAAGTTCGGTTACTGTACTATGGTACCAATATTGTATACATTAAAAGTTTAGAACAGCCGCTCTGTTCTGTAAAAATCTCACCGTGAAAACTTAGGTGTTTGAAGTGAGCTGTCATTCCACGTGATGCTAGAGATTGACACTATTGACAGCTCACTTCAACTAACTTTTCATAGTGAGATTTTTAAAGGATGTAGTAGCAGTTATGAACTCCCGAACTCTTCACCTTTTATTTTACGACTATTAAAATCATCCAATACATGCTATTTATAAAACTAGAGCAGTTTGTTGGCGGTCACCTTCTTAATGCAAATTCATTATAATAATAGAAGAAGTGGTCTTCCACGTAAAATTTAATAACAAGACAATATTAAAAGAACTAATCAGTAATATTATGAACCTGATAAGATTTTATTGAAATCAATTAACATACTAGAATATTGATTCGAGACGCAATAATTATATAATCAGTTATTAGTAGTATTGATCCATAAATCGGACCATAGAGTTTTATGATTTTAAAGATAGCAGTGGTTTGATTAAGAACATCTCTTCTCTATGATTTTTTCACGTGGGTTGACAGTTCAAATACAGCTATGGTTCGAATTTCTGCCATAAAATATGAAATTGAATCTAGTTTCATAAATAAATTCATTAACATAAATTGATTTGCGAATTAGTATTTTATTTTAACGACCAATGGTATGATAGAAACAAAACAAAAATAGCGTGTAGGTACTAATAAAACTGAATAGTAATATAAAATTATGTTTTATTAATGAGTTTACATAAGCGAATCTTTTTATTTTTGATGAAACAGATCTTAAGGAATATTACCGAGATTATATAAGAAAAAACTCTATGTGATAAATCAATGATATTATTTTATCATCTGTGCTGATTAAATAGAACTTTTGTTTTTACCGATTTCAAAAAAAAGGTGGTTATCATTCGGTACGTATGTGCAATATTATTGGAACTGCAATATATTCACATAATTATGATCCAAACACATATGCAAAATGTTATAGGTGTATGTATTTATGTTTGTCCACGCATTTCTCCGAAACTATTAGTTAGATCGTGACCATTTTTTATTGGCTTACATTTAATTCAACTTACGGAACAGTGCAAGTTTCATCTGGATCTGTTCAGTAGTTTTCAAGATATGGACTAATACGTATAAGTGTGGCGGACTGGCTTATTGATACGAGCTACGGGTGTGGTGTGAAAGGGAAAACATCTCAAAACCTTGGTCAACCACAACTGAAAAGTGAAAAATAAAAAACTTTTTTACAAAAAACACAACCGACTTCTCCACAGTTCACTTTTGCTGTTTTTGGAAGTCAGTTGTCTTTTTTTGTAAAAAGTTTTTATGTACGACCCAGTTTGAATAAAACCTCTTTGAAATGATAGGTAACTAGAAATCTAATCAAACCTAGAACGACTATGAATATTACGCAATCGTGTATTCAAATATGCGTTTCATAAAAATAACTGTTAGATATAAAATCTAGGCGTGGTTTGAATTAAAACAACTACATATCTTGTTGATAGACATTGAGAGGTTTAGGTTAAATAATAGAGTTATTGCTACGTAATAGTTATGTAAGGATTGTTTTATGCAGACTGTAGCCTGAGGGTAAAGATTATGATACCGCTTGCCTCTATTTTATTTTTCTTCTTCATTTTGAAGGTATACACAGGGTTATTGGTTATATGTATGTCGGCAAACCGTTATGGGGATGTAGGAGGTCATTTGCAACCAAATGACCCCTTTTGACTCCTATGCAAATGTCTAAAAAATTCGAGTCATTTATTTATTTCATACATTTTGAAATATAAGATGTCAAATTACTCGAAAATGGTTGACATTGGCATAGGGGTCATTTGGTTGCAAATGACCTCTCCTACATCCCCATAACGGTTTGCCGACATATAACCGATAACCCTGTATATATTTCTTAATACGAGTATAGCCAATTTCTTGCGGCGTCAGAGGCGTTGTTCCGATCGTCAAGGGTCCAGGTGAACGGACATTTGGGATACTCTAGATAATATCTATTTCATTCATTGTTTTAAACAAAAGGCATGAAGCTACAAAGTGAACTTAAACTGTGGGTTCTGATATTGTCAGCTGCTGCCTTGAACTTTATAGGATATAGTGTTTATAGGGTCCTGGGTTCGATTCGCGGGTCGGGCTGAGTGTTATCGGGTTTTCCATCTGAAATTTCTCAGTAGCAACACGGTGTCTGGATTTGTGCCCGTTTGATGGCAATATGCTCGCCCCCTATTAGATGGAACTTAAACATAACATACAATTACGTATATGCCGAAGCACGCCTGTATCCCCCGAAGGCATACCCTTCGGGGGATACAGGCGTGCTTCGGCAGAGGTGTACTTCTGCCTAACTCTTCGGGTAATACATGCGTGATGTTATGTTATGTCTGAGGGATTCCTGAGAACCCTTCATTTTTGAAAAACAAGTACCTACTCGGGCGTACAACAAGATATCGGACAGACAGGAAAAATAATATTTTCTCAAGTCGAAGGTTAAATCGGTTACTCGCCATTGGAAATTTCTGCAAAAACTACCTCAAGTTTACCGGCCTTTTTTGAACCACTCCGTTATATGGAACCAAGTTTAGGTTAACGACCTCTACATCTTATTATACACAATTAGTCCTATCATTGACCCCACTAATTAACGCAG
This sequence comes from Eupsilia transversa, assembly GCA_914767815.1. Classification (NCBI taxonomy): domain Eukaryota; kingdom Metazoa; phylum Arthropoda; class Insecta; order Lepidoptera; family Noctuidae; genus Eupsilia; species Eupsilia transversa. The sequence goes on along the minus strand of OU611894.1, from coordinate 7,026,013 downwards.
CCCTCCAATTATTGAGCTGTAAAAATGTCCTTTATAATTTATACCAGGTTATCAAACACGGATTTGAGTCCATCCATGGACTATTGTAATGTTATTAACAAACCTTTTGGATTAATCATAAAAAGATCTAAAATGAAACTGATCAATAATATTGATATGCAAATTAGTGTTTTTCAAAATCTTTGTGGATTGAAGAAATTTTTCGGTTTATAATTGTATATCGAAATGTTGTAAAAATGTACTGAAAATTGTACGTATTCTGTCATAGTCAGCTTCGACTATAATCTAAATTCTATTATGACATAAATGAATAATAAATGACTATAGGTACATCGACGCCAAACCTGTTACCATGGATTCCTGAAGCTCTCTTCCTCTCTCCGTCTTTGCTGAGCCCGACAGGGTCCATTACGATCGTAATCCTGTCGGGCTCAGCAAAGACGTCTTTGTAAAATCTACCACCTAGATCCACATTGTGAAAAGCAATAAGTAGTTATATTGAGTATTGAATAAACAACAATAATATCCCTACAGACAGAAATAGACATAAATACTTAAACAGTGTTATAATTACGTACCTAGTGTCAAAGACAACTTGAAATACTAGAACCTAGACTACAAACACGAATCCTAACCTCGATCTAGGCGTTTGAATCGATCTTAGAGCATTAGCGATCAAGGTAACTAAAAGTATAAATGAACAACAAAATGTAGGTGGGTACTAACTTGTTTTAGTACTTTTGACACCGTTTTCGGCTTCTGCAGAATACATTATGTATTTATGTTAATAAGTCTATTAGCTAGAACTAGAACTAGACCTAGGCAGACATCTAAAACGTCAATATCTAGATTATATGGTAATTTTGTTTTCAACTATGATTTTGTTGTCTATTACCTACTGTTTTTAGGGATTTGACGTACAAGTTGTTTGTTTATAGAGCATGGCGTTTTTTAAATTGAGTTCAGGTACACGTCTATGTTTTCTAGTAGCGTTACAGACTTGTCTTTACATGTGACTATTCGTCATGACTATTTTTACAAGCTTTTTTATCAAGAAATAATTTTTGGAAGGACGTGGGCGCGGGAAAATAATTCTTGGCAGGACTTGGGGGAGGCTTTTGCCCAGCAGTGGGACAGCAAAGGCAAAACAAAAACAAAAATTGGCAGTAGGTGTTCTCCTGCACAGACAAAACTAATCACTAATATATGTTTAACATAAGAAATGTTGTTACTCTGTCTGTTACATTTTATAACCAAAATGGTGTTATAAAACATGTGATAGTAATCTCTAGGGTTCATTTTCGAGGACAAACAAGCCTTTAAAGTCAAATATATTAAATGAAATAGGATTATAATAACAAAACTGCTCTAGTTCACAAATTAAACAGCGTTATAGAATACAAAACAGAAGCATTTTGTTTACACTGTAAGGTTGGGCGCATATTACGTAGGATTTTTGCTTCGATCCAGCCTGTCCCTTACTGCCATCCCCCAGCCACGTCCCTTAGCCTAGGTCCGTACCCCATAGAGGGTGCCCGCAGCGTGTACACCCTTTCTGATTAGCTCGGTATGTGACGCATACCGAGCTAATCAGAAAGGCTCAATTGAAATATAGGCGCTCGGTAAGCGGTCGGTAAGCTTTCGGTACCGCGTATACCGAGCATGCTGTTGTCGCACCGCTGCTGTACCGACAAATCAGTAAAGGGCCTTAGTTTATAAGTTTTATGTCCTGGCTGGACGGGTTACTTTATTAAGGCATCCACAGGATAGCCCGGTTAACGGTCAACAACATCCTAGATTGACCGGCTAGATGTTTTTCTAAAATAAGAATATCTATGGTTTTTTTTTCTTTTCGAGTAATACTACCAAAATGCTTCGATCCAGATAATTTTGTTTTTACTAGAATAGTCATGGTAAAGTTAAGCGTAAGGACCTAGCCAAGCTACTTCCTAGGCCTATTTTCGCATTTAAAATCAAGTGGAACTGTAAGGTAAAAATAAATACTATCCCCTCTAAATTAATAGTTATTTCATTCCAGTTAATACAACTTTTTTCATTTCCCGACGACTTTTCGCGAAAGTTTCGGATGTTCATGTCAAGTATACCCATTCGGTCGAGTCGGGAAGTAGTTCCCTAATTAATTATTTGCAACTTGTAAGTGACAGAAGTCATCACAATGTGTTGCAGTTAATATTTTAACACACATTTGCTATTAAGGTGGATGCTCCAAGGTAACCAGCGAAATTCAAATTTTGCTGATTCTAATGATTATTATTTTATAAAACCATATTACCATATTTGTTACGGTCGCAAATCATATTTTAATCAACATACAACCTGACACTGACCTGCAAATTGCAAAAAATGCAAAAAAAATGGATCTTAAGTAACTTCCTTACTGATTGCATTCAATGATTCACGCTACACGTGTGGGGCGAAGTTCAAACACTGAATGAGAATCGTCAATCCACTATTTATCGGTTAATAGTTAATTTCCTCTCAGTGGTTTACAATTAAAAAAATCTATCTATACTAATGTTATAAAGAGGTCCGAGTTCTGAGTTTGTATATAGGAGGTAAGCTTCGTAACTACTGATCCGATTCTGAAAATTCTTTCACAAATGAGAAGTTACAGTATTGCCGACTATCATAGAAAAAAAGAAAGAATAAAATCATTTATTTGCTTATAATGTAGGTATACATATAAGATACATATAGGATTTTATTTTATTTTTATTTCTTTGGGACAACAAACAATTGCGTAATAATGCTTAATACTACTACATAGATTATAGAACATTTAGGTAATAACACAACCAGCACCGTTATCCTCAAAATAATAATAGGATAATGATAAAACAATCAATTTCACGCGGACGAAGTCGCAGGCAGAAGCTGGTCTTGGATGTAACTTAAAAGATAGAAACAATAAAAATAATGTCCGTGGAGTTTCTTGCCCGTTCTTCTCCATAAGTACCTACTACGCTTAGGAATGGGCAACTAGCTTCATATTTCTGATGGACGGACTCCTTGACAATTCAAAAGTGCCTGAAAATGGTTTAATTGACATAAATGCTTTGAGTTTGACAAACGGACTTGGGTGAGGATGTTTTTTGCAAAATTACGTTTGGTATTTTTTTGTACAGGGTCTATTATATTATCTATGTATAACGGCTAAGTCTGCGCCACATCTTATCCCAGTACTCGTCACAATTTAAGGCGTCAAACATAACACGACAAGGCTGTTAAGATCACTTCAGATAAACCACAGACAAGCACAAATCTAGACGGTATTGTGCAGAATTTTAACTACAATTTATTGTCTAACTTTTATAGTCCACCATTAAGTTATGTAATCGGCACAAGTTATGTATTTATTATAGTTTGACAAGCCTGTTTGTTTGTAATCATTACAAATTGTTGTATTGGTTGAAGATATTTGTAATTAAGTTTTTTCCAACATCTGTTGAGTTGTTGGGTTGGCAATCGTTTCATAAGTCGTATTGAGGATAATGTTGTCATAGTTATGTAGAAATTTGTAATGTATCTCTTGCTGATGAGCGCTCTCAATCTTATTGTTAACTAGCTTCTGTCCGCGACTTCGTCCGCGTGAATTTTGTTGTTTTAACATAAAACATATCCTATGACACTCAGGAATACTGTAGCTGCCCATTAGTGAAAGGATTTTCGAAATCGGATCAGTAGTTTCAAGGATTACCCTCAATATACAAAATCAAAAAAAAATACCTCTTTATAATATTAGTTCCTATAGAAGAAGTTCCTCCACCGTAGATATCATAGCTATGGAATTGTATCCACTATGCGATCAAAAGATTTTTGGCAAATAAATAGACAGATCAGACAGAATGAGGCAGATCTTTGACAGTCGTTATGGTAATCGGGAGCCCAAATGTCTGGCAACCAGTCTTACCAAGAGGTATTGTGTAACCTTGTACAGTTCGATTCAAACTTAATGGCGACTCGGAAGTTAGCCACTCGCTGCGCAGTACCCCACCCCTCACCCCCGCTGACACATGAAATTGTTACTGCGCAGCGACTCGCCTCATGTTCCGAGCCGCCATTAAGTTTGAATCGAACTGTAACTGGGTTGTGGAGGTCAGATAGACAGTCGCTGCATGTAAAATACTGGTATTCAACTGCATCCGGTTAGACTGGAAGCCAAACCCAATATACTTGGGAAAAGGCTAGGCAGATTGCAGATTTATTGGGTTAGTATCAATCACAGTCAGCGTTTAATTGGGGCTGTTAATAATGATAAAGAAGGGAAAAATCATATTTGAGTATGAGGCAGGTAAGTAGAAAGTTGTTTGGAGATAACCGCCTCTGTGGTCTCGTAGTTAGACCACCTGTCTCAGACCCAGAGGTCCCGGGTTCGATTCCCAGAGGGGGCAAAATTTTCTGCTCGGTTTGGTTGGTGGTAGGGCTTGTTCTAAGTCCGCCTGGCTAGCTATCACCATCTTATCTAAGTCTGACGCCATAACAACATTGTCAACAGCTTGTTGTGTTTCGGCAGTTACAGGTATGACAACCAGTTCTTCTGTGGTTGAGTATTCCGGGTGAAGCTCGCTTCAACCTGCGGCCTGATCATCACTTACCATTAGGTGAGATTCAGGCCAACCGCTTCTCGGTTGAGGTTAAAAAAAAAACAATCTTTATACTAATTGAGAATTCTCTAGCTATAACTGTTGGTAAAGTTTTCTGCTCCATTTCAAAACTTTATGATAAAGAAAATGCAAACGAGTTTTTTTCATCCCCTAAGCCGTAGTTCTTAGTAAACAGAACACACAACTTCATGGTTAGATAAGAGCGCCGTGGGAAGGCAGCTTTCACCGCAGACAAGCAGGTGCCCGCGTTTTTGTATCATCCGCAATAGAACAATTGCTTTGCATAGGGCTGTTACTCAACGGGTGTGGTCTTGATTGAATTGAGCGTCATTTACCTAGTTAATTGATTCAGGCGTGACTCGGCTGAAATCCATTATAAAATACAATAGACGTAGATATATTTAGTAACCTATTCCGCTTTACTATTCTTAAAGAGTTTAAAAAAACCGACGGGTGGATTTTTGAGATGGGGCAGCAAAGGCAGCTACCTTAACCGTTGTAGCTACAGGAAAATGGTCTTAGGAGACTCTCCTTATCTTTTTGAGAAATTTTGATCTGTAGCTACAACGGTTAAGGTGCTGCCCTTGCTGCCCCATCTCAAAAATCCACCCTGTATAGCCTGTTATTGTCATAGTGGCTTGACATGGGACATCTTAGAAATATCTTTGTCTGATAGGTGTTTATTTCAAAAATCTTATACTTTCCGTGTCAGCCCTAATAAATCCGACCTCTTATAAGCGGTGTACATTATAATTAGTGTTGTCACTTCTCCGCATTGTTTATATTTCCGAACGATATCGATTGAATTTTCGCTTTTCACTCGGTAATCACCGTATATGGGTGAATGATTGTTATCTCATGGGAATGTGAATCAATTATTTAAATCGATCATTTTGTAGTGATCTTTAAAACATTCAAATCTCATTTGTCAATTGGAAAGTTTTTTAGCGCTTCTCATCATATTGGTAGTTTAGTGTAACATTTAGAACACGCTGCTTTAATAAAGGTATAGTAACCAAAATACACTACGAATAGGTAACGCAAGCCTGAAAAGAGAAGATAATATCACTTACCGAAATCAGTTCCTCATAATCCACCCCATGGGGCTGCGACTCATTCTGATGCGCCTTCCACATCCTTAAACCTTCCTTCTTCAGCAAACCCTCTTGCTTCTTCAGCACCAGTTTCAGCTGCCTCCCAAACGCTTCCAGGTCTATCTTATGCACATCCAACTCCTGGCCTTCCACTAGCCTTTCAAGATCACTCAACACTGCACTGTCACTAATTTCACTAGAATTTGTCACGTCGAAATTGACACTCACTGTGTTGTTTAAATCTCCTATAATGTCCACGTCTTTGATGTCCTCCTTGGCTTTGACGAACATTTCATCGTTCAGCAAGGAGGGTGGACTTGTCTCCGTCTTCCAATGGTTCTTTGTCGCCTTTTCGTGGGGGATCTTGTTCTTTCCCTGGGTTAAGGTGTTGGTGTGATGGGTCCCCGTGATGTGCCGTCTGGCCATGTGGTGGGTGAGTCGGATGAGGTGGTACTCTGGCACCAGGGTGTTGTGTTCTACGTGGAAGACGCTCCGTAGCTCGTCAGGGGTCATGTGCTCGTGGATCTGGAAAGATGTAGAAAAGTTTTGTTATTCACTTTATCAAACGAAATGGCGTACTCCAATTTTGGCGATAATCCGACAATTTGACAATTTTTTGTCATAGTTTTAGTAGCTTCATCGTCGTGTAAATGCGCCAATTTTTTTTTTTGATATTTTTTTTGCATTATCAGTTATGTTAAATAGGATCCTTGGGTACGCATAAAAAGTAATCGAGAAAACACAATTCATTCTTCTATGTAATAAGTCTCTGGAAGTAATATTCAAGCTGTGTTTGTATTTTTCGTATACCCATAAGATTCATCATCAATTAAGGTTAAAAAAAGATATTCCATAAGCAAAGGGATCGAAATATTTATAACATGGGCTTATTCTTTATCTTACTTTGAAACTAAACCTGTTATCAAAGAAACCCAATCAAGGATAATTGTTTCTGCATATCGAAAATCCCCACTAAGGATTTGGGTGAGTCGAAATGGTGACCTTGTTTTAAAAGAGAATAATTAAATGTATACAGGGTGGCCGGAACGTTGACGTCCAAAAATAAAATTTTGTTCCCTCGTATCGTGAGGTATCTGAATCACCACCATGTATGTTCCGCGATTTTTGATAGTTTTCGAGTTATGATTTTTTTTCTGAATGTTTGGGAATTTTTGGATTTGACCAATTTAAAAAGACTTTTTCGAGTTTTTTTTTTTGCAACTGAATCTTCATGAGTACTACTTTTATGCATAGAATAATCAGCTTCGTAGCTGTGATGAAAGTTATAAAAATATTGGTCTAAAGTGAAAAATTTACGTTTCACCCTGTATAATACATGTATCTCGGAAAAATACGTGTGATCAAAAGATGACGGCCTCTAAATAAATAGGGTATAGACAGAACTATTCGATAAATAGAGTTCGCTAAACAAACATGATTATTGAACATTGATAAAAAAATAAGCACAAGTAAAAACACGGTAAGTACTAACGCAAAAAAAACATAAAAAATGTTTTACCGGTAGCACAGTGAACTGTTTTTTTTTTTCGCATTATGATTATCCTCAGTGGCCAGCACTGGCATGATTTGCGAAACTCCATTGCTACTGATGATTATAATCATATCTTTACTCTATGTATTGGAAGATGTCGATGGCTATAAGGGTAGGGGTAGACCAAAGAAACAATGGATGGACTGTGTGAAAGATGAAATGGCTAGAAAGGGTGTGACTACCGAGATGACGACTAACAGAGAAGTGCCTATGGAAGAAAAAGATATGTTGCGTCGACCTCAATTAAATTGAGATAAGGACAGGAGAGTAATGAAATATAGTCATCATTCCTGCACAGAAATGTATTAGAAATACCTGTATTAGAAATACCTGTATTAGAAATACCTGTATTAGAAATACCTGTATTAGAAATACCTGTATTAGAAATACCTGTATTAGAAATACCTGTATTAGAAATACCTGTATTAGAAATACCTGTATTAGAAATACCTGTACTAGAAATACCTGTATTAGAAATACCTAATGCATGTAGGGCATTTATACGGAAGTAGCCTAGATAACGTTAATATATCAGTCATTACGCAACACCAAGGAGTATCAATGACATATTATTATCTAAAACATGATTATTGACATACTCCAACCACCTACTCATAATATAACCACACCTGTACCAAACAATAACTGTAAAACCACATCCGTATCGCTGTATGTTTGAATGTCACCGGTGCGAAACTCGAAAACCTTGGCAGAGGTCAATAGTACTTGGCTCAGTCCTTTCTCAATAATATTTCCAGATTTATACGGTGAATTGACGATGGTCGCCATATTAGGGGCAATGGTGAATAAGTGGATCGGTTGAGTGGGAGTAGACGATGTAAAATAATGCTTTTTTGTTTAGTTTTGTTAGAATTCTGTGGTTTTTCTATTTTTGTTAATTATACTCTGATGTTTTTTATTGTATCTTTGTTTACTAGGGGATTATCTAGGGAGGTGCACTAGTACGTTTAGAAAGCTATGTCTACACTATACCTACATATGTAAAGAAAGTTTTTTTTTTTTTCGGTTTTGCAGCAAACATGGCGCAAAGATAAAACAAATAAATAACCCGGAAAAAATTAAAAAAAAAAAAAACTGTTTCTATGTCTGTTTGATGCAATTATCTCGTCTCTCACTTATTTTGACAGTTTCTTTAATAACTTTGTTGCATTAGCAGAGTTCGTTTCTGCCTTTACTGTTTCTGTGTATTAAGTACTACATTGTTCACAGAACCAAAAGAATTCCTTATTATTTGCCCTTCGTTTTCTGCGTATATAGTTATTTATGTGAGATTTACATATTAAGCGTTATTGGGATTTCCTATCTGAAATTACTCAGTAGCAACCCGGAGCCTGGATTTGTGCCCGGTTGATGGCAATAGGCTCGCCCCCTATTACATGGGACTTAAACATAACTGGCCAAAATATGGGTGTAGGTACTAAAGGTACACCTCTGCCCAATCCTTCGATGTAACAAGGCGTGATGTTATATTACATATTAAGCATATTATTTTCTTATTCCACTCTCAAACGCATTATAAAAAACAAACTTAACCCACTACTCCACAATCATAAATTAAACTAAAGATTAATTTCTTAACGTTATAATTAACGTGTTAAAAAAACATTACTTAATTTCGCTCTCATTTTCATTACATCACATGATAAGGCAGTGTGTCAACTATATCTTATCTAGTTCATTATTATGTCATAACTGGATCAGTGAGTCGAGGTTGACCGGCCGAACAATGGCCGGACTTTGCCGGTGATAGCCGAAGTTGCGTCCCACGTACGAATGCTTTCGATCACTTCCGATTAGGTGGAATGTGGTCATAGATTGAAGGTGGACATTAGGCTTTTAGAAGCATTGTTTCATGTCTTTAAGAAGGTAATTGACAACTTAACACACGAAATCGTGATATAAAATGGAATAAAAAAAATAAAAAATTAGAGCAGCTGTTCTAAGCCGACATTTCAAAAGAAAATTAAATAAAGCAAATTATGCTTTTATTTATTATGCCAATGTCACACTACTATTATACATTCTGTAGTTAATTTATAAAACTCAAAGTTTAATCAAGTTAATTCCCCATTTGCAATTTGCAGTCATTTTCATCCATTATTTTACGTGAACGCCTTTGGGGCAAAGTTATTTAATCTAATAGAAACAACTCTTCCTTTCAACACCAGACCACTAAGGAACTCAACGAAACACACGACTTTGTATTGTTATTACAAACCGTAGACTCTGTTACATATTTAATTACGTTTGTAGTGCAATACGAAAATTTGAACCATTTTTCCTTATGCCACATCTGTTTACGTTCACTTCCACGATAACCTTTAAAGAATAACCAACCTTTAGTAACACAAATAAAGTAGAAATTCCTTTGAGGATTCATTTATGCAACTTCAAATATCATTCAATCAAATAGCAACCATAACTTTATAAGTGCAAAGTTTAAATTCCATTGATGCAGAATTCTAAAATTAGAACAATTGATATAGAGATCTAATGGTTTAAACGCAAGGTCGAAATTCAATTGTTTGTACCTAAGGGCATATACAGGGTGTTGCGAAACTGAACCGATGCTGGTCGTAATGAGTCACGGAATGGTAAGACTTAACGTGCAAGGTTACGTTAGAAAGCTTTTGTGTTGTTATGTAAACGGCGCGTGAGCTTTCATTAGTTAACGTTTTAAAAAAGCTGTCAAGTGTGACTTTAGCAGCGAGGGTGGAGTTCCGTACAATAAAATCGAAGGAATGCAGTCCAATTGGTTTGGCTTTAAATCATATTATTAAAATGTTGTTGTTACTGTTTTTTTCTTAAACACAACGTGGAAGCTCTTAGCCTGACTCTCACCTGATGGTAAGTGATGATCAGGCCGAAGATGGAAGCAAGTTTCGCCCGGAATTCTCAAGCACAGAAGAACTGGCTATCTTACCTCTAACTGCCGAAACACAACAATGCTGCTAACATTGTTGTTATGGTGACAGTATTAGATAGGTAAGATGCGCAATCTTCATTACAACATGTAACAATTTCTTTGGAGGAAAATGCATTTTTTGAATATCACGTCTCAAAAATTGTAACCGTAACATACGGATGAGTTCAAGAGGATTTTCACCCTGAGATAAACGGATAATCTTTATGACTACGGAACCCTGACCTAATAGGTTAAAGTCAAGATTAATTTCCGCTAAAATATCTCATTTCAGGTCAAAAGTCGCTTAAATATATTATATTTGTTTTTGTCAAATTAATCTAATGGATTATCTTCTATGTTTAGAAAAGTTTGCGTAACTTTAATATTACTTTAAGATTGTTATAAAAGTTATGTATTCAAAGGTCATGAGGTCGTGACAGTGACAGTGTATAGCATTTTTAATTCTGTGTTATTTTACTAATTTGTTTTGTAGCAGTTTTTAAATTTGTGAACTAAATACTTAAAAAAAAAACGAAATTCAAAATAACTAGGTAATACACCCTGTATCTTCCCATAAAGTTTTAATTCCATCCTACCAAACACCCTATACATTACAACCAAATACATAAAAACTGTATAAAAACCCATTTACTAACAAAACATCTCATCTTACTCATTACCTACTAAATCATTACAGATTTATTTGCTAACGCTACAAGTACATAAACGTGTTGTATTTGCTGACGCTACGCCACAACGCGTGCACCAAGGTTGAAGTGCGTTTGCGCAGTGCTAGCGTACTGAAGGACGCTCGCATAGATTTCGCTGTTGATACATAATATTATAAGTTTATCAGCATTGCATTTCTAAGAACTGTATTCTAGAATTAATGTAAGTATGACAAACAAGAGGCAATATTATTAATTTGTAGTTACAGTCCAGCCGTTGAGAGAATACGTTCTTGGCACCTGTCAGTTTCACACTAATATTTATATGTGTTTTGCGAATTTGACCCATATCACTACTAGAAATTGTTCAACTGATAAGTGTTAGGAACGCATTCTCTCGACGGCCGGACTGTAGAATTGTATATTCAAGTCATATTTTGAAGATATTTTTTTTTACATTCACCAAAAAATTACTTAATTTTTTTTACGTTTAGAAAATGTAAAAACAAAAAAAAGTTTTTAGGTTCGGTAGAGTAAAAGACATCAACGCGCGCAAAGTTTTTCTATTGGGAATAAAATGTTTGGATTTTAAATAAATAATATGATTCCTTCCGATTAATATTGTAGGCAAATAACGGTTAAAACCCTTAGGTTATTTCGATATAAATTCACAATAAACTCCGCTATTTCACGATAAAAACTAAGCAATGTAATCTATTTGCCCGATATGAGAATCGCACACAGAACCTCATGCGCAGACCACTAGAGCAACGAGGCAGTGTACTGTTTTTTTAAATTGGAGTTATATTTTTAAAGAATTTTAAAATAAAGACAATTTTTCTGCATCAACAAAACCGTTTGATGATTGATTTATTTATGACATTTCTAACCTAATAAGATAACGGATAGTTAGTGCAAAATTCAATTATAAATAATACCGAAATAGACACGTGTAAATCTGAATATAATCGTTTAAAAACAGAATCTGAAGACATTCCACGATAGAAGTAGAATTTAAACCCTGACCTTTGCCAAGAATGCTTGTCTAAGCATCTGTTAATGAGGTAAATGTTACGTTGACGATTCCGACAGTTGCCATGCGCAACAAAGGAAGGCAATTTGTTCACAATAGCAAAACGATTCGAAATCATTCGATTAATTAAAACATCATTGAATCGATTCCGCTGTCGGTTCGTTTAGAAAGCAGGGAACAATAGACTGTTACAATAGTTGAATTTGAACTGTAGATAGTTAAATGAGAGTTCAATTTGGCTTGTTCTGATAGTGTTAATGATAAGATTTATATTACATAATGAGTTGAAAAGATAGTATTTTGATTGACGAGTGAATAATAGTAAATAGTAATGTTATTGTAATGTCTGATGTTAAATGAGAAGTGAGATTCATTGTGTTGTGTGAATACATAATAATGCTGTGATAGTGTTAGTTATTGTTATTATTTGGTATTTTTGTATTCATGAACATAAGTTATAGAAAACTATGGTGGTAATATACAACGACATCTCCTAAGTTAAGAAGGTGGCAGGAGGTTTTTTTTTTTAACCATAACGGAGAAGCTCTTAGCCTGAATCTCACCTGATGGTAAGTGGTGATCAAGCCGAAGGTGGAAGCGAGCTTCACCCGGAATCCATCAATCATCAACCACCTGACTATCTTACCTCTAACTGCCGGAACACAACAATGCTGTTTACATGGATAAGGTGAAGTGAGCTTAAAGTTAGCTGTCATCCCACGATGCTAGGGATTAAGACTATTGACAGCTTAGTTCAAGCTCACTTCCCCTAACTTTTCACGGTAATGTTGTAACCGTTTTAGGTGTATAAAAGTCATTTGGAAAGTTTCCAAATACTTTTTTTACATCTAAAACTAAATATTCCGTGTTAAGATATTTATTATTGCATTTCATAGACATTTTGAATTTTTTGAAACATTTTAATTACGGGAATTAGCCTTTCCTGTTAGGGTTAAAGGGGACTCCAAAGGAAAGGCTGTTTTAAGGATTTCAATAATACATTATTAACTTTTCTGTATACGTGATTATATTGGAAAGTTTATTTACAAATATTACGTGAGACGTGTGATCCTTTGTGATATGTTTGATGAAGACTCGATATCGTAGTGATATCGTGATGCCAAGCCATAGCAATCGTGACAAATTGTAAACGTTGAATTAACAGAATAAATTAAAATTATGTTTAGTAAATAAATCCCATTTACATATTCTCCAAAAAAATACCTGAATTATGTGCTTTACGCTTGTTATTTCGGCTTCAATCATTTCTGTTAGGCTTCGCTTAAATCTTGATAAGATTTTATCAGAATTTGCGCAATTAAGGCTCGTTCACACCGGCGCGACTTGTCGCGCGACGCGACACCGGCAATTGTTCAATCGTGAAGTTTTATTAGAAAATGTATTGTTAAAGTCGCGTCGCGCGACAAGTCGCGCCGGTGTGAACGAGCCTTTATTCTTCAATGGCACAAAAGGGAGCTGAGCAATTAAAATGTAATTGAAAATATAACTTAGAAGTGGGTCAATAATTGGGTACCCGAAGTATGTTGCGAGTACTCTTTTAGGCTGTTAGGATGAAAATACTAACTGTTTATGTTTTTGGTGTGGGGTTTAGCGACATTTAGGATGTCATCTAACGTATAACTGCGGGGTAATTGCGTAACATACTTACAGTAGCAATGGCTTTCATTTTGACAGTTTAATAACATTCATTATTTACGTTGTTGAGCAAACAATTTTTTGGAACATATGAAGCCATGGATTAGCAATATCCGAATCATTAAGATTGTGATTGATAGTGTGTTACGCAATTAGGGTGCTGGTGTTGGTGGATTAGCGTAGGCATTGTTCGAACGTATACGCTGTGTGTACGACGCTAACACCTCATGGACACGACGTATTTTCGATAAAATCACGTCTATACTTCGCTAGCACAGCGTATGCATTTTCCAACTATGTTGGGTTCAACTTACAGCAGTATTTTAAATGGAGCGACTGCCGATCTGACCTCCACAACCCAGTTACTGGGTAACACGATACACCTCTGGAAGGCTGGTTGTCAGACGCTCAGGCTCCTGCCTACCCGTAACGACTGTTTAAGACCCGTAACGGCTGTCACCCAGCCACGAACCGATTTTTTCCTGCATACCAAATTATTTGGTTGTCCGTACATCAAATCACGTCCACTCAAAGGAATGCAATCAACCTATTCCCTTAATATTCCACCAGTAGGACCAACAGGCGTTTTCCTTTCATTGTGAACAGTATCATTGTTCTGGGGTCATTGTTCTTTGGTTTTTGCATGCAATTCATACATCTGCATACAAATGAAATTCTCAGGGGCTGTGTGATACATTATGTAAACTTTGTTAGATGGTGCGATGTCCCATTTGATTGGGTGGTTGTTGTGTAGCTTTGGCAGGATTTCATTAAAGCTACATTAAGTATATTTTAAAAATATAATATTTTTAGATATATATGTTCAAAGTAGATGTATAACGCCCTTGTTTTGTCGAAGTGTGGGAGTACTATTAGGTACACCTCTGCCTGACCCTTCGGGGAGTACAGGCGTAATGATATGTTATGTTCGATGCCCATATTACCAGAAACACCTCTTTCCCTGTTTTTAAACGGTGGTACTTGACACAAAAATAAATCACATATTATATAAGGTGCTATAAAAATATCTGCCACGGCTGCAATGGGAGATAGTATTGTGTTTATAGATTACAATAGTAAAGATAAATTATTGATCATGTGTCATATTTTTTTTCATACAAAAAATTGTACGTATAAATTTGCAAGTGACGAACTAGTCAGCTGATTTCAGTTTTCATTCACAGAACAGATGGAAAGAGATAGCAGTTGTTTTCATTGCCGAAGTGCACTTGGCGCGTAATTTGTGAACCACGTTATGCAGAGTAGAGTCAATGTTTATTTAACTACTTTATTTTCTAAAATTGATTTAACTGTGCCGGGGTACGAAATTTCTTCACTATTGTTATCTTTAAACACAATACTTCCTCTCATTAAAGCCGTGGCAGATATTTTTATAGCACCTTATATTTATTTAACAAATTCAGTTTGACAGTGTCAAACAATGACGTATTATATATAGACACGTTATCAACAAACATCTCGGCGCTTAAAAACGGCGAAAATACTAGATAACTACTTATACGCGTAAAGAAAGGGAAAGAAAATATGACACCGTACGGCGGAATGCCTGTTGCTAGAGGGAGATAAATAAACATCTTCAGTTACGTCACACACGATATAAATTAAAAACAAACGTAGCGTCGCGCGACAGGTTGGTGCGTGACTGAGCGCAATGTGGCCAATTGGCTTCATTTCATGTTGCCATTTTAGAGTGCGGACAACGTATCTATAGTTTTATACATCATTGGTGTCAAAAGCATCCATCGGTATGAAAAAGCTATTCGTCCTTTGACGCAAACACTATTTCTACTTTTTGTACCAATATTTTTCAATTTTTGAATATATTTGTCGTTCAGGTAGTTTATTGGCCCTGTGCAGGACCCTAAGGACCATCGTATGGCAAGTTTCTAAACACCCTGTCCGAAATAAATTACGATAAGCGCTGATAAAGAGGCACAAAACGATTATAATTATATTTTAGTGTTTAACTTCGACATGATAATTAACTTGATAACTTTATCAATCAAAAGAATCCGGTTGCAAATAAAAAATATAAAACTGAATATATAACGAAGATCTGCGTAAGCACATCTATTATATTCATGTCAAATTAAAAAACAAGTTGTAAATCACATAATGATTTTACTGCCTGTTTTCATTTTTATGTCAAATTTTATTAATTACTATCTACGTCATATAGGTTTCTGGAAGAGTATTTAATTTCATTAGTTGTCAAAACTCATGGTAACGAAAATGATTGATTGTTATTATTTTGGTCAACCTTACAAAATGAGACTTCTCATGAGACTTGAAGGCAGATCAGAGACAAAAGATAGAGAATTAAACTATTGTGACACTAGGTAGGTCAGTTACAAAAGAGGTTAGAGCTTTGTGCAGGACCGCTTTGTCCACAGTCAATGTTGCTTTTGTTTATGTTTATTGTCTCAAAGTGTAGGCGTTGCAAATTAAAAGTGCGCGTCGTGTGATGTTATTCAGAACCCTAATTGAGTAATACATGATCAACACAATCTGAATCGTTTTCAAACAGATTGCAAATCCATTGCTTCATGAGTTCGAAAAAAAATCTGCTGAACAACTTAAATAACGCAAAGAATGTTGTTGAACTGTCAAAACGAAACAGATTAGTCTTAATACAGACATATAAAATATTAAATGATTGACGTGTGCTTGTGAAATGCAACCATTATAGAGGAATTGGATCACAATATGGCGTTTGTTATCAAACTGAGCAATACTTAATGACTCAATTCACTTCTTTAAACTATTTAAGCGGTATCTAAAGCGTTTATTTATTACAAAAGCTACACCAAATTAAGGAACCGCCTATTTCCGTTTAATTAAAGTTAACCTTAATAAACATTTCTTAATTGGGAGTTGCCTGCAAACATCGAATTCACATTCTAAATCAAATATTCACAGTACAATCGTTGTCCTAAACCCATAGCTCGCTGTATGAAGCATATTTTCCCAGCAACTTGCGAAACACTCTGTTACTGGAGCAAGGTCAGCTCCGCGGCCATGCTGTTCTCATGTCGAATGTCAGCCAGCTTTCCACTCGCATCGGAACGCTGTACGATTATCAATAATCGGATAACTATAATCGATTTTAGCAAAAATTCGAGAGGATAATCGGTTTGTTTAATCGCTGGATTCAAGGTTGGAGTCGCATCGTTAGTTTGGTTTGGATTGATGATCTGAATTGATGTTTAGCGGTTTTTGTTGATGTATTTATGTCTTGAATAACTTGGGTTACGATTTAACCATTTACATACATAGGTACCTATAGTCATGTATACATAAACTCATGTGTTCTTCCCAAGGGGGTAGGCAGAAACTACAGAACGCCTCCTGCTACGATCCTTAAATCGTTCTTTTACATCTAAGCATACTCGCCCGCTACTTGAGAGTACTACGCACCTGACCTTCCTGAAGAACGTCACCAATAAGGTCAGTGTGTGTCCTTCTTGGCGTCCCCTTTCGGTATTTAACCATTTGTTAATCGTAAAGCACTGTATTTCCTGGAAGACACGTTTCATTTTCGTTAAAGTGCTAAAACTAGTTATCTAAGACATTGCTTGATAAAACGTAAGTGTTTATTCTTATCAATGCATCTAGATCATGGGTTATATTATACATACTTACATACTACGTTCACAAACATCCGTTGTCATAACAACAATCTGTGGGCCATAAAAAGACCGCCAATAATTTAAAAGACAGACGCGTTTGTCTATAGGTCGCAAGCGTTAGTGCTGAGCATGAGGTCCTGGGTTCGATTCCCGGGTCCGGCAAAGTGTTATTGGGTTAGTGGCAATAGGCTTGCCCCCTATTACATGGGACTTAAACATAAGTAGCGAAATGTGGGTGTACTATAGGTACACCTCTACCTAACCTTGTGGGAAATACAGGCGTGATGTTGTGTTATGTTAATTTAAAAGTACATGCAGTTCAAGACATTATGAGGAATATCAGTGTTAATAATGATTCCTCTCCATTATTGATTGCCGAAATCGTATGAGTGATGCATGAGGCATCGATTACAAATCGATTATGTATCGATATGAGTAATAATGTGGAACGGACACACGAAATTATAAGAACTCCGATTCCATGCATTAATTAAATTATGCAGTTTAAATATAAAAGCATTTGTTTAATTCAGACAATGCAACCGACAATGTCATAAGTTACTAGCCTTTGCCCGCGAATTCTTTGTAAAAGGAGTGGAGCCTATTGAAAAGCCTATATTTAAGAACTGTTCTTTCTTTCAAAATCCATATTTGTTTCCTCAATGGTTTAGGAGTTTAAGCAGTAGTGAAGTCTAAGGCGTGAATTACACAGAGAAGGCGTAAGGTAAAGGCAGGCGCAGCGCAGGCGTGGAAAGGATAAGGCACGGACGCGATTTAAATTAAATAGAAGAGGCGAAGAGACGTTATGATGCGTCATTATACATGCTGACTTTGTAGCGATAGCATATCTTCCTCTCCACGTCCGTCGTCATAATCCTTTAGGGTGCTTGAGTAGCTTTGACGTTTCAGTGCATAAATACGCGCAGCGACGCGGCACAGGCGAGAAAGCGGCGTGGCGGAGGCACGCGTCACCGCCACGCCGCTTGAGTTTCAACTGTTTCAAGACACGTCGCCTACGTACATTTTGTATGAAAACTTTTTGAAGCGGCATCATGCCTGCGCCACGCCTTCACTACGCCGTTTCTGTATAATTCACGCCTAACAGTGAGTCAGTCTATTACGGAACCATTTTTTACAACCACAAACGAAATCGAAATGACCAATAAACAAAACTAAAAGTAAGAGTTAAAACAATCAATTATAATTATTTTACGAGCGCTATTTCTCAATAACAGAAGGTCATAATGAACGGACATGGAATTACGGCGTGTTCGTGTGAAAAACTGCAGTACTAAGTAGTTTGCAAGGAAACGATGCATTAGTGGGCTTGTGAAATATTACTGTTGGTGTTCAATTTGTTATGGTAGAGTAATTTGAAGATGGATGGGGAATTATTTATTTTTCGATGGTGGATAGTGTTTTTTGGGTTGGTTTTTTTCGTTTTGTGTACGAAAAAAATAAACAATTTGGATTTATCCCGATAAAAATAAAAATGTTTCTGAAGATGAACTAAATTGATAATGTAAAATGATTACCTACTGAAAATTAACGAAATTGATATACCCTAGTATATCAATTTTGTTATTACGTGATCCTTTTGATCGATCTTAGCAGTATTTATATTACCTACCAAAGTACCAAGTAATGGACTTTAATAAGACAGCGATGAATTAACAACTAAAGTCCCATCATTCATCATACAAACAAAGATATGTAAAACCTCCTTTCTCGAAGCAAACAATACACACGGGCATAAAGAAATCACCTCCAAAGCGAGCTCCCATAGCCTTGCCACATTTCACAACACAATATAAGCAGACTACTTTACTTATAACATAACATTTAATAACTGTAAACAAAAGAAAGTACTTATATAATCTGTGTGAAGTTCGCACTTGTCTATGCTCTGCTGTCAAAATGTCACTTTTAGGTTGGTTCGACTATAGTCGGTAATAAAAGTGGGTTTAGGATGAATAGGCGCTTTCTTTATGGGTGTAAAAGAAGTGAGTAGGTAGAATGATTTAACTGAGAGTCGAGATTATGAAATATTTGGGGAAGTTAATGGAGAGATTGATCCATCCAAGTTTCGCCGTTGGTATTTTTTTCAGTGACTCGCAGTAACAAATGTCGTTGAAGAATGCAATCATTGTTAAAAATTGACAAGAAGTGTAAGCAATGTGTGAGTTACGGAATTTAAGTGATGTTATTAGGTTACAATTTCAGAGCAGGGTGTTGTAAATGATTAATAATAAATTATTTATTTTCTGTAAGTAGATTTGTACAAACACTTTTAGACGTCAATAAGTAAGATTATATAGATATAGAAGATCCATATAAGTATGTAAACCAATTCAAAAGTACAAATAATAATAATAAAAACTAATAATAAAAACTTTTATTTATAAAAAGGGACACTTTTACAATAAACACCTTAAACAATTTAAAATAGAGCACAGTTCCTTATTTGCCTAAACTAAGTTGAACCTGTTTTCGCAAAAATATTTCGCAATATGCAATATTTGAACTTGAAAAGGCAATTGGACACTCAACCTCAATTTTAAATTAAGATTATCAAATTGCAAATCGAAATATAGTAACGGCTTCCGAAAAAGCCGGAACCCATTGCAATGATTGACTTTTAAAACAAGTACCAAAAAATCTAATTTAAAATTAATGACTAGGACATTGTAACGGAACAGAATAACTTCGAAACAATACCTAAATCCGTTTCTTATCACACATAATAATAATTGGGCACAGATTATAAAAGGCCACTGAACTAATCAAGTAATCTCTCATTCATACATTCATTTCGTTCATTTCCTGGTGTATTTTTAATCACACCAAGGCCGTAGCGACATTCTGCCTTGTTCAATTTAAAAAAATGCCGCCATATTTGAATCCGGAAGGAAATATATCAAAATAGTTTATGGTTAATTGTTGTCATTTCCGAAAACAATTGAGTTTTTAATGATAGTGTTAATTTTCTTGAATAACAAAGGAACGTTTAAGATCGCGTGTGAATTGTTTAATCGTCGGTTTAAACCACGATTACTGTAGAGTCGGTTTCCGTTAATAAAATAAAAGGCACGTGATTTATTTGAGTGTACAATTAATTATTAACTACTTAGATAGCGTTTTATTCAGCTATACTTTTAATTGGCATGACGACGTGCGGACTTACCTGATGTATGTAACTTACCTTCTTATAATAAAAACAAAATTATAGACTAACACTGGACAGCTATTGCAAAAGTGTGTGCACTTAATTTGATGACGCCCATGCCAGCCATTAAACGTTTAAACGATTCATGAAAACCAATATTGTGTAACTGAGGAGAATACTAATGCTGGAAATAATTAAACATTGAAAGAAGAATCTACTCCATTGTGAACGATATTCTTAAAAAAGTAGATACATAAGTACGTAGACCGTTCCCTATAACTTGTCCCTTGCCGTTATGTTGGTAGCATTGCTTGTCAAGCTTCAAAATGGTGAATGCTCAGGTGAATGACAGAACAGTGCTACCAATCGCGTGGGGACAAGTTGTAATGATAGCACTGTAATTGAAAAAAGAACATTCTAAGTTTTTAATCCGAATTCCGTATTGAGATACTTCACTTGGATATAATATATATAGTCGTTACCTAGTGACGGATTCACGCAGCGAAGGTGCGAATTGTTCAGCTTAGCCGGGGTACCCCAAAAATCTACAGGAGTATACTATACCCATAAGGTGCAGACGTGCAGTAGACCGTGTCGAGTCGAAGTCATTAGTAATACTTTGACCTTGAGCTGTCCTAGCGTAGTACGAAGCTTCAATAGAATAAGAGGCCAGCTTATACTGGTTTTGTTACCACTGATGTGTGGCCTACTGTCATCGTTATGATCATTTCAGCCAAAAGACGTCCACTGGACATAGGCCTCCCCCAAGCACCGCCAATTCGAATGGTTCTGTGCTTTTCTCATCCAGCGGATTCATGCGGCCTTCAAAAGGTCATCGGTCCATCTTGTGGGACGCCTTCTAACACTTCGTCTTCCGGTACGCGGTCACCACTGCAGAATCTTTCGGCCCCATCGGCCATATTCTGCGGGCAATGTGCCGTGCCCACTGCCACTTAAGTTAGTAACTTACAGCCTACTGTTCTTATAACAGTTACTCCCAAATGTGACATAACAAAAAAAGGTTCACTTCACGAAGGTAAACACTTTAAACAGTAGCTATATCCATTAATCCTAGTAATCCAAGTAACTACTGAACCAGCTCAAACATCCAGGTCAGCTCGCCACGTAACACCGTATGTAGCGCGCGCGCAACGCTCGGCACACTTCGCGTACTTTCGTTCTCCGTCGCACTTTCGTTTTCACTGCGGAGTGTCGTGACGTCACTTGTTAGTGGCGGAGATATGATTTGGTTTGTTGTAGGCTATTGTTGTTTGGGAAGACAGGTAATTCAGGAAGAGGGAGGGAAGGGAACGATTTTTTCTGTTGCTCTGAATCATTCATATTTTTTCTTACTCCGGAAGTTATTGCAGTAGCTACATAATATGTTGAGAGCAGAGTCTGTTTTCAGACATACAGACAGAAGGCGTTGAGTAATCTAAGGTACAGTGCATCCAACAACTATGTGAGTATTGCAGGTTCTGCATCGTAAGTTTTTGGTTTTGCTTTGATTTCCTAAGCGGTGAACGGTCACACAATAACGGCCGTCCAAATACACAGCGTTTTTTGATACCTTACCGTCAAATACTGGTGAACATGACAGATTTTTATGACGGCCGATAAAATATGACGGCCACCGCTCTTCTAGGAAATAAGCTTAAGGAAATACTTGGTTCTTTCTCCAACTCATTTTATACGCCTTTACTACCTAAAGCTTGAGAGCAAAATTCATTTAATTTAAAAAGTAATCAGTTATTGTTAATTAAAACAAACCTGTTACAGAACTACATTTAAATTCTTAAATATTACTCCTCGTTACTTAAGACTTAATTAACTGGAACTTTTTATGTTACTTTTCATTTTTTCTGATTAACGTTGATAACTTTTGTGCTCGTAAATATTTAATAATTTTCGGTCAAAATTAAACACGTATCAATTAGTATTTCAATCAGCATCTAGACAATTAAAAAAGATTTTTTGCTTTCATTTGGGTTTTTAAAGCCATTTTAATTATAAGAAATAATAAATAATTTAATGAACATTCGCTTTTCGTCAAATGTTTCCTGAATTAATAATTTAATAACAACATAGATGGTATGTTACTAAATTGTAAAATGATTGGACTACATGTATATTATCCGTAAAACATAATTACATGTATTTATTATTTATTAATGTATTCTGAAGTATTCTAGAATCTATCGTAATTCATAATATAATATTATTGTGTTAGCCATTTTAATAAGTTTTTACCAAAAATAGATATGGTAATATTCGGTCTCAATTATGACCATATCGGTATAATTATAAGCTGACAATTTATTGTAATTTGAAAATAAAATATGACGTCAGTGTGTGCATTTTTTCTTAAATTAATGACACATTATTTATCTAGTTTTCATAACATGCCAACAAGAGGCTCATTCATCAAATATCGAATATTAAAATAAAATTAACATAATTATTACATTTTGAATAATTAATTTATTAATGATTGATTTTTAATTAATTTCATAACAACTGAATATACTGGCCGAGTTACGCTGGCGCCTTGTTCAGTCTTAGTGGATAATGTGTTATGCAATGTTGATATAACGGGTAATATGGATAACAGCTATTATTTCATGAACGGGTTTCTAATTACATAGCAGTAGAGGCTACTTTACTAGCTTTTTTATTCGTTTTGTTATAAGACATTAAAGATAATTTAGAAAAGATAAAAACTAGGTTGGCTAACTGATCCATAAATGAAGTTTCCTTGAATCCGAACTAACTTTTAAATCGCCAATTAAAATAAAAGAGATCAATAAATTATAAACGAAATTATCGTAGGTGTGTATTTTTTTTATACGTCACACCGGTTACTAGCAAATGGGGAAAATCCATTAAGAGTATGACCTTTACTCAGGCACTTAATTAGCAGCTCATAATTAACCACCCAATAATACCTAGATTAAACTGAGATGGAAAAACAATCAAGACTCCTGATATTAATTTTATTACTACCATTTTTTAGATCTAATAATCAAATCGAAGAGAAGTAATAAAAATTCAATTTCATAGAATCAGACTTTTAACACAGTAATAAAAATGTGTCACTATATCAAAGAGTATTGTGCATATTAACCGATTGACGGCTATATAACATAAAAAATGTATTTATATTAATAATACATATATAAAAAGTGCGATAAAATTATTAATAATACAGTGAAAACAAATTGGTCACTATGAAATTCGATTGTTAACAAAAAATCTTTAACAACGTTATAAATTAAAATTTTCGTGTATTTTTCCTACACCGTAAACTAATAAAATACTTTTAATTTATTTGTCATACGTTTTAAAATGTCAAATAAATCTTGTGAGTAATAATAAAGTTTGCAGTTGACGTAAATGTTTAATAATATGCTGTTTAATAACTCGTGATATTCTGAGAATTATAGATTTTTATTACATTGTTATTATTTTGTGATCGAAGAATATTTTGATGGTACGTGAGTCATGCTGCGTTTTTGAGTAGAATAGTGCGTTGTTAATGGAATAGCAAACACTTTTGGAAGCGGTTAAATAAAATAAATAACATCATCCAAAAGATTTTGTTTAAGATTATTTCACATACCTACTGTTCTCTTATAAAAAACACCATATTATTATGATTTCTGATACATATAACAAAAAGCATTACATGTTTATTTACATGACTTATTTGATATACATAACAATTATGTGAAATTTCAAATGCAAATAAATTAACAACCATCACAAGTTTTTACTTAGAATTTCTTAAAGTGAATGTTGGAATCCGGTATCTATTTTTTTATTTTCTATGAAACATGTCGAGAAAATCCGGCTGCGAGGAAAACGCGGATCAAAAGATCAAGTATAACAATTTCCTAGAATTTTTAATTTTAATTTAAACGTTTAATAGATTAATTTAACTACGTTGTGTCGCATCTGGATAAATCGAAAATTTACATAATTAAGGAGAACTATGATACAGTTCGATTCAAAATTAATGGCGACTCGGAACATGAGGCAAGTCGCCGCGCGGTAACAATGTCATGTTTCAGCGCGGGTGAGGGGTGGGGTACTGCGCAGCGAGTAGCTAACTTCCGAGCTGCCATTGAGTTTGAGTCGAACTGTACCTACACTGTACTCTGTTAGGATTTATCCTATCAGGAAGTTAACTCCTGAAACTTAGGAGATAACTTTCTGAAGCCTGTCTGATAAATCAATAACAGGTTCATAATTGTAAACATGTGTAACATCTGTTGGTGAAAATAACACTATTAAGATAGGAATCATTTAAGAGGGTTTATTCTGAAAGTTGGCAACGTCGCAAATAGATGTCAAATATTTCGCTGTTTTGATTAATTTGATAATATTTCTGTATGGAAATAAAAAATGTGGCTAACTAGCGAACTAGAATATTGATTATGAAATGCAATAATTAATATCGTAACACCGAATAGTTAGTTTTAGATGTAAAAAAAGTATTTGGTAACTTTCCAAATGCCTTTTTTTCACCTAAAACGGGTACAACATCAAATTCAATGTTATAATTGCAATTCATTATTAATATTCTAGTCAATTGGTTAGCCACATTTCTTATTTCCATACAGTATTATTTCCAAATTAATCAAAACAGGTAAGTATTTGACAGCTATTTACGACGTTGCCAACTTTTAGGATGCACCCTCTTAAGTAAGAAAACTTGACTAACTTGAGCTGACTTCAGCTTGCATAAAATTAACACTCAACTTTTACGTTCCCATTTACGCAAGATCCTTGCTAAAAGAACAATAAGTGAAATCGCTTCATACGTCATACATATATGTTCTCATAAAAAATCTTTTTAAATTTTCTAGTACCTCATGTCATTAGTTTCATAATACATAAGTTCTAATGACCTCCTGCAAACCGTTGTCATGGGAACCACAAACAAAAAGTTCTCATAATTAATATAATGATATTGTTTTATTTTCGTAAATAATATTTGAGTTTGATGCAGGTAAGTAGGAAGTTATTTTGAGATAACAGCCTCTCCACCTGTCTCAGACCCAGAGGTTCCGGGTTTGATTCCCAGTGGGGGCAAAAATTTCTGCTCGGTTTGGTTGGTGGTAGGGCTTGTTCTAAGTCCGCATGGCTAGCTCCACCATCTTATCTAAGTCTGTCGCCATAACAACAATGTTAACAGCATTGTGTTTCGGCAGTTTGAGGTAACGCTGTGGTTGAGGATTCCTGGTGAAGCGTCCACCTTTGGTCTGATCATCACTTACCATCAGGTGTGATGTAGGCCAAGAACGAGCACATATTATATTATAAACTCATACGAAACACCGAAGACCAAAATCAAAACGGATCTCCGATTCAAATGATATCTTTAAAATCGGTTGGGTGTGTTCAAATTGTGAACATAATTTATAAAACTAATGATTTTGGGTTCAGGTTTAGAACGACTGTTATGTAATTATATGTGTTTATTCTGGTTTGATCCCTTTTTTCTGCAAACTCTTAAAGGTTTTCATATGACCTTGACCATATCTTACGATCTGTCTCGTAAGTTGTAATTGTGGAGTCAGCTTTCATGTGGACTGTGGAGTTTTCTCGACGACGAAAATGAACCCACACACACATACAAACATCCATCATACATCACCCATACTAGTATTTTAACTGGAAAGTAACTTTGACTAGTTCGTCCTTTGCAAGCCGCGCCGTAGTAACAGAACGGATTTCGATGAAAGTTGGCAGGCAGGTTGACATGACCTGGGTTTGAACATACATAGGATACTGATACATGATTTTTATCCCGGTAGTATGTTCCCGTGAAATAATTTTGAAAACCACGTGGGCGAAGCCGCGGCCAAAAACTAGTCAACTATATCGTTACAAGGTATAAGACAATAGTGTAGTATGCGTATGCGTGCGCGCATCGTTCACGCAACTCTTTGTGACGTAAGGGTAGTTTCCATTTCCGAACATCCACGCTTACGCACCGAGCGACACCGTAAAGGCTCCCACAGACAGGTGCGACTTTAAGGCGCGACGCGGCTCTGTTGGAACAATTTCTATGAAAACTTCACAGAAATTGTTCTAACGGTGTCGCGCCTGTCTGCGGGAGCCTTACCGAGGGTGTGGATGTATGTAAGTGATCAATGAATAAAGTAATATGGTTATGTGGAACAAAAACAAATGAAGTAAAAGTACTTGTGAATACAGTGGAAATGGTCGTATTCTTTTGTTTTAGATTGTGCTATCATAATATAATTTGTCTACTGGGCTTAGCTTAAGGTGCTAGAAGTCAAGTCTTGGGAGAAAGAAGACTGAGCGAGTGGTGGGATCTTTTCTATATTACTGGCGATGTAATAAAATATTATTTAAACTACGAAATACGATTGGTTAGAATTGTACAACGTCAGATATCTTTTATCTGAGGAATAAATATGGCAGTTTGACATATTTTCTATAAAAAAGCTGTCAAAACGTCAAACATATTCCCCAGTTAAAAGTTATATGACGGTTGAAAAATCGGCCCTTAGTAAGAGACGGTAAGGTAAGTCACCCAACATTAACATGACCAAAGACATAAGCGATAAAACCTGCCCTTTGCCCTTAACCCTTTCTAGCCATATCATCTTTCACACAGTCCATCCATCGTTTCTTTTGTAACTCATAAGAACATTTCATCGAATTTCACAGAAGAATATATTCAGCTTCACATAACAAAGGAGCATCTAGAGTTCATTATGTCACCCAATCATCAAATCTCACAAAAAAAATCGCATGTAATCGCGTTCCTTCCCGTTTCCGACTGACAGTTGACAGCTGCGCACGTAGCTGACATGACAATACGCATTACGTCATAATAACGGTGCTAGATGGAGTGGAAGTCTTTCACAAAGTAGAAATTGTGATTTCTTATACATTATTATGTAGCTTATGAACCGTGACAGTTAGGTAAGGTTGAAAATTAGTGTGCTGCCGGCGGCTGCGCAGGTGACACCTCAGCTGGAAGAAGGAGTTTCCTTTACATTCTTCGTCCAAGGACTTAATATTTGAAATGGGCAACTAGCTTTTGACATTTCGAAAGTATCTGTTTGTTCAGAGTATTGAAATAAATGGTTAATTTTAAGAGAGATTTCAATTGGACTAATGCCGCACTAGGAAGAAGTATTTATTGATTGTTTCAGTATCTCTGTAACTACTCATTTTAAGCTGGGGCTGAAATCTTTACCGATTTTGGTCTTAAAACAAACGAATCAAAGACTTTGTCATGTTCTCATAATATGTTCAAATACATAAGACCTTTTCTAATAAGGTAACACTAAAGTGAACATCACCGCAACACTAGTTATGTCACCAGGCGCCACCCGATTGGTTCCGATATAAACTTAGCCAGGGATCAGTTACCTGCGCCCGCGCTTAATGTCAGGCGTCGCGAATCTGTAATAGTAGCGTGATTGAGAAACGGACACATTTTCACTTTTGTTATTAGATGTTATTAGATTCTAAGCTAGTTAATGTATCATTGGAAATTAGTTTTCCGACGTTGTGTAATATAGAACCATCTTGTTTTTTAAGTCAATTAAAAAAAAAAACTTCAGATACGATTCTGGCAGACCAATCTTAGTACTTATTAACAGAAATTCATTCGGTTTTGGAGATAACCTTTATAAAATTCTGTATTTGCCTACACACTCCTGCTAGGCTGCAACTCTGCAAGTCTAATATTGGGAAAAAGGGGAATATACTATTGACTTGTATGAGAGCTTGAGCATAAAAGACTTCTGACATACCTACACCAGCATCCAACATAATACTCCATACATTAAAAAGATAAAATCTTTATCCCACTTAAGAGAGTGAAAATAAATATCAAGAAGCTAATTTTAAACCCAGGTCAGGTCATTAAGACCCCCGTGTGGCGACGACCTACACCAACAATAAAGTATGTAAACACATTCTTCCGAGGAATCGCACAATAAATACAATTTTTACTTGTGGGTTGGGTATCTAAAATAAGCATTGACGTAAATGAGACTAAGTTGCGGGCAGATGAGCAAAAAACTGTTTAATTTTGATTATAATTATTAATACAAGCGTATTCTCGTAGAAAAGTGTTTTTTCAAAGCTTTTTGAACTTATTCTGTTATCATGTTATAGATACATAATACTTTATTATGATATTTATGATTACTCTTTATATATGATATATTGATTTATATGATATATACTTTATTAGATACATACTCTTTATTATGCGCACCATAAAAATTACAGCCATATAGGGTGAGACAATGGGTGATGTCTTATAATTAGTTGCGACCATGTCCAGCATTATGATGTTTTTTTTCACAACAACTGACATAAGACATAACAGCTGATTTGCTAATCAGACCTCTCAGAAAACTCGGAATAAAGTGTTATTTTCTGGTAAATCAAGCACTTAGCCTGGCAGCTCATTGATGGACTTGGCTCAGCCCAAGTTGCCATAAAAATTCAACCCGATTTTAGAATTAAATAATTCTTAATTCGAGGTATTTTGCGAAATTGTTGCTAGGTTCCATGATATGAAAAAGAAGCGCAAAAAACTTAAGCATATGATAATCAGGTCATTGACTCTTTCGGCAGGTAAGCCAGGTAGCCGTCATACTCCAGATGGCTATCTAAGGGCCTGTGAGTAAGCACTACATCGTGCAATATGGCGCCTGACGGCTTTTACTCTATTTCATAACATGATCAATTATAAAATATAATTTAATAAGATGAACAGCCGGGAGTGGAAGTTTGGCTAAGGCCTTTATGAGACTGAAACAAATGAATGCTAGATTTCCTCATATACAAGATTTTCACACATAGGTACCTAATATTATTTGTATCTATCTTTTGCAGTTAACAACTAGTATTTTTCTGTCCAGTTTTTGCAATTGTCTGAAACGTTGCGATGTTTCGATTTTAAAGTATAAGGACGTGAATTCTTATCTATATCTATATATTATAAATATATATATATTATATAGGTAAATCAAAGTTTTATTCGCTTCTATACTCGGGTGGTTTAGGAAAAGGAACAGCCAAAAATCAAAATTTGAAACGTAGTAAATCTCCTGTAAGTCATCTAGTGGAAAATAAAGATATCACAAATCTCAATTTTATTATTTAGTTAGCTTTCGTGGAATTCGGACTTGACTTGACATGATCAGAAGGTAAGGTCCAACAACGAAATTAGTGTTAAATTTTTAGTTTAGCATTACCAAAATCTATACTAACGTAGATTCCCATACAAGAGAACTCAGTTCAGACATCGATATCACAACTTCTAATGGCCTATGGACAAATGGATCTCCTCACCTGATGTACCCAATACAAAACTTACAATCAAAAAGCTCACATATTGCTCTAGTGACCTTTAAAGAGTTGTCTGTAAAATCCAGAACGATGGCCAGCAACCGATGAAGTAACAGTTCGTGATAGCTTAATGTTCTGTGCAAGCATAATGCATGCAGTTTTAATGATTCTTTCCTTTCCCAAGATGTTATTGTGATGATTAACTACTGGGTGGATGAAATCGTGAGGTCATCGATGTTACGACATTGCCCGTGAGGTACTCGATGAATAGTTTGCTTTTGTTGTGTATCTTTAAAAATTTAAAAAAGTCGTTTTTACTTAACTTGTCTCGCTTAGGCCAAATTTCACCAATAAAACTGAACGCGATCAGCACATCTAAAACGCGCTCAAGAGCTGTCAATGTCAAATATTCCATATCAATGCTGTCACTGACACTTCTTCTCTTGAACGCGTTTTAGATGTGCTGGACGCGTTCAGTTTCATTGGTGACATCCGCCCTAAATCAACCTTAAATAATTGTCTTTTTTATAGCAAATTCCCAACAAACAGTATATAGTCTTTCTTTAGGCCGATCTAAGGAGAAAGCAGTCGCTTTACAAAATAATACTTTGTCTTTCTTTGACGAAACCACACGGCAGTTTTTTGCGTCATAAGAAAACTTTTCTCATTCGATGGCTTTTCTAAACAGCACAACGTAATAGTTAGGAAATATTCAAAGATGCCACGTTACCAAGACCTTTTGCTGTCATCAAAGGCCAATGTCCTGCAGCCACCTTGCTGCTACCTTGGATGACGAGGACAATGATCAAGACACCAAAAATACAATTTAAAAAGAAAAAATCGTCGATATGAAAAATGTTCCCATTTCTGTGTTCTGACCCAAGATCCCTTGCGTGACTCATAATCTCACCAAAAAGGCGATATTATACTTTTTTAGGACATAAACCCTAAAATTTCCATAAAATACGCTCAAATATACACATCACGCTTGTTTTCGATTTAAAAATACATTTACTTTATTTTTATTTCGGGTTGAGTAAACGTTGAGGACTCTTCTTCAATATCTACAAGAACCGAAGGTAATATTCTCATCAATATGTTCTTATTGTAATATCTGATATATTCAATTTTTACGTCAATATCATATCAAGTTCCATATGTTGTATTTCAAATTAAGCGAGCTCTTAGCATTTTCACAGACTAAAATATAATTGTCTAGAAACTGGTCTTTTGAGTCGCAAGACGTTCTTTATTCCGGAAAACGTGTTTCTTGCTTTATAATATATAAAGTTACTGCTCTTTGACCTGCTGTTTTCGCGACGCTTAATGGAACTAATGACATATAGATATTAAATATCAGCAATTTAATTCACAGCAAAAGATTTGGGAATAAATAAGCAGCCTAATTATTTGTGAGGATCAAAAATTTTTTGCCTGCCTTTTCCCAAGTATGTTGGGGTCGGCTTCCAGTCTAACCGGATTCAGATAAATACCAGTATTTTACATAGAGCGACTGCATATCGTACCGCCACAGCCCTAACTGGGTTGTGGAGGACTGAGTAATACGATACGCCTTGGTAAGAACGGTAAGAACGGTTGTCAGACTTTCGGTCTTCTAATACAAATGACTGTCAAAGATCTGACAAATGACAGCCAGGACCCACGGCTTAACGTGCTTTCCAAGTCACGGCGGGCTTTCGGTATATACACCCATCTACATACCGATCTCCGCAAGCGTTGCTTAACCTTGAAGGTTCACCCGTGCGGCTGTTATTATTTAATCACATCAATTTAAAATAGAAATTTTCCGCAGATCAATGAAACAAAAAGCCCCACAGTAGTATAACCGGTTAATGAGCTTGCTAACACAACAAGCGACTGGAAATGGAGTCTTATTTACCAATAAAAACCGGCCACATCAATTATAATCACATTAAAGTTACGTGGACAGTAAACTTGCTAATCATCATCGCAATCGAGTCGCACAGGTCTGAAACATCGAGGTCAACCAAAGGTCCCTTGGAATCGATTACTAAGACATTTGTAATCTATAGAAAGCTAGAAGCATCCGATATCTTGAGCAAACAATAAAAATTACAGTTGCGACATTGATTTTATCGAATGCAATTTGATTCAAATCGATTATTGTCTGAACAGTATCGAATCATTTGCCATCTTTCAATGTAACGAGAATCTAAGTCCGTTCGAAATTTGAACCGTGATGAATTAGTTACGACACAAATAAGTTTTTTTCATAAGTACACTATTCGTGGGCTCTGCGGCAGCTCAAAAGCGGTTTTTTCGCGGTATCATAATAGATCGTTTCACCCAGCACGCCTGCCCTTTACCCAGTAACACAAATAATGGCGCGTGCGCAAAAACCTTTCATAATCGTGCGGCGCGCTGTCAACCGAAAGACGACACTTGACAAGTGGATTTAAACACCAAATCCGTACGTATCCAAGATGGCGGTTATGTCAAAATCGGTTTTAGAAACATAATGACATTGGACGCGATCGTCGAGACAATGCGTGGTTCGAATTCGAAATAACACTAGTTTTATCAAATTATCGTTGCACGTTCCGGTCATAATCTATTAGGATATCTTTTGTATTTCGGTAATTTGATTTTGTCGTCGCCATCCAAGGTTGAAGCCATGTCTTTCCGCATTGTAAGGACACTGTAACAGATTGTACTTCGAAGAAAGTTCTTGACTTGACAAACGGAAATAGGAAGTTTTATTGTTTGTGTTATCTAATTTCCGGTGACAAACGGTAAATAGAGGTCAAGTTTAAAGAACATTGCCTTTAAGCATTGTAGGTAACCACAAAATGAATCCTTGGTCCTAGGAACCTGAGAAAATGCAAAGTTTTTCTTAAGGTTTGGTCCTAAGTGGCGACGTAATGATTACAATGCAAGGATTGCACAAAAAAACTTGTACTTAGTGGAGAAGTGGGACACGTTACTTCCGGGTCATTAGTACATACTTATGCCAGTTTTGTTTTAAACAATTTCTAATAATTTAGAATACACATAAAAGAATAGACAGCCACAGATGATCTTAAAAACAAACGATGTGTAAAAATTATGCGGAGCGAATTCTTAGTTTGCCATTGACACGATTATACTTAGCCGTAACTGTTTTTGTATGAAACACTATGGGTATATAATTATAATCTAAATTACAGATACGAGAACCGTAATGATGTCAATGTTAGGAGCAGAAAAAATATCAAGTCTTGATGCGGAGTCGTTGATCGATTCATTACTTTTTTGGAGCTTATTTAAAGCTTGTTATGTTTTCGAAAATTATCCTGCATTATTTTTTCTTTGTTGCTAAAATAAATTCATAAAGTCACGTCTTTTTCCCCATGGGGGTAGGCAGAAACTACAGAACTCCACCAACTACGTTACATACATACAAACACACATACATCATCAATAATTATCGATTTTTCTAGGCTAACGGCTTAATAGGCCCTTAAAAAGATCAAACCATAATAATACAACCAACCGTACACACATTTGACATAACGAATAAAATCACACAATTCAAAATCCGAACCAAGTCAGTGTGTTTGAGATCAATCATCACGGCGCGTTCGTGATGCGCACACGCACTCATTTCGCCTTATATAACTCATCTTCACACGAAACGATAGCACGGCTGTATTACACAACTTAATTTTAATTACATATTGTTCTACTGAGCTTCATTTGAAATTAGAAGAACAATGAATTATAGTTAAAAATGGGAATGACAAATGACGATCGATAGATCGGGAAGAAAATATGACAAATGAAAATCGACAGGTTATTAATTATAGAATAATCAGCTTATTAACAAGCATCGCTTTAATCGATATCAATTCTATACATATTATAAATTAAAGTCGCTTTTCGTCTGTGTCTGTGTGACTGCATTATTCTTCTAAACCACGCAACGGATTTTGATGGGGTTTTCACCATCATGTTGAAAATTTATTTCATATGTTATATAACATAAGTATCAAAATAGCATATAATAAAGAAATCTCGGCGAATTTTCAAGTGCGAAACAGGGGCGAGCGGGTCGCTAGTGTAATGGCCAGCACAATGAACCATATTTATTGCTATATTTATTATAGCAGTAAATATATGGTTCATTGTGTATGTAAGCCATTGATGAGTGGACGAGTAAATAAAATCATAAAGATTTATCTTATTTATTTTCAAACGAAGAATTTTCTCACGGATGGCATCGTAGACGTCAGCGCATCACAAGACATTTGAATATAAAAAGTTTTACCTATAATGGCCAGGAAGTGTTTTACTTTATTATTTGCTAACGATTAGGGATTATTTGTACTGTAATGCGAGCAGGATGTATGACTGGTCAAGCGTGATTAAATTAAATAAACATTAGTTTTCCTAGAAGTTTTCAAGAAAACTGAGAAAATAAGTACCTACTAAAAAGTATGACTAATCTGTTTTTCAAGATGGTGTTAAACTAATCTAGATGTTTAATCTAGACGTTTTTTTAAAAAAAGAAAAGAAAAAGATAAATAAAGTACTTCTTACCACTGAGTCATTCTAATACGGAACTTATTGTAAGTACTGCCTGTATGTAATGTGACGTGATGTCTGTGTGCATGTGTGTGTGTTCTGTATGCATACAAAAATACAGTCTAAAAATACTATAGTGGCTTTTCTTCCGTCTTTCTACATTTGATGCTTAAAAAGAGTAGGTACGCTAGATGATTGGCGAACTTGTACACCCTGCGCAATCAACCCTGCTAACAATCTTCCTAATTTACTTTTCAAGGCACGAGAAATTCTCATCATTTCGAGTCGAGTGAAAAGAATTTCATTCACACACATTATTATAAGCTTTAATTAGAACAAATATCTCAATTTTCAAACAAACCTCATACATTTCGTGGGAGACTTGTTGAATTTCGTAATTCATTCATTGCAATTACTTCCTTGAGGTGGAAATCAAAACCACGACCCACATGCAGCGGTCAGCTTTCTTAACCACTGACCGTAAATGTAGAAAACGCGTAACTGTGTGATTATTTAGCTTAGGATTTGTATCAAATTATCACTGTTAGATAGATTAACGAATTGAAAAGGGCTAGAGATGCAAAATATGGATGTAATAAGGATCAATTTCCAATGACTTTTATCAAGGATATGCTTTAATATCAAGAAAGGTTTTGGAGTTGTGACCGCGTACCGAAAGACGCATACTGGATAGCCAGCCACAAGGTAGACCGATTACCAGGTGAAGGTCGCAAGAATCCCCTACATGCGAGAAGAACAGGGCCTATATCCAGCTGCAGACGTCTTTTGGCTGAAATGATGATGATATCGAGATTTCCCGACTAGTTTTGGAGTCGACAGAAGTAAGTTTGCCAGAGACCTGTTTACAATAACTTTTTGCGCCTAATATTTATTAATCTGTCCGCAATAAACACATGGGATGTCGATTATTACCCAACTAATCCATTTATAGCATTTTTATCGTAAGCAAAAGGGTTTGTTTATGATTTTATTATTTTACAAAAAGGAGGTCACAAGGACAGTCGACCGACCTGGCTGGTTAGATACCTACCGGAGTACTACGGCACACTAAGGGCGATTTTATGCAATGAAATTGAAAGTGGCTAGCACATCTAAACTACGTTCAAGAGCTGTCACTGTCAGTATTCCACAACAATGATGACACTGACAACTCTTGAAAGCGGTTTCATTGGTGAAATTCGCCTTTAAACGCGTACCGAAAGACCCATTTAGAATACAAGAACTGAAGCCGAAATATGTATGCGGTGTTCTTTTTTTTGCATTGTCCTAAAAATATTTTGAAAATTTGTTGACAAGCCAGCCATTTTTTTTTCCGGTTGATTCTAAAATGAGCGAAAATGTATCGGTAGTGATATTTACTTTAATGTTTTTCTACATATACATAAGACGTAGTTATTTTAGTATCGGATGCATCTAAGAAAACATGCGTTTCATTTTAATAAGATCGTTTACGATCTTGTTATCTTGTTAATCAACACGACTTAGTGCTCACAATAAAAACTGAAAACGTGTTTATTTAATGACTAAAAATTAGTATGGTAACGCCAGCCATAACTTTTGGCATAAATTAGGTATACCTAATACCCTTCTGACCTGAAGTAAACCTTCTGACCGAAGGTAGTCCAAATATTTCTTTTTGGGCAACCCAAATTCCACCAAACACATAAAAATAATGAAAAAAGTGTCCATTCTCTGTTTGTTTTTCATTAAACAGCAATATGCTCCACTCAAGCAGCGTTATGCTCATTCTTTCGAAAAAAAAAAACAAATAGCCAGCCGTTACGCTCTGTTATGCAAAGATTTCTAGACCAGAATCAAATAACCAACTTATCTCTATTTACTTTTCAAATTCCGAATCTTCGTTCGGCCAGGAGTTAACAGCCTAGGTCATTGATACAACTGTCTATGGTTTATTTTAAAATGCATTTCAGACTCTATGGTGCTAATGACTATGAAGGTCGTACTTTGACTTTTGTTTGACTATATTTTTAATATAATTTAGAGTGATACATGTTGTGTGTAAAAATGAAATTAGCGGTACCTTATGTGAGGTCGACTGTGTACTCTAAGGTTAAACGAATTTTTGAGGGGTACTTCAGAATAATCTTGGACATGAATGTGTTAGTCACTCGTTCATATTATTTCGGTGCAAAATCTAGGTTCTATTTTTTGTGAAGGACTTTGGATATCGATATCAATTTGAAACTATATCTGATGTCTGATACGTAGAAGTTTCGGTATGTCTTCTGTTGTTTCCTAAGACTTTTTAGCCCAAACTACATTTTATCGTTTTCGCCATCATGATATAAATAAAGCCTCATTTTGGAAATGAGCAACCAAACTCCTTTAAATGTGGCCAGTGAAAGTCAATGTTCATGTGTAATTTTATGGTGATTCATTTATTTTAACGCGTATTAGTTTTTTTTTTAAGTCAACTACATCAGACACTATAAGGTAAAAAAATCGAGAGACTTCATTAGGTACCTCTTTTAAGTTTATTCATGTCACGACTTCACACTTATAGCATGCAATGTAGAGATCTCAAGGTCAAATAATAACCTTTGGGGTCTTTGGCCTACCTGGTCACTGGCCATTTCCAAAAACCGTCGAAAAGCCTCATCAACTGTCATACTAAAAGCCGGTTTCACATAAACAACGACTGCATTTTTTTCGCTAGTGTGAACCAACCTTAGAATAGTGCTTTAACGACCATTTTACTGGATTTTTTTGTCACCTGTAAAAACTCGATTAATTTCAAAACTAATATTAGTTATGTAAATGACAATTTAGTTGCCAAACCAACAAATAGGCAATTTTAATACAACATCAATTGAGTTTTTGCTAACAAAATAGTTAATACGTACTAAAAAGGCTATTACTTTATTCAACACTAAGGTCTGTGAAATCGCAAGTACTTTTAACGACCACTTTAAAAAGACCCCTGCTGGTCTTCAAGATGAATCACTTTTACTTTAAATATTGGAAAAGGACAGGTCAACATGTATAGGTTATGTTTGTCTGTTTGTTTTATGTTTGTTTGTATACCACTTATTTAAAAGAGGCAGAGTCAACGTCATTACTGAGGCAAATAAAGTTATTACTTCCATAGTAGTTTTTGAATAAAAAATGCTTATGAATCACGATGAGACTTCTCTTGCTCCACGATATGATCATTGATCAAGGCAACATAACATAGGCAGAGGTGGACCAACATTTCGCGACCCTATTGCCATCAACCGGGCACAAATTCAGACTCCAGGCTGCTACTGAGAAATTCACAATGGAAGTTGGATGGATGTAGGTGAAGATAGTTAGGTATCAAATCTGTCAGTTTAGATCGAGAGTCATGACTGAGCATCCTTTTAGAATAAGACTTTAGTATCACTAATAAACTAATTGAGGACTTAACCCATAAATCTGCTAAGATAAATAATTTCTAAAAATTTGCATGTCAATGAGGGTTTTCTGTAATGACGTCCACTAGGTGGCAGCACTGAACTATCAGGTCCGGACCTGTCAAAAGCGTCAAAGCGCCTATACTTTTTTTATTCGTGACAGAATGATGAAAGAATGAATGAAACGAATGATGAACATCATCGTCATTATCATTATGTCAGTGAAAGTGGCGCCAACTGGTGAATTTTCATGAGAACAATTCAAATTTTACTCAACAACATTGAAACACATCATTTCTCGAGACACAACAGAAGAAAAATCTTTCATTCATGAGTAAAATTTTCTCTCAAATCAGCGACATATATATATACCTGGTAAATGAGAACATCCCGTCTAACCCCCCGGACGACTTTCGACGCGGGCATTATATACAGGACGTCAAATGGCGATTATGGTGATAACAACGTGATGACGGTGTTTAGAGGTGTGTACTAAAATGTCTCTATTTACATTTCCTTTCGATGTTTTATGGCATTTTGCTGTCACAAAGTATTAGAGTATCACAAAAAAGATTTTGACTAAATACCTATTATTTGTTGTCCTCCACATTGATTTATTAATAAATATGGACCCACCCCTGATTCGCACAGTTTTTACGTCTTGACATAACATTGACATTTATTTATTAAATGTTAGTTTAATATTAATGTATTATACACATTAAAATCCGTTGCATGCGTAGTTTAGAAGAATAACGGTCTCACAGACACACGAAAAGCGACTTTAATTTATAAAATAAAATAAAAATGTTTAAATTGTACGTTTTTAATATTGCAAAGTGTTAGAGCTTCAATATTTCGACTAGATATTATTTGTTGTACTTCACATTGATTTATTAAAAATAAATTAGAATTAGTGACGCACCCTAAAAAGCTTATCATTTTTTTTTGTAAACACCAAAACTGCAAAAATAAGCGATCAAAGATGCAATTGGTCAAGAAACATAATTCAAAATTTGCAAATAAATGATTGATGACCATAAGTAAATGGTAAAGTTCGTTATTTGCCACATTTAGTAATAATATGAATTGCCAGGTGCAAACCAAAATGACATTATAAAATCATGGAAAAAACGTTTTAATGAGAAAAAAACAAGCAAATCTTAAGTGTCATTAATAAATCATAAATTAAATAAATAGTTATCTATCGCATTCTATTTTTTCAATATTT
This sequence comes from Eupsilia transversa, assembly GCA_914767815.1. Taxonomy (NCBI): domain Eukaryota; kingdom Metazoa; phylum Arthropoda; class Insecta; order Lepidoptera; family Noctuidae; genus Eupsilia; species Eupsilia transversa. The sequence goes on along the minus strand of OU611894.1, from coordinate 6,987,100 downwards.
TAATAACACAATTTATTAAGTGGATTGGATACTTTATCAATGTGACCAGTGAACAAAAAGTTTGTTTTATAATAATCAAGCCATGACAACAAAGTCATTGCGTCACGCATTGAACACAAAATGACGCAGTGAAAAAAAAACCTAATGAACTACCAACTGCCAAACTTTTCATATACATATATTTATTAAACAGCTTATTTATAATATTCTCACATTACTTACAAAGAACAATAGTAAAATAAAATATGACTCAAAAGCATTCGGAAGTAAGACTGGACCGGTTGACCATCGCAATTTGTAGGCACGAGAATCGATTCACGATATTGATACACTCGATTTCCGATTACCGATACAATCGAATACTGTTGACAGGGGATTAAATAGTCAATTAATTATTGATATGCTGTTTTGTTTGTAATGTGACATGTTAGACCTTCACAGGTCTTCCTTGTACGGTAGCTCTAGAAACTGGTTTTTACGGCATAATTAATAAATAATTCGTTAGACATTAAGCTAACAAAGTATTGAAATATTTATTTGGTTAATGTGAATCAGATGTCACAATAGAAGAAAAAAGAATATGAAAAATATTTAAAATTAAGAATAATAAAAATGAAATATAAAAATAGGTCTTATACCTTCTTGTAATTGGATGTCTAATAATACCGGCGACGATCAAACAAAAGAAAGCGTACAAATTCCAAAATTATATAACAGGCACAATGAAATAAATTAACAACGTGTCAGAGTTAATAAACAAAAAAATATGTTAAGTAATAGTAATAAAAATGATTTTTTTATTATAAAAAATAATTTTGTTTGTTTGTTATTAATTATTATAAAAATATTTAATCAGTACATACATTTTTTGTAACTTATACTTGTAAACGCACCAGAAGTGTCGTGACGATCAAAATGTTATTTTTTTTTCTATCTGTCATTCGCTAAGTTCCCAGAGTATAACGTGCGACAAGGAACGTTCCAAAAAAAACATAAGCTTTGCAATTTACTTAATTTATTTACTTTAATTTATTTGATATAGATTTAGAAATCAGAGGGGCGATTCCCATAATTTTTATGAACGTTCGCATTAACATCTCATTCGCAATCTGTCAAAAATACAATCAATTTACCAACAATTTGAAAAGTTTGACAGATTGTGACTTGAATGTGAACGTTTTTTAAGTAAGAGAATTGGCCATCAGATCATAAAGATGCTTGACATGGCTGATGATGGCCTATAATGTACCCACTTCTGGGATTCAGGCCTCCTCTCAAAGAGGGAGCCCAGTGCGGGTTGATGGATGTCACATGTCTTCGAATTTTTGGCTCTAGAACAAAGGTATGATTTCCTCACGATGTCTTCTTTCATCATTTTTGAAGAAAACATAGAACTTTAAAGGCCTCAGTTAATAGGCAAACTGTGCCATAGTGCAACATTTAATAAGCACAAGGGCCCTAATGGCCATAAACACATTATTCACATGTCATTACCTGTAGTATCAAGCAATAAGACCAATTTCAAAGCGGAAATTGGCAACCAATCACCAACAACCAATAGGCCAACATCACGTAACAGCAATACACCAACATTGGTTACGAAAACATTTTTTTTTAACCTAAAAAACCTTCGAGTTTGATCTTGGACTGGATTAGAAACATTTTGTCATTGTAGTTCTCGTGTCACGTGGACGTTAAGTAATTTTTAGGTGGTATACATAATTCATTGCAAAAACCTTATACACCTTACTCCATGAGACTAAAGGTGGTTTTCGTTTAGCATTCTCCATGGGTCCGAGTTTGAGTGTCTAGCTTAATTGCCAAAGCATGTGTGTGCATTTTTATTTTGTGTTTCATTACGTAAGTCTGTTTTGTTATGTTTTATCTGATAACGGTGTCTGAGGCTGTATGAGCGATGAAAGATAGGTGTGAAGTTCCGGGTACTTATCTCTGAAATTGATTCTATGATCTTTGTGGGAGGGGATGTAAAGAAACATGCTTATTGATGCATTGATTCTCGTTAGAGATGGGGAGTTGTCTTTTTGCATCTTCTTCAATAATCACATTAATCACCGTGATAGTAGGTACTTTTTAATTCCACGATACTGAAACTGGATATTATTATTATACCACACTGACCCCAGTAAGTTATTCTTTTCTCAGACGACCTTTTTCGCTTGGCCGAACGAAAGGGGCGGGTCCCACGTGACCAGCAGACCAAGAAATAGTGTTACTAGCTCAAGGGTTGATAATAGACCGTTTCAACAAATAGACTGTCATTAATAACAGAAATTGTCCATGTCCAGTTTATTTATTCTGCAGTGTGTTTGACGCAGGACATGGTAGAAAGGAGGTCATCAAAACATGATCATCATTCGCCATGATGAGGTGATATCATAATCAAACCTATAGGCATGCAGGTCGATGACCTCAAAGCAAGCCAGCTGTACTCCTCTTGGGCAGGCTGAGGGTATCTCGCAATAAACCTTTCAGATTTCCGATGAAAGGGAAAAAAACTACTATGTACAACATGTTTAATCAAAACTTTATACAAAGTATATATACTTAATAATGATACATCAACCACATATCATAAAATCTATCATTAATGACTTAATATTTTTTATACTTCATCCCAAGCAAGCGTCCATCTTTGTGATGCTGTTGACGTATAAGTGTCATGGCGTCGACCGCCATGTTGACAAGACATAAAAAGTGCAAAGCATATTTATTACGTTTTTGAACCCTACTCGACCTGTCATACATCCTATGAATATTGAAATCATAAAAGATCAGCACAAGTTATAATTTTATGTCTATCTTTCTGTTTGTAATTTTTTTACAGCTAAACTGCTGAGCTGATTTCGATAAGATTTGCCACAAAGGGGGCGGTTCTTTTCATAAGATCTTTACACGGAATCTAGCCGTCGGCGTCGGCTCGTGTTAGGCTGGACTAGTTTACAGACTAATCAGATTAAGCTTAGTTTAGTTGGGAGTGACTCCCAATAAGGCTCCAAGTCTGAATTACAGGCAAGCATCGATGCCCTTCGATTAGCTCGACACTCTCTGTCGGTCGGTCAATCGATTGTCACACTTATTGACCTTCAGACTGACCGTTAATACTGTCATTGTTTGACAACTAGCTACTATTTCGATAACTTCATAAGTTTTTGCATCTTCGTTTAGCATTATAGTGTTAGATTCAATGATTTATAATGCAGCGACACGTGTAGGCTGTGACCTTTGAACAGAGGACTTCTACACATTATTCTTATTATTTTACTGTTATTATTTTAAATAAACCTCTTTTTTGAAGCTATTGTATGATTAATAGTTTAAGCTCCTTATAACTCACAAAATATCTATTAAATGTGGTGTAGTTTCTGTTTGTTCATTTTTTGGACACACTCAAATACTGAGTGACTCACATTCATCATCCAAGGTTTTCCGTCACCTTTGGCAGATCACAAATCCGACTTCCAAAAAAACACATTACAAATTGTAAAGGTGGCAAAAAAAGAAAATACAAAACCAAAGAAAACGACTACCGAAATTAAAATAATTTTTCACTTTGTACTGTTTTTTTGGAAGCCGTTTTTTTTTTTAAATAATTGCCATCGCTTAGCAAAAGATCTAATAAAGTTGGTAAAGCAGAGGTGTCGTTTTCTCAATGGTCTTTAAAACCACAGAGAAATATAACCACTATTACCCGGCTTAGAACTTGGACTTGGCCTATCTCCATACGTTTGAGGAGACCTCTAGTCATTGAAGGTCAAAATAGCCTGGCCAGTCGATTTATTACAGCTAGAATTTTATCCTTAAATAACTTACCGCTACTTTGTATTTGTAAAATGATGTGCGTCCTTACCTGAAATGACAAAATATCACATTAATATAAAGAAACAGGTATAAGTCCTAGACCTGTGAGAATCTAGACACCATAAGTTGACGCGAAGGTTTACATCAATCATCTTCAGCACCGAAAGCAGGAAAATAAATACATATATTGCAGACAAACTAAAATTAAAATATATTATCCAAAAGGTACAGGGGTAAAGAGCATTGTTTTTGATGATTTTATTTTCAAATATAGGTATTGTTTTTTTTTACCAAAGTTCAAAATCCAATCGTTTCCCGACCTTGACCGACCATTAACGTAACCTCAAAATGGTTCGGTCATCAAACACATTATGTAGGTGCTCATGCATATTAGCAATATTCAAACAAATTGGTCAACATTCATATATCAAACAATACAGGTCGTTAACCCCACAAATAACTCGGTTCTTCCTGCCCATGTGCAGAATTCGGCAACATTCGGCAATGTTCGTGCAATCCGCCATTTTGTTTCATAGCTGTCAATATTGCGTGATTTACGCAGCGTTGCGAAAAAGTGGTGCAATGTCTGGTAAGGCTGAGTGCTAAATTTTGGAGTTGCAAGCCAGCCACGCGTATAGTGCCTGGTGCACAATAGAGCAAATAAAAGAATCGTGTGATTTGTCTAAGTTCACTTCAATAGACTAACTGCACTAAGAAAGCCGTTTAATGAAAAGGAGTTGAAACAAAGTGTGACCTAATTCATCTATAGATGTATTCTGTGTGACACACTTACATATAGTTGACACTATTGAGAGCTCACTTCAAGCTCACTTCACCTAACTTTTCATGGTGAAATTTTCACAGAATATATCGGCTGTAGTGTAGTGCGCTCGGCTAGAATGTTTACCTATAGCACCTACCACGCTTTAATAAACGGATTTGTAACGCTACAGTTCATAAACCAATTTAAATATTACATTGACCTTTGTTTTCAGATTCCCATCAGCGAAGTCGTAATGTGATGCTATTCTTAGTAGAGAAGTGAGAAACTGGACAGTTGGAAAGAAAATATTGTGAAGTGATAGGGGCATTTAGGTAAGTACTACAGAAAGCGAACCTTCTACCAATAAGGCCAACCTAAATATCTCAACAGATAACAACAATTGTCCCACGAACCACACCTCACCCGAACATTATCAAATTCGAAATACATACCACTCTACCCCTTACTCCTTCCACAATAAAACACATAATAGCCTAAACACCTGTCTGGTCTAGAAAGGTGCAGTTCGAACCATGACCTGGAGGCCCTAGTTCCATTTCCTCGTTGCGGTCCAGCTCTCTCGGCCTTGCGATAAGGCCGGGAGGCCGACAACGAGAGATTACTGATGGATTAGGAGTGATGATGATGAATGATATTTTTAAATATATTTTTAAAGAGATTTGACAAATCAATAACATATCAACACGTGTGTTTTAACGGAAGAAATGGGCAGGGGGATATACAGGGTCAAATAAAATTAGCTAGCAAAACTCCGCAGATGTAATGGGTATCTATATCATTACCACAACAAAAAAAAAGATTTGGTGATTTTTTTGACGCTGATAGTGTTTTTACTTGAAGTATGAGTTGAGAAAACTGATATCTTTTTCGTTTTGTCGTATTTAGATATCGAAACCCATATCGTCTGTGAAGTTCATATTATAATTTATAACCCCAAAAAAAAAAAATTTTTTTTTTCTTTATTTATATTAATTTATTTCATGTTTAGGTTTCGCTACTTAATTTAATTTGACCATGTTAAGCAACCACACAAGTGGTTTACCTATGTTTGTTTAGAGAGTGAAAAATCCAGATAAAACTGCATGTAGCTGCTGAGAACAGAGAGCAGCAGAAACAAAATCAGACGTAATTTCTTTAAAAGTATAGGTATTGTGTGGCTGAGGGCAACGTTTGAGGAAACAGTTATATCAGTTTTGAGGTGATCTGTCCCGTGTTCCGGACCAAGGGCACGCAAGTTAGTCATCATCGTATGTCCTAGATTAGTACCTAACTATTAAACCGGTACAAGGCTATTTGTTACAAGGAGCTGTCAGCTTGTTATCATAGTTAGATAGTGTCTGATAAGACACTGTTAATGCAATAAGCACGTTTTGTTTAATGGATGAGGAAGTGAATTTGTCGGCGGAAGGTCTCGGAGAAAATTGTATTTATAGTATATTGAGTATAAGTACAGTTCGATTCAAACTTAATCGCGGCTCGGAACATGAGGCGAGTTGCTGCGCAGTAACAATTTCATGTGTCAGCGGGGGTGAGGGGTGGGGTACTGCGCAGCGAGTAGCTAACTTCCGAGCCGCCATTACGTTTTAATCGAACTGTAGTCAGGATATGAGTAAGAAGACAGTTAGAAAGGATTTAATATAGTTGTCAGTGTTAACACTTTGACCTTGAGGTGTCGTAGCGTACCTAGTATTATAATAGTACGGAGTTCTAATAGAAAGGCCGGCTTATTCTGATTTTGTTACCACTGATGTACATTTTGCCATATCGTCTTATCACTGAACACATGTTATTATGATCAAAGACAAAATAATTGGGAATATTGGCACCATCATAAAGCTTGGCGAATGAATTGGTGAACAATCCTTTACAACTCACTACAGAGCTTGCTATCTCCCTTTTACGCTATTCTTCTCTTCTTCGCACTTATCTTGTCCAAATAATTCCAACACACCTAATTACGTCACTTTACATATTTCAACAAATATGTTATGTTAATATCAATTCAACGAAAGACATTCCTATAATCTAACCACTAGGCGTTGGACCTTGCATATCAAAAGTAAGGCTAGGTATACATTCCAGCGCGTCGCCATTTGTACAAAACCTCATTACGGGCTAGACGTGTCAGACATCTTAATGACTAGGTAGACACATGTAGTTACTAGGTATTACATGCCGAAACTATGTGGCGAATGATAGGCGAGGTATCCAGGAAAAAACTACATTTCAATGCAGAAGAAATAAAACAGTAGTGTCTTGTAGCTCAGAACTAAGTAGTTACATCTCCATAGTTAGATATATGTCATCTGACTAATTTATTTTTATTTTTGGATGATACATATACGAGTCCTTCGTAATGAAAATAAAGGTACCCAATTCTTTCTCTCAAATTCCTAACTTCTTACCACATAAATACAAATTAGTAGACCAATTTACAAAAAATATTAGGTAGGTACTTACCTAATTAAACACAGGTTAATAAAAAAAGAAATATTTAAGAGTGTCAAATAATTATTCGTTCTATTTACCTACATACATTGATATAACATCATATGGATGCATGATACATCACTGACTGAACCAGAACTGTCAATTTGAAAGTAATAAAACTTCAAAATGAAGCGTGACCCACGCATGTTTGCGCAAACTTATTAATATGCAGAAACATGAAAGTCTATCATTTGATAGTTGATACACATGCTAGGTACATTTTGAGATCATTATCTTTGGATTGCCATTACGAAATAAACTTGATCTAAATGAAGACGTGTTCCATAAAGGTGGCAAAGAAGAAAGGGACCTGCTAATGATGTACGCTTTATAAATGATTGAACCTCTAAAACCGTTTTGGTTTCTTAGTTTCTGGCCTTTTATCACAGTTGGCCGCAGTAACTATAGGATACCCCGACTTAGTGCGAATTTCACCAATGAAACGCACGCGATCAGCACATCTAAATAGAGTTCAAGAGCTGTTAGTGGCAATATTCTAAAAAAAAAAAGACTGATGAATCCCGTTTAGTTTTTATTGTTGGAATTCGTCCTAAATGGGTTAGGTCAGGTCAGAATTGTGACAAGCCGCGCGCGAGCCGAGCGAGCGGCGCAGCAACAGCGGCCAGAGAGCGCTTCATCAGAGTTGGTCGCAGTTACTTGGGTGTTTATTATTTTAGGAACCTAAAATAGGAACTAATTGATGTTCACAAAAAGAGGGGATTCATTATATTAGAATTTTTTAATATTTTAGGACAGCAAAATGGGAATTACTTGAGTTTCGATTAAATAGGTACATACGAAGAAATATATGAGTAGGAATCCTTATTGTGAAAATAAGGTGTACATAATTATCTCGCACTCGTGCAAAGCTTGTCGCGAATCAAGATGATGAAATTGACATTCCTACATAAAAATATGCAAAGGTAATTTAACTGCGAAACAATAAATCTTTTTTACACTCCCGGAAAAAGATAAACACTTAAGGCGTTTTTACACACAACTGATCCGAAATTCGTGGACGAACGGACTTATGGAAAGAATGTCTGAACAAATTCCAATGCGAGTTAATGTACTGCCCTATAAAATGCTACTCCTTTAAAATGGTCTTCCACAGACAACAAAAGGAAAAGTATTGCAAAGATAACTACTCTTATTACTGCAACGATCATCATATTCTATTTGTTTTCATTGTCAGCATAAAGTACGACCCATAATTTTAATTTATTTGGGAAAATAAACGGTTACACATTACAATGTTATGGTATAGAACATACAGATGAAAATAATAAAGAAAATTAAAAAAAAATAAAAAAAGAAAGAAAATAAAAGAGAAGATGTAATAGAATATTTTTAAAATAGAAATTATAATTTTAGGTTTTTTTTTTGATAAATGAAGAAGTGTCACTTATTTTATTATACAATATGTAACGGAAAGGGTATATCTATCCAAAAGGGGTGGAGATTACATTAGGTATAGAATCTCTGTGCAAAGTTTCAGCTCAAAATAAATTACTCAAATCATTTTTTACCAAACTTTAGGTTTCGTAAGTTTATTGAAATATGAATGAAAAATTGATTGTCAAATCATAACAAACGTGTCACCGCATTACGAAGATCAGACGGGTTCGAATAAGCCGAAAATACGGAGAAGCGCGAGCGGCACAGAATAGATAATAGTACCGAGCGGTTGGTATCATGTACATTTCTCATCATGTTCGTAACATGTAGAAATAAGATTTTAAAACCCTTGCCACATAGTTTGTTATCATCCAAAGAAGCCGTGCACTTGATATGTATATACCCTTTCCCTTACACGTTGTATAAGGATTCAAAGATAATAAAAATGACCTTGCCCATGTCAATAACAAGGAATGTGCACCTGCAAGATACCTACACCGTAAAATTCGGTTGCTCACCCGGATGTGTACAACCGCCCTTACCCAACTTATGTCCACATTTTTGGGATAAACAAATCAATTCTCCGAAACAATTTTATTGACCAATTATTATTTTAAACACCATCTGCTGTAACGGATCTTCTGCGGTCACTATTTCGTCATTACCTTTTATATTTGAACATTTATATTCCATAGTTCAAAGGATTTCGCGAACTTATAAATTACGTCTGAACAGATTCTCAGAAAACTAAAGTATGAAACTGGTTTCACAGATAAACTACTGCTAAAGGTGATATTAATTAGTCTAGCTCGAACAACACCTGTGTTTGTGGGTAATTAACTCATTTGTTAATGGTGTTCGTTCATGGGGGTCAGTAACATTTTAACATGTTTTAGTTAATGCGGTTTCAATGACTGCCATCCATCTTGGCCTCGCCTTTTCTCAACTAGGAGATCGGCTTAAGCTGCGTCTACGCTAGGCGAGCCCATCACGAGCCGAGCAGGAGCCGAACACAATTCGTCTAGTGTGGACCGATTTTCAAGCCTCGAACGAGCGCGCTGCGAGCATTTCGTTCGTACTCTGCTGTGCTCCGCCAATTGTCGGTTTTTTGATGAACATAAAGGGATTTGCTTCGCGCTCGAGGACAGTGATCGTTGTAGGTTCGTTGTACGTCCACACTTGACGCCGCGAACGACGAAGCAGAGAACGGCTCCGCTCGTGCTCGACTCATGCTCGGCTCGCCTAGCGTAGACGCAGCTTTACAGTTTGACTAGTTGCGAACTGCATATAAATGCATAATCAGCCTTTGTTGTTCCCACTGCTGGGACGCAGGCGTCCTCTCTGTGAGAGGGCGTGGGCCAAACGTATGATTTCCACCAAACGGCTCGCATCGCATCACATCGGATCGGAACGGATTTTACAATCTTTAAATGATATTAAATCGTGTTCACAGTATTTAAAGTCTATGTTACCACGCCGTGCACTGTAGCTTGACCACGGGCTTTTTCCGCGACATGCAATCGTAGCCGAAAGTATGCTGCGACGCGCGATCAGCTCCGTTCGCTTATTGTCGTATCCTTTCGTAGCAACACGGTAGGAATGAAACTATTTCACTAGGCGCAGAGACGGATACGTTCTCAAGCGACGGTACGGAGCCGATCTTATGCATCGACATCCTGCCGGGTGCAATCGGCTGTCGCAGCATCCGTTCGTATCCTTCCGATTCGATACTATGCGAGCCGTTTGGTAGAAATCATCCTAAATCCACCCCGCGGGTTGTCCAGTGCAGGACAACCCGCGGAGGCAATAGAACACAAACAGAGTAGATACCAACTACTCTGTTTGTGTTCTATTGCAGACATTACGAATCTGCCACTAAATATCAATTCAAATCTACTAACATTTCTCAACAACTCGAACATACCGCCAACACGTAAATAAGCTACTTAAAGCTCCAACATTTACGATGCGCAAGAGTTGATTGATTCGCATATTTATTACCTAACGTGTCGTTACCTCTTTGAGCCCGATTTACGAGGTGAACGTAAATTTATATATATTTTAAGCTTTTGAACACTTTACGTTTTTCGTCTTTCGTGTTATTATTGTTAATTTACTTTCCTGTGTTTTTCCTTAAGTTCCCTCTGACTATATCTATCTCATGTCACCATTTAAGCTCATTATTATTCGCGGTTACCGTTTCCTAATTAATGTGATTAATAGATGAGTCTATCATTCTGCATCATGACATAAATGGGGATTTTTATCAACGGATTTATGTAAATATAAAATAGTTTGCGGCGGTAATGCCGACACATGCACGTGTAAGATAGAGGTAATTTTTATTTCGGTAACCGGTATTAATACTCGTTGTATTCAAATTAAAAATAGCTGTATAATCAGACCGTTTTAGGTCCCTGCCTGAGAGATATTTCTCCACGGCATGTAAAGCCAAGTCGGAGGCCTATTGACGGTATAAAAACTGACACTAGGTGACTCACTGACCACACGAAAAAGAAAGATTAATCCATAGTAAATAATCCATAATCCAACATTGACAAATAGTAACATTACCTACAACAGTTAATAAGAAATGGCCATAGTCAATAGAACTTTGCATAACCGTAAGCAATGCATTTATATAGTTAAAAATAGTCACCAAAAGTTCCAGGTCAATATCCTCTACAAGCATTAGAAACCCAGTTGCATTACATTAGAATTATAAGTACCAAACAAATAGTATTTATTTGATTGATGATTTTTTAAGCCACAATAACGGTGTCTTAAGTTATCCTCTTGAACGTCAAAGAGGTCAATATACTGGACAAAACTCTTTGATATATTGTGGTAAATCTATGATCTATGGTGCGAAGCTTTAAAATATGAATGCGTCATGATGGTCAGGAAAAAATATGCGACTCTGGGAAGTCAACGTTGCTTTAGCGGTTAAACATAACTGTCCCACTGATTGAAGATAAATCATGTGTGAGCATTTACATACATATACATACCTAAACTCACCCCTGCTTCCCATGGGGTAAGGCAGGAACTAAAGAACGCCACCGGCTAAATCGATCGATCTTTGCACACTCTTTTTGTGCAATTCTTCGTTAATGAATTCGAAATAATATGAACTTCGACGCCATGGCAGCACAGCCAGGTCGCGACGTCAAAAAAATATATGGTTGGCTGCGTAACCAAGTGGACGCCAGGTGAGCACAGCGATCTGGCAACGCGCGACGTCGCCAAGGCGTCCCGGTGAGGTATGGCAATAAGAAAGACATATTCAGTTATATCTCCTTATTTTTACGATGTTATAACTTTTTAATCCAATCGTTAACTTCAAAGCAAAACTGTGCCTGACTCTCGATCAATTACCTGTTAATGATGATTTAATGACAGATTAAAGTTAGCGGCATTTTTTCCCATTATTATGGGAGAATAAAAATCACATTAAAAACTATATGACAGGTCATTATCGGGTTCATATGTCAACGCACTAACATTTTATTAGCCAATATTAACGGCATGGTTACTGAACATAAATTTATGATGATTTGTGACTAAAGCGAATTGCCAACTAAATTAACGAGTGGGGAAAAGAGGAAGAGATGAACGGAGTTCAGTTTCAAGAAGAGAAGAACAAGTAACAACTTCATACAGTCTTGGGTGGAAGCAAAGTGCGCTTGCATTAACTACACGAGGCAAATAAAATCAAATCAAATAATTTATTTGCATAATATATGTTAATAAAAAGGTGTTACAGGTATAAAATGTACATTGTATTATAACCTAACAATAAGGTGAGCAAAATAATATTAAATACTAGTCGCAAAATGAAATTCCAAAAATTACAGAATAAATTATATTGAAAATAGAAATGTCAAAATAAAAATACACGAATCAAATCAAAATGTCAATAATCATAATATTTATGGTGTTAATTCAGATAAAATCAGTCATCTGTCATTTAAATAATCATTAATTGAATAGTAACACAATACACAACAGGAATTGGTCCATTTTGTGTAGGTCTGTGATACTTTTTGGCAACTTATTGTATATTTTGCCTAAAATTTTTTTTTACTAAATACTGTTTTTTTATGATGTCTTACGCATATTTTATTTTTGTGTCGTGTGCTTCTTAAACGTCATGACGCAAAAGTCCTTCCTTTGCGTCATGACATTTACCACAAACAAACGTATTTTCTATTTCCTAAACAAAAAACAGCACAAGTTAAGGGAAAATATGCGTCACATCCACGCAAAACGGCCATCGCTCAAGCATAATGCCGCGACCCTATGCGAGACAGAGCCACAGCGCTAGTATGCGCTGGAATACATACATATAGGCACATCCCCTCTTACAGAAAGGAGGCCTGTGTCCCAGCTGTGGGGAAAATTGCCGGCTGATTATACTATGTCTATCACATCACAATATAAAACGACTACGATCTATAGATTTCCTGCACTTAAAGTTGACTACTCCATCTTCTCAACCATTAATATTCTCAGGTCTAAACTAACGACCCACGGAAATTGACCCCACAGTCACCGCTGCCATAAATATAAATATGCAAATGTATAAGGAAATCTCTTTTAAAACTTTGAAAACCCAAGTCTTGACGTATGAGAAACACATTAATTTGATATAATTTAGAGCGATACTCGTGATATAAATATTACAGAAGATTTATTTGAAAAACAAAAAATATACGGAGTAAGAGATGTTGGACAAATTATTGTATTGCCAGATGATATATTTCGGTTTGTATGTGTTGAAGTGAGCGAGTTTGGACATGATAGGACAGGATATTTTAATACGTGTAACAACAAAGATATAACATAGAATAATAATAATGTTCATTTCGTAATGTTTACATGATATATAAACGAACAGTCTTAAATTAATATGTACATGAAGATTTATATAAACTAGGAAAAGAAAAGAATCCTAGGGCATCAACAAATCTTTCGCATCGCTGTCAACAGAAAAAGTGCCTAAAAAGCTGGCAGCATTGCTACGTTGTATTGAATGAATTTAAAAAAAAAGCGTTTTCAAAGTAACAACATCTTTGATAAAATAATAGCCGAGGAGGAGCCGAAGGGATTTCCGATCCGATCAACCGGGCACAAATCCAGACTCCAGCAACTGAGAAATTCCTGATAAAAAAAAAACAATAACACTTTTCCCGATCTCCGTATCGAACCCATGACCTCATGCTCAGCAGTAGCGCTTGCGACCACTAGACCAGCGAGGCTGATCATCCGAGTGAATCATAGGGCTAAGTCTATCAAAAGATGGAAACTTTTCAAATCCTCCGATCTACATGGAGTCACAATTTTTAGGGTTCCGTAGTCAACAAGGAACCCTTATAATTTCGCCATGTCCGTCTGTCTGTCTGTCTGTCTGTCCCCGGCTTAGCGCAGAGACTGTTAGTACTAGAAAGCTGTAATTTGGCATGAGTATACATATTAATGACGCCGACAAAATGGTAAAATAAAATCATGAAAAATATTTTTTTTAGGGTAAGTATATGTCCCCTATACGTAAAGTGGGGATATCTTTTTTTTTCGTCTATCATATGGTATGGAAAGGTCGTTCAAAAATATTGTGAGTTTGTTAAAACCATTTTTGGATTGCTAATTTTTGGTAGAGTCAAGTGTCCCCCCCCCTGCCAGCTAATTGGTAAAATCTGGATATGTGGAAAAATTCACAACAGTAGTATATATAACGAAATTAAAAGGAAAACTATCACAGTTAAGTAGGCTCTACAAGTTAACGAGTAATTATCGACCAACTTACATTTGCAGTTGCAAAAACACGTTCTCCCATACATTTTGTATGGGAGAACGTGTTTTTCAACTACAATGTTAAGTTTGTACTTGGGATAAATTCATCCCAGCTACGGAACCCTGCATTTTGCGTGGTCCGACACGCACTTGTTAATTAATCCACACAGGTCACTGAACGATCTCTGGTTCATATATTAAAATAGAATATATTATTCATAAGAAAGACCGCTCGCATTGCTTCTAATTTAGTATTAAATCTGTTTGGAGTTATAATGTCATTGGGCTCATTCATATCTGGCTCTACTCCCATCATGGTAAGAGCCTTATAAATAATTCATAATTGAACTACATTTGTTATTATTTTTTGTTCATACGCATCGGTGCTTAGCATAGTAACTTTAGTTGCTATGGTAACATATGTAAATAGGACACTATTTATAAGTGAGGCAGGTCAAATATGGTTTTTTTTCTTCGACTAGTACATCCTAACAGAGCGGGTTGAATAGCAATATTAATAGCCTAATGCTACTTCGAAACTCATTAGCATATATTACATCAATTTCGTAAGCCTATCGAATTACCATGCTAGTCTCTTGAAGGAGGATGTAATATTTTAAGATGATATAATTTTCATTTTTATAAAAAAGTCATCAACCACTATTAGTTCGAATTATTCCACTTTGCCCCACCATGCCGCGCCCACTGGTGGGGCAAAGTGGAATGCCAAAATTTTTGTAGTGGATTCTGCCCCACTAGTTCGATTTGGTGGGGCAGTTTCCCGTCAATTACACTTCCAAGGATTGACATAAGAAGGACACTTAATACATATAGACAACTGACGTTTTAAGCAGAACAATAATTTTGTTTGTTGCTACATAGTCTTTAAAAGTAGCTAGGTACCTAAGTATTGAATTTTAGTTCCACCAGTATGAATGGAATTTCAATAAGGCCAGTGTTGAAGCAATAACTTATTGTAAGCCTTAATAAGTCTCATGGGAATGGCTTCACACAAACAAAAGTCAAGGAAAGTATTGTCCTTCAACTTTATGATCCTGCCCTTTGGTTCGTGTGTGGCAAGACCTGATTCATAAACCCTTATTGCAACATTACAAGGTTCAATTTACAATGGCATAATTGTAACAGCTCCTGCAATATTTTCTGCGGGCATTGGGCTGTCAATATTTAAATGAATTATTGCATTGGACTTATAAGTTATCGAGAAGTAACCACAGCAATGATGTATAAAAGTCTTTTTGTTATTACTCTCAAATACAATTCGAACCGAGTTAAAAGGAAGTGTGCATTTTAATTCGATGCAGATATCTTTCACAGTCATTTCGATTTGGATATGGTGGTATTAATCTTCTAATTCGATGCATATCCACAACTTCCAAACTATAAGGTGATGGTCAATGCTAAACTATAGTTTTACAATACCATGTTTAACACTGCAAAACTATCTGACTAGGCAACACATCATTTGGAAGAAATACTTATTCATTAGATAGTCGTAATAAGCCGCTCTAAACTAAATTCCTTTCGCATCCAAATCTAGATATTATGTCTCAAAATTGACACGAGAATCTCACTGCACCCAAGAACATCACACATATGGCCTTTTGCAACCCAATAAGGCCACAATTTACGATGAGTATGTTACGTAAACGATACAAAAAGTTGAACAGAACTGGGTCACCGTACGACATCTCGATTGATTTAAAACCTACAATGTAGCGATTTTTTCAAATTAATCGGAATCACTTGCCAATTATCAACTGAAAATGTCAAGATGAACTTGTGGTTTCGAAAAAGAGGTACGCCTTGGTAAATGTATTGTTTCTGATGAGTAAGCTTGTGCTTGTGCAAGGAGGTTGGAGTTCCAAGGGCTGGTTTTTTGACAGACAGCATTCTCTTTATAATTGGGTGCGGTGGAATGTATGCATAGCAGATGAGAAACTGCATCAAAATGAATACCTCACATTCATTGACAAAACAAAAACTGGGTGACCAGGAACCTTGCTAAGTTGTCGTGAGACAAGACACACACACAGACCAATAAAATTCGATTTCCCAATTTTAATTGTAAACCTTCAAAATATTGATTACAGTATCAAAATGACATTGCAATAAATAGGACACACATAATTACAGGCAATTTAGTAATAACAGCGCGAAATTACTGAGCAAAGTCAACAAAATTAATATCCATAGACTTCCGATCAATGCAACTCCGCCATTACTAATAACAGGAATCGAACCTACACCAATTAGCAAACGGAAGGCGCTAATCGATCCGGTTATAAAATCGAAAAGATTTTATCGATTGTTGAGATATTTTAAATGAATAAGAAAATTGTATGAGAAAGCTGCGCAGTTTCTGTAGTTTGGATTACTAATATAAATGCTGGTCATTTCCAGCATGACATAATAAGTAACTCTAGTTTCGAATTCCGTGGAACAACTCTGCGAAAGCCAAATGAATCATTCACATAAGTCCCAGGAGAGCTCCTTGTGGCATTCTTTAAGAATCTTCAACTTTTTTCATTTGTTTTCAATTTTACCGCTGTTTCCCATCGTTACAGCTTTATACTACGGAGGTTAATACACGTACAGAAAAAGCCACTGCTTCAGTCATGACAAATTCATATTCAAAATTGGACTGCTCTTAAATGTCAAAAGCTTTTGTTGAATCTGCAATACACTGTACATAGATAAACATCGTACGCTTAGCAATGCTCTCATCTATTTAGTCGAATTTCCCTGATCTCAAGCCAACAAAGAGGTAGACTCTCAAATCCAACACGGAATCACTTTCCTATTCGTCTCACGTTAGATGTATCGCCAATAAATCTATTCTAATGTCAGAGAAATAAATGGCGGCCAATTGCTATTCCATTCAGATGGACATCTTATTTAAACTCATCTTGTTTAAACAATGCTGATCTGTTTATTGTTCGTCTCTATATTTAAATGTGAGCACTGTGAGTAGGAACTAATTTATTACTGTTTTAATAAAAGAATTAATTTACATAGTTTTAGGCTTTGATTAGACACACATTTCATAGATGAAGTTATCACGATCGGTGATTTTTGGAGCCAAATGTAGCGGGATCTCCTACTGTTGTTGTCTAGATTTTAAAGGTCATCTCACCTATCATGTAGCGTCTAAGAATTGGTCGCATACTATCTTGTTTGACTGAAATTCCTGCTTCGTCACCTTATGATGCCTCTTGCATCAGACAATACATCTTTAAATCATCAAGAACAGTCAGTCTCCCTTTATCCAAACCCAAATCCGCTGACTCAACTACATTAAAAGGCGTGAACACACGAGGAACAATAAGTGTGCCGCGAGCTTGTCACACTACTAGCAACCGGTTGCTTATGAAATCGATCGCGGGCGTGGCCACGACTGCCACAAGTTTATGCCGACTGGCGCTTGATTCTTGATATTGTGTCGTATGATGACTGTTACGTATTTACGACTCAGTACGGTTTTGTGCAGATTATCTCGGTTCTGTTGATGTGGCTGTGGCGTGATGTGATATAATCTGTAGGTGTGTTAATGTTTGTGCGAAATGCGGTATTTACTAAATTAAGACTTTAAGCGTGAATACTACTGCGAAATAAAGTTTTAAGACTTATGTCTTCAAAAGAGATTCCAGTTTAAAGAATTTTATCATTATTACCAAAAATGTTTTTTGCTAATAAGATATTAGGATTACCACAATTAAAGAAGAAGACAAAGAAAAAGCTCAAAAATTAAACATTTATTAATTAAATTATAGGAAAGTTTTAATAGAAGTCTCATTATACAACATTACTGAAGCACCATCGGGGAATATTAACGATGAATGAAACAGCCGTCTAGACGAATCCCATTCATAGATACAAATAAAAAATCGATCACATAAAACGTAGCATCGATAAGTATTAATTTAATCGAGTGATTTACCAATACTGTAGAAATTATAAAATTAATGAAATCAGCTATACTGTACTCATCGAAATAACGAACGCAATTAAAAAACTAAATACTTTTTGTAAAACGGAATATTATACGATACAATCACTGAAATAACGGTAGTTACTAGTAAGCCCCTATTTCTCTTTCAATAGTTTATATAGATTCGCAAAAAACTGGTCAATCAATCATAAGGTGTACGACCGATGCTATATGTCCAAACATGTCAAAATGACAATAATGTTGTGTAGGTATATGGGTTTTTCAACTGCTCAAACATGCGTCAGAAGCATCAGCCTTAGTTAACGACACATTGATGCCCGCTCAAAAGTCAAAAGGCCAACGGAAAGTATCGCCATATTGAAACGAACTCATCCATTACCACAGCTTTGTGGTTTGTGGCCATTTAAACTCACAAACTAAACGATTCTCATTTATTCTGTAATAAAATATAGAAGATTTGAATAAATTTTGTTGTTGCCTTGAAAATAGCAACTCTCTGTTAACAGTTTTGCAAAACATCTCGCAAACTAACGTTTAATACCGCAGATACAGTGAAAGTAATGCGGTAACTGCATGAATTATGTATGTACGTACGAGCTACAAGAATGCCGTATAACTTCCGAAAAAAAATCCGTATTACGCGCACGGCAACCGATAAGTCACGTGTTTGAACAATATTACAAACATGGCCGCCGTCTTTTGACAGCTGTCAAATGTTCCCGCGGTTTTTGGTACATTTTAATATTTTTTGGGCACAAAAAGACGATCATTGTTTTAATTAGCAAAATTTTGTCCGAGGTAACAACGGACACAGCTCACACAGCACGTGGTAGACATTGCAGGGAGCCAATCAGTTTTTTATGACAAATAAAAATTTTGGTTGGACAGGTGTCCGTAAAAAAATATCGTATATTTATAGATTGTATCTATAAAATAAGATGTTTAATTAACACGTCGCGCTTTGTAACTTGCAAGTAATCAAATAAAATCTCGATTTTAATTATATTTTTTAGGATACAAAACTTGATCAGAAATTATTATAATGCGAATTCGTATTTGGCTTGAGACTTGTTTCGGGCTCATCGGGCAACTAATAATTTTACATGATATTTGCATGTATAATGAAGTGTATAGAGAAAGAAATCAGGTTTTTGCAAAAATTTCGTACAATATAAACTGTAGATCACGCTTAATAAGTACTTAGAATGTCAAGCGTCGATTTCGTTAAGATTTTATGACTTTTCATTATATTTTTATATATAATTTATTGTCTAATTTCTGTTAAACCGGAGATTACGGCAATTTATTTCATCAATTTCGTCATGTTTCTTTCATGCTCAATGAATCGTAAACGGTACGAACGGCCATTACGCCCATTACGAAGTCAAATAGCAAGTAGGCGAACTAATGTGAATAAATATTTAAAAAGTCAGGCAATACTGCCATTCCATATAATTCTGACAACTGTCACTTTGAAATTCATAGGTGTAATCATTCTCACTTAACACCTATGACTATGAACGTATTCTACCTAAATTTTTCATTTCTGATGAATATTAGCCTATTCATTTTCATTAAATTAAAATAAGTGACTTACCTTAGTATTAAGGGTGTGGGTGGAGAAGAAGGAGCAGAGAAGAACGAATGTGGACAGCCAATGGGCCGACACAAACGGCGTCGACTCCATAGTGAATCTGTGACAAAAGAGGATACATATTTAATCATTTGAAACAAATAAATAAAGAAACTTTGCACCTGCGACATAACAGCAATTAGGGAAGTCCAAAGAATAACTAAAGATTACTAATTAAGGCAGACCAATGTCCAACAATTAGCTGTTGATTAAATTAAATTGAATATAACCAAATTCTTGATGAAAGGAATACTTTCAATGCCAGTATAGTGCGTAAAAGGTGTGATTGCAACACTATTTCTATTAACTAAGATTTTAGAAAGACATTAGGTATAAGAATTAAGAGCTGCATCTAACAAGAAGGTCGCATGCACATCCAAATATTGATCAATATCTTTTTATTGACCTTCTAATAAAGCATTTCTCAACATTATGATCTTTAGTATTTTTTATCACCAAATCATTACATAATTACAAACCACTTCAACCATAAACAAGGACCTGAGAGTTGTACAAATAAATTTCCTTGGGCCGGGGCTACCACTGTTCCCTGCAGAAATTTTCGGTACCAATTTGGTATTATATGCCAGGCTTAGATCAAGAGATAGTGTGTTATCATATGATCGCAAATTGCACTTGGTGTAAGGAATTGTGTTCTTATTACGCGTTATCTTGTGCAAGTACAAGATACTTATTGTCGGAATTTGTTGAGATTTTTGAAGATTCCTATCAGAACATATATTATACAGGTCTGCGTCGTCCGCGTGTCTGGCTTTGCTTGCGTTGATAACTGGAACTAATGGATGGCTTTTTCAGAAAATTATTACTACGCTTTAAACTGTTTTGGAGAAATTATGAAGCTAAGTATTGAGGTGACTTAAAAATACATCGTCATTCTTTTGTCTAGCCTTCTACCATGTTAAAGAATTAAATTCCCAACTATTCATATCTCAGTTTTGCTAAATTGAAGCATCTTGACAGTCATAATTAAATTATGTTTAATTTTAATCGTTAAATCGTATTTCGTCCCGAAAAAATCCTGTCTCTCATAATTACTGTGGGCCGTACGTGCTAAAGGAGATAAAACTCTTCATTACACTTCGCCCCTTAATTTTTTTTTTTCTGGTTTGGTACTAAAGAGGATTTATTTAAGCAGTTTTTTGCTAACCTAACCTAACCAGCCAGTATTAAAGTCCCCCAGATTGACACATCAAGTGTCGTCGGATCGGAAGTGAGCGGCGATTGTGCACAGCGATTGAAGCGACCTTAGCATCATCAGATAGCTTTCAAAGTGTTGCCACTATTATCTTGTGCTTGAGATTTTTATTACGATTGTGGAGGATCATTTTATTTTGTGTTATTAGAGTTTAAGTGGACTTGGACGAAGGCGTAAGATTAGGTAGTCAAGTACTAATCTTATGTTCAACGTGCTAATTTTTTACCCAAGTATTGACTGGAGAGAATGTCAAATGGTAATAGCAATGTCAATGAAAGAGAACGTCAGCAAAACAAATACATACAGACAAATTGAGAACCTCCTCCTATTACAACTTGGTTAATTCAAGGCACCGAACCAGTGGTTTTTGGGATTTAATTTTGTAACGTAACCTTATTATAGCAAATAATTATGCATGCATAATTATCGAAACCAAAAGCATTGCAATAATAAAGGTAAATAATGTGCCAAAAAGTAAATAAACACAACTTAAGGTGTTATATATCGTATATATAAGTCGTTTAATTCAATTAACTACAATAACTTTTGACCATAACCAAAAATAAAGAATAAGAAGTTGAATGAATTATATAAAATACTTTTTGTAATTTAGCCATATAAATTGTAGGAGTACACGTACCTACAGTAGACCCACATTTCAGATGTACCTAGAGAACACCCACATTTCAGATGTACCTAGACATCCTAACATCCACATTTCGCCAGTTATATTTAAGTCCCATAAAAAAGGGAAAATCCTCATTTTTCCAAAAGCTCCAAATTACGTCCTTAAAGTTGAGGCAGTATAGAAATTGGTCCTTCTATACGCCAATCAAGCTACATTAGGTTGTAGACACCTGGTGCGCGTAGCTCATAAACGAGCCATTACAAACCCATATAATTATCATAACGATAATTAATAAAACATTAATTAATTCGTGTGAACATTATGGTAATTTTTCCCCATAGGAAATGTTGATGATGATGACAATATTAATCGCTATTCCATGGAGAATTTTCAAGGAAAACGAGTTTCATATGTTCTTTATTATTTCTAGAAACAAACAAATGTTCATATTACTTTCGTCCTATACAACTAGCCGCGAATCTGCTCGAATCTCGTAAATACAAAACAACGAATCAAAACAATCATTAATTAAAAAACAAAAACCTAAGAAAAATAAAAACCATAGATTAAAAATTTCCTTTTTGCCGCCAACAGAGCGGGCCATAAACAAACAAAAAGTCTGTGAGGTCGACGCTCGCGCTCAGAAGGACAATGTCTTTTCTGAGAAACGGACGCCGCCGTGAAATATTAATAAAGCTCCGTTTGCGGCCGGGACATGTTTCCGCATTGGTTTGTGGACCGGTCCGGGACGGGTGAAAATAAAGCAATGGTTACTATGGTCAGTATTGGTAATTAAATCATGTTCAGTGCTGTGGTCTTGAAGAAATAATGTTGCAAGATTAAATTGTTGCTTGTGTCTAAAAATTATTTAAGAGTGTATAGTATTTTTCAATATTCCGTGAAAATTCTTCGATTTTCATAAGTAAGTAGGTACCTTAAATTATTAAGTTTCGGTTGATTTTGATTTTATTTTTATTTTCAGTTTCGTTACTTACTTATTTTTCAAAAGAAGTTAGTAATTAGATACTGCTTAACTTGGGGCCTTCCCTTTAAAAAGGCAGGAATCCTAACGAATACTTAGATACTACAATTTTCTGCAGACAGAACGAACTCAAAAGAAGTAGTTATCTTTAGCAAGGGGGCATCCTTAGATCATAGCAAAAAGGCGCCTTCCCTCTAGAAGCGAGATAATATAAGGCGAGGCAGGAATCCTAAAGAATAATACTAAAATTTTCAGCAGACAGTATGGTATCCACAGTATGATGTCATCCACACACCGAATGCTCTTGATTTAATCACCTTTTAAAAACCTTCTTTCTTGAACTCGTTAATTAGTGTTAAAACTGATACTAAAGTTTAAAGTCAAAGCCTTTAAATGAGCTGCAGACATTAGCACTCCTCCTAATTACGATGTTTTCTGCTCATTTTACTTAAGTTACACTTGAAATTAAATGTAAAAGGGTTTCCATGCTTCCTTCTTTATTGGTTGTTTTATTGGCTGTTACTAAGCTCTGCGGAGATTGCTGGGTAGTTTACTGCGCCACTTCTTACCAGCTGAAGCGTAGTTTTGACGTTCAAAAAGTGCTGATTCAAAACCTAATTTGAATAAATGTCTTTAGATTTTGATTGGACTAGAAAATTGAATTGACTTACATACAATGTACACTCTAAATAGAGCTATATGGATAGATTCATGCATGTTAGAAGATATTTTTTAATGTGCGTTTAGTTTGTGCAGAATAAATATGTTTTCTTTCTTTCTATTAAGAAATTATTTTCATAACTGAACAATTGAACATGGCAAACGAGGGGTTACAAGTTTACGTTCCTGCCCTTGTCCCATGTTACTTGGAGGCAGTTCCTAGTTACAAGCAAACAAAATCGATCAACTGTTAGTAAAATTATAAAGGCAAAATATCATTAACGGTATCCCTAAAAAAATATTCAATTTGGACTGCTCTTAACATCACAGATGACAACATCCAAGAAGAGCCATTAATTTTAAAAAGATTTACGTCATCATGCTGGCCTTTTATCACATTAATTCACCTTTATACATTTCACAAGAGTCGCATTACCGAACACAAAAACTAAAATACTTTAATATGACATACTCACGTCGTAAATTAATTTATAATGGCGTCTTTTATCGTAAAAATCAGAGATCTAAATGGGTGCCAGATGCTTGCGCAAAAGATTTTTTTTTGTATTTTCATCAAAACAAGTTAGATACTAAGCAAGCATCAAAGCAAGTAAGTTTTCAAGCAAGCAAGTGCAAGTGCTGCAAGTTTTATGGTGTATTTTTCTGTTGTAATGCCAATAAACGTATTTTTCTTTCCTTCCTTTTCTTTATTTCTTTCTACTCTGCCTCTTTAATTATTTTATTGTTATTATGGCTTTACCTATAAAAACTAAGATGCTGAGTCCAGGAATCTCCCTGAATAAAAAAATCATATCATTGGTGATAATGATTTATTATCATCAGGGACCATATAGGGAAATGTCAAAATAATTATTAATCCAATGCGAAAAAGATTTTCGCGCAGTTTTTACAATTTTCCGCATAGGACCTAACAAAGCTATCGAATCTGACATGTCCTAACTATCGTGAAAAGAGCTGAACACAGAAAAAAAAAATGTGATGAAAAATGACGAGTAGCCTCATAAATAAAAATATAATGGCTGGCTCAACTGAATAAATCACGCGAAGACCGTTTGTCCAATTACATGCGTGTTTAGGACCGAAAAATATTGCATCAAGTTTCAATGGGCGTAAATTATTGCATTTTTATTGTATTCTCGTAATAACATTTATTAATGTGCTGTGCGAGTACGATGCGGTTTATTTTTAGATGTTTATTTATTGACAACGGTGTTCCGTTTGTTACATAAGTAGGTACCTAACTGAAAAAAGACAAACAAGCATTATGATATTTATAATCCATAGAATTTTGGTATTACGGGGGATATACCAATAACCTGAAATATGGTGTAACTTTTGTTTGTTCCCGCCTAGATTATATGCTTGTTTTTAATTTTGCCGTTATTTATGTTTTTTTTTTGGGCGGGTTTTGTATGTAGTTATTTTCAATGTAAAGGTCTTCGTCCACGATACATCCATATAGCTACAGATGTCGGATATAAATTAATAATCTGTGTCTGATGCCTCAACTAGAGTTGGTATAGAATGGATTATCCAAAGTGGACCCTACACGAAACCAGTGTGTCGGAGAATAGTATGCCTAGCTTCACCCACGTTACATTATCTATTTCAACACATTCAAAACATAATCAATTTAAATTTATACAACAAGAAATTACTTTAAATCCAAACCCACGAACACAAACCACTTACGTTTTATCGTAAAACAGTAACATTTTGACACAGATGTGTATAAGCAAGTAACAAGTAACCATCGAGTTTTATCGCTACGCTGCATTGTCTATGCGTTGCGAAACTTAAGTGTTTACGGGTACTCACTACTCGCTAAAATTGTTCTGTGTTCAACATAGTAAATCTCGTGTGTTTTTATGCAACTATGGCAAAGGTAAGTGCGTTTGGCCTATGGAGGTTTATTTTTGAAGAGACATTTGTATGGCCTCCGTTCTTTTAAGAGTTAAAGAGTTTCCGTAAAGCATCAGACCCGAATTCGAATCCCATCTGCTTTTGGTAATATTCTAAACTCAGACGAATGGAGTTTGGATCTAGTGCGCAGTTCCAGAGTAGTGGTGGCCCAGTGGTAGCAACCACGACTTATAACTCATAAGAAACCTAACAGTCGCTTTACTTTTTGTCAATTATTTCATGACCACTGCTCTCAAAATGGTGAAGTAAAACATCGTGAGGAAACCGGCATCTCCTAGAACCAAATATTCGAAGACATGTGACATCCACCAACCCGCACTGGGCCCGCGTGGTGGATTACGGCCCACTCTCTCACAGAGGGGAGGCCTGTGACCCAGCAATGGCAACATTATAGGCTGATTATGCGCAGTTCCTCATAATGTAGTACTATGGCTATAGAGTTCGTATCGAGATTTCTTGGATTCGGTGCAGATGCAATGCATGGAAGAATGATTCAGTCTGTCGGTTTCGTTTCAGGTCCATAAATCAATAAAAAGTAATGTTAAATTAAATATTTAACCTAGTTATAAGTAAATTTAATAATACTTGCTGCGCCCTAACAGGGTCATGTACTCTTAGTTTTAGCTGTCTGTAACTGAATGTGCATTATGCAAATAAATAAATAATATTTAAAAAAAAGATAAATAGTTAAAACTTTTTATGACATGACACGGGGGTTACCTACTCAGTTTTCTGTTATAGTTGTATCAGAATCTTGTGAATTCGTGAAATCTTGTGAAAATACCTACTTATTAAATGTTTGTAATTTTTCTCAGTCACATTAAAAATTAAGCAGGATCTTGTATTTGTCCAGTTACCGTTCGTCTATTATTTACATAGATATCAACGTGGCAATCTGTTTGATTTACAACATATTATAATTTGTTTTATTATATTTAAATATGCATACTTAGCACTGTTATTAGTGATGATTATTAATTTATTTTTTATTACAAATATATTATACAATTCTATGCAAATTGTAGACAGGCGTATATTTAGCAAAAACAATATATTTTATTACAGCGATCCCAAATACCAGTTGCGTTTTTAACGCAATCGCCATCAAGAATTGAGGAAATCGCCTCTCGGATAATTACATAATTATTTTATGTTTGTTTTGTTTTAATTAATTACCTAAACCGCCTTGAAGTTGTGGAGAATCGAAATAATGTTAGTTATTTGTTGGTATCGATATTTCTTATACTTAACATATTTCCAATCAATGCACTGAACAAAAATTATGCTATAAATAGTAACTGTACCTCTATTAATGATAGATGCAAAATAAAATACATAAGTCTTAATTTGGAGGGTGCAGGTGGTTCCAGGACTTCGGAAAACAGCTTTCTAGCAACAAGATTTTTAAGAATAATTGAAAACGTGACTTCTTCATAGAGAGCAGAGGCTAGAGAGTAAAAAGGGCACAATAGGTTGTCAACAACGACTTATGCCGGAACCACACGCACCTTGCAACATTAATATTTATTATTAATTTCACGTATTGGCGAGCGTCGTCCACAACCTCCTACAGGTATTTTTATAACAACCCTAAATAGTTGTCAGCATCACAAGGACTATAGGTAGGTACTTACGATGATTCCATGTTCAGTTTTTCTGAACAAAGACTCGTAACTGATCATCATACTCGTAGCCAAAGCCGCTGGTCCACACGGTTGGTCTTTAGGTACACACATAAGCTAGTTTGTTCGTCCGTGTAAAGGCTCCCGCAGACAGGCGCGACGTGACTCTAGTAGTAAAATTTCAATGAAAATTTCACGAAAATTGCGCTACAAGAATCGCGTCGCATCGTTGAAGGCTTAAAAACGTGTATCTGCCACAAATATCGTAACTTTTTGGTAAATAATCTCGATTTTAGAAAAGAATGACACAAATGCTAGGAAGTCTAAAATAAAACACCTACATTTTCAAGATGCTGCTACTTAGCCATAAAAGTAACGTACCTACATCTGTAACACCAGCGGGTGTCATTGTTAATGTAGAATTAAAACTCGACTGCGTAAAGCATGTCATTATTTTATTTTAAGTCTAGGAAGCGGAATTCAATATTAATTACTATAGAATTAATATTGTTATTCAATTCTGTGTTTTCAACAAAAGCTGCTTTTGCTACATTGAAGTACCTATAGAGCATGATATAATCGAAGAAGACGTTGATTTCAAATGCAAAGTCAAAGAATTTATTTAAAGTACTTCGGCCATTAACAGGCACTTTTAAAAGTAAAAATTATATTACAAGAAAATAGAATTCTAGGCGCCCCTTCCAAAAGGTAGTTTCGTATGAAGAAGAATGGGCAAGAAACTCCATAGCTACGCTGCACAATTTTCTCACGTCGTCAAATCAGTCAATTACAGATTTCCCAGCACAAAGTATGCGCCTCGTTAATCATCGTGTATCTTCGGAAATACGAATGAGTGATAATGAGATCTAATAAATAATGGAAGTATTTACCTATTTTGTATTAGATACCATGGGTACAAATTTGACATGACCAACTCTATGCAATTCCAAAAAACTTTTCAAATGTTTTGATTTACATTATGACAACCTTCAAAGCTTATGAGAAAGTTTCATACAAACGCGCAATGATAAGTACAATTACGAAAAAGCGGGACAGTACAAAACTTAGAAGCTTTGCCTCTGTGGGGGTTACTATGTGGCGCAAAGTTCGTACTAATTCATAAATAACTGAAGCGCAAACCTTATCTGGTTTACCTGTATTAAATCAATTTAGGGCATAAGCTTTAGGGACTTAGCAGCTTAGATATTGCAAGCAATCGACCCTCAACTCGCTTTCATACGACGCGCTCATTCTTAAAATGACACGCTCTATAATACTTTAACTAAAACCATTTAGTTTCCTAAATCGTCATAAAATTAGAGACCTACAAAAAAAGAAACCGCGTTATAATATTACAAAATATCATTGCATAGAGCGTGTGAACGGTAGTTACGACATTACACAGAAAATGTCCGATTTTACGAAATATATCCAATTTGGTTGGGAGACGAGACGATTGTGATACTGGCTTATATCATAGGAACAACAAGATGATATCGCATTGATTTAATGAAATTTATGATTGTGTGTGGTTTCAAGCGCTATTGCTGTGCATGAGGTCCTGTGTTCGATTCCCGGGCGAAGTGTTATGAAGTTGCCCCGAAGCCCCTTTTTAATTGGGTCTTAGGTACACATAATTGAAGAAATATGGGTGTAGTATAAGTGCCCAAGTTTTCGTGAACTTCCGTTGGTCCCGGTTGTCATTCGTGAATCTTTGACAGTCGTTACGGGTCGTCAGAAGCCCGAAAGTCTGACAATCAGTCTTACCAAGGGGTATTGTATTATCCAGTTACTGGGTTGTGGAGGTCAGATATGCAGTCGCTCCATGTAAAATAATTAAATACTGATATTCAGCTGCATCCGGTTAGACTGGAAGCCGACCCCAACATAATTGGGAAAAGGCTAGGCAGTTTTTTTTTTTCGTAAATGGTTTAATTAACAACTTTTTAAGCCGCAGTTTCGGTTGGTATTCGTGCAATATCCGTTAAAAATAAAATATTTACTAGTAGATCATAGAGTTTGCATAACATCTACGCGGAGATTCGTATTTTTTTTTCGAACTATTTTTGCAATAAAAATAACTACAAATAATTATAAAACATGTATGGAATTGTGAAGTGTGTGAATTGTTTTAAAGAATGTTTTACATATGAGGAAATATTTTAATTACAGTAATTAAGCATAGTCTCCATTGCTGAGAAAGGTATTTTCTTGTAAGACTTGTTTTTTATGTGTTACAGTTGGTAGCAATGTTTATCAAAAAGGAGTCTATATAAAAAATATAAATAAACAATATTATAATATCATTATTTAAAATAAATATTTATTTATTTCTACAACATACTATATACCTACTTAAGTAAAACAAGGCATATTTTGTCCTAATTTATTCGTCAGACAAGATAATTTTTAGGGCGAATTTCACCAATAAAACTGAAAGTGATCAGCAGCTATAGAACGCGTTCAAGATCTGTCAGTGTCAAATATTCCATAACAATGATGACACTGATATCTCTTGAACGCGTTATAGATGTGCTGATCGCGTTCAGTTTCATTGATGAAATCCGCCCTTAATAAACTACGGTAATCCAGCAAAATTGTATATTTCTCCTTCTATTGTAACCTAATCAAACAACGATTGTCCATAGCCCACCAATATAAACACATCCACTAATACACCGTAACGTCATCGTCGTAAGACTGCGCCCACGCATCAGATACAATATTATGACACCTTCATTAAGTTTGCACATAATGAGCGGCCAACAGACCCGATGTATGGATGGGTCCGTAACATTTTGTAATATTTTGTTATAAAATGTGAATGTTGTATATTTCTTCTTCTATTGTAACCTAATCAAACAACGATTGTTCATAGCCCACCAATATAAACACATCCACTAATACACCGTAACGTCATCGTCGTAAGACTGCGCCCACGCATCAGATATAATATTATGACACCTTCATTAAGTTTGCACATAATGAGCGGCCAACAGACCCGATGTATGGGTCCGTAACATTTTGTAATATTTTGTTATAAAATGTGAATGTGTGAGTCTTAAAGATCTGACATTTAGTTATGTACTACGTTGCCTGTTGCGACAGTGTGGAGACTAATTAGGATTGAGCATTTTCCAAAGAATAGGCAGTATCTAATTGGTGTTCTCAGAATAAATGCTATTAGAAAGACAAAAAAAAAAGGCGGACCCTACTCCTGAAGTATTTTAACTAACATTTGTCCCGTATGTTCTCCTCTTTTGACGAGATAAACTGTTAACGTTATATCATACATTAATGTACTCTGTATAACGAAAACTAACTCATTATGGTCTGTTAAGTAATATGTTATTACGTTGATACGAGAGAAAAGAAAGTGAGTTAACTACCTATTGTGCTTGATTTAGTTTTATTAATTTAACTCATTTAGTCTGATGATAGATGGCGCTGTTGTCGTACGGTGTAAAACGACGTATCTATTTGCGTTGGTGTGTGTGTGAAAATTAATACGTTGGGCAAGCGTATTGATTATACTTATTAGAGGTGATTTCCCAGCAGTTTTTTGTACTAGATATTTTATACTGTATAACAAGGACTTTGGCCTACTTAGATTTTATTTATAATTATTGTATCACCTCTTCTGCATTTTATACTATACTGCCTTTTAAGTAAACGCTTCCAGCTTTTAACCAATTTTTTTTTCAATTTGCAATTATTTTTCAGCATCCCAAAAAACCGTCATCCGATAAAGAATAAACCACATCGCAAAATAACAATCCTCAATACATTTCATGCTTCTCACGCCGAAATATTTCCTGCTAATTGGACTCAAAGATAAAACCCTTTGGCGGCCAACTGAACGACAGCTAACATTAAGTATGTACTTTCCTTTGACGATTATTTATTCGAGGTTTAAAAAATACAGGACATTGAACTTTCAAGGAAGTTAAGTCCCGATATCCCGAGGAATGAATTTATAGCGATAAAAAACGATGTCATCGTTTAAGGGCAATTAGCGATACATTTTATCGCTGTAGCGTGTGATCAAACGCAACTGCAACGATATGGATACGTGTTTGTTAAAAGGGTTTTTGTAATGATTGCATGTTTTTAAGTTTAACGAAGACGTCTCGTTATCTGATGGTACCTACAGAAATTTCAAACACGGTTACTTCTGCCTGTTGCCAGATTGATCGTCTAAGGTCCCCCTCAGTGTAGAATTTTAGTGATGTGCTAATAATAATATACCTGCGTATACTATTAATTTAATTATTAATTTAATATTTGAAATGAAATTAGAAACAGCAATTACATTCCAGTAGTTGAAAACTAATCATTATGTTTACTATCAAATCAAATATGATATTGCAAATATACCTACTCAAGATTAATCGTACACAAAGTATGTAGAAGGTACCAGAAGGTTAACTTACGACAATACTAAAAAGTTGTGCCTTGGGCCGGTATTAAATCCGCCTTTGTAGGCGTTCCACTATAGTACCACGAAAAATTTAAAGGTATAACTAAATAGTTCAAACGATTTAGTTACACTTATTTTTTCATTTAATTTTTATTACTTGAGTAATAAAAATTAAATGAAATAAAAGTGTCGTGATGGCCAAAATGTTACTCTTTTTTCGATCTTAGTCTCATTTGCCAAGTCTGCAGAGTATAACGAGCGATAAGAAACTTAGTTCCAAAAATGGTCGCAAGTGTGAAGTAACTAAAGTGGTCATAGTTTACACACAATAACAATGTAATTTATTTTTCTTAGTGATCGGTCATTGAAAATGTTATTGTGGTACGCTGAAATCTCACTACCAAAGCTGTTTTGAGTATAGTATAGGTACCTACTTATGTAGCAAGATAAAGTGATTAAAATCCACTGAAAAGTTACAATGCAGCCGGTCTGTTGTGTAAAAATCTCACCTATCGCTGTCATTCGACACAAATTGACAGTTCACTTCAAGCTCACTTCACTTAAGTTTTCACGGTGACATTTTTACAAAATAGCTCGACTGAGGTTATAGCGACTGAACGCTACGATGCATTCAATAAAATTGTATTTTTGATCATTTCCTGAAATGGACCTATTTTTCCTTCGACTGCCAGTGCTTTCATTATCACACACCTCAAGCTTAGTCTATTCTGCAAAAATCTCACCGTGAAAACATAGGGTAAGTGAGCTTGAAGTGAGCTGTCATTCCAACTGATTTTAGGGAAGGGGAAAGCACTACTGACTGTATGAACCTTCTGTAACTACCTACGCCACTACCGTCACGACCTCTGCCCTCTTGATTAACTCAACACAGAAAGACTTTTAGAATTGATTGACGTCCAACTTGATTAAGTTGGTAAATAATAAATAACTAACACAAATAAGTATATTGCATTACAGGTTAGGTAATCCGTAATAGATTCTGTTGATTGCGATTACACTTGCATAGTTTGAAACCGGTTCATTAGCATGATAGGAACTTAAAGAAAGCAGTCAGCTGGAGCGAGCGTGGTTTATGTCAGCGATTCAGTGGCTTTGCATAACAAGTAAAGGATGGGAGTAATGTAGATGCCATATTAATATCTACTATCGCGATCGACCGCGCTGTTGACAAGATGGAAACAAATTCCAACTTGTCAAGAGCGTGGTCTAGTTATAACAGGATCCTAAAAAAACAAAAAAAAGGGAACACCTTGGTTGTCGCACGCTGTGTAGGAGCAGATCAGAAGACCCCACAGCTAACCTTACAATTTTCTTTTTGTTTTTGTTGGGCCTAGTTGCCTTATATAAACAAATATTTAATTAATTAATTAATATTACATCAAAACAAAAAGAAATACATAGATAAACGATCTTCAGCTTTGACAACTGCGTGCTTCTGTAAATGTATTCCCGAAGGCTTAGGCAGAAGTGTACCTAATAGTACACCCACATAAGGCCAGATTTAATGTTAGACCGTATGTGGTTGTAGTTGTCAAATGCTTTATTATTGCTTTTTAACTTACACAGTATATTTTCCTACGTTTTGCTTTACTAGTGGCAAGATAATGTGGTTTATGTACGACATAACTTCATTTATAAGTAGTCCCGACTCCACACAGATTATAAAATCCATTTCCAGTACA
This sequence comes from Eupsilia transversa, assembly GCA_914767815.1. NCBI lineage: Eukaryota > Metazoa > Arthropoda > Insecta > Lepidoptera > Noctuidae > Eupsilia > Eupsilia transversa. The sequence goes on along the minus strand of OU611894.1, from coordinate 6,954,038 downwards.
TTCATATGCGTAAATGTGGATTTTTCGCAATATTGAATGACTAAACCGACTATGCCCAAAAAGGAAATTCTGAAAGCACTTTCACACAGATTCGAATCGGACTGAATAGACGACAAAAGTGGATGAAAGTGAACTTCTTACCAAATGGCTATTAAGGATTCATCACACGAACATGTTTTCACATGTCCGGCCATCGAATATTATAAATTCTGTAGTCTTGCTCGCCTTGTGAGGGGAATCTAAAACTTTTCTGGCGCTTTCTTTATTTTATTCTTCTATGAAAGTTGGTTTATTTGTAAACACCTTTTTTCCTTGAGAAAATGGTTCAAAGGTGTGGTTTTCAGCCATTGATTTTAAATGCGCATTATAACATAGTTTATATAAAAAAATGGATGACAAGCAGAGTAAACGGAAATACATACGAACAAAGCAAGATAATAAAATGCTTGTAGTACCTAATAAATAATTTTGAACCAAATCAACCAATATGTTGAACAAGTAATCCTGGAAAATCCCCGACTCATCATGAAACATCCAACAGTGAATGTACCATAAATAAAATAAATTATTGTTAAAAAAAAATAACATATTCACAAGATAACGTTCCTCCTTCGACAAAATCCTCACCATTCAAGATAACAGTTTAAAAACGCGGCAAAACTCGCTAATATCACACAGCATTACATTTTGTGTACCTATAATAAAATCCTATCATCATATTGCTATAAAGTATCAAATTTAAATTAAGCTGTACGAGCGTTTGCCTTTGCCTCGTTGCCGCTCAAAAAAAAAGAAAAGCCAAAATGGCGTGGATTAAAGTAAATATGGCGAAAGCGTTTAATGAAATTGCGTGTCACCTCCATTATTGCATAACGGGATGAACAGTTCTCTGTGCAAACTCATTGGGAATTTTATCAAAGGGTCAAGAAACCTACAATGAGTATCCTAACAGTGGGGGGCGAAAGAGTGTTGATTCGATTCGGTATTTTGACAGTAAAAAATGTGCGGGCTAACTGCCAGGGTCACGGTAGCTATGGCTCTCGATAAAATAACATCTGGGAGCTCGGATTTAGAATCGATAATCGATATTAATCGAGATGATTTCATAAATGGAGATGCGTGACTCGGTTCGAAAAAATAAATATTGAATTGCATTTATTTTGAAGGAGTTGGAAGCTGCACTTATCTTGAACGATGTACAATGTTTATTGTATGTAAATTATTGAAAAAATCATCCTGTTTAAAAAATATAGTTCTCACACGACATGAAAATGTAGTTTTAGGCGCTGAGCAGACGATGGACAATTTGTCCGCGGACAATTTGGAATCGTATGGAAATCCCGGAATTTTGTCCAACGTGCGCGTTAGATTTCCATTACTAAAATGATTCCAAATTTTCCATTGTCTGCTCAGCGCCTTAGAGCAGGCTTTGATAGTGAAAATGTACCTACTATGAAAGTTCACTACACTGTTTTATGCAAAAGATATGTAACAATAGTAAGTACGCTATCAGTATCTATTATGTATGTGGAAGCAATAAAGTTTAAATACATAATATGGAAAAACCAGACCAATTCTATGCAAGAGAAAGTCAACTTTCGCGGTTTAATACTAAAAGTTAACTAAAATTACTTGAATTTGTAAAGGTCACTAACGCATTCGGCCTTCAATTCTACTGATTTTGCTTGTTGTTCATCGTCACCATAACTTACCGACTGACGAAATATTTATTTCAAGTGTTTTTTTAAACAACTCATAGACAACTATTTGACATTTTCAAACGTGTTCCTCGAAGTGACATAATTTTACAGGAAGTAACGAAATTAAACACAAACAAACCGGCTATTGTCAAGCTTTTAGATAATTTTAATAATAATAAACATATTGATTTCCTTAAACATGGTAAAAAACACTACAAGAAATTTTCATTAAGTCGTTTTGTTGTTAAAAATTTAGGTAACCTTGAATTTTCCTATCAGCTGTTATAATTATCATGTAGTTGTAAATGGCATATTGTCTATGTTGTAGACGAATGACGCGGAACTGAGTCGATGAGCCATAAACAAATCGAATGAAATGGGCCTTAAAGTGAATGAAATAAAGCGTGAATGAGAATGAAAGGAAAACGTATTGTCTGTTCCGCACGAATCTCTGCATTTATTGAGGGGAACGGTTACTTCATTTTGTTGCCGATGGATTTGTAAACTGATATACCTAGGTTGAGATGTACTTATTTTTGAAATTCTGGATAATGGTTTAAAGTAATTTAAGTGAAAAAACCATACAATGATTTCCCAAGAATCGGTACTATATTGACTGACAGGGCTTATAAACTATTTAGGGCTGATTCGACCAAACAGGAATACATTTTAGCCGCGGAATAAGATTTACTTCTGACAGTTTTCGTTATTTCGTATGGAGAAACTGTCCAAAATTCAAAATTTATTCGGAGAAGAGAAGAGAAGGCTTATTCCGCAGATACTTTTTTTCCTGTTAATAAAAAATAAATTAGAAATAAAATAGACATTTGTCGTAAAATTTATACTTTTGATATGCAATAAACTTAGTTGAATCGTAATACACTTGGCTTTCTTTGCTGAATTAAAAAGATGCACTTTAAGTACCTACCTACCTATGTGTTTAATTATTTAACGTGATATTATTTAACAAGTAAGAAATCTAAAAAGTTTTTTGTTGTTGTAGAGAACATAATCATTACTTTTATGTTGCAACATCTTGAACCTCAAAACGCGTAGGTTACCTAATGACTGTTAAATGTTGAATAAGGTAGGTATCAAATAGTTATCCTCACTGCGAGCGTTGATGGTTTTGAAAAACCTTTTCAATCGTTATTATTTGCCAGTTTCATTGGCTCCTTTTATGAGGATTACCATTGGCAAAGACAATACAGCAAACAGCTGCCAGAGACAACAAAATTAATCACACTTGTCAAAGTCTGACAGATCATTGTAATACAAATTGCCAACCAATTTGTCAGAAATTCAGATCTTACTTTTTTGCCCCAACTCGGATATCAGTTTTCGTATAACATTTTTCAATTTACAAAAAAAATCGTTAAAAACTCAAATTGAAAAACGCCCTTATCTTTGACATTTTATCTCCAATATTAATGGCAGATAATTCTTAAAATTGTGGACTTTCTGACGTAACGTGAGAAGACGCCATATTGTATTATATTAGTATTATAATTATGACAAATGTCAGAGGGTTTTGGCGCGAATATTAGTTCCTGTTACTCTTGGTTTATGCAATTATTTGTGAAACAGAGACTTGTTTTAACAAAAAAAATTGTCGCTATTAAAATTGTCCTTGCGCGCCTTCTGCGCTTTAGTATGCATCACTTAAATAAATAATTTAGTTCAGAAACTCGGAACTGACACTATTTTTGTATGAACTTATCGTTTTTGAACATGAAATTTGGCTTATAATTCTTCTACAATTTCCGTAAGCATTGTCTGACATTGAGCACACTTAGATAAACGCCAACTTGACAGAATAAGATCAACTTTTTGACGTGAATAGGGCCAAGAACAAATCAAGAACGGCCTTTCAACACGTCAAATACTTCTCAAGCTGTCATGGAAATTCTAACTCACTTACATAAAATTATTCAAACTAAAGGGCCCCCACACAGAAAGAGATAATAAGAATGCAATATATTCTAATTATTTAACAGTACCTACAGACGATAAAACGCGTCCTACAGAATAAATTCAAGTAATTAAGAAAACTGAATTTGCATTTACGGAATGATAATTGATAAAATTTTCGAAGTCTTAATAAACTTGTAACAGACCTACAGCGAAGTTAACCTTTTGGATTTAAGACGCCAATCAGATTTAGACCTTTTTTGAATGTCAATGTTGCCAGAAAAGGTTTGCAATTTTATACCAAATAAATGTCTTTTTACGATTAGCGCTGGGTAGAAACACTTTTCATTTTGAAATGAGTTAAGAAAAAAAGAAACAAGTAAAGTTTAACAAAAATTCAAATTGACACGTTCATTTCTGGCGGAGTTAAATTAGAGATGTAACTTTGACCACCATGTAGTATAGCAGTGATCGGTTTTAAATTATGACAACATTGCATGTTTTTTTTTTTAAATAAAGAGCGGTAATAATGAATTTTGTAACCAGCCAGCAAGTTACATAACTGGCCAGATTTATACCTATCATCAAGTGTCCTAATTTAACTACCTAGTCTTTATCTTATCTACCATTGCCACCCATCGTCTATCAACAAAAACCAATCTATCTGTTAAGTCATGCAGATCACGGCATAAACAACTTCCTTATTGAATTTGTTCATTGTTGCCAGCGTTGCCAAACACACGCTGCAATATTATTGTCTATGATTATTGATTTTGCTCGTTAAATGCACATTTTTGTGGTTGTGTTGTGCTCAACAGCTATGAAACATAAACTAGAAATAATTAAATGTGTTTTCCTGTATGACCAAAAGTTATTTAATGCTATTGGATATCAGAAGGCCAAATTAAATATGTATAGCTTCATGTGCAAGTGGAGCTATAAGAACCAGGTTCATAATAATTAATTACTTTCTTATTACTATTAAAAAAGAATTAATTTAAATAAGCAATTTTAATTTAAAAAACTAGGTATTATTTATTTTAAAACTTTGAATAGTGAGATCTATATAAATCTTTTATTCTGTAAATAGGATATCGGGTTCACGTTTACTCGTCATATTAAAAAAATATTAAAAATTAGCTAGATGAGGTCGGCGTTTTCTGACTACTATGAGAAGAAAGAGTCAAGCAAACTCACGAGGTCGCAGTGTCTTATAAAGTCCACACACAATCAGGTCAGGCCATAGCAGGACCATGTTGATTAGTGTCTGAAAAGGTCTCTTGAGGAAAGAAACGCACAGATTTGAGTGGACCTGTCCATTGTTGATCTACTTCAAACAAGTCCGCTCCACTTTCTTAAGAGTCTAGACAGAGTATATATAACACTTTGTTCATGTGTTATATGTGCGTCATTTTCAATATTATTTTGACACTTTTAACACTACACTAACTCGAAGGGTTTTGTACGTTTAACCAATCAAATCGCTTCGTGTTTGATTTGCGGATGCCTGATTGGTTCGTGTTTGATGTTTGATGTTTTTAAAACATCCAAACATGGCGCAGCAGACCCGGCTTTACTCTTCGACCAATGTTTATCATACAAAAATTAAAACCATTTCAAGTAACGACATCTCTGCAAATGCCTCAATCAATATACAAAACTGCTGAGCTGTATTTGATTGGTTGAATCGGATTAGCAAGATGAAATAATTTTATACGAACGGAAAATGGGAATTCAGATATTAGAGAAGGACCATTAAAAGAAACCAATTTTGGAATATCTTTATAAAATGTAGTCGCATTTTATAAAGATACTCCAAAGTTGGTAAATGTACTTTTAGTACATTTTGAGATCGAAATAAAGTTTTTGTCATTTATGTATTAAAATATCTTGCTGGTCATGTCTACAGTCATGGGTATATTTATGTAAAGGAAAGCCTTACTGAATTTTACTTAGCCTTTAATTTTCTTCTAAATGTCTGCGACAGAAGTGATGGAGCTGAAGATGTTGAAGATGGACTTACCTGGAAAAAAGAAAAGATTGATAAGTAAGACATAACTCATTTATTAATTTTTACTTAGTCAGCGACACACAACATGGAAAATTTACAACATTTTCATATTAAAGAAATGGGTAAACTTCTCAAGTATTCTTTGGTGCCAAGTTTCAGTTCAAAGCGCTAACGTAAAATTTCAAAAGCTTTCTTAAGTTATCTCAAAGAGTTTGTAAACCAGCGTTATCTCGCTTCAAGCGCTTTTCATCATTTCATTACAAAAATAATCTAACGAAATGCATCACGGAAGTCATCACAGAACCACAAGGAATGGCAACATTTAATTATGTTACTTATTTAAATTTTCTCTACTAATTAATAATCAGAAATTATGAAACATTAGAATATTAATCTTTTAATTGAAACTTAATACTCGTTGTTTAATATGTATTTATAGTTTAGGAGGTCATTGCCCTCAAAACATAGATACAAAATATTAAGTTTTTACGTCAGTTATTGTGCAAGGTAATTTTCTTGGCCCTACTAATTGTTACTACAAATTATGTTGTGACATTAACGCCTTAGGCTGAATAGTAATGTGCAATGTATGTTTAAAAATTTCGTAAATTGTCTATAACTTTTCCTTTGTGAAATGAGTGGACTGTCAAGCCGTGTGACGATGCCCTACCAAGCCCTGTATCGGTCACGAAATAAATTACTACTCAAATAGAAAATCAACGGATCTGTCGCCATTAAAACAAGTAAAGATTCAAAAAGTTATAGAAGATGGATAACTTGACGCATAAACTGTTTGATATAAGATAAGTAGTACTTTTCCGGACACTGAAATATCATGAAATTTTCACAAATATTGCAGCGTACTTTTCAATTTGATTTGTTTAAACGCTAAAGCGTTTTTCGTACTAATAGTTTAGTCCGCAAGTTTAAAATGTAAACACAATCATTCTACAATCTATAGTTTACTTCACTACACGAACACAAGAACAAACTGAATACTTACAAAGATTCTAAGCAAAACTTAGTCGTTTTTTAATATCTATCATAACATAATGATTACCTGCGTGCGTCAATCAAGACCCAACTAAGACACAATTATTAGGTATACTTGGGACCAAAACATGGTGACTACTGACTAATCCCAGGTAAGCACGGACGATTTTTTTTGCATTCTGTATTTTAATCTCTCGGTAATGAACCGAAGATTGAGAATCCAACAGAGCGCATCTCAGCGCATCAAGAAAACTCATTATTGGAATTTCAACTCTCAGCGCTAAGCCGAACGATAAAAATCCAATGCGCGAAAAAAAATCGTCGTGATAATCTATAGTCCGTGCGAACCTGGGCTTAATACGTCAATCAAAGCAAATCGAATGTTTTTGTTCTTGTCGACAACAAAATTAAATAAAGATTTGTACGACAAACATTACAAGTCAACTCTCGTGTGAGTTTTCTCGGAAAAGTTAAAACTTATGGATTTAGTAAGTACGTCAGTTATTGTCAGGGATTCTGGCAAATAGTTTGCCCAAAAGCGTAGGTACGATTTCTAGAGAAAAAGAGGTCAAACAAGAATAACAATGTTTGACAAGTGTAAAAAGTTTTGGAGGAAAACTCTTGTGAATATAATACTAAAGTAAGCGAGTAAATAATCTATACTAATATTATAAAAAATGTAAAATTTGTTTGTTTGTATGTAGGGGGTAATCTCCGAAACTGCCAGTCAGATTTGAAAAATTATAAGTACCTATATATTTGTATGTCATTAGATCCATCAGTTTGACTTACATCAAGCTCGAATTTGAATAGTCTACAATTTTATATTACTTATTTGCTTACATGAAGCCGTTTAATAAATTACCCTCCTTATTGTGCATTCGGCACAAAAACCGCATCCTGAGACTAAATTTCAGAAATCTGGTAGTCAGGTAAAAACAATCAAGTAGGTTTAAGAACTTCTGCAAAGATTATACTACTTCAAAGTACAGATCTCGCCTCTACGTTAGGTAGCTACACCAAATGGTATAAAAAATAAAAACATATAAATAACAACGAAGGTTTTATACCAAACACAATGGAACAGTTGCGTAAGTGCGTAAATAATCACCATAAACGCATAACTGATTTTGTATGGAGATGTAAAAAAATTGGCGACCCTCTACCATTGGACACGGTTTGAAAACACAATACCTTGGACAAAAACTTGCTGTCAATCTGATGTACCATAAGGTTAATTACAGTGATGTTATTTGATACTAGTTAGTTAGATTTCTTGACTGATAAAGTTACTTGCCTGTTGTTTTATTGCAGGGTAATGGCATCTTCTCAAACAGAGAATGAGCATTGATCACACACTTTTACGCTTATCCTATTTCAGTATTTTCAGTTCTGAGAGTAACCCTTGAACTCGTAATTTTTCGTCGTCCATTTTTTATTTATGCAAACTTTGACAGGAATTCCTCGTTCATTGCAAACATTTTTGGCAGTCTATATCTTATCATTGACAAAACTTCATTTTAATAAACAGAAATTGACCACTAGTATTTTTTTTTTTAACCACAACGGGTAAGCTCTTGGCCTGAATCTCACCTGATAGTAAGTGAGGATTAGGCCGAAGGTGGATGCGAGCTTCACCCGGAATCCTCTACCACAGAGGAACTGGCTATCTTACCTCTTACAGCCGGAACACAACAATGCTTGTAACATTGTTGATATGGCGACAGACTTAGATATGACGGTGGTGGATAGCCAGGCGGACTTAAAACAAGCCCTACCACCAATCAAACCGAGCAGAAAATTTTGCCCCCACTGGGAATCGAACCCAGGACCTCTGGGTCTGAGACAGGTGGTCTAACCACTAGACCACAGAGGCGGTTGAACGTTCTAAACCAGCCGCACATTACCAGTGAGGTACGTAATGTCAAGCTACGACAAAAACGTTTGGTCATACCCACAAAACACACCCATATGGTAATCTAACGAGTTAACAACAAAAGAAACATCCATTTCCCTACTTAACAGAAGTCAGTGGCAAAATTTATTAGGGTTAGCAACGTTTAGAAAGCGCGCATAAACTAATTATAATGCAATTTCGCTTCACATTACACCGGCGCTTGGGCAACGGCGCGGGCGGCTATTTTACAAGATTTCGAATGTAACTGTTCCGATTTGTTAAGTGGGCTAATTGTCAAACTGATTGGTATTGATATTTTTGTTATTGTTTGAGTAATTACTCAAGTCGTTTTGGATATTTAAGGCTTGTGTTAATTAACGGGTTGGTTTGGTGACAATGCGCAGGCGGCAGTTTCGCTGCACTAACTTCTAATGGCATGTAACCTCTTGGTATTCATTAGTAGGATACATACACGCACTATGTACAGGTGTCCCGAAGTGCTGACTATACTTTGTCAAAGTAGGTATGTACCTAGGTACGGTCTGTACCTTAGGTAGAAAGAAAGAAACTGAAACCACTCTTAGGCTGCGTTTCCACCACGACGCCGTAAAACTAACCAATCACAACGCTAGCTTAGCTCAAGGTATTACAATGAAGCGATGTTATTGGCTAGTTTCACACACATCCCTCGCTACGCATCCTCGCTCATCTCTGGAATTCATCTTCTGTTTTAAATTTCGAAAACGATCTAATCTCCCGACTTTTGCGTGTAACCCTTTCTGTCGCAGTCTGGTAAAAACTTTGCGTTGCTAAAGATAAAAATTAAGTACCTACCTACTGCTACAATTTAGTAAATCACGCTTTATGTATTAATTAACCTTTAATCAAGTAAAAGGCAATCTACTTTTACCAGAAATATTTGCATGATTCGAATCAGACATTGAACAGAAATAATATCGCCGATCAAGTACGAACCGAGTAATGTTTCCGGGATATTGTGGCGGCAAACATCGATTTTATTTTATGTGTTCCGTTCACATACAGTATTGGTTCGCGAAAAATGTAACGAGGACTTAATTTAAGTAGATATTGGAAGAAAAGCGTTATGATATCTTATATAGGGTTCTAATTCCAATGTAGGAACAAAAGGCGTTATGTAATTAATAATTCTCTCGTTGTTATTAAGAAGAAAGACTAAATGGTTTTCTAAGGCGAAAGAATCTAGCAATTTGTTTGAAAAATATTAAGGTAAATAAAAGGGAAGATTTAATCTCAACAAGGCTGAGACAACAGGAATATTTTGGCGTCTGAGTGACATCGACAGGGGGGCGTAGTTGTTAAGCAATAGTGAAACTGTCCCAGAAATCTTATTGACAAAACAAGATGACAGCATTAGTTACGATTTTGGCCACGCGTCAAATTAATTTTGAAGCGTTGTTTATCTAGACCAAAATGCCATTTGGTGTCGACATAAAATTAACCTCGAAAATAATATGGTTACCGAGTGACTCTCACCAAGGACCACTGAATCTGATCTGATCTGCAGGAGGACCTACACTGTTGTTGTATAGACTGTTGTTTTTGTAATATTAATTATTTACAGAGGTGTTAAAAAAAAGTCCGATTGCAGCTGTCATTTTGATTAAAAAAATTAAAAATCATTAGGTATCTATGCGGTGGCCCTGGAAAAGAATACTTGGAAGGATTTGGGGGAGGCCTTTGCTCAGCAGTGGGAAAATGTAGGCTATTGAAAAAAAATGGTATCTATGAGCTATAAAACACAACAAAATATGAATATGGGGTAGCCCCTCATCCCTATTAATAAAAAAATTGCCCGTGACTTTTCCACATACAATTTTACAATTACAAGTCCTTGTAAAACCCAAATAAAATACCACCAGTTAACTTTACGAACGCTCGTTAAAACATAAGAGTCCATTCACAATTTCCTCTGCACATGAAATGTATGATTAAAAGGTAACCTTCGTGCTGCCATCAGTAGATGGTAGGAGGTGGTAGGAGGTGGTAGGAGGTGGTAGGCCGACAGTGTGTCGTTTCTTACCCAACAGACGTAATTACAGGACAAACAATGAGTTTTGAAACCGCGCGGTACAGCGGTGGTCGCACGATCTTGAGATCTGTCGAGGGCGCTAAAATTACGCTTAAAGTATGATTTTTGATGAATTGTTTATTGCAAAGTAATTTTTTGGGTTAAATTGTGTCCCAAAAAAGTTGTGTTTATTCAGTGAATAGACTTACTTTAAAATTATCTACCGAATTATTATTATCAATAATCGTTTGGATAATAACTACTGGTGCTTAACCGTATAAACATGTACATGGATGTAATAAATATTATCGACGCTTCCATCTCAATTAAAAACCTCGTTTAAATACGAATTATGCCTAATAAATCAATAACAAGAACATTAACAACTTCATGCAACACACACTACTTACAAAACCAACAGTCAAGCTCTATAAAGCAAATGTAGAAACAATTTATTTAAAAATAAATTGGCACTACAAATGAACAATGTACTACAGTGACTGTCTGATTGACTGATAATGAAATAATTTTGAACGTAACTGACTATCAATAGAGGCTTGTTATTATATCAACTTTTATTATACCAACTTGTCAAGTTATAACTCAATTATTACAAGTTAATTGAGTCAATGATTACAAGTTACGTGGTAGGAAATAGGCTCTGTTTTAGAATTTACAACCTTCGGACTGTTTTCTTCTTAACTTCCCGTACAGTCGCTTGAAAAAGACGACTCTTGAATTAATATAAGTTTGTTTAAGTATTAAAAATAGTATATTGTCATCATAGGGGGAAGTAACAGTCTGCAATCATTTTTCCAAGTAAGTATTCATTCTTTTGAGATCAGCTACCAAAACAAAACTTATTTGTTTTAACAAGTCTCTATGCGATATTAAAAAAAATATGAATCTAAAAAAAAACGAACTTGATTGTCACTAAACCCACGCAAATATGCAGATAAATATAAAATAAAAGTACATAAGTTACCTAATCCTCGAGCGTCATCTTAGCCACCCAGATGTAACGAAACATCGGGGTAAAGGTTGTGACAGACAGCCGTGAAAAGCCTGTAGCTACTGTACATTTTAGCGGCGCGGACTAGATTTCGCTTTTCGTAATTGATTTTTTGGTCTTCATGCTTTTTAGAAGATTTTAGTCGGTCATGGAGATTAGTGGTTATTAAAAAAATTGTTTACTTGTAATTCTGCACCCAGTATAGTGTCATCTGAATTGATTTCTTCCTTGAATGTTATGCCTTTACATAAGTACCTACAAGTAAATTTACTTATAGGTAATATATTTCATAACATCACGCCTTGTTTCCCCGAAGGGTTGGGCAGAGGTGTACCTGTAATACACCCACATTTCGGCATTTAATTTTTAAGCCATGTAATAGGGGGCGAGCCTATTGCCATCAACTGGGCACAAATCCAGACTCCGGGCTGCTACTAAGAAATTCCTGATGGAAAAACCCAATAATACTTTGCCCGACCTGGGAATCGAACCCAAGACCTCATGCTCAGTAGTTGCTCTTGCGAACTCTAGACCAACGAGGCAGCGAGACAGTAATATATTCCCGAAAATCCTTGAAGTTTAGCTGGTCCTTTGCTTTGAAAAGTATGTCGCTCTATCTTGTACGCACTTACTTTATGAATCATATAGGAAGTCTATAAGAACTAGGTACCATCATATAATATGATGCTAGTTCATACTGACTGCCCAGGGTGCACCTGAGCACTGTAGAAAACCTTGCTCTTTAATAATGAATCCATTGGGGCTGATGACCTAGCTACGCAGTTATGAATGATTTAACTTTACCAATTATTAAATTAACCCCTAAGGGGGTTCCATGTAGGTTAATAGACAATAAACTCGATCCTCACTCAAACTTTTATTTACTTCGAAGCTTGTCCTAAATAGCTGCAAAGGGCTTTCTATTTTCCAGTGTTTACAACTGACCAAGACAACTGACATTGTTGCTGTCAATAATTGTCATTATTTTAACAGAAAATCAAACATTCTTTATAGATTTTTTTTCAAGAAAATACTTAGAAACTTTTTACTTTTTGAAATTGATATAAGCCCTTGGAACCATACCATCTGCTTATAAGCTTTCTATCCATTTACAAAGACTTGCCTTAACTTTAAAAATGTGGATTCTTTTGTGTAGGTACTATGTATTCTGCTGGATGCGAAAAGCACAGAACCGGACTAAGTGGCGGTGCTTGAGAGATGCCTATGTGCAGCAGTGGACGCTTTTCAGCTGAAATGATGAAGATGACTACCTATGTAAAACAGGGGGATATTGCAAAGCTTAAGCTCTTATAACCCACACACAGGAGACACATGCAGGGACCTTTATATATGAACCTTTATATATTACGGTACAGATATCGAAGAATTTTGGTTACTTCTACTCATAAGGTTATCGCTATCTGGGTAACCCAAGAAGAAGAAATATGTTACCTCTTTTAGGTTACCGTTTTAATACCGATTCAACACACGGCACGGCACGTGTAAGATAGAGGTTAATTTTTGTTTCGGTAATCGGTATTAATACTGGTTGCATTCAATTTAAGGTAACCTTTAAAAATACCTGTAAAAAATATAAATTTTGTAACCGGAAAAATACCCGTATTGATGATACCGGTTTCGGTCCCTGAACACAAGGGCGCTTACATGGAACTTACATAAATGGCAAAATATAGGCACTTCAGCCTACCCATGTAGGGATTACAGACGTGATATTATTTAACGTATTCACAACGTATGTTTCCCGAAATGTACCGTATTTTTCTTCGTTTCAAATGTAGGTCAGTATAAGCAGTACCTACAACGAAAATTATGCGCTAAGTTTATGTGGTCCCAACGACTCAACATATGCAAGTTTCGGCCGCAACTCGGCTGTTAGCGCATCCTTCGTTTAATTTTATTGAATGGCCTCCTACCACCGTTAACCGTACTGTAAGTGAATACGCACTGTAAATTGTGCTGTAACTGTAACATGATCGAGGAACAGGTCATTGTAAGGTTCGGAGCAGACACGATGGTGTTGCATCGGCGGATGACGTCAGATCATGTGTTACGAACTAAAGGCTAATTTTAAAGGTGAAATTTGGCAAGTGTCGTTTCTCTACAGATAAGCACCATATACCTAAGTAGTGAAAAATAGGCACGCCAGGAGTCGAGTTTGAAGCTAAAAAACGTTGGATTAACTGATTCCATCAAACATTCGGTGATGCCCGTTATCACGCACATTACGCGCAGCACGCGTAGCATTAACCACAAGGAACGGGTTTTGTCGACGGAAGAATAGACAAAATGACAGATTGTTATTGTGAATCTGTCACTTTTTCTATTCTTCCGTCGGCAAAACCCGTTTCTATGGTGATTATGCTACGCGTGTAGTGTTGGATTTTCAACGCATGTCTCAGCTCCGAGATTAGGAAATCGAAGTGTTTGGCGATTACGGAATCGAAGGAAGTTATTATGCTTAACAGATTTTAGATGTCGAGTAGTGGTAGAAAACGGGCACTAATCTTTAAACAATAGTTACTGATGCCATATTAGTTTCAGTTTGATCATATTTCAAAAAGCTTTTTCATACAACTGTATTGCGGAGTTGCGGACAATCTGACGTCACCGACGTGTTGCATTTCACCTGTGCACCAGACATAGCATCAAGATCTGAACTGATCTGAACTAATCTGATCTGATCTCGTAGTGCATTTGTATTTACGTAAAGTAAAAATTAAGTAGAGTTAAAATTCACATAACGTCACGTCATCGCGTCACAGCTTGTGAGATAGCTTGTAAAAAGTTTACGTATTGACCCAGTAGTCTACATTAAGTAACGAAAGATTTTTTTCGTGACGATCTCAACTGACTATACACGCAATATAACATAACATTAAGCCTGTATTTCCCGAAGGGTTAGGCAGAGGGTAATTGGTGGCCGCCTTCATGACAATATTGGATGGAATTGTTATGGTAAGCTACAGTGTTCCGAATGGGCATTATCTACTAGATAGATAAATGAATTTGCATGAAATCATCTGCTAAGTAAATTGTTACTTGTTTGTCCTCGTCCGCATTAGGTAGTGAAACAGGCAGTAGAATTCGGGTTGTATTAATTTTTTGAAATTATAAAGAATTGAACATAATGTGCGAGCCACATATACTTCGGTAGTAGTCAAGATAGAGAAACCCCCAAAAGCACAGAAATCACAAAAACATTAATCTTTAGATGCAATTGCATTGACCTTGCATGTTCCTGCCTTCAGAATAAGCCGGTTTGTCTATCTCGCATAGACACGCAAAATTCTTTAGCTAAGCTCGACCCTGATGATTGCCAATGTTAAGACGAAGGTACCACATGTAATGTATATAAACAATAGACCTGCTAGGGACATTAGCGTCACATAATTTAACAAATTCGTATTTACAACCTTGCATAGTTCGCAAAGTATGTATACTTGAGTTACGTACAGTCAACTGCACATCAGTAATCACAATTTGACATTGACAGCGCCTATAAGTCGTACCAATAAGAGCGATTTTCGTAGTACAAGTGCTACAACGGATGTGCAGTTGACTATGCAAAAGAAAGAATCAAGTTGTTATTTTAGATATTGATCGTAGAGATTAAGAAAATCTGGGGTTGTTAAGCCAGCATAGCACAGAAAGCTATGAGATCCCGCCAGTAAGGACATCACAGACATAGAAACAAACTTTTTTTGGAAGCCTGGGCTTTCTTACACCTGATCAAAGACCCGCAAAGGCCACCTTCTGACTTTGTTGATATGACAACCCCGGTCAGCAAGAGAGGAAAGTTACGAACAACCAAAATCCACGTCAGCACGCGTAGCATTACCACAATAGAAACAGGTTTTGTTGACGGTACAATAGACAGATAAACAATCATAATCTCTCATTTCGTCTATTCTTCCGTCGACAAGACCCTGTGTACCTTCTGAATCTATCTTATTCTCAGAGTTCTCTAACTTTATTGCTCAATCGTGGCTAAGCATTTAAGACCAAGCTAGACTATTTAAAACCATGCCTAATTAACACGCCTCAAATTAACCACAAATGAAGCCATCAACACATAATAGTTCCGTCTATGAGAACCTCTAAATAGCAACATTAAGCCCAACTAGAAATTATTTGAACTCTTGTATTACCTAACTAACCACTATTACAAAGAGTCGTTAAAACATCTCACATTGTAAAATTTTGCAGTTCCGTGATTTTGGCAGGCGAGTGTGTAATTATTTAATATGATGAGAGTTTAAGATAATGGGCGAGATTATAACAGCTGATTTTGTTAAGTAACTTAGAAAGAACATTCCAAAATTAAGTGGCAATGAGAACAAGTAAAGCTAAATTAAATCCCCTCTGCAAGCGATTTAAGACCGAATTAAAGTCCTGAAACATTCCTTTTAGGACTTTAACGATTAAGGGGTATTGGATACTACCCATTAATTCTTGAAGTTCTGGAAATAATGTTTTTTATCTACCCCGTCTGTCTTCTCTTTTCATAAACTGTCAACACTAAGAATAGTTTTGACGGTACAGTTCGATGGCGGCTCGGAAGTTAGCTACTCGCTGCGCAGTACCCCACCCCTCACCCCCGCTGACACATGAAATTGTTACTGCGCAGCGACTCGCCTCATGTTCCGAGCCACCATTAAGTTTGAATGGAACGATAGTAACAATAATGATTGAGTAAGTCATAAGTTCTAGCATTGAAGTTGCAAAATTGATGTTAATCTACCCCTATTTTTTGCTCAAACCCCTTCTCCAAAAACATTAGCAATTGCTAGCAAAAGAGCTAAGGAATTGGTTTTCTCAGTCTGTGGAATCTTCTATACCACATTTCCAAGGCATCGCTATTTTAAAGGTTCCGCAAGAACTCAGACAAATCACCAATTCATTAATCTTTCTCTCCACCCAACACACATCTCAATAAACTCTTCTATTTACTTGAACAGTCCCTCTTGACATTAGAATAAAATATATAATTGTTTAGCTCAATTTTACTCATTGTGTGTTTGGAAAGTGGCTGACGTCTGGCGAGTCGCGTCTGAACGTTTCATTGTGTCGCCTTTACACACATGCGATTTGGTCACATCCTATTTGACAACTTAGAATAGATGCTATTGTACATAACTATTGCGTATTTCTTCATTCTTGAGGTTTCAAGGTTTAGCTGGACTCGATTACATAATCTTAGGAATAGAAGCGAAGGCATACTACTCTGTCAAATAAGTAACGGGAAAAGATCAATAACACCCAAAATGCTAATTATTCATCCATTTTATCGCCTAATGTATGCTCCTTCAGAAACGATACACTTTCGCCAACGAATAATCCAATCATCAAAACATTTTTTAAACGCTTTTTCCGGAAAGAAAGAAGTCGGCTGGAGCCATTATCTGGTGAATAAGGTGGTTGCTCGATGGTATTTGTAGAGTTTTTGGTCAAAAAATCGTTCACAATGATGGCCTTGTGCGAAGGCGTGTCGTGGAGAAAATTCTGGTCTTTCGGACTAGCCGAGCGGTAACATGTTTCATACCCAAGTGATTATTTAAAATGATACGGATCGACTTATAACAAGCAAAACACTTGTAACAAGTTATTCTCCGGTACAAAACAGACCACACTCATCCCAGCCTTAGAATCAGTAATGTATGTTAAAGCCAAGCGTGGGCCATACGCATTGTGTGAGTGTGAATAGTCTTTGTATGCGCATACGCTGAATGAGACTGCATATACTGTAACAAGTACCTACCTTCAAAGAAGCGAAAGATTAATAGGTTGAAGAAGTGAGTTTGTATTTCTCTGATTATTAAACGACCAGTATAATTTGAACTGCAGTTGAATTTGGAACTACATTTTTAAAATTACTGTATTTGACATTTGTTCGTACTGTGTTTTATCATAGGGTTTGTGATGTGAGGATCATGAAGTGAGGAAACGATGGATGCACTGTGTGAAAGATGATATGGCTGGAAAGGGTGAAGAAGATGTATGGAAAAAGGAGACATTCTGTATGGAAAAAGGAGATATTCTGCACAAAACGTATGGAACTTTAACAAAATGTATGGAAAAAGGAGACATTCTGTGCCGACCCTAAATAAATTCTGATAAGGGCAAGAGTATGATGATTTGTCATTTATGGTCGTTCCTAACCTTGACAATCAGCGCCATCATGGAAGATCATCGTATGCTGGCTATATAAGGTATGTAGTAGGTAGTACAACATTTAAATCAACGGGACATTTTTCAGGGTGCATTATGAACTCAAGCAAGGTCAAGGAGTCTTGCGTTGCGCCCACGAAGACTTCGTCTACAAAAGCTGTTTAACTTTGACCTCCTTACTGCATTTTTGTAGATTGGAGATAAGATACAAGATCATCTCGTTCATAATAATCTAACTGGGTCAGAAATTAAATACACAGATTATTTTTTATTTCGGAAGTCTATCAGCCATTTGTGTTATTTCTGCAGTCAAAACTATTGTACGAAATTAATGCCTTTCAATGTATCAAGTATTACTATAAGTCATCCAAAGTACCACTATGTTCTGCTAAGAAATAATGCAATGCGAGGTCTTATCGTGTTTCTTAAATATTTTTTTACCACAACGGGTAAGCTCTTGGCCTGAATTTCCCCTGATGGTAAGTGATGATCAGGCCGAAGGTAGAAGCGAGATTCCAGAATCCTTAACCACAGAGGAACTGGCTATCTTACCTCTACCGGAACACAACAATGCTGTTAACATTGTTGTTATGGCGACAGACTTAGATAAGATGGTGGTAGCTAGCCAAGCCGTACCACCAACCAAACCGAACAGAAAATTTGCCCCCACTGGGAATCGAACCCGGGACTTCTGGGTCTGAGACACGTGGTCTAACCACTAGACCAAAGAGGCGGTTGAAACGGTCGGCGGTTGGTTGTTCGTGTGATATAGGGGATTTATCGTGTGATATTATGATCATAAAAATCTCTTAGAACATATTTTATGTAGTCGGTCAGTAGTGATCAATGTCACTTAACTACTATTTAGACAAGTTATTGCTACAATGGTTCCGCTCTGAATTGCCGAGATTTAGGACCGCTGTGCACTGTGGCGTAACGTTAAACTTCTATTAGCAGTTTGATATAACGTATTGTCTTCTGTGGATTATTAACTAAGGTAAGTATCTGTTCAGGCAGGTTAATAGTGGAATCAGTTATTAAAAAAGCACTTTTAAGCTGGCTTGGGGCGAATGTCAGTGTCAAATATTCCATAACAATGATGACACTGACAGCTCTTGAACGCGATTTAGATGTGCTGATCGCGTTCAGTTTATTTGGTGAATTCCGGTCTAAGTTGCGGAGTTCAAAGGAATATGGGGGCCCGTCTTCCAGGTAAACTTCGCATTCTAACCTCAGTCTCAATCTGTCAAAATAACCTCTAATTTACCTTCAATTTTGACATTGATTGTCGACGAAATAAAGTACCTACGAGAATTGGCCTTTTTGTCAGTTTCGCATCATGACGATATAGTTTTTGTCCCTCGTGTCAGCAATAAAAAATTCAGACAGCCATTCAATAAATATATCCACAGACACACCGATGGGTTGGTACCCATATTTGATTGTCAACAGAAAAGGAACAGTGGCCATTACTTGAGTAAGCTTGTCGTCAAAATAGATACACCTCAGTCTGCGCATGCGCTTGTTTACCAACAGGTTTCACACGGCGACGTAAGCGCTGCGTAACTGCGGCATGTTAATATTAACTTAATTTATTGCCAGCAATAAGGGAGCTATTAGACGCAGTTATTCAATCAGATATACGGGAAATACAGCTTGGATGATATTATTGAAACTGGGACTGCAATTCTAATTAGTAAATGTTACGAAGTGAACCACTGCAGAGTAAAAGCTGTGTCGAAGGCAGAAACTAACACAGAAAGGATATTTTTCTTATAGACTCAAAGGCAAACGTAATGGAGTCGGTCCAGAAGTCGACTACGAGATCGGCGCCATGACTAGCATCCTCCATACAGACAAGGGGCAATTCCCATAATTTTTAAAAACGTCCGCATTCGCATATCGTTCGCAATCTGTCAAAAATAAAATTAATTTACCACCATTTTGGACAAGTTTGACAGATTGCGACTTGAATGTGAACGTTTTATGAGAATTGGCCTTCAAGACACGTAGGATATTAATTATGACAGATTAGAATTATTTTTGTAAGGAACGATTCTAATTTTAAGAAGCCCAATAACTGGTTTGTTCTTAGCCATACACTTCAATATTTTTAACATAATATTATGCAACCCATAGAGAAGTATGGAATAAGAAGACATGTTGCGCCGACATCAAATAAATTGGGATATGTGAATGATAATGATTCGATTGATTATAATGAATGAGATTGAATGATTTGTCTTTCATTTTGATGATTCATCATCATCGGCTTCCAGTCTAACCGGACGCCCCCGAATACCAGTATTTTACATGGAGCCACTGCCTATCGGACATCCACAACCCAGTAACTGGGTTACACGATACCCCTTTTATAAGACTGGTTGTAAGACTTTCGAGCTTCTGGCTACCCTTAAGGAGTATCAAAAATGTACAATGACAGACGGGACCAACGGCTGAACGTGCTTTCCGAGGCACAAAAGGGTCTAGGTATGTAATGGATGGTCCACGGACCGACCTCGGCAAGCGATGCTTAACCTTGAAGATCGACCCGTTTGGCTGTTATTATGTCCTGTCCCAACCCAAAAAAAACTTTTTAAAAGCAACTTTGCTTCAACAGAAAGATGACTCGATGAAGGAAAACCTCTAGAGAAAAGTTGGACTCAATGGTATGAAACCATCATTAGCAATGAGCAAGCTGATGATTTTAATCATAATAATCCCTTTCTTTTTAAACGTAGGATTTTGCCATCCAGAATAAAAGACATAATGTCACATCATTATTTTGTTACCTCGAAAAGTTTTCAAAAGACAACACCTACAGCTCATTTCCAAGGCAAAGGAAGCTGATTCCCCGCATTCATATCAACGAAGTATAACGAAGTACATAGGTACAGAAGACAAGTGCATTATAATAATCGTTCATTACATACGTCCGTCACCCACTTGCTGACTAGTGTTGGTACATTAGGAAGTCACCGTGCGCGAAGGAAATAGTGTTGTGACACCGCCATGTTGTTGCAACTGTCAGATGATATCTGTCAACTGTGATTTTTGCTGCATGTTTTTGTGGAAATTAGAAGGTTTTATCATTTATATAAAGTCGGTGTTGACAGCGATGCGTGTCGTGTTTTAGCAAGAGTGGATATGACCAGAGATATAAGTCGGATATGACCCAGTTTGAGAGTCAAAGAAAAGTTACTTTTTTTATATGATTTTGCTATAAACTATTTATTTTAAGCAAAAAAAAAATTAACGTTGTGTAGACTTGCAACATGAATTATGTCTAAGAAGGCAAAATCGCTATTCCCCTACATAAGACTTTCAATAAGCTAAATGGTGATGGCGTAGCGATGTTTCAGTTTTCTATTGGCAATTTTTTGTTTTAAAATGTTCGTAAAAGTCTGAATAAGGTTATTGTGGAAAAGAAAATTGGAAAAGGTTCCCTCAAAATTCGAAATTCGAGAATAACTGAAAAATATTTTTTATGGGACTTTTGTATGAATTATTTGGATAGGACAACGTCTGTCGGGGCAGCTAGTTGAGATTACAAATCAATGGCGACACCATAATAGTAATTTAGTAGGTACATTTTACTTGGTATTCATGTTAAGTATACTTCAACACATATAACCATTAGCAGTCATAATAAAACTATTACACAGCCTATACCGGAAAATGATTAGGAAATCATCTTTCCGACGTCATTTCTTCCGGATTTAGAAGGAAAATGTATGAACAACATAGGATATTATGAGATGAACAACTTAAGGAAGTCAATTTCATAACAGTAATTATTAAATCTTCATTTAGCAGGCGTGTCGGCAGAGTGAGTGATGATGTACGGAAAATCGGCAACCATTATTTAGAATGGCAAAGGTGCTTGTTATTTTGATATGCAATTTTGGTGCTGATTTTTGGGTAGTACTGGTTCCCATAATTAAAAGTTGAAGATGATAAGTTGTTCTGTAAAACGAGCTTCGTGCACGAGGCAAAGTCCGACATTGGTGCCGATTCCCTTTTTCACAACCTAAACTAAATTTAAGTTCAGTGCATAATTTTCTTTGTATTTCATAAAGAAGAGGACAGAAGATAAATTTTAGTTTAGTCCTGTCAAATAAATTAATCAGCGCCTGTCACTACTCCATACAAGTTTAGTCGTGTTTAAAAACTTGCCAACTAAAATTACGTCAATTTGGGTCAGGCGCTAATTAATTTGACAGAACTAAACTATGTTATGCGATCACATATTAGGTACGCAATTAAGGTGCGCACAAAGCTAAACCTACATCATGCGCCAACTCACACAAAGTGGATCTTTATAGATGAGAACTGTTAAGTGCTACAAAACAATAGCGAGAATACGTAAATGAAGTTATTATTTTAAACCACTTTTAAACGAATAGTGGAATCAACTTTTGACAACTATCATTTTCTTCCGTCTCGTTCTTATTTTTTCTGTAAGATAAAGAGAGCAATATACCTCCCTTTAGTTAAGTATATTTAAGAACCTAGTTAAGTTATTATTTTGTTCTCGTTTCTACAAAGTTCGCATGTTACATTCCTATGTACACCTACCGAGATCATGGACATACTTAGTTCAGATAGTACACACGCAAGCAACTATTGTTCTCCATTTTGTAACAATGTGCCTCATGGTAACACTATTGTATGGCTTTATTTACTAATAATTCTAAATAATCTATCTTTAAACTGTTAATTGAAATTCAATTTTATGTATCTTGTGTTAAAGTTTAATTCCCTTTGTACAACAAAGTGTGTGTGTTTCATATTTTAGTTGCAATCTCCGTGAATGTTATGCTGTTATGAAGGAAATGGCATCGGATTCGTGTATTGTTATGTTATGAGACGTTGAATTAAGAATATTGGTTAAATTTTGGCAGCAATAACTTCCATCGTTTGATAATGTTAATAGGTACCTAGTACTTATATACTTAGGTATTCCATCATTGATTTTGTTCCATTAATTAAGAAATTATAGCTCTGTAGGTACAGTTCGATTCAAACTTAATGGCAGCGCGGAAGTTATCTACTCTCTGCGCAATACCCCACCCCTCACCCCCACAGACACATGAAATTGTTCATGAAACTCGCCTCAATTGCCGAGCCGCTATTAAGTTTGAATCGAACTGTAAGTCAGCCTTACGATTTCTGAAAGAAAGGCATTCAATTAAAAAATCTCAAACTCATGCTAACTGCAGTTATAGACTGTCTGAAATAACACAAAGAGATCAAATCAGATGTTTGTATTTGATACCACCCCAAACAGAAATAAATTGTTAACCTTTTTCGTGCAAATTAATTTCTCAAATGAACAAACCTGTCTAGTTAAATATAGAACAGAAATATGTAATACATTATCAATATAAAAATAATTAAAACAGATAAAACAACAGAACAGTAATAAAACACAAGTTTTTATGACAATAATGAAACTAGGCTCAAGGATTTAATTCTAAAATCATTTAAAAATATAATATGGGTACACAGCAATTAACCAAGATTGTAAATAATGTGTTATCTACTCTAGATAAATATTACATATTCATATTTATAAATCGTTTATAAATTTTTATGTGGTAGGTTAAAGAATGTTGCTGTGCCTTGACCTAGTCGGTAGAAAAAACAAATTCTCTTGACCAAAGAAGTGCTGGCCCGCTGACACAGGGACATAGTTTTTCTTGAACATTTTCTTTAAGATAAAATATTTGCCCTGATTGTGATCTGTAACCTGTAACCTGCATTAGGTTGCAAGTTATATTATGTCAAATATTGTATGTAAAATTCGTAAATGGAAAACTTAAAATTTTATATAAATACTAATAAAAATTCTTGAGCAAACTAACATGTGACGCGATTTTTCGAACATCTACAGCAATTCATCAATATTTTTTTTTTAATGTTACTTTATCTTTTTTTTTGTAAAAGTTCAATCTGCCAGTCGTAAATCAAGTTATACCATCTTACAAGCTGGCCCACGGTTGAAAAGTGATTATGTCTGTATGTGCCCCGCCCACTGTTGATCACAAGGTCGCCAGAATGTGTTACAGAGGTTGTATATATCAGCTGTGGTTTGGTCAAGGGTACCTAGATTAGCTGTATAGTTTACCCTAGGACTAGGTAAATATAGTTTTTCTCCAGTAAAAACTCGTAAATTGATAATGAAATGTTTTCTGATGATAACTGCTAGGACATTTTTCCCGAGATCTGTAAACGTTACTTTGGCAAGTGTAATTCCTGTCCCTGTCGCACAACTGTCAAACTACAAGTGCAAGAAAGAGGCGGGATCATGCCTAAGCCAAGACGTCCTAACGTAACGTTTATAGATCTCGGCTTCATAGAGCCATCAGTCGATTTTTATTCTGGTTTTTTCCGATTCTAATCTAACCTGCGTTCTTCAGAACTTCTTTCAGATCGCCATCGCTTGTTATTTAAAGACTTAAAACACTTATAACATTGTACAATCCAACAATTGGTACCTAGTGCAAACATTATCGAGTAGTTACCTACTCGATAATGTTTGCACTAGGTACCAATTGACGTAATTTTAGTAGGCAATAATTAATAATAATTAATTAATTTTTAATCAAGTCTAAAGTTGTATGGAGTAGTGACAGGCGCTGATTAATTTGACAGGACTAAACTAAAATTTATCTTCTGTCCTTTTCTTAATAAAATAGAAAGAAAAAGATGCACTGAATTAAACTTAGTTTAGTTTGAGAACAAGGGAATCGGCACCATTGTCTGAATTTTGTTATAACTATTTTTTTTTTAAATTAATATTATAATATGTTATGTTTTAATAACATGTTTACATGCTATGCAGAAGCTACTGGCCAGTTATGACAGTTACTAATATTCATGTTAACCTTTAAAAGGTTCAACATGCTTTTGATTCAAACCTTCAGACGGATCATTACTAGGCTTACCGTTCGTTTTCTGACGACAAACTTGTGTCTGATATCTTGAGATTCTCGTGTCTCCGGTCACTTACCTGTAAAAAAGGAAAATAAGAACATAAGTGATGTGTTTTATATAAAAACATACGTATATATAAACAATAATATAATAATAATATAATGGCTAATGTTTATATTCCGACAGACTTTCAACGTAATTATGGATTTACATCGTTTTTGTTCAGACTACTGCAATTTTACTATTACATAACTAGGCTTGTGTATAACAAAGATCTTGAGAAACCTCTTCTTTGGCTACTGGATGGACCTGTAGACGTTTTTGTAAATAGCGTGTGCATAGAATGTCAGTATAAAAGTCAAATAGCTAACTACAACTATAAACACATGGGAGCTTCACCCTAAAGGTTCATAGAATCTTGGTAACGGCGACAGAACATCCGGAAAGCCGGAAGAATTACATAGTTATTTAAAATAAGCAAGCCATAAAATAACAATAAACCAATCAACGTAAGGAAAGTAAACATTTTTAAGATAAAACACAACTTATTACCGTAATAAAAAAAGATCACAGTTGTGTATTATTAGTAGACGCGATTAACCTGCAGTCAATGATCGAAAGTGAACGTAGACACACACATGCGCGCGCCGTGTGTGTATCTCGACACGTGCTGTGTCCATATGTGTGTGTAGGTGGACACGTGCTGTGCTAATGTGTGCGTGTTGCGTTTGCGCCGCAAGGAAGTAACGTTGGCGCAGAGACAGGGACGATGGAAGTGATCTTGTCACGTAGTGATTTCTCCCATTTATTTTATGATTTTAATGTAGTTTGTGTGGGATTTATTTATTCATTAATCTTAAGTTTGTAATGCCTACCATTTTCATTTTTATTAGAGAATTCAGTGTTTAACAGAGGAAATTCAACTCTTTTGCTCGACGAAATGCAAAAGTCAGTTATCCGCTTTTACAATTATGGAATATTTTACTGATTTCGAGTTGAGTGCCCTATTTCTTAACATTTAATTATTATCTGTAAAAGTATGACCAACACATTTGATTAAAGTCATGCATGCTCAAGATAGAATCATGTAAAAATTCTTAAAAGATAAAACATCACTATCGCTTCCAGTGAATTCGATATCGATCGTAAAACCAGGTAGCTAGTAGTAGTAGATAGATCACGACCGACAACAGTTACGGTGAAAATCTCAACACGAAACGAATTATATTATCGTTTTAATATCGATTTTATATCGATTACGTCCGCAGAAAATTGTCAAGGAAACCGCAATTCTGTTAATTTTTCATTATATTTTGAGGTACCGGGAAATGGGAAAAAGTTGCAGAATCGTTCACCAAATTCGGTCAGTTGAATGTGGACTCTATTTTTAGGCACATAGTGTGCTTATTAAAGTTAAGGTTTTAGAGAAATTTTAAGTGGGCATCTATCATGTTATGCAAAAGATTAAAAGATGAATAATAATAAATAATGCTATATTAATCAAATCTAATTTAAATAAAATCTCATCTCTCTCTTTAGGCCTTGAATTCAGTCTAGCTCGGTGTGTTATTTATATAAAATTCTGACTATGATTAAATATTTATGCTTGTGAACCGATTGACCACCGTCAAGCATATTTGATTAGTAATTCTTGATTCTAAAACGAAATTGGTTGAGATAGGAAGATTTTAATCAGTCACATTTTACTATGTATCCGTAAAGTACTGCTAGTCCGAATATTTGGATCGCAACCCCAAAGATCATCAGAAATGGTAGCCTCACCCCCAAACCAAACGACACTTGGCTTTAAGATGGTTCTAAAGCGTTTCTGTCCCTACAATACTCCATAAAATGACAGAGACAGCATCAGACTTAACAACAACATAAAATCATGCTGCAAATTCAGCCACAACAATTTTAGTTATGTCATTAATCAAAATCTACATCTCAAGAGTTGTCAAACTCACACTTAAGATGAATCTCTCATAGAGAGCTATTAACAACTGGGGTCTAAGACCTACGGAATCAAGATCAACTGTTTGCTACACTTGTTATCATGACAGCTATAAAGCAGCCAAGTATTTCTCGTATTTATTATGAATGGAGGCTAAATTAGAGAAATCCTATATTACTCTTTGTAGTTATGCCTCAACAGAGCAGTGAACTGAGCCGTGTTTCCTTCTTACCATTACAACTTTTGATACATACCTACGGACAAACAGTTATTACTTTGTTAACAGAGACATCCGGGGATGGGAGGAAATCGGAATCAATAAGAGATACGGGAAAACTGTCTTCAAACGTTAGCATTTTATTCATGAAAACAATTTTGGGATTGGCTATTTACATTTT
This sequence comes from Eupsilia transversa, assembly GCA_914767815.1. Classification (NCBI taxonomy): domain Eukaryota; kingdom Metazoa; phylum Arthropoda; class Insecta; order Lepidoptera; family Noctuidae; genus Eupsilia; species Eupsilia transversa. The sequence continues at coordinate 6,926,984 of OU611894.1, read as the reverse complement.
TTGGCCAAGTGCGAGTAGTCACTATACAAAAAGTTTTGTCTATATTGTCGACTCTGAAACATACTAAGCTATGTAACAGTTTCATTTTTTATTAAAGTCCCATATCAATACTCGAATGTTCATTCATTATTTGACTATGAAAAGACTGTTTTCCTAAGAAGGCTGGTTGCAGAAAGACTGTCGATCGATCTCAATGGCATATATTTAGAGAGGCATTCGTTAAGCAAGTGCTAAAGACTGATGATATTAATTACACTGCTAGATCATTATTAACTGGAACGTTTAAAATGAATCGTAGCTTACATCCGATCGATTTATGTCTTAGTTTTATGGCCCAAAATTAATAACGTATTTCTATAAATAATAACAACAATTTTACAATTCACTAGCTCCGTCAACATTATTAGTTGACCTATACTCAACAGACAACCTATCAAAAACAAACTATGCCAGTCTAACGTATCACAATCAACACAGCGGTCAAATCTCAAGCTCTGTTGTAACGCCGCCGCGGGCGCATTGTTTCATTTGCAGCTAGTAACCTTTTGAACTAGCTAGTCACCTGCTGCGTTGGTGTGGTCACCTTGTCTCAGGAATTTTATTAGTTAATACATTAGCGACTAATTGTTTGAAGTAAGAATGCCTCATTGGACATGTCGCAAGAGCTACTTCTGAGCATGGTCCTGAGCCGGATTCTCAGGTCAGGCAAATACTTATTGTTTTTTCTTCTGTTATTTGTCTGTAGCAGCCTGGAGTCTAGATTCATGCCCGGTTGATGGCAATAGGTTCGCCCCCCATTACATAGGACTTAACCGGCGACAGCACGCATGACAGCTATAGAAACAGGTTTTCTACTAATTTTGTCGACGGAAGAATAGAAATGACAGATTATGATTGTTTATCTGTCATTTTGTCTATTCTTCCGTCAACAAAACACGTTTCTATTGTGGTTATGACACTTGTGCAGGTGGGTGTACTGTAAAGGTACATCTCTGTACAACCCTTCGAGGAATACCATGGTTATGATGTTATGTTTTGAAGTGAAGATGTTTTGGAAACCATGCCTTTGGTTTCGATTACTAGTTTGGATTCGGACTATTTCAAGCTTATTTTATATCGTGCGCTCTCTTACTGTTAATATGTTTAAGTGTCTTTGAGAAAGTGGCTCATCTATAGACAGCATTTTTAATGGCTATGCTAGGATTAGTAATTTGAGGTTATGGACGTAGTTTTTTAATGAAGAGCATTGGCAGCTTCTCCAAATTCAGACAAAACAGTTATTTAGCATTATGTAAGTCTAGCAAAAGTTTATATATATGAAAGATAAGTAGTGTATTGATGATTGGCATAATCATTTGTTAGGAAAATAATTGGCATTCTTAATTTGGTCCTTTGATAGACTCTCAATTCAAAGTGTGGCTTTCAAAACTAACAGCAATTGTGTGCAAGCTTTATATAATTATTGTCTCCACGCCAAAAATCTTCAAAAATATCGAACTAGTTAATCTTACATAGGTTATTCTACCAGCATCTACACTACACTAACTTTCTACGCCAATTTATCAACCCTATTCTCAGTAAACCCGACAAAGAATTGAACAATGTGGCAAGAATATGCAAAAAAGATACAAGATGTAGTGCGACAGTCCAGGAAATGATTCTTACACGCGAAGTGAGCTTGTGTGTGACAGGGTTTGTGTGTGTGCATGAGTTGGGACTGTGAGTGTTAGTGTGTGTGCGTGCGAACAGCTGATCGACGAGTTTTATGTAGTAGAGAAAGATAGAAGTATAAACTGAGTGTATGATTTGGAGGTTATAGTATTTACTTATTCATTATCAGTAGGTATTTTCCTTTGTGACGTTTTCTTTACTCTTTATATAAATTTTGTCGTCTGCTGTTGGTTTTTCGAGGCCATTTTTATTTGTATATTAGGTACCTTTATAAATGTGTACCTACTAAACATTTGATTCCCGTAACGTAACCTAACCTAACTTTTAACCTCGTTTCAAGTTCCGTACGGTTCTAGATTTCATTGAAATATCTGGTAGCAACGATATTTTTTACCAGCTCTAATGTTGCTGACATTAGAGCTGGCAACGAAACATTCCAGAAAGTTGGCAACATTGCAAACTTGAACAACGGTATTCACTTTTGGCATATTGACATAACTTTTTAGCGATCCTGCCTACGTGGCATTTAGCATCGATTTAGACAAATATTGATATATTTTGTTTGATATTAAGAAATAAGTAAACAGGCTTCGTAGTCAAGTTGGTCGAAGGCAGGAAAATCTGCTAAGGTAGTGTAATCACAGATCGGACTTTCCCGCAACCCCGGCAGAGGCGATTTCACCCTGGAGTGAAAATGTGAATGGAGTGGTTCTGAAAACTATGGGACACTTTTCAATGTTGTCTATGTCCTGCGTGCCATGATTCCTGTCCAAAAGAAGGTACTAGTAATAAGGCTATACTCGTTACTCAGTCCAGGACTGACACAATGTAGATTGCCATCATCACAAGCTCAAAATAATAAGTATACCCATTAAACAAATAGAGACGACGAAATACGTCTCATAGATTTCACGTTTCAAGAAAAAAAAAACATCAACTCAATTGTAATTTGTTTTAAACAATGGATTACCTTGGATTTCTAGATTAGATTTCTTAAGAAGTTGTAACTTTAGTAAGTTATCTGAAATAGAACCTAAGACAGTAACGCCTTATCTTAATCAAAATCTTTGTACGACTCAAAATTGTAATATGAACCGAAACAGTTGACAATCTTAATATTGATCATTTTGAAATTTTCAGCTAGACTTTTGTAAAACTAACTGACACTCACACCAATTTATAACTGCAATTTTAACCCTTACTAGGGACTGCCAATGTTAAAGAAATACGATGCCAACAGCACTAACACTTTCCCTAAGTGTCCACAGAGTTTTACAGAATAGCGCTGTTGAAACGTTTTAGAGGTAAAAATACGATACAATTTGAATAGTAGTACTCCTAGCACGGAAATATGGTGGGTATTTTACGTCAAATATAAATATAATTATGAACCTAAAGTCATTTTCGAAGGTTAAACGGTAAATAGTCCCTAGTTCACTATGCTAAATTGAGCCCTATTGATTGATTCCTATTTGTTTAGCTGAGCTGCATTGTGTGGTTCTTTCCTCAAAAGACTATTTCAGACACGAATCTACATGGTCTTCACAGTGATATGACCAAGATTATGTCTGGACTTTAAAAGAAACTGTGACCTCTGAGTTTTTTTCGGCCTTTCTTCTCAGAGTAGTCAGATAGGAAACGCCGACCTCATCTAGTTAAAAAATTTAATAACCCCCCGACACGATTCCTGGTGATGCTGCAGTATCGGTTCAAGGTTACTATGTTCTTCTAATATCATTGAAGTAACAGAATACTAAATTTCGAATCGACCAGACCTGTCGAAGATGCGCACATCCAAACAACTAGAAAAGAGCTGATAGTCTTCAAACGGCTGAACTGATTTTCTTCAATTGTAGCTAAGAACACTCTCGATCAAGACAAACAAAGAATAATCAAAATCAGTTCAGCCGTTTGGGAGCTACGAGGGAACAGACAGATACACACGTTAAACTTATAACACCCCTCTTTTTCCGTCGGGGGTTAAAAATGTGATTGACGTGTAGAAGTTTTTGTACAAACCTACTTACAGAAAATAAATCATTTAGTATTTAACTAACTTCATCCCTCTGACTGACCACTCGTTTGAAAATGCAATTCAAAAATAGTTTCATTGAAATAAATGCTTTGAGTTTTAGTTTATTTTTAACAGACTTCAAAAAAGGAAGTTCAGTATTCACGACGTGCTTTTTCTAGATATCCGCGCTACGCTACCGATATTTCACAATAATGTAGTATTGACACTGCAAATTGAAAATACGATGATATAAGAATCAATTGTTGGCACTCTTAGTTGACTTATTGCACAGAATACCCGCTCTCTTGTAGATGTGTTACGTAAGTAAGTACAGATGGAACATTCGGCATCGGGAGGAAGATGACTGTTTATTTGTTTATGTTATGTGTCACTGTTTGTTGACGTAGATAGGAGTTGCCATGGCAACGATGTAAAATATTTTAACCTTGTTTTTTGGGACGATAGCATTTTTTTTTTGTTTTTCAGAAACCTTTCTTCGGGTGTTTTCGTAAAATCAATTCTTTGCTTGAAGGAATTGCTTCAAAGTTAAATGTTTTTGTGTAAAGTTTGTAAGTTTTTTCTCTTAATCCAATAAAAGTGACACAATAATAACGAAGAATAGCATGCCCAACCAGAAAAAAAAGAATATTTCAAAATCATCCTTTCAACATTTTTTTCGCCATTTTAAAACAACAACAACTCAGTCACAAACGTCTCCTTTCATAACCTATCATCTAAGATCTAACTTTCAATTTATTGAAAGTCATTTCTCCTTGATCATGAGCGACCACGGTCGGCACTGGTCGTCGCTTGCGACCACGTTGCGACACAGTGAGAGGTCATACTGTATCAGACTGATTGTTGGTCGCTTTCAAACGCTGGCTTTGTGTGGATTCTAACTGGCTTAGCTCTTGAACTTGTATTAGAAGTACTAGTGAGTCAACAATGATATTAAAAGTAAAAAGACGTAAAACGGTTACCTACTTATCATTCGATTTTCAAAAACGGCACAATGTCACACTATTAGATGACACGTGGAAGTAAGACGGCATGTCGTAATTATTGGGAGCGAAAAAGAGACAAGACGAAGAAAATGTAGCTAATTAGTAATTAGCCAAAATTTAACGTACCTACCACTTGCGGAGCATGTGTATCCTATCTATCTCTTTTTAATATCATTGCGAGTCAATAATTGAAGATTAACTATAGGCTAGTGTAGAAGTTTGTGGGCTTTTCTCCCAAACATATGAGATAAAGATTTTGATGGCTTGTGCGATACCGGAATAACGAAATACATACTTCGTCTTTTTAATTGAAGATCAATAAAGTTTGTGATCATACTATGGTTATTTTTTAGTCTGGCTACTTTTGGGAAAATCAATATTCGAAACATAATTATTTTTTCTATATAAAAGGAAAACAAATTTGTTACAAATAGTAGCAACTCTTCTCTAAGCTTTTACCAATTAGTTCCAATTTGATACAAGGCGTATACGACAAAGCGCTGTCTGAACACACCATTAACCACAAGCCACAACTATCCTATTGTATCACTGAAAAAAAAGCTTATTACCAACCAGTTAACGATTATGTAAACTAAATAGTGATGCACACTTTAGAGGTGGGCAAAAAGCGGTAACGTTACACGTAACAGGTAAAATAGCGGGTGAAATGTAACGCGTTATTGAGTAACGGTTACGGAGGACAGTGATTCGATCGTCACGGTTTGTATGGTGGATTATCTAGTAAAGATAATGGTCGCTTGACCACAACGATTCGCGGTTGTCAAGATGTCAAATACAGCTGTTACATCTTTAGTTAGCCAAGTACCAACCCTAATCCCAATGAATATTTCAAAAATGGAACAGCAAACAATAAAAAAACCACTTGTGCCAATTGTTTTTTTTTTTCTAAGTAATAGGCAATAGACATTTAAATAGTTGTTTTTTGGGCTTGTTCCTTATTTCACAATGCCTACTTTTAAATTGCCTATTTTCCGATTTGATACGCATATATAACCACCATTTAATGCACTTAATAAAAAAAATAACATTGAATCAGAAAAAAGATAATTTTATGCTTAATTCATTATGAAAAAAAATGCAATTTGCATTGTGCAAACCTAACTTTCAAATACGTTCGACATTTTGTAGAGGACATTTATTCAAATGCATTTGTTTTTCTTTCATTTAAATAATTATTCTTACTTCCTGCCTTTGTGCAAAAAATAATCTAAAACTGACCGTATGTTTTTTTTATGTAGTTCGTAAGAGAAATCAATGTTATCAAGAACCTTCAAGTTGTTTTTGGGTGGTAAATGAGCTCACCTGAGACCTCACCCAGAGCAGCTCGTGGCTAAGTAGTAACAGCCGCATGGGTCGATCCATCATTAAGCTACGCTTGCCGGGGTGGATCCGTGGATGGGTTACCATCTTTACATACCGAGACTCCTCTGTGCCTCGGCAAGCACGTTAAGCCGTTGGTCCCGGCTGGCATTCGTGACAGTCGTTTCGGGTCGTCAGAAGCCCGAAAGTCTGACAACCAGTTTTACTTACAAGGGGTATCGGTTTACCCCGGTACCATGTAAATTACTGGTAACTATTCACCATGCATCCGGTAAGACTAGAAGCCGACCCCAAAATAGTTGGGAAAAGGCTAAGATTGGTGCAGTGACCCCAAATAAATTGAACGAAGGGCAGGAGGATCACCAGGTGGCGCTTGTGTTTCTATAACTTAAGTACTTGTGGAGAGTATAATATTGAAATCTTCGAACTACGACCAATTATGCAATGTATACCATGTAGTTGTTCCAGGTCTGGCTGTTTGTGTATGTCTGTTTAAATGTTTGTAAACGCACCCACGATACAGGAGAAATTCCTAGAGTGGGGCAACGTTTTTTTAATACAAAAAAAAAAAATCCTCAAAATTATATACAACATTCGATTTTCAAAAACGGGACGATGACACGTGGAAGTAAGACGGCATGTCGTAATTATCGGGAACGAAAAAGGGACAACACGTTTCTATAACTTACTTGTGGAGAAGACAATATTTAAATCTTCGAACGGCCTATTACCTAGCTCGGACATTATAAACTAGGTAGTAAGTGTTGACATGGTAGGCCCTCGGACGAAACCAACCAGTGGTCTGACGTTTCCTACGGGTTACTGGAGGTTAATTGTGAATATTATAATCTTAGCTTTTAACATTATGAACCATTGATGTAATCGTTTAAAGCCCTATTGATGTTAGTGGTTAATCATTTAAGTAATAGTGGCGAGGGGAAGAATGTTCAGTGAATGAATTTTAAAAATGATACCTACTAACATAGCAAAATATGCTTTGTAAATCTGCTAATAAACACAAAAAATTCAGACCTTTTAAATATTCAATTATGTAGTGATTTCAAATCATTTTTATTACTATTGCAACATTTTCACCTCTTGCAGCACTAATTAATTGCAATTTAAGTTCACGGCCAATTGTTTTGCTTATTTTCAGCATCATTACGAAATTCTTAATTTTTGTTAGTTTAGCTAAAAGAGTTGTGGTTGTTTCATTAGTAAAATATAATTTATAATAAATATCTAGCGGCAAAATCAGAATTTGCCATTGCCTTGTAAAGTTTTAAGTAAACGGATAAAAATTATATATCAAAGTAATCCATCAATGAACGTGAAGTGTGAACAACGTCAACTAAAGAAAAAAAAAACGAATAAAAAACACGTAAGTTTATTTCGAACGTGACACCACCGAATCGGAAACGTCACCAAGAAAACAAATGACAGCGACAAAACGGTGTGAATCCGACCGATTCGCAATACAATGCTGGTTGCGCAACATCGCTATTTACTACGAACTTGTTATAACTTGCATTGGAATTGCAACATATCGTTGTGCACATCTGCGATGCCCACGCTGCCCGCTCAAGCGTAAGATTGCACAAGAAGTACGCTCAAAAAATGTAGATAATATTATTCATGGACTTGGACATAAATTAATTCATGTCACTATTGTTTAATCTATTTTTTCAATCAATTTGTTTCATAAGTTTCATAACTGTTATTCCGAAGCAAATAACTGTCACTGGCGAAATTATTTTCTGTAATTTTACGCGATGTTTTGCGTAATTTTTGAATTATTTTTCATTGAAATTTGAATTCATGGTTGGTTTGGAAACTAAAATTCAGACTTTAGATAGTTTAAAAGAGAGAGAGAGAGACTCCATTGACTGATTGGGAATCTCAACACTAACAATGAAAAAGCCAAAGGTAAAGTAAATTCAAACGCCAAAATTCTGTCAAAACAATTCCACAGACTACGCAAAAAAATCAGAAGCTTACAAACATAAAACAAAAAAATACTTGTTCTACCGTAGATGACCTCAAGTTCGCCGGGGCTTTGTACTCTAAAGTGACTTATTCATACTCAAGAAGACAGACGTGCATTACTGTATTCATATTATGACTATAGTTACAAAGAGTATGTAAAGTAAGTCTCAACATGAAAGATAACATCGCTCAAACTTGCTTGGAGCAATTCTTTCACTTTAGTATTTATTTATTCCGGTTCGTCCAGGGTCTGTTTGGTAATAAAAATGTTGTAGTTGTAGGGACAGATTTAAAAGAAATAATGGCTACGAAATTTCGTGGCAACTGTGTTTTTATGTATAGAACAGTTTTTCAAACAATATTGGTGTAATTTTATTAAAATCTGTGTGGTTATAAGAACCACACAGATTTTAATAAAATCATTTCTGACACAAGATCTACATGGTCCTCACATGCAGATCATGTGAGGACCAAGATTATAGAATATTATTATTGATTATTACTATAAAAGAGACTGTTACCTCTGAGCTTGTTTCGGTGTTTCTTCTCAAAGTAATCGTATAGAAAACACTTACCTCTCTCCCTTACCTAACAGTACGTATTTGCGTAAACCTACTTACGGAAATAAAATCATTTATCATTTAAATTGATTAAATAATAGATTTTATCGAGTATGTCCATCAGTGAACTAGGAATACACTAAATTCAATATTAAAAAAAAACAGACAATATAGTTAAGCTTCTTTGTTACCAAAACAAAAAAAACATTATTAAAAAAACATACAAACTTTTGACGTAAAAAATGACATTGTATTCCATTTGTCCAATTAACATTTAAAATATAAATAATAAAGGCAAAGGTCAGGAGATCGGAAGTAGGGCCGGTTACGTCACTCACTGGCCAACTTTCGTCTTCGTGCGCTCGCGCAACCAGCGTTACACTTATTGAGATACGCTGCTAGTTGAAATCGTGAGTGAATTTTATCGCAGTGGCTAATGTGGTTTAGATAAGTAATTTTTGTAAGTTAAGTTAGATGTTGAGATATTTTGAGAGTTATTTTGAAGGATTTTTTTTTATTAGAAATAAAAAGTGTATTTTTTTAAAGATAACCTATTTAGATATGTCATTGTGTTTTTCTCAGGCCAAATATGACAATGTAACAGAGGGAAAACAAGGTAAAATGATGAAAATAGGAAAAGGGTTCCTAACAATAAGTAAGGAAAGTTCTAACTTCTTTTTCAGCATTCAGGTTGGCTACTAAGAAAAATTCCAGCAATTAAAGTATGTCCTACTTTAGCCAAACTTAAAACAGATGTCTAACAATTTTAGCTCCATTTAGATTACAAGCGAAAGGCAAAGTAGTTACAAATGCATTCAAAATCTTTTCAGCGATAGCTTAATAGATTTCATGCAGACCAAGTACATTATGCAATAATATTCGTGCACTAACCTACTTTTTAGTCACGAGAACAAACAGACGGACAAAATTGAACTTTAATGCTACCGGAAGTTTTACAGAATGCCCGGAGAATGTAACTTTGACCGGTAAATGTAATATTAGCTAGTTATACAACTGAGGTTTTGTAAAATTAATATAAAATTGTTGTGACCTTTAGGATATGTTATTATTGTACGAATTCTGAACGTAATCTGGTAATCATGTGAGGTGTAATCAGAATGGGAATAAAGTTAACTGCACTGACGTAATGACACCAAATATTTTGATTTCGATTTTTCAGACCCGATATTAAAACTTCTCGTTGTGAACTTTTAATTGGATGAAATTACTTAATTGGCATCTGAAGTGGCAGAGACCATGTTTGTTAAATGCCCGATGGCCGGCGAAGCAGACGAGTCCTGCCAAGGTAGTGAGGGACAGAACAGCTAGATGGACCGCCGAACTCAAAAAGTTGCTGGGACAGATTGAATGCGGAAGGAGGAGAACAGTGATGGGGCGCACCCTGGGAGAGGCCTATGTCCACTATGTCCAGCAGTGGACTACAATAGGCTGAGTTGACTGATTAACTTAATTAATTCGATAAAAATAAATGTGCTGCCATGTAACTGACTTTTCTTGGTCGAATTATAAATGGTCTTATATATTTTTTAAATTTATTAATTAGGTATAAGTTGTTATGTACATTTCATTTTAATTCTGAATAAACCATAGCAATTTATCTTATATGAAAGTCTTACTTAGAAATTTATTTTTATGTATTTGATATATTAATTTGCAACGTTCCTTTCAACAACTACAAATCAAACTTAAAAAAAAAACTCCTAGGAATTAAAAATAATTTCCACACCTCCCGTTGCTCGATTCAAATAGAGATTTTCCTCAAACATTTCAACAATACAAATCGATTATTTATTACAAAGTGATTAATGAAATATCTCATAATTATAATCGCATCATTACCGAGTAATTGAGAAACATCTGCCCGTCGTCGCGAATACGATTTATTTATACTATCGAACGATTGTATTCAATGTCAGATGATTACTTTAATTCATTCGATTCAGTTTCGTTTTGTTATATTAAAATATGAGATGTATGTGGATTGATTACAGAATCCTTGAAAAGGTTAGCTGAAAACCTTATGGAAGCAAGATCTTTTTTAATTTATACTAATCTGAATGACAGCCGTTGGTCCCGGCTGTCATTCTTGGATCTTTGACAGTCGTTACGAGTCGTCAGAGGCCCGAAAGTCTGACAACCAGTCTTACCAAGGGGTATCGTATTACCCAGTTACTGGGTTGTGGAGGTCAGATAGGCAGTCGCTCCATGTAAAATACTGGTATTCAGCTGGATCCGGCTAGACTGGAAGCCGACCCCAACATGATTGGGAAAAGGCTAGGCAGAAAAAAACTAATCTGAACGACTTATGCGGCGGGCGTATTACAGGAATGTTTAACGCGATCAGCATAATTATCTTATCCGCGTTCAACGCTGTCAGTGTCATCATTGCAGAGGAATATTGACACTGACAGCTCTTGAACGTGGTATACATGTACTGATTGTGTTCAGTTTCTTTGGTGATATTCGCTCTGAAGTCTCTTTTGCTTTTACATCGATTTATCGATCGCTTGGAATAAGTGTTACTGCTGAAGATTTCAAAAATAAATAGAAAATTATTTTCTCATCTAGAAAAGAACAAACGCTATATTGTTAAGAACAAAGCCTGGATATTGATAAGAACTGCTTGGACAAAACCTCTGCAATTTTTTTTTAACATCCAATGTGTTCAGCCTTTAATTATATAGCTTTCCAGTTATCATTGAAACCGATAATCGCCCTTTCAGAAACGATGTCAAATATCAATACTATAAAGAACTCACTAACAATTCAGTCACGACCATAACAATAAACTTAAACTGGTTTCAAAAACATGTGTAACGTCTAAGGGTATTTGGTAAAAAACCAGTATCACTGCAAAACTATATTTATGGACATATCATAGCAATGATTTCTTACACCCATTTGCATACTAAGACTAGCTTCTGCCAGCGACTTCGTCCGCGTCGCATCTCATCCCCCGCCTGGGCTAGTACTTCATTTCACGCTAGTACTTTCCTTCCTCATGAATTGGGCTATCAAATACAAAAACAATTTTTCAAATCTGGTAGTTCCTGAGATTAGCGCGTTCAAACAAACACACAAGTTTTATTAGTATAGATACAAACATTAATATTGTTACGATAAAAATATACTAAACTTATGTTACAAGATAACGTCATATTATGCTAGTATTATATTTTGCTACGCAGATGTACCTAAATCATGTAATGTTATGACGAACTTCAACTAATTGACTCGTAAAATCAAATGAAATGCATAAAAAAATCTTTCGTGACGTCAAATATATCACTGATTAGTAAATAAAAAAAGCAAAACAAATACTATACGTTACAGATAATGTAGACCCAATCATCATGCATCGTCCACTGCACGTCAATGATAATGTATATTAAACATTTTAATAACGACGCACGGATTAACTCAAGGTTTTTCTCCTGTGGGAAATGTCATGGATACCTCTAGATACCCTAATGGATAGGTATGTATATGTATATTACACTCCTATAGGCTAATTAACTCACACTGTGATATTTAAAATCACAGATGATTGCGCTCCGAACATAAAATAGTTCCAGAATTTAACGCGTACCGGTCCAATAAAGACTCGGTAGAACATAAGTATATTTCCTTCTTAATTAAAACAACGTCACTGCAGTTAAAAACCGTACTATTATACATATGAATAACACAATATGCCACAACAAGGAAGTGGCCAGTCTGATTCATGGCTACAATATCGAAATAGTTGTTTTTTCGCACAACGACAATGTACGACCAATCTCATATAAATGCGTTGAAAACCATTGCGAATGGCCGTAGAAAAGGTTATACAATTATTATTTATTGATATTTCAAAGAGTTCTGATAAATCTTTGCTGTAATGGAATATTTTAATCTATGCGTTTTTGTGATGTTTTGGTCGAAGCTGCTTTATTTGTAAACAATAAAATATTGTCATATATATTTTAAGGCTCTAAATTCAAAACAATAATCTTGAAGTCAGGATTTGATTAAACAACTATTCATATGAAAGTTTTGGGTGTTTTGGTCTACTATATAAAAGTCCTTGATCCAAATTGGTAGGGACTTTTCAAATAATTAAGGAATTCACATACATATATATCATTTATATAACCCACAAACACATACAACACACATATTAGTATGAACAATTATAACGTCAATGAGTAAACTTTAAAATTTGACAATAAACCGAGTCCCGTTACAGGTTACCACAGTACATTGTACCACCTAAATATAAGGTAATAAATATATTCAGCGGCACAGATTATGCTTATTAGACAGAAGTGCGAAAACCAACACATCTCTATTTGTGGATACCGTTAAGTACAACCAAGGGAAACATTGGAAGAGTAAAGAAATTCCTAACATTTACTTATGTTAATTAACGTTATAACAGTTATGTACTTAGTAATGTAGTGTATGAATTATATTTCTTTAAAACACCCAAATCCGTAACTGCACTTGTTTTTTGAAAAACACAACTACTTTCCTATTTTGCAAAACAAACTCATCCTTAAACATGTGACAATTAGTAAATCATCCAGATAGACAAATAAACTACATTTGGTCAAAACCGCTGACAATATCTACTTTGCATAAAATGGAGACATCCGCACATACAGAGTCTGTAGAAAAATAATTGAATGCTGCTACCTATTTACCTAACCTCTTGTTGAATAACTAATCCTCTCCAACCCTTCTTATGAAATCCACGGAAATACTCGTGAAGTCAAATCCGAAACGACGATATTCGTTCCTTGAACAGTATTTAACTGTTCAAGGAACGAATATTTATTGCAGACAAACATTTTCATCTGCTTCTGGAACCAAAGTCGCAACCCACTCTTGACTACCAGAGAATCATTCTTTACAAAATGCTGTTTAAATCTGCCCTGGGACAGACTGCTTAGAGCAAAAACATGATTATGATTAGAATGTCGATGTATTAGGTATAGACTCATGGAATCATCTGAATCACCAAATGTTAAATCAACTAATACTCGAAGAAGCCACAATTTCTATGAAACTATCTTTTAATTTTATTCACAGTGCCTTTTTTTCTTTACTTATTTAATTTTTCTTTCTTTTTCTATTATGTACTTGAACACCTTACAAGTTTTTATTTTACTCGTGCGTATACGCTTATGACCGTTAGAGCACTTATTTAGAAATAAGCCTCTTGACATGGATTTTACCCGCTAGTGTACTTAAGTGCAACGGTTTGTCTATGATTATCATTGGTTTGTTTAAAAACTTGTTGAATAACAATAAATATGCATATTACTAACCACTGCCCATAGTTGTTTGACTTAGTATTGGTCCAAGTATATTTCTACAGTGATACCAGCAAGTATCGCGAGACATCAAATCACCAAGAGTGCATGAGTAAGAAGGAGATCCTACTCTTGGAGATTTTAGTTTTAATTAAGCAACACTCTTCGAGTGAATCTTCACCTCCGGTATTATGACAAAATAAAGGAGAATTGTTTATCGATGCAGCTCTTGAAAAACGACTTGCCATTTGGCAAGACATGTTGAGACTGCCTGCCTGATAATGAAATATTTTATTTTATATAAACGTTTAGAATTAATTATTGTATATTTTTTATATATCATCACCAACGCCGGCTGTCACTGAAAACCAGCGCTGGGGCTCCTGCCCTAATCACAATTTATTTGGGGTCGGCGCGGCTCACCACAACATTTTTCTTTCTTCCATACGTCTCTATCATCTTTCAGAGAGTATATCTATATGTTTGATGACACTCTGTTTGTGGAGGCTCTGTTTTGACTGATTGATCGATCGATGCATCAATTTCAACCTGACCAACAATTTAACAGTTAATACCACCTACATTCAAGAAGACTAACGTGAAAATATGCACCTCCTAACTGCTCTACTTAGTCCCTTTAACACTTCTATTGTTATCCTTAACCCGTTACAGTCCAAGAGCTTCAATATTAGGGACTCACGACACGTCTACAGACAGACATACATACATGTACATATTGTGTTGACGAGTGAACTCAGGTCGATGACCTAAGTACAGTTATCTTACGTTGTAATGTCCTTACGGGTGGTACATGTCATTTTATTAACATTTTGGTTACATTTGTGGGTTTCATTGGTGTTAAGTTGGTAGTAGATTGAGTTGAAAAAAATATTCATGAGAAACGGTAGTTATAAGTTCTATTTGTATGTATCATCATCATCATCATCAGCCTAAATCAGTCCACTGCTGGTCATAAGCCTCTCATATTGCACACCATTCAAATACATTTTCGGCAAATGTCAGCCAGCTGCTACCAGCCACTTTCCGAAGATCGACGCTCCCGCCTCCGCCTGAAGGCGTCCTACCCTACGTTTGCCGATTCGCGGTCTCCACTTAAGAACACGTCTACCCCAACGGTCATCGATTCTACGGCTAATATGACCGGCCCATTGCCACTTTAGCTTGACTTTTATACATAGTAACTATTATTCGATACAATCTACTTCTCAACCTAAAAATTGTTGTCTACATCTAAAACCATTACAAAAGATCAGATTAGAATGGGCGACATTAAAAATGAAACTAGACGAATATTACAAGACAGAAAATTGCTCCAATCATTAAAGAAACCTTTCTAGCAAGAACTAACTATGAAATAAACATTTCCGTAATTTACATAACATATCTAGATCTTCTGCCAAACCTATTTTGTAATACAGCACAGAATATAGTTGCACATATAACAAATCAACTCAATTCTTTTGACAAGACGAAATTACGTAAAACTTGCTAAAAAATGATCAAGAAATTCCCACAGTCATCGTAATACGTACGTAGAGCAAATAAATGTATAGAGAGGTCAGACCTACCGTGTCAGGGGGTCGAGTAGACGGCGAAAGCATTACAACATCGATTATAGCTTTTAAGAAGCATCCATTGCTTAATATACACTTAAAAGGTTAGATATTATGTAAGGTCTGCATGTGCATAGGTCTGTGGTGTGTATGAGGTAATTTTGTAGTACATTAGTAACATCTTAGGATTTATACTGTCTTTAGTTTGTGTGATCTTTATTAGTTTAAAGGTTAGAGATGGCTTCCCTGTGATATTAGATTTTAGTAAGAGTAAGTTGTGTAGTAATATTAGCTCAGTCGATTTAAATAATGTAAAGGAAGATGAGTTGTACTATCCTAATCCTAACTAATAGGTATTATAATTGCGAAAATGAGTTTGTTTGTTTGTTACGCTTAAAAGCTAAAACGGCTGAATCGCTGAACGGATTTGAATTGACCTTGGCTAGGATATAGGATATCTATTTATGTATATATTATTTCGGAAGTACGTAAAGTACGTTCTCGTGGGATAATTTCCGAGGTTGACGCGGGCGAAGCTACGGTCAAAAGCTATTCAATCACATTTTTATGTAATTCACTGTTAGAACGTAAACTACAGTGTAAATTTTCCAGTTTTAAATACATTGCAACTTTTCGCCATTTAGGTATTGAACTGCCACTTAAAAGTTTCTACAAACTTTGCATGACCTAAGAATCGAACACTGAGGACCTAGACAAATGACAGTCGCTTTCAAAGCGTTTCGTATTTCTACAACGACATACTTTTTAACTTTATCATAATCGTTTTTTTTTTCTTCCAAATATATTGTTTTGTACGCCACAAATGGCAAAACATGCAGATCTACCTGTTATTTTAAGACCTTGCACATATTATTTGATGTATACTCATTATTTGATGTATAAATACCTACAATATTCTATTCTATTCCATCGTTAACGCTGACAGAATGTCTCTCTGTCTGGCCCTCGGCTTCTCACGCTCGCCAACTTTGACAAGATCAATTTTAAAACATTTTCTTAAAAGATTCCATAACATAACATCACGCCTGTATATACCGAAGGGTTAGGCAACGGTGCACCAACAACAAACTCACATTTCGTCAGTTGTTTAAGTCCCATGTAATAGGGGGCGAGCCTATTGCCATCAACCGGGCACAACGCCAGACTCCGAGCTGTTACTGAGATATTCCAGATAGAAAAACCCAATAAAACTTTGCCTGACCTGGGAACCGAAACCAGAATCTCATGCTCAGTAGTAGCGCTTGCAACCACTAGACCAACGAGGCAGTGGAAGATTAATTATGGCAATAAATACTATGTAATATATTTTACCTACGAATCACATTTTATGCCTATTTACGCAACACTGGAACGATCCGTTAGTACTTTCACTTTTAGATGGAAACATAATTAGATCATTTCCGAAGTAGTATACAGTTGCAGATTTAATTTAGCTTTATAAAATAACTAGATTCTGCCCGCGACTTCGTCCGCGTGAAATTTCTTGTTCCCCCGTCCCTGTCGCATCGCATCGCCTGCCTGCGCTGTTACTTCGTTTTCCCTTAGCGTTCTTTCTGACATTTTTTCTCTTTACTTGGCTCCTAAGGGTCATAACGTGGTGTTAAATAGCCAATAACCTTCCTCAACAATTGGGGAATCGAAATAGTTCCAGAGATAAGCGCGTTCAAACAAACAAACAAACTTTTCAGCTTAAGTTGATTATTACTGTAACACCATGTAAAAAGTGCGTTTTCACGAAATATGCGGGCATTTATTGCTATCTAATAAAACGGTAACATTTATTACATCAGTTTGTCAACCTGTCGGCTGAAAACTGTTGAACCAAATCGTTACTACCGAACTATTTCAATTGAAATATTTTTTTTATTAAGCCTATAATTTCATCATCAACGACCTACAATATTTACAGCAAGACTTGGAGGGTTTAGATTCACGATAATGGTTTAGGTAGGACCGATTTTGTCAGAAAACTACTATTGATTTTTGTGCTACGTCTGCTGTGCCTCTGTAAGTTGCTAATTCTATTATACATTGTAAAAGCGAATCAATTCAGTCAAAAGACCAATTTTTTTTTTATATTAGCTCATGACCTAAAGAGTTGTCATAAAGATTTTTTTTTTTAACACTATATTTCGCGGTTATTCTGGTACAAATTTATGAACTAAGTTGAACGGCTATTTATTCAGAATAATTTAACATTTTTCAGACATACTCCGTGGTTAGCCAACTATCAAAGTTGTACGACACAAAACTACTACGCAATTTAGAAGACAAACAAATGAACTGACATTTTAAAACAATAGCACATCGCTAACAAATCATAATAAAGTGTATTTTCTCAAGAATAACGCATTAAGTGCGACTCAAGATTGGTCAACTATTGCAACCGTGGTACGTTCTCTTCAGATCCAAATGCTACATTTTGCAACTTGAAAAAAAAACTCAAACTTCAGTAATGCAGACTAAATGAACTGACATTTAGAATAAACTTACTTAAATGCGTGAAGATGGCGGGTTTTTATTAAACGATTTTATTACACAGACAATCATTAGTAGACTTCACAACTATTTATTTCACATCATCTGCTAACTCTACTAAGAAACGTTCTTTGAATTAAAAAGATGAGCTCTTCAAGTGACGATACTTTTATCGGGTGTTTTTTTTTGGAGGCGGAGAACTTTAAATTCAAATAAAACACAGGAAGATGTTTTTAATAACCATGAAATTGGCTTTATTTGACATGATTTTACTAAATAACTAATTATGTCATTTATATTTTAGAACGTCATTTGTTTTATAGTGAACTCTGAAACAAAATCGAATCTACAATTATTGACGATATCATTTCTTTACCATTTCATCTTTTCAAAAGTCTATAGACGTTTTGGAAACATGGCAACCGAAAACCATTATTTCATTTAATTCCATGTTATTTTACTTGTTGCAGCTCAATTTATTTGAACTTCTGTATTATTATAGATTGTTACAGCCTTTCGCAGAGAAAATTTAATTCAAGGTTCAGAGATCAAACAAATAATTTGGGCGATTTCTCTTTACTTCTTTTGGATCGCTGATCTTTTGCGTCTCGCCAATAAAGATGGAATCTTTCAACCCTCACGACTTCTTCCGAATTGATAATTATTATGATGAACTTTATCCCCATTTATATAGGTACTTAGATAGTTACTCATTTAATTTAGTGTTATATTGTATACTAGCTGCTGCCCGCGGCTTCGCCCGCGTGAGTGTCGGAAATTACCCCATACATCCCCATGACTTTTAAGTATAAATATTGAGTTTCGAGTTAATCGGACAGCGCGTTAAAATTCTTCCATACAAACACTGACACCCCCCAACCCGCCTTTAGGGAAACAACAAAAACGTTAATTTAGAAAAACAAAAAACTACAAACTTTATAATTTATTTAGACAACTATTCGTGCGAAGTTTCATGTTTATTACCTCAAGGAATAAGATTTTTCATACAAACTTTCATCCCCTATTTTACCCCTTAGGGGTTGAATTTCGAAAAATCCTGATACACGTTATTCTTAATTTTTGGGTTTAAGTATAAATATTGAGTTTCGAGTTTATCGGACAGCGCTTTAAAATTCTTCCATACAAACTTTGACACCCCCCAACCCCCCTTTAGGGGGTAATTTAGAAAAACAACAAATTACAAACTTTTTCATTTATTTTGATAATTATTCGTGCGGAGTTTCATGTTTATTATCTCAAGGAATAAGATTTTTCATACAAACTTTCATCCCCTATTTGACCCCCTTAGGGGTTGAATTTCGAAAAATACTTCCTTATTCCTTGCCTACATTATAAAGGGAACGTCTGTGCAAAATTTCAGCTTTCTAGGTCCAAGGGTTTGGGCTGGGCGTTGATGAGTCAATCAGTCAGGACTTCTCTTTTTATTAATAGGTATAGATATATAGATAAGTAGCAGGATAGGATACTTTTCCGGGATAAAAAGTATCCAGTGTGGTGCGCAGGATATTAAGGAATAATTATACCAAGTTTCATCGTAATCGAACCGGTAGTTTTTGCGTGATGCCTGAACAAACAGACAGACAGACAGACAGACAGACAGACAGACAGACAGACAAAAAAAAATTTAATCAAATTTTTGGGTTCGGTGTCGGTCTAGTAACACCCCCTGCCATTTATTTTTTTGATATTTTCAATGTACAGAATTTTCACTTCTACAGATTTATTATAAGTATAGATAAGACTTGTCATGTATTTTTATAATAAATAAAGAACACTATAAAATTATCATTATGAAAATACATGTACCATTATACTTCATGTTTTAGTTTGTCGATCTTGCTTTCCCAATCATAAATGCTTCTATTAAACAGAATCTACTGATAAATCACGAAAAGCACACAAATCACAATATCAAAGAATATTCGGGGTTTGCTATGAGTTAAATTCAATTCTATGTGTCCCAGAAGGAGCTCGTGGCTAAGTAATAACAGCCGCACGGGTCGATCCATCAGGTTAAGCTGCGCTTGCCGGGGTTGGTCCGTGGATGGGTGACCATCTTTACATACCGAGACTCCTCCGTGCTTCGGAAGGCACGTTAAGCCGTTGGTCCCGGCTGTCATTCGTGGATCTTTGACAGTCGTTACGAGTCGTCAGAAGCCCGAAAGTCTGACAACCAGTCTTACCAAGGGGTATCGTATTACCCAGTTACTAGGTTGTGGAGGTCAGATAGGCAGTCGCTCCATGTAAAATACTGGTATTCAGCTGCATCCGGTTAGACTGGAAGCCGACCCCAAGATGATTGGGAAAAGGCTAGGCAGAATGATGTGTCCCAGAAGGAAAATTCAATTGATTCTAGCACCCCAAACTTAAATAAACAATAGCTGATTTTTCACGAGCAATAAAAATAATCTAGTTTGTGGCTAGCTAGTCGATAGTGTTGTACATAACATATCGTGCTACCGGAATGATTAAGCCATAATAGAGAGTCGATGACAGTTACATAAAAGTAGCTCACTTAAAAAATATGGTATATAAATATGACCTATTTGAGTCCACAGTCATTTTTATTGGACACTTTTTTGCTTTTTTAAGACTGTATAGCGCTACAAGGTTGTTTGGCGCGTGGCCAAAATTGGAACTAACGCCGCCATCTTGTTTTTTTAATACATTTCAAGTGACATTTCGCAAAATAATTGCACAAATGTTTACCGACAGCGCCCTCCTACATCGTTACCCGAGCGCCAAAAGATCTTTGTAGCAGCGTACGTCCATTACACCCTGGGGCCCCGCTACCTACAATCTTGCTGATTTGCACGACTATAGCTCATAGTTCGTGTTCGCAAAAAATTGGGGGTTGATATATATTTCTCTCGTTACGACAAAAGAAGAATTTTTATCCCAATTTTCCAGATTCAAATTGTAGAATTTTCCAGATAATTTCGCAGTGCTTATTTCATAGCTTGCAGATTGTAACAACAACTGTCTCATCGGAGCACTGACCTCGCTAACAATCTGCCTCTACTTATAAAGAAATGATAGCATGGATAATGTCCCCTAATTTCCTTCAGGGTTGCCAGTTTCTCAAGCTAGCCGAGTTAGCCAACGCGCGGCGCGGGCGCATTGCGGAATACAACGCTCTACTGAACAGGCTCGGGCTATACTTTTTTATGCAAGATTAGGGTTGACCTACATACCTCGTTTTCCTTTTTTCGCTGCAATAAAATGTTTAATAATGTTTTTAATCATAATTTTGTTGCATTTGTGCTTTCTTTTGGCGAAATTTTTGAATAGTTGATGTAATGTCCTAGCTGTTTTGTGTATTATATGGACTAATTGGTTTTGAATGAGACTAATGCACCATTTCTGGACGAAGAAGTTCATGAATTGCTTTAAAAATGATTCCGGACGTAAACTTAAATATTTCATTCTGTCTTACAGAATGAAATATTTAAGTTTAGTAAAACATGAGCTCATTTTAAAGTTATGCATCAAATAAATACATCCGTTATTTAAATGCTCCTTATTGTTCTTATCTCGAGATGAACAGAACTTTGTACAGATTAATTAATGTGCTCAGCTATGCAAGGACGAAGGAAAAAGGATTCACTGTTGTCTCTTTAAATAAATCTATGTACTCGTTATATTATATGCTAGAGTTCAATATTTGTAAATACCGGTGTGAGATTGAGATGGCAATATGTATGTGTCTCTTTCTAATTAGTACAAGTTGGCTGTCGGAACTGATTGAATGACTTCGTTGCAAAGAGCTTTGTCATTCATGGCATTACATACCAGGAATGAATTTCGAAGATAGAATGGATGAAAGTTGCTATTATGGTCCAGCTGAGTAGGCTGCAATTCGAGCGATTGGCAATGTACGGCTGTAGACCAGTGAGGATTGAAAAAGTATAGAAGTAGTACTGGTGTGCTTATCCAGTAATCTTGACACCCGTCTGACAACGTTTTCAGTGTCCCATTCACCAAAATCATTCTTCTGCTACACCCATGACAGGATCTTCATATATTCTGCCGACGATTCGAGCCATACATTAGAATCGATAATTAACCACAAAATTTCTAAAACTCAAACATTAACACGTAATAACATACGTAGTTTGAACAAAAAAGTGTTAAAGCCGCCATTTTGTTTGACAGTTGACACGTTCGAACTTCAAACGTCAGAGTAATGATTTTAACACCCAAAGTGTGATGGAAACGCTTTGCTAATTACTTACAAGTTAAAAAAAAGGAAGTGTGATCAGCAGAAATGTAGAAATACTAATTGCTGTTAATGAAAACTCAAAATATTAATAAAAGACTGACTCATTGGACTAGTGCTTACAAGCACTTCTGCTAAACGTATGGTCCTAGGGTCCTAAGTCGGGCTAAGTTTTTTCTAAGTTTACATACATAGATACTACTATATACTATTCTATATATACTATACTATTGATGGATATACTAGGTTAACATATGTATGTTAACCTAGTATATGGTAGGTTACATGAATCTTCATAAATCATGGATAGGCTTCGTGAATCTTTGTCAGTGGTTAAGAGTCATCAGAAACCCGAAAAGTCTGACAACCAGTCTTATCAAGGGGTACCGGGTATTACCCGGTTACTGGGTTGTGGAGGTCAGATAGGCAGTCGCTCCATGTAAAATGCTGGTATTCAGCTGCATCCGGTTAGACTGGAAGCCGACCCCAACATAGTTGGGAAAAGGCTAGGCAGATTTTTGACATAGATAGGTTACATAAGCCACATCAGAGTGCGCTCGTAAACTATAGTCGTCAGAAACGAAAAAGGATGTAATCGTATATTTTTTAAATTGTTTTTAAACATGGATTGGTTCCCGGTAAGTGGGAATAAAGTCGCCCCCTATCACATGTGACTTAAACATAACTAGCGAAATATGAGTGTTCTCCTCTACCAACCCCTTAAAGGAATAAAGGCGTTAAGTTATGTATGTATGTGTCACCATAAGTATACGTGCTTTATCTCAAAAACTACTATATAGGTTATGATAAGCGCGTGTCAGATACAATGTTTAATTATGAACACTTTATATTTTGTATCGCTCTTGGAGATAACCCCCGATCTCTAATTGAAGCGATTGATTGTGTTTTATCTGAATTTATATTTATAAACGTGCTTAGCTTGGCAACGCTAAATTACTTTTGTGGACGGAAGATTTACATTGTGTCAAGATGGCAAAATCTGCAGTTCCCATTCAATTCTCCGTTTGTAATCCATTTTTTTTAACCGACCGTCATTGGTTTTTTGAAATTTCGGTTTTTGCCACCGACGTCCAAAATTAAAATTGTTTTTCACTCTGTTGTGTTTTTTAAATATTTTTTTTCCATTTTCCACATCCACGCGGGATCCAACTCAGATACTTGTTAACCTTATATTGAAAACTGGACGAACGTTTGAATAAAGAACGTCTATTCCATAATTTAAAAAAAAAACATTGTACTTTCTAGTCTAATTACGAAACCGGCCCTAAATTATGATAACAATTATAACATGCAACTATTACGTACCGGTTCGTGCAAAACTGTGCAGTATCACATTTTTTTTTGTGCAAATCGCAACGATAACCCGTTTCCACGATGTTTTGCACAATTCGAATCATGCGCAGGTTTTGGATATTGTCATCAACTCGCTTTCGATTTCCTTATTCGGACGTAAGTTATATTTATATTATATTTATTTAGTACTTACAATAAAATGTATACATATCTCTCCCGTAGACTGTGATTCACATATTATGTAAACTTCTTAGTCAAAAGGTAACAGTTGCAGAAGGTACCTAGTCGTAGTATACATACTTACTCTGGTCGGCTAAAAACAACAACAACTGAACTGCAATAATCATTAAAAAGTCTGCAAAGCGTCATAATAAAGACTAATCTACATATATTATAATTTAATACATATTTTAAATTCACTTTTCGTGTCTGTCTGTGTGACCGTGTTGTTCTTCTAAATTACGCAGCGGATTTTGACACAGTGTTTACCATCATTTAGATAATTAATTCCGGAAAGTTTATGACGTGTATATTACAACAATATTAAACTTACATAAAAATAAAGAAATCTCGTTGTTTTGTCAAGTCGTAAAAACCGTGCAAAGCAGAGGCGGGTCGCTAGTTAGGGTTCCGTAGGTACCCGAAGAGTGCTCTACGGAACCCCATTAACAAGCCTCCGCTGTCCGTCCGTCTATCTGTCGGCGGGCTGTATCTCATGAACCATTTAATAATTGTTGAAATTTTCAAAGATTGTGTATTTGCCCCCTATATTAAAAAAAATAAAAAAGCTAATAATTAAAGGGGTCATTCAAGAAACGTGTTTGTTTTCGGCGTTTTTTGCTCGACCTTAATATGGTACAGAACTCTTCGTGTGCGAGGCCGATTCACACTTGACATCACATAAAGGAAACCGTCAATTGACAAAGACAGCATAGAATAGCAAGAACGTAAAATACCTATAATAAATAACTCAGAATGAATGTGAGAGCTAGGCTAATAGCTCTAGCCCATATGAGAAGCCTAATGATTTCCCATTTCCTTGTGTGTTTTTTTCTTTTTTCAATTGCCACATCTTCCGTTAGTGCACATTAGGAACTCTTTGGACACTAAAGAGAAAACGAAAACGTAGACATTTGAGACTATTACGTAAAATACAGAAAAAAGTTTCGGCATTCTGCCTAGAGAACGAACGACGATGTTTAAGTTTGGAATTTAATGTTGCAGAAAGTTTTATTTGACTAATCTATACTTAGTTCTATAAAGCGGTATTTATATGTAAGTTTGCATGTAGGGAGTATTCTCCAGAACTACCAGGCGGATTTGAGGAATTATTTTTTGTATTGGATAGCCCAATTCTTGAGGAACACTATGTAACATCACGGGACAACCATTAGGAGCAAAGCAAAAATTAAAAAAAAGTCCGAAAGAACGCTTAGCGAAAACGAAGTAATAACGCGAGCGGGCGATGGCATGCGAAACTTCACGCGGACGAAGTCACGGGCAGAAGCTAGTCTTTAATATATTCCTTCTCTTATAAAATGTAGGTCTGTTGCACCCTGCTGACTTGGCTAATATTTTAACCACGGCATTCCTAGCACTAACTATTCTTGTATAGTTTGTTCCTTATCGAGAGAAAAAGAGAATATTTAATATTCATTGATAATTAATTGAAAACATTTACATCAGCTATCTAATTGCGTAATACATTTACGTAAACTATTAAGACTAATCTGTTTTATTTTGACATCTCAACAACATGCATTGCGTTGTTTAAGTTGTCGAGCTGATTTTTTTTCGAACTTAAGAAGCAATGGATTAGCAATCTGTTTCAAAACTATTCAGATTATGTTTGACCGTTTATTACGCAATTAGAATGCTGTCTTCTTAACTAAGAGTAGTGAATTATTAGTTCCTCCACTCTGCAGGTGTGAAGCCACACAGGGCATAATAATTATTATCGACGATAATAATTATTATGCCCTGTGTGGTTATCGTTATAATAATTATTTAACAAATAAACAACGTCTAAATGTTTCTAGTCAGTCGTAATAATTATAACTAATTAATTCAATATACCTGCTTTTTCCACATTAATACTAGAACTGCGAGTTTTTAGCGCCATTATCTTTATAATGTACATTATGTATTTTCTAAGTTGACATCAGTATTCAGAAATCTCACCTCGTGACCTGAACATAAGGTTAAGATCAGATTGACGCGTTGACGTGCGAGTTTAAAACACGCGTTTTAATAAATATTTGCTTATACAGGCGATTCGAATCTAGATTCGACTGCCCTTGAACTGTGTCTTGGTAACTGCATATTGATGTGTCCGCACATTTAATAAATATCTAGCTCTACGCGTTATGACTTACGTAATTTCGACAAATAATCATCAAAGAGTCAAAAAGTCACTTTATGAAAAATACTTTATTCGTAAATTGTGACTTTTCTTATTAGAATCGCATACATAGCTCACGGTAACAATACCATGATCACACAGATATAGCGACCGCTCGGCCTCTATTACGTTTTATCGCGTCCGTATGAACTTAGCCTAAAATTAAAATTATTTAAATATAGAACTAGTTTTGAATGTTGAACACTATGAATAATTCATTATCTCATAATACGATTATCAAAAATTAATTGAATCTATTAATTCTGCAGAACGAAATATTTTTTGGAATTGTTTGCCTTTTTGTCTCTTAAATTGTGTTTTTATTTGCCTTTTTGTGTCTCCATCTTGTTTGTTCTTAAAATATGCAAATAGAAATAGTTATACAATAATTATCGAATCGTTCACATCGTTTTGTTTGTATTCGAATTAAAAAGATAAGCATAAATTGAATATATACAGTATACACCGATATAAATAAAAATATGTACAAGTATTTGGGTATTTATTTAAATAATTTAAGTCAGGAATTTGTTCACAAAAAAAAACATTTATGATTTTTGCAGTCCATATCTAGAAAACGGTATGTACCTATTTTATATTGGAAAACGTTCGCAAATACCCTGGATATATATTTTCCATAGAAAATCTCCAATATTGTGCTAGCTAATTGCTACAAATATTAATAATCCAAACTTTGACACTACTTAAACACTTGACAGACATTAACGTAAATAGCACGTGAATAACACGTGAACTAGCACCAATAATAAAGTTTTTTTAAATTTTAATTTTCATTCAAAACTGTGGTCAGACTTCGTAGGTGTAGTTATTCTAGCAAGCTAACAAATACGTTGTTTCAGAATTGTATTATGTCATTTCTATAGGTTTTTCTTGCTTTTTTTTTCAAAAGACGACGTGGCCATTTTTTTTTTTTTTTTTTTTTTTTAATATCTATTATAAATTTAGGGACTTTTGGTCACAATACGACCATGCCAGCCCCATCATAACCTAATTAAATAAATGCTTTACACTATTCGGATTTCAAAACCTTATATACTATTTTATAAAGATAAAAAAATGATGTTTAAAAAATATTTACATTTAGGTATATATACGAATGTTTTTTTTAATGCTAGAGAGTTCTTATGCTGGGTCTATTAACGAAGGAATATCGTATATTGCCCTATTAATGATGATGTAACGCGAATTGTCCAAACAACTAAATCCGCTTGACACCACCGGTCCTTAAATATTTATACAAGACAGACGGAGTAAACACCGTGGAGCCAAACGATGCCGGCTAGGATAAGGACTCATTCATACTAAATATATATTTTTTATATTTATAATAATTTTAATAGTCATTCATTCTGCCTAGCCTTTTCCCAATCATGTTGGGGTCGCCTTCCAGTCTAACCGGGTGCAGCTGAATACCAGTATTTTACATGGAGCGACTGCCTATCTGACCTCCACAACCCAGTACCTGAGTAATACGATACCCCTTGGTAACACTGGTTGTCAGACTTTCGGGCTTCTGACGACTCGTAACGACTGTCAAAGATCCACGAATGACAGCCGGGACCAACGGCTTAACGTGCTTTCCGAAGCACGGAGGGGTCTCGGTATTTAAAGATGGTCACCCATCCACGGACCAACCCCGGCAAGCGCAGCTTAACCTGATGGATCGACCCGTGCGGCTGTTATTACTTAGCCACGAGCTCCTATTAAATTAAATTCATCTAAATTATTCATTTTTGCCAAGCGTCGTCAACAGAATCACTTACCTAACTACAAATAAAAAGCATGATCTGAAATTCTAAAACAGATAAACAAATCTCTGCCAATTTTTCGTGGTTAGTTTGTTCTCTCCAAAACACATGGTCGTATCATTAGTCAGTGCTTAATATGTATGTATACGGTTTTTCCATTTTTTTCAAACAATCGAGTTGTTATAACCACATTATAATCGTAGTCCTAAACATAACTAGCATCGTCACATTCGTCACGAAATTAGGTCGAATTAAAGTCAACATTTTGATTGTTTGCAAACGAAAAAATAGTTCTTTTTATTTATTTAGTACAAAAACAGCTTGAACCTCAATGACCATAGGTTACTAAGTTTATGAGCCAATCTCAACAATGTCATTTTCCAGTCAAAATGAAGATGATTCAGACGTCAAATGACAGAGCTTAGACTTTCCCATTTCGCTAATACATTATCAACTAAGGGGTTTATTCATAAACGTTGCTTAAAGTTACGTAATGATTAGCGACTGTATATACATAAATTTTTGACATTTAAACGTCACTTAACGTTTATAAATAAACCTCTATATAATGTTTAATTCTACGGATATATATGACAAAAGTATGCGCTAATAAACCTTCGTTACTTTGGGTCATCAACACTTGTTTATGACGTTAAGCGAAGGTGTACCTATAGTGAGTACAACATTTCGCCAGTTATGTTTAAGTTCCATGTAATTGGCGGCGAATCTATTGCCACCAACCGGGCACAAATCCAGACTCCGGGCTACTACTGAGAAATTACAGATAGAAAACCCCAATAACACTCTGCCCAAACCGAGAATCAAACCCAGGCTCAGCAGTAGCGTTTGCGACCACTAAACCAACGAGGCAGTCAATAAAAGATATTGTATTCGCAAATAATTTCGCGAATTCGCTCAAGATAGAGGCACCTTTATAGTTCAAAGGTTGCCATACAGGTTCTACAAGTGACCGGATTATGGAATCAATAAAATATTTAAAATTACATTAGAAACGACAGATTTTTTTCGATAAAAGGTATATATATATTTTGTTTTTTAATCGAAACGCCACGTCGAGATCGATATTTTTCTCTAAGTTATAGGTACCTACTATTGTAACTCGATTGGTGTTGTCAAGTCGCTATATATATAAAATATTGATTTTGTAATGATGACACGTTCAAAGGAAAACTTACTTGTTATAATATATTTAATTATACCTAAGGTTTTATTTATTTTTACGACCAAATAATTATATTTATATTCTTGTATAATTTGAATATATTTTGTCATATTATGTTATAGTTTTTTATAAATAATTAAATTATTTATTACCTACACGACAATTAAAAAATATATTTCAAAACAGGAGTTTTAAGTTACTAGTATCACTTGCAGATTCTTGTATGATAAATATGATAAACTAAGATAATGCTTAAATAAGTGATTCATACATACACATAGAATAATAAATAGGTACATTTTTTAACGGCCTTTTAGTAAACGGACGGCTGTTCTATGGATGAGATATTATTTTAGAGGTCCGATTTTAAAAGGAGAAACGGAGCCTTTATAAGATCACTGTTTTGTTCATCCGTCACAGAGGATTTTCTCGTGATCTTATGAATCTTGGAAATTGAATTTTGTGTGTTAAAATACTGTAGGTCTCAATGACGTGCACATAGATGGAAAAGCAAGAACTTCAAAAAAAAAAACAATAATAATATTAATATAAGTTTAGTTTAGTTTAGTTTTAATATAGGTTTAGTTTTAGTCATTGTTATTGTATTTGTCTATCTGTATTATTATGTTAATGTATATTGTATTTAAGAGTATGCGTATGTATGGTATGGGTTAATTGCCTGAAATAAACGATATTTAATTTAATTTAATTTAATTAAACAGATGGTTATTTTCCAGAGTAACTTACATTTAACTTGTAATTGAGTACACTTCAGACTGTTATCAACTTTAAGTTAATTATTAATAAAGATTCCCTAAAATAAAGAGTGCCTATGGGTTAGAAGGTTGAATTGTATAGGAAACGTAAAAATATATACAGCAATATATGCCGAGTAGGTATTATATCTATGTCAAGTTTTTTACAACTAAATATCGAAGTTGAAATGTTGAACACTTAACGTATTACCGATTGCGTTTTTATTTACAAACACTGTTTAATGAAGTAATTGCTTAACTATCTTGTTGGGTAAGCGACTACCAACTATGTATGTTCATATTGTTCATATATAATCGTTCTACGTTCGAGCGAGTATTAAGTGTGCAACAATAGTAGTCTTTAAGGGTGTCAGGTTTCATGTCCTTTTGTTCATAAATTTAATATGTTAATGTTTATAACACCTGATTTTATTAGCATTTAAATGTTGTTTGCAACTTGGGCTCGTCGATTCTAGATTTTTTTTCCACATTTTTACGATTTTTGCGGGTTATATATTTTGGTAAATAAGTTATTATGTATACTTACTAGTTTATATAAAACTTTATGTAACGTTGACGTTTCTATGACCTTCCGAATCAGACGTGAATCCTATTAAAATAAAGTTATATATCGAAAAAAACCGGATCGGTATCGAACAGTCATTTTATACAAATACATAAGTGGTCGGATGTACGTTGCATTTTATTTAACTATATTCTAATAAGGCGTCCATTAGCGCCCCGGGCGGATATTTCAACAAAATTCCTTTGGCAACTTTCAGTAACAGTTCCGAGTTGCATAATATCTATACTCACCGTGTAAGGGTTAACGTAGAAAGGGAGGGCCGGGGGCACTGACGTAGAGAAAATCACAGTTGAAGCACTTGTCAGCCATGCACATAATCCTTCATTGGGTTAATGGGCACAGGGTCTTTTTTTAAGGTTCAAACGCACTCGCGACACAATTTTTCCGTGTATGGGGGAAAACTAATGCCGCGCGGCGCGTACGGCGCTTGCGACGGCGAGCGGGTGACTGGCGAGCGCGCGCGCCTCCCCACGTAATAAAACCTTCGCTTTTCAAGAGTGGGGCGCGACGGCTTTTTGAAAATGGAACCTGAACCTTACCTGCTGGATCGGGTCCCGTTTCCCGTTAGTCTGGGGTTTTCATTCTGAGGTTATTGGAACTTGGCTCTGTTAGAAATATATTTTTAGTTTCGGGTATTTATTTATCTTATGGATGCTTTAGATCAACATCTTTTTTTACTCTGGAATTTTATACATAAATATCAAATGTACTTTGGAAAACGCTTGGGTCCTTATACATAGCAGTTTCCTTAATATGAAGACATAATCATGATTGAAAATATATTTATAAATATATATTATAATTAATATTATCAAAATTAATATTGTTGTATTTACAAAAAACTCGAAATTCGTTTGGCTGTAATAATACTTAAAAATTTATTTTAAATATTTAAAACGTCACGTTAGTTTATAAATTATGTTATAATTATATAAAGAGCATATGTGATCAAAACAAGCGTAAGCCTAGGTCTTGTTTTGCATAATAATTAACTAAATTAATTTATATTTAATAGCACTGAATGTTATCTTAAAATTAGTGCAACGGATGCGGATAACTGTTTTTATAGCCAAAAAATATTTCACGGGGTAGACCAAACCAACAAATTAAATTTTCGATTTTTCAGCAATTTCCGGTTGGATATCCAAATTCGCCAATTTTCGTTTTAGCCCAAAAAAAATGGAATATTAAGTACCGGCAGGCACAGCAATACTTTCAATTCATTTATTTAGAGAATTTCCATAGTCACAATAAATAAAAGCTTAGTTACTGAGAAAATGCTTAAAACATTACTTTTTCTGGTATAGAATATCAGATTGTTTGATAATGAATAGTTATGTCTTCGAGAGAAGTTAAAATTTCGTGTGATTTAAGTTTTATGATGATTAAAAGGTTAAAATTGCAATCCTTTTACTTTTATTTAAAACACTGTACAGGAATTACAAAAAAAACGTTTTCTGTCTTCGTCCGAAATTAAAAATCAGGCCGAATTTCGTTTTCGGTCGGACTCTACTTTTTTCTATGAATCATTAAAACTATTAAGTTTTTCATTATGTTTTCCTTTAAACTTCCTCTAAATTCTAAAGACTAACTTGGAACTAATGAATAAAAACAAAAAAATAACACTAATAAATTAATTCGAAGATGCTAAAAATGAATTAACATAATTATTTAAAAATAAACATAAAACGTTGAAAACAACGTGCTAAAAACTAAAATGTAGAAAAAATCTGGATTTTGTTAAAGTCGTCCCTATAAAAGACATCAACGGGAGTTCAAATTGTGCTCTATGATTTGTTTGTTTGTTTTTGTGTGATTGGGTTATTTTTATGAAATACTAGGTGCACTGCGTGCGGCCAATTTTTTGTTGTTTTTTTATTTAAGTTTTTTTTTGTGCCAGAAACCCTCGCGGGCGTCATCAGAACACCCTACCAGGAGGACAAACAAACATTCAAACTTTGATTTTTATTTATATTTTTTTTAAATATAAGTAGATGAAGTTTGGGATACTTTTATAATATCAAATGTTAACTTTATTTATATATAGAGATTTATCAAATTAATTTATTCATTACCATAATGTTTTTTTTTCGTTAGTTATCATTTTACATTTTTAACTATTCATAATGAATTTGGTCTAGTAGCTGTTAGGTCGGTACATTCAACGAAACATAAATTAATACCTACTATGAAAGAAAGAAAATACTTGTATTTAGAACATAAGCACAGAACAGCACCCTAATTGAGTAATATTAAAAAAAAAAAAAAAAATTCAATCACAATCTGAATCGTTTTGAAACAGATTGCTAATCCAATGCTTCATAAGTTCGAAAAAAAATCTGCTCAACAACGTAATGAACGCAATGAATGTTGTTGAACTGTCAAAATGAAACAGATTAGTTTTAATCGTTTACGAAAATGCGTAACTAGATAGCTGGTTGAAGTGGCGGTGCTTGGGGGTGGCCTATGTCCAGCGGTGGACGTCTTTCGGTTGATGATGCTAGTTAATTTATCAAAATACGAGTAACTACCATTACCAGTTATAGTAATAAAGTCTTTAATTATTTTCTACAATTACTTCAAATGTCTATTTTTTTATATCACGTTACAGCTGAAAAACAACGGAAATAAGCAATTATTTAAATATGTTCATATTGCGAGTGATCAATCATTGCTTGGAATGATAACCTTGTCCTTAAATCGTATTATTAGATATTTTTAATTGAAGATACGACTAAATTCAAGTATAAGAGCAAGTGATGCTTAAGGTGCCGTTTCTCCATTTTTTATCATTAAAAAATATATTATAAATATATAATATATTTAAAAAAAAAAATGTTATAAATATATAATATATTTTAGTTTCTTCTCTTCCGTTTGTTATTATTTTTTCAACTTTTAATGTTGGTTTTCATGATAGATTATGATGGGTATTGAATAAAATTGCCAAACTTTTATTGGTTGATTACGAGGCCTATAGCTACTTTATATGTGTGTATTTTATATCTTGTTTAGGGATACCGTGGCCCCTGGCAACACAGGCAACTGAAGGAACACGGGTGGGTTTTAGTCAGTGTCTGTCACGCCCTCCCACTCCGCCCAGAGCGGGAGAAGTTATTTTATAATTTTGCACCAAAAAAAAAAAAACAATGGGATGACATGGTGGTTGTGGTTACATGGGTATATAGCACTTTAACTACGTATATATTCTACGCTTTGCAGTTACCAAGCTATCCTCAATCAAACATTCAAGTCAGTTCCCTTACCGTTCTTACTTGAACAGAGAAACTTTTGAGATTGATATCTTTTCATTTAAATTATGTTATTTTATTTTTAAAGATTTACTAGACTATAATGTTTCTTTTGGAAATGACTTATGCTCCTGTTAACCCCTTCATGTTAGTTATTGTACTTGTTTCAGGAGCGACATCACATCTATTCGTACTAATAAATATGGAGTTCGAACTCACGACTGTCTTGCTAGTCTGTCACTCTCTGCGCCTTAACTTATAGGTATATCACCAATCATCATTCTCTTGCCCTTATCCCAATTTATTTGAGGTCAGCGCAACTTGTCTTTCTCTTCCAAACTTCTCTATTAGGGACTACTCACACTTATTCAGCTCTATTCAGCGTTTGTAAATAGAAAACGCGCGAAACGCGTACGTGTCTTTTCAGATATCCGCAGCTGAAAGGAGGCGTCTCATACAAAATCGTAGTTTTCTGTGGGCAAACGCTGAATAGAGCTGAATAAGTGTCAGTAGTCCATAAGTCGTCATGTCGGTATTCACCCCCTTTCTAGCCATATCATCACACAGTCCATCCATCGTTTCTTTGGTTTCTTTGGTAATAGGTATATTACCGACTAGTTCTTTCAATCAATCTATCTAGCCTTTTCCCAAATATGTTGGTGTCAGCTTCCAGTCTAACCTAATGCAACTGAATACCAGTATTTTACATGGAGCTACTACCCATCTGACCTTCACAACCCAGTAACTGGGTAATACGATACCCCATAGTAAAACTGGTTTTCAGACGCTCGGACTTCTGACGACCTGTCACGACTGTTAAAGATCTACGAATGACAGCTGGGACCAACGGCTTAACGTGCTTTCCGAGGCACGGAGGAGTCTCGATGTGAAAAGATGGTCACCCATCCACGGACCAACCCCGGCAAGCGTAGCTTAACCTGATGGAACTACCCGTGCGGCTGATTACCGACTAGTTCTTTAATACACCCAAAAACGAAATACTAGTTAGTTACCGATACTCCAGCCAGTCCTTAACCACGTAACTACCACACCCAGTCAAACAAAGAACGTTCACAGTGATGCGTGTGCGCAACCGGTCAGGGGTAGCTATTCAGGCCGCTACGATCAGTCGAACGAAATAATGCACGCGATAATTGCCTCTAGTTAAATAATCGAGGTGGTTCAATTGTAGCAGGTCTTTATTCGATGTTTAGGGTGATTATTGCATAATAATTATACGCTCGACCGATTGGTGGAAAAAACTGAAAAATCAGGCATTCTTTACTAACTTTTGTACAATGTTTTTTTTAATATACTTTACGGGTATGAGGAACCGGGTGTAAAGTTCACTCATACTCTATGGAAAAGGGAGGATCCTCCGACCAGACGGGTGTTGTGTCTGGCGGGCAATTGCCCAAAGATTGATGTCGGATAGTCTTAAATATGTTAATCGCTCGGTAAACTCTTATACCGTGATGCAGGATTTGTGACGTCTGGTCTTTGATGCATAGTTCGTATGTGGCGGTGTAGATGCCGCCACAATACTATCCAACTTTCTGCTGTTGCCCGCTACTTCTCACTTCTTCCTCACGTCCGAAATTTTTACGTCCCTAAGAAAAATTTCCGCCCAAAATAATTATTTCAGTCAGCCACTTGAAGTAACTGTTACATTATATCCGGGTACAAGTCCAGGAGATTTATGTGACAACTTTCCTGAAACGAATGGAAAAGTCAACCTACCTGCAGGGATTTACTTAGCGGAAACCCAATAAAATATAGACATTGTTAAACAAACAACCTCGACGTCAAGCTGTGACAAAGACAATATTTTATCATCAATATTAAACAAAACGTCAGCAGTAACTCAAAACAACTGCCAAATTCTTTATAAAGACAATAAAAATACAACAAATTTAATTTTAACCGTATCCGTACATAAAATTCTTTTTTCGAAATTGAGTAGTGACCGGAAGTCAGTTTGACGTCTCTCACTTCCGTTTCTGTCTTCCCTTTATTGTGAGCAAGCCTTGATTGTTTTCGAACAGCCTTCATTTGATCGATCAGCTTTTACTACAAAATCACTAATTTCATGGCGATACTTCTTAAACGACTGTCTCACTGGTTTAGTGGTCATAGTAGTTAAAAGCGCGACAGCTGAGCGCGTCTTGGTTTCTATCCCTAGGGCGAGAAAAATGTAATTGAGCTTTTCCAACAGGGAAAAATCCCGAGTGCCCAATTAATTATAACAAACTCGCTCCATTACCTGCATTGGATGGCCCTACACAACATACAACAATACTGGGGAAATCGTAGTGTACTAAAATAAAACTTGTTTAAAAAATCATATTACTTCCAAAAAGGCACTTAGGTATAAGCCCTCCTCTACACCGCTGTGATCCTGTAACGCGCTCAGAAGACTGGCAGCATAGCCATATTTTTTAAACTTTTACTATACCAGAGACAACGAAGGTAGGTACGTCAGATGGCAATACTTCCTTATTTCTTTGGACCTTGTGCCACTGTTTCTAAGAACATAGATGACATGGGTAGTTCTGGTCATGCAGGTTTTAGTCTCATCGTTTTTTAGGTTGACATCATTTTGCGGTTATCGCACTTATGTTTATACCTACTTAATTTCGCCCAACAGAGGTAGTATCATGTTTCTTAAAATTAATTATATTTTACAGCCAGTGCGATGACGTATGAACCCTGGAACGTACGAACGACGAACGTGATTACAATCCTGATTCTATGACACACCCCGAGTTTCAAGGTTAACTACAAGTTTTTTAATTATACCTAGAAGATTTTAGTAGATCCATCCGTCGATGAGTTTATCTTGGACATAATTTGTTAAGAACGGAAGGCCTAAGGTTAAGGAAAAAAATCGTGTGGAAGCCTGTAGTACTATTCTGCGAAAATCCCACCGTGAAAACTTAGGTGAAGTGAGCTGTCAACAGTGGTAATCCATGTGGAATGACAGCTCATTTCACGCTCACTTCACCTAAGATTTCACAGTGAGAAAAAGACGGGATGTTTCCTACTTTAATTCGTCCTATTCGAAACCAATTCATATCCGCTAGTAGAAATAATTTACCTGTTGAGACAGCTATATTGCTGGATAGCAATATAGCTGTCTTATCAGGTTAATTCTTTACCTAAACCAATAGTACTTAAACAAGCAGACAGCTCTTAAATCATTAAACATAAACATAATATGTTTTAAACAAATAAACCACGTTTACTAGTGTTCAGGAAGATATGACAGTTAACACAAGGCTCCACACGACTCGTCATTAATATGTGAACATAATTATGATATTTCTCCAAGGAGTTCCGTGTGCCATTTGCCTATTTGATGGAGTTTACTTATAAATATCAATATTATTCTTATTAATCAGTCATTATTGTTAGCACTTTTGAAGTAGACTGATTCATTATCAAATCTGTATTTCCGTAAAGCTTAGAGCAGCTCGTGGCTAAGTAATAACAGACTCATCCATCAGGTAAAGCTACGCTTACCGGGGTTGCTCCATGGATTGGTCACCATCTTTACATACCGAGACACCTCCCTGCGTCGGAAAGTACGTTAAGCCGTTGGTCCTAGGCTTTCATTCGTGGATCTTTGACGGTCTTTACGGGTCCAGTTACTGGGTTGTGGAGGTCAGGGGCTGGAGTCTCGATAAAGATAGCGACCACTTTACGACCGAGTTCAGTCGCAAAGTCCTAATGGCGTCCCAAAAGGCGCGCGACGTACTTCACAAGCACGTGATTTCGTGCTTGTCAAGCAATTTTGACTGCCTAGTGAGGCCATTAGGCCGAGCAGCCCCAGATAGGCAGTCGCTCCATGTAAAATACTGGTATTCAGCTGCATCCGAGTAGACTGGAAACAGACCCCAACATAGTTGGGAAAAGGCTAGGTAGATTGATTTATTTCCCTAAAGCTTAGGTTCACTAGGAAAGCGGTTCCGTCATATTATAAGGACCGTCATGAAAATACTTTCACCAGCATTTGAAATTAAGCTGTAAAAAATTGTGCTAAATACAGCCGTTATTGTGTGATCGTTAACCATTTTCTTGGAGAACCAAAGCTTAAGAGATATGATAGTAGACAAAGGTGTAAGCTTCACCCACATTTCGTCCAGCAGGTAAGTCGTCCTATGCATATGGGGCGACTCTTGTCACTAAAAAACCCAGACTCCGGAGAATATCTTTACGGAAGGCTGCTAAGAATGTTTTAATGAATAACCCAATAACACTTGAGGATTGAACCACGTTTAGCAGTTGCACTTGCGACCACTACTTTTAAGAGGCAATCAAGGCAGGCAAGTTAATTTAACTTTTAATGCACTGTAAAAAGGCTAGTCCTGGAACTAGCGTTTATCATGTTGTAGCACGTACTATGTAAATCAAAGTTCAACAAAAGAAATCTTTCACTCTCATCTGTCAAATTACAAAAGTGAAATCGACATGAGTGTACTAAATGTCAAATTCTAATACAATAGATTTGTTAGGATATTAAATTACTTAGACAATGGCACAATAGGTTCAGGTTTTGACTGCAAATTATCGGTATGGTTCCTATCTATAATGTGTAGCCATTCGTCGTATGTATTGTAAGTATGTCTTTCTCCCAATTACATAAAAACACCAAAGCACCAAAGCTATCAAGTTGATCAGATTTTTGCATCAAGGCTACGTGCGCCCAACCCCTACCAATTTCAACTTTTCACCTTCAAAAGTTGGAAATATGTGTAGCACTGGCAGAAAACAAAGTAAGTATTCAAGAAACCATCTGTGGAAAGAATACTGCACCAAATCACTGAAGAGTTTCATCATAATAATATAACAAGTATAAAAATGGGGGAAGGAATCATAGAGCATCAAAAAATTCACCCGCATTGCTGTCACAAGTGCCCAAAAAGCTGGCAACATTACCACGTTGAATGACAATGCTGATTCTTCGACCTAAAAATAGTTCGGGGATCTGGTCACGTAAAGAGTCGACCAAAATGCTTGCGTCTCAACTCATCATCTACAAAAATTTAATAACTAAAACCAAAAGATGACTTCAAACATTATATTCGCCACTTGGACAGCCGTATTCAAGCAATAATAATTGCAGTGCATAATGACGCGAACGTACTAACAATTACGGATCGTTATAATGTTGTTACAATGCTGCGTTTAGCCTTAGGCGTCGGAAACGCGACGGAAGTGACTTGCTTATGTATTATCACCGCAGGCTTATAAGGCGCGTTTATATTGGGAAGTTACGGTTCAGCCTAAGTTCCACGATATTAAGGGTTTTATTTATAAATTAAAGTTAAGTGACGTTCAAACGTCAAAAATGTATGGTTCTACAAACGCTTATAAATAAAGCCCTAAAGTAAGGCATGTATTTTATCACACCTCTAAAGGCGCTCCCTCACCCGAGCATTCGCCTGTAATGTAGCAATCCAAGTTTCGATAAGGTTCGCATTCATGTTACATCGCATCGGATCGGAAAGGATACGAACGGATGCGGCGACAGCCGATCGCGTCCGGCAGGATGTCAACGCATACGATCGGCTCCGTACCGTCGCTTTCGAACGTATCCGTTTCTGCGCCTAGTTAAAAAGTTTCATTCCTACCGAACACGGCAGGAATGAAGCCGAAAGGATCCGATGGAATATGACGACAGGCGAACGGAGCCGATCGCGCGTCGCAGCATACTTTCGGCTACGATTGCGTGTCGCGGAAGACGCCCGCGGTCAAGCTGCCGTGCGCGGCTTGGTAATTTAGACTTAAAATACTGTGTACACGACGATTTAATATCGTTTAAAGATTGTAAAATCTGTTCCGATCCGAGCCGTTTGGTGAAATCATCCATTTTTTACATGAACTATTTTTTACATGAACTATTTTCAAATAATTTTTGATTTTTTTCTCTTACATTGATAAATTGCTCGCGTTTGAAAGCCGACTTTACGAACAATTCCCAAAATGCTGATAATGCAATAGTCATATAAATCGAGATTGAAATGATGCGCACTTTGACAAGTCTCCGTAGAGCTTTAGCTTTACGAGCCATGTTGTGACCTAGAATTCTGCCACAGCAACTGAAGTATTAAGTTTATATACTGAAAAGTGACTTCAACGTCCCTGTTTTCGCATAATACCATTTCGGAATTTAAATTAAGCTTAGAATAATTATTTAAGTGTCTTTTAAACTAGAACAACTACTCCACCAATGTGAACACATCCTAAAGGATTCACTTATTTGTATAAAACGGTGCGTAGGAGTGGATGTTTGTTTTCATAATAGGTACGAGTTTCGTGAACTGGTGACGTCAGAAAATGATTAATAGATTTTAAAACCTATACCTACTTTCAATACTTACGTTGCATAATGATAATTATGTAGTAATTAATTATATTCTTAGTTACGTAGTATAACAGAGTGAGCTTCTCCAAATATGAAAACGATACTGAAATGAGGATACTTGTATACATACGCCCTTTTGAATACTATGTGACATTCTTCATTATGTTGGTGTCAGCTGTTTGTTCATCCAAACTGCAATGTATCCAACTTTCTCTTAAATAATTCATGTTTTTTTATTTACATAATCAATCATAAGGAATTGTATTATAAAAAGTTAAATATTTTTATATCAAAATTTTATTAAAATTCATGCAGACTTAGCTACACTTGTGATTCGTCGCCTATTTATAGTATATGGCGTGGTGAGAGGCATCTTATAACGTCCTTTGAAAAAAAATATAGTTCAATGACAGCACACCTCTGCTTGACCCTTCAAATTGAAATTATAGTTAGATAAAAATCAAAACAACTATGATTAATAATTTTTTGCTTCACAAACCGTGGAACCTTCTAAAATTACTTACATTATAATGATTTCCCAATTAATTTGTATTTATTGTACCTATTTTAAGAACACAAAATGCATCCAGTATAACTTGGAATGTTCAAATGGCGCTGGTTGCAAAAAAAAAGTAAATTATTATATTAAATTCAAAACATAAAGATGTTCCATATTCAAATGAGGTCGGTCCGAGGATTGGTGACCATCCATTACATACCGAGTATTACCGAGACCCCTCCGCGCCTCTGAAAGCACGTAAAGCCGTTGGTCCCGCATTTGTAGACCTTTGACAGTCGTTACGGGTAGTCAGAAGCCCGAAAGTTAGACAACTAGTCTTACCAATGGGGTATAGGTTAGCCAGCACAGGGTTGTGGAGGTCAGATAGGCAGTCACTCCTTGTAAAATACTAGTATTCAGCTGCATCCGGTTAGACTGGAAGCCGAAGTGTTGGGAAAAGGCTACGCAGATAATGAAAGATGTTCTATCATCTCGTGTTAAAATAAATTGGCCACTACAATATTATTGTTTTGTTTCTTGAATGACAATAAGCGTGAATGATGAAATTGTAATAAAAAAGGCTTGATAACGCTAAAAACTTTGTTTTGGGTCCTTCGATAAAAAAGATTACTTGATTTTCTTCGGTAAGTACTTCAATTATTTCGTAGTTAACAATTCATCCTAATGAAGGTTCAAAAACCATTCGACAACATATTGATGACAGCAGAACTAATCTTTAAATCGAATTAATCGCCAAAGCTTAGTAAAAAAAATCGGTCAATCTACTTAAAATTCACTACATCACTAATGGGTTCAAAGACTTTGATAGAGAAAAAAAAATGACCTAGAGTCACTGTGACACTATAGGATGAAGATGAATCGCTTTGGCCCATCCGTCAAACATATTATGAAGATGAAACCAAGATGGCGGCTTGGTAAATAATGAGTTGTCATTCACTTGATCCTGGATGACGTCATTATATGGTTAGACTTCCTAGTTAATGAGTGATGTAAATGATTGAAATGTTATTCTAAATACATGATAAATGTGTGAAATAGCCTAGAGGTACGAAATGGCTAATGTTTTGAGTAGTTAATTTTAAATGTTAAACCAGTTTACTACTAGCATTTGGGCTTATAGATGAATGTTTCAAAAGCTATTGTTTCGAAAATTTGCTATTGTTTTCCTCAAGTAATGTCAGCTAAACCTCTAAGCCCATTTCAGAGGAAACTGGTAATGAAAAACAATTTTTCTTTGGCATAAAACCCAACAAGCACAACTTCAAGGGTATTCCAAACCTCTGTCAAAATACCAAACTCACCAATTTGAAACATTTGACAAGACCCTACTTCATGAATCTGATTTCTTTTCCACCATTCAAAATGCCTATTGCTGGCCATAACAACTAACCGTTGGTTAATGCATTATTCATTAACTGTCGGCATAAGTCATTAACCACAGGTTAAGGACGAAACACAATGGGTACATAATATGCGATGGTGTTACGGAATGAAAATCTGCTGATACGTTGAATTCACTGCACGTAGGAAATCAATTGAGTAATTAGTTTGTTAATTGGTTTAATTAATACTACACTAATAAATAAAATTTATTTGGTGTTAGGGTACGACGTGTAGTCTCAGCAAAAAATAAGCCACCACGAGTTCATGCCCAATAAAGTGTAAAAAAGTTTTTAAGGGACTCTTCGAGGAAAGAAGGAAGAAGCTTTTGCCCGCGCTTTTGCCCGAGCTTTCGCCCTTTTCAATGGCGGAAATTATTAATAATATTGTCCTTTTTTTTGTATTTT
The DNA here is from genome assembly GCA_914767815.1 of Eupsilia transversa. Taxonomy (NCBI): domain Eukaryota; kingdom Metazoa; phylum Arthropoda; class Insecta; order Lepidoptera; family Noctuidae; genus Eupsilia; species Eupsilia transversa. The sequence continues at coordinate 6,884,844 of OU611894.1, read as the reverse complement.
TAAATAATTATTTTTTCCTGTTTGTTCCTCTGAAACAGCACCTGCCCTCTAATCCCTTCACCACCCTTGGGTGACTGGCACTCAAAAAAGGTACAAACGGGAGGTAAAGGTACAAAGGTAGGTACAGCCCGGAGTCTGGATTTGTGGCAGCAGCAGTCTTGCCCCCTATTACATGGGACTTAAACATAACTGGCGAAATGTGGGTGTACTATACATAGATAAACCTCTGCCCAACCCTACGGGGAATACAGGCGTGATGTTATGTTATGTAGGAATATACTACTGACCAAACCGCCCATAAAGAATATCTACATCCATACTGATATTATAACTATGCGAAAGAAACTCTGTCTGTTTGTCTGTCTGTCTGTCACCTTTTTACGCTTAAACGGCTTAACGGATTTTGATGAAGAACAAAGGTACACCATGACCCGGGTATTAAAGGATACTTTTAATTCTAATGGGATAATTTATTTATTTATTTAAACTTTTCGCACTCAAAAAAGGTACAAAGGTGGATTTAAAAAAAAATCTTCCTAAGCGAACTCTGTCTTCCGGCTTATTGCATACTCAATAGGCTACCTACATGAGTCATACATCCACGATATAATATCGCAATCCTAGCCTTGATCTTATATGTGTCGTACGGGTAGAGGTTAAGGGCAAAGCTATAAGCAAATACGCATAATTACAGAAATAAATTAAATAAATAAATAATGCCTGATCATGTCCTGTTATTGTATTTCCATATTATGTGTTATTTCTATGACAGCTATTCTCAGAGTGTCTTTTCCGTGATTTGTTGTTGGTTTATTTATAACAATTTGTTTTTTACATAAACATGGAAAAAATACGGATTAGGGTCCGGCCTTCGAGAGAATGCGTTCTTGACACCTGTCAGTTTCGTACTAACAAATATGTTCTTTGCGAATTTGATCCTTTTGCCCAAAGGCTACTTACTATTTGCTATTCATGGTGATACTATTTTCATGAACACTACACTTCCTAAAAGTATATCTCTGGTTTAACCTAACACCCTGTTACTATAGTTATGCACCACGCATTAACCTTATTTTTTTACCGACTTCCAAAAAGGAGGAGGTTATAATATATAAGGTGCTATAAAAATATCTGCCACGGCTGCAATGGGAGATAGTATTGTGTTTATAGATTACAATAGTAAAGATAAATTATTGATCATGTGTCATATTTTTTTTCATACAAAAAATTGTACGTATAAATTTGCAAGTGACGAACTAGTCAGCTGATTTCAGTTTTCATTCACAGAACAGATGGAAAGAGATAGCAGTTGTTTTCATTGACGAAGTGCACTTCGCGCGTAATTTGTGAACCACGTTATGCAGAGTAGAGTCAATGTTTATTTAACTACTTTATTTTCTCAAATTGATTTAACTGTGCCGGGGTACGAAATTTCTTCACTATTGTTATCTTTAAACACAATACTACCTCTCATTAAAGCCGTGGCAGATATTTTTATAGCACCTTATATATGTTCGTATCGTATGTATGTTTTTTTTGTGTATGTTCGTCAATATTTTCGTTAATTGTTGACGGATATTGAAAATTCTTTTTTGTTTGAAACGGTATGCTCTCGAGGTAGTCCCTTATACATTTTATTAACTTAGCTTGAGTACTTTTTGAGTTAGTTTCAATAATACGTATTTTTCCCACTTAGCCTATGTGGACGATGTTTTAAAATATTCCTGTTACATATCAGGTCGTGATATTCGAATTTATAGGTAACACAACGAAAAAGTGAAAAAAAAAACACTACAAAGTGAAAAATAACTTTAATTTCGGAAGTCGGTGGAAAAAACGAAAATTCAAAACCAAAGACACCGACTTCCGAAATTAAAGTTATTTTTCACTTTGTAGTGTTTTTTTTGGCAGTCGGTTGTTCTTTTTTTTTGGAAAAAGGTTTTATCATTGATCCATTCATTATTGTAGCGGTCACTGGACCGCCCATATGTAACGATAACATTCCACCATATTTGTGGAAATGAGTAAACTTGAGAAAGGAAGAAAATACGTTTCCATCATTAACAACATGGGGGAAAAACATTATGTATTTGACATTCTTGTAGGTGGTTCAAAGGTCGGCTGAGGAAAACTTAGGTTTATTGCACGATAATCACACTTATGTTTTTATGTATAAGAACGATCGTTTGCACATGATGTGTTGGACACTAAGTTCTTTAAAAACTGTAAAAGAATGTTGTTCGTCATGTCATCATCATTTTCGCCGAAAGACGTTCACTGCTGGACAAAGGCCTGACCCAAGCTTCAATCGGTTCTGTCCTTCTCGCATTCAGCGGATTCCTGCGACCTTCATAAGATCATCGTTCCCCCTTGTGGGGGGAAGCCTTCCAATCCTACGTCTTCCGGTTCGCGGTCGCCACTCCAGAAGGCCCCATCGGCCATCTGTTCTGCGATCAATGTGCCCTGCCCCTGCCACTGCTACTGAAGTTTGTCATCCCATCTCCCGCCCGCCCTTTTACTTCGTTTTCGCTTTGCGTTCTTTGCGACTTTTTTTCTTTTTCTCTTTGCTCGGCTCCTAAGAGTCGTAGCGTGATGTTACTTAGCCTATAACCTTTCTCAAGAATTGGGCTACCCAATGCAAAAAAAACTTTCAAATCCGAATAGTAGTTCTAGAGATTACCCCCTACATACAAACAAAACAAAAAAAAATGCCTCTTTATAATATTAGTAGGTATAGAAAAAGTAGTTGTATGGTCTGTTCCAAAAGTATCTGAAGAAAATGTAAATAATGTTTGTTGGAGCTGACTGAATGTACATTGGCGGTTTTACACATTATCATGTGTGTAACTGAGCTCGTTTGGCAACCAAAGCCGCGGTAATAAACTTAACGTACCAACAGAAAATTAATTAAATCACATAACTAATTAACATTCAATCCTAATTAACGTAAAATAATTCAGTAGCTCCAATTAAGTCGGTGTGCAGATCCTCGCTATTCGGCACATTAGTATGCACTTGCGCTTGCGCAACGTGCTAAGTCACAGCTGATCCAATGAGGTTACCTCAGCATTAGTGTTCGCTCTACTTGCGTCGTCTGTACCCTGTCTAATGTCTAGTGTGACGCCTGTCTGCCTGTCCCTGTGTGTGTGTTTTGAAGTGGGCTGAGTTTTTTTTTAATGATAATGTATACTGATTAAACCATTGGACATGTGACATGTCAGTGGACATTGAAAACCATTTTGCTAATACGCTCTAGTACTTATTTCTGCAATTAAAAACGCTTAAATATCTCCTTGGCCTTCTCAGTTTAATTGATGTTCTCGTGGGTTGATAAGCCTATAGCGTTCCTACTGCTGGCACATAGGGCCTCTGTGAGAGGCACATAGGGCCTCTGTCCTCTCTGTGAGAGGGAGTGGGCCATAATCCACCACGCGGGCCCAGTGGTTGTCATAAATCTCTTCGAGTTTTTAGTTCTAGGCCTTGAAAGTTTTGAGAGCAGCGATGATGGAATGAATGACACAAAGTAAAGTGCTTACTTGCGTTCGAACCCACGACGTGCGACCCGTAAAGTGGGGGTGGGTTCCAAACCAGGCAGGTGAAGAAATTATTTACTTTTATAAATAATTTCTTCACCACTGTTCTCAAAACGGTGAAGGAAAACATCGTAAGGAAACCAGCATGTCCTAGAACCAAATAATCGAAGACATGTAACATCTACCAACCCGCCCTGGGCCCGCGTGGTAGATTACACAGCCCACTCCCTCTCGGAGAGAGGATGCCTGCGTCCCATGAGTGGGAACATTATAGACTGATTATATTGTAAGTGCCATTTGACCTTTGGAACGCAACTGGGCAATACCAACATTCTAACGCTTGAAGGACCTACGCCCTATATAATTGCTAATAGGTAAACATATTACCAACACTCGGTCGGTCTATCCTAGATATAGGAAAAGCGTGCTGTTCATACGAAGTGTCAATTTAGTGCGGTTATTACCATGCAAATGTAGCGTTGCTCAAGCGCGGCGCATCTTGTCCTAGTCTGTTACGTCACTGGTTCATGTTAGACGGCGATCATGGTGTGTGGCAAGGAGTAGAGTGTAGATGGGACAGGATCCTGAAGATGATTCTTGCGATGATTTTGTTTTGTTATGCACTAGCTTTAACCCGCAGAATATTTCGTGGATTTTTTTAGATTTATATTTTTTATCATTGCCGATTCGTTATCACACCAGTATGACAAACAGGATTTTTTTTCTCGTTTGTCACACCACTGATTTTTCCACACCATGGATACGATAATTGCTAGTGCGGTTTATACCTTTATATTCTAATGAAGTCTATCTGCTGATCGGCGTTTGCAGACTTTCGTTCTTTGCAATAGCAAATATTTAGGTCATGCGCTATCCGAATATCAAAAAATATTTGGCCTAGGTCTTAAGGAGGAGGTGTGAAAATTGATTTGCTGTTACATTGTATAATAGATATATGTGTATATGAAGGTCGGCTGGTGAAGGCTGCCTTAGGATACCTGTAATTAACACGTCAAAATTAAACAGTCTATGGCTATCATTTTATTTACATCCCTACCAATTATGGTAGAAATGAGTAGAAAACAGCTCGGATTGGCATTTGGAAAAAAATGGCTGAACTTATGTAAGCTAAGGATAAAAAAAGAGATTTACTGTAAGAGTTATTTTCGAGGGTAAATAACCAAGAATAATGAGTTATAATAATATTAGATTGGTAACTAGGTACCGACTATACTTAAAATTACCTTTTTTTTAAACATGGCACATTGGCACAGCAACGTTGTAACTTTTAAAACGTCATTATTTGAGTGTAGTTTTAAGCATGAACTAAATTGGAACCATTTATCCACCCACATTACACTTCGTCGATTTTGAAAACAAAATATGTTGGTTGCTTAATTTTTACCTTCTTATGTTTCAATATCCTGTTTGCACTTTCGCTGCCCAGCATATAAATAAGTATGAAGGAAAAAAGTGAGTATTACTCATCGTGACGATCGTGAAAACAGTTTTAGCAATGACACCAATGTCCTTACCTAGTGATTTTGCAGTTTGTACATATTTCATGATGGTTTTCATATTCCAATATATCTACCGGGATGAAGTGCCTTATCTACTACAAAACAATAAGGCTTGGGAACTCAGAGAGGAATCTAGCATACCCTAGTAACAAATTCATCCACTCGTGAATTTTGTAGCATTCCCCACAAATGAGACTTCTTAAAAAACAACTGTAATTTTTTTTAACGAAGTTCTTTTACGCGGCCTTCGGTAGTAGGAGTAAACTGGTAGAAATCGTCACGTAACGAAAAAGAATTATGCCCGAAAAAGTCGATTTAATCACGGTGTGGCAGTTTGAGTACTATATGCGGCCAACCCAAATGTCCTGTCTTTGGTATTGTTCGTCGAATCGTTGAGCTCCTTAAGTTCTGAATTGAGCTGCACGATTACTGACAAATGTGTGCATTGACTGGACATGTCCACTCAATCTGTGTGGTTCTTTCCTCAAAAGACCATTTCAGACACTAATCTTCATGGTCTTCACATGATCAGACCAATATTATGTCCGGACTTTAAAAGAGAATGTGACCTCTGAGTTTGTCTCGGCCTTTCTTCTCAGAGTAGTCAGATAGGAAACGCCGACCTCATCTAGTTCTTAAAATATTATTGATATGTACAAACCTATTTACAAAACAAAAAATCATTTCATTATAATTTCATTTCATTTCAGACGGTATTTTAATACATAATATACAGCGATAGGAACTTCGATCCAACGATCGATCGGAACGATCCAACCGGGTGTCCCACGACACCCGGTTGGATCTTGAAAGTTCTACGAGACCTAGATCTATTTCCAAGAACTGTATTTGTAACAGACAAACCAAGTCTTTAAGTTATAAAGGTATTACGGTATTGATTTGATGAGATTTCGATATAAATTATATCCATTAGACATATTATAAAAACACCATTTCCTTTCAACATAAACAAAACTGAATTCCTTACCATGTAAGGAAAACAGTGATATATTACCAACATATTAGCAAAATAACTTCCATCCAATCATTGCTTCATTTTGATTCTCCACAAAAACTTGCTCTGTGCTCGAGTTACCTATATTCCCATGTTCGGTCGTGTCCAGGAAACGCAGGGTTATGACGAAATGTAATGCTTTATATGCATGCTTCGATAATACCCCTGCATGCCAGGGTTATATGCTGATTACAGGCTTTTGACAGGGTAATGGTATGGAAGGGTTCGGAAATTACAATGTTCAAGTGAATTTCTGAAGTTTGCGAGGTAATTTATTAGGGTGAATTGTTTTCTGTTTGGACTTGCGTAAGAACATAGACCGTATAGCTATATTTGTTCAAGTGTAGTGGTTTTCTAATTGATTTCAGCCTCTTCAATAAGTTTGACGTTGCCCAAAGTTTTTAACATTTTTAATAATCGAAAATAACCATTAAAATTACTTTTTTTCTCATCATAAGTTATTCCCACGCTCGCATTTATACATTATAGCTTTGGACGGCAGTTTACAGAAAAATGTGTCTCTGGTAGCATAAAAATGGCTTACCTACGCTAAAATATACCTTACTCGTTATTGATTGTTCATATGTTTGATGACTAAACCTAAAAAGGTGCTGACCAAGTAAGTGATTTCTTAGCATAAAATTAAAAATAAACTCTTTTAACTACCTTATTACTGTACTACAACAGACAGACAGACGGGCGTCGCATTAGACGGGTACAGACGGAACTAGTGAAGCATGCACTGTTATGCTGAAGTAACCTCATTATGACTATTAGCTAAAATTAGAGTTCGGCCGTCGAGAGAATGCGTTCTTGATACCTGTCAGTTTTTAAATTTTAATCACCCAACAATAGGGATTTTGCATGTATTTTTTTATTTTTTGTTCGATAGTTTTACATCCACGTATAAATAGTTTTAAAAAATTTACTCCAAAAAAGCTATTAAAAGTACTACCGACACGGGCACCTTAAACCTCAGAACAATGACTATGTTCTGGGCCTTAAACGCCCTTCATTTTGGCGGGCTTGGTATGACGTCATAGTCTATGACAACGATGACAACAAATCGCAAACACTCCTACAAAAACATTGACTTTTGTATTGTTGTCATAGACTTTTACGCCAACTTCGATCTGACAAATGGCGTCGCTTTTCTGATATTTGAATTCCCCGCAGTTTTTTCAAACTATTGTCAAAAATATTGATGGAGGCATAATTCTGAAGCAATAAAGGTAATAAAAAAAAATTACCCATATTTGAATCACAATGCATATTATTGTAAAAAACCATAGATATAAGAAAGAAGGTTAAAACTGTTGTCTATGAAGAGGTTATCAAGAACTGTCAAGAAGCAACACCGTTTATTGTATCAATCAATCTATGTGAATCTATGGCAGCCTGCAGCGATGGATTTCTGGCTGAAAAGGATCACGAATTCATATAGGAACCTACCAATTACAGGTAATTACGTAGGGTTAGTACCTACCTATTTATACGAACCTTATTCCTTTCTACATTGAAATACCTCCGTACATTGCATTAGACGTGCCCATTATAATTACTAAAACACTAATAACTACAAGTCTTATTTTGTAACATTTCTAACTGATGCAAACCTAGTCTGTGCCATCTTAGCAGGCATCCTTTCTAAGTCATGGTAATTAGGCATTTATCGATACAAATATTCATTTATGTTAGGGTAGGGCGTTGTGATGTTCGAATGAATTGATTACGTTAGTGATTTGTTAGAGGTTTAATATATTGACTACCAATGGATTGAGAAGTTATTATAGTTTTTCCAACCTTATTGCTTAGAAATTATTTTCTTTTTTTCATAAATATTTTTGTCCTTATTTTAAAAAGAAGTTTACTTTTCAATCGACGTTATTAATAATCAAACGATAAGAAGGTTTATGTATGAATATTAAGGATTATAATCAAGTTATATGCAATCGCGGCGTCTTGAGTGATGTGTATGTCTAGTCCTATTGTTGCTCGAAGGCTGATGACCCCAAATAAATTGGAATAACGGCAAGAGAATGATGATCAATGCAGCAAGCAAGATAACAATATAGTAAGCGCGGATTCGATCAAACAGGAATAAATTTTTTCCGCGGAATAAGCCTTCTCTTCCGAATAAATTTTGAATTTTTGACTGTTCCTCCATACGAAAACTGTCAGAAGTAAATCTTATTCCGCGGATCAAATTTATTCCTGTTTGGTCGAATCCGCCCTAAGACGAATAAATTGAATATCGAACTACAACGATCGCTTTTACGCAGACTCATCTTTTGACCGACGCTGATCTTTACTGAACCAGTTCCTATTAATCCATCCATGTCGTCAACTGACACTTGCTCTTTACAAACTGCGGGCAGAGGCAATCACTAAGCATGCGCGTAGGTACGTAGGTACCTTACTGCTCGTCCACAACCGCAACCACTCGGTAATTGCCCCCCGTGACATATACCGACCTATCGCCTTTCTCAGTGCATACACGTGTGGAATATATTATAGTCCAGTATGTGGATTTCCTCACTTGACGGTTTTACGCAGTAGTTAATCGTGAAGCTGGGTTTGTTTTGGACTGCATTATAGAAATTGACTATTACTTGTCAAAACAACAAAAAAACAATGTTAGAAGTACTTACATAGTTGGCAAGTAAAGCTCATAATGTAATGGTTGAAGCCCAAAGATCTAGACCATAACTGCGTTACACACTTTCAAACGCAATCTCAATGATTTTGAAGGATATCGCTAATCCATAGCTTCTTACGTTCGAAAAAAAATCTGCACAACAACGTGAATAATGTTGAACTGTCAAAATGAAAGCTATTGCTACTGTTAGTGTGTAATGCAATTACCCCCCTGAAGTGGTAAGGCCGTTTATTTCACCATTATTGATATTAACCTACTGCTATCAATAGCCACTACGCCAGAAAACAACAGTAACTAGTTTAGAAGAAAAAAAAACAGCATGCTGTCCAAAGACGAACCGAATCATTTTAAACAGGCCACGCTCCTATCACTTTTTATCGCGCAGAAAAAACTTGGTAATGATATCTGTGTAACTCCACGAAGATTGATCAAATCCTACCAATCTTACAAAATGATTAATCGCCACTTACATTGTGCAAACAAGTTTAAAGTAGAGACCGCAAATGGCATATGGGCAAACGGCAAATGTAATGGAGGATGACCCCAACCGATGAACTGACGACCTGAAGATTGTAGGGATATACTGGATGCGGAAGGAGGACCAAGTACAAGTGCTGTGCTGCAATTTTAGAGAAGGTATAGACGAACGATTAGGTTTTTTTTTTTTTAACGATATTATGATACACGTAATGTTAAAGATTTGAAAAAGTTACGCCCCAATTGTTTTGTACAATAAGAGGGCTAGTGGCTAAATGATAACAGCCACACAGGTCGGTGGTTAAGACCTTCGCCAGGCTTGCCGCGGTCGGTTCGTGGATGGGTGACCATCCATTACGTATCGAGACTCCTTTGTGCTCCGGAAAGTCGTTGGGTCCAGCTGTCAATCGTATATCTTTGACAGTTAATTATACGGGTTGTCAGAAGCCCAAAATTCTGACAACCAGTCTAACCAAGGGGTATCGTGTTACCCAGTAACTGGGTTGTCGAGGTCGCTCCATGTAAGGTACCTACTGGTATTCAGCTGCATTCGGTTAGACTGGAAGCTGACCCCAACATACTTGGGTAAAGGCTAGCTAGATGGATATATTGTTTTGTTAAATGAAAAACGGGTCTAAATGATATTGTGTGAGGCAGCTTAAGAGACAATCTGATGATGGTTGGTAGCCAGACGACTAAGAATTAAAGATGGTGGACGGCATTTCTTGACGTTTATAATTTTTTAAGATAGGCATGTATTTTTTTCTTAACTGAACGATAAGTTATATAAATAATGGTTGAGGAAGAATTATGAAAGAGGGTTTTGCAAAACAGAAAGTAATGATGAGTTTCAAACTGAAAGGTCATTTCGACAGTCCAACATTCTACTTACTGCATCTTTGCACATCTTCAAAACGTTGAATCATTATAGGTAATTAGGAACCCATTCTACAAACCGCAATACATAACCACGTAACAATCAAATCGTCAAAAAACCGACGCAAATCAACCTGAAACACTTAACCGTCATATCTTCGCTTAAATATCAGAACAAGACTGTTACTAACATTAGCTGGCCCGCTAATTTTGCACTTTCGACTCACAAGTAATTACAACTTGCAACTTGCGTAACTGAGGCCGAGAGTCGCTTCTGCAGTCACGACCAAACTGTAACACAAACTTACATTTGCCGCCGAAAAAAACGGAACTTTCTAAATTCAACTCTACGTCATCGCAAAAAGAAAGATGGCGGAGTTTTTCCGCGCCAAAACTTTACTTGTCAGAACACAAAGCAGTAAAAATTATATCAAAACTCCAAAGGCAGTGGTTGCATAACCTCGTGCCCAATAGAATAATAATAGATGTCGCAGAAAAAAAAACGAAAGTGTAAGAATTGGAGCGGGCAATGGATACAATGGCATAGTAAGCACGATTGTGTATCAAAAACTTATAACAATACTTGATAATAGTCTGTATGGCCAGTAGACGGTTACTAATGTGGTCTTCTGAAAGGAAGATGTCTGATTTACGCAAGTATTTGAAACACATCTAGCTCAAACATGATTGCTGTGTTGAAATAATGATGTCTGCAGTATAACTCTTGACCTACACAACCATATCCGAAATGTTAAGTTAATCCAAGAGACAGACGGATTTCGTATGACTTAACTGGATTTAATCGATGCCACTTAACAATTTCCATTGAATTATTTAATTTAGAATTTATACAGTCATTTGAAAGATATTTTACATTATCAGAAACTATCGACGAAACAAAAACTAAGCAAGAAAGCTTCTACTGAAGTCTGTACTGTACTTTAAGTCTCTATAAAACCATTGATGATTTTATAATATTATTCTGGACAAAAAATTCATAGGATAAGTAAATGAGGCGATGGTCGCTAAACTGATTATAGTTAACCAAGACATACACAAGATTTAGACGTAGCGTAAACAGTCGACACCGCTTGAATTCGCACACAGCAATGACTTGCTTAGCAGACTGATTGCTATTGTTGTATTGTAAGAAACAGCTGGTAAATCTTCTATTAGTAATACGACAGTTCATTTTGCAGGATTTTTTTACAGAGGAGGCCAGAGGGCAAAAAATAGGGTCCTGTCAAAGGTTGAAATAGAAGTAAAGTGTAACAGACCCATCTACTTGCCACAGATCAGACATCCCTGAAGATTCCCGACGAAAAGCAAGAATGCTGTCAAAAATTGAATGTTCTAGGGAAGGTCATTTGTATGCGGTTGTATGTATGTGTATTGTATCAAAAATATGCATAGTAAGTAGTTTGTTTGATTTATTGCAAATGTTTCAACTAAATAGCCAAAAAAACTGGCGTGGGTGTTTGCCGAAGACATGTACCGCGCAATAGTCTAGATAGGTAATAGGTTTTGGATAGACCCCTTTATAAGTCTCCCCAGAGATGTACCCTAACAGGCATTGATTTAACAGAGCATGTTTCGGATCGGTCTTTTGAGAGGAAACGGTGCAGTTTCCAGGTACCTAGGTGCCCCTTCCATGTGCAGTTGGTGACCACCGGGGTGGTTTTAGAGATGTGAAAATCCCACATTCCCCGGTCTTATCCCCAAAGCTCGGGCGCCTTTTGAAGGCACCCCTAAAACCAAATAAAATACAAATAAGTTAGGTACCTAATAAATGTCTCGTTTGCAATGCTACTGCGCTAGGCCGACCGATGTGCAAATCGGAAGCTATTTTTATAATGTCAAGCAATTTATCACCCATGTGGTTATATCATAGAATAATTGATAACATCTAGTTATCTAAGTACTAGACCAGTAGTATAGGCTGTTATGTATTGATCTTTATTGATAAAACATTTATGTAAATACATTCCGAACTATGTAACTAGGTGAAATCGACCTAGAGTTCAATACAATAACGAATTGCAATTGATAAAACATTTCTTACGAATATTTTTTACATCTAGGTACCTTTATCAACAGAAGTTATAGAGTCTGATCTTTATGGAACAGACAATAAGACCCAAAATAGCAGTACATTTCCTCTTCCCGTTGTAATATTATTTCATTTGATTAGACATCTAATATCATAAAGCACAATAAATTATGAAACTGTAGTCCTTTTGTTGGAAAAGGGGGCAAGGCTCAAGTTTCATGCCTATAGTGTTACTAGGATAAAAACAATTTTAGTCTAATTGCTGAATGAACTTTATACCCTATTCTGCCTCTTTCCGTGCAACCGGGCCGATGGGCCAAGTGATCCTACCTGAACACCCCTAAGACTTGGGAGGTATTCACGCCAGCACTAAAACAGCTCAGGCTCAGCTGTTTAGTATAGTATAGTATCTATGCCTCATTTCGTCGTTTATGATGAGTGGTAGAAAGCCCACGCTGCCGCTGTCGCGTAACCCGGGTTTTACGTTGTCAATGACGTAAACTTACGTTCCTGATCCTCATTACCCATGGCTTCCTAAATTTTAAGTCATTTTTAAAAATAACAATAATGAAACCATATTAACATCCACGATAGGACTGTTGTTTCTGCTAACCTAACCTAACCTAACCATGTCGGATCCGCGGTCAGTGGATATGAATTCCTGAATGGCAATAATAATGAGGCGTAGTCGCTACATCATCGATTTGAGCAAAAAATATTATTGTAATTAATTTTACGACACCCATATTTAGGTACGTAAGTACCACTTTTGGTTTCCATAACCTTTGCAAATGAAGGCCATATGAGGGAAGATAAAAAAAAAATGAAATCCAAAACACTTAATTAGACTGACCTTTTGGTTTCGCTAAATATTCCTTAATTGCTAATAAACAATCGACGCCTATCAGGAAAACTACAATTTTCGTCTGGCCAAATACGTTGGAAAAAAAATCATTCGACGTCACTGTCACGTTACTCATATTTTATCATATTATTTAGGTGATTTCATTTTGTTCCTAATCCTTATTCCTTTTTACGCCCAATAAGACCCAGTGGGATCCCTAGTCCATCATGCTACGCGATGTAACTAGCGAGATAACTTAGGACTCATTGGAGAGTAGTCAGTTTCTGGTCTAACATACCTAGATATGGATGTCTACTAGCACGACGAGTCTGGACAACAAATCTAATAATAGCATTAAATCAAAAATCTACGGTATAACGTAAATGAAACAACAGCCTATCTCAAAAACACACCTAACGACCTCAATAATAGAATTCATATTCTTATATCAGAATGGTATTAGCCGGAACAAAAGCTGTAATAATCCATTGGACTCAAACCTGCGGCTATCCTAGTACTTTCACTGGTGGTCCCAATCGCAGAGCAGGTCGGAGCACTTCCTGAGACATGTCTACTGGTCACGATCCAGCTAAATACCTAATTGTCACAATTTTAGTATTCCTACTTCCTAGGACGATTCAATGAATGCATTAATTTGATTATTGAGATTAACTATAATAAACGCAAATAAATATGACTCCGTGTGTCTGATTTATTCGACTTCATGAATAAACTTTCGAACTTCGATGATTTTTGGGATATTAATCAACCTAGGGCTGATTTGTCAACAGTCAGATAACTTTTTAGGAATAAATATTGCGGTTCGACAGAAAACTATCGCATAAGTCTCGATCCGGGGAATATCGGGATAAAAAGTATCCTATGTCCTAACCTGGGTCATGGTCTACCCTTCTGCCTATCCAAACCCGTTCAGCCGTTTTAGCGTGAAAGCGTGACAAACAATCAAACTCACTTTCGCATTTATATTAGCTAGGATTAGGATTAGATTGGTTACGTCAAACCCTCATTAATTGTGTATCATTCTTTAGATATAAAGTTATCTGATGATTGAAAAATCCAACCTTAGTGATAGGATGCATCCGGGGGTACAACTGGAAGGGCAGCAAGGCAAGGCAGCAATGCTGGTACACAGATTATTGGATAAAGCCTTATTATGCTTAACGTAAAGTAATTGTGGGGAGCATCCCATGTGGTGTTGTAAACGAGGATGAAGAGATACAAGGGCCACAGAACCCCAATCGTCGTGCCTTTATGTTATAAAGACTTTCCTTGAATAAAAACTTTTTAAATTATATTTCATTGTTTATAAACTTATTTTTTCACACGACTATACTCTATCCAGTTGCCAATCTGTCCAGCGTCGAAACTGTCCAGTTGCGAATCTGTCCAGGTGCTCCGGAGGGAATAAATCGATCATGATTTTACTATCCTCACGATCGGTAATCCCAACTCCTAAATAATTTTGATAGCAATAAATAACAAAGCTGCGAAAATAAAAAAGATTGCAGCCATGCCAATTTACGACAGCCTAAGTCTGTGCAACAAATTGCGCGGTCTTTTTGTGGGGTCATCAACCACATTTATTAAAGTAACTTGAAATATCAGTTTAAAAAAATCTGTTTATTTTTGTGTAAACCTGTCAGACGTGATGGGTTTCAATATCTAATCACCAAGAAAACAGCTTTTCTCTACTCATACTTCAATGCTCAATCTTTGGGTTGCAAAAGTCAAAACTACGTCCAACTAGGGATTTGTTCATATTTAAAATTAAAAAATCATATTTTTATAATTATAATTTATTTACATTAATACTTTACTTAAAAATTATTTTACAAGAAATTGGAAGAAAAACAAACCTTAATAAATTAAATAACGAGTACTAACACGCACGAGCACGGCGGCCCTGAGGATGCGCTCCGCAGTGTTTAAAACATGGGATGAACTTAATTAAACACAAATAATTCCTACACGCATTGGATGCATAGACAGTACACGGAAGGATGACGTAAGAAAAAATCAAATGAATTGTTCATGGATTTCTTGCTCACTTCAAGAAAATCATGGACAAGACATGAGTATGTTAGTATTATTATTTATTCTTTGACATGGGGAAGAGAGAGAAAGTAGTTGTTTAAGTCGCCATGAAATATACGTGTAACAGACAGCATTATGAAAGGACCTAATTGATGCTCTATGGCGTAATATCTTACGCGGAACTGCAAGGCAAGATAATTTATGAAATTATGAGTCTCAAGTCATAATTAATGAAAATTCATTTTATGTTTATATCACACCAGGATTGAATTGTTTAAGTAATTAAATCTTCATCCTCACCATTCAAATGGGAACTGGGATTACAAACATTTTTTTATTTGTGCTTTTTATGTCACAACGCTGTTTATGGCCAGGCAGATTATAATGTATTTTTATGTCACAACATAATCCTACGACATTAGAGCTAAACGGCTAAAGTCAATCAAGCCATAATCACCTCTGCATGGCCTGAGGAGCAGACATAGCAGTGACTTTCTCTCCGATCTCAGTGAGCAATTGAGCAGATTTCTGTATGTTCTCAAACTGGTACCCCATGTGGACTGCAATCAGCTGCATCTTCTTCAGATTCTCTTCACTGCTCTCAATTTGATGCTCAGCTGATGCCATGTCTCTGGCTGCTTTTGATAGTAGCTGGAAAAAAAAACACATTATAAGCTATAGTAGACCATAGACTAGTATATCAATGCAAGGACTTTGATAACCTTTACCTGGCAGCAGGACTATGGAAAAAATATAAAAAATGTATACTTAATTCCATAAATTAAAAAGGGATCATTGGGTTTCTGGCCCATGACTATCCGGTTGCAAATAATTATCAAATCAAACTACTTGCCCCCGGTTCGGGCATAATTTAGTATAAGTAGACTACTTTTGAAGCTCAAAAAGCAAAAGATAGCTCATTTCAAGCAAATATTATAGGTTTCAGTATATGTTACCTCATTAGACTTGGATCCTCTTTGTATCTGGCGCGCCAACGACGAGATATTGTTCATATTGACTTGCACTCTTTCTGCTAAACGCTGTTTTGATTCGGCGAACAATGACCGCGCACTGCTCGACGAAGCCGAAGTCATTGCGTGGCCACTGCAATTTTCCTATTAGTATTACACCGCTATTGGTGCTCAATAAAGCATTGAGGAAGTAATAGATGTTTTTTTATTTTACCAAACTTTTCATTTGCCAAACAAACAATCGATCGCGAACACGAAAACCGAATTGTCAGTGTCAAGTGTCAAATATTTTTGATGACGCTGACAGTTTGACAAACATTTATCGTTCGGAAAAGCTGATCAGCTGTAGTATTTGTTGTGTAGTAGTCTTTTGAGTATTTTGCCACTTTTGCTACCGCGTTCACATGAGGGTTTTATTTTTGCTCAAACTTGTATGTATACATACCTTTCAGGTACATTGTAAAGCTGGTTACACACCCAGCGACTCAAAATCTATTTGGCGTGGTGGTGATGGATGGCGCCGCGCCCGCTAACTAAAGTCTCTGCATGTGTACCTTGTATCCTATTCTATAACTAGCTTTTTTCCAAGGCTTCACCCGAGTGGTTAATAGAAATGAGAACATGATAATTTTTGTTCCATTGTTTATAAAAATGGTTTTCTTTTTCACAAACCACAAGTCACATGAAAAATTGATTATTTTCAGGAAAATGGCAACTCTAGAATTTAGTAGTGGCATCCTATTCAGTATCGCGTACTTCAAAATGTCGATTTACGAAGTCGACTACCTTTTTTTCGTTCTAAAGTAAGCAATTAAGTGAGACAGCACTACAGGAATCGAATAAACCATTCGAACTCAATACGATGAAATGAATCCAAATAAGAGGGCTGACTTTTCGCTCGTCACGGAAGGTTTTGTGTTGTAGGAAATTTCTGTAATCTAATTCAATTATTAGCCCCTTTTCCGAAATGTTTCCTTTTAAACTTAACCATTTATTTCTAGTACCTCCTGCTGTAGTTTCTTTCTTGTTTTGTTTCGCCGTAGTATAGAATAATGTCTTTTATTTACAAGCCTATTGTGAATAGTATACTCTTCTTCATAATTACGTATAAAACTAGTGTAATCTAAAAAATGGATAAAGGAGTGACATGTGAACATCTGAATAAACTAGCTGATATTCTCGGGAAGGAGCTATGGCAGACGAAAGAGGTAAATATTAATAATTTTCATGATTATAACCTCAAATGTAATGTCATTAGTAATTAGCATTCTTGGTTCAGTCCTAGTTATCATTGTGTAACGCTCGCACTACCGAGTATTCGTCGGAAAAGCTCGCAAACAGCACATAACGCGGACATGTTTATCATTGGTTGTTACTTAATACCTCACAGTAGTGTGTTTACATTTTTTTCTTCATAATGGGAGGCTACAAATTGCAGTTAATGGTTTATTTATTATTGTATGCAGCCTGATATTTTATAAATATGATAGAAACTCCGCCCCTAAGATGACCCACTGACCCAAACATGGCATTGTTATAAAGCATGTTAAAAAAGAAAATAAATCTTAAGTTAAGCATCACATCAGCTGATAATGCATTATATTTAATCTCCATGAGATAGAATTAAGAACCATACATCTCAAAAATGCTATTTTATTGCATCACACACCAGTGCCTTATCTTGCTGTATTAGACAATAAATATATAATATATCATGTCTTGATAACAGCCACCCAGTGGTGACAACCGCCACTTACCGAAATTGTATGTTGTAACCCAGTCAGGTGCTTTACGTTGGGTATATTATTTCTTTACCACTGCTCTCAAAAGGCGATGGAAAACATTGTGAGCAAACCGGCATATCAAAGAACCTAATATTGGAAAACATGTTACATCTACCAAGCTGCACTGGGCCCGCCTGGTGCATGACGCCCACTCCCTCTTACCCAGAGGCCTGTGTGAGTTTGTGTGTATAGGCCTATTATAATTAATTAATTATTCAAGTACTACTAATGAGTATTTTAATTACAATTAGATCTATGTAGTTCAAGAACTCTACGCCACACAACAAACCTTTGTTAGATGTTCAATGTACCTATTATTATACAGTGACCGTGAAATGAATGAATGAACAGAAATGTTGGAGCAATGTATAATTAACCTTTTTTTTTATCTCCCCCTTGTAACTAGCGTTAGAGTATCAATATATTGTATTATTAAAATCCACCGCACTATAGCATTAGGACATTGCCTAATGCAATAGTGCGGTCTCTTATAATAATTATAATGTGTTTATATATTAATATTATTAGGAACTTTAATTTCACAGCATGTATCAGAACTGCAAAAAATATAAAACTTAGAAAGACTATACAGGATGTATCAGAAAGGTGTGGTCAAATTTAAGGGTGTGGTACAGACCATCAAACTGAATAACTTTTTCATGGGACCAACACAGAAATCGCGCAAAAAATAATCAACTCTCCCTTACAAAACTTCAATACCTACTCAATCCAAATGTATGGTCCAACTGATTATGTGATTGATATATGATTAAATGATAGATTCTCAAGTGCACAACTGATTATATGGTTATTAATATGATAGATTCTCAAGTGCAATGTACTTGAGAATCTTAATACTGTATCAGCCAACGGATTTGGCATTGCGGAATTTTAAATTTTGTATTTGCCAATGATACGCTAATAGGAAGAATAGACGAGAGATAATGTTTCCAAGTAATCTAAAGACTATTTCCATTATGTCATCCTCACAATTTCAGATTATCAATACATAATATCTATCATAGATTACATTACAATCTTAGATAAAATTATGTCTGGCTAACAAAAATGTACAGTTGCAAAATCTTATTTAAGTATCTCCTACAGAAAACATCATTATCAGGACACTGAGATTATCACTTACTTAGTAACTAATAAACAAAAGAATTTCTAGATAGGTGTATTTTGAGTATTCATAGGTATATCAAATAGATTTGTCTTGTCTCTCCTTCTCCCTTTAAGTTCATCCAAAGGTTGCCTTTAAAAGATGGCTTTTAGCTACAAAACTGCCCCTTGTGTCACCCTTTGTAAAATTTCAACATTAATATGTACAAGCTTCTGTTCGCGCCTTCGTCCGCACACAGGCCCGCGTGAAATTTCTTGATACCCTTACCCACCTCGTCGCATCGCATCGCCCGTCCGCGATATTACTTAGTGTTCGCTAAGCATTCTTTCTGACTTATTTTCTTTTTGCTCGGATCCTAATGTTTGTAGAGTGATCTATGTAATCCAATAAGATTTTTTTAAATCTGACTTGTAGTTATAATATAAAAATGTTGGAAAAACATGATGGAGGCATTAGTTCCGATTTTGGTCACTCGCAAAAAGATCCTTCTATCTACAACTATATAATATATAGAAATATATATGAACCTTTGCCAATAAAACAAATTCGACGTACACAATAGAACAGTTGTCACGTTTGTTGCAGACGCTAACATGTTTCGACTGCGGCTGTCCTGGCCCCAACCTCTGGATCTGCCTGCAGCCCGACTGCCACCACATCGGCTGCTCTGAAGTTAAAAATGACCACAGCACACAGCACCAAAAGGTATTTCAATAAACTACTTTATTATTATTTTAAATATTTTTTTTTCATCCTATTACTTCCTTATTAAGACAACGGCGAAAACGAAATCTGGATTGATTTTTTTTTCGGCCGAATCGATACTTACAATTCTTATAAGTATTCAAAGAAAATCCATGGTAAAATGGTTAAAAGATGGATCCTGTTTTGTCGACTCTGTATCGTATCGGTCGGTGTGTAATCCTTACATATTATTAGTACTGATCTCTAGTCGCTGCCGACGACGCAGCGATTCCGTGCTTTGTGGTATTTACATAAAAGGCTCAATTTACATTGCCGCGGAACGGAATGTAAGTGATTTTTTATAATGCGTAATGAACTTTATTTCAATAGTGTAACGCACAAATTACATATGAGGCAAATAACGGGTCGCGCGTCTTCTTGAGAATTCACGCGCATTCTCGGAAATTTTCGCAGTAACAAGCTCGTATCTAGTTTGTATGTTACACAATTGACATAAAGCTCATTATGCTATGTACAATATTGTTACAAAAATTCGCTTCCATTCCGTTCCGCGGCAATGTAAATTGACACTAAATGATGCAACGCTCGAGCGTGTGTCATATGACTCGTATTTCATGGTAATAAGGTATACGTTAGAATGATTGATGCTCATTTGTGAAATCATCTGTACCTAACCTACTAGCTGTGCTCAATAAATCCCAAATCCAATGAAAAGTAAGTACTTGACATCCCACATGATCATATATGCTTCTACATATAACATTGGAAACAGCTTAACTAAAGAAACAGCACCCCTAATTGCATGACATACTTTCAATCACAATCCGAGAGTTTTTAAGGAAATTGCTAATCCATTGCTTCATAGGTTTGAGGAATTCGTCTGCTCAGCAAAGTTAATAACGCAGTGAACATGGGTGAACTTTTAAAATGAAACCCTTTGCGACCAACTGTACTGAGGCCTTAGTGAAGGTTTGCTAATGAGTAAAAGTATATAATAATATACTATGCTATGTAGTATAATGCATTTAGATATATTTTTAATAATTATAAATATTATCTTTTTTTCTCTTTGTTCCTCTGTAACAGAGCACCTGCCATCTAATCTCTTCACCACCCTTGGTTGACTGGTACAGAATGCCTAAGGCATTAAGTCCGCCTTTGTACCTTTTTTGTGTGTGAAAAGTTTAAATAAATAAATAAAAGTAACTATCGCGTTTGCGTTAAGATTTTTATTCTCACCTTTATATTCTTAGCATTATGATCTATCAGTCAAATCTTAACGCAAACGCGATAGTTACGTTTACTCACTTGCAAAACTTACACTAAGGCCTCAGTACCCCACAGATGTAGGTATAGTCTGAAGAAGTTGAGCCAATGCAATAAATGATTTAGGTATCAAGAATTCCATTTGTGTTAATCTTTATAGTGTAGAAACATTTGTAATGTAGGTATTTGACTTTAAGATTGGTAATTACCACATAAAACAGCAATAAAAAAAGAACAATAGACGTGTATGAAATTGTTTTTTATTACTTCTGTAAGTAGTAAAATTAATATTACTTATGCTCATTTGTTTATGAGCAACGGCATTCCATTGTGTTGCTGGTTTCCTTAGGTGGTCAACTATTATGAAGCCTTAGGATTCTGCCATATTAGGGATGCTGCACAGATGAAAAAAAGATTGCATGCGGCGGAGATGAGAATGTTGAGATGACGTGTGACCAGTGACGATAATGGTTATGACAATACATAATAAAAAGTGAAAAATAAAAACTTTTTACAAAAAAAAACAACCGACTTCCAAAAAAAAAAACAATTTCGGATGTCTTTGGTTTTTTTTTTCGCCACCGAGCACCTTTTTGGAAGACGGATAAGGGGAAGTTTGAAAGTGGCGCCAGTGACAGAAAAGTTATTTCTTATCTGCTTATCTTGGTATGGGCATGTGATGAGGAGGGAAGAAACGAATGTGACTAAAATGATGATGAATATAAATGTTGATGGATGGAGAGAGAGGCTAAAGAAAAGATGGATGGACTGTGTGAGGAATGATATGAAAGAGAAGGGATGAAAAGTGTGACAGTTTACAGGGAAGAATGGGAAGAGAAAATGTGTTGTGCCAACCCCAAGTGCAGTTCGATTCAAACTTAATGGCGGCTCGGAAGTTAGCTACTCGCTGCGCAGTACTCCACCCCTCAACCCCGCTGACACATGAAATTGTTACTGCGCAGCGACTCGAATTGTAACATGGGATAAGGGCAGGAAGATAAGGGGTGCTGGACCCGCACGCATGTTCGGGTCGGCATGGTTCTGCAAAGGCGGGCGACAAAATACTTTCCATTCATAAATAATTATTATCTTTGAGTTAAAAGGCGAAATATTGCAAAGTATAGATCAATAAAATATTGTTTTGTTATCTTTCTTAAAGGTTATAGCTAATGATTCGCTTCATTGACCATACATAATGCGGTTATAGCGGATGTTAATTATGTACTTATTTGTTTATTGAGTATAAAACATTCTCTTTTGATTGCCGAAAGTCGATACCTCTAGTACAGATGTTGCATTTCACGAACGAGCGTCAGTCTGTCAGTTAAATGTACAACTTATTACAATGATATAAGATGATCGCGCTCGTGAATAGCATTATCTATACCAAAATAATTATCAAAATAGCTCGGAATAAGGTCCTCTTTGTGTGGCCAACCCCTTGTATACGAAGCTGAAACACACCTTGTAATTTGGATGTTAGCTTGAAATGATAAGCCACGGATAGCCATAGTTGATAGTTTATTGAATAGATATAGGTAACTGCTATATGAATGTTGCGTTAATGAGTACAGCTGTCTATGAGTTGCTGATGCAAACAATGCGCGCGCGCCATGTACGATAACATGACTCGTGTGCCCCCAGAGATCGAAATTAAATGTTATTATTTTTCTAGCTCCGTATTTCGATCCGTAAATGCATCGGTTGATGAACCTTCGTGTTATGTGTCGACGTAACTCAGTTGATATATGTACTGTCCAGCGAATTGAAATGCGACATTTTATCGCCCCAGCGTGCGACTAAGTGTAAAATTTGGCACAAACAGCCAGGAAATGGCTTATTAGTGTACTCAATCCGTCGGTAATTTGTCGCCAAAAATACTGAAGTTTTATGCACTGCTTTGGCATACATGTGGATTTTTTTAGGAGTTTAATGCGCTATAAAATGCTTGCCATACTATATCTACATTCACCCATATATTTATATTTGAACATGGCCCCTTTAAATCATCCGCTATAAGTTTAAGAGAGTGCTTATTATGTTGCACGATGTCGAATTATATCGTGTTGCTAAGAAAATTGTTAAATCGACTGGTCTTTTGATACAGGCATTAAGCAATGTTATCTGGATTCTAGGGCAAACATCTTACTTACTTATGAAGTTATTTATAAGTAGGTAAGAGTGATCTTTCTTACCTACTTATAAATAAAAAGATATCGAAATCGAGCAGAAGTCGCCTCTCATGACACAACAAGTAATAATGAACGTAAATGTAACAATACAATGCTCCGATGCCGTATAAAGGTCCTCACAAAGCGCTTTGTACTCAATTTAAGAATAAAACGAAAGCTACAAATATACATACCTAACAAATGTAGGTATCGGGCATCAAATCTTCTTTGTGCGTGAGTTTATTTGTGCAAGTCATAATTATGTGTGTGAACTAAATCAGATAAAGAGCACGAATCATATTTTATATGAAGCCGCTTTTGTAATGAAACATTTTGATACAACATGTGTTAGATGTCTTTATTATACGGCGTTTCCGCATCTATAAGTGGCTATACTTCAGTGTACGTCCGGCGGATCCTGGAAAGTCAGACCTTGCTATAGTTTGACCGATACCGCGTGAGGCGGGGGGGGGGGGACGCCGCGGCCGTAAGCGTTGACGAATGAGCTGCCTGCACTGCCTGCACCCGTCTCGCCGCGCAGGTACCTAAGGCGCGGTATAGCTTTATCGGTCAAACTATAGTATGCTTTTTACTACAGCATTAAATCTTACGTAGCAGTGTAACGAATCTTTTGCAACACAGATAACATCCCCTCTAATCCTCGATGAGTTAGGCAAAGTGAAACACTCATCGTATACATTATAAATTTCGCCGGTTAAATCCCTTGTCCTATGTAATAACCACCGAGGATGGCCCAAAGACGATAAACGTCACAAATATTTCCATTATCATCAATATCCATCATGTCTAATTTAATACATTTGTTCTAGAACTTTCCTCTGCACTGCGTACACATGAACGTGTCCACGGAGCGGATATGGTGCTACTTGTGCGAGAAAGAGGTCCACATCAGAGCAGCCTTGGCATATGTGGTTGGTCCAATAACATCGCTTTAAATTCTTTTACGTGATGGATCGGTAAAAAACATCATTCTTACTGATTTAACGTTGTTACTGCAGTCTGTAGAAATCTGGAACATAACGGGTTTTCCGATAAATTGTTCAAGAGCTGTCAGTGTCAATATTTCCCAGTAAAGATGACACTGACAGCTCTTGATCGCAGTTTTGATATTATGTGCTGATCGCGTTCAGTTTCATTGGTGAAATTCACCCTAACTGATTTAACTTTTGGTGTAATAGAAATGTTTTAAGGTGCTTTGCGAAACGTGTCACAGAACCAATTTCTGCAGAGACTATCTTTAATGGCGTATAGATATAGCTGTTCCGGTCTTGGTAAATGCAAGTATAATCCAGGAAAAATCAAAATGTATATGCCATCTTAAGATGGCATTTACATTTTCTTGCTTCCTGGCACTGCAACATTATCTTGTATATTCTTTACCCAGGCGAGTCCGGATTCGACGTGTGAGAGTCCAACACGTCTAGGCGCCGTGGCTCTGACCATGGCGGAGGACGAGCTGGATCCCGACACGCACGACATCCACTATGAACACGACGCACGTGCAAGAGGTGAGACATAACAAAACATGTGACCGTAAAGCCGGAGTTATACTTAGTCCCCGTTCACATGGCATTTACACCGCACGTTTTTTAACCCCCGACGGAAACAGAGGGGTGTTATTGAAGAATAAATCTTACTGGATACATAGTGGCACATACATTGAGTAAAGAACCGTGCACAGGTTGTTTGTACTGCAAAAAAAAACAGCTTTAATACGTTTATCGAATACACAACAGACTTGTCAAGCAAACGGAATAAAATTTTAACGTATTCAATTTGCAGTAGCTCATATAGTATCACTATCTCTTTCACACTGCGTGATGTCACACGTTTTTATCGAATAGCCACTGAACAAACGGCGTCTAGCGTCCAGTGTTGATGCATCTTTTGGGAAGAGTGCACGTACCATAAGACGTCTACTAAGGATGGCTGCTGTATGAATACTGCGGCTATTCGTCTTTTACGTGAATAGAAATGTATACGATACATTTCCGTCATCCGTTAAAATGAAATACCGCAAAAAAAAGTTCAGTATTGTACTTCTGTGTGAACTTAGCCTAGCTGAATCTCGTTTAGGTTTGCAGAGAATGACCGTTGGTGTAATTAGGTACAGGCAAATCAGACCTTTCAGCTTTGTTTTTTATTTGCGATTTACTTAGCAACTGAGTTTTAAATTGAATAAACGCGACAAGTGACTTTGCAGTGACTGGGGGGGATGGGGCTAGGAATGGAATGACCGGACGTCGACGAAAAAAGTCGCACGCGGCGGTCGACCGTTTCGATGATTACAAGGTTCTTGATTGGGCATTGACACAGAATGAGAAGCCTGTGTGGAACCCAGCAGATTATATCCTTATCGTATGCCCTCTCTCTCTAGATCCGCACGCGTCAGGGCTGGTGGGGCTGCAGAACATGGGCAACACGTGCTACATGAACGCGGCACTACAGGCCCTTAGCAACACGGCACCACTGACGTCATACTTCCTGGAGTGTGCGGCCGCTGTCGCCGTGTTAGCGGCTGATAAGAAGCCTGGGATCAGCAGGTAACTTGGGACCTTCAGACGTCTACAACGAAATTGAAGATTCACTTCACAAATCACTAAATGTATTTAGCGTTAAAGGGGATGTGCTGAGGTAGCTCGCGAAATTCAATTTGTCTTAGGTTTTTTGTAATCGCAGGGCAGTGTCAGGTTGTAGATGACTTAGTGCGAATTTCAACAATGAAACTGAACGCGAACAGAAAATCTAAAACGAGTTCAAGGGCTGTCAGTGTCAATATTCCAAAGAAAATTATGACACTGACAGCTCTTAAACGTAGTTTGTGTGCTGATCGCGTTCAATTTCATTGGTGAAATTCGCCCTTAGTATAGACGTAGATCAAACATAAAAACAATATCTTTGTTATGATTATGCACACTTCACTTATTTCATTTATAATCAAATCATTTCGTTTGCGACTGTATAATGAGAATGACTAATATTTTCTTTTTATAATTTTTTAATATTAGTCATCTTAAATAATGATTTTCGTTCCAGAGCATACCAAAAATTAGTAAAAGAGATGTGGAGTAGGAAGACACGAGGCTACGTTGTACCTAACGGCATTCTGTATGGTATTCGTAATGTAAGTATCATTTGTTTCTTTACTAGCGACCGTTTTTACGATTTGATAAAACATCGCATTATTTTTTGTAAGTATAATATTAATGTTTTATTCGTGGCTAAGTAGTAACAGCCGCATGGGTCGATCATTCAGTTTAAGCTACGCTTGCCGCGTTTGGCCCGTGGATGGGTGACCATCTTTACATTCCAAGACCGGCCTCGGAAAGCACGTTAAGCTGTTGGTGTCATTAGTAGATCCTTGGCAGTCGTTACGATTAGTCAGTAACCCGAGTCTCACAACCAGTCTTACCAAGGGGTATCGTATTACCCAGTAACTGGGGGCCAGCGCGTGCGCCTCTTGGCATCGATACGGTCATACGGTACGATGCAAATGATGCATTGTGTGCGATTTCATCATGATTGTGTTACGTAAGTGTGTGTTGTGGTGTCTAGTGGATGTTTTTGTGTCTGCCAAGAAAATACTCGAATCTATTACAATTTGCTTTGCGAGTTATGGGCCCAAAAGTTACATCAATTTCGGGAACATTAACTGTATCCTTCCACTACTTATCTATATCTTATCCGATATCTATTCGAAGTGGAGTGGAGTAGTGTTTGGGTTGCCGAGGTCAGATAGGCTGCCGGTCCATGTAAAATACTGGTATTCAGCTGCATCCGGTTAGACTGGAAGCCGACCCTAACATAGTTGGGAAAAGGCTAGGCAGATAATGACTCATAAACCTTCCGGAACACATTCTCAAAATTATGGTAAAGGCCGCATCAAAATTCGTTGCGTATTTTAGAAAACACGCAGCCAAAACGCAACTTTAATTCATAATTATGTATAGATGAAGAAAAATCCAAGTGAAAAAAAAGTTCGCCAAGCATTTTGTATTTAGAATTTTCTAAAAACTAGAATGTTCTCCTCGACAGGTGCATCCGATGTTTCGCGGCTACCATCAACATGACACGCAGGAGTTCCTGCGATGCTTCATGGACCAGCTGCATGAGGAGCTGAAAGAACCGGTAAATATACATCATTTTTGCCATCGTTCTCAACATAGTCCATAATCATCATCATATTAATCATTATCTGTCCTTAATACAAAAAATTATGTTCCAAAACTGCATAGATCGCTTTAAGGTTGCACTAGTCAACGGCTCGAACTCGTTGCTGGGCGTGGCTAATAAGGATGCTATTTAGTATAGTTATTTATTTATTAAGTATTCTTATCTAGTTTGTATTTATTTATTTATATGTTTATTTAATTAAATAGACGATGATTTATAACGAAAACGATCGCGTAAAATGTCATGAACAGACCTTTGGGCGTATAGATATTATGGAAAAACTACTAAATGTATCTAATCAAAATAAAATTATTTGAACTTTTGAATAAATTACCTATCCGGGTACCTATAGTACGGGTTCTATTTTGCCATTTTCTATTATAAGTTATTTATTTACGCCCAAAGATGAGTTAAAATTAGTGTTCAAATATGGAAGTTTCGACGCTCATAACTTCCAAAACAATTTTTTTTTTTCATCTCTGCTTCCGTACAGGGCTAGATAATGACAATAAAAATTGATATAAATTCTAGTTTTCAACTTTCGTCAATTATATTCACCTAGAAGTTTCCTCTCTTTCTATCGCGTAACTCTTATATCTTCTGACTACGTTACGCCCACTAATATGACCCTTAATTTTAACCAATAACGGTCCGTAAATTATAGGAATCGGCCATTAGTCGATATTAATCACAGCTGTTTCGTACAATACGTGCTTTCATTCATTCGCTTAGTATGACATTAAGGTATAAGGAAGCCATTTCACATGGAATTTCTAATATTTTTGATTATTCTAAATGATTTAAGAGTAAACTATTGTTGTTGATCAGGTGTGGGACAGCACGTCGGAAGACAAGCTCGGCTCTGAGGCGGACGGCGACCATCCGGACACGCGCGCCGTGCACGTGCGACGTCGCGCCGCCTCGTCCGGCGGTGAGTACGTACTAGTGGGACGGTACTCTGTGCTATACCTCATCTAAACGGGTAAGGTACTAAATAGTACCTGTAGTCTGTTTAAAATGAACCTGAACAGAGTTTAAACAAACAAATTGGAATTTCGGTTTTATGGATTAAAATATTTATTTATTTAACCATTTATGCACACACATAGAAAATACGTACAAAGGCAATGCTTATTTCTAAAGGAATCTCTCAAAATAATCAAATCAAAGCACTCAATTTGTAAGCGGCACTACAAATTGCCATCCACAAGTACGATTCCTGGTCCCTTTTGTTTACATTTCATCAAAATACTTTTGGAACAGACCATAGATAGAATTATATTTAATACTGAAGCTCACAACCTCATCTAAATGGGTAATGTACAAAATAGTGCAAACACCATGGATGGACATACGTGTTCCATAGTTTGCGACGGCTTACCGGAGCGATGTATAACGGCCGTTATACTGAAACTCCCTAGAGGTGCAGCAGATTTTTTTTAAGTTTTTGAATGTTATGCGTTAAACATATCTGTTGGTTATTTTCCTCTGTTCCGTCTCAAGAATCGGCCTTGCGTGGTAATCATTGAATATTTCCACGGCGTGACATACTAATCTGATAAGACCTAGCTTTGGCTTGGATTAAGTTGTCCATCACTGCAATTGAACAACGCGTGATTTGGCATGGAATTATATCATTACGGTTTTGTATAAATTTTATAAAATAATATGACGATGATTGTTGAAGATATCGGAAATATACAGTTTTATGAAAACATTGTATTACGGAATTAATACATTATTTACCTGCACATAGAAAGAAAGAAAGCTTTATTTGCATAAATTGTAGGTACATTACATAAGATATTAAAAAATAAGTTGTGATCCTTGTACAATTTACCTTAAAATATACCATAGGGTACTTTTAAACCCAATAGTACGTTCCCGTGGGATATTTTTGACATCCACGCGGCTAAGCCGCGGGCAAAAGCTAGTATATATTATAAAACTAACGCACTTTAATGTAACGAATGTTTCAAAAATCATACAAAAATGTGTTTTCAATTCCTACAGCAAGCGATGCTCCATTCTTCGCACGGATGAGGCGAAAATCTCCCGCGCCCTCGTCTTATAGCGAGTCGAGAACTGAAGGCTATTTGAGGTAACTACAATTTTATTCTTTACCAGCTCTTCGCGGTCGGATTTAGTAGTTTCCCAAGGAAAATGTATCAATACGATCTTTATTATTTACCTATACAACATTTATTACACACTCGTCTTTCATGATACCAGAATACCCGCGAAATCTCGCTTGGGTGCATAACTTTTTAATTAGTCGAGATTTTTAATTTATATTCTTTATGGCACCGGTTTAGGTCATGAGCTATCCGAATATGAAAATATATTTGGCCTGGATCTTAAGGGGGAAGCGTGAAAATTGATTCGCTGTTACAATGTGTAATAGATTCTTATTCTGTTATTTTATTTGTAGAGTGCAAACTCAAGAGCCAATGGCGCCGCGACACCGACGGTCGGCTAGCTTCGCGGGCACGCACCATCTGCAATACAACATGTACTCACAGCAGCCCAATGGTATGTTAACATTTGTATGATAAGGCGTAAGCGCCGGGAAAGCCCGCTAAATTAAAATTTTCTTAAGTTTTTTGCAATTTACAGGTTAATATCAGATTAAATGTTACCATACCGTACCAAATATGTATTTATAGAATTATAACCATCAAAATCATCAATACAACTCTCTAAGTTTAGATTACTCTTTTGGAGTGCCTATTTCTTGACATTTTAGGGCAATTCTCAAAAAAAAAGTTTATATTTAAATAACTGATTATTGTCACCATAAATAATGGAAGTCATACGGCATTTCTGGGCAAACAATGCCCAGAAATGGATTCTGAGCAAACAACTCGCCTGCCAGTTACTTCGGGCATTTTCACTTTTTTTCCATTTTGTGTTTCCAAATACATTATACTAATATTACATTGTTATACGAATCAGGCTCAGAATTAATCCGGGGTCAAAACCAAGGGCTGTACGGGTCAGAATCATCGCTGTCGTGGTCGAGCGAAGCGGAGGAGCGATACGAGACTTGTTCGAGCGGAGCGAGCGATGCGCCAGACACCAGGAGTGAACAGCAGTTAGTTTATACAATTATAAGTAAAAATACGTAGATAGGGTACCTACCCAACATTCGATCTTCAAAAACACACTATTAGATGACACGTGAAAGCAGGACGGCATGTCGTAATTATCGGGAGCGAAAAAGAGGCAAGATGAAGAAAATGTAGCTTAATAACTCCACTGGAAGCCTTGGACTGGACTTAAACATAACTGGCGAAATGTAGATGTACTTATACGTACACCTCTGCCCAACCCTTCGGATAAAGAAGGCGTGATGTTATGTTAATTTAAACTTTTTCCACTTATTAAATTACATTAACTGTACAGTAAGAGCGTGGTCCCAATGGGGGGCGGCGACGGCACGTCGTCCGGCGGCGTCCGGTTCCGGAGCGTCATCTCTGACGTGTTCGACGGCAAGCTTCTCTCCTCCGTGCAATGCCTCATCTGTAATAGGGTATGTATCACACCCATCACCATCATACATGAAGAGATCCGCAGGCGTACGAAGGTAACCGAAGGTCTGGAGAATTGACAAACTTAAGTGGCAGTTGGCAAGGCATATTGCCAGAAAAACATAATTCTAGTTGATTCTTTGTTATGGTCTCATTAATTAATTCATACCCTAGAGCTATGGGATATAAAAAACACCTTGTATACACCGATCGGGTTCCGCTGGGTAAATAAATCCTCAACGCTTTAAATTGTCTGTTAAATTGAAGACATTGGCACCCATTTCTTTCACACAGAAATGATAGGCCATACTCATTTTTTTTTTTACATTTTGCCTAAATTCTGGTCAGCATAACAAGATTTGGGTGACGTTAGCTCAGCACAGAGCACTCATCTGCTCTGCTCTTTTTGGCATAAACATAAAAGCATAATCAGCCTAGAAAGCTCCCACTGGTGGGACTCGGCCTGTGAGAGGGAGTGGGCCGTAATCCACCAAGTGGGCCCACTACGGGTTGGTAGATGTCACATGAATTTTTGGCATTGAATAATAAACGTTGTGGACGCACGAAAAGCCACTTGATGTCTGCGATACTTTTGGTAAAACTTTGCACTTTATTATACTGATTTTAAGGTTTATTATTGTTGGTTCAGTGCGCGGCCAAAAAGAAAAAAAAAAAAAAGACGAATTCATCTCTCTCTCATCTGTCTTAGGTGTCAACGCGAGTGGAGACATTCCAAGACCTGTCTTTACCGATTCCGTCGCGTGAACACCTGGCAGTGATCCGCTGCCAGCAGCCTATCCTCAACCACCACGTGCCACATGGGGCTCAGGAGTCATGGGTCAGTATCATTAATATCTGTTTGTCGAGCAATAATACCTGTACTATGAAAGACCTTTGCGAGGACAATGCTAACGCTGGTGACGTGGCTGAATTCTGGTCAAAACTCGACTCCTCATCTCTACCTACTATATTTCTTTAGCTGTGCCCGACAGGGTCCACGATTGTTCCTAAGCAAATGTTTACCATCTAAGCACATGCATTGTGGAATGCAATAAAGTATTGAGAATTGAGTACTTACTCATATATTATTTTGATCATCACTATAGACGTCAGTTTATTGTGCGTTAAAATAACGCCTTCCAGTGATAGTATCTAGGAAATAGATGTTGTTTAAAAAATCCACAAATATTGACATTTAAACAATAACTCAAAGAGCTGCTACGTCATTTTATACACGACACGTTTTCCGTCTGTACGCTGGTCAGTCAGTCATTGACATTCAATGACTGACTGAATATATTAATACTACAGCATGATGTATAAATGAGGTAAAACGTTTATTCAGGCCATTATCGACCTAATCATCATTTCCCAAATTCCCATCATTATCACGTGGCATATAACTTTAAATCATTGACATAAGGTTCAATTTGCTATAATTTAAGCACTCCCTTGAAATTCATAACTATACTAGGAATTAACACAGTTTATTTAATCAGGTGTGGTGGCTACTAAGCTGGCTGCGGTCGTGGTTCTACGGGCCGGTGGTGTCCCTACAAGACTGTCTCGCGGCCTTCTTCAGTGCTGATGAACTCAAAGGCGATAATATGTACAGGTTAGTACGTTGGCCAATGTTTTGCTGAAAAATTGCCAGTACCCAAACTCTTAAGAAAATCTATAGTTAAGGTGGACCCAGTGTCAGGTTGTATCTTGACCTGCAAATCCAACCGCACAACCAACCAACCTGACACTGACCTGCAAATTGCAAAAAACCTAAGAAAACTTGAATTTCGTGAGCTACCTTTGCGGATCCTTGTGCTTATTTATCCTCCAGAGACTTTTAATACAATCCGTCTTTAAACTGGACCTGAGGACACTATTGTTATAAGTACATTATTTTCACTCTTTTATTTTGTTTTTTCTATTTGTGTTTCCGAACTGTGTCCAAATAAATGTTATTCTTTATGTATTTCTTTTCATTTGAAGGCCAATTCTCGTACTTAAAAAACGTACGCGTTCAAGTCGCTTTCCGTCAAACTTGTCAAAATTGTTGGTAAATGTTAATAAAAAAAAAAAAAAAATGTAGTTTTGACAGATTGCGAATGAAATGCGAATGCGAACGTTCTTAAAAATACGGGAATTGCCCCCTCTTTCAAAAGTTAATGTTTCTGTTATTTCTATATTAACTAGGTTCAAATTCATGCCATAATCTTGCTGTTGCAAGATTATGGCATGAATTTGAACTCGTAATTATTATAGTCACTTACATTCATTTTCATGTCACGTTCACATCTTTGCCATCATTATAGTATCCTATTGACTGCACTTTTTTCACTAAGGGCGGATTCGACCAAATAGGAATAATTTTAAATCAAAATTTACTCGGAAGAGAAGGCCGAGTAAATTTTGATTTTTTGACAGTTTCTCCATACGAAAACTGTCAGAAGTAAATCCTATTCCGCGGATAAAATTGATTCCTGTTGGGTCGAATCCGCCCTAAGCTGACGTATGTTTTTTTTGTATATTTTACCAACTTATTTTAACGCTGTACTCTCCTCACAGTTGCTCCCGCTGCAATAAACTCCGCAACGGCGTCAAGATGTCAGGCGTGGTCCGTCTACCGGAAGTGCTATGTGTTCACCTGAAGCGCTTCCGGCACGAGCTCATGTTCAGCGCCAAGGTCGGCGCACGAGTCTCCTTCCCCATCAACGATCTTAACATGGCCCCGTATACGCATAAAGGTAACTTTATATTGGAATAGAGTATGAATATACATGTTCAAATTAAATTATCTAGCCAAACTTCATAGTCGTATTGGGCATCGACATCAAATCAATCTGCCTAGCCTTTTCAAAATCAAAAGCTTTTGTCCCTTGAAACTGACTTTTGTCGGGTATAACGCCTTTTCTTTACGTGACGACTTCTGCCAGTTTACTCCTACCGCAAGCCGCGTTAAACAATTTCGTTCCAAAAACCTATAATTTCTCATAGTTCTCGTGTCCCGCGGCCGTTGACTCAGAGCAGAGTTGATATCCATACCAGTCACTTCTGTGAAGTCTCGCCAGTTACTTTATCACCATGGACCATATCAGCTTCACTTACAGATAATTTATAATATAGAAAGCGAGCGATCAATGAACCTGTTCTGCATAGAATGTTGCCCATGCGCTCCGAGAACTCAACTCACAATAGCAACAAAATTTCCCAAAAAGTATATTTACTCCATTTCTCCCAGACTGCACATCAAAAATAACTCGCTACGAGCTGTGCGCGGTGATCTGCCACGCGGGCACGGCGGGCGGCGGGCACTACACGTGCGTGGCCCGCAATGGCCGCGCGTGGTACACCTTCGACGACCACTGTGTGCAGCCCCTGCCCTACCATCATCTGCCACACTGCGAGGCTTATGTGCTGTTTTATAGGTAACTACAATTTTACAATCTCATATTCATGAACAAAAAATAATAGAATAGTCAGCGGTATTAAAGCACCATCATAACTTCAGTTTTAATCAATTTGACCAATGTATAGGGACGTGGAGTAATAAGAACAGTTTTCTGGCTAATTCTGATGTACTGAGTTTAAAGGCCAACAGGAGGGCATGGCAAGGGATTAAAATGTTTACCAACGGACATTCAAACGTATCGATATAGAAATACGACATAAATTGCTATGGTTTTAAATGATGCCGTGGCATCGAAAGGTATTTCATTGCACGGCATTGAAAGACGCGCCCCGGACTCCCGCGGCGGGATGCCGTGGCGTGAGGTGGGGGGAAAAGAAGCGGGGGATGCACAGCATGTTCACCCGCGTCTCTGACAGTGTAGGAGAATTTATATCATGCTTTATCGGCGGCTAGTGTGCGCTGACTGACGTCAAAATCCTTTGCCGTCCCGTCCCCGTCTTTATAGAGTAAGTCTGGTTCACGCGAAACGCTTTTCCATAAGTGTGTATATGTTTATCCAGTTCTAACCGTAGTCTCATTATGAGTTTTAAAATTGCGTTATTAATAATGATAAATGTATTTGTAGGAAAGTGAACCCCCAAATGGTAACGTTACGACAGAAGGCAGCTGAAATATTAGAGTCAACGAGCGTCGAGTCGAACGATATCAAGTTCTACATCTCCAAGCAGTGGATCAACAAGTAAGATCTGATTAATTTATGATCTGATTATTTTTTATTTCTTTGTTTATGAACAGAAGGTTACCCAAAACAAACGACAATATTTCTTATGCTCAGTGTTCGTGTATAGTCTGTTCCAAAAATATCTGATGAAAACTGTAAAGACGATTTTCATTTGGCAATGAAGGTTCATTTTATACCCTCAATTTTCTTCAATAACAATGTAATAATGTTCATAAAATATTTCAGTAGTTAGACATGAAGTTGAAACCTAAATACTTGTGAATGTGTTGCTAGTGAGAGATTGCATTAGAATTTAACCCGAACAGGATTTGTTTACACTATCTTCAAATACTTTTAGAAGAGACCATACGTCAAAGTTTACCGTTTTGTGTCTCGTGCTATCTTCATTTATTTAGCTAACGAAAAATCATGAAATTTCCACGGCCAAAAACAAAAAAACATGAACCACGCAGCACTAACGCGCTTCAAAGGGGGACTTTGTCATTGTTTTTATACTTTTGACTGACTACCCACCAGATTCAACACCTGGGCGGAGCCAGGACCCATAGACAACAGCGACTTCGTGTGCTGGCACGGCGGCGTGCGGCCCGACCGCGCGCCGCACCTGCACCACCTCGCCGCGCTCGTGCCGCAACCTCTGTGGGAGTTCCTTTACCTGCAGTGAGTATACATAGACAACGGCGGCGTGCGGCTGACCGCGCGCCGCACCTGCACCACCTCGCCGCGCTCGTGCCGCAACCTCTGTGGGAGTTCCTTTACCTGCAGTGAGTATACATAGACAACGGCGGCGTGCGGCTGACCGCGCGCCGCACCTGCACCACCTCGCCGCGCTCGTGCCGCAACCTCTGTGGGAGTTCCTTTACCTGCAGTGAGTATACATAGACAACGGCGGCGTGCGGCTGACCGCGCGCCGCACCTGCACCACCTCGCCGCGCTCGTGCCGCAACCTCTGTGGGAGTTCCTTTACCTGCAGTGAGTATACATAGACAACGGCGGCGTGCGGCTGACCGCGCGCCGCACCTGCACCACCTCGCCGCGCTCGTGCCGCAACCTCTGTGGGAGTTCCTTTACCTGCAGTGAGTATACATAGACAACGGCGGCGTGCGGCTGACCGCGCGCCGCACCTGCACCACCTCGCCGCGCTCGTGCCGCAACCTCTGTGGGAGTTCCTTTACCTGCAGTGAGTATACATAGACAACGGCGGCGTGCGGCTGACCGCGCGCCGCACCTGCACCACCTCGCCGCGCTCGTGCCGCAACCTCTGTGGGAGTTCCTTTACCTGCAGTGAGTATACATAGACAACGGCGGCGTGCGGCTGACCGCGCGCCGCACCTGCACCACCTCGCCGCGCTCGTGCCGCAACCTCTGTGGGAGTTCCTTTACCTGCAGTGAGTATACATAGACAACGGCGGCGTGCGGCTGACCGCGCGCCGCACCTGCACCACCTCGCCGCGCTCGTGCCGCAACCTCTGTGGGAGTTCCTTTACCTGCAGTGAGTATACATAGACAACGGCGGCGTGCGGCTGACCGCGCGCCGCACCTGCACCACCTCGCCGCGCTCGTGCCGCAACCTCTGTGGGAGTTCCTTTACCTGCAGTGAGTATACATAGACAACGGCGGCGTGCGGCTGACCGCGCGCCGCACCTGCACCACCTCGCCGCGCTCGTGCCGCAACCTCTGTGGGAGTTCCTTTACCTGCAGTGAGTATACATAGACAACGGCGGCGTGCGGCTGACCGCGCGCCGCACCTGCACCACCTCGCCGCGCTCGTGCCGCAACCTCTGTGGGAGTTCCTTTACCTGCAGTGAGTATACATAGACAACGGCGGCGTGCGGCTGACCGCGCGCCGCACCTGCACCACCTCGCCGCGCTCGTGCCGCAACCTCTGTGGGAGTTCCTTTACCTGCAGTGAGTATACATAGACAACGGCGGCGTGCGGCTGACCGCGCGCCGCACCTGCACCACCTCGCCGCGCTCGTGCCGCAACCTCTGTGGGAGTTCCTTTACCTGCAGTGAGTATACATAGACAACGGCGGCGTGCGGCTGACCGCGCGCCGCACCTGCACCACCTCGCCGCGCTCGTGCCGCAACCTCTGTGGGAGTTCCTTTACCTGCAGTGAGTATACATAGACAACGGCGGCGTGCGGCTGACCGCGCGCCGCACCTGCACCACCTCGCCGCGCTCGTGCCGCAACCTCTGTGGGAGTTCCTTTACCTGCAGTGAGTATACATAGACAACGGCGGCGTGCGGCTGACCGCGCGCCGCACCTGCACCACCTCGCCGCGCTCGTGCCGCAACCTCTGTGGGAGTTCCTTTACCTGCAGTGAGTATACATAGACAACGGCGGCGTGCGGCTGACCGCGCGCCGCACCTGCACCACCTCGCCGCGCTCGTGCCGCAACCTCTGTGGGAGTTCCTTTACCTGCAGTGAGTATACATAGACAACGGCGGCGTGCGGCTGACCGCGCGCCGCACCTGCACCACCTCGCCGCGCTCGTGCCGCAACCTCTGTGGGAGTTCCTTTACCTGCAGTGAGTATACATAGACAACGGCGGCGTGCGGCTGACCGCGCGCCGCACCTGCACCACCTCGCCGCGCTCGTGCCGCAACCTCTGTGGGAGTTCCTTTACCTGCAGTGAGTATACATAGACAACGGCGGCGTGCGGCTGACCGCGCGCCGCACCTGCACCACCTCGCCGCGCTCGTGCCGCAACCTCTGTGGGAGTTCCTTTACCTGCAGTGAGTATACATAGACAACGGCGGCGTGCGGCTGACCGCGCGCCGCACCTGCACCACCTCGCCGCGCTCGTGCCGCAACCTCTGTGGGAGTTCCTTTACCTGCAGTGAGTATACATAGACAACGGCGGCGTGCGGCTGACCGCGCGCCGCACCTGCACCACCTCGCCGCGCTCGTGCCGCAACCTCTGTGGGAGTTCCTTTACCTGCAGTGAGTATACATAGACAACGGCGGCGTGCGGCTGACCGCGCGCCGCACCTGCACCACCTCGCCGCGCTCGTGCCGCAACCTCTGTGGGAGTTCCTTTACCTGCAGTGAGTATACATAGACAACGGCGGCGTGCGGCTGACCGCGCGCCGCACCTGCACCACCTCGCCGCGCTCGTGCCGCAACCTCTGTGGGAGTTCCTTTACCTGCAGTGAGTATACATAGACAACGGCGGCGTGCGGCTGACCGCGCGCCGCACCTGCACCACCTCGCCGCGCTCGTGCCGCAACCTCTGTGGGAGTTCCTTTACCTGCAGTGAGTATACATAGACAACGGCGGCGTGCGGCTGACCGCGCGCCGCACCTGCACCACCTCGCCGCGCTCGTGCCGCAACCTCTGTGGGAGTTCCTTTACCTGCAGTGAGTATACATAGACAACGGCGGCGTGCGGCTGACCGCGCGCCGCACCTGCACCACCTCGCCGCGCTCGTGCCGCAACCTCTGTGGGAGTTCCTTTACCTGCAGTGAGTATACATAGACAACGGCGGCGTGCGGCTGACCGCGCGCCGCACCTGCACCACCTCGCCGCGCTCGTGCCGCAACCTCTGTGGGAGTTCCTTTACCTGCAGTGAGTATACATAGACAACGGCGGCGTGCGGCTGACCGCGCGCCGCACCTGCACCACCTCGCCGCGCTCGTGCCGCAACCTCTGTGGGAGTTCCTTTACCTGCAGTGAGTATACATAGACAACGGCGGCGTGCGGCTGACCGCGCGCCGCACCTGCACCACCTCGCCGCGCTCGTGCCGCAACCTCTGTGGGAGTTCCTTTACCTGCAGTGAGTATACATAGACAACGGCGGCGTGCGGCTGACCGCGCGCCGCACCTGCACCACCTCGCCGCGCTCGTGCCGCAACCTCTGTGGGAGTTCCTTTACCTGCAGTGAGTATACATAGACAACGGCGGCGTGCGGCTGACCGCGCGCCGCACCTGCACCACCTCGCCGCGCTCGTGCCGCAACCTCTGTGGGAGTTCCTTTACCTGCAGTGAGTATACATAGACAACGGCGGCGTGCGGCTGACCGCGCGCCGCACCTGCACCACCTCGCCGCGCTCGTGCCGCAACCTCTGTGGGAGTTCCTTTACCTGCAGTGAGTATACATAGACAACGGCGGCGTGCGGCTGACCGCGCGCCGCACCTGCACCACCTCGCCGCGCTCGTGCCGCAACCTCTGTGGGAGTTCCTTTACCTGCAGTGAGTATACATAGACAACGGCGGCGTGCGGCTGACCGCGCGCCGCACCTGCACCACCTCGCCGCGCTCGTGCCGCAACCTCTGTGGGAGTTCCTTTACCTGCAGTGAGTATACATAGACAACGGCGGCGTGCGGCTGACCGCGCGCCGCACCTGCACCACCTCGCCGCGCTCGTGCCGCAACCTCTGTGGGAGTTCCTTTACCTGCAGTGAGTATACATAGACAACGGCGGCGTGCGGCTGACCGCGCGCCGCACCTGCACCACCTCGCCGCGCTCGTGCCGCAACCTCTGTGGGAGTTCCTTTACCTGCAGTGAGTATACATAGACAACGGCGGCGTGCGGCTGACCGCGCGCCGCACCTGCACCACCTCGCCGCGCTCGTGCCGCAACCTCTGTGGGAGTTCCTTTACCTGCAGTGAGTATACATAGACAACGGCGGCGTGCGGCTGACCGCGCGCCGCACCTGCACCACCTCGCCGCGCTCGTGCCGCAACCTCTGTGGGAGTTCCTTTACCTGCAGTGAGTATACATAGACAACGGCGGCGTGCGGCTGACCGCGCGCCGCACCTGCACCACCTCGCCGCGCTCGTGCCGCAACCTCTGTGGGAGTTCCTTTACCTGCAGTGAGTATACATAGACAACGGCGGCGTGCGGCTGACCGCGCGCCGCACCTGCACCACCTCGCCGCGCTCGTGCCGCAACCTCTGTGGGAGTTCCTTTACCTGCAGTGAGTATACATAGACAACGGCGGCGTGCGGCTGACCGCGCGCCGCACCTGCACCACCTCGCCGCGCTCGTGCCGCAACCTCTGTG
Source organism: Eupsilia transversa (assembly GCA_914767815.1). Lineage (NCBI taxonomy): Eukaryota > Metazoa > Arthropoda > Insecta > Lepidoptera > Noctuidae > Eupsilia > Eupsilia transversa. Next base: position 6,844,910 of record OU611894.1, on the reverse strand, counting down.
GGAGTTCCTTTACCTGCAGTGAGTATACATAGACAACGGCGGCGTGCGGCTGACCGCGCGCCGCACCTGCACCACCTCGCCGCGCTCGTGCCGCAACCTCTGTGGGAGTTCCTTTACCTGCAGTGAGTATACATAGACAACGGCGGCGTGCGGCTGACCGCGCGCCGCACCTGCACCACCTCGCCGCGCTCGTGCCGCAACCTCTGTGGGAGTTCCTTTACCTGCAGTGAGTATACATAGACAACGGCGGCGTGCGGCTGACCGCGCGCCGCACCTGCACCACCTCGCCGCGCTCGTGCCGCAACCTCTGTGGGAGTTCCTTTACCTGCAGTGAGTATACATAGACAACGGCGGCGTGCGGCTGACCGCGCGCCGCACCTGCACCACCTCGCCGCGCTCGTGCCGCAACCTCTGTGGGAGTTCCTTTACCTGCAGTGAGTATACATAGACAACGGCGGCGTGCGGCTGACCGCGCGCCGCACCTGCACCACCTCGCCGCGCTCGTGCCGCAACCTCTGTGGGAGTTCCTTTACCTGCAGTGAGTATACATAGACAACGGCGGCGTGCGGCTGACCGCGCGCCGCACCTGCACCACCTCGCCGCGCTCGTGCCGCAACCTCTGTGGGAGTTCCTTTACCTGCAGTGAGTATACATAGACAACGGCGGCGTGCGGCTGACCGCGCGCCGCACCTGCACCACCTCGCCGCGCTCGTGCCGCAACCTCTGTGGGAGTTCCTTTACCTGCAGTGAGTATACATAGACAACGGCGGCGTGCGGCTGACCGCGCGCCGCACCTGCACCACCTCGCCGCGCTCGTGCCGCAACCTCTGTGGGAGTTCCTTTACCTGCAGTGAGTATACATAGACAACGGCGGCGTGCGGCTGACCGCGCGCCGCACCTGCACCACCTCGCCGCGCTCGTGCCGCAACCTCTGTGGGAGTTCCTTTACCTGCAGTGAGTATACATAGACAACGGCGGCGTGCGGCTGACCGCGCGCCGCACCTGCACCACCTCGCCGCGCTCGTGCCGCAACCTCTGTGGGAGTTCCTTTACCTGCAGTGAGTATACATAGACAACGGCGGCGTGCGGCTGACCGCGCGCCGCACCTGCACCACCTCGCCGCGCTCGTGCCGCAACCTCTGTGGGAGTTCCTTTACCTGCAGTGAGTATACATAGACAACGGCGGCGTGCGGCTGACCGCGCGCCGCACCTGCACCACCTCGCCGCGCTCGTGCCGCAACCTCTGTGGGAGTTCCTTTACCTGCAGTGAGTATACATAGACAACGGCGGCGTGCGGCTGACCGCGCGCCGCACCTGCACCACCTCGCCGCGCTCGTGCCGCAACCTCTGTGGGAGTTCCTTTACCTGCAGTGAGTATACATAGACAACGGCGGCGTGCGGCTGACCGCGCGCCGCACCTGCACCACCTCGCCGCGCTCGTGCCGCAACCTCTGTGGGAGTTCCTTTACCTGCAGTGAGTATACATAGACAACGGCGGCGTGCGGCTGACCGCGCGCCGCACCTGCACCACCTCGCCGCGCTCGTGCCGCAACCTCTGTGGGAGTTCCTTTACCTGCAGTGAGTATACATAGACAACGGCGGCGTGCGGCTGACCGCGCGCCGCACCTGCACCACCTCGCCGCGCTCGTGCCGCAACCTCTGTGGGAGTTCCTTTACCTGCAGTGAGTATACATAGACAACGGCGGCGTGCGGCTGACCGCGCGCCGCACCTGCACCACCTCGCCGCGCTCGTGCCGCAACCTCTGTGGGAGTTCCTTTACCTGCAGTGAGTATACATAGACAACGGCGGCGTGCGGCTGACCGCGCGCCGCACCTGCACCACCTCGCCGCGCTCGTGCCGCAACCTCTGTGGGAGTTCCTTTACCTGCAGTGAGTATACATAGACAACGGCGGCGTGCGGCTGACCGCGCGCCGCACCTGCACCACCTCGCCGCGCTCGTGCCGCAACCTCTGTGGGAGTTCCTTTACCTGCAGTGAGTATACATAGACAACGGCGGCGTGCGGCTGACCGCGCGCCGCACCTGCACCACCTCGCCGCGCTCGTGCCGCAACCTCTGTGGGAGTTCCTTTACCTGCAGTGAGTATACATAGACAACGGCGGCGTGCGGCTGACCGCGCGCCGCACCTGCACCACCTCGCCGCGCTCGTGCCGCAACCTCTGTGGGAGTTCCTTTACCTGCAGTGAGTATACATAGACAACGGCGGCGTGCGGCTGACCGCGCGCCGCACCTGCACCACCTCGCCGCGCTCGTGCCGCAACCTCTGTGGGAGTTCCTTTACCTGCAGTGAGTATACATAGACAACGGCGGCGTGCGGCTGACCGCGCGCCGCACCTGCACCACCTCGCCGCGCTCGTGCCGCAACCTCTGTGGGAGTTCCTTTACCTGCAGTGAGTATACATAGACAACGGCGGCGTGCGGCTGACCGCGCGCCGCACCTGCACCACCTCGCCGCGCTCGTGCCGCAACCTCTGTGGGAGTTCCTTTACCTGCAGTGAGTATACATAGACAACGGCGGCGTGCGGCTGACCGCGCGCCGCACCTGCACCACCTCGCCGCGCTCGTGCCGCAACCTCTGTGGGAGTTCCTTTACCTGCAGTGAGTATACATAGACAACGGCGGCGTGCGGCTGACCGCGCGCCGCACCTGCACCACCTCGCCGCGCTCGTGCCGCAACCTCTGTGGGAGTTCCTTTACCTGCAGTGAGTATACATAGACAACGGCGGCGTGCGGCTGACCGCGCGCCGCACCTGCACCACCTCGCCGCGCTCGTGCCGCAACCTCTGTGGGAGTTCCTTTACCTGCAGTGAGTATACATAGACAACGGCGACTTCGTGTGCTGGCACGGCGGCGTGCGGCCCGACCTTTATTTTTCCATAGATATTTTTACGCTTATTTTAATATAAGTTTACTTTTAAATCGTAGTAATTAATATATTGCAAAGGATAATAAACTTTATGTTTGAGTGTTAAGGTTTATAATCCAGTGTTAAGTAGTATCCATGATGTTCCAGCTTCGGCGGCGGGCCGGCGGTGTCGCACGTGCACGAGTGCGGCGTGTGCGCGCGCGCCGCACAGCGCCTGCGCACGCGCCGCGCGCGGGAACTGGCCGCCTTCTGCGAACTGCACGCGAGCTTCCAGGTATACATTACCAGTGTTTATGAGAACTTTAGATCCTCTCTCTTTGATAATAATAAATTATGTAAATGATTCTCGATCATCATATTCTATAAAATTATTCAATTTTTTAATTGTATTTCCTATGCATGCCTGAATTGACGTCCATGGATGTGGATTGGATTGAATTTCACCTGTGCCGTTTAATACTTGCTCATTCAGATACACCTCTGCCTAACCTTTCGGGGAAAACAGGTGTGATGTTGTGTATTATTAATTATTATGTTAATGTGTTTGTGTGTGTGTTATCTATATAAGGTGCTATAAAAATATCTGCCACGGCTTTAAGAGGGTGCATCCTAAAAGTTGGCAACGTCGTAAATAGCTGTCAAATATTTACCTGTTTCGATTAATTTGGAAATAATACTGTATGGAAATAAGAAATGTGGCTAACCAATTGACTAGAATATTAATAATGAATTGCAATTATAACATTGAATTTGATGTTGTACCCGTTTTAGGTGAAAAAAAGGCATTTGGAAAGTTACCAAATACTTTTTGTACATCTAAAACTAACTATTCGGTGTTACGATATTAATTATTGCATTTCATAATCAATATTCTAGTTCGCTAGTTAGCCACATTTTTTATTTCCATACAGAAATATTATCAAATTAATCAAAACAGCGAAATATTTGACATCTATTTGCGACGTTGCCAACTTTCAGAATAAACCCTCTTAATGAGAGGTAGTATTGTGTTTAAAGATAACAATAGTGAAGAAATTTCGTACCCCGGCACAGTTAAATCAATTTGAGAAAATAAAGTAGTTAAATAAACATTGACTCTACTCTGCATAACGTGGTTCACAAATTACGCGCGAAGTGCACTTCGTCAATGAAAACAACTGCTATCTCTTTCCATCTGTTCTGTGAATGAAACCTGAAATCAGCCGACTAGTTCGTCACTTGCAAATTTATACGTACAATTTTTTGTATGAAAAAAAATATGACACATGATCAATAATTTATCTTTACTATTGTAATCTATAAACACAATACTATCTCCCATTGCTGCCGTGACAGATATTTTTATAGCACCTTATATATTAATACGTAAAGCAAAAACTTTATATTATACCCCTTTTTACGAAAAATTACTCGGATGGAGGAATATGAAATTTGGCACATTTAAAGTTTATATTGAGAAGGAGTGCAAAAAGCTAATATTGTTATATAATATGCAATAGAAATAAATTAAAAAAACATTACACACTACCATGTGTTTGACACAAGGTGGCTACCTTAGAAGAAGAATCACATGACAGCATGGAATTTGTATTTGCTATTCAACTTAAAATTTTAATTAATTATGGTCGAATATCGACATATTCGTTACTCATTATAGGTAATTAATAAGCGCTGTTCCCTCCTGCCGTAACCATCTTGGTATCAGGCCAATACTTTGAAAATGGCAGAACTTATTCGCAATTGTTCTTGGTACCAAAACCAGAGACGGTTTTTTTTTTTGCAAACTTTTAACCTACCTCCCACTCACAGGAACAAGAACGACCCCACGCGATCTACGGCATCAGCATGCACTGGTTCCGGCAGTGGCAAGCGTTTGTACGCAACAAGACACAACAGCCGCCGCCACCTGTCGATAACTCCGGCATCGTCAGCAAACAGGTACACACACCCTACTGTACAGAGTACTCCGGCATCGTCAGCAAACAGGTACACACACCCTACTGTACAGAGTACTCCGGCATCGTCAGCAAACAGGTACACACACCCTACTGTACAGAGTACTCCGGCATCGTCAGCAAACAGGTACACACACCCTACTGTACAGAGTACTCCGGCATCGTCAGCAAACAGGTACACACACTCTACTGTACAGAGTACTCCGGCATCGCCAGCAAACAGGTACACACACCCTACTGTACAGAGTACTCCGGCATCGCCAGCAAACAGGTACACACACCCTACTGGATAGAGTACTCCGGCATCGTCAGCAAACAGGTACACACACCCTACTGTACAGAGTACTCCGGCATCGTCAGCAAACAGGTACACACACCCTACTGTACAGAGTACTCCGGCATCGTCAGCAAACAGGTACACACACCCTACTGTACAGAGTACTCCGGCATCGTCAGCAAACAGGTACACACACCCTACTGTACAGAGTACTCCGGCATCGTCAGCAAACAGGTACACACACCCTACTGGATAGAGTACTCCGGCATCGTCAGCAAACAGGTACACACACCCTACTGTACAGAGTACTCCGGCATCGTCAGCAAACAGGTACACACACCCTACTGTACAGAGTACTCCGGCATCGTCAGCAAACAGGTACACACACCCTACTGTACAGAGTACTCCGGCATCGTCAGCAAACAGGTACACACACCCTACTGTACAGAGTACTCCGGCATCGTCAGCAAACAGGTACACACACCCTACTGTACAGAGTACTCCGGCATCGTCAGCAAACAGGTACACACACCCTACTGTACAGAGTACTCCGGCATCGTCAGCAAACAGGTACACACACCCTACTGTACAGAGTACTCCGGCATCGTCAGCAAACAGGTACACACACCCTACTGTACAGAGTACTCCGGCATCGTCAGCAAACAGGTACACACACCCTACTGTACAGAGTACTCCGGCATCGTCAGCAAACAGGTACACACACCCTACTGTACAGAGTACTCCGGCATCGTCAGCAAACAGGTACACACACCCTACTGTACAGAGTACTCCGGCATCGTCAGCAAACAGGTACACACTCCCTACTGTACAGAGTACTCTGGCATCATCAGCAACAAGACACAACAGCCGAGGTCTTCCCTCTGACAAATATTGAACTTGTAAACAAATGTGTTACATTATTTAACAGAACCATCTCGACCAGGTGAACTTTCAATAAGACAACAAAAACCTAACTAACACGACGTTAATTCAAGGGCTTCTGTTTTTTTTTTAAATAACTTGCTTCAAATCCTTATTCTGTGTTTTAAATGTTTCAATAAACATTTCCAGGAAATCGACGGCACTACAACACTCACAATCAAACCAGGCTCCGACCACGCCCAGCTCAGCGAGGAGCTGTGGCGGTTCTTCACCAGCATCTACGGCGGCGGGCCCGAAGTGCGCCTCAAGTCACCCACCAACACCGCACAAGTCACGCTCACCGACAAAGACAAGACATTCGACGCACGACGCCTTTCCCGCAAATATTCCGAGTCGGACAAGGAGGAGTACTGCACCAAATCAACTTCAGAAATGAACATCAGAGATAGCCTACACGGAGAACTGCAGAAGAACCAATCCCTCCAAAACATTAACCGGCGACACAAAGTCAAATCAGCCGCGGAATCCGACGAAGATGTCACGTACAGGCGAACTAGCTTCCAGTACAAACGAACAGAGACCAACGGGAACTATCAGGACTCAGACGATGATGACATGGACGTGAGCCCCCCACGCAACTCGGTTTACGTGAACACAGTGCGAATGGAAAATGGCGTCGATAGCTCCGACCATGACGCCAACGATAACCCCGTACTCCACAAGAAGAACGCTGACAAACTTACTGACACCGAACTACCAAATCTAGATAGTATATCGCTTAAAAGCAAACCCTCAAAAAGCGGCAAAGTGAGAAAAATTAAAAGACGGACAGTGAAATGATTCTTTCTCGCTTGCCAGTTTGTTTACAGGCTGAGGCGACGGGTCGCGTCAGCTCGCAAAGACTACGTTTAGAAACGTTTGAATTATCGAACATTCCTTTTTTTTTCGGTGACTGGTGTTTAAAATACGTGCATTTATAGGTTGGATGAACCTTAAAACTCTGGGACTCTTTGGTCTCTGTCTGTTTCGTAAAAACGATATTTTTCTAAAGCATTATAATATTTAAACCTGCGGCCTCCGCGCCCGGCTACCGGGAGGGTGTTAGTATTTTTAGTACAATTTTAATTTAGTTCAAATTCAGGTATAGAAAAATTAGATACTTGAATAAAAATGATGTTATATGTGGAATAATCATCGAACTTGTATATTTACAATAATGAATGTATATCTGTGTAAAATTCAAATGAAGTTAACCATAACACCTGTAAGTGTATAGAAATTTCGTGTTTATAGATAGACTATTATCCTGACTGCATTTCTTGCGTTTCCTCTTGTTTACCGTGGATTAGGTATTTATTTTGTTATTTCTGGTTCTAAGTCTGTGTTATTTGTTAAAGAATTGATCAGCAATAAAATATATTTCATCTATATTGGCTGCATACACTTGTTTTATTCTTTTGAGGTTATACTGTCATGTAATTAGGTAAATGTACAGGCAAATCCTTGGTATCAGTGTAGTATCTATAGCTTAGACTGACGCATCGTCGTCACGTGTAATTTCAACAGTCTAGCCTAGTGTGGCTGACTCTGGCTTGGCCACCATCAGGGATTTTAATTTTGATAACACAAATATTTAGTCGCTAATTAGTCGAAATTAGTCGCCAAATATCAGATTTAGTCGGTCACTGGTTCAAAAGTTAGAAGGGTTTATAGGTGGCCGATCTGGAGAGAGTCTCCCCAGCTTGGCCACATTTATATCTCAAAAACTAGGATACCTAACGAAGATCTGTTTTCTCCCAGATTTAGTCGCTAATTAGTCGAAATTAGTCGCCAAAAATCAGAATTAGTCGATCACTGGTTCAAAAGTTAGAAGGATTTATAGGTGGCCGATCTGGAGAGACTCTCCCCGGCTTGGCCACATTTATATCTCAAAAACTGGGGCACCTAACGAAGATCTGTTTTCTCCCAGATTTAGTCGCTAATTGGTCGAAATTAGTCGCCGAGTCACAGATTTAGTTGGTGTGTAATTAAAAAGATATTAAAGTAATAAATTTCTCCATACATTGGTACAAGCAAGTACAAAACACTTTAAGTTTGGCCAAATGGTGTCATATTAGGTATTAGATACCTAATATATATATATAGATAGGTATATACATCTTTGATTTAAGAGCGCTGGGTCCCCGTGCTAGCATAGTATTAGGTAGATACATCATATATTCTTATTTGGCAACAGAAGTTTTATTATTCTAACGTAATTTAGGCCTTAACATTATAATTTGGTAAAACAGTTGTATGCGACTGTACATCTTGACACCAAATAGGCCAAGAGCCAGGTGTAATGTTTTCAAAGAAAATTAACCTACTCTAACATAGCAATTTATAACATAAACAAAATTATTTAATTGAGAATTTATATCTCTCTGACATTTCTAATGACTTTAGACCGATAAAACGAGAAGTATATTACACATATTAACAGAAATATTTTTATCTTGGCAATTTTTCGTTATCTTTTCGATCTAGCTCTTGGACTATACCTTAAAAGTTGAACTCATTTTATCTTCTAAACTAAGACCCGACTAAATCTGTGAATCGGCGACTAATTTCGACTAATTAGCGACTAAATCTGGGAGAAAACAGATCTTCGTTAGGTATCCTAGTTTTTGAGATATAAATGTGGTCAAGCCGGGGAGAGTCTCTCCAGATCGGCCACCTATAAATCCTTCTAACTTTTGAAACAGTGATCGACTAATTCTGATTTTTGGTGACTAATTTCGACTAATTAGCGACTAAATCTGGGAGAAAACAGATCTTCGTTAGGTATCCTAGTTTTTGAGATATAAATGTGGCCAAGCTGGGGAGACTCTCCAGATCGGCCACCTATAAACCCTTCTAACTTTTGAACCAGTGACCGACTAAATCTGATATTTGGCGACTAATTTCGACTAATTAGCGACTAAATATTTGTGTTATTCAAATTAAAATCCCTGATGGTGGCCAAGCCAGAGTCAGCCACACTCTAGCCTATAATGAATTAGAGAAATAGCCCAAAACTAGACATTCAAAGGTCATCAACCCGTGAAATAGCAACGTCATTGATGAAATAGATACTTACAGTTGACGCTCGCATAGTTTTTTATTTCCTTTAGATGGTAAATTATGGCAGTTTAATACCGACAATTGAGTAATAATGTAGGTAGTGTGACAAGATGATTTATTGCTAACGAGTGTTTAGCTTCAATATATTTTCTTATTATATTGTCTACTATTATTTTTTTCTATATTTTAAAATAACTGTCCAAAGTAATTATGATTTCTGAGAAGAATTACATACATTAAAATATAATAATTGCTCCGGAAACAACTTTAAAAAAAACCATGGAACATAGACAATCCTGAAAAACGGGTAGGCGGGAAAACAAAACAAAATGGATGTTCCAAATATTTATTACAATGAAGACCATTACATCATGTTATTATAAACCAGGTACAATGTTTATAATTTATTATCATTAATCCTGCGAGGGAAAATTGTATGTGTTAGTAGATACTGTCAATTTAAGGCTTTGTTTGCTGAAAATCAAGATTTACGTTCGTTAAGCTCGCAAGGGGTTCTGAAGTACAGTCAGCAACGAAAGTCAAGTGTCAGATGCTATAAATATCAATAGCGTCAACTACAAGGTATAAGAGGGTAGTTTCTTGCTAACGCCAGCCACTTATTTAAGTTATACAGTGTGTTCGATCACCCGGTTTGCCCTCTTATGGAAATAGTTCGTAAATCTTAATTTTCAACATAATATTATAAATCTGAAACGTTACGTTCTTTTTTTAAACATTCATTATGTATTACTCCATAAAAGCGTAACAAAAATAGATCATTTCTATTAAAATATCATACGTTTCTAATTTTTTTTTTTTTCATTTTCTAAATCAATAAATCTTGTTTATTTATTATAAGGCCCCTATGTATGTACCAAAATTACGTATATCGTATATCTATTGATCATTTTTTTTATTAATTTTCTTTTTTGCTACGAGTAAGAGAATACTACTAGAAATAATGTTTTGTGCTGTTTTACCACCTTTTTGGTGTTTACAGATGAAAAATTAAGGTAACATTTTACTGCAAGATTCTCATGCAATTATAGAACATCTTTCAGCAATTTTTTTTTCAAAATGCAGTTTTAATAAAGGCATCGTAAATTAAATTCAACATGATTTAAAAACAATATTATTCTATCACTCCCAGCAGCTTCGTTGCTGTAACCAAAACTTACATAGAGAAATTAAAAAAATATTCGAAACTTTACAGATGTAAGCACAAAATAAAAAATATGATAATAATTATGTATTTGGTATTACACAACATAATTTCATTTTTACAAAAATATAAATACAAATGAGTTACACTCATTAAAGATAAAAACTATAAAAACTGGGGGTACATGAAAAAGTTAACAATTATGCATAGATATTCCCCAATTTAAATAAAAAGGTAAACACTTATAGTGTCGCCAAAACAGATAGATTTTATCGTCAATTGACATCTGTTAACTATAAAATGTTAAATAAATAAATACAGGTAATGAACTTTAATATTAAATATTCAAGTTACATGACAACAAAAACGGCCGTACATGGTAGTCTTTGATATGTTAACTATTTTAATAATTATTTTACAATCTAAAAAAAAAATATAAAAATATATTGCATTGTGTCGTTGTATATTTATGTATCAATAATAAAATATGAGGAAAAAGTATAAGCACCGATTTCATCTAATCAGGGCCTAGTAGCCTTATCGTGTAAATTAAATAGTCATTCTTTTCTTTGTTTCCAACGTAAATTAGGCGTTTTTATAGAACTTACATGATAAAGCTTTTTTTCTCATTGTGACAACCTGTTCTGATAAACGTCAGTTATTCCATTGAAAGGTGTAACTAGATGAAACCGGGCGGTATTTATACACTACGTGTTACATTTTGTACTTAGTAGTTTGCACCAATTGCTGTAAAACTATTGTAAATCGTCAGATAGGTAAATATCACTCAGTATAACTGCCTATTTGAGAATATAATGTACTGCTATTGTATATGACTAGTGGTATAAGGGCATAGACTGATTCCGGAAATCGGTTTGTGGTTTGGCTTTAGATTAGAATTAATTGGAAAAGTTCTAAAAGTAAAAATACTTAACAGTTATCACATACCTATATGTATGTGCATACTTTTAATGTTTATGAAAGCTGGCTATTAGGCTTTTGACAATCAGAAACTGGCTCTCAGACTGAATTGAATAAAATAAATAGTTAATACAAAAGAACATCATTCGTAGCTCTACAAACAATTGAAACCAACAAACCGATTTATAACTCAGTCTACAACCTCGGGAAGAATTTAGCAAAAATATTTCCAACAAATACATACAACAGTCTAAAAAACTTAAACATTAACAGTTTCATATAAATTGTATTTATAAAAAACATTTTTGCGGAAATCTTTTCTGATATCTGCATAAAGGAAATATGTAAAATCATCGATATACAACATATATGAAAATTTCTTATTTTTACTTATACCAAATGTGCGATAGGAAAGGTCCTAACATTATTATAGATAAACGTTTTTTTTATTTTTATTTTTTTCTTGTTTTAAAACTCCAGATCTTTCGATTGTAAACTTTGTATTAATTCGATCCGAAAACTATCCAACATTGAACTCAAAGGCCACTCTTATAGAGCACAATAAAATAAAAAGCGAAATTAATAATAATCATACATATTTAAATTGTATATCAATAAAGATTTCGATATGCAGCACACACTTATACATTAAATTAAGACAACAGGTGTTAACTGATTCAACCAGCCCTATGGTCGTGTATTTCTCAAATAGAAAAAAAACTAATTTTCTCACTAACCTAACATAGTACAATTAAATTTCTAGAAAAGAATAAGTTGCATTTGAGGTAGATTAAATTTTTTACAGTCCTATTAACCTAATAGATTAGAATTATTCACATATTCTACATATCAAGCGTGTACATGATCTCACCATAAATGCGCTCCTTGCATTACTAGACGCCGAACATTGACCATTATTATTAAAACCTTTACATTACCGAAAATTATTAAACTTAAATATACTTTAATATGTTATGTGTCAGGAATGAGACTTTCTTTCAAAATACTTAGGACGCTGTCGAAATCGCGGCAAAATTTATAAAGGTATATGCATAATTTAATTAGGAAATACTGTTTATTTACGAAAGACAACTAGGTAATTACTTAAAAACTTTTACAATTTTGTTTAGTGCGATGGAAAGCTCGGAAAAAAGGAATGATCCATATTGTGTAATTGTTTATTTATTTTGCTTCCCAGAATAAGGTTGTTGAACAGCTTGTGTGTTGAAACTTCTAAATGCTGCAAAGTAAATTTAGTTTGTGCTTTTCATATTAATAAGAAGACAAGAAACAACGTATTTTATTTTCTAATATTATTATAACCATCTCGACAGCGCTCTAAAACTAACTGAAATGAACATCGCACGTGCACAACTCGCGATAAGACAACGACAAAAGACTTTAAAACCTCATTAAATTACCGAAATCAATTAATATTATTTTTAAAGTCATGAGCATGTAGACCATCAGGATGTGGGAACCGATTAATTAGCGCCGTGCTATAGATATAGAAAAATTGCAGTTCCAAAAATATGTATGCTCTGTTTGGAGATTATCTGGACGCAATTCTAAAACTGTTCAAACCATGTCTGAAGTCTTTTTTCATTCGAGCATAGTTTGACCAAGATCCGCGGCGAAAAATGGTTTTCCGAATTTCTTGGATTAGTAGAATTAAGGCCATAGGTACTACTAGCCAATAAGAATTTGCATAGTTGGAAAAGCGCTGAAATAAATCCAGACCAAGACAAACATAAAAAACATGCTTTAAAAGCAGTGTTAGGGGATTCGGGGTATTCTAAAGAAATAATCACAGATAGTAGATGAAAAGAGAACGTCTTGCGAGTTGTACACGCGCTGAGCATGCTAAATGGTTTGTTTGAAAATGCAAGGCACCTAATCCAAGCTATAATATCCTTCCATTTCGCACCCGAACAAGTTGTTTAAATTCTCGTTAATATAACATCAACCATCTGACACTTACACATCACTAAACGAATTACATAATTTGGCTCATTATTCTAAAACGTATGCCAAGAAAATTGCTCCTCTGAAGTAACAAGTTGCGAAAATAATTTCTGTGTGAAAAATAAAAATTTATTACGGTCAAAATAATGAAATTTTGGCGTACCTATCGTCGTTAACGGCTGATCGAATGGAAGATCCAAAGTATGACTTTAAGTTCCTGCACACGCGAGTCTAACGAGCAATTATAAGCCGGATTTTGGTCGCGATCTAAGTAACGAACGTCGACTTCACCTATCCACAATCCTATCACTTTTGGCACATTTTAGTTATAATGAAAATGATAACGCTGTAAATTACCTACGAACACGAAGTCGGCTACTTTGCTCATCAGACACACACCCAATTTGTTTCGTTTATATTATTCTATAGGAAGCACGAGTGCCTCTGAGGTATATTGATCATTTTTATTGCATTTTGTTTCTAGCTCAAGTCTGCTGAGTTGTAAGGACTTCGATATCATTCTTTACAGTAGAATGAAATGGAACCCTAATACCATACAATCTAAAGCCTTCAATTGTATAACTCTGTTATGAACACTTAGCACTTACACTTAAGGATGATATATCAATCTAGTTACCGACAGATCTGATGTTAATCTACTCCGGCAGAATATTACATTCACTTTATTGATTCGAAAGGAATATGCTCTCTGTTGTATTACATTATCGCGTCGAAAGCAGCAAGCCTCTCTAAAACATATTATAATAGCTTACTGCTTCCAAGAGCCATACACCCTGCTTGTATTCTGCTTACTATACTCGTATCGGGACAGGCGTGACCGCGGCCCGTCTCAACTAAGCACTAACTGTATCCCTCCTAATAGCTCACAGAGTTGGTCCCAATTATACTCCATAAACGTCATGTACGCTATAAATAAACAATACATAATTCCGAAAGTACATACATACACGACTAGATCACATATTCATGTAGAATTCGGAAGTAATTTTGGTATACCCGAGACGTACAAATATACAATTTGGCAATATAAACCGGAGGATGCGCGTCCTCCAGCTTCCGTACCTATATGCTTACAAGGTGAAAATATTACAAGTCCAACAATATTACAAATTGCATTACTAACTGCACTCAAGACTATTTACAGCTTAGATCAACCTTACCTAGTGAGGTAGTTCGGTATTCACATAAGCTAAATGCAGGAATCTCACCCTTCACGACCGTCTGATGCCATCCACAGTCTAATGTAGGACTGTATGCTCTCTCCTAGGTTGACTTCAGTAGAACATTAAAGTGGTAATGGCATAGAGGTGTTTGGTGAGGCGAGGTTAGTGTGGCGGGGGCGGCGGCGGCGGCGGCTTAGGGCTCTGCGCCGTCTGGAAGGCCTGCGTGAATGCTGGCAGTCGTTGTTGGACTCGGCCTTCCTCGCCTGTGAACGTCGGCTCACTATCCTCTAACAGCCCTAGCATCTGGCTTGACAAACCTGAAGGGCCTTCGCCCGGATCCATCAACAGGGACTCCACATTCCCCGGATGGAGTAAGTGTGCTTCCATAGCGTCCGGCAGCTCCTGCGTCGACAGAAAGGGCAAGTCGGACTGCGTCTGGGAGTACGGCGGAGCTACCATAAACATCAAAGGGTACTCAACTGGTAGTAGCGTACATCCTGGGGACCCTGGCTGCTCTAACTTTATATCTAAAGATTCTTCCAACTTTATTTCTATAGGCTCCACCTTTATATCAAGGTCTGGTGGAATTTCAACAATAATATCTGTAGAGGGTACCCTGGTTGGACCTCCCTCTGATGTACTCTCTTTGGGTGAGGGTGATTTCCATATAGAAAAATCGGTATCTTCAATGGGATACTCAGTGTATGTTTCTTCAAATGCAGATGCCTCAGGTGGGGGTTCACTAGATGTACCCACGGCTGCGGACTTCCATGATTCCTCAGGGTGTGCATTCTTTACATGCCGCACTAGATGGTCCTTACGTCCAAACTTTTGTGGACAGTAAGGACACAGGAAATCACGTCGTCCCGTATGGACGACAAGATGACGCCGAACATCTTTAGCTGTGAAGAACTTTCGATCACAATAGTTGCAAGTGAACTTCTTATCGGAATCATTTTTAACAGTGCGACTACCAGTATGGACTTTCAGATGATATATTATATCTTGCCGGGTGGTAAAATTTTTATCACATATCTTACACTGCAGGTTGCCTTCCTCTGCAGAATGCAGGGCAGCATGTTTTCGGTAGCTCAAGAGGGATGTGTAGGATTTCCTGCAATCTGGCCTCTCACATGTATAAAGCTTTTTTACTGGATTATGCACTCTCACATGGTTGGTGAGATGATCCTTACGATTGAAAGTCTTACCACAAACATTGCACGCAAAGGCTCGAGCCTCACTGTGTATTAAATTGTGTCGCACAAGCTTGAACTTGGAATTGAAGCGCTTGTCGCACAGATCGCAGGAGAAAGGCAGCTCGCCAGTGTGTGAGAGGACATGTTGGCTGAGCTTGCCCGGGCTGGAGAAGCGTTTGTCACAAGTGCCGCAGACATGACGCTTGGCATGGTCCTTGCGCGCGCGCGGCTCCCGGGGCTCGGGCAGCGACGGGCCGGGTGCGCTGCCCTCGCCCTCGCGCGGCCGCCGCGGCAGCGTGGGGATGCGCCGCGCCACTTTGACCGTGCGAAACAACTGCTTGATGCCGCTGGGGCCAGACGCTCCGAGCGTCACGTACTGCAGCTTCGTGGGCAGCTGCGACGCGGGCGGCGCTATGAACGTCTTCTGCGGGGCGGCCGGGCGTTCCCCGCTCGGCTCCTCTTTGAACTCGGAGCCGCCCTCCTCGCCTTCCTTAGGGTTCGGTGGCGGGCTGGCCATCTCGCGCACATTTTTGACGCGCTTGCCCTATATCGCCGTTCGTTGATCTCGCGTCGTGCTCGTATCGGCTCCGCCGTGGCGCTGCCTCGTCGCGATGGCAGAAAACATTTCTGTCACATTGACGGTCTGGAAGCCCTTTTTCGTATTCGTGTCACATGGTTCTCGCGGAATTTCTCGTGTCCGCAGTCGATTTTCACACAGCGATGGGTTCCACCCGCGTCCCTAAGACACTTTTCGATTGAAAAAACTGGATGAAGAATGAAAACGGATGGAAAAATTACTTTTCTCAAAGAAATACGTAGCGCTTGACATCGAAATCACGAAATGTCAAAATAATGAAATGAAGCCAAAAGCCATGTCAAAAAAAGTCCGCCGAATCGTCAGCTGTGGTCCATTGACCTACATCGAGTGCTTTCAGAATCACAAGTGTTTTAAATATTTTCAGCTTACAATAGTCGATTTGACTAATATTGATAAGTAAAATATTTTGGTATCTACACATGCTACATAGAATTAATGGGTAGGTAATGTTTTCAGCGTTACTTTCATTTCTTTTTCCTTGATTTAATCCAATTTCAATCATATGATTATGCTTCAAAGATAAGCAATATAGAGGTCCCTGGAACGCAACAAAAAAACTGCTGCGAAACGGCTGTTTCGGACCTTGGATTTTCATTTTTTGTTTTTTTTATTAGTTCATACTAAATTCTAAAAACTACTTTAATCCACTTTTCAACCGTTGCGCTTTAAAATGGTCACACCTTCAAAGCGGGACTAGCAAGGGGGACCCGGGTAGGGTCTTAGGTTCGATTCCTGAATCGGACAAAGTGTTGGACTTTTATCGTGACTGCCCGAACCCCGAAGCATAGACTACTATATAAACTACCCGAAGTCTTAAAGTCTTAAAATCATTGTGTACTATCACTGTGTACTATGTGATTCCACTTGGTATATGTTACGTTTGAGCACTGCAAAACGTTAATAACGTCCAGCGCTGGTTGAAGCAATCCGCTTTGAATCTATAAATTGACTATGAATTTCCTTATTCGCAGTGTAAGGCAGTGGATGTTTTCAAGCTGATGAAAAAAGTGCAAAAATTAGACCATATTTGATTGTATTTATTTCTAACGAAAACCCTCATATTCAAAACGTAAACTTATGAAGTTAAATTTTAATCATTCATTTCTGAATTCTGATTCATTCACTCAATTTACTGTCAAATTGTCAATCACTTTCTGATTCTGATAACCTAACTTTCAGTTTTTATTTAATAAATTTGACGATTTCAAGCCAATACAGCTGTTAAATACTTATTTGGTAAATTCTAGAAGCATATAAAATAACCAGGTAATGTATAATATATGCACAGTCACTTTGTTAAGACGTCCAAGTTTATTGGCATCCAAGATTTTAGTGTCCTTTGCTTATTTGGAGGACTATTTTTCTGTAATAGTTTTTGATGCTACTTCTAATTATTGATATTAACATGGAACAATGCTAAAGAGTATATTTATTAATGCCATATCAGTCTCGAGAGGTCATAATCTAATTTTAGAATAGCAGTGGAAAGTTGATGGATCCAGAAAATAATATTATGTTCATAATTATGTATATATAATAATACCTCAAGATTGCTTTATTAGGTATTATAAAGACATTACTATTATTTAATATTAGTGTGTAGTCTGTGTGTGCTAATTGGCCAGTCTTGCTCATTGTTCTTTTGAGTAGGTATGACTGGTGCATAAAAAGTTAAGTCTACCATTGCCTGCATCTCTTTCTGAGTCTTTTAACCTTTAGTAGATAGTTAATTTATTGTGAGTATTAAATACTCACAATAAATTAAATTATTCACAAATTTTGTGTATATGGCAGAAAACCAAATTTTATTAATGTCAAATACAATGTTTGAAATTTTATGTATCTAAAGTGCAATGTCAGCACAAGCATAGGTTGCTTAGTACTACTTATCATGTAAATGAATCACCAATATGATAATATGCTGATAATTATAATCCCTATGCAGAATAACATAATATATTTTGATATATTATTCCATAATAAGTATTTACAAAACAGTAAAAATATTAATATTGATAAAGGATGTTGACCTTTTGTCCAGTCCAGAGAGCGAAAGACTTAAGAAAACGCAACACCCAAAGGAATGGGAAATATAATAGAATACATAAAAGGCCATAGCTTATTTCAGCACAAGTACAACATATCAAAGTCCACAGATTACCAATTGCATATTTACATTACATTTTAAGATTGATTTTTGTTTCAAAAACTTAACAACTGATACATATTAGATAATAATTAATTTAAATTAATAGTTTTAATTAACAAATGTGTACATTTTGTAGTTTAAAGTTAATAAATTAGGTTTTAATTTATTCATTACATTTAATTTGATAAATGTTTTTAAATTTATTTTCATTATAAATGTTAGAATTTTAATAGATTAAACTGCTAGCAAATTGAATACATTATAGAAATAATATTTAAGATTGATTTTAGTATTTTATTCAAAAGATAATGAACAATTTTAAAGCCTTGTTGCTAATTTTGAGCATGTTGATTGCAGGAACATGTCTGACCAGCAAGTGGCTTCAGCGCCGGCCTCCGCGGCCGTGTCGGCGACCAGTGTGGCCGAGGAGCAGCGCTCTGGAAGCATTGCGGGCTCTGGTTAGTTTATTAGTTATGCTGATTCAGGAAGTAGCACGCGACACGTGACTCTTATTGACATACATATTCATGATTTCTCGTAAATTGAACATGAGATGCAATTCCCAGATTGGGCAAAGTGTCATTAGGTTTTTCTATCTGGATTTTCTCAGTAGCAGTCTGAAGTCTTGGTTTGTGCCCAGTTGATGGCAATAGGCTCGCCACCTATTACATGGGAACTGGGGAAATGTGGGTGTACTACAGGTACACCTCTGCCTTATCCTTTGGGGATTACAGGCGTGATGTTCTGTTATGTTATATTGATAATATTAATTAAATAAGTAGACCAAACAATACCTAATACAAAGAACTACATAGTACAGTCAGCAACAAAAGTCGATTAACACACTTAAGTACTTTTAAATATCCTCTAAAATGATTTGATGCATTGCTTTTCAATTCAATTCAATTCAAATCTTTATTGCGTATCACATGTGTTTACAAGGTCTTAATAATAATGTTTAAGTTCACATGGACCCTGTCGGGCACAACAATTTTATACAATATGAGTAGTAGCATCATTAAAAAACAAACAAGTTACATAACAATTCATACCATAAATAGAAATTCAAAAAATAAAATAATAATAATCAGGAATCATTAAAAATTAAATTAAATACATTTAAAACTAAATTGGTAATGTCACAGGTTAAAATTATATAAAAAATCATTAAGTTTTGATGTCATCATTAGAAAAATCATTTAGGGAATCAGCATTTCATGTTAAAATTTCATTCTAAGATTTAATACTCTACATCAGATCGGATTTCTTATGATTGTTTTTCTCAAAAATAAGATTTAAAAAATAAAGTGTTAATCGACTTTTGTTGCTGACCGTACAGTCTGTTCCAAAAGTATCTATTGAAAGCGTAAACAATCCCTGTACATATTAAATTCTTACTAATGAGTCACTAAAGGAAATTAGGAGCACATTCATTATGTATTTAGAAGGTTTCAACTTCATATCTCAGCAATTTTTGTTTGAATAACATAATTAAATTGTAATTGATAAAACATTGACGAAAATTGAAGCTATTAAAACTAACACCCAATCGTCAATTGAAAGACATCTTGGTGATTTTAATTTCAAATATTTAAATAAAAGTAAGTATTCAATTTCTAAGTAACACTACACATTGAAACCCACTGTCCACAGGTACGTTTTCTGATCCACATCACATCAAATACTAAAAAAAAAAAAAAAACATCAAAAACTTTTGGAACAGAGCCTTAAAAACTGAGATAGCAAATGCAAGTTTTTTTGTTCTTCTCTGCTATAGGTATTATAATGTTTGTGTCCTATTTCGTCTAACATGCAATATCATTCTTTCCTTTGTTTTCCCGCATCTATAAAATCGTTATTAACCAACTTACTATAGTCTGTCCGTTTAGTTTGACCGTTCAACGATACCGCTGAAACTCATCTTAAGGAATGCGGGGCGAGACAGGGGGCGGGACGCCGTGAGCGTTGACGAATGAGCAGCTTGCACTGCCCTCGTCTCGCCGCGCACATACATAAGGCGTGGTACAGTTGTATCGGTCAAACTGTATCAAAATTATAACTACTCTGTAGGAAGCGGCGGTGGCAGCGCAGTCGGCTCAGGCGGATCAGCCGTATCCGAAGAGAAGTTATACGGGGGCTGCGAGGGGCCCAACGCTATGTATGTGAAGCTAATCTCTTCGGATGGCCATGAGTTTATCGTGAAGAGGGAGCATGCGCTCACGTCGGGCACGATCAAGGCAATGTTGAGTGGACCGGGGCAGTTTGCTGAGAATGAAGCTAATGAAGTCAACTTTAGGGAGATTCCGTAAGTATTTGATAGTAATTTAAAGTTAGTGATGATTACAGATAGTTTGTAAGCTAGCCAGGAAGGGGTAATATTTGTGTTGTAAAAAAACATTTGAAACTGCTTCGAGTGTCTGAGTGTTATTAATCGAATTTCAAGTGTATGTCGAGGAACCTAAAGTTGAGTTTCGATTATTATCGATTTAGTCTGTTCACCGCCACTCCGGTGAGGTGGTGACGGAATGTGGACACCCGCAAAAAAAAAAACTGGCTAAGATGAGCCGAAAGTACAAGAGTATCCTTTCTAAACAGTTATTTATTATTTTAGGACCCTGCCTAAACTACGGGAAATACAGGAGCGAACTTATGACTTGAAATTATCTTTTCCAGCTCCCACGTACTTCAAAAAGTATGCATGTACTTCACATATAAGGTGCGCTACACAAACTCGTCAACGGAGATCCCCGAGTTCCCGATCGCACCTGAAATTGCGCTGGAGTTGCTAATGGCTGCCAACTTCCTTGACTGTTAAGAGTACAGCAATGTACCAATAGATGGCGCTAGTGTGACGTGAGGTTACGAAAGAGGTTGGTTGAGAAAAGGTTTTAACTGTCGACAATTTATAAGGATTGCTCTCGAAGTGTGAAAGATTAATTATTATTATGGAGTGGTAGTATGTTACTTTGACACGAGTTTTACTCTGCCTAGCAATTTGTATTAGTTTAATCTTTTGTGTCACTAGCGCCATAGGGATCAAACTAAATGATCACTCGAAAGATCATTGATCACACAACTGCAATTCAGTGTGATATTAACATATTGTAATGATCGTAAATTATCACGAACACTTCGGTCATTACCTGTGAGAGAAAACATCGATAGACTAGATTCTGTCACACAATAATACATCAAACATTTTTCTTGTAGTAATTCGACCTCTTTCTAAAGTTACGTGTAATGCTGTTTGCACACGCAGCGACTCGGTGGCGATTTCCAAAGCTCAAGTCCACGCACAGATTTTAACATCGCTAGCGACAAATCGGCTCTCTTAAATCTGTGTCTGGATGTGAGATTTTAAAATCGCTTGTGAGTCGCCGGCAACTAAATTAAAAACAAAAAAGACCCACGTTGCTTTTTCGAGCCATCAATTTGCATGAAGGGACTCACACACGATTTCTTAAAAAAAAAAAAAAATACTCCGTAGTCGTCTGTCTTCTGCTTACTGTGCGTTTGCACTGGCGAAACATTCACATAATGAAAACATTTTTAAATCCCTGTTTTCTGTCAATGTACTAACTCGCGTTCGCATTGTCACGCAATTTGTTGACGCGAAATATGTTTGACATTTTATATCACTTGACATGTTTTACAGACAAATTGCAAAATGTTTCTTTATGAATGTTGCAACATGTTGTCCACTAAACGTTTCGATGGTTGTAAAAAACACTAGCTATTGAGAAGTTTCGAGCGAACACAGATGTGACAAACCTCTATATATAAAACACGTCTATTGAACATGTTCCTAACAACAAATCTTAAGATCTGTCTTAAAACCTACTCATGATTCGTGCAGTGCGAACGCAAATTCAACAAAACAAGTTATGAGACTTGTTTCATGTGATACGTTTCAAAACATCTACATGTTTAATGTTTTATGGTGCAAACGCATAGTCATATGACTATGGTTGATGTTACTGTAGTTTTATACATCCAAATAGTTTGGTTGATTGTTGGCACCATAGAGCACGGACACGTCGCGGCGGCTGCTGCTAGAGGCGGCATAGTCAACATTTTGCATACAAACCAAACGTGTCACCGTTTTCTCGCACTACGAGACAAATGACATAGAAAGTGACGGCTTTGAATGGCGTCCGCGACAGAAGTTGTGCGCTCAACGCACTTTTGGCGCCACGAATTTTATTAATAACTGTTGCCTGCGGCTTCACCCGCGTGGACCCTAATTCTTTATCTAAAATAAAAGTAGCCTTAGTTACTCCTTCTAACATCAGCTATGTGCCAGTGTAAGTCACGTCAAAATCGGTCCTCCCGTTTCGGAGATTAACCGGAACAAATATACAGACAAAAATTGTTGTTTTGTTATAATTACCGTATATACTTTGATATGCATTTAGTGAAAAGCGTGTGACACTTAAATTTTATTTATTGTAGGTATGTATAGATGTCGTCTCTAAGACCATTCTGTGCTCTGTGGTTGCCACAACATTAAAAAGTCCTTTCTATAAAATGAGTATGAAAGTATTAAGGGGTAGAATACAAGAATTTGTAATTAAATTTAATAATTAACCTGTTTGTTTTGCTAAAAGTCTGATGTTAAATGTATAATTAGAGCCGCTTGTAATTAATGACAACTGTAAATACCTACAGTTAGGGATTATATTGAAATAAATCGTCTCACTTTTAGTAATTATATACTTCTCTATTTGAATAAAGTGGGTATATTCGGCATGCAACTTAAAAAAATAAAATCTTTAGACATGCGAGAATAAATGAAAAGTCCAGACTGTTGTCATTTCACAGGCCGGGTCCTAACCAAAACCGATCGTTGCGCTCTTTTATATGAATATGACATACTCGCGCGATCAATCAAGTCGCGTTTGCACGTCATAGTTCATACAAACGATCTCGTAGATCACCTAGGCTACTCGCTTGACAATCGGTTTTGGTTAGGACACGGAGTCATGCAATTCCAGAAAATAATATGTTAAAAATGAAGTAGTGAAAGATATTATAAATATTATTTTCTTTTTCAATTCCAAGGATCTACTTGTAGTAAAGTAGGGATTATAAAATAACATAATAAATGATAACCATACATAAGTATTTAAAACTTATCATATAAAATGTAATTCTCATATTTACTCTGTAATTTGGAGATATCGCATTTATAGTAAACCATTTTGTGAAATCTTGAAAACAATTTTTGTGTAGACCAACAACCATCAATTTCAGTAACCATTATTCTTGTGAAAGTATAATATTAGTTAGAAAATTTTATATTTTTTGTACCTACATGTTCCTTTCAAATAAAACTTGTATAAACTCGAGATGATCGATTTCATTATTTATTTTGTCAAGTGTCACATAACATTAACGAAATCGCAATGTTTTGCTCTTTTTTTTTTGTTAATAAACCGTAAATTCTTTTAGTGTGTTGTTTTGTATAAGTACCTTTATATAAAATATTTGACTTTTAAAAGTATTAATACTAATCCCTTTCACAAATAAAATCCGTTCATTAAGAAATACCAAAGACATGTTTACATTACTTTACATAAACATAATCCTATATGCATATAATTACTATACACACATTTATAAATATTTTTAAAAAAAGTATGGTATGAAATCATACACCTCTTGCCTGCCTTGCCTACCTTGGTGCCTTAGTAAATAAATAAAAATAGCGTTAGACTGCACGCAGTGCAGCTCCAGAACCCTAAAATCGTAGAAATTTTTTAAATCAATAAGAGTAAATAAAACAAAAGAGAATGATTGACTTGTCCTTTATTCAATGCGTAAACAAAAACCGGTCCACCATTATCAGATATTTGGAAAATAATCTCAGGCTCACTACAATAATATATGGACTACGTACTGCTTACTATAACCATTATACTTTGGAATGATATCCTGCTTAACACTAACACATTAGGAAAATCAACTTTACAAATAAACCGAAGATTCGTCAATAAATAAATTCTGATTTCATAATTACAAAACTAATCGATTTAACGTACGCTACAAATTCCATCTGAGATCTAAGCTTATAATAAAAACTTTGGATAAAAATTATAATAATTATTGACAAATTGTTTTGTACATTTTTACAAAGAAAAGAAATCAAATCCGGCTGAATACTGTGTGAGAATGTATAAGGAATTAAATGCACAATGTTACAATAAGTTGTGACTTGTAAACGCACCTTACCTAACGAAAAATATACACAATATACTCGCAATAATACATTTTACATTAAAAATAATACTTTCTAATGAATTTCAAACGACATCAGTAATACAATTATTGTTCTATGGAAGAATTCATTCTTACACATATGCACCAGTAAGTACTGGCTGAGTATAAAATCGGCAACACCGTTACACCAAAAATATAAAATTTGTATGAAAATAATTACAAAACTTACTTATTAGGTGCAAGTTTGAGGAATGTGCTCACTGTACTGCGTTACAAAGCCGTCCTTATTATTAAAAGTATTCAAATTTTATTGGCAATAATATCACAAATCAATATTATCATGATTTCACAATCAACAGTTCTGAGCGACTTCATGTATGACTGATGTATGATGTAAAGAGAACGAACAGAGATATGTCGAACAACAATATTCACGAATAGGCAACACGACATTATTTATTTGAAGCACAACAATGCTGATGATATGTAGATAGATATCACTAGATGATCAACATTATAATTATATTAATGTAAATAGCGCGTTCTTCATTTGCTAATTAATTTATAGAAAAGCGTTTCAATTCAAATTCTATTAAAAAGCAGAAATTAATTATGAACTACAGCTAAATACAGATTCAGTTATCAACAGTGGCAAGGCAGCATGCTTTTATAGTTTAGGCCGAAACTTAGGCATAGTTTACATAATCAAAAGGAGACAGTAGATTATTTAATCAAAATATCTTTTTGAAAGGATGGGTATTCAATTTATCCTATTACTAGCTTTTGCCCTCGGCTTCGCCCGCGTGAGCTCGGAAGTTATCCCACGGGAACGTATTACCCGGATAAAAAGTATCCTATGTAACCTAACCTAACCCAGGTCATGGTCTACCCATGTCTCATCTACCCAAATTTCATCCAAATCTGCTCAGCCGTTTAAGCGTGGAAGCACAACAAACAAACAAACGAAACTCACTTACGCATTTATAATATAAGTTAGGATTTGAATGAACCATTTTGCCTTCCCACCGTCGAAAATTGTAGAACCACACTATTTACAAGAATACAACATTAATAAACGGTTATGTATATGAACTCCAATTTTGAACGAACGCGAATGGATGGATACAACGACAATTATTTGGCTCACTTAATTCGCTACAGTTAATATTGAGCATTCCTTTGTCTTTTCCAAATAAGCGTCGCACTATAGAATTTAAGCGGCAAACGAAATATCTATGAGCATATCCTGGTAAGTACACTAGTCATTCTAATATTAGGTCATAGCCTATGTAAAGCTGTCGACGTCATACGACGTAAAATAAAAATTGCCACTACAAGCGAAAAACGTCAAGAGGTCATTCACCCCTGGTCGGTGTGACCAATATTCTGATCTAGAGGGATCATCTTTTTGCTGACAGAGTATATTGGTGGGGAGTCGAGTTTGCCAGCTAAGGCTTGGACTCGACTTTTGACAGACTCCATGGGTGCTGAATCTACTTTGACATCATCAGAGCTTGATGAGGAGAATTGGAAGGATGAGGCTTCAGTGTTGCCATATATGTGCTGTGGTTCTCTCACATTGCCATAGAGGTTGTAGTTATGAATGAGGGTCGATACCCTATTCGGTGCGGCGGGTAAACTGCTGTGTTCTTTGGGCGGTTGCTCGGTGACGATCAGCTGGCTGGTGGTCACTGGTTGGTTGATCTTGAAGTCTGGTTTCGGAGGGGGCGCCTCATCCTCTTGAACCGATGACTGGTTGCTTAGCACCGGGTTCTGAGGGACGCATATTTGGTTTTGAGCCGCGAACACTTCGTTTTGAGAGGTCAGCGTCTGGTTTTGAGGCGTGACGACCTGCAAGAATAGATTATTCCTTTTGAATTTTTAAAACTTGTCTGGTTCACACGTGCTTAGTAAAATTAGAAATTGGATACTGACTACATACTACCGACTACATAGGAATGCTGCATGCAAATGTAAGAAAAATAATATGTTAATAAGATCATTAAAACATGCTTGTCAACGATAAAATCTATATTACTAATTATAATTTTCATAATTTGCTTTATAGTATTGAATTAAAAACTTCATTAGACCTACCTATCGATATCGGTACTGCATTGATCAAAAAAGGGTTGCCATAAAAAAAAAACTAAATCGAATTATTCAATATTTCCTTATTTAACATAACATCACGCCTCTAATCGCCGAAAGGTTATGCACTTATAGTACACCCACATTTCGCCAGTTATGTTTAAGTCCCATGTAATAGGGGTCGAGCCTATTGCCATCAACCGGGCATAAATCCTGACTGGGCTGTTGCTCTTTATTAACATTCCTTTAAATATATTCTACTGAAGCGACCGAAATAAAAACTTTAACCGAGTCTTATGGATTCTTTTAATATTTACTTTTTAATTTTAGCTAAGTCACCATGCAAATAATTACACAAGTATGCTGTTTTTACCAGCTTCAGAAAAGGAGGTTCTATAATCGAGCCGTATGTTTGTATACCCGTAGTTTTTTAGTTATCTGGTGCATAGTGACTAACAGAAGACTGTGAAAGAAGCCCAGTGTTCTAAGAGATCAAATCGCGAACCTTTATATTTTTCTTAGTAAAGCTCGAATCTAAGATCTGCAACCCCTTTTTGACCAGGCCAGTGTTACAAAAAAAAAAAAACATGAACTCCGACTTACCTCCTGCTCAGCATGCGACACTAACCTGAGGGCTGGCGGGCGGCGCCAGCGCGGCGCGCCAGTCCACGTGCGGGTGTCGCGACCTGATGCAGTCCACTACGTCCAGCAAGTTCTTAGCGTCCATGGCTAGGATGTGGGCTGCTGCCAGCATGTTTCTGTGAAGGATAGATTTGTATTAGGGTTCTGAGAAGTATGTAGATAAATTTCCAATATAACCCATATTGGACATTTAAGGATAGCGCGGATTAAGGCGCGCCACACCGCAATGCAATGCATTGCAATAATCCTCCTACATCACTTTCGTATGTACTATCGCATACTGCAGGCGACCCATCCAATGCACTAGATACGTTCGATGTCAAGAGCTGACAGACACATTTATTGCGTTGCGTGCTCTTAACGTGCTTTGGCGTAATTTGGAAATGCGGCACGCGGCTGTAATGTGTGCATACGCATAGCTTTATAAGGTCCTAAAGTTACACAACAGGTAATTCAGAAAATTATTTTTGTGTTCTGAGTTATTATCAGTAAAACTTTGTCCAGATATTTTATTGGAATTTAATTTTGTCATTATAAAAAAAATGGTTTACTGTGTTTAAGCTGATGAGATTAAAGGTAAACGCCATTACTCGTAAAGTAAAATAGGTGTTATTAGTTTTTTCTTTAATGTATTTGGAAATTATCTTGAAGTTTACGGCATACGAATATGTGCAAATATGTTTGTTACTTGTAAGTGATTGTACTAACTTAGTGTACTCATGCTGCAGCGTGGTGTTGTGGTACTGTATCGCGAGCCGCATAGCCTCCACCAGCGCCGCCATGTCCTTGCTGAGCACCTGGTGAGCCATCTCCACCTCCCTGCGGGCATAGAATATAAATATATTCATTATTTTGTCGTATTTAAATAGTATGAAACCAGAATAACCGCGAAAAATCGCGTTTTTTATTTTTAATTCATTTTCATAATAACACCTCTTTAGGTCATGAGCTATCCGAATTTGAAAATTGATTCGCTGTAACAATGTATAATAGATGTTCACAATTATAGTTTTTTTATTCTATGGTTGTTCGCCATCAGCCCTATGTCTTGGAATCAGTTATTTTCCATTGCTTTTGGTTTTAGACGTCCCTTTATAGAATTACATGTCAAGTGGTGTATAAAGCGTCTTGCCTCTCATGGTTAAATCCCCGCTAATTTGGTCAGATCTGTCAATCTACTAGTATCACTACAGTATATTTTACTATACTTGTTTTGTTTGATAAGCAGACACGGGACAAATATGACAAGTGTAGCAAAAAACATTGTAGTTGACCATATCCCTAGATATCCTATATTTGCGACTGGTAAAAAAAGGTGAATAAAGTGAGGATGAATCGAGACCAAACTCTGAAAGAGATTTACACTTTGAATAAATATTCTCTCCCCAGTTTACAATAGGCGGTACATACCTCTGCGCATGTTGCGGGAAGGGCACTACCACCTTGTCTACCGTGGCGCACAGCTCCCTGAGCTCTGCGCCGACAGCCCGCACGGCCGCCAGCACGCCGGGCGCGGGCGCGCCTCCTGCCGCGGCGCCCGCGAGGCGCATCACGCAGCGCACGACGCCTGTCGTCGCGCAGTACACCGGGTCCGAGTTGGTGGAGCCAGTCTGGGGTTGGAAGGTGTGTTATGTAAGTTCGGAATGCTTATGTTTTTTTTTTATACCAGACAGACTTACAAGTCTGGTTCTGGTATAGGAATTTAATTTTTGAATAGTTTTTTTATTTTTATCTACGGACGCTTTTATCATGCACGTCTTTCTATATTGTTCTCACATGTATAATTTCAACATGAATGAAGTAACGACTTTTAGTAAAAAAAAATTTTATTTAAAAGAGTGTCCGTGTAGTTTCTTGCCCGTTCTTCTCCATAGGTACCTACTAAGTTTTGGATTTTTCTGACTGACCGACTCTTTGATAGTTCAAAAGTGCCTGTAAATGGTTTAAAAGTAGAAGAATATGTCTAGTCCCAACATTTGTCTATTTTAATTTTTTGTCTATTTTAGTTATTAGTTTGTCTGAAGATCCCTCATTTGGAAAACTCGGAAGGCTCTATGTCTATAAAAAACATTTTCATACGATATTTCGATAAGTACGCGTCTTATCTGCGTGTTTGTGCATTAAGTATTGTGTCAGTTCAACACCAGTTTGTCACCAAGACAAGAAAACAGTCATTCAGTTTTGTGTTTGTCGGTTAAGATCAGATAAACCCTAAGGCCCGGCGCCCATTATCGGCACGGCATGGCAATGTATTTCATATGCGACGAATAGAAATATAACTTAACAGTATGATAATAAAACTGAAATTTCAATGATGATGCATATAGGACGCGGCATGCCTAAGGCGTCTAAGGCGTCGTTGCCGTCACAAAAAATTACAACTTTATTACCATACTATTAAGTTATATTTTCATTCGTCTCCTAAAAATACCTTGCCATGCCGTGCCGATAATGGGCGCCAGGCCTTAAGGTTTGAAAGCTTACCTTTTCTTCACTGGGCGGTCGTTCTTTAGATACAGTATTCGCTGGACTTGTTTCAGCTGAAGTTGCAGCTGTAAAATAAAGTTTGTTTAAATCATTTGTTTCATGATAAATAATTCCTTTGTATGAACTATTATTGAAATAATCTAAAGCCGTATTCACACATCGGGAATGACGTTGTTAAGACGACGTTGTTATTTACCTGACTGTGGTTGACTAGACGCTCTCGGTTCATTGGTACTGTCTGATTTCTGTTCTGTTCCTGGGTCAGACTCGGTCGACAGTTGCACGTTGGATAGACGCTTTTTCTAAAACAACACACCTTAATGTAGGTTTTTTTATGTATTTATAATCACGTAGGAATATCTTATTCATCGCAACATGACATTTAAGAGAGAAGATTTGTTTTTAAATGACTATTTTTCGTAAACTCTTTCGGCCATGGTAGTAAGTATATTCTAGGCAATATGAAGATTTAAAAAACAAAACATTGTCTTCTAATGCCAGTCGGTGTTATACAACAGCTATCATATCATTTGAAACTGAAGAGTATTTATTTAAGTATCAAGTCTATGGTGTAATGCTTACCAAGTTCTCTTCCTGCATCTGCAACCATCGTCTGTCTTCTTCACTCTGATGCTGTTGTCGCGCTAATTCAGCCAACAGTCGCCTTTCTACCGCTTGTTCGCTGTCGCATTCCGGACTCTGTATCATACGGAATAGGGGTTATAATCTCACGACTGCATTTGTTTACAGAAAAATATGCAATAATTGGGAAGACAATAGTGAGCAAATTAAAACTTTTTAAATTAAAAATCAAATGCTTTGAATAGTGCAACATAAAGCTGATAAACGTGCATGAATGGGACTTAATTTCTATATTTTTTTTATAGAACTAACATTGCTGTTAGTGACATCGCCAATTTCCAGATTTTGTACAAATATTAACATGTTTTTAGTAAGTAAAAGTAAAATGTTATTATAACCAGACATGTACCGAATAGTTTTTGAGAAATTTTGAATCACAATATTAGTTCTTTTATTTAAAAAATAACAGTGAATTCAAATGTGAAAAAAAGCATACAAACATTTCGTCACAAATAAATTCTAAAATAAAAAGATAAATAAAAAATAAAATAAAAACCGACACTCTACCGGAGAAACCCAAATGACACAAAAATCTGAAAACAAAACAAACCAAAGACTAAAGAATTGCAAAGTAAAAAAAATCGTATTTATTTACACATACCTACACCCGTCATATACCAAAATATCAGGGAATGGGATTGGATATTTACAACGTATATAAGTATATAATACTTGTATAAACTATCTCGTTCTATGTTTTTTTGAAATCTCGTTTAAGAGGGTTTATTCTGAAAGTTGGCAACGTCGCAAATAGATGTCAAATATTTCGCTGTTTTGATTAATTTGATAATATTTCTGTATGGAAATAAAAAATGTGGCTAACTAGCGAACTAGAATATTGATTATGAAATGCAATAATTAATATCGAAACACCGAATAGTTAGTTTTAGATGTAAAAATAGTATTTGGTAACTTTCCAAATGCCTTTTTTTCACCTAAAACGGGTACAACATCAAATTCAATGTTATAATTGCAATTCATTATTAATATTCTAGTCAATGGGTTAGCCACATTTCTTATTTCCATACAGTATTATTTCCAAATTAATCGAAACAGGTAAATATTTGACAGCTATTTACGACGTTGCCAACTTTTAGGATGCACCCTCTTAAACATAAATTCTGTTTCATCAATCAGTAAATCAATCCTTGACTTAACATTTGACTACATATTAATTATTGAATAATAGTTCTTTGGAATTTACTTCTCAGATCCTTATTATATTATTCAAATCTAGTTTTAAATCAAGAATAATGCATCTACTTATAATATGTTAATATTATAAGTAAGACGTAAGACCTCGTTGGTCTAGTGGTCGCCAGCGCTACTGCTGAGGATGATGTCCTGGAATTGATTCCCAGGTCGGCAGATATAAAGTGTTATTGAGTTTTTCTATCTGGAACTTCTCAGTAGCAGCCCGGAGCTTGGATTTATGCCCGGTTTATACCAATAGGCTCGCCCCCTATTACGTGGGACTTCAACATAAACTGCGAAATTTGGGTGTGATATAGGTACACCTCTGCCTAACCCTTCTGGGAAAGAAGGCGTGATGTTATGTTATAATATTGGTTCGATTAACTTTTGTTTTAATAACATACAAGTGATGGTTTGATTATGAAAGTTTAATTAATAAAAGCAAGATTGCAACTGTTTTATAATTTGTTCGAAACGTTGTTATTAATAAAAGATTCCGATGAACTGAGAACCTCCTCCTTTTTTTGAAGTCGGTTAAAATATGAGAGACCTTGTTAAATAAACTGTAGTAAGTAGTTATAATAAATACCTACGGCCACTTTTATGCATCACTCTTCGCGAGATTCTAGTCGTAACAAGCATGCAATATCTACACACACATACTAATTACTAAATACTTTCGCCTATATGGTGTTCATGTTTAATGCAAAACTTGATAGATTGAACTAAAAGAATATTCCATTAAAAGTGCTGTTATTTATTAACTGGAGATAAATAAACATTTTTTTTAAATTATATACATCAAGACAATTGAAAATAATAAGAAAAATGTTCATTTTTGGAGTTCAAAATTAGGAACGTATGTATATTTTCTATAATTATTAATTATCATTTAGATCTCAAATGGACAATAAAAAGGATAGAATCAAAATAATATTTTTTTCCTCAAAAAAGTGATTGTTTTAGTATAATCTATCACGATTTGTTTTGCATTTACCCATAACACCAAAAACATGCCTTCCAAAAGTTAAAAAAAATCTACGCTGACAATCCCCTGACCTGCACAGGTTGTGCCACACCGTGAACGTGCGACACTCCGGTCGATACTCCTTGTACGGCGCCGTGAACCGGCATCACGCCGTGTCCGGCGCCGGACGGTCCGGACACGACCGGAGCCGGCGCTACGGCCGAAACCACGGCCGGCTGACACTCCATCCGTGAAGCGAAGATGACGGTCGCATCGGCCGGCTGTACCATCGCCGGACGGTACGCCGGTCCGGCGAGTTGTGGCGCTTGAGAGCTCGCCACCTGAGCCCTGTACATCATTGGCTGTGCCCCAGACACGCTGTGCGTGTATATCTGCTGACCTCCATACGACATTGGAGGGACCACGCCCATCGGTTGTGACGGAAAACCTTGGGCCGGTTGGAAGGGTTGTGGGCTTGCAGAGCGCGGAAATCCAGGTGGGACTTTCGATGGCCGTGCCTGTCCGGGGGAGTATGGAACTCCTTGGACAACTCCAACGGGTACACCGTAAGCTGATGAAGGATGTGAGGCCGCCATACTACTCTCTCGTCTGTACTGTGGTCGCGCCATCGCTCTTTGCGCCGCTATAGCCACGCAACTCTTCACATTATCCCCTCCAAAATCGTAAATCTCTTCTACTAAAGCTGGTTCAGGTTGTGTGCGCATTTTATTCATGACACTGGCTGCTAATTGAGCGTTTAAAGCTCCTTGGACAGAAAACTGTCCTACGTCTTGATCTCTACGAGTCCTTGGGGGAGGAGACGCGGGTACCGAATGCTGACGAGTGAACGGGGCAATCGGGACCGGTGAACCGCGATGGGACACACTTCCCCTAGCATTACGTTCTAACGAACCCATACGAATCGGAGCTCTTTCGGCACTGGACAAAGCGCCTCTAGTATTCCTTTCTAAAGACCGAACGCGGCTAGCATAAGTCTCGGGCACTTCGGGCTCAACAGCCGGGGAAGGCGACGAAGTCTCACGAGGGGAGACAGGAATATTCTGACAAAGATTGTCACAACTCTCCCTCGCACCTACTACCACTGTCAAGGTCTCATCGGGGGGATCAGAGGGGGTGGGGGCGGGGACTATAGGATCTAGCTTTTGTAAGCTAGCAGCAGGAATAGGGGCGGTTTGGAGAGGAATGTCAATTTTCTCGTCAGGTCTAGGGTGTATGATCTTGTCAACCATGTCATGGGTTTCCGGTAGGGTCTCGGCGAAGTCTACGGAGACTGTGTTGAATACCGAGGCGGGGGTGGTGTAGGCCTGTGGGTGGATGGCCCGGGCTTGGTTCTCTCGGAGAAGGTGGGCCAGGACTAGTGGGTTCTGGGCCACGATGTAGGTTTGGGCCGCGTTGCCACCGGCCGGCTGGGTTGTTGTGTCGCTTACTGTTGGCAAAGAAGTTGGTATTAGTTGTCTGTGTTTCTCCTGCTTTTTAGTTGCAATGAAGTTATTATTAAGTTTACAAACATTTCACTTCATTTATATATTCATAAAATAATTCAGAAGGTGTTTGAACTTTATAAAATATGATTATTATTGCATGCAAAAAAAGTTATGAAACATACATTTAAAACAATTATTAATTTTCTGTTAGTTTTAAATGACTAAGGGCGGATTCGACGTCCAAACAGGTTTTTTTTTAAGGGTTTACTTGTGACACTTTTCGTATGGAGAAACTGTCAAAAATTCAAAATTTATTCGGAAGAGAAGGCTATTATTCCGTGGAAAAGTTTATTCCTGTTGGGTCGACTCCTTTCTAAAAAGTTTTTTCTGAACACCAATTGTTACCTGCAATATTGTTGGAAGGTCGCTGCGGCTTGGGCGGCGGCTCATCGCTGAAGGACGCGGCCGCCACGCGCCTGTTCTCGCGCCGCATCGTCTCCCACGCAGAACTGCGCTCCTCTTGCAGGATCTCGCTGTAATACAAGAAATCATTAATAATAGTTGTTTTTATGGTTATCATTCACTTAAGTCAACAATAGTCCTGACAGATATCAATGCGACAGTTGGCTAACTAAAGACGACGACGTTTGAAAGGAAAGAAAAAAAAGAAAAAAGAAAAAACATTTGAAAAGACATTTTTTTAATAAGGAAGATTAGAAGAGATATCTGTGATAATAATATTTAGCCACAGCATATCAGCTTCGCTGCTTGGTTGGCTCATCTGTCTACGGGAACACGGGTTGACTAGGCTGCTAGCCTATACTGTGCGATGCAATGATGACACTCTTATTATTGGGTTATTTAATCCTGAGGTTTTCTCGTCCCTAACTTAACTATGGAGTAGATTTTTGATTATCGTGTTAACTACAGGGTGTAAGGGACAGCCCTCCGCAGACTGATGGGGTGAATTCAGTATACCATACTAAGATACATTAAATTATTTCAGGAACGTTATGGGAATCCAATAAACCTGATTTGTTTAATTACCTCACACGCAATGTATCGTAACCGTGGCAAAACGCGCGTAGCGAACGGCAGCGCACGTAGAGTATTTCAACATCAATTGCTGTTTTTTATTTTAGCTGTTTCATTTACATAAATTGAGTGCTGCGTACAGATAATGTAATTTTGTAACAGAAACAACGACAAAAAATATCCTGAGATTTTTTCCGGTGGAATATGATTCAAAATAAGGAGCTGAATGCACCCTGAAAGTATGCGGGATAGGTAGGTTGAATGTTCCAGGTAAATTGGAGTTAAAAGCAAGCCTCACAAGAGCGTCTCCTTCAGCTGGTGCGCGGCGGGTCTCTGGCTGGGCTCGTAGGCCCAGCAGCGCGACATGACGGAGTACAACCGCGGAGGACAGCGCGGAGGCAACTGCAGACGTTCTCCGTTCTCTAGCTTGCCGATGACGTCATTGTTCTTCACACCGCTGAACGGTTTTACGCCCAGCATTAGGATTTCCCACATGCATACGCCTGTGAAGGTAAAATGAGTTATTGTAAATCGTAAGGATTACTAGAACATTTTGTAGGAGGCCATTAATTAATTAATTATTAATATCAGGAATGAATTATTAAGTATAATATGTACTTATATTTTTTTTATAATGTGTGATGCCTTATATTATAAAGCATCACACATTATGTAATTTATACTTGGCAGCCATGTTTATAAGGATTATAAGCATGAGTGACGAGTTTGTATAGGTAATGTTACAGAAAAAAAACAAAAACATGTTTTAATAATAAAAATCTCTTGATTTTACTTTCTGTTTTCATAAAAATGATGACACAAGACAAAAATAACATACAAACTCACAAAAAAGATAGTTTGAACTCAAACTATTCAAATGACTGTTTTAAGTAGTGAAATATACTCAATATAGTAATGGATATTCTCAGAGGATACATACCAAACATCCACACATCAGAAGCCGAGGTAAACCTCCTGAAGTTGATAGACTCTGGTGCCATCCACTTGATGGGCAACTTGCCCCGAGATGCCTTGTAGTACGACTTGTCTTCCACCATCTTGGATAGGCCGAAGTCTGCCAACTGAGGAACAAGCGAAAAGTTTATATTTAGTTTGAGAATCAGTAGGTTTTGGAGGTCAAAAATTTGAAAAGATAGCCTCCACATCCTTCACCAGTTTTTAGGATTTGAGTTGGGAAGAATTTGCGCATCACATTGCTCAGAAACAGCTCTACTATTCAAATTTAACTTAGAATCAGCACCAAACTCTTTGAACGACAAAATTACATAAGACAGTCCCCAAAAACGCTGCCCTTCGGTACCAAAGCCTATTATACTTATAATTTTATTTTGATAACCTAACCTCACTTTTTTTAAATGGACTAGTTCACAAAGAACTTTTGCTATACCACTGCACTCCTTTCTATATATATATATATTTTAATTCATATTCTTTAAGGCACCTCTTTAGGTCATGAGCTATAAAGGAATATCCTAAAATATTACCCGCGTAATGTCGGGTTTTTGACCTCATGAGCTATCCGAATATCAAAAAATATTTGGCATAGGTCTGAAAGGGGAGGCGTGAAAATTGATTCTCTGTTACAACAATGTATGTAGATGTAAGTATGTAGATACTGTGATATACCTTAACACAAGTAGGCGTGGAGACCAGCACATTCCTGGCGGCGATATCTCTGTGAACGAACTTCTTGCTCTCGAGGTAGCTCAGCGCAGTAGACAGCTGGTATATGTACAGGACTAGCGTGCAGGTTTCTAGTCTGAAACAATATAAATGTATGGTCATAAAACCAACCTTAATGTCAGACTATTAAGTCATGGTAAATGGCGAAAACTCTGCTGCTCTGCGGCTCTGTGGTTGAGGATTCCGGGTGCGGCTCGCTTCGACCTGCGGCCTGATCATCACTTACCATCAGGTGAGATTCATACCAAGAGCTTCCCCGTTGAGGTTAAATAATAAAAAAAGAGTGTAGACTATTTTCTTATAACTTTTGTTGTGAAGTTTTTTGCTAAATTATGAATATGAAGTAGGTATAAGTTCACAATTTTTGTTTTTATGTTTGTTGGCAACACATTTCCCATAACATATCGGACCTGTATTTGCGGTATCGTACACCAATTTAACGCTAGAATTTCTAGGAAATTAAAAAAAAAAATGCGACACCGAGTAAGTACCTATTCTATTTTCTTATCAAATTATGATATTGTTTCTATAAAATTGCAGTTGCTCTAAAACTCTTTAACAAAAATATCTGCATAGAAAAAAACTTAAGAGGGTTTATTCTGAAAGTTGGCAACGTCGCAAATAGATGTCAAATATTTCGCTGTTTTGATTAATTTGATAATATTTCTGTATGGAAATAAAAAATGTGGCTAACTAGCGAACTAGAATATTGATTATGAAATGCAATAATTAATATCGTAACACCGAATAGTTAGTTTTAGATGTAAAAAAAGTATTTGGTAACTTTCCAAATGCCTTTTTTTCACCTAAAACGGGTACAACATCAAATTCAATGTTATAATTGCAATTCATTATTAGTATTCTAGTCAATTGGTTAGCCACATTTCTTTTGACAGCTATTTACGACGTTGCCAACTTTTAGGATGCACCCTCTTAATATCTTCATGGTCTTTTATTCAATCTCATTCGAACGAAAGTGAACGAAAACATTAGACCTTATGGTTTGTATGAGTGATGAACTAACCTGTGAGCATTCTGCTGCAGATAGGCCCTCATCTCCCCGAGCGTGGCGAGCTCCATAACTATCCAGATAGGCGGCGAGCTGCACACGCCCACCAGGCCGATGATGTGCGGGTGTGAGAACTGTTGCATTATGTCTGGAACAATATAGTATTGTGCTATTAACTTGTCTAAACAAACAAACTAGGTGAAAATAAACTTTCTTCGGTTGAGCTTATAAAAGAGTTTTTTTTTATTGATCTCGTAATTCCATTGTAATCTAGTTTCGTGATTTTCTCTCTACAGTCTACACCAATCTGAGACTGTATATGCAAATTGCACACGCATTGTGAGTTGTCAATGTTCTGAGGGGCAATTCCTGTATTTTTAGGAACATTCGCATCTCATTCGCAATCTGTCAAAAATACAATCATTTACCTACATTTTTGACAACTTTCACAGATTGCGACTTGAATGTGAACGTTTTTTAAGTACGAGAATTGGCCTTCTGTTTCTACGACTGATTTAGATGTATGGTCGACAGTGATCACCAGGGTTGTGCACAAGGGTAGTTCTGGAGTCGGTCTTTTAAGAGGACTTGACTCACCAAGGTTCACCATTTCCCGACTTATCACCGATAACGGGCAACTTTCAAAGGTTTTGCCTGAAATAAAAAAAGGCCCACCAGTTAGCGCTAAATAAGGTGTAGATGTACTTACAAGCCTCTTCTAGAAACTTCTCCGCGGTGTCGAGGTCGGCGTCCATCTTGCAAGTCTTGACGGCGACGGGCAGCACGGCCTCGCCGCGCGCGCCGCCCGCGACCTGGCGCCGGAGCGACGGGTGGTTCGCTGACGTTACTTTACATGTTCCTGCGGGAGACATTATATTATTGTTTTATTAAATGACTAGCTCTAGACCCGCGAAATTTCGCTTTTTTTTAATATTTTTATTTCATATTCTTAATGGCACCTCTT
This sequence comes from Eupsilia transversa, assembly GCA_914767815.1. Lineage (NCBI taxonomy): Eukaryota > Metazoa > Arthropoda > Insecta > Lepidoptera > Noctuidae > Eupsilia > Eupsilia transversa. The sequence goes on along the minus strand of OU611894.1, from coordinate 6,806,234 downwards.
TAGGTCATGAGCTATCAGAAAATCAAAAAATATTTGGCCTAGGTCTTAAGGGGGAGGCGTGAAAATTGATTCGCTGTTACATTGTATAATAGATATAAGATACATATGATTTTATTTCTGTAAGTAGATTGGTACAAACATTTTTACACGTCAATCATATTACTATTTTTTAAATTGTATGAGGTAAAGATAGGGTAAACTAGATGAGGTTAGGTAAACTACTAGGTGTTAGTGAGATATCAGCATAGAAAATAAATAATAGCGGAGCTGGGCGTATTTTACGCAGTAATGTGTGAATTGAACGCGTACGGAGCGTATAAACATTCACCTAGTCCAGTATATGAGTTGATCGCAAGTGTCATAATCATATGTCTCGAAATTGTTGAGTTATAGCATAGTCAAAAAAAAATACCTTTATGGACATCTCCAAATTGTCCTTCGCCGATAATGCCGGTCAACTCTATTTGATTTCGTACTAACTCGTAATCTCGAACTGAAACAAGTCATAAACACTAATGTAAAGCCACTCAAGAAAAGTTATATTTGATATCACATTGCAAACTGGTAACACAGCTATTTATGTTGAGTTTATTATTATTTATTTAGTTCAATCAACTTAGGATCATACAATGAAACAATTAAATTATAAATCAAATTAAAGAAATGCATTTAAATTGAAAATTAAACATTAAAAAAAATTAATTATATCTTAACATTAGTTTGGTTGTCTAGAATAGTGTGGATCCGTAGTCAAGCCGTTCAAAAACATATTTCTACCTCCATTTTTATACATGATACACCAAACTTTTTTGATTTTTGCGTTAATTAAAAATAGTTTTTTTTTTAAGTTGAGCTTCCAAGCGGAATTATAACAATTTTGTAGCCCTGTCCCAAAATAACCTGTGTAACTTACCGGCAGGCGTAGAGTAATCCGCATCATCATCTACGATCTCCGCATAGTCTTCAGACAGCAATGTCGCTGTATTCGCCTCCCACGAACTTGTCTTGCCTTCAGAGGAACTACTGCTCATCTCCGCTGCCAAAGTGAATGTAGTTTAGAGAAATGGACACACAATGGAAGCATATATCTTATTCCAATTGTTATAGAAATTGGGTTGTCTAGTTTCTTTTTTTGGAGGGGTTCCTGACTAAAACAGCCGCATGGGTCATTCCATCAAGTTAAAAAACGCTTTCAGGGGTTAGTCCCATGGATGGATGACCATCTTTACATATCGACCCTCTTCCGTGCCTCGGAAGGCACGTAAAGCCGTTGGTCCGGGCTGTTATTCGTGGACCTTTGACAGTCCTTACAAGTAGTTAGAACCTCGAAAGTCTGACAACCAGTCTCCCAAGTCCTCGTATTAATCAGTTACTGGGTTGTGGAGGTCAAATAAGCCGTCAATCCATGTAAAGACGCACCCGGTTAGACTGGAAGCCGGAAAAGACTAGGCAGATGGATTAAAAATGTGACTATGTTTACTTAATATTCTGATTGTATTTTAGAATACAAAGATTTCTGAGTTAATTGAAAGTTAATTGACTAGAAGAAAATAAAACTATTTCGTAGTTTGAGACAGATTTAGATACTTACTTTTACATTGACAATTGAGTTGTTTCCATACGGTAGCTTGTAAGAAATGTTTAATTGGTTAATCAACTAGACAAATATTAACGATGTCTGATATTGTTACTACTTATTTGGACTGAGTTCCGAGTCTTTAAAGTTAATAAATAGCAGTGGTACACTTACTCGTTCTGTTCCACAAAGACGTCTGCGATTCCGTGACCAGTCTACAGTATCCATCAACTAAATCTGCTAAACTTTCTGCAGCCTGCAACGGTAAAATAATACTTAGAAATCTGAACATATTATAAATTAAAGTCGCTTTTCGTGTTTGTCTGTATGACCGCGTTGTTCTTCTAAACCACGCAACAGCTTTTGATGAGGTTTTCACCATCGTTTAGAGAATTTATTCCTGAAGTTTTATGTGTATAATTTATGTTAATATTAAAGTTACATATAACTAAGAAATCTCGATGTTTTGTCAAGTCGTAAAAAGTGTGAAGTGGGAGCTGCTCGCTAGATATTTATATATCTTTTTTGTAACGGCTAAGTACTTAACTATGCATTTTATTGCGCTACAAGTTTTCAAGCTCTTATCGTGTCCACTTCAAAGGCTATCTGGCTAGCTTACGATGCCTATCTGTCTGTCACAAGACGCGATCTCCGTGTCAGAAAGGTATACATAAATCAGGTAATAATCTCACATAAAATCCTGGCGAATAATAATGGTACCGCAATGAGTCGGTTTTGTTTGTCATTAATACATATAATTGATTATAATTATTGTGTTTTTATTTATAATGTGAATTAATAAGTTTACTTTAATTGAATAAATTTTTTATGTTTGTATTGTTATTGAAATTGTGTGCCTATTTATTAGTATAAGTCTATTGTTACTTGATTATGAATAAATAATATAATATACAATGTGGAGACGACAATACAACAATAAATAAAAACACTGGCAATATTAATGCATAGGAGTATTTAGGAACTATCAAATAAATCATAACATTGAAATTAAAAAAGTGAGTTTTTCCAATAAACTAAATAGTAGTGATGGGTCGACTATGGGTTTTGCCAATCTTTAACTAGCGATAGTGACTAAACTATTGGAGATCTTTGATTGAATTTTCGCATGCAACTTGGGAACGTCACTAGATATACACAGTTTAATTTATTGTTGTATCGTCGTCTCCACCTTGTATACAACATTATTTTTTGTCGCGAAAAAGTAATCAGCTGTTCCATACATTTCTGTTCACTTAAATCGACAAAATGTCCATACATTTTGTCGATTTAAGTGAACAGAAATGTATGGAACAGCTGATTTTTTTTCGCGATTTCAAAGTTGGTCCCATAGAAAAAGTTGTTCAAAATGATGAGTACAATGACCCCTTTTCGGGTTTAGTGTAAACAAAAAATAATGTTGTATATTATTAAACCGGCCAAGCACATTTAAGTAATGAGACAGTTCTGCTTACCTCAACACTGCTGCATGTGATGGTGAGCGTTTCAGTCGTGCCCTTCACTCGTAACTGTAACGCAGCTTTACCGCATGACCCGCTCTGAAATTAATACAATGAATGTGAAGTGCGATGGACTAGCAGTTTCTGAAGGTGTATTTTGAAGGTGTACACCCACACTTTGCCAGTTATGTTTAAGTCCCATGTAAAAGGGGGCGAGGGAGGGGTGTGTGAGGGGGGGATGATAGGAATCCTTCTTTGGAAATCCTACATATAATAAGTAATTTGTTCTGTATCCAAATTCGTATGCAAATAAATAAATTCTAGTTTCAAAAGCAGACGAAATTGTTTTTTTTTCGTTATTTTTAAAGGCTTTGGCGGCCAGTGACAGCTAACATTGAATAATGAACCTTATTTTCAATTCCATATGCAACCGAAAACGTACAAAGAGAGAGAGACAATAAAGTGTATTTTTCAATGTGAACATAAATTCTCATTGGTACACTTTGGTACAAAGTGTAGTCGTGACTCACCTGTGTTTGTGACTGTTGCGTGCAGTTAGACTTGAGCGTCTGCACGGCGACGATGTCACAGAACGACGCGATCTTCGTGTAGGTAGGAGGCTCGCCCGCCTTGTGGGACACGTACGATATATCTGGGAGAAAATAAAGTAATTTGTGAGCAAAATGTAATAATATTAATTCAAGGGTCGTAAAGTAGTGGCGCGAGGAGATGAAGCGCCGGGGTGTAACTCCGCTGCCGCGAGAAATCACGGTACAGCGGACAGAGCTCCGGCAGGATCTCATGGCGGCTTGGAGTTTGCGATTGTCGCAACCCAGATATGGGCACGCCACAATCGTGGCGATAAGTCCCCTCTTTGAGGAGTGGCTAGAGAGGCGCCACGGCGTCCTCACCTTCCGCCTGACGCAGGTCCTCACCGGACACGGTTGTTTCGGGAGGTACCTGTTTCGCATAAGGCGGGAGGAAACGCCCGGGTGTCACCATTGTGTGGATCGTCCGGAGGACACGGTGGAGCATACGGTGGAGGTCTGCCCGGCTTGGGCAGAGCACCGCCGTGTCCTCGTGGAGGCGATCGGCGGCAGTGACCTCTCGCGTCCGGCCCTGGTCCAGGCCATGGTGCGGAGCGAGAGGGCATGGCAGGCCGTCACCTCCTTCTGCGAAGCAGTAATGCTCGCGAAGGTGGAGGCGGAGCGCGTGAGGGAGAGGCAAAGTTCGCGCCCTCACGCGCCTAGCCGCCGTAGGAGACGCCCTGGGCGTCGGGACTCCTTGGAGGATTCCCGGCCACCGTAGGCGCGGGCTTGCGGGCGGTGAGCAATGGGTAGCTCGCCCCCGATAAGGACCAGGCCCGGGTCGACGGCGCGTCGTGTTCCACGCGCGCCTCAAAGAGATGTCAGCAAAACGGACGGGGTCCGCTAGGACCGTTGCCCGCCGGGGTTGCGGGTAGTCCTAAGGGGAAACCGTGGCCCCTGGCATGGCAAGGGAAGGAACACGGGTGGGTTTTAGTCAGTAAGAGTCTGACACGCCCTTCCGCTCCGCCCACAGCGGGAGAAGTCATTGGATGATTTCCCACCCAAAAAAAAAAAAAAAAAAAAAAAAAAAGGGTCGTAAAGTGCAGTGTTGGTCATCATTGTTACTGTGCGAAAACGGGATGGCACTAAGCATAGCTCCATTTCTTTCTCGCATTGCGTGGCAATCCACTAGTACTTTCCCGGACAAATGTCCTCACAAAGACCTCTACAACTGCCATACTTTTCTTCTAGTTTGTATAGGGACTTACCTATAAAGGGTCCAATGGCGAGCTCCACAGGAATGGCCCATCCAGTCCCGAGCGCACCCGTGAAGGTCTCCCGGTCGTAACCATAGTGTGTATGCATCGTGTCCAGGTACTTTAACATGCATTCTGTATCGCTGAGGTTTGCAACCTGGAAATAATGTGAAAATGTAGGTAATGTAACAGTTCATGGACAGAAAAATCTTGGGCAGATAGAAGGCTCTGCTTAAATCTGGCCATAATCCACCCAGTAACCTGATATGTTGTTAAATCTGACCATAATACAGCCAGTAACCTGATATGTTGTTAAATCTGAGCCATAATCCAGCCAGTAACCTGATATGTTATTAAATCTGAGCCATAATCCAGCGAGTAACCTAATATATTGTTAAATCTGAGCCATAATCCACCCAGTAACCTAATATATTGTTTAATCTGAGCCATAATCCACCCAGTAACCTAATATATTGTTTAATCTGAGCCATAATCCACCCAGTAACCTGATATGTTGTTAAATCTGAGCCATAATACAGCCAATAACCTGATATGTTGTTAAACAATACCCTAACTTGACATGTTGTGCAAGGTAGAAAGTATTTTCTATTATGTTTGAAAGAATTACAATCATAAAAATGATCAATTCAACTCCCTAAGTTCATATAATCCTATTATATATTTTATTATTTCATGAAATCATGGCATTTGAGGATTATTCTAACTTAAGGAGTTGTATTTCTGATTCTAATGATTATAATTTTGTAAAGCCACATTTGTTTTTTTTTATCAACATACAACCTGACACTGGCTTGGAAAATTGCAAAAATCGTAAGTAAATTTGAATATCGCGGGCTACCTTGGCGCATCCCCCTTAACTGCTATGAAATACTAACCTTTTTAAACTGTTGCTGTATCGCCTTCTTGAGCACCTTGGGTTTGACGGCGTCCAGCACGGACTTGGGCAAGAACTTGTGCAGGCCGAACTCCTTCTCCAGGTACTCGATGTTGGACTTCTTGTCCAGAGATATTTGCATATCTTTACAGAAGTATCTGGAATTAATAATCACGAGTATAAGAAACATTTCTGTGGGTGACTTTTACTGAGATGATAAAAAAAGACATGCTGCGCCGACTCCAAATTAATTGGGATAAGGGCTGGAAAATTATGACTTCAGGTTGTGAGTGACGGAAACCCTATTGTCAAGATTTGTAATAAAGTAATAAATATGTAGGTACAGGTATAGGCGTGGTTTAAGAGCCCTGAGCTTGATTGAGCCGAAGTCGATTTTTGGGTCTGTTTGGCGGAGTGAGTGAGGTGCGACGGGGGAGCGGGCGCCAGCGACTATTGGCTAATATAATAAATATATTACGACTATTCGTCAATCAGTCGCCTTCCCCCGTTATGCATAAATAGAACATGCGCAAATCTCCCCACCACTTTCACTGAGAGCTCCAAAACCGTGCCGATACCTCAATAAGGTACTCACTTAATTTCTAAACAACATATTTGTATCGCCAACTCCTGGTCTACCATAGGATGATTGGCGTTGAGGTAGTCGTGTCGCACCTGGAAAATGAAACGAAATAATGTAGACAGGCAATCATGAGTCACATACAAATTAAAGCCATGAAACATAATTATAGTTTTATTAGTCAGTCAAAAAGCCCGAAAATACCCTGATATGTGGTTTTACTACAAGTTATCCTACGCATATATGTACTAAACACTCTTTGAACGCAGATGCATCAAAGAGTACTGATCAGTTACACACATATTCACAGAGGTAAGTAGATTTCAAGCAGTGTGTGAGAAAGATTTAATTTGTGTAAAGTATATTTCACTGAACCTCCTGATATAAGTTTTTAAAGAGGTAGGAGGTTTAGTCTCTTACTTCGTGGTTATTTGCAGACCATACTTAGCAAAAATCTAGGCTAAGACTGATGAAGAAAACCCTACCTGGTCGTAATAATAATGGAAGGTGACTCGGTCGCCGTCGCACAGGTCGCGCAGGTTGGCAGGCAGGTAGCGCACGCGCAGCTCGAGCCGCCACTCGCTCGCCGGCCATTTTGTGAGCAGCTCAGATACTGGAGTATCTTGGTGGATCCAGCGGATCTGGGGAGAATCGTGATTGCAAATTATAAGGTAATAGGTATAGAATGGACAAAGGCATAGTGGGCTGGATAATCTACAACTAGCTTTTTATGTCATCCGAAAATTGTTGCAGCGTCATTTTACCTCGGCCCAAGATGACTAAAATGCCTGCCGCAGTCTTAAGGTAGCTCGGCGATAGTTTACGTTGCTTTAACGCTAAGTATACGCTGCGCTAGAATCGAATGGATGTCTTTGCTTCTATACTAACGTCACGCTAACTTGATGCGGCGTGGCCAGCGTCGCGTCGACGAGCAGCGCTTACGTTCGACTAACGCTCAAGCAAAATCTATCCTAACGAAGACTAGCATAGACGTTGCTCAAAAGCCATTCGTTTATCCACATACCTTGCCAGTAGTGAGTCTCTTGGCCCGCAGCGCGAAGCATGACGTGTACACTCGGTCTCCGGCCGCTAGCCTAGCCGCCAGTAGCCGTAGTACGGACCGCACATCTTCGTCTGATGATGCTCGCACCACGTTGAAGCCACCGTTGGGGAGGTGGACTTTTAGCGTGGATTGGTCGCCAGCTCCGCCGCCTATGAAAGATTGAAGGAAAATGTAGTAGAAATCGGCTGAAATCATCATCATCATGACCTAGCGCCATCATGGCGTAGCCTTTTCCCAACTTTGTTCGGTTCGTCTTTAAGGCTAACAGGATGCGGTTTAAGGTAGCGAACGTCGTGCGATTAACCGATCGTCGCTTTCAAATGTCACTATTTGTTCGGTGAACCTGAACGCGTGGTCGCGCCGACAGGGGGCGCTTTCCGGTTTTCTGCACAAAAAGTGCTGTAGGTAATGCTATTGTTTTACCTAGAGCGATACTGAAACCGGTCGCGGTCTATAGCATAATAAAAATAACCCTATTTGAATTTAAAAAAAATCTAATCGAGCGAAAACTAAATGGGTTAGAGATATAAAAACGCGTAGGACACCCGTTGTAATCAAATGAAAACTTTTAATCAGAGGCTGTGATTGGCTGGCGTGGTTTGTAGAAAACTAGAAATCAATAGACCTTTTTTATTGCACGCCCATTATCAAATAAGTATTTTAAATATTTTCTTTCGTTTTTTCAATACACAGTATTTGTTACAGTCCTTTTTTTATATAAAACTGGCAGCTTAGTTTAAGTACAAAAACTGGAGATATTTAATAAAGAAGATATCTAAAATTTTAATTCCTTATTTGATAATGCGCGTGCAATTAAAAAGGTCTATTGATTTCTAGGTTAAGTTGCCAGTCTTGTAAAAAAGAACTGTATTTCGATTTCTGTTTGGTTCTTGGATCTTGGATTTTAAAAACTAGCTCGATAGTTTAAACCATGGCTAAAGAAAAACCTGGTTTTATAATAAGACCGATTAAGTTTCCACGGACTCAAAGCATCATTACAACCTATTGACAATTCTGTATTCCAAGTCTCTGATTGGTCGAGACGACTCCTATGGGCCCAGACGTTTATAGCAGACACTTTCTCAGCTGTGAAGTATATTCTTGTCACGTTCCTTTATGATTTATGTATGGAGAGAGATCTGACTGAGAATCGATGATAAATTGAGTTTTAAATGAAAGTCGGTATTCTTTTATTCTGTGCGACGTGACGTGAGAATTGAGTTAAAACTTAAGTACGATAGCTTATTTTCTTTACTTGTGGCACAAGCTTTACATTTCACTAGATCTGAGCAAATAAAAAAAACTGAATTACTGTGTTTTCGTTGAGAATGTAATGTAGTCAAGAATGTGTTCAGTCAGTTGATAAAAGATGAGAATGAAATCTACCAAAATTTTATATTTTTATTAACGAGTATCAATCACTAGCTTTGGCTTATTTTTTTAATTTAGGACTCAAATTGAAGGCCCAATTTGATTACGAACAATGTACCATGGCGGTCACGTTTATATATTTTATATCTAACAACTTTGAAAAAAAAATCGGCCCAGCGCTGCAAGCAGGAATAGTCCTTATGGTGTTCAGATATGCGTGTCAACGATAGTACCTATCAACCAATAAAAACGGTGCAATTAGCGACCCAATTTTTCTTTAATACACTCACTATTACGTATTTATACCTACTCTAAAATTCCACAAAACAAAGGCTGCTAACTGTCAGCTGATCCTTTAATAAACAGATCAAATTCACAAAAACTGCGCCTACACATCAAACTAAATGGATGTCACCTAAGTAATGGGGTTAATAAACGGCACAGTTAATTAAAACCGCTGCGAGGAGTGTCGTTACAGGCGTGGTGACCAACCCCTGTGGTTATGTGCTCTAAATATTGGTCGTAATGGTTATTGTTCAATGGAAGATTATATTCCGTCAGTTATACTACATATTTACTTCCATGAATGTTTTCATTAGCGAAGTGCTTTCTCAGCCTACAACTTTAGTGAACGCTGGCTAGATCTCATGTTTCTACATAATCATTATGATATGTTGCAAGGTCATAACATAGCATAACATCACGCCTGTAATCCCTTTGGGGCAAGGCAGAGGTGTACCTATGGTACACCTACATTTCACCGTCCCATGGGTGGCGGCCTATTGCCGACAGCCGGGCACAACTCCAGATTCCAGGCTGCTACTGAGAAATTTGTGATGGAAAAAACCAATAACACTTTGCCCGACCTGGGAATCTAACCCAGGAAGTTCATCTACAAACAAATCAGTGGCTAAACCTGAGTACGAGTAAGTCAAAGTAGTGTAAAAGTCTCTACTAGTAGTGTCTAGTAGTGACACAGAACGTACCCTAAAAGAAATTTCCACTATTCGAATTTCCATTTCCTTTTAAAATCAACGATGCCCTTAAGTAAAATCAAAGTAATTCCTATTGTAGCACCTTTGAGATACAATTTTCGCATGCTTAATCCAAATTCATTAAAAGTCCTTTTACAAAAACGTTTTTTAAAAAACGAAAACCATGTAACTTGAACAATTCTTCATAAAAAGAAATCCCGACGTAAACTGTGGTAACTACTTACGACACACATACGTTACACCTCCGTGCTTTAATTAAAAGTGTGCTCACAGGTAATATAATGCTCGTCTCATTAAAAAAAGAACAAACGCCTCCCCGACGTTTAAGCTGTAATATATTGGTGGAGGAACCAAGGGGGGAGGAATGAGGAGGACAGGGGACTGCGTAATCGGATTTCTGGAAACAAAGGTAACTTTTTTTTTTTGTAAAAGGCTTGTGACGGTGCAGTGTATGGATTGTATTATTTCCATTCGTTTTGATGGTGTGTGGTTAGTGGTGTGGGTAGGTTTGATATTTTTCGAGGATATAAGAGTGGAAATGGGTACTGGGTAGGTTATTGGATGTGACACCGGGTTTTAAAGAACAAAAGCGACTCTTTTCAGGATTTTCTGAAAGCAGCGGTTTATTTGATTTCCAGATAGCATTTTTTTAAACTTATATCTCTTATAAGGTGAATAAGACCCATCATGTTTGAAAGATACATTAAGGATTAATGATCATATTATTCCTCTTGTATCACTGAATGAATGAACGAAATGCACTGACCCCAGCGTCGTTTAACCAGGCTCGATAAATCGAATGAACCTCAAGATTTGTACTAGCCCCTGGAGCCTCATGTTTCATGGGGCTAGAGAGACCAATGCATATCAAGGAGTAGACCGGGTGGCGTGGTAATGGTAAGGAAGACGTGTGCCCTTAGGATATGGAAGGATTTGCGAGCCGTACCGGATACGCATCTTTGAGTAGGCAATGGAATAGTGGATAGACGGGTGATATTTATCTATGGATGCGGATCCTTTTACGACGTCACCGCAAGTTGGCTCAGGTCAGATATTATATTGTTGCGGAAGATTTTTACGCTCCCGCGACCCCCGGCGTCGGTGTGAGATGGAACACCGGGGTGGTTTTTAGTCAGTAAGAGTCTGACAGACCCGTCCGCCCGCCCCAGGGCGGGGGACATCCATGAAGATTTTCCACCCCGAAAAAAAAAAAGGTCAGGAATTATTACTCTTGTAAGACTATATATACATTGAAATCTTTTCCCAATCAGAATTCCGCTTGTTGTATTTTTAGATCAGCCAATAATGTTTCCAATGCTGGACCTCCTCTACTAAGTGGAAAGAGAGGCTATCATGCGAGCCTATTGCAAGTTTCTGTTGAACTGTTGATGAATATATTTTCCCTACAAAAGCAGTATTATCTTACCATGTGCTGGCGTAGATGACTGGTGCCTCTTGGGCGAGCCGCCCGGTGGAGCGGGCTGCATGGCGCGCGCTAGCGGACCGTCGCCGCACCGACCGCCACCTTCCGGCTCATGGCTAAAACAATAAAAATAATACGTTAGAAATATTTAGTCAATACGTAGGTGAAGAGGGGAAGTTTTTTCTTAAGAACGATAATAGTTTGCCATAAATAATTATTCCGATTGGACACGGAGGAATAAGAATAGATACCTATACACAGCTTTATGACCCGAACAGCTGAAAAAATAAAAGCGATCTAAAGCCGTATCAAAGTTAAATGTTCTGAAAGTGCTATTTCTACGCCAAAAGTAATTATCAGATCAATGGAATTATCATGTACGCAAAAATACGCCTCGTTTATTCGCTCAGATTTTTCTAAACCTTATACACATAAACGGTGCAAACTTATACGCCGTTAATTTATCTCCACAAACATGTAAAATTAATTCTTCGCGTAAAAATCTCCTTTTCGCAGTCCATTAACTTCGTAAATGTTACGGAGCGCTCCGCTAGGTACACACATTATTATTCATGACGATGGTAGCACACATCTAAATCTTTATACATGCATGCAGACCTGCAGTTTACTTTCATAGCTTATTTAGTGAGTTATCGTCTTACGGCAAATTTTACCAATGTAACTGAATGCGATCAGCATTGTCAGTGTCATCATTGTTGTGGAATATTGACATTGACAGCTCATAAACGCGGTTTCTAAAGATGAGCTGATCGCGTTCAGTTTTTTTTTTTGGAAAATTTGCCCATAATCATTTGTCGAGATAAAAGTCAAAATACTGTATCTGAAGTTACGTTAGTCTTCACCTTCACAGATATATTCCAATGTGTGTTTATTAAAGTGCCGTAAACGCCATTTTTTTTGTTACATTGACGATTGAAGTACTATCAATGAAAAACATAATTACATGCTGTAAGGAAACATTTAGAGAAATTCACAATGACAAATCCTTTTCGGTCAGTGAATCAACGTTTAGTTTGTAATTTCGCTAAATATCTAAGTTGACTGTACAAAATATTTATAAACACATCGGCTCTTTCAAGTTATTTTAGAACCATAATACAAGGGAAGGATTGTTTTAAAACTCTCTGTGGGAGCTTCACTCAAAAACTACTAAACGAATTTTAATGACAGTTCTGTTCTAACTATTTTAGGACTTCGTCGACCAAAAAGGGTGCAATGTTATGTTAGAAATATGTAAAGGAAGCAACGACAAAATACTGTCGCTGAAGATAGAGAAAAAAGGCAGTTATGTGAATTGTGATGTGTCTTTTCCGGCAAAATATTCCATTATTCCGAGAACGCATAACACTATTAAGTAGATAATAATATACGAAAAATGTGAGTAAGGAAATAAAGAAGGTAGGTAGGTATCTTGAAATGCTCTTAAAACATTTCATGGGAAACAAACATACATACATCAACATTAAATAGTGTATATTCGGGTCTCAAAAGTGCTTCATCATACTAGTATTCTGCATCTGGTTAGACTAGAAGCCGACCCCAACATAGTTGGGAAAAGGCTAGGGAGATTGATTGATTCGGTTCTCAAAAGTTGAAAAATCAATAACACTGGCCAGAAATAACAATTCAGTTCAACACAAAAGTAGGCAGCATACAAACAATAAAAGGAAACGCTTGCCTTTTGTTTCTTAACCTAAAAAAAAGAAAATGTCCGACCTCAACCTAAAACTATTGCTCAGGCAAAATATCCATAGCAAAATATCAAATACTTTCAAGCTTTACAGAATTGGTCACGGGTTTAACAAAAGACGTCAATATGGTGCCGACACGGCCACCATTTTATACATCGGCACAAATAATGTACTTAGGATATATTGGGTACCTTTGTACACAGTGGTGCGTTATTATTATAGAGGTCACGGTTTTTTATAACGGATAAAGAAAATCTGAGAAAGTGGTATAAGAAATGTGTGTTTTAATAAAGCCTTTTCAGCAACCAAATTGCGTAACTTTCAATCACTATCCGTGAGTTATGAATGATATTGCTAATCCATTGCTTCATATGTTTGATAAATTCGTCTGCACAACAACGTACATAACGCAATGAATGTGGGTAAACTGTCAAAATGAAACCAATTACCCCCCAGTTTTGATGCTGGATGAATTAAAGCGGCGTATTCTCAATAAATAAGCTTCTAGAAAGTACCTGTGTTATACAGTGTACTGTTTAATTTAGTTAACAAAAAAACGAAAAGAAAAATGCGTTTATTAGCATTTGGCGCAAAAAAAAACACCTTGCTTCCAATTATAAATAACAGAACACAAAGCTTGCCTTGCAGGTTGAAATTTTAGCAATATTCCGGAAATTTTCGGGTATTGCCAACTTAAAATGAAGTAAACCATAGAGCAGGCAAAGGTTTTGCTCGATACAAGCAAATGACAGTAAAATAAAACAAAATGTAAGCAAAACGTGTACAAATACCTATCGACCCTCGACATAAACAAAAAAAACTCCTTAAATAAAAACAAATACAATTTTATCTCACATTCTCCACTGAAACTTTCTTTACCCCAACATAACGTTGTTATTTATATTACAGCATAAGAGGATTACTCACGTTGTGCGTATGTTGTGGGGAGAAACAGGCTGAGTACGCGAAAATACGTACGTATCACGTACCTCGTGTTTTATTAAAAGAAGGCAGAATGAGGTAAAACAAAAGAGGAACACAAAGGATTAGGCGAAATTAATTCAAATTGTTATCCTCCAAAAAGGTAGAGGATTTTTTGTGGAGTAGGTTTGTAATACAGGTAGACTATGCACAAGTTGTGAAGTAGGTACAAACCCTTGTGGGCAGCCAGACAAATGCTGGCTGGGTTTTATCGATGCGTTGCTTATCGTCTCAAAAACATCAGAACCAGCTAAAAAAACTCCGCCAAATAAAAAAAAACAAAAATACTACATTCGACATAACATCACGTTGCCTGTATTTCCCGAGGGGTTAGACAGGAGTACCTTAGTACTTACAGCCACATTTCGCCAGTTATGTTTAAGCACCATTTAATAGGGGGCGAAATCCAGACTCCGGGCTGCTACTGAGAAATTCGAGATGGGAAAACCCAATAACACTTTTGCTGACTCGAGAATCGAATCCACATGCACAGCAGTAGCGCTTGCGACTACTATACCAACGAGGAGGTATATTAACAAAGGTTGGAAGTTACGGTTCCTGCAACTCAAAATTATAAAAAGGTGATGTGAAATTATTGAATCACCACTGCTCTCAAAACGGTGAAGAAAAACATCGTGAGGAAACCGGCATGACCTAGAACCAAGAATTCGTAGACATGTGACATCTACCAACCCATACAGCCCACTCCTTCTTAATGAGAGGAGGCCTTTATCCCAACAGTGGGGACATTATTGCCTGATTACGCTTATATGCGACATTACCAAAAGACATTCAGAGAAATTTACTAGCCATTATCAGTTTATCCACTAGTTAATCCGTTAATGCTCAACTACAAAACGGACACATTTAATTAAAAGGACTGCTAATCAATGAAACCAATCAATTTCGCTCAAAGACCCCTTTCAATCAGTCGCCGCGTATCTAATTGTCCAGTATCCTGGGTCTCTCATCATGTAGATGGCTAGTAATCAGATGGTTCTAATCAGGGACCGAAAACCTTTATAAATTACGATACAGGTATCGAAGAATTTTGGTTACTTCTACGACTAAGGTTACCGCTATCTGGGTAGCCCAAGAAGAAGAAACATGTCACCTCTTTTATGTTACCGTTTTAATACCGGTCACACCCATACAGGCGATGCGCGCCCTTTGACTATATGCCGAGCCGACGGCACGTGTAAGATAGAGGTCATTTTTATTTCGGTGACCGGTATTAAATTAAAAACACCTGTAAAAAATATAAATGTTGTAACGTTGCCCGTTGGCGGAAGCGTTTACAAAACGGTTGTATTATTTGCCACTCTTCAAGTAAACTAATCCTTTTTCAGTTAAAGTTTCACGAAATTTCGTTTACTATCAGCTAATCCGTCTGAAACATCCCCAAAAGGTACAAATGCCAAACAATTGAAACAGAGTTTCATGAAACACGATTCAAACATTCAAGCAATTTCATATCGCTCCGATTCCGATCAGAGGACGCGATCCGACCCTCGATTGGTTTGAATCAAATTGACCGCAGGCCCTTTAATAAACCAAGGGTGGTTTACCCACTTTAGTCACAAACCAAGAAAATACAGAACCTCAACTTTTTACAAAGAAAATTGTATTCGTATTCATGTATTTATTGCATTCCATAAAGTTTTATAGATGTTTCAAAAAGCTTTTAGATAAGTACAAATTATGGACCCTACACAGCAACAGGATAAAAAACAGCGACGCAAGAAAACGCTAGATCTTTTTCGGGATGGACTCCATCATCGTCTTCGAGATGACTTAGCATGACAATACAGATTTTACAATGAACAAAGGTTTCAAACTTAAAGCACCCCTCTTGTCTTGTCAGGGGTTAAAATAAAGAAAAATAATTCGAGAAGTTTTCCAGAGAAAGAAAATATTGCCGGAAAAATTACCTACTTTCATTGGCGTTATTACTAGTAGTCCCTTTTTCGTTCACGATAATTATTACTAATGGGAATCTACATACATATACGGACATAATTTTGTTTGTTACCCACCTTTAACTTAACCCTTTGGCTTTTTGCTTATTAACCGTTTGGCTCTTTACTTAACCTTTTGGCTCTTTTCTTATTAACCTTTTGGCTCTTTACTTGACCGTTTGGCTCTTTACTTAAGCTTTACCTCCTACTTAGTGCTCAAGCTAAGTTTACCCTCTAACATTACCAAGACATTGTTATGAAGCTAACGGAACTAACTTAGTTCCGGCATTTAGTGTGTTAAGAGCCCAACCTTATCCGGGTTGCATCAAACGATCCTAATATCGTGGGGTGGTACAATCTTGTAGTAAGTTTGGTGAGTGTTTGAGTTTATAGGATAATGTGTTGGCTTTAGAGAGATGATAGTTAATATATTAATCTTGTAAAGAAGACATTTTGTTGCAATTGTAAGAATGAAAGTGGGTGTATATAAAGAGAAGAGGAACACCAAAGAAACAATGGATGGACTGTGTGACAGATGATATTTCTAGCCAAACAGTGAATACTGAGATGGAGCCAAGGATGGATGGAGGATGGTGAGATGTTTGGAAGAAGACGATAATATGCTGTATCCCAAAAAAAATGGAATAAAGGCAGGAGGGTGATAATGTGCATTGCATTAGTTTCATGCAAAATGTATTGGTTTGTGGCACTGCACTGCAACTATTTACAATACACATGGTCATATTTTTATTTTTAACTGCATAGATAGCAGTTATTCAACGGTTTTTATCGCGGCGATCCACGCTTATAATTTAGACCCAATCATTTTCATGTAAGTTTTCACATTTTTACCGGCAGCAATGCGTAACTATGCTTTGTTTGCAGACAATAAATGTTTAGAGAAAAAGTGAAAAGTTTGAATCTAAAATAATGTTAACTCATTGACAAAGTATTTTATCTCGTCTATCAAGTACATGTTTCAAGAAAAGATAAGCTGGTGAAGGAATCTGTGAATTGATAGATACTAAAGAATCAACAATTTTTTCTTTTAGATTTTGATTCCAAGAATAGATTTGATACGTATTTTTTTTGTATAATGCCTTTGCCTTTTTTTTAGAATTCTGTTTACTAATTGTATTTTATGTTTTCATAAGTTGTTTTTTAGTTTGCTGCGTATACCTATAATATAACCTTTTATTTTGTTATTGTTTTGTTTTAATTTTTTGTATGTAAGTACTACTGTTGGTGTACCAAATAAATAAATAAAATCAAGCTGACGATGTAGGGGTATTATTTCCAAGTAGCAGCAGAACTGACGTCTTATTAACAACATAAACACATAAAAACTCCTACAGTTACGACTAACTGACTTTTAATTTAAACATACTTTTTATACCAGTTCTAAGTATTTACAAAATAGTTTCGTCACCTTCAAAGTTAACTAATACTGAGGAAGATCTATGGATCACAAATAACGTTCCAGTTGACCTTAGGCGTCAGTCAGCTGCTGTTCTTTTTGTTCTCTTTACAACTAAACAGCAACGGAATGGATAAAGTTGAATTAAGTTTGTTTATTTATATCGAGTATAATACACAGTATGTTAGTAACAATAGGGGTTATCGCAATTACCAAACCGCTAAGGGTGGATATAATGGCGACATAGCTATTAGAAGGGACAAGTACAGGCTCATAATAACTTACGATGATGATTTGATTAGAATCAGTAATTACAAAAGGCGAAGGGTGAAAGTTTCACAATAAAATCTTATTCATGAACACGTGTATGATCATTGATAGGCACTAAGAGTTTCTGTTTAAAAACGGCAGTTGCATTGAATACACTAGCAAATATAAAATAAACTAAAAAATACGCAATAAAGAAAAAACTCACAAAAAACTAAACAAGAATAATGGAAAAATATGGCTCCGAATAATTCTTGTGTTCAATTTAAAATCCGAAGCTAATCCAAGCTTAAAATATAGACTACCTTTGCCGCGAGAGAAAACACGCGGTTCAAAGAAAATTATAAAACGAAAAAATGGAAACCAGTTAAGCTCGGGTTAAAAGCTAATATAATAAAAACAGAATTGTGTTATTCTAAAGTAGAACCCGAAGTAAAAGCAAATATACTGTCGGAGGTGACTTTCCCTGCGGAAGTTAAACGGCTGCATAAACTTAGTAGGAAAATCTCAGGGGCAAGTGAACTCATGGAATTTTACTAGTATATGGAATTAAATGAGTATTATTTTCTAATAAATAGGGTCGCCCCCTATTACATGGGACTTAATGTATGTGTACTATAGGTACACCTCTGCCTAACCCTTCGGGGTATACAGGCGTGATGTTATGTTATTTACTAATCGTCTTGATTGTGAAAAGATATGGTTGATTGTGTCGTCTGGGTTTCTGTCACAAAAAAATTCGATCATCAGCCAGTCTTAATTAGAGTTTAGGAAAGTATTTAGGATATCATAATAGAGTAAAAATATTTTTTAATTTGTTCATGTTATGGAACACCAAGTAGGTAGATTTTTTTTCATTTAATCCTCTACTTCTTATTAAAATTGTTCTATTCTATCAACATAAAAATACATATCGTCGGGGATATTGCAAAACCGCGAATCTACCATCGGTAAAGGCTGCGTATCTGCATTTGATCTAATTTTACAGGGGCAGGTAAAACTGTTTAATATCGTTATTTTAAGGGCAAATGGCCTCATTTTTTTACTTAGATAGTAATAATTAATGTTTTCTTTGTATTTTTACCATAGATTATAATTATCCGTTACAATGATTAATTAAACTTAAAAATCTTACGAATGCCCGCGAAATTGAAAATTGGCTACATTTGTCAGATACGCGGAATTATCCAATGCTAGATACGCGGATTTGCACTATCCCCGAAGATATGGTTTCTTAATCTTAATTATTAAATCTCAGTCCTCTTCCTACCTTTATCAGTGTAAACCATAATCTACTGTGCCTATCAACCACTGTTCCAATCAACCACATACCAAATCTAGGCT
Organism: Eupsilia transversa; assembly: GCA_914767815.1. Classification (NCBI taxonomy): domain Eukaryota; kingdom Metazoa; phylum Arthropoda; class Insecta; order Lepidoptera; family Noctuidae; genus Eupsilia; species Eupsilia transversa. Next base: position 6,787,412 of record OU611894.1, on the reverse strand, counting down.
TTCCAATACCCAGTACATAGGCATAGGAAGTTGTAATTATCGCAACAAGGCTCTGTCCGGGCTGGGGGTGACCACCCCCTCGCATCCCCCCTTCACCCCCGCACGCATCGATTGGCGGCTTTCGGCGCATTCAAATGCACAATGCCCCTTGCATTCAGAATGAGCGGTGCGGGTAGTTAGACACGTTATTTTAGGGTTGAGCTTTAGACTGTGAATTTGGAAAAGATTTTAATATTGAAAAGATTTTCAAAATTAAAAGTGACACTTTGTTCCTATCGTGTTTCATGCAGGAGCGGATCCAACCCTCAAAAAAGATTATAGTCACGTTAGATTAGGGGTGGCCCACGATCGATACATCCATATTGCTATAAGTCTAAAGACCACTTTTGCCCAGTCTCCTTTGGTAAGGTTATATGCTCGCAAACAATGTGATTGTCCTGTGTACATCAGCCTATCGACCTCAATCAGAGTTGTGAGCACGCTCTCTTTGCCCACAACGGTGGATCCGCGCTTGATTTCATGTGAAACACATTTCATGTAAAGAAATGATTAGACGAAAATTAAATGATGTTGAGATATGTGTCTAAACAGCACTTAAGTATATAATTTTGACAACTTCTTTATCAGCATCAAATATTCCATAAGTTCTAAATGCTATAAGTGTTTCTACCATCTCTGTGACAATAATGTCGGTATCATTTTCAGCCTTCTTCAGTGTACCAACCCTAAGTTTGGGTTGCACACTTTTGTTTCCCATGTCTGGGTCTGCGGTTGATTTGCTTTTGTTTAGGTTTTGCTTGTCTAATCAATGTTTATTAATCAGTGTTCTGTCGTACTATTGTTCGACCGTAGTGGTATTTTTAAATAAATTATTTTAGTTTTGTCTGCTATCATTGTAAGAGCTCTCTACGTATTCGGAGTTTTTCACTTTTAACGCATTTCATATTTCTACAAAGACTTTTAACAGGATTGACATAATTTTTTCGGTAATTTAGCCTTAAAACATTGACTTGTCCACAATCGTTATCGCTGATAGAGTGTCACTTTGTCTAGACCTTCTATGTTCTATGTTAGAGATTTGGTTTCTGCACTTATTCCCTAAGGTGGACCATTATGCGTGGGCCATGGCGGCCATCGGTGGTTATTCCAACCTCCCACCAGAAGTTCATTAAAACTGGTATGTTCAGAACATCTGTGAAAGATCTATGTGACCCGAAGGTTTCTGTTCTAATCTGGATGACGCCCGTGCATTCGAAGAGCACGTGCGCGACGGTTTCCTCAGCCTCCATGCACGCCCTGTACAGAGGACTATCTGTTATGCCTATTGTGTGGAAGTGTTCGTTTAGTGAGCAGTGTCCTGTAATGGTCCCCGTCACCAGTCGCGATCTAGTCTAGACCCTCTGTAATATACTGTTATGGTTGGCTTGTGTATTTATTTGTTTGAAGTATATGGTTTTCCAAAGAATCTTTGGCATCTATCGACATTTTAATGTTTCAGGTTATAACAGGCGTCTTGTGCCATAAACATCTTGTTTTCCGGCAAAACGAGTAAAGTACAGCCTTTCAAACCTCTTTAGTTGAGCTTCCTCAGTGTTGACAAACTTGTCGTGTATCTATTTAATAGATGTGTAAATACTATCTCATGCACATGAGCAGTGACGTCGCTGTCACTAATGTCAACTGTCAGTTTACCACGAATGGCGGGAAACGAACGGCCTAAACGGTTACTCGACCTCGGACGCTGCTCAAAACTTTGCATTTGCCTTCCTGTTAAGATTAAATCTGTTCACTATCAGATGGTGTAAATACTTCACACTGTAGACACGCAAACTACAGAACTTTAAGACAGGTTTTTTAGTGCTGATTAGAGGTAGAATAAACTTTGTATTTATATTCTTGCTGTAACTTGATATTCCAACTGTTGGTTTGCAACCTTCCAATCGTTATACCTAGTCACAAATTAACTTGACTTAATGAATACATGATGTTTGAAAATAACACTGATGTTGTCAGTAAAATATTCCAGTAATTTTTTTTACAAAGTAGGATCACTCACAGCATTGAAGATCACCATTCCTTGCAGTATTGTATCACACAATCAAGAAGTCTTGTAACGTAAAAGTAAGTTGTTCGCATACATTTCGTTGCCAATTTTTCGATAACTGCATTCTCAAAACAATAACAATGACAGTAAAACAATACACGAACGCTTTAGTTGCCAAGCAGTTCTGATAAAAATTAAAGTGTTCTGCATATTTTGGCAGGGGGCCGGCGCGTGCGCCTCTTGGCACCGATACGGTTATACGGTACGATGCAAATGATGCATTGTGTGCGATTCCAGCATGTTTGTGTTACGTAAGTACCGTTACAGTAGTTGAGGTGGTGTCTAGTGGATTTTGTAGTGTCTGCCAAGAAAATATTTGAATCTATTACATTCTTGCTTTGCGAGTTTTGGGCCCATTGATGAGTCTGCTTTGTTTTCATTCTCATTGTTATCAAAAGTTCAATCATCAATTCCAGGAACATTAAGTGTATTCTTCCACTGCTTATCTATATCTTATCACATATCTATTCGAAGTGGAGTGGAGTGGTGTATGGGTTGTGGAGGTCAGATAGGCAGTTGCTCCATGTAAAATACTGGAATTTCAACTGCATCCGGTAAGATCCCCCGACCGAATAGTTCGCTAGGCAGATGATAGGAGTATTTTCATCATTCCTAATCATTGGTAGGCTTTTGTTCAGCCTTAGACAGGACCCGATGATAATGATTCATTTTGTACGTAATCTCTACCTTAAAGATAAGATGCGATGTATTGTAAGCTACAGAATAGACAGAATGCAGATGTTATCTATTACAAGAATGTTTAAGCTCCTTAATTGATGCATTCTTTAATATAATAGCAGGCCATAACTGCCATAAAAAGTAGTACTACAAAATAGTACAAACTATCAAAGTATTAGTAAGCAAGTAGTCATAAAAAGCAACGCATAAAACTGTAAAAACTGGAGATATTTACAAATAAACAAGTCGTAAGTGCAGTGGGTGTGAACAGGTGCGCAATTATGTAGGCCATTGAACATGTCCGAACAGGCCAGTGGATGACTCATCTGTATTGATAATGAAACCTACAGAAGGTTAAGTTGATACGATGTGAGATAACGAGCCAACCGCTTATTATGCGATATCATAAGAAATTACTATAGGTACACCTCTGCTGAACTCTTCTGGGAATACAGGCGTTATGTTATGAAAAATTACAAAGTTCCAGGAAAACCATCGCGTCCTAGATTAGAAAATCGAAGTAAATATGACACCCACCAGCCCGCGCCAATCGCAAAAGTTCCAAAGTCATTCATCATATTCGGTTGGAGGTCTGGAGATAAAATTGATAGAATTGAAATGCCTAAAAGATAATCATGTTTGGAGAAAATATTGTACGTATGTAGGTATATTACTAACATTACATACCAAAATTTATTTCCCATGGCAAAAATAGAACGAAACGTACACAACACTTTGGTTTGTCATCGTAGTCGTAGTTATTATTAATTTTATTTGTATTTATTTTATATTTCACAACTTCTTAAAAAATTTAAGTTAATAATACAAAACACGAATGTAACTGAAGGACGTTGACGCAAATCACGACTGTCAGTAGTTCGATTACAACTACGATTAAATAAAATGCCTTTCTATTCCTTATCGCACTTCGAGCGGGATTCCTGGTCCCTCTGATTGTTATCTACTCTATGTCACCGTATTGCACAAGCATATGTTATTGAACCCTATGATGAAGACAGTAGAGTCGATAACCCTACAGTCGTTGACCACTGTCAATCATCGGTTTTATTGCGATTAATTGAAGGAAATGTTTTATTGACAATATATCATATTCATTATATCCGTGTTTAAAGTTTTATTGTATGAGGAAACTTGCTGGTACTGTTAGGTTTATTGGGACGGGATCGAGTTGGTTTGAATCGGTTAATTAGCAATACAAAATAATATTAGGTAAGTAAACGGTTTTTCGGTCATTCTTTCAAGTACATGCAATGTTAGTAAATTGATTGTATTTTTGACAGATTGCGAATGAGATTAGAATTGTAACGTTCTTAAAAATTACGGTCTTTGCCCCTCTGGTAAAGGCTGTCCTGCGCCGTTAGCTATTCAGAAAGAAAACCCTATAATACTTTGAAACGTTATTCGTATCAAAAAGCAGCAATGCTACAATCCATCATAAGTAAAATAAAACTTTCTTATTTGCACTAACAACAAAAATAATACGGAACACATTCCGATACCGATATCTCCTTGCCAATAGAAATGTAGATATTCATTTGATTAACTAATTAGTTGTTGTCATTAGCATGCTTACCATCACTGATAACTAGTGAAAGTTTATATTATAATACCTACAGATCCATACTATGCTTTGTAGAGCTATGAATCATAGTGCATATACGCTACTTTAAGTAATGCTTAGCAGCACACCCCTGTAAATAGTAGTAGATTCTAAACAGCTATCTAATTTCCTAACACATTTTCGTAAACGATTCAAGACTAATCTGTTTCATTTTGACAGTTCAACAACATTCATTGCGTTATTTACGTTGTTGAGCAGTTTTTTTTTTAACTTAAGCAATAGTTTAGCAATCTGTTTCAAAACAATTCAATTGATCGCGAATTACGCAATTAGGGTACTATAATAATCATGAATGCAATTACGACTTTCTTCGTAAGTGGATCTAGACGGAAGCCAAAAAGCGTATAAACTATGTCAAAATCGTGACTCAAACGTGTCGAACTTGATCATTATCTCTAGATATAAATATTTCGTCACGATTACGTCAATCAAAACATACGATAAGAATGCGATTTACGTAACACGCCATTCTAACAATCTTAAGAATTTTCAGAAAAAGATTATGTAGTAAAACATTACGAATTTTACATAGAAAACACGTCTGTTTACAGGAAACGTCGAATAATCGATCAAAGCTATCGAATATCAAGCAAATCAACCAAAAGCACATCACTATACACAAAACTGGAAACAGGCAACAAAGCTATCCGATTTCCAAAACCGATTCTCAGATACCGTACCGACACTAAATCAATCGCGGCATGTCTCTCGCACTAGAGACGAGCCGGAATATCGAATGATCCTTTTAATTAAACGTTGCATCAAAACGGAATGTACAATACCGATACTAATTGAGAATCGATTGCAATTTTTTGGAACGAAATATCGGAGGCATTGAACGCGGAGAATCACCGAGATGTTATTGAACTTATGTCAGTTATTTTTAAACATAGCTTTTTAAGCTATGCTGCGAAACGTCGAAGGGATAGACAATGTTTTATCTTTGGCCTTTTGTTTATTGTCTATGTTCAGCTGTTGTTTATCTATGACCCCAATGGTACAATAGAATTTCTTTTGTTTATTCGTTTCAGATGGTAGCTACTGAAAAGGAGATCTTCAAAGGTTTCTAGAAAATCCATGCGGATTTGACCCATATATTGATTTCGGCACTTTCAGCTGTTGGTGACTTTGGAAAAGAAAAAGAGGGTCTATAAAAGGTTTCATGAAACTGAAAACGCATGTGGAAACATGGGAAACGTCCGGAGGATTCGGCAAAAGCGGAGAAACTCCGGGCCCATAGTACAACATATTAGTAGACACGTTGCCTATCCTAGTAATCGATCAGGCGAGTTTATAAACGTTGCAATGATCTCACAATGGCTTTTGTCTAGATTTTCAAGCAACGGCTGTCGTTGATAGCATTTTCCGGAGTTTGATAACTATTCTATTCACGCCTCGTTTAGTTTTATAGTAAGGGTAGTATGTGCATTGTGATTTTTTGACAGGTTTTATATGGAAAATCTGTCAAAACAATGCACAGATCATTAGAAAGTTTGTAAATAAGTACTTGGCTTCCTGAAGACCAAACAATTCCTAGCCAAGTAGTAATAACTACAAAACTAAACGAGGCGTGAAAAGTCATCAAATTCCGGAAAATGCTATCAACGTCAGCCATTGCTTTAAAATCTAGACAAAAGCCATTACTTGCCAGACAAAATCGTTGCTAAAACAGTTTCCACGCATCAATAAGCAATAAATCTTTTGTACTAAAATAGACGTAACCCGCCGATCGCCTTATTCATGCACTATGTAAGTCTGTTACGCCAAAACCATCGATATTTATAGCAGTATTCAAATTGTGAGGGGACAACATACGGGGTTATATCTTGAGCTTCTAAGGTTTATTAAGACTTTATTACCTGCGAACTAGCAGTTGACTGCGATCTTAGGTGCTAAGTGCGCAACACCCTTTCTTTCACAATCCGAAGGCTTTATTCCTAATCCATTGCTTCATATGTTTGAAAAATTCATGTGCTCGAAAACGTAAATAACGCAATGAATGTTGTCGAATTGTCAAAATGAAATTGCAATTGTTAGTGTGTTACGCAATTTGCAGCGCTGATCTATCTGAGCGTCAGTCCGTTCAGCTTATGCGTTGACATGTTAAATGACAAAAATTTATATATTATAAGAAACGCTGTTATTATTTTGTTAAAATCTGTCGCTTGTACACTAGGCTTATGCAATAAATACCAAATTAAAAACGGAACGTGATAAAAAACAATGGATTAAATAAAAAGGTCTCTTTCAATTTTATCAATTGCAAGGCTTAATTAAAAGCGAGTACAAATAGCGTCATACCACCGCTTGCAAGCGACAACCAGTTTAAATAGTTACTATGCATTGCAACGCGATGCATCCATTATACGCTGCATATTTTTGCCACACGCGCGGTTTTAAAAGGATCGTGGAATTGGATTATAGTGCCATTGCCATTTTAATAAAAAGCAGAGGCAAGAGCGAATATTGCAGAGAGTTTAATTGCTCGGGGGTTTGACATTTTGTTTAAAGGTTGTCTGTTTTGAACGTCGATAGGTCGGACGTTCTGTGAGAAACGTAAGCAAAACAGTCTTGCACCAGAATGAATTTCTCCCATATGTTGGAAAGAAAGAAAGAAATCATTTATTTGCTGATAATGTAGGTATACATATAAGTTGGAATATTTGAAAATTGTCCCGATACATTTTGCCTTACGGCATGCAAAAAATTAGGTTTGAATTTAATAATATTTTTACAACCATTACAATTATTTTATCACTAGTAAGATTAATAGGTAGGTACAGATCAGTCAAAAAAATACAATAATGATTACAATAAAAATCTCACGTTTAAATATCATACAATGAAGAATCCAACTTGTGCACTAATACTGCGATTGGCGTGGCCAGCTGCTGTGTCTATAATATATTTATTCTACCTTTGTCTACGACTCGAAAAGAAAGACGCCTGCATTTATTGGGTAGACACCCTCACACGATTCCTTACTTGAATGTAGAAAATTCTCTGAAATGCATTCATTTTTTTAACTTGGTTTTGTAAACTATGTTCCATTTGAGATTATCTTTATCTGGAATAGGTTGGTATTTTTATGAATGAAACTTAATTCTACGTAATTTATTATAAGTGATGCAACACGTTTTTTATCAGTGCAATAAGGACGCATATTAAGATAATGCATTATTAAAATAAACAATCATGACAGTTATTTCAGCTATCGTTATCAATTATCAGCATTACATTGTATCCTATTTATAAAATATAATCATAGATTGCATACTAATGATTTCATATTGAACAGTGCAACAACCTCACATGTCGTTGAAACTAGCAGTGTGTGGGTGTAGTGACCTTGTCAACGTTATTTACTAATGATTTTAGATATTTAAGTCAATGTCATATTATGTTATAGAAATGTATTTACAATTTTAATTTTATAGATATTGAGACTGTATTTTTCGACCAATTAATACTACTACTACTATAATAAAAAAAACGTAAATACTGTAAATAGTCCTTAGAACTAGCTGTTTCAATGAAATTTGAAGACGAATTTTACAGCTTTTGAACTCTACGAGCGCTTTACGCTAGTTGTAAAACCGCAAAGCAAACTAGTGTTGAAATCTACCTAGTTAAAATTAAAACCGTAGCGCGTCCGCTCATAAAAGCTTGCCGTATATTTTCATCTCAATGAGCACGGTGGGTCTCGCGAATATCGAATGCAATAAGTAATATCTATGAATATTCAGAGCACGGCCGCGGGTCGCTGTTAATTTGACGCATTTTAGACGATTCACTGCACCATCCATTCTATAAGTTCGTAAGTGCCCTTACGTCCAAAATGAATTTTATTATTTTTACACTGGAAATTGTTTATATATAATCTTTCAATGAATCTTTGGTTCAAAGAACCTCCTTCGTAATAATCTGTGGAATGTTATTATGGCACTAAGTGAAGTTATGACTTTATTGGTCTGAGGATAATTTCGTGCAGTGCACGCCGTTAATTTATTCGGAGAACGCCATCGTTAAGGTTTTGTTATTGCGGTTATCACAGTTATAGTACTTAATTGGGTCAAATAAATGTTGTTAAATGGAAACTATCAATCTTTGTATGAAGTGTGTCAGTTATGACATTATTAATCTGGCAAGTGTACCGTTTATTTTATAACTTACGTTCTAAATTACTTAACAGGCATAACAATATGTACTTATAGTCTTCAAAACGGCAAAACTCCGTTTTGAACAACTTTATAACCAACACTTTGATCAATTTTGCATTTTAAGATGGCTATTCGTCCATAAATACGAGTAACAGATAACTTCATGTCGTTAGCGTAGATCAAAATGTCAGATGACGTCATGAAACGCAATCATTGGTGGAATTAATGAGAAATGGCGTGTGAATTACTTGAGCTTCGTGACCGGCATATGTTACTGGTGATTAATTCAATAGGTTTTTGATATCGGTGTGAGATAGACCATTTTTTCTAAAAAGCTAGCCCGTAAATATTTTATTTTTCGTTTAGAAAATAGGGAGCACCTTAAGGATAGACGTAGGATGACTTTAATTTAGTCTAAAACGAATTTATAAGCATATTATTATTTCTAGTTTTGTTTTTCAAAATAGGTTCGTCTTTGACAATAGGTATTATCTTACCCGTTTCAAGTTCCGAAAAAACAACTAACACGTCACATCCTATGTAAAAAACGTGATGCTAGCAAAACATCAAAGGAAAATACTAGAACTCAGTTACGTATTTCGTGCTCTTCGTGGCAAAGAGGTACGAATAAAAAAAAACTTCAAAAAAAGCATGTATCTGAGTCTGATTCACGAATATTCGCGTAAATTCCTGGATCTAGATTGGACACATGCACTTTGCGGAATAGGTTTCCTACCTGTATGACGTCAACACTGAGATTTGAAGTAATTTTGGTTTTTTGGCAAACCAGGAAAACGTTCACATAACTAGTTTTGTTTGTTTGTTACTGCATTATTCATTTTATTGATATTTCTTTTATATTACAATGCTTACGGTTTTTTGCCTCCTATTAGCATTAAATCTACATACTAATAAGTATTTTGACACCTTTTTTTCTAAAAAACGGTATATTATAAATTGGAGCTACTGTAGTTTTGTGAGGTTGATATAGAAACTAGATTATCTGCTATCGCACGACTATTAATAGTCGAATAATAAATAAATTAATCAACCAATCAATTAACTCACCTATCAAAAATATAAACAATCCCATCATATTTCTGTCACCTGTCACACCTACATACTCAATAATTTTATTGTTATTATTGTATTACACTATTTTGACCTTTTTGTTCCCTTTTTAAAGAGTGTATTGGTAAAGTTCACAATTACATATTGTTCCTAAGATACAGGCCTCGGCTTAGTTTAGGCATCAGTCTCCCACAAATTATTGCATTTTGCACCTAAACTTTGTGTTGTAAACTGCTGTATAGTAATTTGTGGAAGAGAAATAAATACATTATTATTATATTTATTATAATTTTAATTACATCGCAAAAAATTTATGATACTACCTACATACATCAGACCAAAGAAAAACACTCCTGCACTCCTGCGCTGACGCTCTCACAAACAATTGTGTTCAATGAACTTGAAAATTGTTTCTCCACGTAATGATATTCATTGGAAACACGGCACTACGTGTTTTCAGCTACGGTATTTTGTAGCGTGCAGTGTAAAGAGAACAGAGAATAAAGTCGTATGTGCAGTTACTGCTTTAGTGAGCATTTATGAAAGGATTGTAGAAAGTTGGATGAGCATTTTGATTACAATGCTCGTGTTTATGACAGATTCTTACTCACAGAACTCTCAGTTTAGCAATCCATGATAATTAAGGTTTGTTTTATTCGAATAACCGATATTTGTTCTGTAAAAACTAGTTACTGATGGCTTATCATTTTTATTTTTGTTTTGAATTTGTTCGGTAATTCATATCTCCGCCGTTTCTTAACAGATTGAAAGTTGATTTTACTGTGCACACAATGTTGAGTCAAAAAGTTTTCCTCATGTGAATGAAATCTTAAAAGACGCTGGATCATCTTACCCGCTAACCGTAAATGTAACCACAGCTTAACAGAGAAATTGTCTCTGATCCATGAGACGGGTGTAATGTTCCGCAGCGTCATTTAACGCGGTTATATATTGGGCGCCATGATGGAATAGGTGTCGTCGTGTTGCGAGCATTTTTCACTAGAGCAGCCATTTTGTATGCTCATGTCCTTATGTAATCGTATTAGTGTTTTTAATAAAATTGTCGTAAACAAGGCGTTGAAGAGAAATGAGTAATGTTCTTTATTCATTTTTGTAATGAGAAGATGTTTTGGGGATAATCCAGTCTATTTTATTTTTTTGGACTGGATGTATTTAAATAGGGATTCATCTTTTGGTTTTCTAGTTTCCCAGTAAAGTATTTGGTCCTTGCGGGATTAAGGAATCAGCTGATAGCTAATTGCTAGGTGTGTTAAACAACGTATATATTAGTTTATCTAATTAAGCAACGAATCTTTTATTGTAGAAAAAGATCAAATAAAGCACTCTGAAAAAAAAAACTTCATCTCTCAATTTATCGTTCTACAATTCACTCGATACGCGAAATTCTCCGTACGTAACTATCGCGTTTGCGTTAAGATTTTTATTCTCACCTTTATATTCTTAGCATTATGATCTAACAGTCAAATCTTAACGCAAACGCGGTAGTTACGTTTACTCACTTGCAAACTTACACTAAGGCCTCTGAAGGACCAAAAATATCGACATTTGCAACCTCTGGCGCCGGCCGTTACCAACGTGTGAATCATGTACATTATTGCGCATTCCTACATTTATGCCATGAGGCGTTGACACTAAGATATGTTTGGCAGTTTCTGTGAACATTTGTAGGCAGCCTGCGTATTGTATAGGTATTGATAATTTTGTCAGTTAATACTATGAAGTTGTTATTCAAAACTTAGCGTGGGTTTTGTATAAGCGCCACAGTTTAGAATGGAATTTAATGTTATTTTGTAAGTGAGGTGATGGACGTTTTGGGCAAAGAATAAATGTTCGCCTTTATTCTTATGGGTGTCTTAAAATACAACTATATTGTGAAAAGCAGTATCTATTAATGTCTACAAATAATACTCGTAAGAAACTGCTAAGTTCTATTTATCTGTGCTAATCATGGCGATTGATTATTTGGAAGTCAATGTTCAAGAGTAGAAACGAAATGACTACTATTATTTACTACTTTAATAATTATCTTTAGTAGGTTATAAAGAAAGAAGTTTTCCAATTCATATTAGGACCAAAATACTTCATTACATATAAAAAAAATCAACATTACTAGATACATGTATCATGACCAGACATTTACATATTTATTCGAGCCGCCATCGCCATAGCGAACAAAATTATGCAAAACAGCCGCCCGACGACGCCTCATAATTAAATATAATAAAGCATTTAATCTCATTGGCCTTAAAACGTATAAAAACTGTCACGGCGTATTAACAATTAGTGTTGTGCAAAACAAGGGTTTTTATAGCCGAACGCCGAAGCCGAACGAGCCCAATCATTTGTTTCTGTGTTGGTAAAATATTCTGGGTTCTAGGCATTATGTAGGGAAGTAGACAGTCTCTGGTCTTCTAATACATAGTACGTACTTAGGTACCTAAGTTCTGAGAGGAAAATTATCAACATATTTATCACTTTTCCGCTAATTTGCTGTGGAATGGTACCTACCTATTTATTTTTGTATATTTACCTATTAACGACTTTCCCAATAAGTATAACGAATTCATTTAAAACTATACTGTCCTATTTTTAGCCGGTTACTAGCCACGGTTGCTAAAGTTTCGGCTCTCGTTCGACTGAAACCAAAAGCCCAACACTATCAACAATTCCTTATAGCGCCCACACTTCGAAAACCTTAGCGCAATAAATATAAAAGTCAATTCATATTTACAATCGTAATGTCAGTGATTGTTATATTAAGGTTGTAATACTTAACTGTTACTCATAATGGGTTATGTTTGAATTTATGATTAACTGTGCTCATATATTTGACGAAATGCTTTGTTTTAGTATCAATAAACTACAAGTAATTAAAGTTTGTTGACTTACATTAATATTAGGACTGTCGAAATCTATACTATTCTAGTAATGTTATAATTTTTTTTTAGTTTCGGCATTTCGGTTAATCAGACGCAACACTAGATAATACTTTTTGAATTCATTGTTAGAAATAATTCTCATGGCAATTAAATGAATAATGCAAAAAATTGCAAGGTAATAAATAATAGGGTTACTAATGCAAAAAGATTTGCAGAATTAATTACAGGTTTATTACAAAAAGTGCAATGCAATCAAAGTTCACTTCACATGACGCTGCATTTATTTTCTTTCACACACATATCGTATCATGACGCCTGTATTCCCCGATGGGTTGAGCAGAGGAGTAACTATAGTACACCCACATTTCGCCAGTATTATAATAGGGGGCGAGCCTAATGCCATCAACCGGGCGCAAATCCAAACTAGGGGCTGCTTCTGAGAAATTCCTGACGGAAAAACCCAATAACACTTTGCCCGATCCGGCAATCGAACCCAGGACCTACTATAATATTTTCTTTCCTTCTACAAAAATCTGAAATGAATAACATTTAAATTATCAATACCAACATAATTTACGGCTATAAAAAGCGATATTACGCAAATAAACACTCGAAGCTTACCTCATTGATAACGTTATTTATTAAAAGCTTTCCGGCTTTTAAGAAAACCAAGCTGTATATCAGAAAGTTGCCAGATTATTATGTCGAGAAGTTGCTTAACATTAAGGGGCCGGTATAAAGTCGACCGTCCTCTGCTACGTACGATGTGAGGAGAGGTTTGCTACGTTCGCTACGCGCGAGGCTCATTTGTTTCCCAGCCACGCATTCGTGTGTCCCCGGTTGCAGTAGACGATCCCGCAAACTTTCTTATACAAAGCGAATTTATATACACGTGCGTAGCTTAGCCGTGGGCTGCTGTGGAGCGTCGTCTTTAGAGACAAGCGACATATGCTGGGGTGTTGTCAACATCACTTCACCCACTCGACACCTACGGACCAAGATGGCGTAATTTGGGACACCATAACTGTCCCCGAAATGTCGGAAGCGGTAAACAATTTGTTGATAATTTAAAGCGAGTAAAAAATTCCGGATACGGACTCGGAGCGACAGCTCTTCTCTGGAGAAGCTTGATGATACTTCTTAAGAAATTGCATCATTGAACGACAACTATTGATACTATTACAATTTGTCAGATTCCAAAAACCGATCGCTGAGATTCGAGTTAGGATACGGTTTCCTAGAAGACAGTTGGCCACCACATAGCGGTCGCAGTGACGGCTCAGGTTCAGGCGTGCCTTGGCGGAAATCCATTATACCGAACCCGAACACGACGTGCTACCACTCCCGAGTGCTGGACGCTGAGACAACAGCACTCGGCGTGTTAACACGTCGTTGGTTGGCGACACGTCAATCGTCATCTTGAGGATGCCTCGTTGAGAGGTGAAACACGTGTCGATTTCTTACAGGGTTTTTTATGACTCTTTAGGAAAAGTTAAGCGGAATAGTTACTATATACGGGGTGGCAGTAAGCAGTTTAAAAAGACACATATGAGAAAGTTCTCCCAAATCAAAGTCTCCCAAATCAAAGTCTCCCAATGCTAATTGGGGCAATTTACTTCAAGTCTTCGATTAAGAGATAATGCTATACACCTAGAGCGAAAGTGAAAAATAATTGGTAGCCTCAGACTAAGAATGTGCATAATTGAATACTAATTATCGTACATGCTTTGAATCTTGCGTAGATAGAGATATCGTTAGTTCGATCAACTAACAGAGGGAATGAAAGTGACGCTTATGAATATCATTCATTCTTTTGAAGGTTTTAAGGAAAATAATATAGCTCTAGGTAAATAATAGACAGTAAATCTAGGTTTAATCATAATGATTAATTTCCCAAAACTACCCTTTGAAGGGGAACTACCTATTGAAGTTCGAAGGGAAAATTACGAAATCAACGCGAACAAAGTCGCGGGCGAAGAGCTAGTTAAGTTAGTGGATAATGATGCTGTGAATAACGATGAATGTTTAGTGGGATTAGAACAAACTTAACCTGGTGAAACTATTTGTAAAACAGAACAAGTTTCGGTTAAAGAGTTAATAGCGATATAAATATTAAATAACTACAATAATACACTGCCAGCATTCTTCACCGAAAAAGGTAAGATCAGCATTGCTAATAGAATTTTTACAACGCATCATTTAAAGCTGAACAGGTGTAGATACTTCACAGATCACAGATACTTTCAAGTTGGACACCTTGAATTGATTATTGTGCCCACACCTCTAGTCGTAGGTTTGTATCACCGGAGACACGCATTCTTAACACATCAATTTAGAACTAAAAGAGCTTTTGGCGTTTGGTCAAAAAACTATAAATGTCTATTTAAATAATGATGATAAAGAGATATAAAAAAAAAAATTCAAAGTCACCACTGGACTCAAAAAATTGCATCATAATATCCATTCAGAATAAGTATCGCATGAACAATGTTTGAATTTAGTGATAATGAAAGTCTTGTAGAAAATATTAAACTAAAACATGAGTAAACAATTTATATAAATATATGCGCAAATAACTTTTTTTTTTCTTCTCAATGTTTATTTAACACCCGTATTTTTTTTATAATCGGAAATCTACGCACCTTTTAGACCGGACCCTCGTATATCTCCAAGTATTGCTGCTATAATGTCCTGAACTAGAAGGACACAGTAACAACTGAAGACTGTTCGGTCTCGGCTGCCTCTGTTTCTTCACTCTTAGCTTCACTACTTCTTCAACTTCTAACTTTTCTAGTTTCTTCTCTTTCTTTCCTTCTTTGATTGGCGGCTTCTTGGAGTCCACACTCCATCTGCGCTCATCCATAATTCTTTCTTCCAAATTCAAATGATCCAACCTCTCCTTAATGAAACTCCTTGTACGAATCAAGTCTGGAGTCGTATCCAGTTTATCATGTCTCCTTATTTCTATAGGAGACAAAGGAGGTCTTCTGGGCTCAAAAACAACTTTGGAGTACTCGTTACTTCGACGCCACAGACGGGGCGAGAGTGGCCAAAACCGCCCATTTTGTTGACCAGATTCCATCACCATTTTGGATTTTTGTCACTTCACAAATTCACAATTAACTGACTTTCTCGATGCTAAAATTCGAATTTATAAAATAAGAGCTTTAAATCCTCAGAAATGTAATAAGATAGCTTAACGTTGGTAATATAATTCAAGACTAACACTGAACACGTCCGTTACATCCGTAAGCTATTCATATACTAAACGTTGTTGAAATGAAAAGTGCATAACAAACGCGCCCACGCAATCAATCATGCGAAACGTCTACAGGAACCATAGATAAAGATGGAGTGACTACTTTGATGAGTCAAACAGTAGTACAATTGACGTAAAATGTATTAGAAATTATATTTGGGATATTTTTTTTTTCCTCATCGGTAAATAACATTATTTTCCTCTTATCAAAAGAGAACAATATAATTGTACAAATTCATGTTTAGCTTTCCATAGTGAGACTGTTTGAGGTAAACAAGATATTCATTGGAATAAATAAACTGAATTCTAATAAAACAGGAATATAAATTGTTGGATTTTAAAAGCAGAAAAACGATGTCAAAGCAAATTAAACAAACGGCCTAATGAACTTTAACCATTGAAACGAGTTTGACCCTAAATGAGCCAATTTTTATCAATTTCTATCATTTGTGAATTCTACATCAATTAGTGGAATTGAGGGCAGCGACCGACAAATCGCGGGTCATTACGACCAAGCGGCGCTTGCAATAAAAACCATGTTTTTGTGTTTCATCACAATTTGTACCAACTATAACAGGATCTGCGTACATTTGGCGTAGATTTAATGGCTTTTTTCCTGTCTACATATCGTTAAAATGGGTAATTTAAAAGATTGTTTCACTTTCCGTGCGGAAATAGCTTAAATAAACAGATTAAAATCTTACGAGAGCATTTACTCGGAATTTATTAGTAACGGAAAGAATAGGTTACCATTTTCCTGCTTTTTTTGGCAGTTCCAAAAAATCTAAAATCTTCTATCTCCATTTTAGGAAACGGAATCGTGAGAGACCCAAATAAAGCAAAAAAGCGGAACCCTAAATACGTTTTAGCATTTTAACAGCGCGAGGGGGATCGCAAACCGTTGACGACTTCTGACGACGCACTGATAGCCATAAACTGCCGAGGAGTCGTAATGGCTGCGATATCGGATGTCGCCGAATAGCGCTGCATACTAAATGCTGGCTCAGGAAGCGGGCGACAGGACGCTAATATATGTGCGTATAGGCATGCAAATGTTCTGATGTAGTACATAGATAGCGTATAAGTGGATACAAAGCTTTGTATGTGGTCTTGGGGAGTGATTTAAAGAAGCGCTTTCGAAAATGAAAATAAACTGCGAGTTGTGAACTTCAATGAAAAACTCTAGTTTAAAAGCGTAACTTTAAACTATATCTAAGCCAATTGCAGAATACAGTCAGAAATAGGCTTATTTCCCAAGCTATGCAATCAAGCTATGGAAGAAAGAAGATGGAATAGACGCATTGCACGCATTGCTTTAACTGATTCACGATTGCATCCAAGGAAAAAAACTATTTGTTTTTCTTGAACAAATTCTATGGCGCTTCTTAACAATACTTACGTAACCCGATTTTACGATAAAAGGAAACGGAGATAGTACTAAAAGTCTTAAACAATAACACGAAGCAAAAACCCCGAAGTCTAAGAAAGGAGTCGCAGGATATAACGAAAGGACTCAACGCCTTGAATCAACGGAAGCGTTCGATGCGTTTGACATTATTATTACAATAGAGTTGAGTCAGCGACCATTCTTGAAATTGAAACGAAATCAATGCTTGTTGACATTGTGGAGTCAACGTGTGGGATGCGTAGGACATTCTTGCTAGAAGCAATGGCTTGGTTATGATTAAGTGTTAAGTTATTTATTATCAATTATGGGTCACCTCTGTTTATATTGGGGTCTCCTGCTACTGTCCTCGATTCAAAAGAACTTCACTTTTGAATCGAGGACAGTACAGTTTTATTCATCATCATCAGCCTTAGCAGTAGTAAGTATTTAATTCATAAAGTATTCATTGATTTGGTTTTAATAAAATTGTGTGTATGCCTGTACGGCACATCCTTCGGGGAAATCCTATGAAATGTTTCGTAATATTATGTGAGGGTTTTACCGAACGGAAGTTTCTAATTAATAATATCTAATCTTCATAATCAGCTCATGTTTGATGCAGTTGGTATTGCTAAGTGTGTTTAGTAGATTAGCTTTAGCTATATAGAAAAAAAATAAGATGGTTAAAAAGAAAGGATACTAGTGGCCGAACCAGGTACGCCCAAAGGCATCGTGGAAGACACAGACCTAGATCTCGAGGCGAGCTTAACGCCTGTAGACGGAATCTCCACTCTCAGTCTTTCCACTCAACTCGATCTCGATCGAGTTGAGTGGAAAGATGAAATGCATGGATTTTCCGTGCAGTAAGTTAGCACAGGATAAATTGTTTTAATTTTTTTACTTAAGAATTACAAGTAGGTAAGTCTTTCTTAGAAACTAAATTCTTTTATTTATTTACAAGCAATTCATAATACTGACTACGTAGTAGTGTGATGAAATTCTAATGAATAAAAGAAAATAGTTTTGTATTATACTTCGAACGGTTATTAACACCGCTAGGTCAACAGCATCGTGTCAATGTGTAGGATGCGTAGACGCAGCGGAATTGCGTGCTTCCATCCACGTAGTATGGCGCGGTGATTAACGCATTATGAATCAATAAATCCTTCACAAATATTGTAATTTATGAGTACTAATATTTTATTCTTTATAGTAAGTGATATGAGCAATGAGCATCAATGGTAAAATGTGGTGGGGTAAAATATTATGTCGAGTCGTTGTATGTTTTGGCTTATTGGTATACCGATCGGTGATCTTTCTGTTTGGCAATTACTTCAACAGTAGCAAAGAGTTTGGAATTATTTACTGTCCTAATAGCGAAAGATAAAGATGAAAATAAAGACATAAACACAGATATAGATATTACTTTTTTGCTTGAAAAATAATCAGTTTTATCAACAAAATATTTATCTGAAATAAATTACGTCAAAGTGACGCATTATCATGAATGAGATCGTTTTCGTCGATCTCAACTGGCCTGGTAAAAAATGATAATATATCAAGCAAGTTCATTGCCTAAAAGTAATATTTTTTACGGTAATTACCTTTTTGCTTCCCGCCCGAGATTGTGACACAATTGATAACATTTGCGACTCATTTAAAATACATTTGTGATAAATCATTTTTTGGGAAATCTAGACATATTTCTGGAAATGCTGTTGGTATAAGTCGATTACAATCAGACTGATGACGTATATCTTTCGTAAGTCATGAATGAAATGTCCTTCAATATGCAACAATATCAAATACATTCAAATGTGCTTATGTTGATTCGTAATTCGAAAGATAAAACCAAGTGATGAGTCGTCCAGTTACTGTTCATTCATTGTTTACAGTAGCCATAAGCGAAACAAGGAAAGCACTCGCAGACTGATGGTATCTTTCCACGGCGCTTACTTGTGCAAGTTATGGGCTTACAACTTGCACTACAATAATCCTTCGGTCTGTGAATAACTTTGGGACTTACGAACAGGGTGGCGGCAAACCAGACACCTGTTCATAACTGTTTTAGTAGAATATATCTACTGTATTTTAAACTTAAAATTAGAATGATACTTAAAAAGGGAAATAAAAATGAGAAGAGCATATTGTTAAGGTGCCAAATAACCCAAGGAACTTAAAAGACTTAAGATAACGGTAAGAGGAACAGGGTGGACAATTCGTCATCGTCCATTGAAAATGGAGGGTCCTCCGACCAGAGGACCTTGCCGTGCCATTATTTAGGACAGGAAAGAAGACAAAGAATAGGAAATGAAATCAGATAAAGGACATAACTTCAAAAGAAGACGATATGACAAAGACTCATTAGCCACAAGTCATGAATAATTCTTTCCAGAAATTTCGTCAATTAGTCAAGTGAGATCCTCAGAAAGCTTCAAATAACCCTGGTGCAAGCATTGTTGGTGACAATAGCCGGAAGCCGGCACTGTATGTGCTTGATGCCTTACAAGGTGTCCTAATATCGTATGCAGTAGTGGTCGCTTACTGTTGGGAATTATGAGCTGATGTGACTTTGATGAAGTTGAAGAATGACGTTTTGGAATGCAGTGAAGTGCAGTCTGAAGATGGGTGTTTTAATTTTTCCGTTTACGTTGTCCGTTGCCATTATATTGAACATAGCTCAGAAAGGTTGACTATGCGAATTCAAAGAGATCAATATTCGGTGAGGACGAACTTCAAAACTTCACACACCGATCTAATAATGATTATTCGTTTCCTACCTATTCCTAAGAACCGCATTACTTACACTATAAGTTCTTGTAAACTTTAAAGGAAGTGTTGCAAAAGTGTCACTGTACCCTATATTAACTACAGTCGACTTCTTAACACAATACGTGACTACGTACCTATGTACTACTAAAATAAATTAGTTAACAAATCCCCGAACGAAATTAACAACAATTTTAACAGGGCTTTCAAAAAGCAAATTCCGGTTACCATTATTTTTGTTCAGCAGCTGTCTCCTGTCAAATTGCAGTGAAATCCGGTAGTCGGCCATTTTGGACTGCATAGCACAGTGTCCCAGATATTTGGAATAGCCGTGAATGCTGTGATTTGGGACGAACGTCCATCAAATGAGTTTGTTTGGCTTTTGTTTTAGATTAGTGCATGGATTTCATTTGTTTATTAGATTGAGGAAAATTATTGGAAAGCGTTTAGTGAAACTGTAGTTGTATTTGCAGTTGTTAGGTGTTCACCTTTAGGGAGTGTTATCATTTCAAAAATCGTTTTCTGTGGGGCAAGTAATAGTATGAAGCAATACAAATCTTTAAGGAAGTTATTTTCTATATCTTCTTTTGACTAAATATTGACATAACATTACCTACTACCTTCCTATCATGGAAACCACACTATGTATTTGCCGCTGTTTGCCGACCTGCGATCGTGAAAAAGTCGGTTAATAATCTGGCGCAAATGTGTCAAGTGTTTGCGAACTACTTACGTCTTTTTTTACTTTCTTATAAATAACCAGATCAGACGAATAAAACTTGTAGCCAAAGGGCTGTAAAAATAAAAACACCTATCATTCAAGAAGTGAAAGCCATAAAGACCTGACACAAACCAAATACGAATTACTTTTAGCCTCAGGACTTCATAAGAGCTATAATTTCGAAAGCACAACACGCAAATGGGGCGCAATAATTCAAACATATATGCTGTACTGTGGTCTTATCAGCTATGAGCCCGCAAGCTCGGGTCCCATAACGCATGGTCAAGCCTGACATATAGCCTACATCAATCACTGCGCTGATTTATCTGCTTGTTTCCGCATATCATCGGATTGCGATGTCATTTGTTCCGCTTTCATTGTGAGTTCCCAGGGTATATTATGTGAAAGCAATTTTGTATAGTCTTTTGTTTTTACGTGTTCGGATATTGGTGGAAAATCTTTCTTTGGGTGAGAAATTACAATGAAATAGCGTCTTCGCATTCACACAAGTTTTGTGTACAACATCTGTATATTTTGTCCCACTATAAGACCCTTTTCTTATTCCTTATAAACTAACTCTCACTACAAGTCCAAGTAAACTTTTGCATTAGTGTTTTCTTTATATTTCTCTCCAACGTTATTACTTTCAACTTTCTGAGTACCTTTACTCCGAATCACAGAATTAGGTACTTCATTAACTACTACCTAATATTCCTAACGACCACCAACTTCACTAGCCAAGTTAATCGAACCAAAGTCTGTAGCCTTGACTTGGCCAAGTCTGAAGCAAAACTTGGTAATATCATCACTAATCAATAGCTGAATGGAAACTGCCTCGTAACGCCAGTTAATAGGCCAATGAGGGAGTATGTTTGCCAGATTCGGTGCACGTGCCAAGTATTAGAACTTTGGGGTATTTGAAAGATAGGTCGGCAAGATTTTGTGTTCAGTTTTGGTTCATTAGTGTGGTCATTGAACATACAATTTTATTTGTAGAGCAAATATAGTTATACGTGATTGTGTTGCTACTTAATTCTAATCCTGACTACTTGCTTTATATTTTTTGGCGATTTATTAAATTACATATTTTATATCTCTTATAAATAAAAATAAAAAAAACAATTGCCAGTTATATTTTTCACAAACTATCTTATACTGCTTTGAATGTGTCTTTCTTCCCACTTTCCAGTGTTCCTGTCCCTTAATCATACAAGGTGCCTAATGGATCTTAACAATGAGGAAGGTCCACAAAAGCACCAACCTCAACAATATTCATTTTCAATTTACTACATGAACAGACAAACTTTTCTCAACAACAAGAACCATAAAAGTACTCACTACAAAACCCTAAACGGTAGAATCGCATGTCTTGCACCCATTTCATGTTTGCCTAGTAACAGTATCACAGAAACAAGTAAGGTAACCGAATGTTTCACTGTATTGTTAGTTTGTAACCACTGACCAACTGTGAAACACTAAATGGTAGTAGTATTGGTAATAAACATTATGAAAACGAGTCGAAAGCGTGCTTCTCACTGCTTGTAACTAATGTGTATTGTGAAACGTTTGTTAAAGTGGGGCATGAAAAGTAGAAGTTACCTCAAAAGTTCTAAACGGAGACGGATTGAAAAAACCTCAAGAACCTCTATACTTTCAGCCTGTTCCAGTTTAAAACTTGAACTAGGAGAAGACTTGGAGAAAGATTTCTGATTGACTAGGGTAAGGAAGATGATGGTGAAGAATGATGACAACAGACTTGCACATATAGATTTGCACAACAGTACAACAAGTGGTTAGGACAGTAAAATATTAAAATCTAATGATGGATCTGTTCGCACTTTGTAGATTGTACGAAGTAGAAAGCGACGTTTAAGCTTATTTAGTCTATTAAGATTTCAAGCTTTTGAACTGTTCTTGATTGATAACCAAACTACAATAAATGAAGTTCAAGAAGGTATAGTATTTATCCTCCTCCTCAATGTTAAAGATGTGAAGCCGTGATGTTTGTGTGAGTTCTTATAAGTGGGTCGAGTCCAGAGGAATTAGAGGGGATTATGTTACGGTTTCTGAAAAAAACTGTAGGTACTCTTGTTGTGTTTGGCAAGATTGGTTTATGCGTTGGATTAGTTGGGAGTAGTTTCGTAATAGAGGATGAGAGCATTAGTAGCCGTAAGGGGTCAGTATTTTAGGATGTGGGAAACCTCAACACTTGTTTATTTATTTTATTTACAATAGAATTCGGTACTTTATTTGTCGACAGAAGGTGCATATGAAGATAACTAGACATATGATGTGGAGACGACAATGAATGAAAACACTGGCAATACTAGTGCAGGTGTATTTTGAAACCATGAAATAATTAAATCCAATCAATTGTTTTTTTCTTTAATTTGTTTGCCAATCTGCCGACTAACTGCAGTGACTAATTGGATATTATATAGGTATTTGATTAAATTTTTGTTTGTAGACTATGAACGTATATTTAATTTACTTACAAAGTTTAATTTAATATCATATTTTTTTTATTTTTTTTAACCACAACGGGGAAGCTCTTGGCTTTCATCTCACCTGATGGTAAGTAAGCAAGAAAGACAAAATATTATTTAGATAAATAACAGCTAAACGGTTTATTTCTGAAAACAAGTATTTACTTCTTCGAAATATACTGGGGCTTTTCCGTAGACGAAAAGATGTAGGTTTCATATCTATATCTATACAAATAGTCGTGACCTTTTCCTTAACAATGTGAAGCACTACAATCGCAATTACATTAACCTACATTTGCGATATTAAAACGTTTCTGAGAGGGATGTTGTTCGTCATATTATTCTGAGCGATAAGATGGACGACAAAGTACTTACATTATACAGTATGTTAACTAACGAAGAGCATTCCCATTAACCCGCAATAGCATGACTCTCACAGGAAGGCTAAAAAAAATTAATACGTAGAAGAAACCCTCTGTACACAACTACATAAATGAACAAACACTAAAATGAAATCATGTATAACCAAATTATCATCGTTTCGCCATTGACCATGCAAAACTAATTTTTAGGTTACAATAATTTGTCACTTCTTAAACTAAATTCTGCTGAATCAGTTCAAAGATCACAAGCCTTCTAAATGTTTATCTCAAACAACTACAAGTGAACTAGAATTTCACCAGTTCAAAGAGAAAACGTACACATATCAAAACAAACAGTTACTGCGAGATTCGTGAATTGATTCCACTAGCAAACTGTTGGAGTGTTGCACAAACATGCGTGTAACGAAATCACAGCGATGGGAGTACGGAAATATACACAATAGTATGAGGAAATGACGAGAAGTTTAGTTAGGAGGTAACAAATAAACAGGTTGGTAATACGAGGGAACTGGCTGTGGAATGCTCCAAAAAGGTAGATAACGATCGCTATACCTACATGGCGGAGTTTAAGGATAGAACTCGTCGCAAGCAGGTCGAAAAAAGCCAGGCGAAAAACGATAAATTATTTCAGAGACGGCCACACGAAGGACGCATTTCATCAATGAAACTGAACACGATCAGCACATATAAACCGCCGTCAAGACCTATCAATGTCATAATTGTTATGGAATATTAGACAGTGACAGCTCTTTAACGCGACTTTGATGTACTGTGAAATTCGCCCTGGAGATAATATGTCAGATTTAGAAGTTTCTACTCGATGTTTATGATGGAAGATTTATTATTTATTATTTTTTTATTTATACAATCATTAAACTATTATTACAGGTTCAGCCCAATGCAATAGTGAAGCATGTAACATACAATGTTATCCAAATAGCAAAAATAGAATATAATAGAATAGATGATGCAATTGATTATATTGTGCCTACTTTACTACCGCCTATTACTAACAAATTAAACTAGAAAGAGGACATGAAAACACGCATTGCTTAATTGACCATACAGACAATTAAGGACAATTACGATATGGCACGAACAGTGAAAATAAAATAAACAGCTAATTGCTTTTGCTCTGTTCCTGGAATTACGGAAAATATCATTTAGGTAAATACGCCTCCATGGTGAACACCTCATGGCCACCTACTGCCGATCTATTCTGTAAAGATCTCACCGTGAAAACTTAGGTGAAGTGAGCTGTCAATATTGTCAATCCCTAGGTATTAGGGCGGAATGAATGACAGCTCACTTTAAGCTCACTTCACCTCAGTTTTCACGGTGAGATTTTTACAGAATCGAGCGGCAGGTCTCAAATAAAAGAAAAACCAAGAAGAAGTCTACCATCGATACGAAAAGAAAAAGATGGTAAGCAACACGCAATAGGTGACACTAACGTTTGGTTGGTTCAGCAAGTATGGTCTTACGGTTTAAAACTCTTCAAATTATTTCATCTCTTAAAACGAAAAGATATGGATACGGTACGGTGCACAGTCAAAATAATAAAGACAACTAAATAAATATACAATGACGTGTTACGCGCCGGCCTTATACCTATATCGCTGTCGGTTCATCAACGGTGGGACGCCGGCCTTATACCTATGGCGCTGACGGTGCATCAACGGTGGAGCGCCGGTCTTATACCTATATCGCTGTCGGTTCATCAACGGTGGGACGCCGGCCTTATACCTATGGCGCTGACGGTGCATCAACGGTGGAGCGCCGGTCTTATACCTATATCGCTGACGGTGCATCAGCGGAGGAAACGTACCATCATGACACACATACAATGGATTTGGCGAACTGACGGAAACGCTGACGGTGCAGCACGTGTAAGCGACGCGCGGCGCGGTGGCCTACGTGACCATGAGGCTCGTTCATTCTGATTCCTACTTCGAATCTGGACACTAGATTTTTATTCTAATTTTAAAGTAAAGTTTGTAATACTTATTTTAATTAAATCATTATAAGGAATTTCGGTTTTTCTTGACTCCTCCGACAGCGTTCGATATAATTGACGTATAAATGCCCTTATAAATAAACAAATAAAATAAAGTATTGGGGAAGGCGAACATCCTTGTTAGATTCTAATCGTGTCCCGAGGGAAACTGGTGCACAAAGTAGATAGATATACAGAAGGCTAGAGAAAACAGGATAACGCACACAGACGCGTACGTACGGCGCGGCGGGTGCGGCGATCGTAACGAATGCACGTCGCGTGTGCACTCGCATTCGCTGTTCGTAGACACTTGTCTATGAGTGCGTGCATTTGCGCTCATTGGATGGAACCGACCTTCTGTACCTACTTATCTTATTTGTGACTGTTGTTATTATTGAGCCACGGATCGTTACTGAGGTCGTTCACTCGTATCGGAAAAGCGTTCCTTTTTGTTGTTAGTTTCTTACCTTTACGTGTAGAAATAATGGAATTTATTTTAAGGATCTCTACTTAAAGTGTACAATAGGACTTATTTTGTGTGAGTAGTGAGTACTTTTATTTTTTAGAAGACAGTTCCAGATAAGGAATTTATTTTAGTAATTCTATTTTCAGACAAGTTTTATGTTATTTTCAGCGTTTAACTGTCCACCCTTTACAAACTGGTGGTTTCCTAGTAACGGATAAAATTAGATATAAGCAGGTATAAAAAAGGTCACGGTAAAATTTCTGGTTTCTTAACCGTTAAATATAAATTCCTATTGTCAAACCGAAAATTTATATAATTTTGATTACAAGTCTCTTTTCTACTCCGCATCACAATTGGTCTTCAGCTCAGTTCATTACATGACAAATAACAATTCAACAGAAGTCTGACAAATTAAAATATAACAAAGGCCTGTCTTTTCCCTCAATTCCCCAGCGCTTGGGAACAGACATTAGAAATAACGATGTTATTTGTTCGGTTCAAGGACCTGACTGCTTCAGCGGATGGAAAGAATTACGTTGGATTTTAATTTTAAGGCCACTGCAAGCACAATTTGACGAACTGGGGGATTAGTGACCCATGCAACACCCAGTCTCACACTGGGCTTCTGATCAGACCATGTCCAACTCGATGAAATGTCCTAAGTGCCCGTTCACTTGCATCTCTGATGACCTAACGATTGCCACTGATACCGTAATCGACCACCAGCACCTACGAGGCTCACACATTATAAAGAAGTCAAAATGAAAAAACTTTCGACGCGAAAAGAGGCAGAATTTTACGTTCAACCGATGATGGAACTCCATGATGAAAACAAAATATTAGTATAGGACAACGTTGATGAACTATGTATGTATCCTTACAAAACATCGTGGAGTTATCAAAGAATCACCAGGATAAAATAGACACTAAGCAATGAGTAAGAATGGTCTTCCAAGTTTGTTTTTCAAGCCAAGGGAACTTAAAAATCTTAGACAGATACCGTGTTTTGACTGAAATACGATAATAATTATTAATAGTATTAACAAAAACTGTGTTATGACTGAGGCTTGCTAACGAGCTGGCTCAGGTCCAAAGGACGATGACTCAGGTGTTGAGGGAATTCCTGAAGCGCCTGATGTCACTGAGCCGGGGTATTTTGAGTACTCATAATTAATGAATAGTTGGGTTATTGTGAAGTGAAGTATTTCTATCAATAGCTGTCTTAAGAAATAACTATGAAGGGAAGGAGGTCCTTTCCTTTTGTAATGCCAAATTCGGAAAATAATTAGTGGTACCAAGTAAAATTGCCAGGATATAGTGTAAATAATTTGTCGTGCATATGATGATACCAAAAGTCTTACAAGACATGTGAAAAGCAAAGGGCTTCCAACGCAGAGACACTAAATAAGAGTCAGCGTAACAAAATTTTCAGTATAATACTGGCATAATTTGAATGAATCACATTCGTGTTTCCTGGTTTTATAAATAATAATGATGTAAGATGTGTAATACGATATTTTTCAGAGAATATTTCTGTTCGGGAATAAAAATGAGTGACGACGAAGACTGAGGAGACAAAGACAATGTTATTTAATATGGAAAGAAGTATAATATAATTAAAACCTTAAGTAAAAATCAAAGATATGAATAGAATTTTAAGGACAAGCAAACTAAATTAAAGACAGACAGAACCGTCAAGGTAGCTTAGTGACAATGAATTAAAAGAGATAGAGAGAGAGAGAAAGAGATGTATATGTCGTAGGTTGATTTGATAATTCGAATTTTCGAATATTGCGAAAACACGGATAATTAGACAAAGATTTCTCAATCTTACTGGAGAAAAAAAACACGAGTCGCTCTAGTAATAATTGCGAAACGAAACGTTAGCTATTATGAATTAAGAACGCTGATTGGCCGGTCGGAGCGCTCAAAACAAAACCTCCTCTGATTGGTTGACGTTTTAAATGTCAACCAGTCACGTACGATAGCAGAATAAGATTTGGTAAGTAAGCAAAAATCAAGCCAATCAGAGTTAAGGATATTCAACATTACTAAAACGACTCGTGTTTTTGCAAAAACCCTATCATTTTCCAGTAAGATTGAGAAATGTTTTCGCCATTGTATAATTATCCGGGTTTTCGCGAAAATTCGAATTATCAAATCATACTACGACATATGTATATAAAACGCATTGCTAAGTCTAATTTTGTACCCAAAAATGTACGTTGAGCTTGAAAAAACTAACGGACTACAGACTTACTACACCGCTACAGAGCCAAATATAGTCTAAAAGCTTAGAGCAATTACAGTTAATAGCAAACAGAGCAGTCGTCGTCTAGGAGACCACCAACTGAACGGGCCGAAAGCCGAGACCATTTAGCTAATGGGATACCCTGCAAATGGCAAGCTACAAGAAATATTTACTTCGAAGAACCAACGCTGAGACTGACGAAATTGAATTTCTGATTCGAAAATCAAATTGTGGGACTTCATAATTTAAGAGAACAATTGATTCCTGATTGAGTTAACAGTTTTCTTAATGGACGAAAAGTTTATTCAATTAGACAGGTATAGACTATATTGTTTATGTTGAATTAGAACTTAATAATACTTGTAATGCGAAAGAAGCCTCCAGCTGCTTTAATACATTTTGCTGATTATCTTTAGATTAATTGATTGGTGAAATCAATCAACCTTCATAAGCAATCTATATTAATTACAAAAGTTGTAACTGTTGTACATAATTATCTATACTAATATTATAAAGAGGTAAATTTTTTTGTTTTTGTTTACATGTAAGTAGGGTAATCTCCGAAACTAGCAGCCGGATTTGAAGATTTCAGAGATGCATTGGATAGCCAAATTCATGAGAAAGACACCACGCTATGAAACATCACGCTACGACCCTTAGGAGCCGAGCAAATCGTAAAAATGTCACAAAAAAGCTAAGCGGAAACGAAGTAATAGTACGGGCGGGCGATGGGATACGACGCGGTGGGTCGGGGGCCAAAATTTCACGCGAACGAAGTCACTAGCAGAAACTAGGAAGTGATAATAGGGAGAGACAAAAACCTAAGGATAGGGTTAAGAGATAATCAACAAAACGACAAAACAAAATCTAAAGATCCTAGACAAAATGACAATACATTATATCAATGTAATTAAATTCATAATCACATGAATGTATGTCACAGTCAAACCAGTACATACAAAAACCTAAAACAAATATCAAACAAGACAAATCCACGGATCCACATAACGCTACAAAATTGACGTACAAAAGCCGCGACAATTTAGTTAGTGGAACATCACCACGAAATTGGACTAACGCACGAAACGTTGAAGTTAATCACGATAGTAACTGACACACTGACTCATCGACGTGTACAAACAACAATACAGTGAATTGCAAAAGAACATGTACAACTAAAACAGTGAACGGGTAAAAGTTTCAATGGAAACTGTAGCGTGGTTGAAGTTTGGCACTTTGTTCACAGTGGACCGGATTTAATGGTAATATTTGTAGTTTTAATTAATGGTTTTGAATTTCAAGTAGTGCTACATTTTGCAGTTAAGCTACTTGCTCGGGTTGGTGAAAATAGTGATGTAGTTGACGTAAAGCATCAATTCATCAATCAGAAAGTCTCGGATGATGAATTGATGGCTATTGATATGACAATGAAAATTATATAGATCTTATGCCAGAGTAGAACTTTTTTGGTTAATCGGTTAAAGGACACTGAACAAGAAACAATAGACGTTTTATTGTTATAGCGCCTACGGACGTTTAGTGTCCCACAAAGTGTTAATATATATAAAGCTGAAAGTTTACGAAATTGATTGCTTCGATTCTAAAATTGATTCGTGTTTCTGTTCTTACTCTATGAGTTAGTTTATTTTTATTCTATTTAATGGCTCGACTAGAAAATCGATCTGCATATTTGCATAATGTTCTAGTTCTGTATTCTATAACTGCGCACTGTGAATCTGTCACATTTAACTTTGCAAATACATTAATGTATTATCTGAAATAGTCCAACTACTATTGTATTGTTGATACAAGTGCACGATTCAAACCACATTAATTTCAGTAGGTATACTACAACAATATTTAATTACAGTATCTTTATAATGGCTGTTCCCACAAAGGATATTTTTTCTTCAAAATTATGACGTTATTATCTTTTATCGTATCAAGGAGGCTTTATTAAAAAAGTCTTAATAGGGGCTATTATCTTTCGTCCACGGAAGGTATACTCTTAGGATAATTATCTCAATGAAATATTAACTTTAAAGATGGGTTTTCTTGTTTTAATATGATTAAATAATTTACGTCAATGGGAGTTTTAGCAACTTTGGTATAACTCATATGTTTTATTATTCTTATTAAAATTACTACATTATTTTGTGCGTTTCTTTCATCTAAATTCATCTTTCTTTCATCATTTACATCATCACCAGCCATCACACTTTAATGGATGATATAAGTAGTAAGTACCTTTTGACTTTTACTACTACGATTAATTCCGTCTTACACTACCACATTAACTTTAAAGCTCTTCATGTTAAATTCATTAAAAACAAATGTACCTAAACGTTGGAAAAGCCTATAGAATATGTAAATTTACAGAGATTACGATCCTTTGTTTGATCAGGACGGCGCAGGATCATCAATGAACGCGTACTATGTAAGTATTAACAATTATTCGGGTTTTCATTAACATAGGATCAGCTGAACTAAGTATCTACAGTATTAATAGTTTTTGGTTGCCTCGCTTTGTTTCCTTATGTTTGTAGAGTAATATCATTTGGAATTTATCAGTTTTTATTAAGTAGAACTACTGTAAAATGTAAAGTTAGCGGTTGTGATTGGTTGGCGAAAATAACGACAGTCAATCAAATTCGACATAGAATTTGAATTGAGAATAAGTGAAGTTGGTTTCTATGAAATACTAAATGAGGTTAAGACTATAATTTAACGTACCATAGACAACAGTTATTCAAAAGCATTAGACGGTTACGTAATATCAATAAAGCAATACAAATACATTATCTTGCAAACGTAGAATGTAATACTATATCTGTATCTTAGACTTAAGAGACGTGAGGTACTTATCTTGTCAATTATAAAGTAAATACAGATTTGCAAAATCCTTGTGCTTTATTAGTTTAAATGTCAAATGTTATTGTGTTATATCCGTTTTAATTGTAACCGAATTTGAGATAAATAAATACACTTGCATCAGTGGTTTCAACATTAAAGATAGAGATGAAGACGTATCTGTTACTGAATAATTAAAAATATAATCAACAAATTATAATATTATTATGTTTTATGAAAGGAAAACTCCCATAAAAGTTATTAAATCGAAAAGAGAAGGAAGTATTAAACGACTTCCATCGTACTGGATTAGCGTATCAAAGCATACGCATATCAAATCAACGATCATTTGCTTGTTTTATACGCAAGATCTCTCATTAAAGTAAACTTGTATGCAATAAGCAGAGCAATATTAAACAAGCATTTAAAAACAAATATGTTACAAATACCAAGTTTATGTTCAAAACAATAATTGTTTATACCAAGCATTAATTGGCGTTTATTTACTATCAAGAAATGCAGGAAAATCATGTAACTTATCATCCCACGCTTATAGTAAGAACCGATTGAGTATAACTAGTTATTCTGGCACTCGCCAGCTATGCACTGCAAACCTGCTGCGAAGATTGTAACATATTCTGGAAACGTAATTCTTGTGAGTGTGAACTGCTTATTCGAAGAACTAAGAACTCATAGAGTATAAGTTTTCAATCTTCCTCTTTTCGAGTCGATGGTAAATACATGTATTATGTTAAATGAGTTGGACCCAGTAGGTAGCCACACTAATCGCGGCATCAGTGGCATTTTTTAGGTCCTCAGAAGTGCAGGTGTGTGGACACTTTGTACACTCCAACATATGGGACATGGTTTAGTTTCAATGAAAAAGAAAAAAGATATTGAAGAATAGTGCAAGATTAAAGACTTGATATACATCCAGTGGTTAATGGTTAGGAGGAAGGAGCATTTGAAACAGGATTTCAAGAGTATGACGACACTTATCATTTCTTCTAAAATGTTAAGCGTTTTGCAGAAGAGAGCACATTCAATTGAGACGTGAATGTTGAGTGGTATATCACCTAAAGGTAAATTGACACCGATTGTTCCTAGAACAAGCAACCCGTCTTGCAGTTGACACTAATTACTTCTCAACATGCGGCCAGTCACACACTCATCCCGTAATGGAAATAACAAGACGACAGGTGTAATAAGACCAGTTATACTCATATCATTATACCTTGTTCCATCTTGTTTGCAAACGTAAATATGCACTCTTTAAGTAAACAAGTAGTCGTCCTTATCATAAAGGCTCGTTTTTATAATTACGCCTTTCGCTTTAATGCCCAGGAACTATGAAAATAATGCGTTGATAAATTAATATAGCCACATATTTTCCGTAATGTTTTTATTTCGAAGAGTGGAGGCCAAACCGTGGTAGGTCGGGGATAATTGAAAAATTGAATTCTTGTGGTCGTTATCTTTTGTAGTAAATAAATAAGTAGTAATCATAATTACGTGTTTACTTCGTGGAAGAACTTGAGTAGGTTTTTTTTGCATTGAAAACAGAGAATAATATTGAAAAGCTTAACAAGCCTATGGATAAAATCGCTCGAAAACCTCACGAAATTGACAATTAAGGAAATGTTGGAGATTCTGGATAAAGAAGCGAAGAATTTATGCCAACTTAAATAACAATTGAATTGTAGGTATGAAACACACGAAGTAGAAATGTTAAATACAGATTTAAGAATCTTATTAAATAATGTTTTTGAAAAGAAGGTTAATAAACGTTTTAATAAAAAAACGTATTAAATGTCAAGAACCCATCGTAACGATTGCCTCTACATTTCATGAATATTTTTTGCAAGAAAAGACGTATTGCTTAAAATACTGACAAAGAAAAAAGCCCATGTAACGCGACACTAACCGCAGTTTAGTCAGTTTTAATCTAAGTTTAACCCTAGCACGCGTGACTCAACTGTCCGAAACGGAACGAGTCGATTTGTTTAACAACAGCCGGGCGGCGTGTACGCATAAATATGAGTAAATAACGTCATCAAATATACAACCAATAGGCGCTTTACGACGAAAATATAAATAAAGATGTTGAGAGATTTGAAGAGAAAATTCTATAGTTTCGGATGAATACATCTGTTTAGTTTCACGCAATAAATTTTAGGTGTTTCTTCTAAATATTTACTTTTCTAGATTGTTGAACTCAGATCTAGGGCAACAAGATGGTCTATAGGAAGGAGATAATACCGCAATCAGCTTCAAAGAGAGATTCCTTTGGGTTCAGCAGTTCAAAATACATTTTTATTTGCAAAGTAAATTAAAACATGGTCGTTTTACAAATTGAGACTGATATTGACATTATAAAATATATAATAATTGATTATGAAATATTCAAACGGATTAGTCACTGTGTACTTTTAAATGCCAGGAAATACCACCGATATGGAATTTCATCGTGAGACCTGACCTCATAATTACAACGCCTCGTTCATCAAGGCTTCAAAAGAAACACTGATTTCAATGTAGAAACAAAATTATTTGAATATTTGTATTCTTGATCTAATTCAGGTTCCCATCTTTAAGCAATTTTAAACTTCTTTTTATTGGATGCAACTTCCTGTATTTCTTAATGTGTCACATCTTTCACGTTAGTTGCTTTATTTTCGAAAGTTGTATTGTTATTTATTTGTTTTTCTTCCTCTTAATTTTTTGTCTTTTCATCATTATTAAGCATTAACATCAGACCCAAAAGATTATTGTGGTAACTTTACAATAAATAGAGCCAAATAATAGATGCCACATCAAAGCTTAATTTAAATGACCAATTCATTTTAACTGCAATTTCAAACGGATTAGCAACGCCATTAATTTCAATTCAGTAAACGATTTAAATTATTACAATTGGAACAAAACCAATGGTAACACATTTGCTGACGACAACTACGAATCGACGAATAGCAATATTTACAAAAAGATTAATTGCAAAGACAGAACTCCTATTATATCAGTCAGTGAGACTACTAAACAAACTGTTACAAGAATCGAGGAGGTCGAAAATTGACCCCGTTTTGTTTGAGAATTTAGTTCACATGGATAAAGAGTAAATATTGTGAAGTCACACGTTCTATAAATCTTTGGGGAGAAACAATTTGATATTGATCAATGTTACGATTGCTTTTTATTGGGTCAATTTTGTATATAGTTTTTTTACCGGATTTATATCTTCAATTTGCGCTTTTGCATTGTAATTTATAACGAAACCTCAGACTATAAATTTTCACTTTGTTTCTCTTGGTCTTACTTCAAAAATTTTACTTTGTGTATCTGGCATTTAATTTTGTAATGTTTATGCTTGAATATCTTGCAGTAACAACTAACGTCGAAACCACGCAATCCACACTCTTCAATTTTATGTATGTCTAGGTTATCAACCGAGACCTAAGGCTACATAACATATAATTTTTATTGCATGTCTTGTTTTACAGGTTTAAACAACGTTATCTGACCTCTAGTGCATTCCTCGATATCGGTTTGCATTGCAATTTCAGTGTTCACATTACTATCGATAGCATTGTAAGTACCTTCTTCTACCCACAGATGGGTCGGTATGGGTGTCAAGAGCTGGGTGGTCTTTGCTACTAATAGATTAAGTCGTCATTTCCTGCGTGTCTGAAGTGGCGCTTTAAAACAAGACGATGAGATTGATGATTTTATGTCACAATTTGGCTGAGGTGACATTTGTTTGAATCCTCTAAGCGAATGATTACTGCTTTTTTCAGTAAGTATGTACATTGATTTAACTTTTAAACGGATTTCATCGACAGTATTCTTATAATTTGTATATAAATATTATAATTATTATTTGTGTCGTAAAATATGATTACTTTTAGATCACTATATTCTTATTATGTATTTATTACACTATGCACTATATTTCTAACAAGTTTTTATTTATATTTTCTATTTATTATTTTAATCTAATACCTACTATATATTTAAATAGTAAACTCTAATTGATATTTTACAACAACACAACATAACATTATATTTAACGATATTGACAGCGTGACCCTCCCACATTTCACCACAGTAAAGTATAGACGCAACAGATGTGTCCAAACGTTGAAAAGTCCAATAAAACGAGGAGATCTATATAAAAATGTTCGTGAAGGGTGACAGCGTCGTCTGCAGCAGTTAAACTGTCTCGTTCATTTCTAACTGTCGCATAAACATTGACACAAAGGACGACTGTCTCTAAACGAATAGAGAAAACTGTGGAAATTGTTTGCTTACGTCATTTTATTGGATTAGTTTGTGCTTTGGATGGGCTTTCACTATTCAATCGTTTCTTTTAAGTTTTATGATGGAAAGCTTTCGTAATGTTAAAAGCTTAAGAGATTTTCTTTTGAAGAAATAATTGTGAAACTCGTCAAATTAAATTGAGAAAGTCTTGGATAGTGTCTTTATAACTGCTTACGGTAGATGCAAGATAAACGGACTGTTCAGATGAAATAGGCACTTTTTGTCAGCATACATGGCTATTTGACTAGCATTCTTAGTTATAAATCACATGCTTTAACAGGAAGGTAGTGCTCACAAAAAACTATGACTAATATGGCAACCTGGCCTGAGGATTTAAAGCTCCGTAAAAATAAACAAAATAAAAACCTCTCATAAATTCACAGTTCACAGAAAACCACAGAACAATGGCACATCGAAAAACTTCGTTATATTTCGAAAATCGAACTCGCGGCAATTCGCTATTTCAAACTTCGAACTCGCGGTCCGCGCCGCATGCGCAGCGGTCTGAGACTGGCTGGAGTCGGAGCACACCAATCGCATCATTCACCTTTGGCACCCGTCTCTCTCACACTTATGGAGCTTTTGAAAGTTAGAAGAGGACGTAGAAATGTAGTGGTTTTTCTCCAGATGACGCGTAGGCGTAATTTCGCAAGGCTCTATCGTCAAGGACGATTTACAAAACATTATTGGAATTAATATAAATAAAATGTGAATTCTTTTTTGTGAATTGTTAGCTGGCTATGTGAATGGTGGTCAGGCATGTAGGCGCGCTGTTACTTTTATTTTTAGGTGGTATCGTACGTGCTATTAACACATGCTTTATGGACTTAACGTATTATAAATAGACGTTTTATGTGACAACCATGGCGTGTCCGAAGAAAAGTGTGGACTAGTTAAACTCAAGCATGACACAAGAGTAAATAAAAACAAATGTTTATAACAGAAATGGGAGAATTTCGGGCAGATTTCGGTTATGTGATCCGACCTCTATTAGCCTGATAGGTCTAGAAAAATTATTCTTAAAGTTATTAATATTCATTAAAAAACGGTTACAATTATTCGTTTACAATAATTAACAACATTAACATTTAATTAATTTAAAACAAACCGTTATTGATTTTTAAATACTGACCATTTTATGATTTTCTGCATAAATAGAAAAAATATGCAAAATAAATTGAAATAATTAATACAATCACTTCGATAAAACCGGGTTGAAATAAAATAAGGTGCAACATTTTAACTGCTTTTATATTAAGTCCATATAAAGTCAATACACTCTGCGATATGACATTAAAAGTAATTGCTCTGTGCTCAAGTTTTTGCACATATTGAGCGGAACCGCTAAAAGATAGAACCAGAAAATCCACACTAATCTGCGAAATTCTTTATACTCTATGAGCTTTTCTGAAAAACAGAACTAGTCTCATTCAGTTTGAATTCCACCGAAGGGTAAGCTAGTGGTATATCGTTAGTATATCTACATTTCGCCGGTTTTGTTTAAGTCCCATGTAATAGAGGGTGGGCCTATCAACCGGGCAGAAATCCAGACTCCGGGCTGCTACTGAGAAATTCTAGATGGAAAAACCCAATAACACATTCCCCGACCCAGGATCCGAACCCACGACCTTCATGCTCAGTAGTAGCATTTGCGACCACTTAGATCTAGGCAGTTTAGGGTTATTTAGTTAATCTTTGGCTAGGATAGCAGGGTGTTTACAATCCTTTAGTAGCAATGTTTCGCCAAAAAGGAGCACTGAATAAATACGTTTTTGGCAATGTATGGCCAAAGAGGCGCACTGAATAAATACTCTTTTGGCAACGTGACAATGGACAAACATGATGCATTTAAAATATGAAGGCTACAGGCCACTTATGGCCTTAAACATAAAAAAATGTGCTTATTTAGCATCTGGTTTACCGAGCAATGAATGTGGACCTACTCTTTTTCCTATAATCTGGCAATAGGTACCTACTAACGAGGGCGAGTGTTATATCAATAAAATGCAATTAATCCATCGTTAACCCAAGGTATGCGAGGTCTTAGCCAGGTACAGCCAATATTTTAGCTCATATCCACGTCCGATATTTATTCATGAACTACCGTCTACCGTTCGTACGATATACGTGTAGTTTTTAAGATTTTCTGTATAAGGAGTTGATCAATAGATCGATTAGGTTGTTAATTCGACCTTAACAAGGTTTTTTATTGCCTTAACGGCAATTTGTTGTTTACTGTGTTTCAATTGGGAGTGATCAAACAATTTGGCCGGTAAAGTATTATGAGACTTTTTCAACAATTTGCAGGAAGTTAGACGATATCAAACGGAAGATGGGTCATATAGAAGCAACCAGAGCGCAAATAAGTGGTTAACTACTGCTGAGTTAGAAGAGTAGGACTGTAAATAATGGCAATATAAAGAAAGAAAAATATATTTTATTTGGGACACGCACATGAAATACAAACAGTTTAAAAAAGGAGCATTAAAACTAACAAATTATAAAAAAAACAAAAAACGAAAGTAAAATAGTATATTATGCAACTAGTGAATAAAGGACGGATTTAAAGCGAGGGCCATAGATGAATCACGACCAAGTGAAGGATTCTAACGACTGAATCACGACCGGAGGGAGTGATTCATGATGATTGAATCACGAGCATAGCGAGTGATTCAAGTGTTAGAATCCTGAGCGACGCGAGTGATTCGTGGCCCTCGATATAAATCCGTTTTATTCAAGAGTTGCATACTATACTTTATACCATGACTACGAGAAAAAGAAAGATTTAAGCGAAAATAGACATTTAATGAAGAAAAAAAAAGTTTTTTTTCTTTAATTTTGCCCCACACTACGAATTTCTCCAGTATCGTGGGTGCGTTTACAAACATTTAAAGTGACATACACAAACAGCCAGACCCGGAACAACTACATGTAGGTCATACAAATATTTGTTCCGTGCGGGAATCGAACCCGTGACACGCAGCGCAGTAGTCAATCGCTTAACCACTACACCAACCGTGCCGTCGAAATTAATTTAAATGCACATTAATTTTTTCGCAAGGAGGTTGTATAGCATTGAGATGGGGGTCACCAGGACACCAAAACAGTGATTAAAAGTGCTTTTTATTCACTGTTTTGCGTGAATAAAATAAGCTTTTTAGAGGGGGAATGGTATAAATAAATTTATAAATTTAACGACCTATGCGAGGCCAAAAGGCTCCTATCTCAATACTCAATTATTTATTGCATTTCATATGTATACATAGATGCTATAAGATCAATATGGACCCTGTCGGGCACAGCAAAATTAGGAGAGAGGATATATAGGCGATATTCAAAAAAGAATACTGCGGCGCTGGTATTTTGATAGGACCCGCTGTGATGACACGGACAACCTACGGACATATTTTGAATATGAATATGTTAAATGACCAAAATGAAGCAGAAGATGATTTTGGTGATTATGGTAAAGTGATATTAACATTCGACGCTGTCTGCGAAGCCGAAGTTAAGCATAGGATGCTTAAGAACTTATAATAATGACGATAAAGCAGAATAAAAAAGAAAAAATAAAAATTTAGAGAAAAGTAACGCTATGCAAGTATATCATATTATCATTTAGATACATAAACAGTCAGACACGGAACCGATCGCGTCCGTCAACCTCACACCAGAGGCCGTTACTCAGCCGAGTCAAACATATGAATTATGGATTATTAATGCACTAGGTTTAAGCTGCGGTTGCACTTGCTGGTACATAGATTTAATAATGGCTAACAAAGGCAAGGATGATAACACAGATGAATTCTTAAAAGTAAAATCAAAAACAGTAAGTAAATTGATATCTAAATAAATGGACCTTTGTATCCTAAACTAAAAGGCCAAAGTCTGATGCTTGAATACCTGATTTGAAATGCCGTAGGAATAGAGGAACTAATTGATGAGGAAATCCAAATGATTTATACATATAAAAAGTTCCAATAATTTCTGAAATCATAAAAACTAAATCAAAGAGTTATTTGTTACTGGGAGATGGAATCATTTCTAAGCAAATGCAGAGATGGAAAACGAAAAGGACGTTAAAACATAAAAAACAGAGGAGGTATGTAGTTGTAAGCCCGTTAATGAGCATACAGCGGACGAGCTCGCTTTCAAAGCTAATTAAAAGCAAAGAAAGATCCGACAGCAGAATGAAAATAAACTAGGAACACAACGATAGACTAATAAGGATCGAATGTCAATATTTGAACCATAATCTAGCGAAACAGAATATACCATTATTGGTGCAGGTTACTCTTTAAGATATAGATAGAATAACATACAACGCTCAAGATTAAAAAGATTTTAGTCGAACACATCAAACACTTTCAACGGTGAGCGCAAAAGCTTATGACCAGCAGTAATAAAATGCAGACTGATAATGATGATGATAAATATACAGATACACAAACAAACAAAAATCCGACGTTTACGAATCCCCAAGAACAGCAATATTTCATAAATATGTGTACGCTCGGCCTAGACGAGTAACAGTAAATGGAATAAGTAGATGACGATACCTAATGACTCATGTAAACATTGCTGGTGCGATCATGAGGAACGTTCACTTTTTACTTATGCCTGCGCGCAAAGTATGCTACGAGAGGCGAAAGCGAAGCTGTAAGCTTTCTAGATTAAAACGCATAGTAGAAATCCATGCATATTTTTGAAATGCACTAACAATTTCATTAGGACATGGCCCTCTTTTAAAAGACAGATATTATAACCTATATCAAGCTTATAGTGGAATTGTACACGAAGAAAAGGAGAACACACGGGAGGTACACCTCTGCCCTACCCGTCGGATCTATTAACGCGTGATATTATGTGAAAATGAATGAAACTTTTGGGACTCTCGGTGAGCAAAGTTAACCTGAGGAAAAGCGACTTTGTGCGCTGTGCATTAACGTTATCGGAAATGTATTTTTTTTTCCTGATAACGTTTCCAAGATTTTTTCATTTCAAAGGGAAAGGGATTTTAGTCAGAGAATTTGTAGTGTTTATAGTATTGTCGTAAGTAGTTCTTGTTTTAAATGTCAAACACATTTGACCTTTTATACAGATAACTTATACGGAAATTTTGTTTTACTACGTGACGAGAATGACAATTTGTGTTCTGCTTTTTAACTTAATCCAAGAAATGTTGACTTCCTGTCCTAAAATTTCCTTCTGGGTACTTTGACCACCGAAGGACTAGCAAAGAAGCGTGGTTGCTTTTTTCCAAATCATTACTGTTACCAGTATCCCTTCAACATTTTGTTGTTTAAATTTTTACAAATTTTCATGTTCAGTTATTACCTT
The DNA here is from genome assembly GCA_914767815.1 of Eupsilia transversa. NCBI lineage: Eukaryota > Metazoa > Arthropoda > Insecta > Lepidoptera > Noctuidae > Eupsilia > Eupsilia transversa. The sequence goes on along the minus strand of OU611894.1, from coordinate 6,746,635 downwards.
GATCTTTTCATCTTTTACACTTTGTTGAGTACTCATTTAATTACTAAAAGAGCCACCTTTTCTGAGCAACCTCAAGCACTCCTCAGCGCACATCGCATTAGCTTCGCTATCTCTGTGTATACCGCTATTTCAAATCGTGAGTACTGATCGTGACTACCTTTAAACAGGCGATATCTACAAATGTACATACATGTGTAAATTAATCGTTTTTTATTCCGCGTTGCAGGCCCGCGGCTAAGTTTTGACTTTCCATTTAATTATTTCCGACTTGTACTCTGGTTTTATGGGTTTTGTTTTGATATGTGACCGGTTATATTTACAGCATCATTGGGCCACCTCAATAAGTCTGTAAGGTTTTGTAATTTTTCTATGAGGTACTGTGAATTCGGAGATACAACGAGACAAGTGGTGATTGGCTGTCCTATAATTGTTATTTAAACCCGAGTGCGGTCTTCAGGAAACTGCACTTGCTTATCTTTATGTATAATTGAAATTACTTGGCATTTTGACGTCGATTTTGATGTCGTACTTCAAGGAAGTAGAAAAAACGAAAGGAAAAGCCACCAATATTTTCCTTCTAACTTCCCCAAAATTTACCTCGCTGTCATTGGCAAAAACCCTTTCCTTTATCCATATATTTGTGGTACAAGCTGGTAACAAATCTTCAGTTATATTGGCAAACTTAGGTGATCGTTCTTCGGCTGGTACAAACTTTAGGGCCACTAAAATGCTCGGCTTATTTCGGACAGTCTCGGTGTCCTCAAGTGCCGAAGTTTGGCGTCCGCTTGTATTTATGGAACAGTCCTGTTTTATTGCTCTATAAGAAACTTGAATAATAATATGAGGACCACATTGTGCAGCTTGTGGACGGTGGAGGAGACATTGTCTGTGGTTTTGTGTGTTTACTTGCAACGGTCCTCACTCATGGTACTAAGTTAACATGCAAGTATTTGCATAAAAGCGAAATACGAGAAACTCAAGACGAACTAGCAGCATTATGCTGAGATTTCGCTGAAAATCAGGAGCCTTTTTGGCTTTACGTTAATTTTAAATAATTTTTTTACTGTTTGTATTTCCTGGGCGATTCCCAAATTAAACATGTACCTTTCTTGCTTTTAACCTTCAGAACTGGCCTTCAAACTTTATATTCGGCAGGGAATATCCTTAAACAATGCTGTTGTTTGCAAAAAATGAAGATATGTTTTTAGAAATTTCCACTCCCATGTCGGTTAAAAACTCAATGCAAGCGAAGCTATTGGAAAACACTTGTAGCAAAATGAGGGCAAATCCCCACACGGCGCCGGCCATTTGATTAACATAACGATATTCAAAGCATTATCTAATTAAAATGCACCCTCCACCATACTTTTCCAGTTTACCGGATAAAAACTAGATTACAGATAAACGACGTAACGCAAATAACAAGAACATCAGCCGATGATGTCAAGTTCCACCACATTATAATTACTTAGTATACGATCCGTATATGGGACACATGACGACTGTCTGTAGCGGCCTATTAAATCAAGTCCTTTGCATAGCTAAAGCGAACTGATTGGAATGTAAATAACAACTGTCAATAGAGTAAAATATAAGTAGACACACGGTGGATGGCAATGGATTAAGGCTCGTACACACTGGCGCGACTTGTCGCGCGACGCCACTTTAACAATACAATTTCTAATAAAACTTCACGATTGTACAATTGCCGGTGTCGCGTCGCGAGACAAGTCGCGCCAGTGTGTACGAGCCTTTAGGTACATTTTCATTTCAGTCAAAAGTCGTCCTCTGCTGGGCATAGGTATGGGATTTCCGCACAATGAGAGGTCAGCTTATACTGGAAAAAGTACAGCTTTATAAGTAGCCGTGTACTAAAGGTCAAAATTCCCTATCCACATATATTTTTTGCTTTCAGTTTTTTGGTCTACTTCATTCAAAGCCTGGTTTACACGGGTCTAATCTTTAGTGATCAAAACTTTATCGAGGATACCGAACTAAATCTCTGATATCCTCGATTAAGTTGAGGTAGATTAATTAACAATTAGCAACTTCAACCACATGAATTTTCATTATGATAGGTTTATTAAATAAAGCAAGCAAGATTGAACGACAATTTGAGCTAAATTAAAAAGCTAACACGTTCCAAAATCGTATCAACTGCCAACAAAGCTAATTCCCCACCATTCCCTAGAGGCTAAATTTATGTCTAGACTTCACATGAGTAATCAAAGTCTAGCCGGAGCCAACACACCGCACCGCGACATTCCTAGGATCAGCAGTGAACAGTGACGATTAGTATTCGACTGACGTTTGAACGTCTCCTGGCAAGGGCGCGTTCAGAAGAGTGTAGTTACTGGAGAATGGGAGTAAATGAGGTTTTGTTATGATTTGGGGTTGGTCTGGGAGGTTCTTTTGGCGAGAATTTGTGGGATGTTGGTTTTTGTTTAGTGATTTTATAAAGTTCGTCTATACCTACAAGTTTCTTTGTTAATTAAAGGCTTAGTGGTGGCCGTGGTGGGTGGTGTTTTCTAATAAATTATGAATCTTCTGTTCTCTGCTTTTCCGAAACCTGAGGAGTAGGTTTTCTGGCAATTTCGATGTTTCTTTCTACTTAAAACGCTGTTTTTTTATAGGTTTATCAATAGGTTTAATTACTAGCACGTAGCGGAAATCCATCTTCAATTCAATGCAACACGGAAAATTATACCAATTCAATTTAACACTACGATGACGGCACTTGTGTTAACTCGCCGTCAATCCACGAAACGAATGATTCCATTCAACTAAAACAGCTGTTGAATATGTATCACTACATGATCAGATTAATTAATAGATCTTATGGAACTGTGACTGTCATGGTTTTCCTTAGATCAAGAGGAAAAGCGAGTGGGAAATCATTCCGCAATTAGTCGGAACAATGACTTTGTGTCATGCATAATGATTATAGAACATGATGTGGATTTTGTTCGAAATTATGGCTATGTTTTCTTTGATATACACCTCAGAAACACTCCATTTTTATTTTTTTACAGGGTTAATTTCGTCATACATATAACCATGGTCTACCATACTTACTATGACTAGCACCCTAATTGCGTAACACACGATCACGTGATCGTGATCGTGATCGTGGGTCTTTCATATACCAGCAGCTTGTCTGTTTATACGATATCTTGGTTAATTAAGCTGACAATACATAGGTACATGTATACAAGGAAATGTCTGTTGAATAGTCCACGTGTGTTTGAGAGATAATAATGACGATTCTTGATTACGTTCATAATTATGTTTCCCCAACATTTTTCCCAATGAGTAATCAAGGAAGATGTGCATGTTTTGTGGAAAACACTTTGCATTTGTTTTGATTATATTTACGTCATTATGAGATTAGTTCGATATTGAATAGTCAAAGGTCATAATGTTAAGTTTTCCGTTTTATAATCTCTGTCACTGTACGACGCAGAATAATAATTCTTACGTGAGACAATTAAAGATCATTTCGCTATCGCTTATTCAACTTGCTTATCGCATCGGAATAGAAGGGACGCTTCTATTCTTTATAGAAGGGAATCGAAATTGTCATCAGCAGACTAATGTATCGCTACATGTCCGTGGCACTATGGGAATTTTACTACCCTTCCAGGAGTACATCTTATGGACCAGCTTGACGAGAACTGGCTTCCCTCTGGAGGACACTGGACCCCCCTCTCGAATTTAGTCATTGTATGACGAAAACTTTCCTAAGTATATATATCTGAGATCAGGTTTTAGAGAGGAAGAGAAAGAGGGATGAGACTGACCGGAAAACATGGAAGTAGGATGTGGAATCTGAATTTTTCCGTTGAGGAGACCATTTTCTTTTAGAAGCAATTTGTGACTCTCAACCATTTGCTTGTCGATTTCGTGGTAACGACTGTAAATGTCATACGGCATGATCAATCGATACATAGCCGCAAAACAAATAAAAAGCCTTCTAAGGTTTATAAAAACTTCCCAGATATTATGTGAAATCTCGTTAATAACCTACTACGCGTTATAAATAGCCCCATAACTACACATAGCGTGCACGACTCAGTTTCCATATAGGGCTCGCTATCGGAAACTGGAAGGTGATGCTGTTCACACGACGCCAAGGTCTGCCGTGACCAGTTGTTAGAGAAACGACGGATATTCCTTTATAAACATGGTTTTATAGGAGGAAACGATTTGCTGAAAAGGCCTGCCCTGACTGGGAGGCCTTCATTTATTGCACCCACAGGAAAGTCCGGTTTAGCGGCCGACAAACGGCGGTTGACCTGAGAGATGACAAACAAAAAAAAAAAATTACCAATATTGAGGCTTGAATTAATGAAATGACTTGGTGACTGAGACAGACCGGATGCAGAAGGCATAGAACCAGAGGGGAAATTCCCGTATTTTTAAGAACCTTCGCATTCGCATCTCATTCGGAATCTGTCATCAAAAATACAATCAATTTACAAACATTTTTGACAAGTTTGACAGATTGCGACTTGAATGTGAACGGTTTTTAAGTAGGTACGAGAATTGGCTCCCAGGTATTGTGACGCAATTTGGGAACGACCTAGGACTGCTGTAGGCTGTGTTGTGTTGATTGATGTCTCAATGTTAGCTGTGTTGTGGAATGAGAGATGTTTGATGCAAAATACACGGTACTGGTTGTTACTTTGACGTATATTGCCAATAATAAAATTGGTCTCACAAATAGACAAACTCAATCTTTATTTATTTTCTTCTCCACATTTCTTTTAGGTACAGAAAACTCGCCAAAGGTAAAGAAACAGTTATCTGATTGTTCCCAAACTATAGTCACCCTACATGATTGTGCTGTTTTCGTCATAAAGTTTATTTTATGCTAATCCATTGACTTTGGTTTTAAAATATTTTATTGGAACAAATTGTTATTTTATTGGTTGAATACCGCCAGAATCAAAAATATGGGCACAATGCTTTTAAAAGTATCATTTCCGTAGCCGACCGCAGGCGGCAGCAGCAGGTGACGCGTCGCCGCGACATGACTGGTTTCTATGTATTTCTATTAAACCGCCGTGTTGCTAGCTAAGGTATTTCATAGAAATACACACAACAAGTCGTCTCGCCGCAATATGTTGCCTGGTGCTGCCGCCTGCTGCTGCCGCCTGCTGCTGCCGCCTGCGGTCGACTACGGAATGGTACCTTAAAGTTACGTAAACTTTTATAAGAAAGTTAAATATAACTTGTATGACAAAAATATTACAATTCTCTTTCATTTTAATTTTTGAATTACCTTTAGACGTTTCATCCCAGACCTCAGGATATCCAAGAAGATTTTATTTTTAAAAGGGCCATAGAAATAAACAAAAGTTACCATAGACACACTCGAATCAAAACTGGAACCTTGTAAATCGGATTACAGTTCCCAATTAAATTAATGAATATTTTCGTTCATAATCCTACTAATCTTATAAATGCGAAAGTGTGTTTGTTTCACTTCCGCGCTAAAACGACTGAACGGATTTGAATGTTTGGCACATGGGTAGACCTTGACCTGGGTTAGGAAATAGGATACTTTTTATCCCGATATTCCCACGGGATAGAGACTTATGCGGGTAAAACCGCAAGGCGCAGCTAGTCAAACTATAAACTGTTACCATAACAGAAATCAATATGTCATTATTCAAATAACTCGATTATGTATTTCTATTGCAAACTGTCTGGTTTCAATCAAGTGGAACGTGAATTTGAAACCGACATCAAATATTGATGAATTGTTATGCTGCGGCTACATTGTGCCGATAACGCGAACTACACTTCGCGCTTTCTTTTCCTCACAGCGCTAGACGTCTCGCTGTACAACAGAGAATAGAATAGATACTCTAGAAGAAGTGAGTGTAGTTCGCGTTATCGCGACAATGTATCCGAGCATTACAATCAAAATATTTCTGTGGTATCAAAATGTAACTAATTATAAAGTTTTTCTGTTGTAATCTACTGCTTGTAATAGTAGAAAGATAAAACGATTAATTTTGCCAGATTAATTATAATCGTCCTAATCCAGATTACAATTAAAACCATACACTTTAAAAACCTCAACTTATTCTAATGATGCACTGTTTCTTGTTTTAACAGCATTATCACCATCACCTAAAGTAATCTGCTTTAGACAAAACCACACCTCTTTCATACCAAATTATCAAAATTTGTTATCGTGGTAATACCTAATTAGTATCAAATTAAAGATAACGTCGATCTTCCTAATCTAACAACCGGAGACGCGATAAGAAGAGCACCAATTATCGATTACCGATTATCGATTACTCGATTACGCGCCGAACGAACGCGTTCAATACATCATACTAACAATAACAATAAATAATCTAAACAATCTACACATTATCGGTGCGTCGCCATCTGATATTCTAGGCGGGGTCAACGACCGACGAACAAAGACTTAGTTTATAGATAAGACACTCGATTGTAGTGGTCAGTTCAAGTTTTCCAATTTTCTGTGACGAACTGTTTCAATATAGCTGTAAGTGGTTTAGTTTGAGAGTTGTGGGAAGTAGGGTTGTGTGGTAGGAAAGGTTGTGGGTTGTGCTTTGTTCGATTAAATTCTGTTTACGTTTTTAGTTTTTAATTTTTTCACTTGAGTATAGATTTCTATGTTTTTTTTGCGGGTATATTGGCGTGTGCTGACATAAGGCAAATAATTTAATTAAGTTTGACATTTTTGTGTTGCGTATTGTTAATTATTTTGCATACTATTGTATAGTCAATTTTTTTTTCAAACTGATCAGACAGCTGTGCTGCTGGGGAGTTTGTTGCGCCACTTCTTCTTCCCAGCTAAAGCACTAGGAAGTGGTGAAGGGCGGGCGTTTTGGGGGACTGTCTTATGTCTAATTTTGACGTTAGAAAAGTGCTGATACTCAGCCTAGTTTGAATAAATGATTTTTATTGATTAACATTTTGATCTAATTGTTTCAAGAGGTTTGTTCGTATTGTAATCTGGATTTTTTTTAAATAATATTAGATTAGATTCATTAGATAGATTAGGATTTTGTGATAGATAAAAGAAGACTCGAGTTCTGAACATTTTTCAGGACGGAATAGGCGAATTAGAAATTATTTAGTAAATTAGTAGAGTACGTAGTAATAGTAACCTGCTAGTGACTTATCGAAACTAAAGAAAAACCCTTCAATTAAAAGTAAAACAATATTTTAATTTGGATTGTATTGTAACTTTAAATGTTTCAATGATCAAGGTTGCCATCTAGTCTTATAAAAAACTAGCTCATCGGAACCATCTACCGGAGTGAATCTAAACCATCCACGGATCCACACAAACAAAAATTTCATCAAAAGAGGCACAGCCATTTAGGAGTTAATACAGTTACAGACGTATAGAAGAATTATATAAAGATAATACGAAATACTACTACGGAAGTATCTACATATAATATGTCAATGGCATAATCAGCCTATAATGTTAACCCTCCTCTCTGCGAGAGGTGGGCCATAATCCACCAGGCGGGCCCAGTGCGAGTTTGAATTTTTGGTTCTAGGATATGTCGGTTTCGTCACGCTGTTTTCCTTCACCGTTTTGAGAGCAGTGGTGATGAAATTATTAACACAAAGTAAAGCACCTGCCTGGCTTCGACCCAAGGACCTACAACATGTAAGTTACCACTAGGCCAAGGGTCAGCACTGCTCCAATCCAACTGTTCCAGTTATAATATGACTCAAATATTATGATTTCTTGAATAGGATCATTTGAACTTAGAGAGTCGTGTTGATGATTCTAATAATTATAATTGTGTAAATACATATTAGTTATTGTCGCGAATCATGGTTTGATCAACAACCTAATACTGAACTGCAAATTGTAAAAAACGTAAGTAAAAATTGAACTTCGCGGGCTACCCTGGCGACTCCCTCACCGGGAGCTTTTGAGCATTGCGTTACAATACTGCCTGCCTGATTGACGAGCATTCGCCTGTAATGTAACATTTCTGATTAAATATTACAGACATTGCGCACTGTAATGCTCGGGATTCCTCTCTCATTGATGTAATGCTCGACTCTGAACGTTACATTACAGGCGAGTGCTCTCGGTCAGGAAACACCTCGCGGAAGGGAAAGTGAACAACATTAAACGAGCTGTGTCCTAGTAACCATTCTAACATCGAAAAGAGTGTTATAATGTTGTACTAAATTTCATTATGCAACTCTTTTGCTTGTTCAATCCCTTCCGGTCAGCAGGTGCTGACCCCCGCGCCGACACGACACTAACTGTTTTAGAAACTTTTATAGAGGATTCATATCATAGGTTTAGATAAAGTCTTGTAGGAAGAAGGAAGTGTCCTCTCTCCAATAACTAGCCCCATCTACTCTATGATCGGGGTAATTGCACGGCTGGCGCTATGCCAGAGACGAGCAATTTTATTAAAAACTCTCATAGTATTGTTAACATCTGTTGCATTTATACACATGTGTTATTTTAGCATTACTTCATGTATTCCCTTCATTATCCTGGACATTGTTCTTTAAAATTAATAAAAAAAGCTATTTGGCAGACATAGTAATTAGCACGAGCCAGTGACTTAATTACAGTTTATGGATTAGTAAAGGCTTGAGCAGGTTGATAAGTTATTTTCGACGTGTATTTATTCAATGGCGCCTAACTTTCTAGAAGGACGATTGGCAATTGTTTTTTTAGTAGCATTGTTTTATGTGTTGTGGTTAGTTTTGTGTGGTGTCTGGTTTGACATACGCTGAGTTTCCTCACCTGCGGTTGAAGTAAAGGTCACACTAAGGTCAGGCGGATATGCCCCCAAGTGTCCCAAGGGTGGTAATTTTCATTTATTTTCCTTTTGACTGGTTACGTAGAGATCTTTAGGAGATTAGCAGTGGACGTTTACGAAGTCATATAATTATGATGAAGTCATGCTTTACGAAGTGAGTTAGTGACGCTGACGATGACATATGACATTGACAAGTTAAGGTCAATTAGACAAACATTGTATTAGGAAAACTTTATTAATTTGTTTTATTTTGTTTTATGTAAGCACCTAAACATTACTGGTGGAAAATAAGTATTAATTAAAAGTGCAAATTCGCCACTTTTCGGGCGAGTGAATTCGTGCGAGTCACCAATAAGCCGACTGAACCCGATATAACAATCGACCAGTCAGTTCGCATACATTCTGATAGCCGCATGCGCAACAATACTCGCGTGGGTGGCTGTCCTCGACCAAATTATTTATACACGGCAACACCGAATGATTATGAGAGTACTGATGATTCTACCTACCTGCATTTTTTTTACTATAACAAAAATCATCTGCCTAGCGTTTTCCTAACTATGTTGGGGTCGGCTTCCAGTCTAACCGGTGCAGCTGAATACCAGTATTTTACATGGAGTGACTGCCTATCTGACGTCCACAACCCAGTAAATGGGTAATACGATACCCCTTGGTAAGACTGGTTGTCAGACTTTCGGGCTTGTGACGACTTGTAACGACAGTCAAAGATCCACGAATGACAGTCGGGACCAACGGCTTAAGTTTCCGAGGCACGGAGTCTCGGTAAGTGTGTAAAGATGGTCACCCATCCAAGGAACAACCCCGGCAAGCGTAGCTTAACCTGATGGATCGACCCGTGCGGCTGTTATTACTTAGCCACGAGCTCCTCAGATACACAGATATGTACATGATATGTACCTAGGTACAGTATAATATACTGTTGAACTGCGCTGAACTCTTTAAAGGCAGAACTTCGTGTACTGTAGCGTGCAATGCGGTTTCCGGCTTAGACTATGCTTTGTCTTGTTTCTAGGTGACTACTGACTATAGTTTACACTGCTTAAGCACATTGGAAAACTCTAGAACCGTATCAAAATAATTGAAGTTCAATGGCATTGTCTCTTATGCGAACTCCAATATATTACAAATAAACCAATTATGGGCACTTTTGAATTGTCAAGGGGTCGGTCAGTCAGAAAGATGAAGCTAGTTGCCCATTTCAAAGGGTGGCATGTAAAAGCGGTTTCTGACTTCTCTGCACGGGGGAAGGCCAGAGGGCCTAGACGAAGTGACATTTAATCAGCGATATTGATGCTGGACAAGCTAAAAATGGGATTGACATGGGCACTGACATAAGCGACGGAAAAGCTTATTGTATCTCCATACTGTTGAACATCATTGTAGAAATACGAAACGCTTTGAAAGCGACAGCCACTTTACTAGGCAGTAGACAGTGGGTATTTAGTCACGACCCAAAGCGAACGGACTTGCAGGCCATTCGACCGTAAGCAAAGCATTGGGCCGTTCTGACTTAATACCCAGTCAGTTTTTTGTTTTTGTTTCTATTTGGTTTTTAAAAAACGTTGCCCCACACTTGGAATTTCTCCTGTATCGTGGGCGCGTTTACGAACATTTAAACTGACATACACAAACAACCAGACCCAGAACATCTACATGTAGGTCATACAAATATTTGTTCGGTGCGGGAATCGAACCTGCGACACCCTCAATCGCTTAACCACTACGCCAACCGTGCCGTCAATGCCGTCAGTCAGTAGAGGGAACATAACAGACAGCTTCCATCGTTATAGGTATTTAAGATTTTCATAAACAATTTTCAGCATGTGTGAGCATACAACCGGTGTACTTAAAAGACAAAAGAATATCGCATGAAGCAAGCAGTAAACAATATGAAAGGAGATTATAACATTTGTAGTACGTAGCGTCAAAAAGTGTTATATTAACTTCGATAATAAAATGGTTCAATTTCATCACATGAAATGCAACAAAAGCACTAAAATCTCTTAACACGAATCTGGTTCACATGTGTGCACGTTTTAACACGATATTCAGTACAATGATTTTGATTGCGAGTGGGATGCGATTACGTAACGTGTGTACCCGTGAATATGTAATTGACTGCATTGATTGATACAAGGGGATTCGAGATTGATAAGGTTATATGCTAGAATTGGCTGCAGATCTTTGGAGCTGTGAACTGTGTCGGGCTATAGTTGGTGGCGCTGGCGTGTTTAATTCTATACTGTATTACTTTAAATATTAAATCTTAATATTATTAATCTGATATTAAATAATTCTTTACTTAATTTGACCGAACATAAACGACCACACGGAAACATACGATTAGTTCCGATTTCAGTCGCGCACAGACTTAATTGCGAGCACTGTACATTTCAAGTGACATTTCACAAAACAATTGCACAAAGTTTTAGGAACAGCACCCCTTGTCGATGACATACGAGCGCCAAAAGATCCTTGTAGCGTAGAGGAAAACTGTTCGGTTGTAACTCTTGATGGTAGTAAAAAATGATGATTGTCATTTGTTTGATTCGGGTTGCCATGTTACGGTGCGCTCATACAAGATCATGAAGGAGGCATAAAATGGTGAATTTCTGTCTCACAACCACCGGTGGCGGATGCCGCCACCTTCCACATGTGTGCGAGGAATCCATACAAAAAGTATGAAACAGCTTGTGAACTGTTTGTCGGTGGCTGTGGTCATTGGCTCATTTATGCCTAGTCTTATTGCAAAACAAATTGTGCTCGTGTCAATAAATCGCTTCATTTGAGGGCTCACTCATAAATAGCTGAATATCATCTAAATTTTAACTTCAATTAAACTGCAATCTCTGAAATAAGAGCCTTCATTTTGATTTAATTGTTATAACTTGAGGTTGTTTTTTTAATGTTTTTACCTCGAATACCAGAGGAAATGCAAGTTATTGTGTGCCCACAAAATAACTGGATTACCTTTGCCCACAGTTTATTTCATTTCAGTACACTACAGAGCCGTGTTCAGAGCAATGATTACATTATGATCAAGCGTAGGCGGACGCTGCGAAGTTATCGCGCGGCGTGACATTACGCAATCAATAGCGTAGTGATGCGACATGAATATCGATGTTAGATCGATGTAAACTGTTAATTAATTTGTAGATTATTAATTGATTAGCTGAGCTTGATGTAGCGGTGCTATGTTTGGTTACTGATTTAAGGTTATCAATTGAGAAGTTACATTTTCACACAAACTTAAATTTCAGCTTTGGTGATATTCTATGGAAGTTTGAGGTTTCCAATGCAAGGATTGTTTCAACTTTGTAAAGGAGCTTTTTAATACAGCCTATGTATCTTAGAGTCATCATCTGTGTAGCGGTTTCTCAACTATGTTGGGGTCGGCTTCCAGTCTAATCGGATGAAGCTGAATAGGCAGTCGCTCCATGTAAAATACACTAGTATTTTACATGGAGCGGCTGCCTATCTGACCTCCACAACCCAGTTACTGGGTAATACGAGACCCCTTGGTAAGACTGGTTGTCAGACTTTCTGGCGTCTGACGACCCGTATGTATCTTAGAGTGTGAAGATTTTTTTTTTTGGTGGACACAATAGCATATCCTGAGACACAGTTATTGCGGATTATTTATTATTATTAAGATACTCGTTTTTTTAAAATGGAAACTAGTTTAGGCGCACGCGCACTTTGCACTCTTTCTGAACAGTGAACGAAACTGAACCGTCACGCTCGGGTCGGTGACGCTGCACGCCGTTTCTGTATAATTCACGCCTTAATATTATAATATATTCTTTATTTCCAACTGCACATACAAGTACACACAATCCATATTATATAGTATTAGTAGTAAACTTTTACGAACTTAAAACAACTAAACCTGACGTGGCCCGACACGTGTTGGCACGTGCCTCCGTACCCAGTGCCTTATAAAGGGACTGTCAACTTTGCGTAATAATGTGTTTAGGATGCTTTTGGTGTTTCCGCGCAACCTACCCATTATTGACGCTGTTCTCTTCCTCTTAACGTTACTTTTCATGCTATGAAAAGTAACATCAGTTAAGCAAGTAACATTTATATGAATAACTAGCTGCTGCCCGCGGCTTCGCCCGCGTGACTGTCGGAAATTACCCCATACATCCCCATGGGTTTTAAGTATAAATATTGAGTTTCGAGTTAATCGGACAGCGCGTTAAAATTCTTCCATACAAACACTGACACCCCCCAATCCCCCTTTAGGGGGTAATTTAGAAAAACAAAAAACTACAAACTTTATAATTTATTTAGATAACTATTCGTGCGAAGTTTCATGTTTATTACCTCAAGGAATAAGATTTTTCATACAAACTTTCATCCCTTATTTTACCCCCTTAGGGGTTGAATTTCGAAAAATCCTGATACACGTTATTCTTAATTTTTGGGTTTAAGTATAAATATTGAGTTTCGAGTTAATCGGACAGCGCGTTAAAATTCTTCCATACAAACTTTGACACCCCCCAACCGTAGGATAGGATACTTTTCCGGGATAAAAAGTACCCAGTGTGGTGCCCAGGATATTAAAGAATAATTATACCAAGTTTCATCGTAATCGGACCGGTAGTTTTTGCGTGATACCTGAACAAACAGACAGACAGACAGACAGACAGACAGACAGACAGACAGACAAAAAAATTTATAATCACAGTTTTGGGTTCGGTGTCGGTCTAGTAACACCCCCTGCCATTTATTTTTTTGATATTTTCAATGTACAGAATTTTCACTTCTACAGATTTATTATAAGTATAGATAAAAGCAGGTGAATGTGTTTTTAAATCTCCCATGCGTTACCATAACGGTGTAAATAATGGATTAAGTTGGCACGTATCCAAGTTACATAAATCGCATTGGGCTTAAAAATTGCAATAGTGCATGAATAGTAACCCAGATACTCTGAACCACTGACCTATTTTTGTGTGTGAAGTTTTAAAACGTGGGCTGAAAGATAAGCAGGAGGTTTAATATATAATATTATGTTTTATCTAGAGAACAATCTTCAGGTTCAGTAAATCAGAAAGGCATCTTATATTAATGATACATTTTAGAATTGGTATTCTTCAAGTGTTTTAAGACTATTAAAATAAGACTATTTGTGCAATCCGATGAGATTCAATGCAGCATTTGGAGTCCGCGTTTCACGGGACGAATCAACGAAACTGGCGAACTAAATGAACTGACGAGTGATGGAAACTGACCAGTTAGGGACTACTCACATTTATTCAGCTCTATTCAGCGTTTGCCTATAAAAAAACGCGCGAAACGCGTACGCGTCCTTTCAGCTATCGGCAGCTGAAAGGACGCGTACGCGTCTCATACAAAATCGTAGTTTTCTATGGGCAAACGCTGAATAGAGCTGAATAAGTTTGAGTAGTCCCTTATACGCGGACTTTGCGTCCGAAAATAGCTAATATGCTAAAAGCCCTATAAGTAGTTAAATTGATAATAGTTGTATCGATAAAAACGGTCCCACATTAATCGCATGGCATCAACCGTTAATATCTCAATCGCTGTATGTTTCATCGACACATCGACAAATAACACACACATTATCGACTTATCGCAACACTCCTCTATGGTAATTGACAGTTCGTTGTTTACGACTGTTCAAAAAATGTTCGCTTGTATAATATTCAGCTTTGTCAGTTTATGGTTTTTGGTGATATTTCGTAATGCAAAACGTTTTTTATGGCTTCATTGTGTTGCCTATGGTTATGCGGGTTTCCATGTATTTGGTTTAAAATGGGCAAAAATGTATAACTCCTGAACTTTTGTTTATTGCTGGGGTTTCCAAGCCTTTTCCAATATCGTAATAAGCCTTATCTGGGTTATACCGTCCGAAAATAGTTTTCTGATTAATTAAATAGAATCTGCCAAGAAACCACCAAAATGAAACTAGAATACACTTGATTAGGATAAAATTAGCTATGAAAGCCTTCAAACCTGAGGCCCAAAATACACTCAAATAAGTCAAAATACAGCACAAAACATTTTTCTAATGCCTAAGTAAAATTGGTGATGTCGTGATGGCCCAGTGATGAATGCCTCGCCTCTCATGCACGAGGGGTTCAAATCCGGGCAAGTAACAATGTGAGTTTTTTTAATACATAGGTGTGTACTTTATGAGTTTATCTTGAAACATTACTGACATCGGTCTAGGAAAAAAATCATGAGGAAACCTGGTCTTATAGTTTAATAATATAATTCTGAAATTGCCAACCTGTCTTGAGCAAGCGTGGTGCTCAAAGCTCGTGCCTTCTCTGTATCAGAAGAGAACAATAATAGGCTGGTTTTATTATTATAAGTAAAATTACGCACACTTTTAGTACTGTGGCAATATACATCGCCACATGCGAACTACGCATCAAAGACCTGACGTCACAAATCCTGCATCGCGCTATTTAAGTTTACCGCGCGATTAACATATATAAGACTATCCGACATCAATCCTTGGGCAATTGCCCGCCAGACACAACACCCATCTGGTCGGAGGATCCTCCCTTTTCTATAGAGGATGAGTGAACTTTACACCCTGTTCCTCATACTCCTAAAGTACCAATCAACCATCAAACTTACAACCCTAGAAAAAGCAAGTTAACTTCACAAACAAAACAAATTAATTAACCCCCAAAAGCAAACGCAATAACCCCAGGTTCTATAGTAAAACAAATGAACGTAGCACACAGTTACTTATTATAGGAATACGTGCTAAGGTCGGGGTGGAAATGCAATATCCGTGGTTACCCCGGCGGCCGTGATTGCAGGCGAATCAATACCGGTACCCGTGCGGTAGGTATGTATGTTAGTGCATTTATTAGTGCAGCTAGATTGCATTAATATTTCATGTGTTTGTGACTACGACTATGGATCAGGGACCAAACCGGTATGATTAAGGGTCAGCGCACACCAAGAGCAGAGTTCTGAGACTACTGAAAAATGAATCTTATGAAAATTCCATAGATTGCAAAATTAAATACACGTCAAAACGTTCGGTGTACGCTGACCCTAATACGGGTATTCTTTCGGTTACTTACAACATTTATATTTTTACAGGTATTTTTAAAGCTTACCTTAAATTGAATACAACCAGTATTAATACAGGTTACTGAAATAAAAATTACCTCTATCTTAAACGTGTCGTTGAAATTAGTCAATAGGCGCGCATCACCTGTGTGTGTGTAACCGGTATTAAAACGATATCCTAAAAGAGGTAACCTGTTTATTTTTCTTGGGTTACCCAGATAGCGGTAACCTTAGTCGTAGAAGTAACCAAAATTCTTCGATACCTGTATCGTAATGTATAAAGGTTTTTTTCCTGATATATCATACGTGTTAGTAAAGATTGCGTAGATGGATGGCCCAAACGAATGAAAATAATCGATATCATTGTTGAAATCCCTAACAATTATTTGGCGGAAAAAATCATAAACAGGGTGTAAGAAATCTGTTTAAAGAAATGGTGATATTTGTACTTACAAAATAATGTTTTGTTTTAACATTTCATGATCGTAAAGTAATTATTAGAAGTGTTTTTTTTGCTGATTATTGCACCATAAACTACTTAGTAATACTTCAGTAAGATAGAAGTAAAATTACTTTTAGGTAAAGATTGGACATTTTGGGAGTTGGACATTTTAAGAATTGGTCATTTTGAGAATTGGACATTTTGGGAGTTGGACATTTTGGGAATTGGACATTTTGAGGATTGGACATTTTGGGATTTGGACATTTTGACCCTAAACGATTTAAACGTAGATACCCTATTAATTTATTTAAGTAACCCAATTTAAATCTAGCACAGACTAGACAGTGAAGCAAGGGTTAACTAGTACACTTAACCAGATTACAAGAAGAAGGAAACCCTTCATCTACAGTGGATAAATTGCGTCATGCACAGTTTTGACTCGGATTAACACGACACTAGCCAAAGGAGACTAAAACGGGGAAAAGATTAAAATTATTATGATGACGGCTTGTCAAAATATAATTCATAAACTGAAATGCCACGTCAGTTCTCATTTACTTGAGGAACATATTAACAGAAGCTGTTAACTTCACCCCTAATTAATAACACCTTTACGTACAATACCAAACCACCAATACCATTTGGTATTGGAATACCAATACCATAGATAAGAAATAATTTAACAAAAGCCCTTAGCAACAGAACCATAGACGGCGCTTAAAACTTCCTGATAAGTAACGAAGGCATTCAAATCCTCGTTTAAGTCATAACAAATAACAAGAAACAAGATTAAGACATAAAAGCAAAGTTTTGATAAACAGCACATCATACTGTACGTAGACAATTGATTCAACAACCCATTTGAAGGAAAACGAATCCTAACACATTCACAATAGAGTTAAAATTGAATCAATTTAAATGTTAATACATGAAACAGCCACCTGCATAAAGGAAAAGGTATCCTAAGTTTTGACAATAGAGTTGAAATTGTATCAATTCGAATGTTATATGAAACATGTAAGGGTTGTCAAAACTTGGTGCGTAGTCTGAAATGATAATGCCTGTTTGAAATGTTATGACAGTTAAGGTAAGGAAAAATAGCTTTTTATGTTAGCATTGTGTTGGAAATGGAATCTATACTAATAAAGGCTCGTGCAGGCGTGATGTCGCGCCGGTCTGCACGAACTATAAAGCTCAAGAGTTTGTTTTTTATATGTAAAATCTTTCCTGCAATCTGTGGGAGTTATTTCGTGAAAGGAAACGGAAGTGTGTAACAGGAAGCCGGGGTTTGCTTGCGCTATTTGATTTGACCAATGCGCGTCCGCGGTGCTAGAGTTAGCCGTCAGATGGCTCGTTTGAACGCACTTATCTCTGGAGCTACGAGTCAGATTTGAAATCTTTTTGCATTTGATAGCCCAATTCTTGAGAAAGGCTGTAGGCCATTTAACATCACGCTAGGACCCTTGGGAGCAAAAAGAAAAAAGAGCCAGAAATAACGCTAGGCGAAAACGAAGTAATGCGATGCGATGCGATCATGCGACAGGGTGGGTCGGGGGAACAAGAAATGTATAAACTATACACTAATAGTTATAGATAGAATATGTCATTGCAATGTTTACTGAAATTGGCACATTAAGATCTACTCGAGGCAAAAGGAGTAGGTATATGAGGATCGTAATAGGTGGCGTTACGTAGTTTCTGCCCACCCCCATGAGAAGAAAGCGTGATTTATGAATGATCGGATTTTTGTAGATTCTATAAGTACCTTCTAAACTATTTCAGTATAACCCAATCGCCTTTAAATAAATTATAAAGATTTCCTGTTCCCTGCAATGTGAATTTGGATCAAAGATTGACCAAATTCCACCCAAATCTATTAATTTGCCAGTGTCATGTAGCTTAATCTAACAAAATCGTGTAATATATACCTACAAGATTACTGAAATTAATTAATCGCGCTAAAACCTATCGCGTTTCCTATAGTAACGAATATCAAGCCAACACGCGATACTAATTATTATCCATCAACCTTACAACGGTGTAAACACCAACTGTATTTAGAGCCATTTACAACAGACACACACCACCACCTTATCACGAGAGCACAAAGTCTAAATTCCCTTGCATAGAGATCAGATACGTCTGGTTAATAGCTTGAGTTAATCACGAGAAATTGTCTACCAAATAGCAACGAGTAATGTTTACCAGAGGTTAATACGAAGCACATTCATTCCGAGTCCTAATACGGAATTTTCACGTAAATTTTGCATATAAAATGTCGAGATAACGGTAAAATATAATCATTAGCTATCGGTACAATCGGCCTGGTGGTAATAGGCAGTAAAATGTGGTAAATAATGTAGCTAGTGGCTAGTAAGGTGTGTTTTAACACCAAACTTGCTTAATGGTGACACCCCTAACGGTATCTAGATTGAACTTATGGATGGTTTACTTTAATACAAGATACAGGTATACGGTATACTGTTACAGGACAAGATGAGTTTTTTTTAAACGAGTTGTTCTGCCAGACGGTGCCCTAGGGTTGCGAGTTCAAAAAAAAACTCAAAAAAAAAAGACGTTTATATTTCCCGTATCTATTTGATTTTTTTCAGGGAAACTGTACAAAAAATCTACTATTACGAACATTTTAAAACAAAAAATAGCCAAATCGGTGCACCCAGCCGTTCTCAAGTGATGCGATTATAAAGGAACAGCATTTCATTTTTATTATATAGATATATGAAGATAGATTATGGGTAAATTCATAATCTTTATTCCGTGAAACATCGGGGTTATGTTATAATCCTTGCAGGTCCAGCCACTAGGAGCGTTGGTTCAAGAAAAATCTTGTACAAATCTCTAGGATGTTTTCACACGTTCGGACTGCCGAGTTATAGTACATTTACAGGCATTGCATGGATTAGTATAAAAGCTTTCACACGTTCCTACCGGCAGATTGCACCCGGTTAACCGGATCACTGCTGAACGTTTGGAAAGTTCCTTGGTCAATTCAGGGCCACATGAAAATTCATGTAAAGTCAAGACAATTAATTGTTTATCAAAACTACCAACTAAAATTATCCATATAATTAAATACTTACAATAAACGTAGATATATGTATTTAGTAACCTGTTCGGCTTAACTATTCCTAAAGAGTAATAAAAAACCATGTAAGAAATCGACACGTATTTCATCTCTAATTATCGTCGATGCCGCGAACCCAAACACGACGTGTTCCACGCCGAGCGCTGGACGCAGAGCCACACCGCCCGTCGAGTCAGGCCAATCGCCAAGCCAAGCCAAGTCAATCGTCATTCTGAAGATGCCTCGTTGAGAGGTGAAACACGTGTTGACTTCTTACAGGGTTTTTTATTACTCTTTAGGAATAGTTAAGCGGAATAGGTTACCAAATATAACTACGTCTATTGTATTTTATAATGGATTTACGCCAAGTCGCGCCAGAATCAATTAACTATCATACATTTAAATCACAACTGCAATTCTTAAACAGTTGTACGAAAGGGCTATGACACGGCAAATTAACGTAGTGTCGATTTGATAAACAAATATTTTTCCTAAAAAAAGATTATAGAACCTCATCCACCACCAAAGGACGGCACATGTAAATAGTTCATGTTCATCTTACCGCGGCAGAGAGAACGTCACTCGTTTACTTAGCATGCCTATATGCCATGCACCTAACTACGGAACGGGGTAGGTGCTTACCTGTAAACAAAGAAAAGTTTTTATTAGATACATAAACGACTTGAATTCTCAGAAAAATTTGTTAAAAAAAATACGCATGAAATAAATACGTTTTTTGAAAAGAAAATTTCGGAATTAATAAAGGTACCTACACATTTAAAAAAAAACAATAAAGAATATGGGATATGTATAATATTTAAAAAAAAATTTAATAAAGTAAATTTATTTGGTATAATGATTATTTTATCCGACCAAGTAATTCGAAAAGAAATCAGTGCAATGTAACGATTAAAATTACACTCACAGTATTATTTTGTGGGACGAACGGGAATACACGATAAAATTAATAATTTATTCCCGTTCGTCCCACTGACAAAATCTTTCTCTTAAATTATGAACACGAAAAAAAAAGTCGGGAGGAGTCGTGGGACACCCGGTTGGAACGAAGTTCCTGTCACCGTATATTATGTATTCTATGCCATCTAGTATGGTCTCAAGATATTATGTTTAGCTCTGTTTAAAAAAAAACACTTGAAACTGTATTTTTTTGGCATAACGCTTTTTCGTTACGTGACGATTTCCAATTTTGAATAATGTCGTTAGAAAATATTGCACACACATTATACAGGCTGTAGCAAAACTATTGCATTGTTTTTAAATTTGTTTGTAAGTTCCTATGTAAATTATGTAAAACATACAATTTAAAATAAAATAAAATGTAAATATTAAAATAGAAAAAGGAAATGGAAGCTTAATAAACAGAGTTTAACACTTTGTTCATTAAGCTTTCATTTCCTTTTTTCTATTTATTGAGCATTTCATTTTTTACGTGCTTGTTACGGGTAGAGCCACAGAGCTGACGCTCTCCTCAGGGAGTTGACCTGGTTTTGATGCGACATAAATAAAAATTGCGGATTTTAAATTAAACCTGAAAGCTTTTCTTTTAGCAATATTAGTAACGAAAGCATTTTACAATAACATATTCGTTAAATTAAGTCTATGATGAGGCATAATCAGCCTATAATGTTCCCATTGGTCTCAGGTCTCATCTACCACGCCTGCCCAGTGCGGGTTGGTAGATGTCACATGTCTCAGAATTTTTGGTTCTAGGACATGCCGGTTTCCTCACTATGTTTTCCTTCACCGTTTTGAAAACAGTGGTGATGACATAATTTACACAAAGTTAATCGCCTGTCTTGGTTCGAATCTATCAAAAGTCTAAAAAAAAAACTTTCCACGGGTAATGGCTTTGAGTTACCATACTTAAATTAACCTGTCATCCAGCAAAAGCCTTCTGAAACGCTTGGAACCGAAACAAGTTCAGTACCAACAAAAGAAAACAAATGAACACTCTTTCATAGAACAAACAAGGTTGGCACAAGTTAACTGAAAAAGAGGCTTGACTTAAAAAGAGTTGCCAAGTAAAAAATACGAACAATGTTAAATGGAATTTTACACGTGAAAAAAGAAAAAAAGGTAAACAGATTGCGTCCAAAAGTGGGTAGCTGAAACTGGCTTAGTGGATGAAAGTTAAGCACTGGCTTTCGGTAGCATGTTGAATATTCCATAATTGTATTGTTGGCTGTTTGTATTTTACTAGTTAAGAATGAAATAATACATAGTTTAATAATGCAATTCAATCAAAGATAATAACAAGGAATTGAAGAGTTCTTCATTTTCCATGTAATTAAAATTAAATCAATCTGAGGATATACTTGAGTTTGATCGCGCATCACGTTAAAACGGCTGAACTGATTTTGATGAAAATTGGTACGGGAATACTTTGAACCCTGGGGAAGGACATAGGATACTTTTTATCCACATACAACGCGGGCGAATTCGCGGGCGGATGCTAGTTATATTTCCCGGAATCGAAAACGTCTAAAGTTACTCAACCGCCCTGACATTGTCTTAAACGTCGTTTGCACGGCACACTCGAACTTTCCCGACGATATTCACAAACTTGCTTAACGAGGAAGAATGTGGGTGACAAAGAGACCCCCAATCTTCCTGAAGTTATGAGAACATTTTGTAGATTATACGCTTTAATAAATCCAGGTTTTCATAAGTGTAAGACTTTAAAAGTTACCTCATGCGGTTTAATGAGGCATCTAGAACTTGGAGTATGAATGAATGGGACTTTTAAAACGGGTAGGTGGAAAGTATTTTCCTAAAGCTTGTATATGTCGTAGGAAGATTTGGTAATTCGAATTTTCGCGAAAACCCTAGGGATATTGCTAAAACACGGATACTTAGAAAATGGTGAAAACATTTCATGTTTTGGCACGAAATACACGACAATAGGCCATGTCCTTTATTCAATTGATGATGACACGGTTGGCGCAGTGATTAAGCGTGTCGCGGGTATATATTTGTATGACCTACAAGTAGTTGTTCCGGGTCTGGCTGTTCGTGTATGTGAGTTTAAATGTTTGTAAACACCCACAATACAGGAAAAAATCCTAGAGAGGAGCAACGTTTAAAAAAAAAAAATAGCACACAGCCTTGAGGACCAAGGAAACGCCCAAGTCTTTAACCAATATGTCTTTACTACCCTTTACTGCTCCAACTTTTAGTTCGAGAACTTCCGCAATTTTTCCACGTAGAACGCACGATTAATGAGCTGGCGTACCATCTATCGTCATAAGTGCTGTCTTCTCAGAATGTTCCATGGCCCGAGGGTGTTTGCCTTCCATTTTTTCTCGTCGTTTTTCACTGGCAGTACAAAAGTATGAAATAGTAGTCGAACAGTGTTCACACTCGCCTCCTACGATATTTTATGAGCATTTTTTTTTCCTTGCTTTGTAATGGGGAAATTTTACAGCGATTGAACCAAAATATGAGGTGTTTTGGAAACATTACATGTAACTTTGTAAAGGAATATAATTTGGCACTTGTGATACAATTCGTACATAGTTTGTGATTCGTAGTGTTAATTAGTTTGCCTACTATTGTATAGAATCAAGCACTAGGATGGCGTTTTGGGAGACTGTCGTATGTAATTTTGACGTTCAAAAAGTGCTGATTCTCAGCCTAGTTTGAATAAATGAATTTTGATTCAATTTTGTGTACTTAAATTTAATCCCCCCCCTGTAGGGTAGGATCACAGATACTGTAGCTTTTAATGACTTAATAACTATTTTTGTTAGTAATTGTGCAACAACCCTGTAGTTATATGAAACATTGTAAATAATCATGTTTAACCGACTGCCCCAGAAGGAGGGTAATGTTTTTGGAGAATATTCATGTATGTATGTATGTCTATTCGTTTGGCACGCTCTGTAGCCTAAACGGCTTGATAGATTAAAGGCTCGTTCACACTGGCGCGACTTGTCGCGCGACGCGACTTTAACAATATAATTTCTAATAAAACTTCACGATTGAACAATTGCCGGTGTCGCGTCGCGCGACAAGTAGCGCCAGTGTGAACGAGCCTTTAAACATATGAGCTGTCGTTAGTTTCGTCTTAATTGTGAGAGTGACACAGGCTATATAATATTAATATATTATTATACAAATACTTACAAAAAATAGGGAGGGGAAGGTTTTATCTATACTTATAATAAATCTGTAGAAGTGAAAATTCTGTACATTGAAAATATCAAAAAAATAAATGGCAGGGGGTGTTACTAGACCGACACCGAACCCAAAAGTGTGATTAAATTTTTTTTTGTCTGTCTGTCTGTCTGTCTGTCTGTCTGTCTGTCTGTCTGTTTGTTCAAGTATCACGCAAAAACTACCGGTTTTGATGAAACTTGGTATAATTATTCTTTAATATCCTGGGCACCACACTGGGTACTTTTTATCCCGGAAAAGTATCCTATCCTACGGTTGGGGGGTGTCAAAGTTTGTATGGAAGAATTTTAACGCGCTGTCCGATTAACTCGAAACTCAATATTTATACTTAAACCCAAAAATTAAGAATAACGTGTATCAGGATTTTTCGAAATTCAACCCCTAAGGGGGTAAAATAAGGGATGAAAGTTTGTATGAAAAATCTTATTCCTTGAGGTAATAAACATGAAACTTCGCACGAATAGTTATCTAAATAAATTATAAAGTTTGTAGTTTTTTGTTTTTCTTAATTACCCCCTAAAGGGGGATTGGGGGGTGTCAGTGTTTGTATGGAAGAATTTTAACGCGCTGTCCGATGAACTCGAAACTCAATATTTATACTTAAAACCCATGGGGATGTATGGGGTAATTTCCGACACTCACGCGGGCGAAGCCGCGGGCAGCAGCTAGTTTTTTAATAAATTCATTAAATATTTTTCCAATTTTGGTGATAACAAGACACACAATCAACATAACTTAAGTTACTAATAAGCAAATAAGGTCATTGTTATCGACTGTTGAAGTTAACTTTATGATTATTCATTAAATTTTATTAACATGAAATGTGTAGTTTTAAAAATAATGAGTGAATCATCTCTTGTGTTGATGCAATTTCACAAGTGTTAAAACTTAAACACAATTTTATTGATTATTAAAGCATATTACTGTTAATTTGCGAAAATCACTACGGGTGAATTCATGATAAGGTACTAATAAAAACCTACGAGCTTCTACGCGCGACTTCGTCCGCGGGAAAATTCTTGTTTTAAAATAAAACACAAAACACTCTGCAATACCGTAGCCATTATTGAAATTTTTTTTTGGAATCATATTAGTAGTTCCGTTGATTACCTATTTATTTTTGGTATACATTATTTCTTTTGTTCCACTGCTAGGACCACCCCATTATTCTTCCACACCTCTCATTGTTTATCTACCTCTAGGAATCCCTTATTCTAAGTTTCTAAGACAACAGCCCTAGCATATCCTAAGCCTGCCTTATGTCTGTCTCATTATCGCACAGACAAATGACTATAAAAAGAATGGCTCATTATATCCACAGCCGACAACACTATTCGTATTCTTCTCACGTAGTTATCGTCAAGAACTATTTGAGAATAACTCTTACAATGACAAAAAATATACTTAAGTCAGTCAGTAATGTGGTAACAGACCTGACTGTCTCGTAAATTGAAGTATTGTCATTCGACTAAATCATTCTCCTGCCCATATCCCATATTTATTAGGGATCAGCGCGACATAGATTTTTATTCCATCCGTATTGCTACTAGGAACCTCAAAAAACATGGCGTCTCTCTCACACTGAATTGTCAAAGAGTCGGTCCGTTAGGCAGAAAGTTGAAGCTAGGCCCCCATTCCAAAACTAGATCTATATGCAAAAGAACTGGCCGCAAAACTCCAAAAAACGGGCAAGAAACTTCAAAAAACAGGCAAGAAACTCCAAAGAACGAGCAAGAAACTCCAAGAACGGGCAAGAAACTCTAAAAACAGTGATAATCTCGTAAACTCATTAAAGTGATTATAATTCTTCCTGCTACAGCACACAGATTATCCATATAAAAGCCTGAATTTCACGTAGGTTCACAAATTAAACAAAACTACCATTAAATACAAAACAGCCATTATACACAAAGTACTTAAAGAAAACTGAGGCAATTCGCCAAATGAAGCAAGATTTTATGCGAAAAACCCGCTAGGCTAGTGTAGCGGAGTGGCTGGCAGGCGGGCAAATTGGCCACTTGAGCGGCTCAGGCGCAAGTGGCTACATCAGTGCAGACTATCGTGACTGTATCTCGTCTCTGCAGCTCTTGGAACCTGAAGTTATCGTCGAGTGCTCGATGTTGGCAATGGTGGAATTTTTCTTGAAAGATCTCTTTTTGAGAGGATAGGTAGGTATTATGTTCTGGTTTTGCTGCTTGAGATTTGTTGTATCCATTTTTATATGTTATCTGTCTTGTCTTTAATGGCTCACTGTTATTGCTTCGAGTGTTATGGAGGATATTTTTAAGTTTGTGTCTGCTTCAGAATTTTGTCAAATTGTGTTATGGGCATGTCATCGTCCGATCATAGGCCCGTTCCTATGTACCTTTTCAATGATTAATATAGACTCCTAATTCCTATCTAGTCTATAGCATCAGTCTATTTACACGCACAAAAATATAAATATTTTACAAATCGACTGTTAGTGTTATTCCAGCTGTTACTGTTATTAAAACTATCTCCGATCCTATATTTAAAAACATTTATTCAATCCCATAAGCCAAAAATCAATACCACTCCCATTGTGCTAATGGTTCATCCGACCCCCACATGTACAATACATCAAAGCTCCGTGCTATACATCCAACGCCGCGGGATTAACCACCCCGTTTATTTACACGTTTTACGCCAATACCTTGATTAAATGCTGCGATATTGAATCCTATTCGTAAATACAGTTGGTTTAAACCTCACTGTCATCTTTATATAGGTACTATAATAATATAATAAAGCAGAAAAGTTTGTTTTTTATTTGAACGCGCTAATCTATGGAACTACCAGAGGATTTATTTTTATTTATAAAATTCTTTTTTAAAAATAAAAATTTTGATAGCCCAATTCTTGAGGAAGGTTAAAGGTTATTTAATATTATGCTACGACCCTTAGAAGACGAGCGAAACGAAAAAAAGTCAAGAAGAAAGCTAAGCGAAAACGAAGTTGGTAATAGCGGGGGCGGGCGATACGATGCGACGCGGTGGGTCGGGCCCTGAGGACGGCCGCCTACCACGTGGACGAAGTCGCGGGCAGAAGCAAGTGATACAATAAAATTATAAAGAAGACAAAGTAAAAAAAAACAAGAACATGTCCCAAAACGTCCTAGTTTGAAAATCTCAGTTTCATTCAGAAAAGTATTGATTACAAATTACACTCTTTTGCAAAAAAAACGGGCACCTAAGGAAATTTATGTTCTAAGGTCGATTTTAGTTAATTAAATGAAATTTATTTTTTTGACGTAGTCTGTATACTTATAATCGTGTAAATTAATGCGCGTGAAGTGAATTCGAGCAATTAAAAGAAAAAAAAACGATGGATTCTTTAAAATCGATGTACACGCCCAAACAATAAGAATTGGTCGGCAATAAAGACAAGTTTTTCTTTACTTTTTTTAATTAAATAAAGTTACAAATGTAAAAACCTAATAACGAGTGTGACCTCCTCTTTCCAAAATCACAGCTTGAATCCTTCTGGGCATGCTTTCCACGATGTTTTTAATAACGTTTTGAGGAATACGTTCCCACTCTTCTGCAATGACTCTTTTTAGCTCCCTGATGTTTTGTGGAGCAGGTTGCACTGATCTTACCCGTCTCTTTAGAACATCCCACACATGCTCAATTGGATTGAGGTCAGGACTTCGAGCTGGCCAATCTAAACGACGGATCCCAACTTCTTGCATGTACGCTTCCACGTCGCCAGAACGGTGCGGGCGAGCATTATCGTCCATAAAAATGGAATCTTCCCCAAGTGCAGTCAATGTGGGTTGTGCATATGGAATTAGGACTTCCATTATGTACCGGTGTGCATTTAATGTTCCATTTTCTATGAAAACTAACTCCGTACGCTCCGTCAAATTAATTGCTGCCAGAAACATAACGGAGCCTCCGCCATAAGGAGTGATTTCTTCGAAACACACTTCCGCATAGCGTTCCCGTGGTCTTCGCAGCACTCGCCGGTGTCGGTCCTCTCCACACAAAGAGATTCTAGCTTCATCAGAAAACAATACTTTATTCCAGTCCTCCAGAATCCATGAAGCACAGTTCCGAGCAAACTGAAGTCGAGAAACACGGTGCTCACGGAGTAATTTAGGGCCCCGAGCTGGGCGGTAACTCTTGATATTGGCAGCCAAAAGCCTCCTCCTGACCGTCCACAAGCTAACTTCTACTCCTCTTACTTCTTCAAGGCTCTTCTTCAGGTCCACACTTGACGCCTTACGATTACGCAACGCCTGACTCACCAAAAAGCGGTTCTCTTGGTTCTGTGCATCGTTTTCTTCCCGAACCGGGTCTTCTTTTGACCGAACCAGTCTCTTGATACCGTTGCCAAGTCCTCTGGACAGTTGAACGACTCACATTTAGCCGCTGAGACACGTAAGTTTGCGAACAACCTTCTTCAAGTAGGGCTATAATTTTACCGGCCCTTATCGCTTTATCACTCATATCAAAAAGTGGTATTTAATGTAAAAAGAAAGATTAAATTGTTTAATTTGCAGAAAATATCCAAAAAGTTTTAAAATATCGTAATCAGTTAAAAATCGTTTCAGCAATTTGCGCCATTAGTAAAGCAATTTTAGAATAATTCACAATAATCATTATTTTTCTTTTAATAATTTCAAATTTTAAATTTGGAACGTAAAGAATCATGCCAGGATGCTTCAAAAAACATGCCAATACATCGTCAAATTAACAAAACCTATTTCTTGTTCTTCTTCATTGAAGTAGAGAAAAAAATCTAAAGTGCCCGTTTTTTTTGCAAAAGAGTTTATTTAAGATAAACAAATTTTGTACAGGTAGATCCACTACAGAAATAGAAAAAAACCTTACACCTACCTAACTAGAACTTACCAGACTTCTTTCTAAGCGACCATACTAATGCTTACTTCGAAAACAATCCAACTTAGCCAGACATTCGTAACTAGTTTAAAATTCAATAACCAAAGGAAAACAGACCTGCACAACAGTACAGTTCGGTAAAATGAGGAAACTCGCAATAAAAAAGAAGGTATGGTGACACATTGAGAAGCCATCATGTTGGAGATTGGCCACACTGGGTAGCATTTTACAGTGGCAACATCGAGCTGTCAAGTATCAAGTCAATTAGCGTCCGAAAAAGGGTAGGTATCACTATGTTACGAGCTGCCAAAAACGTCTGGCAATTTCCATACCTCATCATTTCAGACATTCTAATATCTCATTCAGCGGGATAAAAAAGAATATGTGCGCATGATTTGATAATGTGCTTTGAGTTTATGAGGTCTAGAAGATGCTTATGACATTAGGCATATGGAGGGTATGATTTTGAAGAGTAAAAATTACCAAGTTAAAGTTTTAAAAAAGAGCAAATATTTGAAAACATAAGCGAAGAATGCGACTCACTTTATAAAGTTCCTTACTCCTCAGCTTAATAGCATTCCAAATTAAAATAGCCGCACAAAAGGACCAGAAAATCTACATTACATTCCAGTTATCAGATCATTAATCATGATACTTGACACTCAGCGATCACGTAAGTAATCACATTTTGTCACTACAAAGTAATTGGCTTACAGAAATAGCTGCAAAGTGATAAATGATGAATGAACATGTCTTCAGTCAATATGTGCAGTTCGAAAGACCAGTCTGGTATGAAAAAAGCAGTAGGACGGCTTACAATTTATTGACGCATTTTTACATTTGACTAATAGCTTTTTGAGGTAGTAGAAACTCCTGCGTCGTTTTCAAGAATGTAGGTATTCCGTTCTCCTACTGTTTTTAACCGACTTCCAAAAAGGAGTAGGTTCTATGTTCATAGCGTAGGTATGTTTTTTTAAATGTTTTTCCCTCGATATTTTCGTCAATTGTAGACTGATTTTGAAAATTCTCTTTTTGTTTGCAGATGGTCTCATTTAATTTTTTATTAACTTTACTTGGGTACTTTTTGAGTTAGCTTCAATAATATCTACGTATTTTTCCCACTTAGCCTATGTGGGTTATGTTCCAATAAGTTCCAATCACTGTTATTTACATAGCGAGTCGTGATATTCGAATTTGTATACCACAACTAAAAAAAACAACCGACTTCCAAAAAAAACAGTACAAAGTGATTTTCAGTACTTTAACTATTCATATTCGATTTTTTGCCAAATTTTTAGGTGATAATTATTATTAAGATACGCAATTATATGTGATTTATATTCACACCCTAATCTTGATTAAACATTACTTAAAATCACTCAAAGCATTTTAATTTTACTGAACCTGACTGTATCTGATTTCTTCAAACTTGTTTTGGTATTGGTTTTAAAATGTGGTACTCGTTGGGAATAGAAAATAAATTCGGAAATAAACGAATACCAAATGGTATTAGCTCTTGGTATTGGATGCAATGATGTATAAAACTGGAATAGATCGAAAAATCTGTGGCAAAAAACGAAAAGTCAAAACCAAAGACACCGACTTCCGAAATTAAATTTATTTAAAAAAAGTTTTTATGCATTAGTTACACAAGATCCTCTTAATTTTTATAATTTCCGGGAAATGGAGCAAATAAATATAAATACTGTGAAATATGTTTCTGATGACGCAGGAACCGAGAAAAATAGTATTCTGATTACCAGTGTTTACAATTGAACATGAAAACAACACAGCAAGATTACAGAATGAAGTAAAAAATGTAATAGTCAGCGCTGACGCATAATAAATGAGCGCTGATGAGTTTTATAAATTATCTGTCGCTGTTCCGGCCTTTGTTCGTGTTGCAATAATTGATACAATTGTTATTTATAACAATTTAAAGGGAAAATCCCGATAAATAGGTCCAATTACTCATTTTAAATTCTAGATTTTGGTGGGAAATTTCCGAACAGCCTAACTTTATGACTTTTATGAGACAAAAAAGTTAGGAAAACAAAATAATCCTTGACTATCAAAAAGCAAACATAAAACTAAACTCACGTCTTCTTCCTATTGGGGTAGGCAGAAACTACAGAACGCCACTTTGCTACGATCCTTACAAACACAAAAAAAGTACAAACTTACTATAAACTATGTTATTGGAAGAAATAAGTTTATTTTGTGCTGTTACAGATTTGGATAAAGGCAAAGAAGAAGATACTGAGCCTTACAAATTGGTGACATAACAGACAAGAACAAAACACACTACAAACATTTAACTTGATAACCAAAAAGGTCACAATTCACAGCCATTAATTTGCCAAAAAGCATTTCAACAGTTAACGGACTATTTAAAAGGTCGTCCAATTACACAAAACGTTGGTAGCGGGCATAAAGGCGTAGTTATAACTGACAAAAGGCAGAACATTGTGCACCAGTTAGAAGTGGTGGTAACAATGGAACTGCGGACAGCTCGGTTTGTATGTTCAGAGAAGATTCAAATACACATAAATTGTGCTTATAGGGAGATGTTTTCGTTTTCATTCGTGGATCTTTGACAGTCATCACGGGACGTCAGAAGCCCGAGAGTCTGACAACCAGTCTTACCAAGGGGTATCGTATTACGCAGTTACTGGGGTGTGGAGATCAGATAGGCTGTCGCTCCATGTAAAATACTGGTATTCCGCTACATCCGGTTAGACTGGAAGCCGACCCCAAAGCAGGAAGGTTAGGCAGATTGAATATTTCTATAGCCAATTGATCATATCTGTATACCGGAGGTATACTATACTAAGTCCATTTTTTTCGACATTCACTTTGTAATGTCCTTGAAACAAACAAATATCTTTTTGTAATAAAAAACTACTTAGTCACCTACTTTTAAACAACAAATAAAATGTTACTTAGAAGTTCACACAATTATGTAGTCAAGTTACTTAAATGAGTAGTGTTCAAATTGAGACTTAAAACATGTGCACTGAATAATTAGCTTAATGTGACTTATGATTGTTTGCTTCCGGTATACAGATATATTCATGTTCTTAACCTTGCGATTGATGTAAAGAAAATTACTTAATTAATTAATAAGTACGTGTGATTACGGTGGGTCTGACATTTAAACCTAGATGCATCTGTCCTTTAAGACGAAGACACAGACTAGGAAGGCATTTAGGATAAATTAATTTACTTTTCTTGGGAATTTAATCAGACATGACACCACAGCGGGAGATGCGACGCCCGCTTGCTTTGAGGAGCACTAATCAAAGTACAGTAAGATTTTTAAGACTAGATCAAAAGAACATACAGTGAAGAACACAGGGGCGACGCGACGGCGCGACACGACATCGGTAGAACAATTGCCGTGAAGTTTTCATAGAAATTGTTCCACCAGAGTCGCGTCTCGCCTGTCTGCGGGAGCCTCAAACCTCTCTTACTAACATGCCAATCTTTTCACAGCACAGGTACCGACACGAAAGAAGAAGAATGTTGAAGGAAAGGATGAATGACGCGTCGAGAAAATGCGTCCTGTCAGTTGGACAATTTCTAGCAGAAATAAGGATCTAATTCGCAAAACACACATTTGTTAGTATGAAACTCACAGGGGCCTAAGTCTACTAATTTATAAACGTTACAATGGTCTTTATTTTTTTACAGTTTTGGTATGGCACAGCTGTCAAAAACTCACCATTGAGACACCATTGTAACGTTTATAAATTAGTAGACTTAGGCCCCTGGTGTTAGGAACGCATTCTCTCGTCGGCCGTACTGTAATACAAAGTTGCTCAAGTTCAAAAATAGGTATGACACGACGCATAAAACATTGGATATAAACGATAAGTTAGAATTCGAACATCACTTGTGACCAATAAACACAACAAGTAATGGGGAATATTTTGATAGAACTTTCCATATTTTGCGCAAGTTAAAGCGCATAATTATTATGGGAAAGTTCACAGGAATGTTGCAATTTGTCGGTACTTCGGGCGATATGAATAAAATACAGGAATATAAAATATGGTCTAAAATAAGGACAAACAAATGTATTAATTAAAACAATCTACGTAAATATCCATTTTCAAAAGTGATAGACTGTAGTCAGCTATCTTATTGCGTAACACATTTTCGTAAATGATTAAGACTAATCTGTTTGTTAGTTTTTATTATTTTATAAACGTTATTCTTTCTTTTCTTTTCTTTCTTTAAATTGTGGAATATGATGATCTTTCACTTCAGACGGCAAAAAATTACCATTGCATCTAAAAGGATTGATTCTTCCGACAAGCAACTTTTGAAAGACAATACAAGGATTCCAATCTTAAATACCCATATCATTACTCTGTAAACAGGAACTGGACGTAAACATTAACGTTTTAAGTACAACTACTAATGGAAAGAGAATTAACATCAAAATAAATGAAAAGTACTCAAAAACGAAGGAAATGAAACATTAATTTGTTAGCCAAGGGTAAAAACGTAATTTATCATTATCGTTGGCTCAGAAAGTAATGGATTTGTAAAAAACAAAGGAACTGAAATGAGTTTATTCATTTCTTCGAATCTGGGTTGAAGGTTCGAGTAAAAAGGTTTGATGCTTAACGAAACAATTGTTTTGGCAGTTTGATTCAATTGTGATGTAGCTTAAAATAGCTATGATGATGGCGAAATGATAGGTAGAGTACGGGCATAGATGTTTGATTTTCATCGCGTTTCCTTTAGCGGTTTTATTTGCGAATTTTTGTTGTTTGTTTATCAGTTTTGATGCTTACCTTTATGGTGATTTAAATAGGAATGTGTCCGTGTCGACTAGGGTAATGCAACACACGTAACGATATACTTGCGCAAGTCTAAATTTGCACAAGTATATATTGTTACGTGTGTTAGAAGATTTTTGCGCAAATTTCTTCCAACAAGCAAAGAGCTGTGTGAGCCAAAAGCCGGCCGTTTACGTGGATGTGACGCATAAAGTTTCCCCAACTTACTTTTTTGTATATTTTCTTTTTGCGTCACTTTAAGTGCAAATTAATGTATTTTCTTTATTTATTTCTTTTCTATACATTTCTGTAAGAATAAGGCGCTGCATTGCGTATGGTGTATTTATCAACATAATTATATCGAGGCAGTTCTTAATTCAGGGAATGCCGCCTGGGAACGGGAGAATCCCGGTAAAAAATGGAAAACCTAATAATGATGAGCATATCGGGATAAGCTCCCATTAGAATCAAACAATTTACTAAATGCCCTTAAAACTTTTAAACGTCATAAAAATGCTGCCGTTCTATGAGGGTTTACATAGGTAGGTATAATTATGCTGTTAAACAGGAGAATTTGGAATCTTATTGAAATTCCGTTATTTTTCCGCGTGCGCTATTATGTTTCCAGACGATTCCTAATTGTACGCGGAAAAATTGTCAATCATCTGCTCAACGCCTACAATTCAAACTCAATGCATTTATTACAAATAAACCAATTACAGAAACTTTTGAATTGGGGTCGGTCAGTCAGAAAGATGAAGCTAGTTGCCAATTTCAAAGCGTAGTAGATACCTATGGAAAAGACCGGGCGAGAAACTCCACGGACACTCGAAAGAAACACGACGATTAAAATGAGGTTTCAAAATTCAAACTCAATTACAGAGTTAAAACTCTGAAATTCCAATCTCAATCATCGTTTTACAGACATAGAGTGGCTCAAGCAAAAAAAAATCGACCTCTCCAAGTTGCCAGTGCTCAATATAAAAGTTGAGTGAATAGGGCGAAGAGTCAACGGACACAGCTTAGTACTCAACTTTGTTCCCAGAGGCCTTTGCAGTTTACTGATCTGCTAGAAGTTGCTCTGCAGCATAGGGGATTATTGCTGTAAATAAAATGGAGCTTTTTAATATTGAGGAGCTCGTGGCTAAGTAATAACAGCCGCACAAGTCAAACCATCGCTTGTCGGGGTTGGTTCGGGGTTGGTTCGTGGAAGGGTGACCATCATTACATACCAAGACTACTCCGTGCCTCGGCATGCACGTTAAGCCGTTGATGCCGGCTGACATTTGGCAGTCGTTACGAGTCGCCAGAAGAAGGTTATTTATCGTCTAACATAAATTAGCTTCCTTCATTTTGTCATATTATATCTGAAATATTGACAGAATCAATATAACCGACAAATCACAAAGAAAAAGTGTCAGTACTTCTAATTACCATATTATAAACGGCATAGCAGTACCATTCCGTAAAAGGACATCAATGAAACACGATACAGTTTCTTCTCATAAACTTTTGAATCAAAAAGTTCTTCAATATGACAGTTTCCCTAATTAAAGCTTGTGTAAACAGAGTTATTAATTCTTCTACATTTATTGAAAGTAAATCAGTGCTGGTTCAAACAAGATGAAATTAGATAAGTCAGACGTGCCTTTACAAAGCATCTCTTTCTGCCCAGAGCTGCCAAGTTTTTAATTACGTTCATTGAGCAAGGAAGGTGGATCAGAAGGACCAAGCAATGATACTTACAAGGAATGCTCAAGATAGTAGCTGCTTCGAAAGTGAAGGAAATATGGAGTCGCTTCAGCATGATCAACTGAAATTGATTGGTCGACAGAGTCCTTCAATGATTATTGTACTTCATGGGTACTTAAAAGGGGGTGAATGAAAACGTGACGTTGTACAGGGGAGAGTGGAAAGGGTACGTTGCGCTGACCCCAACTAGTGGTCGGCGCAACATTTGGGACAAGGGACAAGGGCAGGAAGATGCTATCAGTATTTCCCTCACGGTGGAAAACCACCAGTCAAGTTAAGGGATGAATGGAAGTAAGGAATGATGAGGGGTGACGGATGAGGGATGGGAAGAGATTGTCAAGTATAACTTGCAAGTCTCAAAAAATGTGCAAGCAGAAAATAAATGTATATGGCCGAGACTATTGATGGCCTCCATATTCCGTATTTTCTTTACATGCTCGTGATTTTTGTCGTACTAGGAGCCTAAGCAAGTCGAAATCGCTTTCAAAGCGTTTCGTATTTCTACAATGTCTTTTAGTGGAATTGCCATAAGCTCTGGTAGCTTATGTCAATCCCATACATTTTTTACTTGCCAATTATCGTTAACGCTGATAGAATGTCACTTTTTCCAGGCAAACTAAAACTAAAAGCATTTATTTCAATTAAACCATTTACAGGCACTTTTGAATTGTCAAGGAGTCGGTCAATAACAAAATATGAAGCTAGTTGCCCATTCCAAAGCGTAATAGGTACCTATGGAGAAGAACGGGCAAGACACTCCACGGACACTCGG
Organism: Eupsilia transversa; assembly: GCA_914767815.1. Taxonomy (NCBI): domain Eukaryota; kingdom Metazoa; phylum Arthropoda; class Insecta; order Lepidoptera; family Noctuidae; genus Eupsilia; species Eupsilia transversa. The sequence goes on along the minus strand of OU611894.1, from coordinate 6,710,848 downwards.
CCTTCTGGTCCTTCTCTCTTCTCTGTACTTGTCTCTCCGTGGTGGTCCACAAGGGATACCGCAGATGTACATTATTACTACACAATTTGAGAACAAATTAAAACTAAGATAAAGTTATAGACGGAATAGCTGATCAAGACGCGGAGTTGGCGAGTCCGCAAGTTTGCAGCCAGCCTGGTGCCGTGCCCGGCTACAGATGATTTACAATGTTTTCGTGTTATTACGAAATCTTTTAGTTTTATGATGAGGCTAGCGTTATATTTTGTGGGGTCTTCTACAATATTCTTACAAAGTTTTCAGGCTTATTTGTGTAACGATGAAACGGCGGAAAGGCTAAATAGAAGAAGTGTCACTTTAATTTTGAAATAAAAAATTAAAAAAGGGAATAATCTGTGGTTAAACCACCTGTCTCAGACCCAGAGGTCCCAGGTTCGACTCCCAGGGGGAGAAAAAAATTCTGCTCGCTTGATTTAGTGGTAGGGCTTGTTCTAGCTATCACCATCTTATCTAAATCAGTCGCCTTATCAACAATGTTAACAGCATTGTAGTGTTTCGGCAGTTAGAGGTAAGATAGCCAGTTCCTCTGTGGTTGAGGATTCCGGGGGAAGCTCGCATTCACCATCGGCCTAATTATCACTTACCATCAAGTGAGATGCAGGCCAAGAACTTCCAGAACGTACTTTTGAAAAAAAGGTCCTATAAATAATATCAGCGTAAATATCAAAAGAATGGACTTCTCTACCCTCAACCCTTTTATAAAATTCATCATAGCATAATTTCAATCGAATCGAAAAACATAAGTAAAGCAAAGTCTTTTTCACCTCACAATCTCGGAAAATTATGTTTGTCATTCGAAATCTGAGTGCAAAAGTGCATTTTATCCGCTAGCGTGGAAAGTGTTTTTAAAATTCGAACCTTTCTATTCAATAATTTTATAAACCGCCTTGTCCACTAAAAATGCATAAATACTTATTTCATGTCAACGCGCCAACCTCATGTTTAGAATAATCGCACTGGCCAGTAAGACGACTGCATGATATGTTTTTCTTGCACTAAACATTTTCCTCGCTGTAGTGAGCAACGCTCAGGATCCTTCGCTTGCTCAGGTTTCAATACAAGTACTCGCACCAAAAAACAACTTTGCAGCCTTGCATAACAAATAACTATTTCAATAAAAAACCAATTTTCCTACCCAAAAGCGTACATTTTCGGCTTCCGGAAAAGCCTGCAATTAATTCTTGGTATGACACCTATGACAGGAAACATAAACCCAGCGCATGAGTTTATTTCTGCAAACTTCCTTGATGCCTCCGTAACGTTGCTTAGTAGTCACATGGCATCTCACGGTTCAATTACGGTGCAGCACAGACAGAAAGATGACGAGGGAAAATCCTCGAATTTGCATAGAAATCATTGTTTCTTATTAGTAATCTGCTCGTGTTTATATGATCTAATATGTAGTGTTACCCGTATGTAAAGGGAAAACGGATACGGGGAAATGATTCTAAAATATTCATGTAGCAGCAGCTGCTTTGTTGGTCTAGTGGTCGCATGCTACTGATAAAGTTCTGGGTTCGATTCCCGGGTCAGACAAAGTGTTATTGGGCTTTTCCGTCTGCAATTTTTCTGTAGCAGCCCGGAGTCTGGAATTTATGCCCGATGGTGGCTATGGCTCTAAGAAATTTCTCATGGAAAAGCTGGTTACGAAAATAATACGATCCTGAGACTGAAAACACTGAACATAATATTTGGTACAAAATCGAATTAATTATTTAGGCGGTTTTCGTTATTTAACCTAATTTTTATTTAAATTAATTAATATTTAAATTATATCTATTAGTTTATAAACATTATTATAAAAGAATCAAATTACTAGCAAAATTTTACACGTCTTACTTAGTTATAAATATAATATGTACAAGTATTTTTTAGATACATAACATACAATTTAAACAGTTTTTTTCATATTTATTAGCTCCTCAGAAAAAATCCCCTTTTATTTTTGTTTATTTATAAAAGCTGTGGAGAAAATTCTTCCAAGCTAGTAACCGTCTGCATACAAACTACCCACATTAAGTGACAGAATTTTCAAAAACATTACGTTAGTTTCAGAGTTTATCTCTCACATATAAACGTATAGTTGAGTAGCGAGTTAAAAACAATGGCTGCCACGGAACAGCGGACAGCGAGCATGTTATCCGGTTGCATTTTAACGAGCTAACCGTTACTACGCGTTTGAAGTTAAAAAAATACTGGCTATAAAGACAGGAAAAATTCCTGCCGATGCGATGTAAAGATTTTGCTTTTTAATGATGAATGGCAATGTCAATGTTTCTATTAAATCCTCCATCTACCTGAACTTAAGTGTGTTGACCATTGTCGGCTTCACCTGGGTTAAATAAATTCATTTTCTTTCCTTCAAAATCTAGTGGTTATCTCATCATGAATAAAACGATACACAATGGGAACACACACCACGCTAACATACTCAAACACAATAACATACAACACCTGAAATCACCTCTCTAGTCTCCATTCTGGAATTCGTACCCCAAGCCCCAAGATACAGACTAACTGTCTAGTTTAGGGTTCACTGGTAAACAGTTTTGTAACCTACCAAACCTGCCGTTTCAACTTGGTGCCGTTAACCTGTAAACCTGCTTACTGTATTATCTCGACAATAAACGATTTTCTAATTACTTTCCAATCACAGCGACATTTATTGTGAAAAAGTTGCAAAAAATGTAGGTTAATTAGAGGTCCTTATTTTGGACAGATTGAGACTGAGATTAGAATGTGATCGTTCATGAAAATACGGGAATGGCCCTTCAGGAGTGGTACCGGTGTATTTCACTAACGAATTCTACTCACTCGATGACGATTAACCAGAAAAAATGGTTTAATCAATAGTGCAACTGATGTTCCAAACATCTCGATAATCAGACATCACTAAAAATTCTAAAAAAAACTCGGAGAAATGTTGGAAGTTCTATTCCATTTTTAAAATAAACTTCCATTTATTTTTCTATTGGCTACGACAACGTGGGTCCGAAATCACGTCTAGAGGAAGAGACAAGCCATTTATTATACATTAGCTCCGTTTTTCACCCTCTACCGACTTTTTGACTACCGGGTCGTGTCAAGCGTTTTTAAATAAATGTAGGCAGCTGTTACATTTGCGGGTTTTTACTCTGCTTATCAATTTTAGACCCCGGTTGTACATTAAATTTTATGATAATTTGTAGGTTAGACAATTATTACTTAGCCGCGAGAGAGCTCGTGGCTAAGTAATAACAGCGGCACGGGTCGATCCATCAGGTTAAGCTATGCTTGCCGGTCCGTGGATGGGTGACCATCTTTACATATCGAGACTCCGGGCCTCGGAAAGCACGTTAAGCTGTTGGTCTCGGCTGTCATTCGTGGATCATCGACAGTCGTTACGGGTCGTCAGAAGCCCGAAAGTTTGACTTGATTACTTTTAGGGTGTCTAAGAAGACTCTTCTTGAACTCTTGGAGAATTTTCTAAGAAAGCGGACACAATGTCAAAAATACACATCATTTTGCTCGGGCAACGCACAATGATGCACAGAGGAAACATACTTTGGATATGAATTTAGATCCCATGACACCTCTAAAAATATCCTAAGACCTTCCACAAATCCTAGTATAACAAACGATCCTCTGAGACTAGCCAAGCGTTACGGACGCAATGCCTATATAAAGTTATGAGCACATTGGCGGCTCCAGTACCCATCTTAATCATTTAGTCCCTAAGGGCAGTTGTACACAACCGGGTTAACAGCTCGCCGTTTATGCCAACCATAGACAGAGATAGGGTTACACTTTACTACTGTATTCTCATCAGCCTGAACGTATTGCTGGGTGTAAGCCAAGGAGGCTTTCTTGTGATCCCACCAAGATTTTCGCAACCCCTTCAATACCAGCCATGATTTCTGAAAGTCTATTCAATTTTATTATATTGTCTAATCTTTTGAACAAAGATTATAATTTATAAAATGTATGGAAATATATTATGAAGACGCTTTTAAATTCCCGTTCAAGATTACGTTATGGCAATAGGCTCGCCCCCTATTACATGGGACTTAAACATAACTGGCGAAATGTGGGTGTACTATAGGTACACCTCTGCCTGACCCATCGAGGAATACAGGCGTGATGTTATGTTATAACGTACACGTATTTCGATACATTTTATGGACGTGGACGTCCAGGATAATATCGTCATGATAGATTTGTCTCACATTTACCTCCGGATCAGCCTGACCCGGGCCATGATTCGGGCCATCCATAAAATATGCAAATGCAATCAACCTTTATATACATATAACTTTTTTCGCTACAAAAATAAACCAAAATTTATTCGATACAGCTCATATCTGGCGGATGCAGGACGCAACATAAAGGGAGTTTTATCATCACCCGGCTCTCAGCCAAAAAGACTGGGTAAAATGTCGCGTAAATACGCCCGGCACGGTTGCACGGTTCCATGGTATGTACATAACCGTGTAAAAATCAACCAGAAACAGTGGCTACAGTTCAACATTGGCTTTTATTAAATACCTGTGCGTTTGCCTTTTAAAATGGTCACAAACTTTTTATTTTTGTATTAAAAAAAGTTTTCGTGGCGAATTTTCCTGGTAAAAATATTGGGGATTTCAAATTCATAACCTCACACGAGGATTCTTTGAGAGACTGCTTCCCTTGAGACAGTCTCAAGGCTAGCTGAGGAGACGCATCGTTGCGTTTCAGCAGAGATAGGTAGTCAGCCTCAATAATATGAATACATCCATCTGTCTGTATACATCTACAAGAATTCATTTAAATCTTTTCGTTCCACAAAACTTACACATTAGACACTTAATTTGCTGTACGTTAGAGGTATACAACATTATGTGATAAAACGAGCATAGGACTTAATGTTGTATACCATTTTGTAGAGCTGGTTCTTGCGATTTGAATGGTGCAAGAAACATATTTTGACAAAAAGTGGAGTTACTATTGTATACGTCTGAGGTACAGTGTAGCTACAGATTGGAGTATATATAATTTACGGAACACCAATTGAAATGAATTCTTGTCGATATAATATACAAATACATCTTATTGAGGCTGCGACTTTACTGGCGCTGATTTTAATTTATATTATTTATTATGATACTACTTTCGATGTTTTTCATTCCCTAAAACGTGACAATGACAAATCGTATTTTTTTGTATTTTCGTTGAAGATTCTTCAAAGTACTTCACTTCTCTCTTTGATATCTCGTTATCAACTGTCTTGCTACGTAAATCTGACATCTTATCGACCTTTTACCGGTAACACGTGATATTGGATTGGAGCAAATCTGATTTTCACGGCGAAGAATTGGCTCTAAAAGGCGGCACGGCTATGTAGTAAATTTTTAACGACCCTTCTAACCTCTTATCTGGCAAGTAGGTTTAGATAAAGGCGTATCTAATAAAGCAGGATTTTAAAAATGGAAGCTACGTGATAAAATTATAAGCCCTTATAACGGTTTAAACATGGAATTTGTAAGTACTATAGTATATTGAGTTTAAAAAAAAGTGGCAGTATATGGATTCCCGACGTAGGTAACAAAGAAACATACGGGCTATGCAGTGTTCAACGTACCAAATGGCCAAAAAATCCAGGAGACCGTCTAGAACAGGACACTAGCCTGCGGCTTGGACCGTTTTTCATTAATTCCAGAATAAACAAAACGAAAAAGAACCCGGTAATAGGAGCAACTGCCGGGGACGTTCCACCCCCACATCGATTTACATGAAGGGGGCACTACCACCCCCTGGCGAGATACGACGGTGAAATATTTAAATGGTCTCGGCTTTAAACACTTTCGTCTCCTCCACATACGCTTGCGGGTTTGTTTCGGAAGATTTTAATTAAATTGTTCATGTCAATCCGCGAAACAGCGTCTCATATTTCGACTTCTGTTCAAAATATTCCGCTGAGAAATTAACTCTAAACATGATACAAATCCGTTTGCATCAGCTACGGAAATATCGAGGGAGCTCAGTCGGAAATTTGTATAACCTAGTAGTAATCTCGAATTACCGCCCGAGATCACCATAGGAAATAATTATAGTCTCAGATGGAAAGTCTCGAACAAATTGCTGGTCGAATGCGTTAATACCATAGCCTTACAGTTCGAAATACGATTCGTACTCTCGATGAAGGTCGATTGGTGTTCGATTATGCGCTAATCGAGTTTGAAGTGTCCGTATCGATTACGATTCGGTAGCGGTGTAGACTATTTTAAACTTGTTTGATTTACAAACTCGTTAATTCGATAGGTGTTAACTAACTGTCGGAGTGAATTTGAGACGGTTCATCGGTTCCGAATCAAGGGCTCCGCAGACAGGCGCAACGCCACAGTGTAACGCGACTCTAGTAGGACAATGTCTATGAAAACTTCATGGAAATTGTTCTACCAGAATCGCATCGCACGTGTCGTTTGCGGCAGCCGTCACTGGGTTTGTACTAACTACTGAGTTTTGAACCAATTTTGGCCAGTCTTTTCGTTTATAGCTTGATTTCACATTGTCCAGTTAGACTGTGACAGCTACAGCAAAATACAAAAAAAAACGACTTAACAGTAACATGAACTTATCATAACATCATCCACATAGGCAAAGTGGGAAAAACTCAAAAACTACACAAGCGGCGTTAATAAAATTTATATGGGACCACGCGTCTTCCTCACACAAATGATTTTTTTAATTTTTTATTGACGAAAATATCGATGGACATACATAAAAAAAAACATACATACGCTACGAACATAGATAGACCCTCCTCCTTTTTAGAAGTCGATTAAAAGCTTGTTAAAAGAGTTTACGCGACCAATACCCGTGCATTTGCCAAGTTCACATGACTGATGACGTTGACGGCTACTGGTTTTGTTCCGATCGGATCTTTCACTTACATGGCAAACGATCTCCTTTCGATAGAAAGATGATAACGGTGTCTTTAACAGTTTGTTAGATATTCGTGCAGATATACAGACTCTGAGACTCATGTTATCATGGGAAAATACTAGCTTCCCACGTTCGTCGTATTTTGTATTCTCAACGAAATAGAACCTCAATGGCGGATGTTTGCAAACTATTACATGTCATATAAAATTATACAGACGTGTTTCATTTCCGCGCATGCATGGTGCTACAAATAAAGTATGAATGCAAACGTGGCGACAAGTCGGAATTTGAATGGGACGTGGAAAAATTCGATGTAAATGTACGCATGTAAGGACTGAACATAGTTGAAAGCATTGAAAGGGTTCTATGCGAAAGTCGTTAGGAAAAGCGAAAAGAAAATTCTCAGTTTTGACGTTTCACACTATAAGCACAGTCACGAGGATAAATATCTTACGTAACATTAGAACGCGTTTTTCTCAAAAGAAAACCATATTCGTAACACTATACAATATCTATAGAATAGAATAGAATACTTTATTTCAGACAATGTCCATAGGGTTAGTAACAATTTTACTTATCCTCTAGTGTTAATAACAAAGACATTTATTTCGGATGTAGACATAAAATCTATTTATATTCTATCTATTAATACTTTACATATGCTAATCTTTTAAGAGAAAATCGCAAGCAATCGGTGAATAGCATGACTTTTCGACTTTCAGCAGATAGACAGTATAGTTTTTCCGAGTCCATTTTGGTCCGTTATAAAAAGTTTTTGGAGAACGTTTCAAAAACGTGTTATTTTTTATGTTCGTGCATGTCCATTTCGAGTAGGGTACAGATACATAGTTGCCATGTCCACTTTCATTGCAGTAGTTTTATTTGCTCGCGTTTCGATGACACTCATAACTTTGACAAAATGGAACAGCGAAAACGGTAAAAGGGACGTCAGACACGACTGACTCTCTAGTTTTATATTTTGTCAAAATTCAGGAAATCCAAATACCTGGTACGTAAAATTCGCCGTATTTTTGTTCTTTAGAGGTACCTATGAGGAACAGGGTGTAAAGTTCACTCATCCTCTATAGAAAGGATCCTCCGACCTCTCGGGTGTCGTGCCCAACCATTGATGGCGGGTAGTCTTATATAATGTTCATCGCGCTGCAAACTGTAATTGATGCAGGATTAATGTGTTATCAGATCTTTGATGCGTAGTTCGCATGTGATGTTGTAGATGCCGCCACAGTTCCATAACACAGAACCAATAAGCACGTAGACAGATTTTTGTTGATAAATAAACTAAAAACATAACCCTGTTTTTACTGACACGCAGTTGGGCAGTGGGTATTGATTCACAATATCAATTGTTCACCAAGCTCCCGCTTCGCTAAAACCCGCAAATTCCAACATTAAAGAGTATATCTCTAGTTTAATAACTCCAGGAGTCGCTCATAATATCGAGAATGTTGAACATAAGGATTCCCAGGATATTAATAACGCACGGGACAGTTAATCCTGCCGCCAAACATGTTGATTATGCCTTTATCCGATTGGGACCCACCGCAACAGTATAATATGGTACAAGCCCATGTTTAGTGGAAAATGATGACTAGGGAGTAAGTAGGCTTATTGTTAGTCGGTTTTTAAGAGTGTGAGGTTGGCTGAGATTTTCAGACTGGACATGACCACCGTCGAAACAGGCTTTGTCGACGGGAAAATAAAATACAATAGAGGTAGTTATATTTAGTAACCTATTCCGCTTAACTATTCTTAAAGAGTCCCGTGACGTGTTTCTAAAGACCATTCTTAAAGACGTGTGTCGTGTTCGGAACCCTTTATGAGTTTTCGCTCGAATTAAAGATATTGTATTTGAAAGAAAGAAAGAAGAAAGAAAATACGTTTATTTGCGGCAAACATGAAAAGAAAGTACTCAAAAAATACATCGTATATGAACGCCATTAGATAGCAGAATTTGGCTACGAGTTTGGCACCTTCAGCAGCGTCTGTAATGTATTCTAATAAATCAATATGTATTATTCAAGGTCAAATAAAATTAGCTAACGAAACTTCACACACGTATCAATAACTAAACATGGTATAACAAAAAAGCATAATTTCAGCCCACATAGCCGACATAAAGGGTGGTTTTAACTAACTCGTCTAACAGCCAATGAACAGCTTTTTAGCCTACATTATTACCTCCCTATATTTCGGCTACCTAATCCATTGAGCACTGAACACAACTGAACATCCACTGAATAGCTAAACAACTAACAGGATAGCTGTATGGACGCTCACTGAACTGGAACCCTCTTGTTCATTGCACCCTGTGAACTACTTTGTGGACTGGCAGACCTAGCCTGGATGTAAGTTGGGAATTAATACTGGCTGGGTTTTCATGTGGGCAACACTTTGCTGGTTAAACCTATTAGAAATAGAAATATATATATTTTCATATATAGAAATACATAGGTATATGGATGACTTACATTATTATAGTTAAAATTTAACAGTAAAAGTATTAAGCCGGGTTCAGACGTGTGTTATGTTCGGGTAATGTAACACGAATTCTGCATGTGGACGGCACTACGAGCATTACCTACATGTAACGCTCGGGCTGGCGCTCGCCCTGATCCATCGGCTGTTTGTTTTAAGCGCGAACAAAAAGACTCTCGCAGTCGAACAATTACAGGATTACCGTTGAGCCACACTATTTGCATTACATTACATGATAAGTACATAACATTACACGATATATTCCATACGTCTGGACCTAGCTTTACCTACAGCTATTTTACACAATTAATATTGCCATTTAGCCCCAAATTATACAGTTAGTCTACAGACTAACTATCTTGGCGCTCAGGATTTCAAACTCTACAGAAAAGAGGTAATACCATAAGTCTCTACTCAGTGTTATTAGGTATATGTTATGTTTTTAGTACACGTAACCTAAATTTTATTGTAAAATTATAGATACAGCATAAAAGGCTTCTCTCCAAAACCCCTGTCTTAAAATGCAACAGCTCGCTTCGAACTATATACGGAATTATTCACTTATGAGAGATCTTAGAAAAGTTTTCGAATCGTTGGGATATATTTATTTCGTAATACAGGGTGAAATTTAATTCAGGGGCATCCTCATAAGGGGTCATTGTACTTGTCATTTAGAACAACTTCCACTACAATTTTTTTTTTTTTAAATTAAATCGCGAAAATATTTAACGAGCTATGCAAACATAAATGTAGGGAACAGCAGATTATTTTTTCGCATCCGGTTAGATTGGAAGCCGACCCCAACATAGTTGGAAAAAGCTAGGCAGATTGTTTTTTATTTCAGTGTTGGTCCCATATTGAAGTTATTCATAATGATGAGTAGGTACAATGACCCATTAATTCAATTTCACCCTGTATAAGTACTACCTCTAACCAAAACATTTCACTGTAAGTATACTGTTTGTTATATTTAAATAAAAAATCTTTAATCAAGAAACCAGCCGATCTATCCTGTAAATATCTCACTGTGAAAACCTAGGTGAAGTGAGCTGTCATTCCACTTGGTGTTAGGGATTGACAGCTCACTTCACCTCTGTTTTCACGTTGAGATTTTTACAGAATAGCACTACTGGACTCAATGTGTTAGTAAACTTAAGTTCTATGCTGATGCAAGTTCATTTTTCGTACCTATCGATAAACTCCAACAAATCGTTGTTATTCAAAGACATGAAAAACATATTTCTTTCACGTATTCACAAAATGCTTGTATTGTTTGTACATGCAGTGGTAAGTAATAGGATAAAATCATAAATATGGCTCTGTGCCACAATACTCGCCGCTTGAGGAAGTGAGCATTGGCACGGAAACGGAAGAGACACGCTCTACCGTTTGGGAACCCTCCAACAATACCCAAATACGGGTCAACCGTAGGATTCAGACACTCCTGAACAGACTTCGGGATTGTTAAGCTAAACTTGCTGACACAGAGCTTAGGTGGCATAATAGCTTGTATATTATATCGTGATAAACCAGGTAAACTTGTTCACACACCCACATTTTGCCAAGTACATAAGTTGTAAGTCCTTAAGATGTAATAGGGGGCAAGCTTATCGCTACTTTAAAAAAAAGGTTACTTCTGCCGATGTGTGGGAATAATTGCGTACCACACTTACAGTAACAATAGCTTTCATTTTGACAATTCAACAACATTCATTGCGTTATTGAGCAGACACATTTTTCGAACATATGAAGCGATGGAACCTTCAAAATAATTCAGATTATGATTGATAGTATTTTACGCAATTAGGGTGCTGTTTTCTTTAATTTAACCACAATTTGTATTAAAACCAGCAGCATAAACCAAAACACAGTTTTATGCATCGATTTTTATTTGTTTCCTCACGCAAACCCATCTTCGCTGTCCACTTCAATCGCTTGAACACTAAGATGAGAGCACCACAGTACCTGGGAAGCAAACTAGTTATTACAATAAATCTTTGAGCCACAATCTGTGCAAGTATTCCTGCAGGTATAATCTGGTATGCTGTTATTAAGGATAGTTGCACACGAACCGTTGCGTGAGACCCGCCAATCACTCGTCGCCTGTCTGACAGTTTCTAGTCTGTGGAACGCCTTTTTTTTCTGGCTTAGACACGATTTGTGGCTTCAAGAATCGGTGCTTGTCATAAGATTGGGTGCTATTTTATATATGTATATTGTGGTTTAGGTAAGTTATTGTTTAGTGGTGAAATATGGTGTATTTTTTAGCAAAAAAAAAGTCGGATAGTGTCGTGGGACACCCGGTTCCTTTCGCTGTTACATTTTTAAAAGCTAAGAACTTATACAAGATGGCGCTGTATTAAAAAACAAAAACTTCCGTGAAACTGACTTTTTCGGGCATAACGCTTTTTCGTTACGTGACGATTTCTATTAGGTAAGTCCTATCGCAACCCGCGTTAAAGAACTTCGTTCCATCAATGAAAGCTCTATGAGATGTTAATCGTGTGATCGTGATCTCAAGATCAGGTACCTGGATTTCTTTGGAATATAACCAAAAAATGTTTAATAAGTAAAATGAAATTATAACTCACTATCGATTTAGTTCATAACGTAAATATTTCCGGACTTCTAAATCGAGCCATCCTGCACCTTTTATAAAGAGAAGTCAATAACTTTTTATATGTTCGTGAATTTAAATTCGGAACAATGTCGATACCAAAATGATGGCCAGTATGTCGACATCAAAACTGCATAAAAACTCTTTCTTTGACTCATCATAATTTTGATGTTTCAGGCCTTAATACCTCACATAGAATTGCACGGTGGCTCGATTTAGGAGTCCGGTAGTAGCCAAAAACTAACTTACTTAAAGTAGGTAAGCTGCTTTTATGTGATGCCAAAAGTAGACTTCATCGGAGTTTTTTTTAGTAACCCTACTCCTCTTTAGAAATCGAAAGAAACCTAATGGTTTAAGAACTTTATCATTCCTCATTAAGAATTTACAATAACTCACTTAAGTACTGAGAATCAAAATTTACATAAAATGTTTATGAGCCTACAAAAACAACTTTAAAAGTAAATACCAAAATCCTGAAAAACACATAATCCTGAAAAATATATAGAGCGAGAGATAAACAAATTGGTTTCGCAATGCCGTCTAATATTTCAGGCATGCCAACTTGAATTCTAAAGCGGAACAATTTCACTGAACATCTGTTAAGAATTTCCTTCAAATTGGATGAATTCCAATGGATATTAATTTTTAATTAACAACTTTTTTTGGCAGAATCTTCAGCTGTTCTTATTTCAGTTTTATAAAAGCTCTTAAGTATCTGCCTACCTACGTTTTTATACAAACATTGCAAACGAAATAACCATATTTGACTTAATACCAGTCGGTAAAATACAAGGTGAAAGTCAACTTAAATACACATTCCTGTTAAAATACTCAATCCAGTGTTATTAGTAATAAACCACACAACCAACAACAAATTCAGCTCCCAATCCCAGCTCTCCTCATTTCCATCGCCATTAATATTTATTGCTCAAAGTCCACATTAAACAGTTTAGACAAAGTTGGACAACACTGGCCCAAAGCGCTTCAACCGATTAAAATTTAAACAGTTTTGATGCAACTTCCAGCGTGCAGGACAAGTTGGATTATTGTTTAATTATTAAAGGATTAGTTGCGGATATACCTACTTATAGTTGAAGTGACGGTTATTGGAGAGTTCATAAAAGTTTTTTTTTTACGGTTTGTATTTCCTATTTTGACCCCGTTAAGTGTAACTAAGAAAAATATATAGGGAGTTTCTTGTCCGATCATCTCCATAGGAAGCTACTACGCTTTGGAATAGGCAACTAGCTTCATATTTTGGAATGATTGACTTCTTCATAATACAAGTGCCTGTAATTGGTTTATTTGATTTTATAAGACAAACGTAAGTGACAATATTTTAAAAAGCTTTTTGAATAACGTAGAAAACTTGGCCATACTTTCATTAATAAGTACTTACCTTATTCGTGTTGCAGAAAGTGCTAAAATAGTGTTAAGACAGAACAAGTCTACGATACTAAAGTAGTCTTTAGATGCCAGCTACAATATTCTTAAAAGTAGAAACGTCTTACAAATATCCCACGTTAAGACGTCAAAATATTGTTAGTGCACTTGTAAAGCAATCCCATTTGCCGTAACCACAAGACTGCTCATTTGGTTACCTCAGACTCCACTGGGGCACGGGCACTCTGCCAGCCGTATAGCAAATAATACTACCTACTTACATTATGAAATTGAGAGATACTTTACTGATTAAATCGTTTAAGAACATTGGTACTGCCGATCTATTCTGTAAAAATCACGCTGTGAAACTTAGGTGAAGTGAGCTGTCATTCTACCTGATGCTACGGATTAACACTATTGACAGCTCGACAGCTCATTTTAAGCTGACTTCACCTAAGTTTTCACGGTGAGATTTTTACAGAACGGATCGGCTGGTGATGCTTATCTGTTTTGTAATATAAGACGATCCGTAAAATTCTCCAGACGTGATCATGGATGTAAAAACTTTTTTCAAAAAAGTAAAAACATTTTTATCTTTGGTTTTGAATTTTCATTTTTTGCCATCTTCATAACAATCTAAAACAAAAAATTGCTAAATCGGTCCAGCCGTTCTCGTTTCGAATGATGCGCTTACCAACGAACAGCATTTCTTTTTTATTTATATAAATGACGGATAAAAAAAAATCATACAATAAAAATGTTAGGCCAAAAACCTTAAATGGATAACAAAAGAGTAGCGTCTAGTTGGAACCTCTAATATAAACGTTAAACCATCTGGATTAACCAATAAAGCATGTACAAGATGCCGATCTTTATTCACATTGACGTTATCAACTCTATACCCCTTAGTTTCCATTTCATCGAACCGTAAGCCACCCAATATCGTTGTACTGACAGAACCTGGCAGACTGGCAAACGTTTGATCGCCAATCAAAGACATTTCCTACTCTGTAATGGAAATACCGCAACGCTAGGAAGTCTTTGAAAGGGAGACTAATCCCATTTTCGCTAACACTAGGCAACAGAACACTAGGTGTATTAAATTTTCAACTTTCGACGCTACGCCGAGCGTTGCAAATCCAACAGCACGCTTTTATTTAGGTGTCGCATAATTGCTACGTGTAAGTTTTTGGCAATCTTGACCGTGTGACTTGACGGTTGGTTTCGGTACGGGATGTTCCATTCACACATGATACAGACTGAGGTAATGACGTGTGTTCGAAAGTGAATTAGTAATAGCGAGGATGGCAGAACTAAAGATAAGCTAAGATCTGCGTCAAATTTGTTGTTTCGGATAAAAAGACGCAGTAAGTTTAAAGTTTCGCAAGGCTCGATTATGGGGAATTTTGAGAAAGATTTTTTTTTATTGGCACATACACACGTGCATATATAAAAAAGATAGTTATCTCGAATTATGCTCTTAACAATTTTTCAATAGACTCCAACGGCCAAGAATGATTGAGGTCGATCTATGATTTTGTTTATAAACGAAAGTTATTTTGGTTTTGTCTTTGAAGTAGACTATGTTCTGAATATCTTTGAATTAATTAATTATTGCAACTTCTGCAACATTAAAACCCGCTCAGATTACTTATATCTTTACATAACATCGTAATCCGATTTCCCAGTCAGCAATATGTTACGAAACCAAGCACTACCCAGTCATATAAAACTGTCTTCCAACTTCATACACAAATATTATAAGTAAGCTTAAACTTCGAAACATGCAGAATTTCTTCGCGTTTACAAACTACCGATTTCTGGGATAACTTTGTTCATCGAACATTCCCGAAGTTTGCCGAGAAAGAATTTATAAAAGATTTCCCGCCAACTTATCGGAGACGTGGGTAGTTTGGCAAGTGTCACCTTGCTATGTGAACTTTATAAGGGGCGCCTTTGTGGTAAACAATGCTTGGGTTTTAGAAGTTTATTTATTAGTGGAATTGGCGAATTCGTACATGGGATACCGTATATAACACTAAGGGCGGATTGAACTATACATGAATAAATTTTATCCGCGGAATAAGATTTACTCTGACAGTTTTCGTATAGTTAAATAAACTGTCAAAAATTCAAAATTTATTCGAAAGAGAAGGCTTATTCCGCGAATAAAATTTATTCTTGTTTGGTCGAATCCAGCCTTACTATGATAACCACACAGTTGAGACCGCTATATTTGAATTGCATGACATCTTCAGTTGACAAATTACTGGTACCTTAGGTAAGGGCAGTTAATAGTAAATATTTCAAGTTCAGTCATCAAGCTTCCAAACTAAATTGAGGTAAAGTTGGACGTTACCATAGAAGAAGCAGAAAAGAACAGCTTGGTACAAGAAAAGAGAACGGTTAGATGACACAGTTGCTTAAAAAAGAACCGAATCAATCAATACAGCTTACAACATTCACTCTGTCTAGTTTCCCAACTATGTTGGGACCGGCTTCCAGTCTAACCGGATGCAGCTGAATACCAGTAGTTTACATGGAGCGACTGCCTATCTGACCTCCACAACCCAGTAACTGGGTAATACGATATCCCTTGGTAAGAATGCTTGTCAGAGTTTCGGGCTTCTGACAACCCGTGCCAACTGTCAAAGATCCACGAATGACAGCCGGGACTAACGGCTTAACGTGCTTTCCGAAGCACGGAGGAGTCTCGATATGTAAAGATGGTCACCCATCCGGCTGAAATGAATCGAACCGTACGGCTGTTATTAGTTAGTCACGAGCTCCTCCAATCAATACAGATTACAACATAACGAGGTAATCGAGATAAAATAGTAGTAGATAGACAGCCAATATTTTCATGTCCATCACCAAGGAATCCGATTACGAGATGCCGCTCGTAATCTGCTTTCCCAAATTAACTTCACGAAGTACCTTTTAAATAGAGAAAGGAATCGACATTGGAACTTTTAAGACATTCCCAAGTTTTAAGTCGCTGGCGTAATGAGTTGGAAAGTAACGACCAGATAGCAAGCTGTCCTTTTAGCGATTAAGACTTAATCTAAATGTTGGAGGAAATTAGATTCAAAGCAAAAACAGCTTATTTTCTGGGCTTTTTGCTGTCGTAACACCCTTATTCATAAACGCTGCTTAAAGCTAAGTAATGATTAGCGCTTGTTTAACCATACATTTTTGACGTTTAGACGTCTCCTCATTTTATGTAACTTTTAATGAATAAAAGGGTAAATACACAGCCATCTATTTAGAGTCTATACATAATTATGTAAGTATAGGCCTATACAATGGCATCATTCTGATTATAATATCACGATATTGTAACGATAAAATAACCAAGTTGTGAATGTCGCAAACACGGATTGTTGAACAATTAAGTCGAAGGCTATATAGACACTGAGTGTCCAAACTCATGCTTATGCGGAACGAACTAAGACATATCTAGGCAAGGTTCTTTCATAACGAATTACACTTGCTTTATTTTATTTTAACCGAAAGAAGTATCGCGAACAAATACGGGACACCCTAGTGGCTTAGTGAATGTCATAAAAGCCGATTGTTCTCGGCGAATCAAGCATCGAAGGAGCCGTAAATTTTCATCGTGTTACGCAAACTGCATCATGAATTTGATACGAAAGGGTAAAGATACGCTTCACTTCCTACCATAATATAATAAATTCTCTTTTTTGCGTTGGGCATTGTTGCTGACCGCTCAATCTAGGTCCTCGATGGTCTTACCAAAAAGGGTCTAATATAGTAAGTAAATTATTTTCTCTTAAATTTTTGCTTGATATTTTGAATTCAAGATATTTTAGTCGAACGGCAAAAAATTTTAGCTACATTGGTTTTCCGAACCTTGCAAGACCATTTTTAACGTTAATTTATTGACACAAACATTGACAACCACTCCCCTTTACTCCCTAAATTACATCTCTGCCATTACCGTAAAATTAATTAAAAATATTTCAATATCGACACTAGATACGCTCTCCAATCCAATTCGACCCGTAACCAAACGCTTCGCAATATTATATGACTCTGTAGAATAAATATAAATCATGTGAGAAATCGTACACGTGTGGGCCACCCCTGTTTACGTCAATAGGGGAGTGCGCGCATTATTCGTGAGACCAGAGTTCACCAACATTTTTAAGCGCACTTGCTTTATTTGTGACGCTGCTATTCTTTTTACGTTCTGCGCGCAAACGGAATTATTTTTTACAAGGACTGTATTTCCGTTTACCGCATACAAACGCAGCAACGAGCAGTGCTGGCTCAGTGGAAACGGCAGGCACTTTGCTTTGTTCACCGACCCGCACTGGGTCGGCGTGGATTATGGCCCACTCCCTCTTACAAAGAGGAGAACTGTGTCCCAATAGTGAGAACATTATAGGCCGTCGATGGTGGTTTTATGTACTGAAATATTAGAGGCAGACTCGGTGAAAAAGATCTGTTTCACTGAGTCTGAATATGCGCGAATAGGTAAGTTTATTAAAAAAGTTGGCCGAATTATTCAGAATCTTGGATAGACGTAGGTTACAACGGGCATACCATTTTGCCCTTCGGTATTTCAGGATAAAATTAGCTGTTTGAAACTTAAATACCGTCATGAAACGCGACTCGGAGTAGGAGGTAAACAAAAGGATCTAAAAGCAAAATGGATGTTTCTGAATTTCATAGAATAGAATACTTTTTATTATGTACACCATACGAATTACAGATGTAAATGTAAAACATTTACATAGGGTGACACAATGGGCGGTCTTAAGAAAACCTTTGGATAGATTTAAAGGGAGAACTATCAGAGACAATACGGTAGGTAGTCTGTGGTGTATCATTTAAATAATTTTGTGTTTTTGACGTCATGTGTCATTTAGCAGCTTAACATGACAGTATTACAACATTTTCCCTTCCCATTACATAACAAAAAGCAAATGTAAATTATCAATCAATATACCACATGTTGAGAGCCACTGCTATACCCTCAATGGACTTGCATCGCATCGCCCGAGCGAAATAATAGACTAAACTATACATCATATGTGAAATATAATGGCACACAATGGTTTTAATTAATTAAAGTAAGTTTGCGTGATGTCGCCCCTTGTCGTGCGAAACTTTAATAAATATGGCTAACATATGGAACGGTGTGTAAATATATTTCATATGAAAAATAATAATGTTAGCTTGTAATTGTTTCAGTGCAGGTCAAGGATTTACTCATTTAGACTAAGAATAATATTAAGTATGGGTTACTATTAATAGAACGTTAGCTTACTGTGTGGTTGCGAATTTGCGATATCTTACGTACGCGCGCGGAATGTATGTTCATCAGTTCCCTCATAACTTCTAAACTACCTATCACAATTTGACGAATGAGGTATCGTTGGAAGCGTCTTGGCCGTCCACTGGTTATATGTGACGTCACATTAAATTGAAAATGGCGCCCTCTAGAGAACATAAAATTAAAATAAAATGTTATAATGCCGTATAATAATAATGAAAGGGGTTAATTAGCGGCGCGCATAGCCTGGGGTGTGTAATCGGTATTAAAACGGTAACATAAAAGAGGTAACATGTTTCTTCTTCTTGGGTTACCCATATACCGGTAACCTTAGTCGTAGAAGTAACCAAAATTCGGGACCATAAACCTTTATAAATTACGGTACTACGTTATTGATACACTCATCATTGTGAGCACTCTGTATCAATAACGTTAGAAACTTAGAACTACCCGCGCCATTATTCCACCATTTTATATGTAATTAACATGAAGTCAATACTAAAACACGCATATATCACGAATTATATAAGCCTTATATACGTTTAGATTACATTTCAACCAGACGTGTGATTTACAAGTTATTAAACTCAAAGGATTTACGTTACATTTGAAATGTGGCTTCTGAGTACGTAAATGGGACGTAAGTAGAGCAATATTACTACCTATTAATAAATACCTAAAATAAAACTAAAATTAGTTAATACTATGTGAACCAAAATTGATGATTGATTGATGGTGATTTGTCTCTGCATCACCCAAAGGTTGACTGGTAGAAAATACCCATGGCATTAAGTCCGCCTCTGTACATATTTTGTGTGCTTGAAGTATTAAATAAATAAATAAATATAAATATATTTCTGAACCCAATTAACTTGAAATCATAAAAACTCAGGTATACGTATCTACTGAATTAAACAACTGAATTGGAAAGTTTTTTACATTTTGCATTCGGAACCAATCAATCTGCCTAGCCTCTTCCCAACAATGTTTGGGTCGGTTCAGTCTAACCGGATGCAGCTGAATACCAGTATTTTACATGGAACGATTGCCAACGTGCCCTACACTACCCAGTTACTGGATAACGATACCCTTGGTAAGACTGGTTGTCAGACTTCTGACTACCCCATTTACTGCCACATTCGGAACCATTGTTTGTAATTAATCAAATCTTTTTCCAATACAATGTTATTACAACAAAAAAAAAACAACTGTCACATTAAATTTTACTCAATATTTAACAATACCGTCCAAATGTATACCTACCGAAACTGTACCATCTACCTACCATCAATATCAATTATAAAACCACTCTCTGCTCCGTGTAGGTACCCGCAAATAATAACATTCGCATAGCGAGGGTAGTTTTCACTCGGCAGGGTGGCGATCGATTATGCGACTCGCCGTAAATTTGCGGGAATGGACCTGGACTACTTAAGTACATGTCGCTTTGGAAAGAATTGGTCTGTGTCGCTTTGGAATAATTCTTTTACGAAAAAAGTATTTTCTCAAACATGCTTGGAAATTCGAGCATTATTTTGACAACCTTCTTCGAGATAAATCGAAATTGCTGTACTGGTCAAAAACAAGTCATTATGCGGCCAGCAATGTTACTATGAAAATCCACAACTGTCGCGTTTAGCGGCCAAATAAATTACTATGAAAACTCATATCTATCGTGTTACTTGGAAATTGAAAAACTGGAACGGAACGGTCAAATAAAAAAAAAAACGATTTGGTTTTCAAATACAAAATTACCATGTGATGGGATCAAGAAATCCACACACAGTACTAAACGGTGGAATACCCAAACAACACTTAGTGACCATAAAGTCCCTTTTGAAGATAGACAGAAAGAAACGTATAGCAGTGAATAGAGAGCACTTAAAAAATTGACAGTCAGAACTAGTCAGAAGAAAACACAACTTCAGCAAATTAAACATTCAATTTTTTTTATTATGGATCATAACAATTTTGAACATAGTAACTAAACAACTCTACAATCACCCAATAAACTTGGGGCTAATACCGCTGATAGAATCCTTTCTTTATACAAATTTATAATTACGTAGATACTAGGAGCTAGGAGTGCTGTGACCCGGAAATCTGAACTAAACGAACAATAGATTGGTCGATAATAGGCCGAATCTATTCTCAGTTAATTAGCTATCAATTATACTAAGCTGGTCAAGTGCTAGTTGGGTTCACATAAAGCCCATTTCACGTTTGATACAATGTGCAATTGGCATTTAATTTAAATCCAACTGCTCGTGAGAACCAGGACCCTAATTGGATAATTCACGAGCAATCTCAATCTGAATCGTTTTGAAACGTTAGATAGCAGATAGAAATACCTATCTTTTGCTAATTTAGTTTTCAATAGGAGTCAATTGTAATATCATCATTATACTCTTGTCCTAGGAGATGGGACACTACCTTTTATCCTGCCCTCTGTCCCCTAAAAAATGCAGCCATTGCGACCTCTGCGCTGCCAGTGCAGCCCCAGATGATGCCGTGAAAGTGGCGAACGTTTGGTCCAAAAATATTTAATTTGTCACGACGCAGACTCCTACCATTATCCCAATTTATTTGAGGTCGGAGCAGTATTGTCAACTCTATTAACTATCATTTTCTGGCCATAATATCATCTTTTGCTCAATCCATCCATCGTTTCTTTGCTCTTTTAGCCATGAATAATCTAAATTTTCCGCACTTGTCCCATAGAACTTTGCTAGTATTAGATTCAACTTGAATAGAAGCCACTAGTGAAAGAAAAAAAAAGTTTATTTGCGTCATGCAAAGAAAAAACACAAAGAAGAATAAGTTGGGGGAAACGGTCCACGCAAAACGGCCATCGCTCAGCATAACGCTGTGACCCAATGCGCGACAGAACCACAGCACTTGTTTCCAGCGAAGGCATATTGGGCTACATAGATGCTTATTCCTCTTAATAAAACATTCAAAATTTTCGCCATGCCCGATTCCGCTCATTTAACACTCATCAAAGAGACAAAATATTAAAAGGATAAATAAAATCTTTTCGAGATAATTTTCATGAAAGCTAATTAGACTTGGAGTTTCAACGTCCATTAACGGAATTACTGGCGTTCCCCTTCTTGAATCCTTTAAAAATGTTTGCGTTTGCAGGCGAAGCTTGCAGGGGTAAAGGGCGGTCGTCCCCTTCCGTATTGAATTCTACTTTTTATGGCGTTTTGTACACTATAAGCGTATGTGATTCTAACGGTAGCGTTAGGGGAGATGACGTAGCATGCGACGTAGATAAATTTGGTTCCCTTTTTTGGGAGCATAGCTCAGAAAGCGTGAGTAATGACTCGCGAATTCAGAAGTGATGTGACTTTTTGGATAAATTGCAGTTACGTAAAACAATGGAAGACGATTCCCCCGCATTCTGTATGTATGTGGAGGTGTTGGTTGAACTTTCATTATTTAGGAAGGTTTCTCCGTACTGCTACTGAGAGATTCCTGGCGAAAAAAACCCAATAACACTTTGTCCGACCTGGGAATAGAACCCAGGACCTCGTGCTCAGCAGTAGTCCTTGCGACTACTAGACCAGGGAGGCAGGCCGAGGAGGAAATTACCCTAAGTATTATGTCTAAGCGACAGCTTGGAAGCCATATTTGATTTAATTTACTTAAGTGGTGAATTCCTGAAATAATAACCGAGACGCACTTAGTCTATGAAATCAAACTCCCTTGAAAACCTTGGTTCCTTTTACTAAGCTCGCCTCAGAATAAAATGTCTGCCAATTGACTACCTGTGCACTTTGATTCCAAGATAAGTAGTACAAGTAGGAAAGGAAGCCAGTTAATGAAAATCGCTTTTGGTTTCTCGACTTTTCATTAAATTAACGTTTATAGTTATCATGGGCTTCATTGCGTATACTTGTCTAGAAAGCGTTTTTGATATGGGAATAAAATATAGCTTTCAAGAAAATATGTTGCTAAACTTTTGGGAAATTATGTCAATAAACTTATACAAGGTGGAGACGACAATACAACAATAAATTAAACTGCGTAGGTAAGTATATCTAATGACGTTCCCAGCCTGCATACGAAAATTCAATCAAACATCTCCAATAGTTTAGTCACTAAGCTAGTCAAAACCCATAGTGGGCCCATCACTAATATTTAGCTTGTATTTTTATTTTTTTATTTCAATGTTAGGATTTATTTGATAGTTCCTAAATACTTATAAGCATTAATATTGCCAGTGTTTTCATTTATTGTTGTCTCCACATTGTATATTTCTGATCTTAAGGCCTTAAGTTCGGCTTCGTATCTTATTTGTATGCGAGAAGTTTAAATAAATAAGTACCTACAAATATTTTGTTATTTTGGCTGCCGACCGTCAGTTTTTCCATCTTAACAGTGTATTAATAATAATCAATCTATCAAATTACTCAATTGCATTCCACGGTTTGACCTCAGGGTTTGACATTACCTTTCCAAATTCAAATCAAAATAGCTATATTATACAATCCTTCGTTTTTCTTTTGTTAGCCACATTCATTTGTCAATTCCATTATTCGAATTTGTGCAGCTCTCAAACAGCTAAACAGTGACTCATTGCCTTATATACTAGTTAGAAACAAAACTAGGTACAGAATTACAGTCGCAAGCTAGAAAATCTAATAATTCTCGCAATAGTAGCCGATCAGATATCTTTGGATACCGAATGCTGACAATCTATTTGATACGGTCGAGTTACTGTAACGCAGGGACATGAGAACTTTGAGGCAGATATCAAGTAAATATGAGTGTCTGAATTATTAATCAGTAAGCTTGGAACTTGTTATTTTATGGTGCAATGTTATTTATTATAACAGACAGCTAATCATAGAACCTATTACCGACTTCAAATTACGTGTTACATTTCAACATCTAAGCTACCATTGCATTGCACATTGCAAAATAATACTTTATATATGGAAATCAATTCAGTCGATTTATCCTGTAAAAATCTTACCGTGGAAACTTAGGTGAAGTGAGTCTAAAGTAAACTGTCATTTCACTGTGATGCTGGGGATTGACAATATTGACAGCTCACTCACATCGGCAGATAAAATATCAAACACGTCAATTTTTATTTTTTTTCGTTCAAAAGTTTCCGCACGGTAAAATTCTAACATCAACCTCTTACTAACCAATGAATGCCTTATAAAGCTAGACTTTGTTATCAAACTAAACACGCATAACCTCTCGCAACATATTCAATATTGCACCTTAAAAGCACCATAATCTTTAAAAGATCTAAAATTATCCCAAATTAAACAATCAATAACCAAGATCATTATACAAGAGAACAATTCCGAGACAAATCATTAAGTTTTATAACCCTATTACGAGCAACTACAAAAACGAAAATTCTATAAAAAGTACCAAAACATACTATACTACTCTTAAAACACTTAGCTTCCCCTTTTAGTAGTGCTATATTTAAAATGCTTTAGGAAAACATCCCACCCTTTTGCTTTGGTGTTTAAAAAAATGGTTTGTTCGCAACGGACTGAATAAGAAAGGGTTCTGTAGACTGTATCATCATAGAATCTCAGATATTCAAAAAACAGTAAAAAGTTTCGAGTATTATTTTCTAAACATAACATTATTATCACTTTTTTTTTAATTTGTTTAACGCGAACTGTGTCCAAATAAAGTTATTCATTTCTTTCTAAACAAAAACTTAGGAAAACCTGATATTCTGTACAATTTTAGCAACATATTTTAATGAGCCAACAGGCAACAACTGATGCACTAACGCACTATTATGTTAGCGAGAGTTTTTGTCGAATACATGGCAACTGTCGAAATATACGAATAGGCATTTTTTCAGGAGTTTTTACGGAGAAAAGTTTTTCATTTTTCGTTTTTCTAAGGAACCCTAAAAAGCACAATCCTCGGAACACTCATTAACGCTTCACTTTAACATTAGAGTACTCTCACTCTACGTTTTTATTCGGCCACCACACAGTTTTTCGTGGCAATTCGCAGAAACGGCATTTAATGAGAACTTTAAATTATGAAAGGAAATTCATAAATTAATGCTTCAGGGCCAAAACAAAATGGAGGTCGCCCGATCTATCCAAACTTCAGGGGTCAAGCACCTTTTGAGGATGATAAAGTTGTTTTCCACTTAAGTGCTCCTTCTTGGAGACGCAAATTCTGGAAGCCTTTTTGACCTCACTCTTGGAAATCATTATAATGTATTCTAAGATGGATTTGTTAGCAGCTTTCGGTTAAGGAGGGTTTTGTTCTGTAAGAAGATCCAGCAAAGCCCTTGTATATTCAAGATTCCAGAAAAATAATACAAAAACGTGTAATTTTGCTGCCGCTAACTTCACAGAAGTGTGCTTACAGCTCCCAATGCAGTTATAAACAACAATTTTACATCACAAACAGAGGCTGCAAACGTTTTGTAGATATTTTATACAGGGAACTTGAAAATTAAGGCAGGTCAATAGTAACAGGATAGATATTCTCATGCCTGCTGGTACATTCGTGAAATATCGTGGTTTTATGTAAATTTCCACGTCTTGCTCCAACTCACACCGGTCCGCTCGCTGTTTATGTAAAATTTATTCAAAACGTACGCCGCTATATGAAAACGTATTTATTTTTTATTATATAGCACGTGGTAGTATTAATTAACTTTTTGCCAGTTCGTGAGGTCTGTGTGAAAGTGTTAAGTTCTGAATTTAGATATTATGTACCTACTGAATTCTCTATTAATGTTTGTAACTGTTGTTGTTATAATTTATTTATATTACTTTAACATTTAACGGCTGTCCGCCAATTAACACAATTATATGTGTAACCAATTGTATTGTATTAGCAGTAAAATACCTACTGCAAGATCAGCAGTATCAATACGAATCTGTCTATTCATGGCTAACGTTGACCGTCGTTAATGTACATTATATTAGATCCGTGAAAAATCTTTTTACATTGCTATTTTATTTCCTCTAAAAAGTCTAGCTTAGTCCATAGACAAAAACCTACACATTCAAACTCGTTCCAAAACCAAACAATTTCTATTCCTACGTCAAATAATTCGGATTTTATCTTCCAGTATCCAGTGGTCAGAGCTATTTCAAGGGTATTCCGATGTGTGGGCCGACAATACCTCGTATTGTGTTCCTTGCGTTCAGCCAACGCTTCAATGGCGTTTACCTTGTCGATATCGAGTCCAGATTCTATTGAAAACGAGACCTGGAGACGGTTACTGGTTTCTGAGACTGTAGTATGTTTTCTTTGTTTGGGTAACGTAAGGTTTTAGTATCTAAACTTATATGTCTAAGGGAGTGTGTATTTCTTTTGTTGCTTTTTATTATGTTAGAGGATTTTATGTTACGATGTTTTATTTTTGTGATGCTTTCGCGAATATTGTTAGCTCTTGTTGTTTAATTTTTTCACTCCGATCTGAAGCTTTCATTGAACCAACCTTTTATTCAAAGCTGACAATCAATCATCGAACATAAAACGAAAAAATCCAATCAAAACCATGATATATTGCCAAGATTAAGATATTCAACGCAATATGCAACGTCGAAACTAATACCCGTTCTAAATACCATATCAATTTCTGGCTACTTATCCTTTCTAACTCCATTTTAATTAAATTCAACTCTAGGATCATCTATTTAGGATTCAGAATTAAGTGTCTATGTTAAATTGATCGATTGATCTGTCAGGTTTGAAGGAGAGTGGCTCATGAAACATGCAGGCTTGTCTACTGAAGTGTTCAGTGCTATTCGCCAGAATGTCTCAATCTGGGGAGCCACCTACTTAATAGTTGATTAGTTTGAGCCACTGAACATGTTGCGGCTTCTAAATTATTAGATGTGGAGCTATTAACGTAGTCAGGGAGAGTGTTCTTGTGTGGGATAGGACAATTTCTTGACAGTCATTTGTTTTATCTGAGGACTCTAATACAAGGAATGCTATTGTGGTGGCATCTATAACGCCTTATGCGAAGTACGCATCAAAGACCTGACGTCACAAAATCCTGCATCGCGCTATTAGAGTTAACCGCGCGATTAACATATATAAGACTATCCGACATCAATCGTTGGGCAATTGCCCGCCAGACACAACACCCGTCTGGTCGGAGGATCCTCCCTTTTCAATAGAGGATGAGTGAACTTTACACCCTGTTCCTCAT
Organism: Eupsilia transversa; assembly: GCA_914767815.1. Classification (NCBI taxonomy): domain Eukaryota; kingdom Metazoa; phylum Arthropoda; class Insecta; order Lepidoptera; family Noctuidae; genus Eupsilia; species Eupsilia transversa. The sequence continues at coordinate 6,683,917 of OU611894.1, read as the reverse complement.
AATTCTAAACCATCATAATTGGCAGCCTTGTTCCACCCAATGTTGAGTATAGACCTCCTCTCTTTTATGCTTACCTGCACCCGTAGCATGAGCACCGTAGAAACCCGTCTGGTCGCAGGATCCTCTCTTTTCTATAGAGGATGAGTGAACTTACACCCTGTTCCTTATACCTCTAAACTATCAAGGATAGTGTGCTAATCGTGCAATATCTCCGGCAGATTCAAATACAGCAGGTAAATGAGTGTTTACAGTTTAAAAAAAATAAGGTTTTATAAAGGATACAATTCTGTTCAGATCTTCGCCATTTTGCCGCTGATATTAGCCACTACATTCTTTAACATCTAATTTTAGACCGTTTTTTAACCCAGCATCCCACATAAAAGATTTTTGACTCCCAAAACCTACCTGAAATCACAAGGCCATCGTGAGGCTCTGTATGTTATCTTCAATATAATCTGCCCTTTACAAAGTATCCTTTTTAGTTTCATTTTCCAAATTCTGTTAACAAACCGAATATCAAAGTCGGGAAAGGTCAAATATGGTAATTATTACGTTTTGAAATCTTAACGAGAAGTTCTTGGCAATAGTCGTTTACAGTGTTTAATTTTAAGTACTTAAAGTATCTAATTTGAATGCTTGATGCCCGGAGCCTTTGAAGCGATGACGTCACAAAAAGTTAGCTTGAGTTCGCTAATTCTGAAAGCGAAAAGCGGTCATTTCATCATTTGGCCTACAAATTATCATAGAGGGATTCTTAGCGTACATCAAGGTCGTTTTAATGAAGTGTTTGTTTGTTAGCTTTCTGTAGCCGCTCCAGAGCTTTGTTTTGTTTTCGCCTTCAACACATTTCCGGCTTTTTCCGATATCTTCAACCAATAACAGCTATTGATTAAAATTAAAACCTATTAAAGCAATATATACTTACGTTTCCAAATACTGGAAGACCCTGTACACCGGCTTTCTGTAGACCAGGAATCCATCGCACCGCTCCATGGTCACTACCTTCTAGAACTTTCGCACTGTTTAACACCACCTCACGTTATCACGGGACAACCACAAACCACACTCTGCCACGTTTACCATTCTACAAAGATTCGTTGAAATCGTACAAAAGGATCCGGTAAAAAACGTTTCAAAGCACTGTTATTTATTTACACTTACACTAGAATCCCGTAAAAATTTAAGGCGATCGTCAACTATTAAAAAGTTTACAAAATTCTTTTGGTCCTTTAAGGTGACTTCGTTCTATATTTAAGGCTGATTTATTGGTTATAGGTATAAATATTTGGTAGAGAAGCACTTAATTTAACACTAGAACTACTAATTTAACGCCTAAAAGGCGATCACAGTCCACTTTTAGATTGGATTGTTAACGATTTGGCAGAATACTATAAACCTGCTTGTCTGAAAAAGAATAAAATAGCTTCAGAAAAAGTTTTTCGCAAAGGTTTGTACGTAAACATTGAGTTTATCACAATAGCTTTTATTTCCTCGTGTATTTGAAGTCTGAGCAAATCGGTATCAAATGTTGAGCCAACAAAAGGCTTCAGGAACACGTTTTCCGACCTTTGCGTTAAAAGACTCCTTTCTCGGCCACCCTTGTTATTACTGAGATGTCGATATCGTTCCTACTCGCGCTTTCCAAGTTCCAATGCGTCGGATCCAAACGATTGACGTGAACAGACTCGGAAGACATGAAAACATATGACTTTTAATACTCTTTCGGTATTTTATCTTACAGTTTCACTCGTAATACGTACGTATGGATATTTTTGCGCCAATGAATCATTGAATACATTGTATAAAAAGTATGATATACAAAGCTACTGATAAAATAAAAAATCGGTATATATAGGTATAAAGTCATGGAAAACATTGTGCAAATACTAAAAATACGGCGGCAGTCACTGGCATACATTATCATTTAGCCGTTGGGACTGTCAGCAGCATCCGGCGGCGGACAATTGTTCCGGCAGAGATAACAAACACGACATACATACAAAACACTGTCCACACCATTCAGGGCATCCTAACTAAATATTACTTTCCAAATAATAAGTATAAACAAGCAAACTGCCGCTAACTTTTAATAAAAATGAGCGCCAAAAATATGTTACTCATAAATAAAATTTCACTTGAATCGTAACTCTTTTTTACATTTTTACAGACATCGACCAATATGGAACCTTGTTTCGAAAGCATGCAAGACCGGCGCCGCGCATGACATGTGTACGCATCGAGTGTCCAGACACGACTGACCAATAAAGCGTCCGCGACATGCATTCTACATCCCAAATATGCGTACGCGCATCGCCGGAAGCAGGTGTCACGCACGCCACCTGTTCCCGTCGCGAATACCAAAAAGCGTGCTGACTTAAACAGTCAGTTGGAACAATGACCTGTCTGCACAACGGGTACCCCACACATGGCTAATTAGGACTTATTTCGGCATCGATACAGGCGCAAGCGGCTATCGAATGTCATCTGTAATCTTAATAACTGAACAACGTGGCATACATACTGTATTGATGAATTTTATATGTACAGTTAGACTGTTAGCCTTTGTTGTGCCCGCGCAAGTACCGGTCAAGCCAGTTCATAAATATTTGATGGATTGCAGTACCTTTTAAGTGGTGTTAACATATTCATTAACATACTGAAGAATGAAGGTAAATAATGGGTGTTAAAACTTTCGAAGAAAACTGTTAAGTTATAATAGTTTATTAATGCTGAACGTGTAATGGCATAATTATATTTCAACACGGAAGTACCTAAGCCATGCTCAAATAGAATTGTTGAAGAGCATAATGCTTTTATTGCTCTCACAAAAGCATGAAGCTCATGTTTATAATTTCACTAAGAGCATACAAAATTACACACTTCAAGCCTCAAAATCTCAGAAGTTACATCTCATAACTTTAATATTTCATCTAAAATCCTGCATTAAAGCCGAGACGGGACCTGGAACTATATTCAGATGCTGCACACGCTTTTAAGAAAACAGGTCACGGATATCGTCCAAAAATATGAAACTTAATAAAGTCTGGAAGAGATTTATTCGTGCGGACGCATCCAGTTTCTGACAGAGTGAATCTACGTGAGAACAAGTTTGAAGTTACCAACTGACGTTCAATGCTGATGTAAGCTTGAAATAAGCAGTGGTGTTAAAGTCATCAAGACTTATTACTGCCTTAAACTGGGATTTAGTTTCGTTGTCAGTGAATTTGTCTTGTATTGTGAATCAGTTGGTGTTCAACTTTGACGAAATTTGGCATCTTTGTCCAATACGCCTTCAACTGCTGAGTATTCAGAAGAAGGAAATATTATCTTGATTTTCCGTAATTTCCTGTGTTGTTTTCCTTGTTTTTTTATTTGTTAAGTGTCTGTGTTTACTAACATGGTCGTAGGTTTTTCTAACAATTTTGTTGAGTCTTGGTTACTCGAATAAAGAAATTCTATTCTATTTTTTTTATTTTGTTTTGTAGAATTGAAGCCTGCTCTTCTGCAGCGCATTTGTTTGAGAAGGGATTGTAATGTCAGTGATAGCTGTCAGTGTCACACTGACAGGTGCGTTTGCAACACGGCTTCGCACTATACGGCACGTCAATATTCCATGTCGCCGAGCATTTTGAAATCACTTAGTAGGTACCAACATTTTACGTAAGTTTCGTCATATTTCCTATACTTTGAATTTAAATCTCCCATAACACACCGTAACCAAAACTTTGTAAAGTGACAAAACAAAGCTGAAATCGTAACCAAGTGTTATTACTGAGCATTGTCACGCAATTTGTGATTTACTTGGGCAATAAACTTTTCATATCGAGAGGGTAATCAGCCAAACTTTACAAATTGGAGTTAAACACGCTATCATTCAACCCTCTGGGCTTATTAGGCTCATTTAAATAACTAAGCGTTGTTTGACAATCTCATAAAATAAAGTGTTACTAATACCTACTACGTAATGTTAAATATTCGGGGGAAATATCAAGAATGAACGGATGAACTAAGAGCTGCTATTTTACACCAGCAAAAATACATCAGTTCAAACGAAACTCAATTTAGGTCTTGTGTTTTCAGTCGTGTGATACGTTGCTACATCCCATACCTAATTAAAACGTGCCACCTACATCAAAGATGCGAAAATTAAGCGTACCCATTGAATTTCTATACTTGCCCGCTCATGTGGACACAGACTAACTACCGCTGGAATGAAAGCTCCAAAATTAGAGCTCCGTTTGAACGTGTGTCGTCAGTCTGTCTGCTTTTTAATTTGTCGTCGATTTGTTAATGGGATTAGTCGTTACTGAGTTAATGAATTTCATTATTCGAGAGTGCACAAATAAACGTCGCCTGACAGTCTAGCCATCAGATCGAGTGGGGCAATCAACTGTGATGCCAGGGATAAGTTAGAAATAGAGGGGCAAATAACAGATCAATATAAATTCTTGATCAACTGTTTGTTATCGGAAAAACACTGTATACTTCCTACTTATAAACCAATATGGCGCACTTATTTTCTGCATACAACAGACAATTGTGGGGTGAAGTTCTATCAAGGATCAGGCAAGATATATGTATGAGCATTCCATTTACTAATTACTCGGTGACTGCAGCTAATGACTAACTATAAAATCGCTACTGGTTACTCTATTTACAAAATTGGATAGACGAGCCGAAGTCTTTTATTTTATTGCGAAATGGTCAAGATACAGATACATACAACGTCTTTTAGCTTTCAATTCATTTGAAGTTAGATCTTCTGAAAACATTGAGGAAATTATTTCTGTTTGCAGGATTCTCAGACAGGATCTGGATTGCAGAGTAAAAAAGTATACCTTATGTGCGGAAGAAGACCTGTAATTAATACTACTACCGTGTGTCATATTGTATAAGCGATACAGCGAAGAACAACAGAATTTTGCATTCATAACTTCGGAGGATATTGGGAACCATCGAAACGAAACGAGAGAGACAGAAACGGGCAGTATCTAACCCACCTATCTATTTACTTACTGGCATACTAAAACAACCACGGAAAAGGCGACAAAAAAAAAGACAAAATATCCATTTAAAAGGGTGTCCACGCCGTTCTCATAAATTGTTCTACACTATTAAGCAGGACACTCGGCCATTACGGGGAGCATAAAACCCGTAAAATTACTGCGAAATAATCAACCGAGCCTTGAATTACGACATTTTGTTAGATAAAATGCTACCAATATCATCAATGCAAACGGTTAGATGTTAAAAAAGATTTTTGTAAACATAATAAATAACAGAAAGAAAACTAAAAATCGTTTGAAAATGGAGCTAGACATAATGTATTGCATTTTTAAAACTTAAACTTAAAGCATTTATTTCAATTAAACACTTTTGAACTTTCAAGGAGTCGGTCAGTCAGAAATATGAAGCTAGTTACCCATTCCAAAGCGTAGTAGATTCCTATGGAGAAGAAAGGGCAAAAAACTCCATGGACACTCTTTTAAATCAAATGTTATAAGAAATTTCACCGATTTTCATCACCACCACGCGTAGCATTAAAACCATAGAAACGGGTTTTCTACCGGTTTTGTCATGCTAAGCGTGCTGTCATACTTAGTAGAAATGCGAAAGTAGAAGTTCAGACTTGTCTCCTTTGTCCTTGTCTCTCCCTTTAAGTATTTTCTAATGACTTTTCACAGGAACACTACGTCATCTTGTTATAAAGACATGTCACTACTTCCACACTAATATACCGACTAGGAATTTAAGTACTCAATACTCTGATATTCACTATTCTATGATAAGTTGATAATCTACGACATAAACCAATGAAAACAGATAAGAAAGAAATAAAACATCCTAATTAATCCCATAAGCCACGGAAAGCCAATGCAAACAAAACGAAGAACACGCAGACATGTAAAAGATACTTTGCTTTCAGAGAGAGTAACTTTTTTTGCGTTTGCTCTAAATATATTTCCTTCCTATACTTAAGAATATTCCGCAAAAAAACTCCTTCAAAGATCCTTCATACTTTTTCTTTACAATTCTTGTCATGCGATGTTGTTTAACGTGTAGTACCCGAGCGTCTCTTCTATACTATACTCGTTCTTATACAGGGGTGCACTTGTGTATTTTGTTTTAGTTTTTTTTTTTTTAGAACGGACTTACGTTCTGTTATGTGCTATTTCCAGGTCATCCATTTTTTACCGGACACCTTGTATAATTAAGCAGAAGAGATTGTTTGAACGCGCTATTATCTGACTCTACCAATGATAATGTTAGCCCAATTCTTGAGGAAGGCTATAGGCTATTTAACATCACGCTACGATCCTTAGCAGCCGAGCAAAATGAAATTTCACGCGGTCGAAGTCGCGGACAGACGCTATGTAATTAATAAAATAATACCTACATTCCTCGTTCATCTGAGAGGGCCGAGATGAACAATGGTCTCGATAGTGGAAGTGCTCTGTATATCATTAGTGGGAACTCGTTCTGTTGATGCTATCAATATAGGGAATATGTACGTAATTCAAAACTAATTAATTATTTCAATATACATTATTTAAGAGTCAAGAAACAAATTCCAATTTCTTTGACATTTTTTAATGCGTTACTTATTTCATTTTTTTATGTTATGTTTTTTTGGTGGAACGGAGTGCAAACTCGATTCGCGTCGTCTTCGAAAATGCCGGAAATGACCTCAAAAGGCGTGTCATTATTATAATATATCTACTAAAATCATCATCATCATCTGCCGAGCTATTTCCCTATGTTTATTTATGTTGGGGTCGGCTTCCAGTCTAACCGGATGCAGCTGAATTCCAGTATTTTACATGGAGCGACTGCCTATCTGACCTCCACAATCCAAAAACGAAAAATAATAAAATGGGTAATACGAAAATATCATCACATTGGAAGTATCGCAGAGTGTAAAAATAATAGCAATAAAAAGAGATAGTTTATCAAAAAAGTTAGGTATATAAAAAAAACGAAGTTTAAAATCGTGACAAAAGCACATCAGACTTATCTACCATTCAGTCCTAACACTTTTACAGCAAAAATTACGCCATCCCTTTTTAATTGTCCAATATCCGCGTGCGTGAAAGAGATAGCAACAGTTATTCACAGTCAAACGATGTTGAAGAAGACATTTGTGGGCATAACATAAAACCTTACGACATCATTGTTTCATGGCGACGTAGAATGCCATTGACTCCGGTGCTAGAGAACATGAACTAGCCTTCGTCTAGTCGAGTCTATTTGTAATGGAAATAAGGTTAGAAAGGTTGGAAAACTAATTCTTATTGTACAACTAGCCGTTACCCGCGTGGTATTATATACTAAAATTGTATTTATTTGTATAGCTTGCAGTGAAAGTCCCGTCGTCAAACAGACAGACAAAAAAACATTTTAAAATTTGTTTTTTTGTTTTTTATGTAGGTACCGTATATACTCATTTGCATTTAGTAAAAAGTGTTTTTTTGACATAACAAACAGACAGACTTAAATATTATTTATTTTCATAGAACCCGTCCCTGCTTCACCCGGTTTTACGACATGACAAAACATCGAGATTTCTTTATTTTATGTAAGTTTAATAATAATGTATTCTAAACATAAACATTCCGGAATCAATTCTCTGAATATTTATTGGTTGATTCGCACGAATTATCTCACCCAAAACGGGCGAGTAGACACTTTGAAATTAATCTTATCTTTATCTGTAGGCGATTCGCACGAATTTAATTTTAATTATGCTGAAAAACGCTTCAAAATCGGTTGTGCAGTTTAGAAGAGCAACACCGTCACACAGAGAAACACGGAAAGCGACTTTAATTTACATTATGTAATAGAAAGTTCTAAAAGCTCTAGCAGGCGCGACACGACTGGTAACAATTTCTATGAAAACTTCATGAATATTGTTCTACCGGTTTCGCGTCGCGCCTGTCTGCGAGAGTCTTTAATGAGTGTGGCATGGCAAATACTAATAATTACATAAACTTTTTTCGATGACAATTAAGTAAAATATCTGTTAAATAGTTAAAACTAATTTAACTTATTACTTCTACTAATTCTCAATTTTAGGTTATGTTGTGCTGTGACTTAGTATAAGTAGGTACTTAATTCATAATTATTCCAATTCCCTACTGTTTTATAATTTAATTGATATCAGACATTTAGCAGCTAACCCATAGCTTACAGCTTTGAGCAACAAAAAAAGAACAAATAAAAAATAAAATTGTCTACGGCTACAGCTGTCAAATCAAAGTGCAGTGCCCTTTCGGCCCTATTTTTTTCACAAGAAAGATGTGAACACACTAAATAAGTATAAAACACGTACCTAATGAATATTCGATTGATTTCATATGCATACGTTTTAATTAGCGGCCATTCAGATTCTTGTCATACCTTTCTACTTGGACTGATTAAGGTATGAGGAACGGTATTTAGAAATTGTTTATGGGCCCTTTGGTTTATTAAAAAGCAATAAGACGCTTTATTTACCGTTATTTTCACCAGCATAAGTCTCGATCCCCTAAGTATATCGGGATAAAAAGTGGTATATCCATGCCAAATACGTTCAGGCGTTTTAGCGTGAAAACGTAACAAAAAATCAAATCATTTCTCTTTTTTTTAGATTTAGAACACTAACTATAGCGTATAATCCTGAATAGAAAAGAGTATTGATGCTTGAAACATAGAATATTCTTCAAATGGTGTGCTAGCTGACATTAGGCAAATAATTTAATTTAATATTTTGTGTTGCGTAATGTTAATATTTTGCATACTATTGTATAGATTTAAGTTTTTCTAACTGATTAGATAGCTGTGCTGCTGTGGCGTTTGTTGCGCCACTTCTTCTTCACAGCTAAAGCACTAGGAAGTGAAGGGCGGTCGTTTTGGGGGACTGTGTTATGTCATTTTTTTAACGTTCAGAAAGTACTGATTCTCAGCCTAGTTTGAATAAATGACTTGATTTTGACAGGTCGATAGATTCTAGAGGATTTTTATTTTCAATGTTAATCAAGAAAGAAAGAAAATGAGTCGCTCAAAATTCAGGTTCAAAGCTTTAAAGTTTTATTATAGACCTATGTAGAAGATCGCAGGGAAGACCTGAATGAGACTCGCACAGACCAGCACGGGTTTTGTCGACGGAAGAATAGACAAAATGACAGATAAACAATCACAATCTGTCATTTTGTCTATTCTCCCGTCGACAAAACCCGCTTCTACGGAGCTCACGCTACGCGTGCAGGGAAGCATAAAAGAGAGGAGGTCTATACTCAACATTGGGTGGAACAAGGTGCCAATTATGATGGTTTAGAGGTATGAGGAAAGGGTTTAAAGTTCCCTCATCCTCTATTGATCTTCCTTTTAAGTAGTATCTATGCTCCATTTAGCATAACATTAGAAAAATAATGGTTATCACCCTTTCATTATTTCGATATAAACGTATAAAAACTCCGTTATTTCACGATAAATACAAAGCAAAGTAATCTATTTATCATTTACATTGAAAAAATTACTCTAAAGTGTAGTAATTTCAACAATATTAACAATAACTGTCGTTTTTTGACGTTATTTTTCTAATGCTAAAATAAATGGATTATAGTAAATATTAAATTTAATCCGTACCGACTTACCCAAAGCAAAATAAGTACATCTTCCTTTACCTAAACTTCATTATTGCCGGGCAAGAAGAATCCCATTGAGACTAACAATTCACAACACGTCCAACACCCAAAAAATCACATAAATTAATCGTTTTATACACAAAAAAATTCAACCAAAAATTGCTTAAAACTGTCTAAAGATCACTTATTTTTCTAATTTACGCAAAATAACACAGTATAATAATCTGCGGTAGAATTACGACTGACTCTATGGTAATAATAAAGGAAACTCGCAGCTCCCGTTGCTGTTATTTGTTATATTATTTTTAATAAAATATATCCTCCTATGCGGTCTTCAGGAAAACACATCAATAGTTAATATTATACAATCCTGCTTTGTGTATTGTTAAGCCGTTCTTATACGTTTCGTTTTGATTTTGCCAAGGCTAGAAGGAACATCTATCTTACCTACATAAATGTCGAAACTGTACATTGAATATTTTTGTAAAAATGAAATTCCTAAGAGGTGAGGGAACGAGTCTGATGACAAAAATATAGTTTTTGTTCATATTGAAGGAACTAAAAATCACCAAGCGGCTGTCTACAATGTGCCAGGAGCGTGCCCTAAGCTTTTTCGGTCATATTATGCGTTCACCTAAGCATCCTCAGCATTGAGGGAACGACAGAGAAGAAAAAGGAGTGTTTAGGATCTATTAAATAACTACTAACGTTGAAAATAAAAAAGTGTTTTTTTCTTACAAACTAAATAGTAGGTAGTGATACGCCGACTATGGGTTTTGCCAATCTTTGACTAGCTATAGGGACTTAGCTATTGGAGATCTTTGATTTAATTTTCGTTTGCATACTGGGAACGTCATTAGATATACGCAGTTTAATTTATTGTTGTATTGTCGTCTCCACCTTGTACATTCCCGATACAAATTCAACATAAACAAAACTTCTAGTATCAAAACATTAGATACCAAAGGCGTTCCTACAGTAATAGTTCCTTATACGTCCAACAATAACTTATTATTTAAAAGTTCCCCCACAACTAAACGGTAAGGTCCGCGGAGAGCTGACCCAATAAATAGCAGTTACGATGGAACGGAAGAAAAACGAATAACAATAACATCAACCACCTTTTCTCATCTCGGCAAAGTTATATAAATGTTTATGGGTAATAGCCGGAGGTAGAATAATGGATGATCTTGGTAAAGTAATGATTTAGAAATTCGGTTTTATGGAAGTAGATGTCGGCAATAGAAAACGTTTTAGTTTATTAGAAGACTAGGTATCTGCTGCCCGGGGCTTTGCCCGCGTGGACCATAATTATTTTTCTAAAATGAAAGTAGCCTAAGTTGCTCCTTATAACATCAGCTATCTGACAGTGAAATTCCTGTCAAAATCGGTTCAAACGTTGCGGAGATTCGCTGGCACAAACAGACAGTCAGACAAAATTTTATTTTATTTTTATTTGTCTTATAGTTTCATATGCATTTAGTAAAAAGCTGATAATTTGACATTATAAACAAAAACACTGTTTAGACAATGAAACTTGTTGTTGCTTCAACTTATGATGTTTCCCAGGCAACTAAATTGCCCCGTGTAAATCAGGCTTCAGAAGCAAAAAAATAAGCTAGCTTGAAATCGAATGCATTAAAAAACCTCGCAGCTAGTAATTTTTTTTTGATACATTTTATTTATAAATATTTGTACACGCTGAAAACTTTGCGAGAAAGCAGTAGCAAAGAAAAAATAAAAATAAAAACGCAATATAATCAAGAAATGTAATATGTCAGGATCTTCTCCCAACACGCCGGCGCCGCCCGAGGCGGTTAGAGCCACAATTGCTTCCATATTTGTGGTGGCACGTCAGACTAACTAGCTGTTATTAAACGAGATAATTCTAGCGATAGTAACCACATTAGTTTTAGACATTGTGTCAACGAGTCGCGATTATATTTTTCTGACTACACTACTAACCCACCGAGTAGGGGTTAGTAAGTGCAGCTCTAAAAGACCTGTGTTTGTCAAGAAATCACAACAGCTTACAGAAGATTTCCTGATCACAGATTCGATCAAGCTTTCAGAAACACCCCGGCTAATCGCTCAGTCGCCACTTGATTAAAAGCTGATAAACTATTTGCAAATAGATATGACTACACTATCTAAATAAAGGTATTAGTAGCATCAACCCGGGTGCGTCTGTACTTTCAAAGTCTCAATAAACTCGAATGCATACTGTAAGCACAGCTGCCTTGCATACTCTTTAGACAGCTGCTACGCCTGGAACCAAACTTGAAGACATGAAAATTCAATTTAATGCTAACATAACTTTATTGAAGCCCAAATAGAAGGATATGAAGTTTACGAGAGACAACTTTAATATGAAATGCAACCTGCATTCCAAAAGTGAAGGAGCAATCAGTAAATGTAACGGAGACTTCCTTCGTGAAACCTCGTGAAGTAGACACAAAATATGTAGGAGATATGGTGAAAAGCGGACTGGAATATAGTCTGCGATACGGCACATTTGCCACGAAAAATATGGGCTTAATCCGGTAGAAGACTGCATGCTATATACGCAGAGTTATGGCAAATTTATGAAGCTTGGCCCGCAAGCTAGCATGTTGTACTCGTTGGCATTTGTGAGTAGAACAAGATTTATTTTCATCGTAGTGATGCTTTACTTTTGACGTGACGATATTTTTGTCCTAATGTAATTACAGTTAAACATTTTAAAAATGGATTCATAGTCAAAAGTAGAATCTGGGTACCTACATCTTGATTCGTTTGGATAGTACCTCCCCCACGTTGTCATTTATTGAACAAAAATTGTAAGTATTAAGTTTATGGTCAACATTACACAGGAAGTACCCAATTGATTTGATTTCATGAGGGCCTGTTGGATAGGCAACAATGAAAGCGGTAATAAATTGGAAACATTGCCCGAATTACCATAAATTATACTTTCCTGGATGAAGTTAATAAGAGACCAGCATTCATTTATCTTTTCTCCCACAGAGAGGAGTCCCAGAAGTGGAAAGTTTATAGTCTAATAATTGTGCTATGTGTATCTATGAGCCTATAACTGCGAAACTTAGATTTCATCAAAAAAGGTTAGCAATTCTCGAATTTATCACACTAGACAAGCCGGTAAACTTACAACTGGCCAGCACGAAATTGCCAATTCATCAAACAAAAACATGGCGTCGGAAAAATAAAATCGTTCCTTTTTCAAACCAACTTCACGCTTAAGCTTTACATGCATGCGAAACTGCAAACAACCCTCATTTTGTTATCAAACCGCCATTAATTGAACAGCGTTGAACAAACATTGGTTGAAACATTTTTCATTCACAATCCACATGGATAGCCATTGAAAAGTTGGTCGTCCACTCGACCAACAATACCAACGTGCCGAGTTAATTTACGCCGAGTCCAAGTGCTATTGTTGGCACTAATTGGTGCTTTCATCAAGTGCTGTTTCGTTCAATTTGTTTATTATATCTTTTGCAATTTATGAGTTATGATCTGATAGGCATATCGTATTGTTTAAGTTAGAGTCTATCTTGATATGATTGATTGATTCCAAACGGTGGCGTGCTCATTCAGCATTCGTTTATAACAGATTTGCGCCCCACTTCAATTTGCATTTAAGCAGCTCAATATAAAACTGAATACATATACCATAACGAAAGCAAAAACACTGAAAGTAAATTTAACAACCATAACAACGTGCAAAACGGGAGACAAAACCATTTAAAATGTGATACCATTCCACAAACAAACAAATAAAGAAATCAAGCATAGATTTCATTAGGACTCAGAGGAGTCCCAACGCGGCATCATCGGTAGACTGCCGGAGCACAATGGTAGCAATTTGCCGTAATTACTACAGTGGAGACCGCGCTTAACTTACCTGAGCGAACCATAGACGAAAGACGAACGGTGGAAGTAATTCTATATGAAAAGAAAACTTTCTCTAGGGAGCTGATTGCTCGGTTTGTAAATATATTTTATTATTTTCGCAGCCTTTTGTATAAATATTTATGTACTTTTGAATGTATGAAATATTTGCTAAGCCATTTCGGTGCTGTCAGATTAATCAGAATAAGTTGTTTATTGTAGAAGTTTTAAACTTGAAACTCCTTTTAAGATTGATACTAGAGCAAAAAGTTTTTCCCTTGAATGTTCGAGACGTTTTGTTCGTATCCTGAACTCGATTTGAAGTAGAGAATCGTTTGAGTTCCTTCTTAAATTCATTTCCTGGATGACTCGGGAAAGCGGGCGTCTAGATACATCGAATACCAGCCGTGCCGGGCTCGTGCCCGTGTACTGAACGACCAAAAAGTAAGACAAAAGTCTGTAATAGGTTTAGTGAACTTCATTTTAGACGTGTACTAACATTTTAGACTTTGGAGCGAACGATGACTCTTGTGCTTGGCTTACGTGGTTATTTTCTTCAATGAAGGCAAGAAAGGTTGGTTTATTCCTCAAATAATTTTCCTCAATTAAATTGTAATTGCCCTAGATATGTATTTGAGCATTATAATCTATGTCCTAGATATCTATTTCAGCATTATGAGTAACAAGCTAATTTCCTCTTTGACGAAAACACAACAAATATACCTACAGTGATATCCGCGTTAGTCGAGAAATACATGAATTCCCCACCGGATCAGGTAATTTCAGACCGAGAACATAAATAACATCCACAGAATACCTACAAAAGGACCAATTAGTGTTCGTACAAATAACTAAGAACATAATAACAACAACAGTTATTTAATTAGAGCATCCAGCCATACTTCCTATAACCTGCGATGCGTACCTACGTCCGGCGCACGTGATGCCGGCCACACAATACTGGCGACGCCAATGATAAGACATAACATAACAAAACAATGATTAATAAAGGTATGAACAGAACATTTCTCTCTATTTGGTTCGCACGTGCCTGATCACAGGCGTGATTCAACGACCTGGGTAAAGGTGCTTCAGATGGCAAGTGGCGTTTTGTGGCTAGGTTTAATTTGTACTGTCCAGAATCCATGGTAACAGTTTGTGCGTTGATGTCCCTGCAACCTTATATGTTTAGGTACAAAAAAAAATCTTCAGAGTTACCTGCCAGGGGAAATTACTTTATATGATGTTTTAGGCGTATTCTAACAAAACTTTAAAAATTTAATATTTTCTTGGAAGAAAAATCCTATATTTTGAATTTTTTCTAAATATGTCACAAGTTAAAAGCTTCAGTCAGTATCCCATGTTGTATTTGTGTCTTTCTGCTTCTCGAAATCATTTAGTGATGCATTATAATATCTCTCTATTTGTATATGTATATTATATTTCTAGTGTCTCTTACTGCCCTGTAATCTGTATGCTGCAGGAAACACCAGCTACAATGTTACACTTACACTCGATCCCAACGCCAGTACCTCCCTCCAAAGCTACCGCACTTGTTATTTCTCCTGCAATTTTCTTTTCCAGCATTGCACGTTCATCTGAAAGCACCTCACCCCGTCTATGGTTTGCGCTGACCGTACCGACACTTGGCAGACCGTAGCTTCGAAATTGGCGGTGGACGTGTTCTGCAATTTTGTTCGAAGTCAGTAAAAATACGAGGGAATCGGATTTACATACGTAATGGCGGGAATTGTTAGCAATACCTGCCGTTTCTTGTTTGTGGTCTAATAGGCAGTTGCGGTGTTTTGTTTGCTTGCGAGTTAGGGGAACATTATGTCAATTATGATCAGTTTGCGATAGGTTGTAATATGGGGACTTAACATAGAGCCTTAGGTAGTTTATAGAATAGTGCACTTGCTGCAATAAGTCTCAATCAAAATCATTTTTGAAACGCTTATTCAAACAGACAATGTCAATTCTCATGTCAGCTACTGTTGTGATTGGTAGGCGGAAATAACAATATCGAATCAAATCACTAAACATGAGATCTGAAAACTTTATGTTAAGTAAACTTAGTTATCAGGTAACAACATTGTTTTTTTTATTATAGGTAAGTATATCTTTTTTGTTCTTTTCGTTTTTCTGAAAAGTTTCTTTGAACAATTTTTTTTAACGCTTTTCAGTATATACAGTGTGAGTCTTCATAATGTGCACATATCGAAATGAGGGATTCTATGCTTAATTTGACAAACGGAAAAAATATTTAAAAAAATCAAATATTTAAATATATTTTTTACCCCAATGTAAAAAAACGGTGTAACTTTTAAATGATCTATCGCGATGAAACAAACTCAACTCCATAATGATTGGTAGTAATTAAGTGTTCTTATAAAATGAAAATTGTGGGAAAAACCCCTCCCAATTAAACCCAAAAAACCCTCAATTGAAAATAAACAGGTATTTCGTCCAAAAATCTGTTTTTTTAATCAATTTTTACAATAATCGTAAAAACAAATCAATAAGACGATTTTTTTTAAATAAAAAAAAATGGAAAAAAAAATGTATTTAGATTTTATTTTTTATTTTTTCCGTCGATACAATTAAGCATAGATTCCCCCATTTCGATATGTGCACATTATGAAGACTCACACTGTAGACTGGAACTATCTTCGATAGCCAATCATTATCTGTAGTTACATTGCGCAGACTGGCAACTTTGTTAAAGAAACCTTGTAATAAACGCTATCTTTAATGAAGGCAAAGGAAACATTGATTGGTGTGTAGTTTTTGTTTTCTTGTTCCGTAACTTTTTATTAATAAACAACCAGGTTGTTTTATCATCATCTTTGACAGTTTTTGTTCTACCTACACGTACCAATTACATTTTGGGTTTAAGAACAGTGGTTTTCACTATGTTGGCCTACTTGCAGGTATTAAAAAAACGTACCTATGTATATGTTTTTATACTCTAGATCTAAATAAAAGATTAATTTAGCCTTTTCTTTTCAGTCATATTGAGGACAAAAAAAATTGGGAGGTGTCGTGGGACACCCGGTTGGAACGAAGTCCCTTTTGCTGTATATTATGTATTACCTAATACAGGCCCATCTAGTATGGTCTCAAGTTTTTTTTTATAATACAGAACAATCTAGTTTTAATTTTTAGCAAGCTTAAAGATACTAGATGGCTTTGTATTAAAAAAACATTTGACACTTAAAATGAACTTTTTGGTCCTAACGCTTTTTCGTTACGTGCCGATTCCAGCCAGTTTACTCCTACCGCAAGTCACATTAAGGAACTTCGTACCTACCAAAAATCCTATCGAGACAGCACTTTTCTACAGATATGATCAAGACTTTTTTGAGTAGTTCTATATTTCTGATTAATATATTATATGGAAATTTAAATCGATACCACAATAATGGAGCAAGTTACAGCCAGCGAGAGCCAGAATCAATACGATAACCTTTTTACTCTAATATCATTTTACCTACAAACAGAACTCCCAAATCACGGTATAATGTCAATTTATTGAGCAAAACAAACCCAATCACTCGGGACCCATGTACACCCATGTCAAGTAATCAGACGTGCTATCTAAAAAGGTTGAACTTACAGCCATGTTTACCGATCGTTTCACGTTTAACGGTTATTGGAACTGCCACCTTTCAATAAAAAAAAACAATTCTAAGCCCAAGGCATGTTTGGTAATGAAAGGGATCCGGGGTATCTAAATGTAAAACAACTTTTATTTTAAAAGTTTGCACACGTTGGCTTCGTCAAATGTTTTCGCTTTTCCAGCATGCAACGTGCAGATGCAAAGCTATTTCAATATGCATCCGAACTACAAGGCGTTGAAAAATTCATCTACGAAAAGCATCTTTTACTTTTCCACTTTGAGACGTCGAAATGCGAAGCTCCTTGCATATTTCACTACAAGATTGCATTAAACTTGCTAGAAATGTGGCTATAATAGGACCAGATGTTCAAGTCGAAGATACGTGGGAATGGAGAGCTGCACAATTGGTACAGATGGTATCTTTCTGAAGGCCAGCCAATAGCTAGATTTACGTATACCGCCATAATACCGTTATTTCGCTCGTTAGTAAGTTTCTAGGACTGCACGATTATCAATGTGGACAGATATTAAAGGACGATAGACCTTTCCTGGAACATCGGTTTTGTGCGATAGCTTTAACTCTCAACAGCAGTGAAAGGACGCTAAAGGGAAATTTTGCAAGCGACAGGATAATTAGCAAATTACAGAGAGCGGACGCGAACACGAATGCTCATTACGACTATGGTATTAGGGGCAGGAAACAAAGCGGTAGTTCGTAGTTCCACGAAGCCTTTGTCACAGCGGAAACGAGCTTAATTCTCACCTGCGTAAAGATGAAAATGGCGGCGTTAATTCCAGAAATGTTTTAATGTAATAAGTGCCACGATTACGTAGTCATTCGAATGTTTAAGATGAACATCAGTGAATTAACAATAAAAAACGCAAACCACGCCATTGACGGAGGAAACAAGCCATTTGCTAAATGAAGTTAAAATTCCGGGAGACTTTTCTGACATACTTTCAAGCATATGCATTGTATGTAACAAAAAGCGAAATTGCATATTCAATAGAACATATTGGGCATGGCTGTCGGGCACGCCTGTACATCGAAAGCGTGCCGCTCTATCCAATCCGATGACTGTTCACATGCAAATTCGTGCCGGCAATAGATACAGATAACGAAAGGTCATAGGGGATCGGCAAACGACAAATACCTATATTATCAAGACAACCTTTGTAGCCGGCTTATCGACGGCGACAGAACTGATTTACCGATTACTGAGAGTTTAACAATTCGTATGCTAAGCGGCCAAGTACCGAGAGATTATCCAATGAACTTCGAGTAAACCAGACTAATTATAATTATACGTTAAGGTGATTGAGCCGAAAAGTGGAGCAGTCAAGATTAATGTATCATAAAATTTCTTAAAGCTGAATTTTATTCCACAAATTCTCACAGTAAGTAGATAGTCACAGTAGATGACAAAGAAGTTCCAGTAAAAAGTTCACAAGGAGAAAATCTTCAGACAATTTTACCTTGTCCTCGTAACACAGAGAAATCCTACGGATTACAAGCCCGATCAAACTTTAATCCACAAAAGAACTCCACCAAGCAACGGTGCGGCAGAAATCTTTAACAAGATTGTAAATATTTTGAAATATTCTTTGTCGTATATTTTACACACAGATCTAGGAGTTTCTAAAGAAAACATGGGCTATATAAAAGAACTTTGTGGGAAAGTATGACTGATAGAGCACGTATGGGACAATGATAGCTTTTTCATCTTGCTTAGTGTCTACAAGAGTTATTGTTAGAATAGTTATGAAGCGGTGAAAAGAATAATAGTCATAAGTCAGTAAAATTACTGTTAGTAGCGGGCAAAATCAAAATTCATTTATTCAAAATAGGCTGAGAATCAGCACTTTTCGAACGTAAAAATTACATAAGATGGTCCCCCAAAAACGCACGCCCTTCACCACTTCCTTGTGTTTTAGCTGGGAAGAAGAAGTGGCGCAACAAGCTCTCCAGCAGCACAGGTATGTTCAGTTAGAAAAAAATTAATATTTTATACACTAGTACGCAAAATCAGCCATATCATTTACCTTACGCAACAACGATAGCCGAATGCATGTCCTGTTTGCGCCAAACGAAGGAGGTGTTACCACCGCTGCGCTGGTGCACTTCTCTTTAGAACCTTCCTAATCTAATATAATAATTAAAATAAGAAGCAGTACAGCACAATAATCCGTTGTCGTTTCAACGTAAATAACTGCATTTCTGACATCAATTCCAATGATGTCACGCTACCCGCCGGACCGGAGGCTAAAAATGGCAGTAGTCTTGTTTGTGAGGGCTAAGGACGAAGGCCGAATTTCAATTTGGACGTACAGACACAGTTGAATGGGCTCGCCGAACCGACGGCCGTTGTCATGCAAATGTGGCACCGCAATGTTTATAGCCAGCCAGTTAGTACGTAACGACTTTATTCAAATTTTGAATTTGGAATGGAATTGGAAATATGGTGTCGATATTGTTTTATTTTACTGGCAAAAGCATGCTAGTGCCTAGGCTATAGTTCTACAGGACCTAACACTAACACAGACTATATAAGACTAAACATAGTTAAGTATAAAATGGAATATAATTTTACAAGACACTGATTCAATCTTCTCTGAAAAACATTTTCGAAAATTATAAACAAAAGTACAACCTAACTCAATTTGTTACTGGCTTATGAACTAAATAGCGAACAACGTATAATTATGACCAATACCGCAGGTAGATACGCGACTTTAATTAGGTACATACTACTTTCTCTTTCACTTTTAGGTAAATATAAAAACAATGTAAGTAGAGATGTGGATTAGTCGAGTACCTAATCATTTCGATTATTTTTGATCAATCAATGTTTTTAATGTTCAACATTTGTTATAAAAACATTTTTATGATAGCTGATTAGCTGTCTAGGTCAATAATTTATTTCTATTTTTAGTATAAATGCAAATGGAATTGAGGATATTTGATAAGCAGACCTCTATTAATCGCTCATGAAGATAAAATAAACACGTTATAAGGACGCCCCAAAACTGTAAAGCATTGATGTGAAATTACATTAGATAATAAAATTACGCACATCTTTTGTTAATTATTTTTTTATTATAAAAAGCCGTCATGTGTCATGGCTACTTATCTCCGCTGTTCTGTAGAAAGACTGCACTTCACTAGTTAACACCTCTTGAGGAGCGTAAACACTTGAAGAGTGTGTCAATAAATGAGTAGGTAGGGCTAGAACCTATAGTAAATGAGTGACGATAAAGTTAATTTGGAGTTCATGACTCAATTTATCACGTAACTATCGACAGGCCCCTGCTTTGCACGGTTTTTACGACATGACAAAATATCCAGATTTCTTTATTATTTGTAAGTTTTGTATTAATTTATTGATTACCTATACAAATCTTCAGGAATAAATTCTCTAAATAATGATGAAAACATCATCAAAATTCGTTGCGAAGTGTAGAAGATCAACGCGGTCACTTATACAGACACAAAAAGCGACTTTATTTTATAATAATTTTGTATAGAGATCGTCGGTTTTTAATCGTTCTATGAAACGGCACAGAAGACAAGGTCCAAAGAAAATTGGTGAAAAGCGGTAGGTACAGTCATGGAAGAAGCGTCCAATGAACCTTTAAGTTAAAAAAATTTGTAGACTTTGATGATCTCAGACGTCTAAACGTCTGCCAAATTTCACCATGATTATATTCTCCTCAGACTTTACATAACAAACATACATAAAGAAATCATAACTGTCTACAATTCTCATTACAATTAAGTAGGTACATAGCAACCTAAACAAACTCAACACACAAAACACGCTGTTATTTTATAACAAGTCAGTTATTAATAACCAAAGCTACAATTCACAGAGTCAACAACCGCCATTTTGCGAGGGAAAATTGGAAATAAATGCTTTATATAATCTGTGGAAGGTTGCGATCACGCCCGCGCCCACGGCCTGTCTAGTATAAACCATGCTTTAGAACTAAGAGCTACAATCATGAATGATTCATCAACGTATATTAGCTAATAATAAACTTAGGCCGGGAGATAGGAAGGGGAATTAATATCCACCTTTTGTTATGCTTTTGTGATATTGTTTTCAATAGACGTAATGTTGGAGCTTGTTAAGATGCTGTTAATGATGAATTGTATAAATGAAGCCTTTATAAAGGCTATTAAATGACTTAGGACGAATTTCACCAATGAAACTCTTGATCGCAGTTTAGACGAGCTGAACGCGTTCAGTTTCTTTGGTAAATCCAAGGAAAGTTTTCGTATATCTCTTCTAATGACAAATAGTCCGAAATTTGGATACTTTCGTATTCTACTAGTTAAGACAAAACATTTAAAATTAGTGCTGATGGTAAATTATTAAAAATCTTTTGCATTGGTCTATCTTGTAGACCCCTGTATAAAAAAATAACCATGTTGTCTGCAATTAAATTATATGCCTACTTGTTTGTAAGTTGATTATGGACCAACTGTGCAAATTACCAATATCAAGCTTGGTCAAGGACCACAAGGGTTACATTAGCGCCCAAAGCGGTGATAGCGTTAAAAACCCGTTCATTCCAATTTAGGGTTAGGTAACTGCCATGCGAATATTATTTGACCTACTATGGTAGCAATTTATAACAATTAGTAATTTAGAACAGTTTAGTAACAGCGTTTTTACTCTACTTAGCTTTGAATACTGGAAATGGGATTTTCCACATCCACCACATGCATTTACCAAAAATGCTGTTAGTCGTAACAGCATTTTAGTAAATTCACTGTCATGTCCTTACGAATCGAAGACAAAGACTTTATGTAAGCGTAAAATCGTATAGGTAAATAGCAGTCAAAGAAAATACAACAATTTAATTAAGGAACAAGGAGCTCATATGGCCCCTTGACCCAAAATAATAATCGATTTATTGTACGATGATGTATAATTTTAAAATTAAAGCACGTATAAAATAATAACTCCACTCATATCATTGGGTAGTGAAATAGGTGCTTACCACCCAAAATGTTCAGACTTTCTACATGATTGAGCACAAAAAAAGTCTGCCTCTGAGTCTAGAATACAATTTAGTAATGGCAGAGATTGGCAGTCAACAACACTGTAGGCTGTAAAAGTTTATTGTTGGAATATTAATACTGTTTTCGCATGTTGATTAATGAACGAAAGAATAAAGAATAATTTAGTACGGCTGCTTGTTGTTTTCAGCCAGTCATAACATTTAACAATACAAGTTATGATAATGACGATGCTAATTGTCGGGTTGATATCTTCGATTATCGATTTGATAATCGATACAATCTTAATCCGATTAAAATATGTTTGGTATCGAGAAATTATGTGCCTCGCACCGGCTTCTATAACTAACGACTACTATAGTTGCTATTAACAACATACCAATTGGTTTTTTCTACATGTGTATTCATGTCCGGCAGTATTTTGGTTGATATGATGATGATCTCGTTTTGCATAAGTAAATAAGCTGTTGGTAAAACTAGGAGCTGTACTCATTGGTGCCTCTATAGGCACCAATGACAATGCAGAACAGCCCCTATTATCATAAATAACCTTGTATGTAGCGTTATTGCTACAAAGTTATTTTGACGCGTGGGTAAAATCGGAACTAACGCCGCCAGCTTGTTTTTTAAATGTGACTTTTCACAAATTTCAACAATTTAGTGCACAAATGTTTACCAATAGCCCCCCCAGTCATTGCCATTCGAGGAGCGCAAAAAGATCCTTGAACCAGTGTAAATCATTTTATATTATAATTTTGACAGCGATGGCTCTCGTCAAATTGGAAACGTCATCGTTACTCATCCCGTACCGAGTTTTTTTTTAATATCTCAAAGCAATTTCTTCGAACATGTTGTATTAAATTACTTATCCATGATACTAAAATAGCCTGAAATAATTAGCGCTGTAACCTAGGTACTAAACCGCGCCATTATTTTGTATCATACACCGAGGTCAATGACCCAACGCGGGTGTTAGATACGCGGTACTGAAAAGCATCATGTATTCATGATTTAATATTATTTGTGTAATAATAGTTTTATTATGGCGGGCGTTTATGTTTTCAATGTAAAATTCAAGTGAAACAAAGAAGACAAAAGTGGATTAAGAACAATTACAAATGTTTGTTAAAGTCTGTCCTTAGAGGTGACATTAAAAAAATAAAGGCTTTCGTTGCAAACTCTTACTTTTAGATTGTAAGTAAATAGGATCGTACGAAGATATTTTTTCTGAACAGAGTAAAATTTAATCTACCATAGACGCCACAAAAAGAACAATAAACATGGACAATGGACGTTTGCATTGTTGTGTTCCGGCAGTTAGAGATAAGATAGCCAGTTCCTCTGTGGTAGAGGATTCCGGGTGAAGCTCGCTTCCACCTTCGGCCTGATCATCACTTTCCATCAGGTGAGATTCTGGCCAAGAGCTTCCCCGTTGTGGATAAAAAAAAAAAAAAAAAAAAACGTTTCATTTATCGCTAAAAATCGCGCAATCTCATTTTGTTAACAAACAACATATAAAATGAACTTTCTCACATTTTACACATAAACATTTAGCAATTACTGGAAGAGCTCGTGGCTAAGTAATATAACACCCGCAACGGTACATCCATCAGGTTAAGCTACGCTTGACGGGGTTTATCCGTAGATGGGTGACATCTTTACATCTTTAATTTGACAGTCATTACAAGTCGTAGACCCCGAAAGTCTGAAACCAGTCTCACCAAGGGGTATCGTATTACCCATTTAATGGGTTGTGGAGGTCAGATAGGCAGTCCGGTTAGACTGGAAGCTGATCCTAACATAGTTGGGAAAATGCTGTCTGTGCTAGTTGCTGTCAATTTACTACATAGGTAAGTAGTGTAAAATTGTTTAAAAAACACCGGACAAACTCGGAATGTTTTTCAATTCGCGGTAGAAAAGCTAAGTAACTACATGTGTGTCTCCCAACGAGCTCAACAAAAAATTACGCTTTACTAAGGCAGGTACAGCCTCTTCAAAATAGTTGTTCAATCAATGGGCAAGCAATAAAAGTCGCAAGAAATATAGGATTTAAACTTAATAAAACTTAGACTACAAGATGCTTGTAATGCTTAGGAAAGCGATTCTGTCATATTATAACGGCCCATTAAAATCTGTCATTTTCACCACTATTTGACATTAAGGTGTTAAAAATGCTCTTTATTTGGAAAATAATTATTGTGTGACCGTTCACGGCTTTTTACAGAAATCAAAGCTTTAGAACAATCAAATAGATTTGATGACAAGAAATGTCAAGATACGGTTAGATTACGGAATTTTATAACCAATCATTAATCATTCAAAATGGAGGAACAAATTGAAATTGATTGATGGAATTTTCTAATAAAACGCAATAAAAATACCAGTCGTTTATATCAATCGACATTATTAATGATGAGAGTTATTCTTTATGAGTTTCATATCAAGTTTCATATCTTGAGAGAGGCCGTCATATAATTTAGCGGTCATCTCAAAGCATTCCTTTAATTTTACATGTTCATCGATGGACTGAGGCGCTACTTCTGTTGTGGACAACACTAAACTTAGTCTATTGTTATATTTTTTACAGATAAAAAACAAGAAACAGACAAAAAGTAGAGCTGTCAAAATAAATTAAACTGACTCATAAGGGCTGATGTTGCCAACGTCATATAACCTACCGGACAACAAAAATGACATCTGTCAGTTATTGTATGGAAAAAATGATAACAAATTCAAAAATAATCCGCGGATAAAAATATCTGGCTTTGGAAACATCAGCCCAAAGGTGTGTGGTTAGTTAGTTGACCATAGAAGTTTAGACAAAACATCAGAAAATTCTGCCCAAAAACACGCAGAAGTATTGTATGTTTTGTTTTCCTTATGCTGCTGTATAAGTGTATAATGATAGCAATATTTCTATAATTAGTTGGTGAACTAACAGAACATGCCACAGTCGTCGTCGTCATGTCTGCAGGCGCCTTTACCAAAGATATGTACATGACACATTATGACATAGTACAGGATAAATCAGCGTTGTTATTAATTAGTGCAATAATGTGTGCATACTGGGGAACGATAACGTTAGGACAAGGAAAAAACAAAGGCTAACAAGGTCGCCTGTAAAACTGGTGATAATTTGCTTGTAAAGGTAACGGTGGAATTATGCTGGATGAGAGAAGCATAGGGGCCTAAGTCTACTAATTTATAAACGTCACAATGGTC
The DNA here is from genome assembly GCA_914767815.1 of Eupsilia transversa. Classification (NCBI taxonomy): domain Eukaryota; kingdom Metazoa; phylum Arthropoda; class Insecta; order Lepidoptera; family Noctuidae; genus Eupsilia; species Eupsilia transversa. The sequence continues at coordinate 6,658,536 of OU611894.1, read as the reverse complement.
TCCCAATGGTGAGTTTTTGACAGATTTGCCATACAAAAACTGTCAAAAACTCACCATTGAGAGATCATTGTAACGTTTATAAATTAGTAGACTTAGGCCCCAGGATGGTCGATGTGGCGACGCTTGGGGTATTCTTATGTCCAGCTGTGGATATCTGACGGCTGGCATAATGATATTATGATGAATGTATTTAACTAAATAGGTAGGAGTTAGTAGGTACTGCGTCCTCGGAAAATTATGGCAACTTTTGTTTTTTTGGATTTTTCTTTTTCCAGGAATCAAAGACTTCTTTCTGACGTCTCTATGGTTAACAGTCACCTCCATTATCTTGGAATTAATTAGTGATATATACAATCAAAATTAACTGCTGTAGTAAGATACGATCATTTTCATGATACTTAAAATGCATGGTGTTGGACCGCTTTACCCATTTTTCCTTACAAAATAACTGCTAATGCGAAACAATTTTAATACAGTTTAGATACGCTTAAAATAGCCTTATAAAGACGCCTACGCAGCAACAGCCTCTATGGTTAGGTTCAGAACAAAACGCTGGATAATTGGAATCCCTTATCATAGCCGCCATATTGTTTCCGTTTATAACATCGCAAAAAATATGCAGCAAATTAATGCTGAAGTTTTTTCCGTTGCTTTGGCCGATCTCCAAAATACAATTTGGAAAAATAATGATCATCCAAAATGCCTTGACATTAACCTGGGTAACTACAACACCGTTTTCCTGATATTAACCACGTACACCTAAGTTACACTTATGCCTTTAATAATGCTAATAATAAATCTGTTCTAAGCCATAATTCACAACCTCATTACAATACAATACCTGTCGGGGATTCATTATTTTAAAAACAGTTGAGCATCTGAAAAGATTCAAAGTTAAAAGCTTACAAAAGCTTACAAGCCAGTTTGCCGAAACATCGAAAGTAAACATCGGATCATCCTTCGACAAACAAGTAATTAATTAGTAAAAATAAACCGCAGACCGAACCCCTCTAGTACAAACTAATCACTTTAAACATCGATCCAGTTAAACAAACGTTTCCAAAGACAACGTTCTACAACGAAAAAACCGATCCAAGTTTTATGAAAAACGGTTTTAGAAATACACGGGTTTTTTTATTTTTATTGCCAATAGGATCCTGGGAACTTGGCCAAAAATATTTTATTCGCACGTATTTCTAGTGTAACTCTTTTTCTCTTCAAAAACTGTTGTAAAATCTACCAGAAATAAAAGCTCAGTAAACGAGGAAATGTAAGCTATTGTAGAAAATTAATTGAAAAGTTAAACAAACCAATGCGAAAAACTTTGAATTTCCGTCACACACTCACTAAACTATGCACTAACTTCGTTAAATGCGACATACAAAAATTCAGCACTTTATACACTGTTATATTTTCATATTATTTTTTGAAAACACTGGGTTTCCCGCACGAATGCCGAAACCTTCGGCGAACGTTCGTCATACGAAACCTACCGCAACGCGACGCCTGTTATCGAACGAATGTTCCCGAATGAGGGGATGCAGTGACGCGGGCGGTGGTGCCGGCGACCGGCGTGGCACTGCGGCGAGCAACCGGCCGCGTGGAGCCCGCACCGCTCCGATACCTTACGACCTAACTCCCGGCACAGGCACGCGAAAACACCCTAAAAACAAGGCCGCAAGGACGTGTCTCGCATGACATTCACAGAGAACACCAATCGATGCTCCTGGAACAGGACAACAGATCTTTCCGCCTCCGCTTCTGACGTGACCAAAACGGCCAATGCGAAAATTTTCGACAATTTTACCGACAACAACACCCGCGCGAGACGTTTGCGAAATGAAGCGTAATTTTAATAAGCAAATCGACATATTGAAAGGCATCAGCATCTCGGATTTCATTAGGCAATCGTATAAAACTTGGATACTTTAGCGGCACATGTGCAATAAACAGGCAATAAACGCTAAAAATATGGAATCCTTTTACCATAATTTCCTCTTTTTAAATTGTATGCGTTTGGTGCGCTAAAATGTTACAAAGTGGACACGATTTTTTATGCACAATAAAATGCGGGCCACTCCAAAGTGCACTTCAAAATAACTTAAAAAAACGGACAACATTGTTTACAAGGCAGGAAATGGAACCGAATAATATGTTGGCGACGAAGTGGAAATAAAGGTAAAATCGGAATGGGTGTAGATCAGTTAACCGCAAGGATATGAGTACACCCACTACTTGAGCCCACGCTACCACACCTGGATCAGTTGCATAATAAAACTGACAGCTTAAACTGAGTCAATTCCCCCTGACTTCTTCAGGTCAAAATTACAATGCCACTTTTTTAATTGCATTGACTAGGTAAAACTTTTTCATTTATTTTTTATCATAATATAGGGGGCTCCATATAATAAAAAAAAAAATTATGCAAAAGTTTAAAGTGCTCAGTAGAGCTCATCATGGGTATTTCAACCTTAACAATTATCGTAAAATTCATTTTTATTCATCAGTAAAGCCCTAAGCGCTTATTCCAAGTAATTCCAATATAAATGGCTAGGCTGTTAACTGAAAGGATAATAAGCTGGTTGGCTGCGACATATAGATCAGCTGCTACTAATGCTTTGGTTTAAGATTCTTTAAAAATCATATCATTATCAGCTGGCAGAACATCCATAACAGTTAATTCCGATAACTTTCTAACCACCCAATTACCGACTTGATCGAACCTCATGTATACTATCCATTTATTTGTGCCTACATACGTTCCGTATCGTCGGCGGATCGGAACGATCTTGTTTCAATATCAAACACGAGACGGCTCGTATTACTGACAACACATCCTATATGTTTGCAAAACATTTCACATTTGACGGGGAAACGATCTACATGAAGCGTGCATATATTTTATATGCATTTCGTAATGTTGAGTGGAGTAGGCGTGGAGTAAGGCATAAAAATAAGACTAGAAATATGCAATCGTAACTGTATTATCAATATCAGAGATAGCTGGGTATGTACTAGGTAACGATGAGTTTGTTTCTTACAGATCTACTAGAAAAAGAATGAATATAAAACTTATTCATACTTGACTATAGTGGACGATAGTTGACTTTAGATTCCCTCTGGATGAGATTTTTGTTGAGTCTATTTGTCTCTGGAATTCTTATGTCAGATTAGCTTTCCTAAAAACGCAATGCCCTTAAATAGAAGCTACGGTTGCACTTCGTAAGGAAAAATCTTAATTGAATTATTAGCAGGTGCACTAAACGTCGATAGTAGTTAAAGTTCTTTATAACCTTCTAAAAGTATGAAATATAAAACGCTGATAAATTTCAAATAAGAATGGGTAGCATTTACATCATAATACCAACAACCAGGTCCACATAACTTCCATAAAATTCATCTTGTTTACAACAAACCATGTTTTCGCAAAATTGGATTCCGAGAACGCATTAACCGCGATAGTAAATTAGTGCGGCATTTAAACTGTGTCGTCTGGATTTGCACAAAGCGTTTGACTCGTCGTGCCTTGGTGAAAGAAGTGACCTGTTCCGCTCTGTGCCTCCGTGCCGTGGGAATGGTAGACCAAACTAATGCTAAAGGAGGTTTTGCACTGGCAGAACTAGGGAGATTTTTTTTCATGGAAAAAGCTAATTGTAAGAAAGGGGTTGGTGAAAAATAATCGTATGAAACCCAGCTTCATTATTGGATGATATTCGCAAGAGAATAAGAGTCGTGGGTACTCGAATAAATGATATCCGTGCAGCTGTTTATACACCATAAGACGAGGTTTCGATAATAAATCCCGTTCTATATGAGCATATAAATGATATTATCTATTTTGATAGAATGTGCAATGGAACATGGAACTAACGTTGTAGAATATCAGCGGTTGAGTCCACATGAATGCAATTAACTCCTTGACGCCTAGAATCCCATCCGACACTGACGTGCATCAAGCAGATAAATCGATTTGTGTCAACACATTTCTTGCGTATAACATCAGTTTGATTAACACCAAGTTCTTGAACAAGTCAATGCTTGATTACAATTTTCTTGCGCTGTCTAATCACACCGGCTTATGTGCATCCTCCTTAACACACGTCATTATTTTTAACATTGCATTGTGCACTTTAAAATGAGGCAATTAAGTTTTATTTTGCTGTACTTATTATGCATGTAGTGGCGTATTGTTCGAACGATAACGCCCGTCAGCTGTTACCCATTATGTTTTAATAAGTAGATTAGGTATACGGTAACCACGGTTAGATTCTGATGGAAGTTTATTTTACAAATACAGTTATATCCACCTGGCGAGATTTTAATATAATTATGCTCTTTATTTTTTTGAATTCCCTTTTCTGTATACCTCTGGTTAAAGTATCGACAATCCAACTACAGCTTCCAATGTATAATTGGACTGATCAGAAGGATTTAGTTATGGCTTTAAGACTTCGTTCTGGTCACATTCCATCAAAAAAGTTTGGTTTTCTGATGAAAAAGGTTACATCACCTAACTGTGAAGAATGTGGAGAACCTACTCGAAGATGTGCAACATAATTATGTTGACGGAGTGTGTGCGAAATGAAGCTTTACGATTTAATTTACTTGCTTCAACAAACAAGTACGACATTTGAGAGTGCAATGCTATCCTGGCTTGTCTTTTATCGGAACAAGTTAGGATATTGTACAAACTGGCATTTTTTGTTTTTAAGTAGTAATAACAGTAATTTTGCTGATGTTACAGGGTGACATTAACGATCAGCGATAAAGCCATTAAAATAAAGAAAAAAAAAACTTATTAGAATTCAGCTTGAAATCCGTCACTCCATCTACGGAAATAAATGGAACCAACCTGAGATGATTGAAAATAAACCATATCAGGAGGAACCACTACGATTTTTTTTCCTACTACGCTTTAGTTGATTACCATATACATCATCAACATAATAACCAACTGAAAATATCCACAACTAATTCAGGCCACATTCAACAGATTATCACACACTACTAAAATCGACCACATGGCAGCATTATACTAAGTGCCACATAATGCTAAGCACAGCTGCACTACCGAGTCTCATAACTGCCACCATCCATCTTTTTCTACTTCGCACACCTCTTTAACGGCTTATAATAATATGAACATTATTCCAGGCAAAGAAAATGCAATTATGCTAAGCTGGCAGTGTCAGACATCGTGGGGTTGGGTAATAAACTTAGTTAGATTAGTCTTGAGGAAGCCAGCTCGGATGAATGCCATAGGTAAGGCGAAAAACCGGATTGAGAGAATGTTTAACGAACGAAAGTTCAGCGATAATTTGGAATATTTCACACAGCTAAAACATATAAATTTGCAAAATATGGGTGTTACTGTGCACCTGAAATGTTCATGTGCATCTGGACTGAGGGCCACTAACGGGGATGGCCTCGTTATTAGGCATCATGTTATGTGATATTATACGTATTGCGATTACATAGGTCCCATGTAATATGGGGCGAGCCTTTTGCCATCAACCGGGCACAAATCCAGACTCCGGGCTGCTACTGAGAAATTCCAGATAGAAAAACCCAATAACATCACTAGACCAACGACGCATTATTGTGATTATTTAGATTCAAAACCAATTTCTTAAATCTAATCGATTGCCTACAGAAAGAGTCATTTCTCGTCTGTCATAAGTTTCTCATCCCTAAGCAATGCAGTTATCTTATAATACGGTAGTGGTAATGACAACTCATTACGGTGGTGAATGGCAAGAAGTGGTCACAAATCTACCACAACCGCTACATTTACCGCTGCATCTTATGATGAATAATGAGTAAAGATCTCAGATTGTAGAAAGATGGTGGATGCGCTGCGGAAACATGGGTGTGTTATTATAGCACAAGAATCTAAATACTTTATAAGTGTTGCACAATGAATTTGTAATACTGGAAAAATTGTTCTGAACTTGATTAATATGGGTTAAAATTCTTCCAGGGGACATCTCTCAATCAACCAATAAAATTGCAAAGCAAGCTGTTACTAGGTCAAAGAGAGGCTAGGAACTGTTTCTATGATTGATCATTGACACAAATTATATTGTTCAAAGATGAAGACTATCTTGGTGGAGGCATATGTCTAAAAGTAAGCAAAATCTGGGCGAAAGCCACTGCCTATGCCTATAGATAGTGCCATTCTTGAAGACGCGCCCCACTCTTCTTCGTAATGGCTTACAGTACAGCTTACAGTATAGTACTTATACAATATAGTACTTAGGCTTAAGGAAGAAGAATGGGCGAGTCTTCGTTGATGGCCCTATCTATAGCAACGGACGTAATTACCTAATATAATGATGATTATGTCAAGACTATTTTTTTTTTAATCATAAGCCTATGTTGTCCCTCTGCAGGACAAAGGCCTCCCTTCCCTCTTTCCACTTTTCCCGATCTACTGCGATTGCGGAGACTATTAGGTACTTCTTATAATGTAACTAACAACATATCTCCTTTGTGTCTGTTATCAACGGTATTTAATTTCTTGGGACTTGGGTACCTACTAATAAACAAAAAGCCGTGTGAATCGCTGCCGAGGATTCACCATTGTGTATTGTAACTATAATTAAAGTGATTAACTTTAATAACATCGTCGCACAGTCGATGAGTATGTGGTATGAGGTCACCAGCATTGTGCCCGCTTGTCATATTGATGAACAAAGTGAAAAACTCTGGAGGTGCAGTTATTTTCCGTGTACATTTGATGAGAAAGGGCTGATAGAGAAGAAACTGTCATGAGAAGGTTTGGCCCTGCATCTAGCTCAAATCCTACTCAAAAAACTAGACAGATTTAAAGACCTAGACGTGAAAGGAAGATCATGGGAGCCAAAATGGTGAAATATGCTTTACTGTACAAAAAGTTTCAGCCATTCTTAGCTTGATTTTCGGACCAAAGAAGAAACGTGTACCTACTTTCCAACTTAGCTCCTCAAAAATTAAACCGAATCTTTAAAATTATGTTATAAAGGGTTGTTTTAACATTTTCAAAGTTTTCACAACTTCGCAGCGCATATTGTAGCAGGCGCTGGGCCATTCTCAGAAGCTTTCGAGGAGCTTCCGGGCGTCCGTAGTCGTACAATAGTTTTACGTAGGTTTTCTGACGAAAAAAGTTTAATTGTAAGCCCACAATTTGGAAGTGTGCCAATAAATGCGAATTGGCTTGCCGCATACCACATTAGGACTAATAATTAACGGCAACCGCGATTCGAAGTGTTTGGGCATATCAAAACTTTTGCCTATCCTGACAAAGATTTTTGAATTTGTCAAATAACAATAGTAAACTGCAACAAGAATCTTTTGGCGCTCAAATGACGTTGACAGGGGGGCGCTATAGGTAAAAAATAGAAAAAAAATTGCAATTGTTTTGTGAAATGTATTGAAAATACAAAATGGCGGCGTTAGTTCCGATTTTGTTTGCGCGCCAAAAGAACCTTATAGCGTTATTGTAAGGTTTTAAATGGAACAATAATCGGTAAATCTGTCACACCCATTTATGAACTTCTTCTAGTTCGCGTTCAATTAACACTTTTTGCCTTATAGTTTTACTTTTACAGAACGAGGAAGGTCGACAAATTCACATACAGAGTCATGATCACGGACATTTAAGTCCCGCGCTGGAATTTTGCAGCATGACACTACTACATGATACTTCACCAAAAAGAGAATGACGGCTACACTCTTCTACTATTGCGTAAGCATCTGGCATTGTATTTCCGACTCTATTTAAATACAATTACTGCCAATTTCGAAGCGAGTCGGTCTTGAAAACGCTCTTTTAATAAAAAATCTAGAAATGGCGGGCAAACCAAATTATCTCTTATCTTTTGGACCCAGCATAGGTAAGTGGCCACGTTAATCGGGGCGTCAGATGCATTCCTGAGCTGATTTAAAGTACAGTAGGAGTAAAGTGTACAGGCCCTTGAGACACTAAAAAGTGGGACATGGTCTAGTCTTAAACAGCACTCGCGGTATGTGTGGGATGAATCTGTGAAGCTCCATTTCATCAATAGGCTAAACTCGCAAGAATGAATGCATTCGCTATTTTTATTTTCCTTCACCAGGACTCCTGGACAGATTTAAACGAAATGGCATGGATCTCAAACACGGATACCATACGGTTTTTTATCTGGGTTCATTTAGTAGTTGCCATACTCCGAGTAAAACCGCGGGCAACAACTAGTTTTCAACATACCAAATCCATACTAATATTATAAATGCGAAAGTAACGCAGAACGGATTGCGAAAAATTTTTAGACATTTTTTTTTGTTTACGCCTCATGCAGACCGGCGCGATATCGCGGGCACAACAGGCAGCGCGACCCGTCGCGCCCGCGATTCGTGCGAGTCTGCACGAGCCTTTAAGAGGACGGGATACTTTTTATCCCGGTAGTAAGTTCCTGATCATTGTGATCAGTGATCATTTCCGACTTCCACGCGGGCAAAAATGAAGTCGGAAAAAAGCTAGTACTATTCTACTTGACAGCGTATACTAAATCTGTGCTCATTCAGAATTAAATGGACGACTGACAATCGTCGGGCTATTAAACGTAACATAATTTGATGTACCCGCTGACCTGTGCAATCTGGAGACCTTCACAATTATAGACCGTTTAGTAGTCTGTTATTATTAATTTTAGACTGCTATAATGATAGTGTTCTAGTTGTATAGAAACTAGAATATAATTCTTTGTAGCTATTACGAGATTTATTGCTGGAAATGATTAAGTTTGTCGTTGAAAAAACTGTGTTGCTAAGGCGAGACACAGCTTTGTAAAACTTTACCATTTATTTATGTGTTACTGTTTTGGGGTTCGTCAGGGAATAAAATGCATACTTAATTAATTAAAATACTGGTAGTGCATCCGGTTAGACTGGAAGCCGACCCCCCCATAGTAGGGAAAAGGCTAGGCAGATTGATTGACTATCTTGTATTATTATACCGGATTATCTAAATCAATATCCGGGTCGCCAATTTTTTTAAATTAAATGAAATGAAAATTTATTTGCCAGAATATAGCTATGTTTTTTTCTCCTTTTATCTGCAATCGGCTTTCTACCCCTACTCCGATGAGGTCTTCATGTGAGATCGTATCCATTTCAGATAGAAAGATAAAAATCTGCAGGATCCCGTCCGAAAATCTGCAGTACAATGAAACCCCAAAAAATGATCACCCAGCCCGCATTTATCATTCATCACATAGCGCAATCTAAACGGGGTGACACATTGTTTAATAACGGTAATCCGAGCGGATCGAATCTGTGACGAATCGATCGACGCGGTATAGAGAACTGCGTGACTTATGTGTCCACATCAGCTGCTGTAATCGAGATAATATAATAAAAGAATAATGTTTATACCATTCCCCCTCTAAAAAGCTTATTTTATTCACGCAAAACAGTGAATAAAAAGCACTTTTAATCACTGTTTTGTTGTCCTGGTGACCCCCATCTCAATGCTATACAACCTTCTTGCGAACAAATTAATGTGCAATTAAATTAATTTCGACGGCACGGTTGGAGTAGTGGTTAAGCGATTGACTACTGCGCTGCGTGTCGCGGGTTCGATTCCCGCACGGAACAAATATTTGTATGACCTACATGTAGTTGTTCCGGGTCTGGCTGTTTGTGTATGTCAGTTTAAATGTTTGTAAACGCACCCACGATACAGGAGAAATTCCTAGTGCGGGGTAAAGTTAAAAAAAAAAAAAAAAACTTCATATAATATGCCTATTTTCGCTTAAATCTTTCTTTTTCTCGTAGTCATGGTATAAAGTATAGTATGCAACTCTTGAATAAAACGGATTTATATCGAGGGCCACGAATCACTCGCGTCGCTCAGGATTCTAACACTTGAATCACTCGCTATGCTCGTGATTCAATCATCATGAATCACTCCCTCCGGTCGTGATTCAGTCGTTAGAATCCTTCACTTGGTCGTGATTCATCTATGGCCCTCGCTTTAAATCCGTCCTTTATTCACTAGTTGCATAATATACTATTATACCATTCCACCTCAAAAAAGCTTATTTTATTCACGCAAAACAGTGAATAAAAAGCACTTTTAATCACTGTTTTGGTGTTTGAATTTAGAACACACTAATATATTCAACATCCATCTCAATGCTATACAACCTCCTTGCAAAAAAAATTATGTGCATTTAAATTAATTTCGACGGCACGATTGGTGTAGTGGTTAAGCGATTGACTACTGCGCTGCGTGTCGCGGGTTCGATTCCCGCACGGAACAAATATTAAATATTGTATGAGCTACATGTAGTTGTTCCGGGTCTGGCTGTTTGTGTATGTCAGTTTAAATGTTTGTAAACGCAAACACGATACAGGACAAATTCCTAGAGTGGGTCAAAGTTAAAAAAAAAAAACTTTTTTTTTCTTCATTGAATATCTATTTTCGCTTAAATATTTCTTTTTCTCGTAGTCATGGTATAAAGTATAGTATGCAACTCTTGTGTTGCGTATGGAAATACTTTTTAATAATAAAAGATGTTCGAAGCCCGCGCGAGCGCGCTGTAAACGGCACCGCGCCTCCGCAGTCCGCGTCCCGCCACCATACAGTGCGCACGCCTACCGCGCGCTCCCGCGACTCACGAGCAGAACTAGATTTTAACTGTTTCATTTTCTAACTGAATCACGTACTGCGTGTGTGCGCAACATTAAGTGGTCCTTCTTGCCGGATTTTGAATCTCGGCCACGTGATTTAGTCGGCAAAAAACCTGTGTGCAGGGATGTCGCTGCTTCGCACACCCCCAAAGGGTGTTATAACACGTAAACGTGCCACGGAGCAGCTGACTAATAAAAGTGAACAGTTAATGGTAAAATCGGTGAAAAGTGACAAAACCGCGTGTTCGTCGGCGGCGGCCCTCAAAAGGCTAGAGTATGAAGCGGCTCAACTGCAAGCAAAAATCGACCTCGATTTAGCACAAAAAAGTGCACAAATTCAGAAGGACTTGGTCTCGAAAAAACTAGAAGTCGATATAGCAGACTTACAAGAAGAAGAACGCGGGCGACAGCATCGACCAGTTGACGGAAGCGTTGCACCAAGTACTTACTAGAAGTAACGTTCGCGATAATAACAGAGAACTCCTTGCGCGCCTAGCAACATCAAAAGATTTACCGGTGTTCGACGGTGACCCTATGCAGTGGCTGCAGTTCAAGGAGTCATATAAAGAGTCGTCAAACATATGCAGTTATAGCGATGCAGAAAACATTTGGCGGTTACGAAAGTGTCTACGTGGTGACGCACAAGAAGCCGTGTCATCGCTCCTCATCGGCAACACCTCACCGCAAGCTATAATTGACACCTTAGAATTACGATTCGGCAGACCCGAGTGTATAATTAATAAAATATTCACTCAACTCAAGAAAATTCACCCACTTCCGACTGCATACCACACGGAGATCGTGAATTTCTCGATAAAAGTTAAAAACTACGTCACAGCTGTTAAAGCTATTAAGTTGCAGGAATACCTACAAAGTCCGGAAACGACGTCAATAATACTTTCGAAGTTACCGCCCGCCCTTATCAATAAGTGGGCCGAGTATACCTACGAGAGACAAGATGTCTCTATACCTAAACTAGAAATACTATCGGAGTTTTTATATAGAGAAGCAACTATTGTCGCAACCTCAGGTGTGAGTTTCATTCATAGTCAGAACGACGTGAGAAAGAAATACGAGCAAAATAATATAAAAACTCATTCAGTGTTTGCGTGCACTACTACCGATACTAAATGTATGTTTTGTCGTGCCTCTCCGACGCACGCTTTAGACAAGTGCGGCAAGTTCAAACGCGCCATGAGACGCGATCGATGGCAATTCATACGTGCTAAACATCTGTGCTTCAAATGCTTGAGCGCACGGCATGATGAACCCGCCGCGTGCAGCGCTCCTGACTGCAGCGAGTGTGGACATCCACATCATCATCTCCTTCACTGGACGAAGCCTACTGCGCCTATGGCACCCGCAGCCGCGCGACCGGCGGCGCCGGCGGCAGCGACCGCTGCGTGCCCGGTGGCGCCGGCAGCGACCGCTGCGCGACCAGAGACGGCGCACGCAGCCTGCGTGCACCCATCGACGCCCGACGAGGCGCGCCGCGATACCGTCGCGCACGCCCACACGAGTGCACCCACTAGTGTTAGTGAATCGTTAGTGCCTAAAGTGTTGTTAAAAATAGTGCCGGTAACCGTTCATGGACCTAAAGACAATATCCACACACACGCGTTGCTCGACGACGGTGCCACCGTGACTCTGATATCTGCTGACCTCGCTGATCAGGCGGGACTGCACGGTAAGACAGTCACCATGCGCGCCCGCAGTGCATGGGACTCCGGTGAGCTTGTGTGCCAAACGGAAAACGTAAGTTTTGACATTTCTAATAATACAGGCGATCGTTTTAATTTGTGTGCTCGTAAAATGAAAGAACTTAATTTACCTACTCAACGTTTATCGTGTATGGACTTTAGTTATTATTCGGATTATATAGACTACGACTTGTGCAAATGTGACGCACAACCTAAACTATTAATCGGACAGGATAATTATGATCTAATTGCTCCTATCTTGTGTTTAAAAGGTAATAGGAAAAATGAACCTTATGTTACAAAGACACCGCTAGGGTGGTGTGTACACGGTGTTGTAAATGTAAACAACATTAATATGATGAACATGTCAGCTGATTGTATTGCTAGTGATGACAGCGCGCAACATTGTTGTGATTCTGAGTTGAACGAGTTTGTAAGAAAATCATTTTCGTTAGAGTCAATAGGTATATCAAAACAACCGCGACAGAATGCGGACGAGTTGCGTGCTATCACCATACTAAATAACACATGTGAATTACTTGATAACCAATGGTCTGTAGAATTGCCTTGGAAATATGATAACTTTGTTATGCCTAATTCTTATCAAAATGCCTATAATCGTTTAAAATCAGTCGAGAGAAAAATGTCAGCCGACAACACTTATGCGTCGCGTTACCGGGAACGTATTCAGCATTTATTTTCGAATAATTATGCCAGGAGGCTAAACGAGGGGGAGTCTAGCGACCACATTTGGTACCTTCCTCATTTCGGAGTGGATAACCCCAATAAGAAAAAGTTACGTTTAGTATTCGACGCGGCTGCGAAAACACAGGGATATTCTCTTAATGATTTTTTGTTGACAGGCCCAGACTTGTTGCAGTCTTTATTTGGAATTATGTTTAGGTTTAGAGAAAATCAAATCGGAATTATTGCCGATATTAAAGATATGTTCCTTCGAATTAAAATTAAAGAAAAGGATCAACATACACTTAGGTTTTATTTACCGATGAAGCCACTAAGGACGTTAATACCTACGCTATGACGTCATTAATATTTGGCGCGAACTGCTCGCCTTTTATCGCGCAACATATTAAAAATAAAAATGCCTTACATTTTAAGGATACCTATCCGACAGCTGTCGACGCTATATGTAAGCAACATTACATGGACGACTATATAGATAGTTTACCCGAAGTCGACCTTACAAAACAAATGATAAAGGAAGTCACTTTTATTCACCAGCAGGGTGGATTCGAAATACGAAACTGGGCAAGCAATGTGCCGGATGTTCTGGAAAGCGTACCTAAGGAAGCTTTGAGCGACAGCGTCTGTTGCACTTTCGATAAAACTCAATCGGAAAGGACATTAGGTATATTATGGTACCCCGCTAGCGACGAGCTAGGGTTCGATTTGACCTTGAAGCGTATACCAGTTGATGTTCTAAACTTAAAAAGAAGACCAACAAAACGCGAACTGCTATGTATTGTTATGTCTATTTTTGACATTCATGGGTATCTGGTACCATTCACCATTAAAGGTAAAATAATATTGCGCGAAACCTGGAAGAAAAATTTAAAATGGGATGATCAATTGAATGACGAGTTAAATCATTTATTTCAGAGTTGGATAAGTCAAACTACAAACATAAATAATATTAGGATCCCGCGCTGGTATTTTTGTAATACTGATAAGAGCGCGAGCAACGAAAAACTAGAACTACACGTATTTTGCGATGCGTCGCCGAGCGCTTACGCGACTGTTGCGTACTGGCGCAAAGAAATGAACAACGGACGTATTATTGTAGCGTTTATCGGTAGTAAATGTAAAATTACGCCTACGAAATCGGTCTCTGTACCACGTCTAGAACTACAGGGTGCTCTATTAGGATGTAAATTGGCAAATAATATTAAAAGGGAACATCGTTTAAAACCAAATTCAGTTTATTATTGGACGGATTCTACTACTGTTTTACACTGGATAAGAAATAATTGTAGAACTTATAAAGTTTTTATCGCAAATCGTCTAGGAGAAATTGACGAACTTAGTAAGGCTGACGAGTGGCACTATGTGCCGACTGACGTCAACGTGGCAGATTTAGGTACTAAAAGTACCGACTACGTACTTAGCAGCGACTCATCGTGGTTTACCGGACCGTTATTTTTACATAAATCGCGTTCTTGCTGGCCTCAGGAACCTGAAAATAAAATAAAAATTAATGAGGAAATATTAGAGAAAATAAATATAGTAAATGAAAATAAAAGTGTAAACTACTTACCTGTACCGGAGCCGACGCGCTTCTCCAGTTGGTTGCGATTACTTCGAACTGCTGGAACTGTCTTGCTGTTCATAGATAAATGCAAGAAGATAAAAACAAATGGACATGACCACGTGGCTCGACTCATTGTTAAGTATTATCACATCCGCGCAGGCCACGGATGCAACGAGTTGGTGGTTAATGAACCGCGCCAAAAATGGAAAGAAAAGGGTGCACAATTAAAGATAGGTGACATGGTAGTGACTATTGATCCGAACTCCCCCCGAAATTGCTGGCCTAAAGGTATAGTACAATCCGTGTACCCCGGTGCTGACGGACGCGTAAGGGTTGTCGACGTTAGGACTAAAAATGGCGTACTTAAACGTCCTGCAGCCAGGTTAGGGATATTTTAGATTCTATTTGTTGTATTTTAATTTAATTTAAGTGACCGTTTTGAGTGTCGTGTCGACACTGAGGGGGAGAATGTTGCGTATGGAAATACTTTTTAATAATAAAAGATGTTCGAAGCCCGCGCGAGCGCGCTGTAAACGGCACCGCGCCTCCGCAGTCCGCGTCCCGCCACCATACAGTGCGCACGCCTACCGCGCGCTCCCGCGACTCACGAGCAGAATTGAATTTAACTGTTTCATTTTCTTACTGAATCACGTACTGCGTGTGTGCGCAACATCTTGAATAAAACGGATTTATATCGAGGGCCACGAATCACTCGCGTCGCTCAGGATTCTAACACTTGAATCACTCGCTATGCTCGTGATTCAATCATCATGAATCACTCCCTCCGGTCGTGATTCAGTCGTTAGAATCCTTCACTTGGTCGTGATTCATCTATGGCCCTCGCTTTAAATCCGTCTTTTATTCACTAGTTGCATAATATACTATTTTTTATCTTTATTTTATTTTAGTTTGCTATCAGATAGACGAAATCTAGATTAAGATAAGATAGTACTCTAAACCAATAAGTAACTCCCAAACCAATTCAGAGGTCAAGTCTAGACTTCAAAACAGACCTGCACCATAATTTCGTAACACACGATCGATCAGACAAATTATTCGAACATATGAAGCAATGGATTAGCAATATCCTTCAAAATGCATCAGATTGTGATTTATCGTGTGTTACACAATTAGGGTAGAAGCGGGGCAGAAGAAGGATACAATTCAATAGATACAAGAATTGTATGAACATTTCAAGCAAATAAATGATTTGATTTCTTTTGCGAAAACTTGAGTTTCACCGATAATGGCACTTACGGCTGTGAAGATCATTTTCTTTTTGGTTAGGCAATGTTTCTTTGTTTTGATTGTCTTGATAATTATACTTATTCTTATAATATTTTCAGGTCACATTAAAGATAACAGCTAGCCTGTTTCAAGTTCTGAAAACAGAAATATTGTAAAGCTGATGACTTAATTTTTGTTTGCCCAAACTAGAAGAATAAATCTAACGTATATAATGAGTACGTAAACAACGTTACTAAGGGCAACTACTACCTTATTTTTCTTCTAAAAAAAGACAAAGAAAAAAACTCGTAGGTGAATCTAGAGCGTTTCATACGCTACCACTGATTTCAACCCCTTTCTCCGCAACATTTCTGGAAACAAAACCCAAGTCCTCTCAATCATGGCCTCCTACGTGCTCAAGTAGGAAACTACGAACCTCTTTTTATAGGCCAGAGTAGGTAGGTTAGCAGGCCGGCGCCTAATTACATACGGGTTACGAATGCGAGGCTTCAGGCTAGGCTACACACAGCAAAAAACTAGAGCTATTTGAAACTAGTCTGTTGGATATTGCGAACTGGGATTGTGTTATACATGTAAGTATGTTACTCTGTGGAACTGTGGTGTTTTTGTTGGAATGTGATTTAATTAGAATTTGTAAGGGTAGAAGAGTTTGTAGGTTTTTTTATGGAACGCAGAATGATGTAAGTACTATTGGAGGATTCAACCTTTAGCTCGGGGAGTGACTAAAGCACATATTTAAGTTCATATTTCCCCCCAACTTTTTTTTTTCATATTTAGCGTAAATAGATGTATTTTCTTTCTTAATAAAGTATCCCCAACAGAAACCAGATATGGAATAGGTCATAAGTAAAGACAAACGGTTCTTAGGGCTGATTTGATTAAAGCCAGATATGTTTTATCCGTGGAATAAAATTGACGTCTGAGAGTATTTGTATGGAAAATCTGTCAAATTTTTTATATTTATTCGCCGGATTAGACTTATACTAGGTATAAAAGTTTGGTCGACTTCACCCTTACTCGGCTTTCCTGTAAACTATGGTTTAAAAGATAAACGTAAATTGCCTAAAATCTCAGTTTCGTCATGGACCAGTGAAACTGAGCCAGTATTATGATATAGCATAGAAGATTTAAGTAAATGACAATCGTACGAGTCAACTAGAATAAGATCAGAGGTAATCCCCGTATTTTTAAAAACGTTTGCATTCTAATCTCATCCGCAATCTGTCAAAAATACAATCAATTTACCAACATTTTTGACAAGTTTGACAGATTGCAACTTGGATGTAAACATTTTTTAAATACGAGAATTGGCTCAGAAAGAAATTATAAAAGTCAAGCTACTAATCTAAAAACGTGTTCTAACGAATGATAACACTAGCTAGGAATAACTATGAATTCATCTCTGAGTTAGGCACCTACATACACAGGTCATTTGCCTCGATACTAAAAACAACATACCGATAAAAAGTCCAGACAAATATTAGAAGAACTATAATAAAATTCAAAACTACTTTCATGATTGTAAACAGGACGACAGAAACGTAACAACTGGGTACAAAAACAATTTTAATAGTTGTTGGCTCATAAAATAATTAAACGATGAGAGAAAAGTTGTTTTTCTGAAACGCTTACAATTTATATCATAGATTTGTTTTCACTTACCAACTGGACCGAGTTGTTTCAGGAATAAGTCACCTGAAAAAGAAAATGTTTTTGAGAAAATTATATTAATTCGGAGTACATTTAAAACAAAATTCATAGACTGATTGATTGATTCACTTCATAGATTAATGGATTCATATAGATTGACTGATTATTGGCGATAGGTAACTACTCTTTCAAAATGATAACATCACACCTTCGCGCTGCTGCTGAGAAATCCCTGTTGGAAAAACTCAATAACTCTTAGCCTGACCTGGGAATAGACCCCAGAACCGTATACTCAGCAGTAGTGCTTGCAAAATCCAAGCAAGAAATATAGGTATTGATACAAAGTAGCATTACAGAAGAGGTGTGCTAGTTGCGAGAAGGTACAACCACATTCAACCCCGCAAAGACTACCCTCTCCATTTACAAATTAGTACCAGAACCAAACTTATGCAAACCCAACCCAACTTAAACCATAGACTAAAATCCGTCTCAGAAACACAATATTGTTGTTGATAGAGGACCCGTAAACAAGGCAAGCCATTAGTCCCCGTCATAAGTCGGTGACAGACACTCCACTGAAGGACAGGTCTAAACACGGCGCGCTAACTTCTCGAGACCTTTTCTAAACACTTCTACTATGGCGGATAGATGTGATAAACATTACACTTAGCGACGGAATACGGAGTGTCATTTCCTACCAAATGTATGGTTAAAGTTTTTCTGGTCCTTACAAGAAATAGGATCGATTGGAACCAAAAAGTTTTTGTGAAAATTGGCAATTTTCTTGAATATTTTCCTGAATCGGTGACTGCATTTTAAAATGTGTTAAAAAGTTAAGAACAGTCTGCTAAGACCTGTTTTCCTGTAGCTACAATGGTTAGGACCTTGCAGCCACGTCTGAAAAATCCACCCAGCATGTGTAAGCATATTTAACAGGGCGAATGTATATTTTTCATTGCTAGTGGAGAGACGATAAAACTGTACCTCTGATTTCCTGCAACGCAATGGTTCTAGGTTGATAGCATCGATTTGTTTGGCCAAAAGAAATTTTGCTGCCAGCCAAGAGCCCTACAACTTCTTTTTCTTTTTCCAATTTCAAAATCCATTTTCGAGCACAATAAATAAATATAGTTTTATATTAAATACTGGCTGTTTGTATGAATGGAGTGCGGATCTTGTCGGTTGGAACGATCGGCGGCGTCATTTCCGGCAAACGTCCGAACGAAATGGACCAGCCTTTAAATGGGGCAGCGGGACAGCCTTGTTTGACGTCGATTTTGTTGTTGTTTGTTGCATTTTTACGTAGTTAGTGCTCGGTGTAGATTCTAGTTACGGCTGAATCCGAAGGCGACCTTTGTTTACAAAAACTCGCCGGTATTTGGGGAACTGTGTCTACTAATTAATTATTTATGTCAAAGAAGTGGATAATATTGATTAGCTGAGTTGAATGATGTTACTAATATTTCGTAACAATATAATTTTAAAAGTGTCCATGGAGTTTCTTGCCCGTTCCATAGACCAGGTACCTAACTAAGCTTTGAAATGGGCAACTAGCTTCATCTTTCTGAATTACCGACTCCTTTGACAATTCAAAAGTGCCTGTAAATGCTTTAATTGAACTAAATGCTTTGAGTTTGAGTTTGATTGATTTTGCAGTCGATGGTAATGTCTGTCACCAACAAACACTAAACGAGGAATGAGAGCCTTGCCTAGAATTTTATTTTCGGATTTTCATCTTCTACAGATGAATCTCGTCATTAGCCTGGATTTATCACTGACAGTTGCCACTCATCGCTTTCATTTACTTCAGTCTGTGTTTCAACCTATCCGCCATCGTAATTGCCTTTTCAAAAACATGGAAGACCCAAAGTGTCAAATTAAGATCGACCTTTTTCAATTAGTGGCTGTTACATAAAACCTATATAAGTATTCCGGTAGAATCCTTATCAGCGATTCATAACCAGTTTTTACCCAGCCGTAATTTTATGCAAGCCGAGTCACTTTTCCCTTGCCAAGTTGTAAGTTTAATGTAGTCGTTGTAATACAGAGTTAAGAAGATGAAGATCATCGATTCCCACCAGCAAGGGACTCATTGGGAAAAACTTTTAAGTTATTCGTGAATGCGTTCCATGATTTAAATATCTTTGGTTCCAAGTATTCGTTTTACGGAAGCTGTGATGATTATGAATTACACTGTAACTTCCGAAATAATTTGCTTTAAATGGCGTGACTTGTATGAGACGACTGTTATTTTTTGATTCGCTAAAAAAAAAATCCTTGCTACTTCACCTGCACAAAAGGAAGGTACTAGCTTTAAGTTGAAAAAAAAAAACAAAGCTCCTTTGGTTGAAAACTGATCGAGCAGCTTATAAAGAAAAATGGTCAAACTATTTCAACACGTATTGATCGTAATGCAAATGCAGTTATAGATTGTTAATTAACTCCCGCCAAAGACGGCGACCGTTTGATATTCATATTCATTTGCACAGCGAAGGGACTTCAATAAATTGGTAGAGACAGTTCTAATCAGATTTTGCCTTTAAAACTTGTTTATAAATTCGTAATAACTAGCAAAATATGCATTTTTCGAACAGTATTTTGTTTTTCGGACCTCATCAGCAAAGGAACAGGAAAGTTTTATTTTATTGATTGCACGTTTTATGTTTTATTTCAGCTCTATTCAGCGTTTGCCCATAGAAAATGCACGAAACGCGTACGCGTCCTTTCAGCTATCCGCAGCTGAAAGGGCGCGTACGCGTCTCATACAAAATCGTAGTTTTCTGTGGGCAAACGCTGAAGAGATGAATAAGTGTGAGTAGTCCCTTATGCGCCATTTCCACGGACGAGAGAATGGCGGCGATATTCTAGTTAGCATCACAATTCTATGCCTTCAAATTATCGCCGCGATGATATCGCCGTGTGGAGATTGATTCATAATTTCTATTGAATGGCTCAGCGAGACTATCGCAACGATTTTCTCGCCTGTGGAGATGACGCCTTAGCCTTCCCTTCAACATATTCGAGTTTGGTTAATTTCAAATGATAATTAGTTATTTTCTGTCTGTTTCTTGCTTTTCTGGAAGTTGTTACAGAATCGAGCACAAATAAGTACCTACTAAGATTTCATTCGTCTAAAACTAGAACTTCTAGAACTCGGAGGTGGAACGCATAACTTGAGTAAAAGAATCGATTATTTACATAATTGAATGCAACAATATAAAACAATTTATCTTAACTTTCTTCATATAACTACTAAATAAATTAGCACTAGGTGCCACGTTACAATTTTACAAAGGAGCGGGCGGTAGTCGACAGCTTCCTGCGCGACAGTGCTGCCGTCTTCCTGTGTTGCGGGAAAATGGAGAACTCACACGCCTTTGTTATACGTACCACACGACGAGGTTTGTTGTTTGAACTACAGTAGTGAATATGTGACATTAATTCTTCGTGGATACATGAATGGCTTTGAACATTACTATTAGTTAGTTTACATTTCCTTGGTTGAAGTATTCCAGAAGCAAAGTGGATTTTTTTGGATGCAAAGTGGCCAGTTATTCTTTGAGGAATAATGTTTTGTCCTAATTTAGTATCCCAATTCTTAAAACAGCATGTTAACTGCTAATAATATGATTTTTGTCACAATCATAAACTTAATACACACTTATACTGAAAACTCACATAACACGTAACAGCAGATTTACTGATTTGAAAGAATTTAGACACAAAATTATAAAAAGCTGTTAACAAATTGAGAACCTCCTCCTTTGATGTAACCCTTCCTTACATTAATAGCAAGTAGTTCAGGAATTTATTGACATATTGAGGTCATAAAGTATTTATTCGTTATTCAGTCATACTTACATAGACAGGAACGCATTCACATAAAAACTTCTTGCTTGTGATAGTTATAAATATTATTTTCCTTAATTAATGTGGTTGGAATCAGCCATACAAAACAGGAAATACAACTCATATAATGGCACTCTTTTATACTTTGTGATATGCTTTCTGATGCCCATGACCAGGAAAACATTGATGTTTGTGTCATTCATCATCAGACATCTTTAAAATTGTATATAATATTAATCTTATACTGTTCAAAAACAAATTTAACCTATTGCTACCTAGAGTTATATTATTATAATTCATATTACATTTTTTAAATTATTGTCATGCAGGAAAGTTGTCATGGGTAAGCTTATAACATGATGATCAAAACAATGCTGAAACTAGACAAAGGTATAGAGTTAAGTCATTAGAAATAGATAGCAATAACACAATTTATTTATCTTATCTGTGCAAGAGTTACCTAAGAACTTAATAACTTGAACTCACCTTTATTATGTATTTTATTTTATTTAAATATTGTTAAAAAAAAAATACACAACTATTTTAAATTCGAACGGTGCACCAGAGACCGCGTTACATTAAAATTACATGCACTGACTGGTTTTACGAATCGTTTACGCCAAATACTAGTGTCGGCAAGATTGTAGCTTACTTCGCAATTTACGTCGGGTTCGAGGCGTCAGCAATGAACGCTCATTACTCGTGTCATTCCAGCTGCTAGCCCAGAGTAATTGATTCTGATTAGGCGTTATGTTATGCCTCCGCAAACCGGTCGCAAGCAACACCTTTCCAATGCAATGTAATTCTACATGAAACTTTATAATACATCCACAGATACTCGTTGTGGAATTAAGATATCATTCTTTAAACGTTATCATATAAACAGAACCCTTTTGATAACAATAAATCATACAAAACATAAAATTATAAGCTGCGAAAAAATGACACTTACTTCGTCAAAGAAACATTGGATTTTTTAAAGTTATACTTGTAGATCCCAATACCACTTACCGTTTAAAATATGTAACTTGGGCCTCACTATTTATTGCTTTAAGATTCAGGAAACACTTGTACCGTATTAAAACAATAACAACAAAAGTTATTGCACTATCGAAATTATTGACACCCTTAGGAACATAGACAAGATAATATGCTTTTTTAAACTGGGTCATTTATGTGGTCAACTGTGTTTTCACTTTCACTGAAACTTTTATATATTAATAATTTTCGACGTACAGACTTGTAGAAGTTCAGTTTATATATATATATATATATATATATATAGAGGGAAATGTTATAATCACATGATTATTATTGTTTTCATTATTTTTCTGTCTAACAGATACAATAAAATAATATTAAATTCGTGTTCCAAAGAAGTGTTGTCAAAGAAAAAAAAAACTTTTCTTGTTTATGGCCCGCCGTCATAGGTAGGATTGCCAGTGGCAATTATAACATTTCCCTCAAGATATATATATATAAACTGAACTTCTACAAGTCTTGCCACCCTGTGGATTGTGGCCAGTGGCCAGTCTCTAAAATGAATATTAGTCTGTGCAATTAGTGTAATATTTTACCTGTTCAGTGGCTGTAACCACAGAACAATAACGTAACATTGGCCATGGACCAAGGCGGCAAACTCATTCCCTGCCTTATTTTATTGATACAAGCAATACCTATACTCTTCTAGCCTACCGCCCCGTATCTTCTATTCTGTATGAATGGTGAAAAGAAAATCTAAATTATCTGAGGCGGGATGGTAAAACTTTCGATGCCCATGTCGACAAAGGAACATCAGTAGGTAGCATCTTTACTTCATTAGGAAAAATAAGTCCTGGTGGGTGCTACAATTCTTAACTTGCTCGTCTAAGAGACTTTTCTATCTGTAGCTATGAAAAAATAAAAATTTCGAGCTCGCTTCGCTCGTTCTCGCATAATTTATTAGTATTGTTATTTTTGTAAAATCACCGAATCACTGCCGCTACTACGGTAGCTAACGGGGCGCCGAATCTTAAAATTCGCCATTATTGGTAGCGTAGCCTCGGAGTTTCAATACTTTGTAGGATATCACCCGCGATTTTTCAAGGATTATTGAAATATCGATGACAAATGGCATGATTTTCCATTTCAATTATTTGGCTTACTTATAGTTTTAGCTTTTTTTAATGTGGCTACTGTTTTTACGCCGCGCCGCCGCCGCCGCCACCATGAAGGTATAGTAATAGTTTTTAGCTATACCTTCATAGCCAATACCACAGGCCAATACTATGGTTGCGTTCCGAGCTACGCTGAAATCGATTTGAGCTTGCTAATGTCCGTTCCGAATAAGCGTGAGCGCTGTAACGATGACCCATGAATCGTAATAGATGACGACATGCGCCATCTTGCGATAACGATAACCTTAAAAAGCCTTAACACCGTGAGCGCTGTCAACAATGACAGTTGTGCTGTTTTGTTTTGAGTCGCATCATAACTTACTAACGGGGCTTGACTTTCGAATAACCAAGGAAGAATAATTTGTGGTGTATACAAAAAAGAAATACTGTAATCCAACCATCTTGTGCAAGGTTTTGGGTTATGTTATAAGTTTTGACGTTAAGGTGGAAGCGTCAGGGTAACCCGCGAAATTCAAATTGTCTTACTTTTTTTTGCAATTTTCAGGCGGTATCAGGTTGTATGTTGATTTATATATTATTCGCGGCCGTATCAGATATTAATTTATACAATTATAGCCATAAAAATTATCAATACAACCTCTAAGTTCATATAATCCTATTGAATGACTATTTCATTAAATTCATTAAATAAACATTTGAGGATTATTCTAACTAAAGAGTGGTATTGTTGATTCTAATTATTATATTTTTGTAAAGCCATATTTGTTACGGTCGCGAATCATATTTTAATCAACATCGAAGCATCCCCATTTAGCGAGGACAGTGAGCGAGTTCACGGCGTAAATCGGAACGTAAAGTATTGATGTGAGCCTTGTGAGCGCAGCGCTGTGAGCGAAACGCAATGACTAATAGTGAAATAGTCATTGGCGATGGCGAAACGGCGTAATTCGGAAAGCAGCCTTATGTCAGCCTTGTCAGCTGTCGCTGTCGCAATCGCAATACGTCAGACATAATGTCACGGAAATTCTACTGGTTCTGCTGTGTGTACCTGTACCATGGACCCATCATACAAACATAAGCAGAATTAATTCAGGTGGCCTTTGCGCAGCTGCGTAATCTGAGAAGAAAATCAATACCACGATAATTTTCCTGGAAAATTGCTAAGATGGCGCGGATCGCTTATCAGTGAACCTGCGTACTGTAGTACATAGCATATTAAAATTTGGTAATCTGAGTGTATGAATTACAATCATTTTGCAATGAGTGAACCAAATATGCACTTCGGGGGTGGGAACTCCCAGCCGTTCTTGGGTAATGTGAGTATACCACCGGGATTCGGTGGTAATGGGAACCAGTTTGTGTCTCATATTCATAATAATAATATGCCTCCAACATCGAGTGGGGTACAGAGTGGCATGCCCCCTCCGTTGCCACCGAGAGTGGACTTAAACCAAGCTCTTGTTCAACCAATGATGCAGAACCAGGGCTATGGTGGCATGGGAGCCTATGGTGGTATGGGTTCCTATGGAGGTATGGGGATGGGGATGGGCTCCTATGGCATGGGAGGATATGGCGGATACGGCGGGTATGGTATGGGAGGCATGGGTGGAATGTATGGAGGATACAACCGATTTGGAGTTGGAGGTGGCTTTGGAGATGTTGATAGCAGGTAAATGTTTTGTTATTTATTTACAGTTTCTGTTTACTTTATTTATTTATTTGATTAATTTAACAGTTTATGTATACACACATAAACAGACAAGTAGAAAAGAGCAGAAGAATAATTATGTACAATGGTGATGCTTATTTGGAAAGAAACCTCTTCTAAACCTGCCATAGGACCATAGATAAAAAAGAGATAGAAACTATGTGTTAATGTCTATAAAACCTAATTCAGTGTTATTATTGCATTTCATGATCAAGATTTGTGCACTATAGAGCAATATTTCATATTTCTATGCAGTAATATTGACAAATTAATAAAAACAGGTTTTTATTTTACAGGTTGAAACTTTTCCCAATTTCAGACCGCACAGCCTAAATATAAGATGGAAAGACAATTTTATTTTAGACTTACATAGTAAATTATTAAAGCCAAATAAAAAAAGTTCCCTGTATAAATGAGGCTGTTCCCCACAAATTAAAAAAGGCTTGTTTTCCAGAAGTATAGGCATAATCTTATCTTCCAGGTTCATACAAATGGCTGAAGAGAGTTCCCGCCCGGCATTTGATTCCATACAGAGCTGTGTGAATGCTGTTGGCAGTGTTGCTATGATGTTGGAAAGCACTTTCTTTGCTATAACCAGCTCTTTCAGGGCTATTTTAGGTATGAATAATCACATTATATAAGTAGATTAGATACTCATAACAATATATACATGCGGAAGGATGTAAGTTTGTTAGAAAGAAAGAAAATGCGGTTTTTTTGTAACAGAAACAACTGCATATAAAAAGATGGGTAGGTGGGCCTTTTTGCCGCAGCCGTGAGGCACACTCCCCTGCCAATTTTCTTTCCTGGTACTTCAGACATTTTTATTTTTATCTTGTTTTGTCTGTTGTTTGATATATTGTGTGCCTTTTAGTCTGCGTCAAATAAATGTATTTTTTTTATAAAAAATCTACATTAAGTAATCACGAGCATAAAACAGACATAGTCGGCAGCTGCACCTCATGACTGCGACAAGAAGGCTTCCACTCAGCATGATGCTGTGCTATGGGTAACCCATAGGACAACGCTGATTTTCAGTGGTTACCCACAAAAGATGTACAGAAACAAAGTTAGATTCTGTGATTTGTACAAAATAAAATAAACAGTGCAGTAGTAGTCTTACTCAATTAAACTTTAAGGGCTATTTTGATGGTATGATTTGGATGATATTTGACACAGGTTGACTTTCTCCTGTATTGAGGATACTTTTTAATATAAAGGATACTTTTTAATATAAAGGATACTTTTTATCCAGATATAATTTTCCTATGATACAAGTGAAACCGCAAGCAACCCTTTCATTGACAGGGAAAAAGATCCTTTAGTATGAACAACTATTTTAAATAGAAATATGTTCTTAAATGTGTCATCAACTCTGGTCCTTCCCGCTAAGAGGCCTTTCTCAATAACCAAAATGTTTTTCATATTAACAGGTGTAGCAGAAAATGTGAGCCGCCTGAAGTCTTTGTTTGCACAGGTCTGGTCCACATTTGCCGTGATTAGGACCCTGAACTGGATCATCAGGAAACTGATGGTAATCATTGGTATCAGGACCGAAAATGAATTCAAGGTTAGTAGTAAAATTATGTGTTTTTCTTTTATTTTAACAGTATAAGTTAAAAATGTTCATTTTGCTTTTTTACTCCATACTTATTATTTAATATAATCAATACCTTTAAAGGTTGATAAGTATTTTTAAACCAACCAGCAAAATAATTTATTTCAGCTCTAAATATTCATATTTGTTACCTCACAGAATCTTCTTAGTGATATTATTTTAATCTGTCATTTCAAATAACAATGCCAAAGGTTATCTACTAATAATCCAATTACGTAGCTAGGTACTATAATATTCTATTAACTTTAAATTTCCCACAATGTTATCAGATTACAGTTAATGAATTTTCATTGCTTAATATTTTGCTGTTTTTATTAGCCATTGTAATTATTTTTCTGAATGGGTGAAGAAGTTCTCTCTTAATTAATTAATTAAGAGAGTAAATAAAATCTTAAAAGTCATTCAATGCAAACTGATCTCTGTTCATAGAAGAAACACTTTGTTCCTAAA
This sequence comes from Eupsilia transversa, assembly GCA_914767815.1. Taxonomy (NCBI): domain Eukaryota; kingdom Metazoa; phylum Arthropoda; class Insecta; order Lepidoptera; family Noctuidae; genus Eupsilia; species Eupsilia transversa. The sequence continues at coordinate 6,631,274 of OU611894.1, read as the reverse complement.
ACCATTTATTGAAACTAAGTCGTACAAAATGCAGGAAATAGTTTTTATCAATAAACGTTTTATCCCAATTTTATCCTTTTCTTATCATTTGACAGTGAATATACGATTATGTTGTACTTATCTTAGTCTGCAATCTGACCTTGAGTAGATTTACTTCTCCGATCTGCAGGTAGTAAAAAGTCGTGATATTTAAACATATCCATTGAATAAATCCATTCCTAACAGAAGTAAAGGTATTAGCATATAGTGGTTAACAGTAAATGTACAACTTATCCTGTTCAAGCCGGCAAGAAAGAACTTACTACTGCTGCTACTGTGCGTAGAAACGGGTTTTGTCGACGGAAGAATAGACAAAATGACAGATAAGCAATCACAATCTGTCATTTTATCTATTCCCCGTCGACAAATAGGTACCCGTTCTACGGTGGTCATGCTTCGCGTGCTGGGCACGGCTGGGCTGCTCAGGCTCTCTCCTTGATTTTCCGAGTGCACGTTTTTGCGCTTAGAGCCTACGAAGATGGTCTGCTTTCGTACAACAAGCTACCCGCAAAATAGCAGTGGAAAAGTTTGAATTTGAATACATTATGATTAAAGTTTATGCGACCCGTCTGTATAGTACCATAGATCCTAATGTGCACTCTAAATTGCATTGTTTTCAATGTCAATATCCCTCCATAAAATCCATAAACATCAAGTTTTATGTATAGTTCGAAGATCCACAATAGATTAGTTACTTCTTATCACACTTAGGCGTCATATCTACGTTAAAGTCACGCGTATAAAATAGAGATAACTTTATTTTGCTATGTTTTATTATTATTTTAATCCTGCGTCATGTTTTATAGATAATACCCACTGTTCTAGTGATTTATTTACACTACAAAGCTAATCAACAAAGATCAAGTGATTGTGAAGTACTAAAGTTTTTAAAACGTTAGGATTTTTTTAACGCAACGGCTAGTTATTGGGTCCTGGGTTCTAACTAAAATTTCTCAGTAGCAGCCCGAAGCCATGTTAAGTCCCCTTTAGTTCGGGGTGAGCCCCCCCCCCAAACTACACGGGACTCAAACGTAACTGGCGAAATGTGGGCGTTCTATTCACCGAAAAATAAAACCTTTGTTCAGCTCAGAGTAAAAGACACAATATATGTAGCGAAATTAAAAGTCGTAGAGAGATTTTATAATTCGAATTTTTGCAAAAACCGTATGCAAAAACATGGATAATTAGTAAATGGTGAAAACATTTATCAACGTTTTGGGCGTTCCGACTGGCCAATCAGCTTTCTTATTTCATAATAGGTAACGTTTCATTTCGCAATATTACTAGAGCGACTCATGTTTTTCGAAAACCTCATCTTTTTCCAGTAAGATTGATAAATGTTTTCACCATTTTCTAATTATCCGTGTTTTCGCAATACCCCTAGAGAATTCGAATTATCAAATCTCCCCACGACATAATATATACAAATGAACTATTACAACTAGTTATTTGCTTCTGCTCGTTTTTTGGGCAGTCGTGTTTTTTTAAAATTATTATTTATGTTACTTATACTTAAAATTACAGTATTTTCTTCTCATTAAACACATCTTCCCTTTTCGTAAAAATAAAAAAGATGTGTCTCGATACACGGGCTAGAAAAGTCTTGAAATTGTCTTTAACAATACCGTCTAATCTTTCCAGGCATGGGCCGAAGCCGTGGCCTCGACCCAGCAAACGGGCCCGCTGGACCACCAAGGCCCGAAATCCTCCGGGTGGCCTGTTGTGATGTTCTTCGGCGTTTTGGCCGCCGCGCCCTACGTCGTGCTCAAAATGTTGAGTCGGCTCAACAAGACTATTCAGGAGAACTGTAAGTACAATCTGAAAAGATTTAGGGGCCATAATCGTTTGCAGGGCAACACAAGGTGACAGCTAATAGATGATGCGAAATCAAAGAATTTTGTGTTCAGTGATCAGGTATAATTAATAAGATTTTAAGATAATGACGTTGTAATAAACACCGTGTTTTGTAGATATCTTTGTAAAAACCGTGTTAGATTATCTTCACGATTGAGTCAATAGATTTTGATCTTATGAGTATTTGAAGTAACGGCGTTGACAATATGGCTTGTTGATACCAAGTTATGCAATATGATAAATTCGAAACTTGAAGCCATACATCTCATGAGTTAGGAGTTTCCACATGTGATAATTTTGCATTTGGGGCCGTATCACTGTATAGGATTAATAGTGCCATCTCTTTTTCGCACGGGCAAAATTTGGGTTCACCCTCCTTTTCTTTTTGGGTAATATCAACAAGTCGTCTAAAAAAGATTCCTTCCAAATAAAATATACTCTTTACAGTACAAGACCCAACAACCTGGCAGGAGCCATTCCGAGCCGTCGGCAAGTTCAACTTCACAGCTACCAGCCCCCAAGAGTTATCCTTCCAGGAGAAGCAATCCTTCACTGTAGCCCCTGCTCATCTGCAGCCCCAACTGTGGAACTCGGGCTGGTTGATGGCATCCCTCGACGGAAAGACCACAGGTCTAGTGCCCATTAATTATATCAGATTAATAAACCCAGCCCAGGCCCAGAATGTTAATGAAGCTGAAAGGCGGAATAGCGCTGAAGGTATTAGTGATTGCAATTTTACACAAGGCTCTTAAATTGTCTCTGGTTTAAGATTTTTTTTTTAATGCTTACTCTGTTATTTTTTGTCTTCCAATTTTGAATTGCAATTTGCTCAAGATTACTCAAAAGTTTTTTTTAAGAGAAGCAATTTTGCACATTTGTCGAATGATATTCATGTTAAACCCTTGCTACTAACGTAAAAATATATAAGTTTGTATGTGAGTGAGTAAATAGTGCAACGAGGGGGAACTTACGATCATAATAATAATTTGTCAATAATTCCTGTAATGGGAAACGTAAGAATAAATGGGGTAAGCACAACATATTTATTAAACCATCCAAAAACCTGGGTGCCAAATTAATACTCGACTGACTGTCAAATAAGTCAACTTTCACTTGGAGTGGGAATTGTGAATTGTTAAAAAGAAAGAGATAAAATATTATTCAATTCTTTCACACTTATTTTACCTCTGACAGCAACCATAAACACTGCTAGAGTCCGCGCCACCACAAGTTCGGCGGATAATCGTGGAACTAAATTTATTGATATAGAAATGGTTGCGCCGACTCTACAAGGATCGCTGTTGGTAAACATTTGTGATTGTGAAATATACAAGATTGCGGTGTTAGTTTCGATTTTGGCCACGCGCTAAAAGAACCTAACGCTATAGCAACGAGAACAAAGATCACTGTGCAAAATCATAGGTCGCATCCTATTTAAGCGATCGTCGCGCGAATACGCGATAAGTCGCGTGTATATGACAGTTTTTGTTCGGAAAACCGGAAAGCGCCCTCTGACGGCACCAACACGCGTTCAGGTTCACCGAATCAAAATTTCGAACGATCGTGATTCGCGCGACGACCGCGTTAAGTATGAGGCGGGGGATAGTAAAATAACTGCGAAAGGATTGTACATTATTGTCTTTCTTTTGTTAATTAATGAAAAGACTGTAGGGATATGTGCTGTTTCGGCCTTGGCCCAGTTTGACTGGGCATTTTTTATAGTATGATATTCTGGAAGACTTTTGTAAAAGAAAAGACTTTCCTATAGGCAAAGATATTGATCATCAGGACCTCTATTTTGGAGTATATAATACAATTATGTACGGAGGTGTACAATTTTTGGTACGTCAAAAGGACAATATTTCGACAGCTAAAAATGTCCTAAAAGGCTTTATACTATTATAAAGCGCGCGCGTTGGTTTTATTTCGCGTTCAATTTTAATTAATAGTTAAAGTTACTTATAAACATTAAGCTAACGCTGCGCTGTGCTGTCCCCACGAGCAAATTAGCTAAATAGAGTAGAGCACAGCACAGCGCAGCGCAGCGCACCATAATGTTGATATGCCACTTTAAAGTTATAAAATCGAGTCCTTTTAAAACCAAGTTTGTATGAATTAGGGGTATGAACTGTGATATTTTACAGTCAGGCGAACGAAGTAATCTACACTAATATTTTAAAGAGAAAAGCGTTGTATTTTTGTTTGTAATGAATTAACTAACTACTGGATTGATTTTAAAAAAAAAACACCAGTAGAATGCTATATTATCACTGGAAACTGAGTAACACAGGCTATATAATTTATAAAGATATAACGCGGGCGAAGTCGCTGGCGGAAGCTAGTGATTTAATATAGTAGCATTGAAAAAAAACCCACATTTTGTTTTATTGCTCCTTTTATCAACTGGGAGTAAGCAGAAATCTGCAGATATTATCATGGCCATGTATACTTTTAACGACTGAAAAATTCTGCAAAGAATGACCATCATTCTTTGCAGAATTTTTCACGTTTTCTATGATTGTATGTGCTACCTATTTGTATTTTTCCATACTTTTTGGTTCAGTTATTCATTCCAATGTGACATTTTAAAAGATTGTGATGTGGTTTTGAAGAATGGCCCTTCTTTCTAGTGATTTAAAATTTTATAATGTATTAGTTTATAAGTCAATGTAGGTAGGTGTTTATAATATAATTCTATGCATTTCACAAGTTATTATGTCTCAAAAAAATTGTTTTTCTTTGGTTAAAGGAATGGTGTAGGTGTAATTGATTTTTTGTGTAACTTTTAATTTAAACAAATGTGTTTGGTTTATTTATTTACCTCCTTCGTGTAATTGGAAAAAAAAATGATAATTATCCACACCAAAATTCAGAGTGACGACTAAATCATAATTGACCAATATTTTATTTTCCTATGGGCAAGATCTCTAACAAATATTACCGCTAAATTAATCTAAGCGCGCGTAAACGGTTGTAATTGGTTGAATTATTTATAATATATATTTCGCAGCAGATTACGCGCGCTTGACAATCTGTCATTTTAATTTTGCGATAATTTTCGTTTTAGAACTAACTCTATGTGTAACATTAATAATTTTTGTACTAGTCAATCATGTTTATTAGTATATTATTTCATATAATATTTTAAAATATTCCTGTATGTCAAGAAAATATATTTTGGCAATATTTATTTAGTATCGCATGTAGGTATCAAAATATTAATGTAATATTTGTAAAGAAAACTAAAACTATTTAGGTACTCTTAGTATTAGTTAATTCGGTAAATGGGGTATTTACCTAACTTTCTGTACGAGCATGATCCGACCAATCAGTCTTCTTTTGCATTTTTTGACACCACAGTTTCATTATTCTTTTTAAATCTCGGAATTCGTTTAGGCAAAATAGTACTTATCCTTACAAGGATAAGGCTCAATTCGCCTCTGGATATTAATTTGACCGTAAGCCGCATAGCTTGACCGTCAGTTCTGCGGGCGATGTATTTATTAATCATATTTATAAGCTCTCTTCTAATAACGTATACAAAAATAATAATCATTATATTGAATACAATTATCAGTGAATATGTCAGGACTGATTTGTTGAATAAAGTAGACATTTTACAAAAATTGTTTTATTTGGTATGGCCTAGACTGCGGGGTAATTGCGTAACACACTTTCTATTGAAAGAAATTCCTTATCCATTGCTTCATGTTTGAAAAATTCGTCTGCTCAATACTTCGATCATCAATAGCATTTAATAAAAATAGGATTAGGAATAAAAACTCATCAATCAAGTGGCCGCGATTGCATATTAAAAAAAAAAAAAGATTATATTTTACTACTTTGTCGGCGTAATTAATATGTATACCAAATTACAGCTTTCTAGTACTAACAGTCTGACCTAAGCCGCGGACAGACAGACAGACGGTCCTGGCGAAACTAAAAGGGTTCCTTGTTGACTACGGAACCCTAAAAATGGGAGGGGAAAGAAGCATAGGGCATTGCCACGTCGTATGGCAATTCTGATTCTTTGGCCAAAAAAATAGTTAGATTGCGATTGTGAGCTCTAAGATCTGACTAGTTGCCAAAAACTACTAAAGTGCCCGCTTATTAATAAGCACGTGGCAATAGATGCAAAAAATGATTCGTTCATTGACCCAATTTATACTGGCTGAGTGGTATCGTATCGTAACATTCGTATCTGTACATAGTATAAAACAGTCGCTTTTTAACCCCGACGGAAAAAGAGGGGTATTATAAATTTAACGTGTGTATCTGTCGGTTCCCTCGTAGCCCCCAAACGGCTGAACCAATTTTGATTATTATTTTTTTGTTTAAAAGGTGTCTTGATCGAGAGTGTTCTTAGATACAATTCAGATAATCGGTTCAGGCGTTTGAAGGTTATCAGCTCTTTTCTAGTTGATGATTGGATGTGCGCATCTTCCACAGGTCTGATCGATTCGAAATTTAGTATTCTGTTACTTCAATGATATTAGAAGAACATAGTAACCTTGAAACGTTACTGCAGCATGACCTGGAATTGTGTCGGGGGTTATTTAAATTTTTAATTTTAACTAGTCGTGTGTCTGTCTGTCCGCTTAGTTCTTCTAAACTACGCAATGGATTTTGATGTGGTTTTCAGCATCATTTAGAGAATTTCTTCTAGACGGTTTTGTGTAATACTTAGATTTAGCGTAACACATCGACGTTTCGATAGGGGCGGTTTTCGCTAGTCGTATAAAGAAAAAGCAAGAATATTTTTTTAGGTTTATTGTAAAGTCATATTCCTAAGTTTACAAGTAGGGTTCGGGGAATTCAAAGGTAACTTCGCGCCCCGTCAGCTTCTTGTATACCGACTGGAAGGTGTCCACCTGAGAACAATGATAACACTGGATGAGTAACTGAATGAAAACTACCTGTGCAAGGGGTTAGATGCCAACTTGCTCCATAAAACTTAGGATATTGTGTCTGATGCACATAGACTAGCCAGCCCATTCTAGATTTCCATTCATACATTTACTGTCTTTTTTAAGACACTGTTTTTATGTTACTATATTTTTCCACATTTTGTAATATGGATTTGGTATCACATAAAATTGCAAATAATGGCTGCTGCTTACTCAACATGTAAGATTTAATATAATCGCATTTTCCACGTATATTTGTATCCTGAGCAGTCATTCCCACAGAAGGAATCCTTTACTGATTGACATAACTTTTTCATCATACATCAAAATATTTTCGTGTAGCTAATGCTACTCAAGAGAAAATTAGACAGGTGGCTCATTTTATACCAACCATAACTAGGGAAAAACATTGTAACAGATTGCTCAAATATAATTGCTTCCACAATCTAAGAACCAACTTACCTTGTGTTCAATAGTGGTCTGCTGGTTCTTGTCAAGGTGCACCTTGATGAGCTGGGAGCCGTCCAGCTTGATCCGGATACGCTTGCCCACAATCTCTGCGGGGAACACGAGGTCCTCCAAGATGGCGTCGTATACTGACGTCAGTGTCCTGAAAATAAGTTGAATAAAGGTTTAGATAACTGGTAAATAAAATAATATATTGGTATTTTATGACATGTGGGTTACTATTGAGATGACATCTAAGGCACTAAACATAACAAGAACCCAAGGCGCGCGCTCCGGGCGCTGCGTATCGAACGCTAACAAGAACAGAAGGGCGCCTCGCTCTATACAATTTCACTGAGCGCACGGAACGCGGCGCCCGAAGCGCGCGGCTCGGGCACTTGCTATGTTTAGGCCCTAATAGAGAATTAAGGAAGAAGACATCTCGCGCCAACCCCAATTAAATTGGGATAAGGGCAAGAGAAAATGCTGATGATAATGTTATGTCAAGATTGTAAGGATAAATTAAAAAGTTTTTTTGGTTTGTGAAAAACACTTTTTCATTTACAGAAATAAAGGGGCATATGGTGTAGACTATAAGCTTTTATCAAAGATAATTATGTGCACTATTTAAGTAGGTATGGCAATACTCATTAATATATTTAATATTCTTTGACTGTCAGTGCTGATCATCGATTTGTAATATTTATGCAGGGGGCTTACAAATCGTCGAGTTCTGAGATAAGCCAACCCCTATTACGACTTCCTTCCCTTGTCCATGCTCAATGTTATATTGCCAACTTTGCACAGTTTTATATGCTTAGGGGCTCATTTTTTTTTGTTTTTTTTTCTTGTTATCAAATCCCGGTACTTACAATTTTTTTCACATTTCATTGCTGTTATAGTTCGTTAGTTCTATCCACAAAGAAGTGACCCCACTCCATGATTACTGTACTGTAAGCTGTAGTTTATATGGCGCTGAGCAGAGTGGGGTGTCTTCTTAGATGGCACTATCTATATTACACTATTTAAGTTATTTTGTGTTTGAGCTGCTTTTCTAGGCATAAAAATACAAAAATTATTTACCTAGATCTGGGCCTCTTCTGTTTGTTGGCTACGCGCGTCTTGTGGCTGGGCTTGGGCAGAATCTTGCGGTCTCCAACGAACACAACGTGTTTACCGCTAAATTTCTTTTCCAATTCACGCACCAGCCTGATCTGGATCTTCTGGAATGCCTTTAGCTTGGGCATGGGCACGTAGATGATGATTGACTGGACAGAAAATTATGAGTTGAGTTATATTGAATGAGTTAAAGATAATTTAAAAAAAAAGTGGTGTGTGTGACTAATGTTTAAGACACATTGCAGTAAGTTGTAAACACTGCGCAGCATTTTTTTTTCAAATATAAGTGAGACTGCCTGGTTTTTTAAGAATTTGCAGCAGCTTAGGAACTTATTGCTGTATCTACCTCGACTGAGATTCATTGACTAGATTGGCAATTGACAATAATAATGTTTACATGTTCTCAAAATTTAAAAATATTCATTGAAGATAAGGAATACTTGTTTTGCACATAACATGAAACTGCCAGTCTACACAACAAATGAGATCCTTCAAAAGACAGTGTTTATTTCAATAGAATACCCGTTGGCCCCTTTAACACTCAATCAGTTGGAAATAAGTAGGTATGTCAGATTATATAGGCCAGTACCTAGAAGGTACTTGCTTCTCATAGTAGGATCTTTTAATGGACCGTAAGAAGTTCGCATTAATTAATTTGCCTAGTTAGTAAGGCTACTGCAGTTATTTTGCAGGTAAGCTAGGCTAAGCTGGACATGTCATTCCAAATACACATGGACAGTTTTGACATTCAATGCCATAAAAACTAATTGTATGTGGGTAATCCATAGAAAAAGAGTGAGAACTGTCGTTCTAGAATAAATCCAAGCTAGTTTCTCTTACCTTTTTGTTGTGCAGTTCGATTTCCTTAGCCTTAGTAATGTAGAGCTCCCTAAGTTGCGCCTTCAGGTCGGAGTTGGTCTCCAACTCGACCAGGGCCTGTGAGATCGACGTCTCGAAGACATCGGGCTCGGCCGCGCTGGCTTTGATGATCTTAGTACTCATCTGCAACGTAGAAACACTAATACAGAACACCACTCCAAACTTTTAGGTTAGGAAACTTTACTTCACGATTTTAACTTTTCAATTCAAACTCTCACTAAAAAACTCAGCCACAATACCACATACACCGTATATTTAGGCGTTTTGTATTATATTAACAGTAATCTTTTCAAAATAGCACTTTCAGAAACCAAAACAACGTTGGACACAGAGGGAGCGGATTTGTCACCACAAAATATCTAAGTAATCTTTACCGTTAACAATGTATTATTGTCCCAAATATATTACGTGATTAATATAGAAATAGAAACACGAATTATTTGTCTTACAAAACGCTTAAATACATTAAAATTATCCAAAATTTCATAAGGACAGCTACCTTGAGAACTATACGGGAGAGAAAGAGACAGAAACGTAGTGTTGTCAGCATACAAACTAATAAAATCTACTTATTTAAACAACAGTGAACAGATTATCAATTTAGTATGAGATCATGCATGCCTCAGTTTTATAATCAAAGTGTACTAGAACAGTTAGAAATCATTAAATTGCAATTAAATTTTTCATCGCTTTCGTTTTCAAATATTCATGATCAATTGAATAGAATAAAATTATCTAAAGACAAAATACCACCTACAAGCAACACGTCTTGCAAACACGAATAATTAAAAAAACGAATTATTATAAGAATATTCTCGGCATGCGGCGACATAATATTTGCGTTAATTATTATTTAAAGGTCCAATGCAGCAGAGATTAAAAAAATGGCCCTAGTTAATTTCATTAGCTCAAAACATTGTTGATTGTATTTTTATTTCAACCGTAAAGTTTTCGTTCGGACGTACGGATTACCGTAATAAGGTATGTTTTCTGGATATAGACTGTCTCACCTTCTATTCATTTTCTGGGCTCTCTTTTCCCCGTAATTCCGTTTAATTTTAAATGAAGCAACTTTTATCAGTCGTTCAGAAATGGTATTATTTCTGCTCTCTTTTTTACAAAAAAATTACGAATGTCCATAAAAATAATAATCGCATTCAATAATTACTTTCTATAAAAAATGCTCTCACGCTTTTCTCTTCTAAAAATCAAACATAATGATTTTATTGATTAACTCATTCCTGAACGCTGCAAATAAGGTCATTTCAAAAGCTCACAGCTGTTCGAAAACTTGCTTCGAATTTGGACCAAGATGAGATGTCTTCCAGTCTTCCTCAGCTTGGTCCCTGGATTTTCTTTCAAAATACTAGAATAATACTTATTTGATTTTCGTATTTTAGATAAAATAAAACGTAACCCAAATATAACAAGTCATTCATAGTTTTTTTTTTAAATTTGATTGACCATTCTTTTGACAATGAGTACAATGACATGAGACATTGACATTTGACATTCGGCGAAGATTCTTATCCGATTCTTCGGCGCGTCTTCTCTTCCGCCGGGCTCCGCCTCTCGGAATCCGGCAATTAGTAGGATAAAATAATTAGGTATAGAATAATTAACTCCATACAAACATACTTAATTCGCATCACTATTAACGCAAGATCATTCACACAAAGACAAATCAGGCTGTGCCTATTCAAATTTTAATTTCAGTTTCAAACAGAAATAAACTTACTCAGGAAATCGATCAATAAGTAAACAAAGATGTTAAATATTAGTGTTTCAGCGTACTGTACGGCGAATATTGTATAAACAGACCTTGAATTGTTCCCATCGTCTGTTGTAGCAGCTGTGTTAAAATGAAACCCACCGAAAATGGGTGAGTGCTTATTAATTTATTATTTTAGTCTTTTATTCAACTACAATTTGTTTCAAATTGCTCCAATACACTAATATTTTTAGTTCAGTATTAAGTATATTTTTAATTAAGCAGTAAATAATTAAGTAAGTACATATAAATTGTCAATAGGTACATTTAAATAAAATTTAAATTAAAACTTACACTTCATGTTGTTGAATATTCATATTCTTTTAGCCAGAATTAGGTCACTGCTCCTTATTGTAAATAGTTATTAAGTAAAGAAATAATTACTTTACGCACTTACTCAGAACAGTAAAGTATTCCACACTGCAGAGACAGCTTAGTAAAGAAATTTAAACAACACTGATACAATATCGTCAATATCCTGTAAAATATGGGGCATCAGTTTAGGTCTTATCTATAAATATAACTGACCCCTTCAGGTAGATATGGTAACCTAGAATAAGCAATGAAGCTATGAACATACAGCCTTGTGGCGGCATCTACAATTTCACATGCAAACTATGCATCAAAGACCTGATGTCACACAAATCCTGAATTGCGCAAGCCGAGTTTACCGTGCAACCGATATATAAACAACATCCTAACATCAATCATCAGGCAGTTGCCCACAAGACACTGTATGGTCGGAGGATCCTTCCTTTTGTATAGAGGATGAGTGAACTTTACACCCTGTTCCTTATACCTCTACTAGTATAGAGGTATGAGGAACATTCCAAACAACCAACGTCCCGACATTCTAAAGGCTCCAGGACATTGAACATCTAACGATATAATAATAGTGCCTAATGTGTGTCTAACACTTTTGACTCATTCATCTGACTTGCACTTAAATGCCCACCCTACTTAGTAGCTAAATACCTTTATCTTATACACAAGAGTCATCCCCCTTCCAGCCATAGTCTGTGGCTAGAGGTGGGGTGACTCTGTATTCTCTCTGCCTTTGGATATTATTTGGATTTTACAATTTTAATGAAACTCTTCAGCAGGTTCTAGGCAGGATCATTTAGTATTTGCTCTAATTTTCTTCCGAGTCTTACTCTATATTTACTTCATTGTCTTGCTTATTGCATTTCTTAATTGCTGCAAAAGTAATTGTAAATGTATCAGACTAAAACAGACCTATGAAGAGATGGAGCGAAAAACAAGATTCTTTTAAAATTCATAATTACTGATAAACATGCATGTACTGTTGGCTACTGAGTAAAGATTATGCATGCAGAATAATATGTACTAAGTGAATTATTTATTGTGTGCAAACTTTAATCTATACTATCTATACTAATATTATAAAGACATAAAATTTGTTTGGGTGTATGTAGGGGTAATCTCCAGAACTACCAGTCGGATTTGAAAAAATCTTTTTGCATTAGATAGCCCAAGTTTTGAGGAAGGTTATAGGCTAAAGCATCACGCTACGACCATTAGGAGCTGAGCAAAAATAAAAATAGTAAGAAAGAACACTAAGCGAAGACGAAGTAATGGAATGCGACGCGGTGGGTAGGGGGCCGAAATTTCACGCGGGCGAAGTCGCCGGGAAAAGCTAGTTAATAAATAATAACATGCTTGTTTGCATACGCGTTAACAGCCTCACTCCTTTTAGTGCTTGTATGAGCGCTACTTTTCGCGCTAACAAGCCCACTACTTTTTAACCGACTTAAAAAAAGGAGGAGGTTATATTTAAAAAAATCTTTTTTTGGAAGTCGGTTGTCATTTTTTTGGAAAAAGTTTTGCTTTTTCACTTTTTAGTTGTGGTACGTAGGTACACAACTTAAAAGTTCGAATATCGACCTGCAATGTAAATAACATAGAACATCATCCACATAGGCTAAGTGGGAAAAATACATATTATTATTCAAGCTAACTCAAAAAGTACCCAAGCAGATGAGGTCTATGATGGAACGAGCGTGCCCAGAAGAGATGGATTAAATATGAGCTTATAAGCGCTTCTACAATCGTATGACATGAGCGAGAACCTTTGCCTTGCCGCATCTAACCAATGAGTTTGTTTTATACCAAAGAAATTAGGTAGGTACCTACAAATTTTTACATTTTTAACAACAAAATTTAAAACAAATCAATCATGCCATGAAATGTGACTGTCAGTACTTATTACTAACAAAATACACAGCTCAACAACTTGATACAAGTGCTGATAATGTAATCTACTTGTAATTTAGCACTCTACGGAACAAACTTAGCTTATGTTATGTTGTAAAACTGTCTATTTGAGAGTGAATCAATTCTTAAATTGTATATTTTTTACAAACACTGTTAACTCACTGTCACGGTTAGCTCTAAGTTTCCCAAATGGAATAAAATAAATAAATAAAGCTTGTATAAAATAGTTTTTTTTTTTTCTGATGGTGGCGAAAAGGCGAACACACGGACAGACAGGCCGTGGCAGGGCCATACGGTGCTATTGTCTAAACGTGAAAACGTCGGAATATTCTTGGATGATATGTCTATACTTTCAAAAATTCAATAGCGGTCTTTTCTGCGGAACCACGCACGACTTAGCAAGATTCACTCGCCTGTAATGAAGCCACAAGTCAGCAACACGTGCGCTGCCGCTGTAGTACGCCCACGTCATTCATTGTATCGTATACTCAATATATTTCCGCGTTTACATAGTGTACAATTTGATAAGAACTCTCCGCAGTGACCTCATAGCCGTTCCCCGGCTAGCGTGTGCTCCGTGCAATTGTCTTACGTGAAAAAAAAGTTTGTGAGTCCCTTTTTTAATCCTGTGATTCTAGATTTAAAAATATACCATGTTCAAGACCAAATAGGTTTTAATTAAAAAGGTTATACGTTTAATCGATGTTAGTGCATGGAATGATTTTCATTGTAATAAATTATTCCGCGTTTAATAAATTACTAGTCTAGATCGGTTGTATTTTACAGTAGAGCGATATTATGAAAACGTGAACAATTATTTCTTTTACTACCGGATGTTCTGATAAACGTTTCATTTGAAAGACTACGTATACGAACGGACGTACGTACGTACTATACGTATTAGTATTACTGTATTCAATATTCAATGCAACAATGCTCTCAAATCTCTGTTTTCCCACACTCACTATTTCTCGTTATGCGAGTTCATTTATCGATCACTGATTTGATTTACATAACCGTTTTCAGGAGTAACCAGGATCCAGTATAAGTATGCGAGTGCGTGTTATGCGAGTTATTTTTATTCAGGAATATAATATTTTCCCGAGTCTGAATGTGGTTACTCCTGGGAACGGATTATTCTTATTGGGTATTTTAAGAGTAAATATCTGATGTTTATTTTGATGGCTCGATTGGCTCAGTGTGGTCGAGCTATTGTCTACTAACTGCCTGCCATGTGTCGCAGGTTCAATTCCGGCGCGATAGGTTCAATGCCTGCACGACAACCAGTATGACGATACAGGATGAAATTTAATTCATTGGCATCCTCTTATGGGGTCATTGTCCTTATCATTATGAACAACTTTCAGTATGGGACCAATACTGGAATCGCGAAAATAATCAGTTGTTGTTTGGATAGATCGTCAAAATGTAGGGAACAGTAGATAAAAAAAAAAAGTTTTAGTGAAAGTTGTTCATAAACTGATATTTTATGTAAAAATTCATCAAATTAGTTAATTTATTTTTTGATCAGGTTTAGATATCGATGATACCCATAACATTTGCGAAGTTTCGCTAGCTAATTCAATTTGACCCTGTATGTTACATTTGTCAATCCAACAATTTAGTAAGGCTGGGCATGATAAGTTTTATGTTAGTTCAATTACTGTAATGGTGGCCGCTATTGAACCTGTGGTGGAAAGCAATAAAATATTGAAGCGATATACATTCAGGCGATTATCTAAATAGATAACATGTATTGACTAATAAAATACTAATCCTATCAAACTGATAATTCTTATAATAATTGAAGAGCTGTCGCCTATTACTTTAGATACTCGAAGTAAATGAAATGAGGCAAAACCCAATAAAACTAGTGGATTGAACTTGATAACTTTTTCCTTTATGTGACTTGTTTCCGGGAACTTTATGTTATGTTTTAAAGAAAGTACCTAGTGGTTTAAATTAGGGACCGAAACTGGTGTCATCAATACGGGTATTTTTTCGGTTACAACATTTATATTTTTACAGGTATTTTAAAGGTTACCTTTAATTGAATACAACTAGTATTAATACCGGTTACCGAAATGAAAATTACCTCTATCTTACACGAGCCATCAGCATTAGTGAAAGGGATCGCATCGCCTATGTGTGTGTAACCGGTATTAAAACGGTAACATGTTTCTTCTTCTTGGGTTACCCAGATAGCGGTTACCTTAGTCGTACGTAGAAGTATAACCAAAATTCTTCGAAACCTGTACCATAATTCATAAAGGTTTTCGGTTTCTGGTTTAAATAATCGGTTCGCTGTTTTCTCTAATATATAGGTATTGTATAAATTATTTCATTCATATAACTTAGTTAAGTATTGTGGAATCAAATGGCACATTTCATTGACAAAGGTGATGCGACACAGATAACCTTTCCATTGCAATTATATAGGTTATATTGTAAATATTATGCCACCCTACCCTTCAGATAGATATCAGTCGATCACTGTGATTTCAAGCTGTTGTTTGCTATTAAAACTCACTATCTCGATTTATCCAGCCCTGGGGTACAGCGAGCGTAGCGGTCGCTCTAGGCAAAAGATGGCAAGGGGCGCTACTTTTTTTATTAACTTGGTAGGTACCTACTGGTTTACTTACTTCATTCATTAATTAATTAATTGCATGCATAACTAAGGTAGATTGTTTATGGATCACAATTGTTTTTTTAATACCATACGGCATGTACTTACAATAATTACATGCAGTAAAATACCGGTCAAAATTAACGTTACTTTAGCCAAACGCCGAAACAATTTACAGCTCAAAATAAAATTTTAAAATAGGTAAAGTAAATTTTTTGTTGCCAAATCAGATAGCAGTAAAAGCTTTCTTATATACTATTGAGCTACTTAATTTCAATTAAATTAGTGTTGATATTAGCAATAAAAACCGATTTTTGAAAAATAGGGAATTATTATTTATTTAAACATGAAACCGAAGTAGAAGGAATTTATTTTTATATGCGTCGATCAAAGGGCGCCGAAAGGCAATCTCGCTATAACCCGATCAAGGGTTAGGGTCCGCGGCATACCTAATCATAAATTCAGTCATCCATCAACATGTGCATCATTCGTCAGTATAATTCCACTTCTGGAAATAGGCTTCTTCAATTGCACGCCACAGAGCCCCATCCTCAGCCACTCATAACTTCACAACCATCTATTTCCAGCAGGTCCAAGGTTTCTTAGCTTCTTCTATGGTAACCGGCACCGTAATTGCGTAATACATAATCTATCACAATCCGGATCGGTATGAAACAGATTGCTAGGTAATCCATTGCTTCATAAATTCGAAAAAAAAACTGCTCAACAACGTAAATAACGCAATGAATATTTTTGAACTGTCTAAATGACAGATTAGCGGAATCGTTTACGAAAACGTTTGGCGCAATTAGATAGCAGGACCCTACACAGCTTTCTGAATACCCGACTGCCCGTTCCTATCTCGAAACCATGCGTGATAGGTAATAGGCAGAGCATTTATTTATTTATTTTAATGCAGGCATTTTTTATTTTATTTATTTTAATGATCTACAATGGAGACTATTATCATTAAATAAATGCTGTTTTTTATAATTACATATAATTGTAGACTCTAGAATCATCGTTACCTAACAAGGTAATCACTCACAAAGTCACAAGGTACGTCATTTATCAGGAGAATAGTAGTTATTTTTGTTTACTTTTTATGTGTTGTAAGTAGGTAATGTACGACTTTTAATACGCCTTTCCTAATTGCAAGTTACTTGCACGCAGGTGATACAGATACTATTGCTATTATTCCACCTTGCACACTACTTTCCAGTTTTCCATTAAGCAAGGCACTAGCGCCTAACTTGCCAGTATGCAAATTACTTGCACGCAGGTGATAAACATAACATTGCTATTATACCAACTTGCACACTAATTTCCACTATGCAAGCCACTTGCATCCAACTTTCCACTCCGCAAGTTACTTGGTCCCAGCTTTCCATTACGTAAGTTACTTGCAGACTCGTAAACCATAATTGCAAACCGTCAATAATCACGATAACGCTTATTTAACATCACTAATCCATTACAACAAGGAAAGAATGAAGTAATCAGTTGTATATCAAACTTACAAGCTTTTCCAATTATTAGATTCAATACACTGATAGTCTATCTGAACATTTTTTAAAGAGACATTATTATAGAATGGTACCTATGTCAATATGTCATTTTCAGTTCCGTCTTAGGATTACTAGCCGGATTTTGATTAACGGAATTAAGTTCCGGATTATGATTCGGGTTTTGACTTTTGACAATGATCTAATCTCTAATCTAATCTAGTTTTTAAGGCATGGTTTCTAGCACAAATGGGCTAATCGTTTTCTACTTCTAAATTGCACCCTACTTGCGTAATACACGTTTGAAACAGATTGTTGAACTGTCAAAATAGAACAGATTAGTCTTAATCGCTTACGAAAATGTCATACGCAATTAGATAGCTGTATCTTCCAAAGTTGATTGCAGTTTTTACCCGACTACGGCGACGCAAATAGGAGGGTTATGATTTTGACCGGTAATGTATGTAAGTATGTAGTTTTTGAGTTGACTTTTTTTGCCGTAGATGGGTTTTAGTTTTTATTAGGTGCTTTTATTTTTACCAAAAGTTTTTGGACAGACTTATGCAGAATACGAATTATCAGTTCGTCAGCGACGGTTATCAATTCCATTATGAAAGAATACCGACTTATCACCACTTATTAAACCTATAACTGAACCCTATCTAATTTAAATTGACCTGCGAACTTCCCGAATGACCTTTCCTTGCATATGATTGCAAAGTTACCTACCACACACCTATCTAAGTTGATTTGACGAAGTCTTGTTGCATCACGTCGTACTGATATGTTCCTCGCTGAAATCGCAAAATAAATTTTATCTGCGGAATATGCCTTCTCTTCCGAATAAATTTTGAATTTTTGACAGTTTCTCCATACGAAAACTGTCTGAGGTAAATCTTATTCCGCGGATAAATTCCTGTTTGGCCGAATCCGCCTTAACTGACAGATATCGACCAGCATAAACCACTGAAAACAGGAACATGATATTTACACAATAATATGCTGGTTATTGGCAGGCTTTTGTCCGTCTGAACCGAAGACTAATAAATTTTAGGTCGAGGTCCAATATCCTCGATATTGGACGTTACGAATAAAATGTTGAAAACGCTGAACTATTGAAATTATAAATATCTTTGTTGTTTATAGTGGTCTGGTATTTCTTTCCTCAAGGTCACAATCATAAATATTATTACCAAGTGAAGTAGAAATGTATATTGACTAGATACCGGAACAATATTATCACAAGTGCACTGTGCATTGAAGATTGAATAGTGACGTACTTACTTACAAATTAAATAACATACCTAGGTATTGTTGCAGTGTTTTTTTTTACACTATGAATAATATTTTATGATTTCATACATAATGCGTGTAAAGTAATGTGTGTCATAATTCTGTGTGCATCGACTGTTGTCGGGCCGTCTTCTATGTATCTAAAACAATTAAATAAACAGCAGATACCACGACACCATAAGAAAGAAAGGTTATCTGGTTACAGCTGGTTCTGACAATGACTATACAAGGTCACGACGTAAAACACATAACGTCTGTTGAGTTTCTGTATATATTTAACTAAATAAAATAGGTCTGTTTATTTTTTGGGGACAACGACGGTATGTAGAGTAGTTACTTGAAGTATGAGTTTAGAAAATCTGTTTTTTTGTTGTTTAACCGTGTTTAGATATCGATACCCTTAGGGCCGAGTCATACCGGAATGGCAGCGGCCGGCAGCGACGCGGCGAGCACTTTCAGTGTGAAATAATTTTAACTTATGCCTTAGGGCCGAAACTGCGCAAAGCGGACGCCCGCGCGGTTCTATACACAGAAGTGCTCCGCGCGGGTCACCCGCAGCAGCACTTTTGTATAGAACCGCGCGGGCGTCCGTTTAACGCAGTTTCGGCCCTTAACCTTACTTTAACTTATCTACATACTTAAAAGACCAGTAGGTATCGCTTGAAAAGGTCTCGAGGTCTGCCCGCCGCTGGCACCAGCGGGCAGGACCACCGCGGCTGCCAGCGGCGACGCCGGGGGCAGCTGCCATTCCGATGTGACTCGGCCTTAGTCTTAAAATTAACAAATAACTAAACTAAGTAGGTACATAAGGTCGATGACCCCAAAAAAATATCATCAATCAATCATTTTTCATCAAACAAAAAAATATTTGAAGATGACTCATCACGTCTGTGGAGTTTTCCTAGCTAATCTAATTTTACCCTTGAAACGATAGACAAGGTACGTACACAAACACTATTGTATAGTCAGCAGAACAAAACGATATTTGTGGAATATTTATACGTCATATACGTACGTAGGTACAATAACATAATGAACATATATACAAATAAACATATTTACTTAGCTCAGTATATAGTTATCGTGTTCCACATTTATGCAACATTGTAATAACTGAAGGCACTTAAGATGGCCGATTGTAAGTTTTTATCGATTATACTTTCTTTTTTTTATCGTTTTTGTAAAATTTAAAAATAGTGTTTGTCATTTTTATTTTTGTTATATTTTAGCTGGCTTCGTTTTTTAAAAATCTGTAATAAGTAGAGGTACTTACCCGTACTTACCACTATTTTACAAAATAATAATTACTTTACCTTATTTAATTACTTTTCACCAAAGAAATGTTTGTATTTTTGGGAAATTGTTTAGTTAAACCAATTTTCAACATTCTTGCTCAGTGATACGATTCCAATCATGAAGTCAATTATTTCTAGTCAATAGCATACAAATTGCAATTAAATAACAAACGTATGAGGAAAAAAACAGCCTTCACGATACCTGCATAATTTTCTTAGACAAACGCATATACCTACATATGTATAGGTAACTAATCTTTGATATACTGGAATTGCTATCAAGTCGTCACGTCATATACTGTAGCACTGCTGAGCACAAAACTAAAGGCTCGTTCACACCGGCGCGACTTGTCGCGCGACGCGACTTTAACAATACAATTTCTATTATAACTTCACGATTGAACAATTGCCGGTGTCGCGTCGCGCGACAAGTCGCGCCGGTGTGAACGAGCCTTTAAACGGGTATAGGTACCTTTTTTTGCAGAACTTTTTATTGGCATAATTTTCTTTTGCATAACAACGGATAACATAATCTTCATTTCACAGAAAATCGTGTGGTAGACTCCCAGTTAGCATACATTCAAAACGCATAATTTTGTATGGCAGAATCATCATATCGCAGAAAGTTCACAGGCAGAATCGTCTTTTGGCATACATTTCATATCGATAGTCATTAAAAGGCAGAACTATCATAACACAGAAAGTTTACAGTCAAGGATGCAGTATGCAAGCCAGCACGCATCATGCAGCAGTCAATATTCGTTTAAAGAAGATTCTGCCAAGTGATGTTCTGCCAAATAAGTTTCGGAACATCAAGATTCTGCCAAATAGTAGGAACCCAACTAAAAAACTATAGCTGTTTGACTGAATCAATAAAAAATTACAATCCCTTTAATATCCGCCTATGTGGTGTGAATTTCTAAATTAGGCTTTATTTTTTTATAGATAAACCCCGCAATCTGCAAAACAGTTACTGACCTGCCATTTCATTGCGTAGCACATTTTCGTAAACGATTAAGACTAATCTGTTTCATTTTGACAGTTCAACAACATTCATGCGCTATTTACTTTGATGAGCAGATTTTTTTTTCGAACTTATGAAGCAATCGATAAGCAATCTGATTCAAAACGATTGATATTGTGATTGATCGTGTATTACGCAATTAAGGTGCGGGCTACCAAATATCAATTGAATTTGCTTATCTCAGAGATAACATGGGATCCAAAGTTGTATACAATTTATCTCCTTCAGCATACCACAGTTGTATTCCCACTTCTTACCCTAATTGCCCTCAACACCAACGTAATCGGAAAATGGTTTTAAAAAAAAACATCTCTGCTTTTCGCAAGTACGCGTACATCTCAGATAAGCTAAACTATTCAATCTTGTTGGTTTTCAGAGTTCCTACCATTTGAATTATCCCCCCTTGAAGACATAAAGTATCACTTAAATCACTAACTAGGAGTTAAAGGGGCACCGAGCTTTTTATACATAAAAACACGATTTTATAACCCTTGTTTGAAGTAGTAAACATTTAAATTAAAATGTAGGAAAATATAATGGTATTTTTGGGCTTATATACTAGACAGTATACATGATGGAAACACGATTTGAGGCTCGATAGAATAAATTCGCAAAGTTATCTCTTAATGAGTAATTTTTTCCTCTCTATCCCTACTTTTTTATATAAATAAGTAATTTTATATTAGGATACATTGACTAAAATAAAGTTCATAGTTGACTGGAGCGTTTATACGCGATAGTTTTTTATTTAAAGGCAATATGATGAAAATAACAACGAAAAACATTAAAAAAGTGCAAAAGTGTGGTTATTTTCTTTACTCTTTACACGTAAAGAAAAAGACAGAGACGAAGGCAAATGCTCGGTGCGCCCTTAACGCTTAGGATAAAAAATATTGGATCAGCAGCTCCTGTAATTGGCGTGAATACACAATACACATAAAAAAATAACAAATCTCTTGTTCCAGAGTCACCATGATGACCTCAGCAATCTTAGTGACAGGTGGCGCTGGCTATGTTGGCTCCCACACAGTGACCACCCTTCTGGAAAGACAATCAGAACATCCAGAATTCGATATAGTAGTCGTAGATAACCTGTCGAACGCTTACAAGGCTGCAGGTCATAAGAAACCGGAACCCCTGAGGATTATCGAGGAGCTGACGAATAAGACGATCCATTTCTATGAGCTGGACATCAGGGATAAAGAGGGGTTGAGCAATGTTTTTGAGGCAGTGAGTAGTTGTTTTTTTACTATAATGATTGTTTGTTTAATTTTCCATGATGACTTTGATTTCCATTGCAACCACACCGAGGTTCACGGCTTCGTAAGCCCAACAGCCTTCTTCTTTGCTTCATTGCCGAGGGTCATCAAAAATCCAAGCTGATTTTTCGCAATAATCGCCAAAACACGCGAAATTCCTGTAATCGTAATAACACGACCATAGTACTGAAGAAACGCCAATCAACCAACGAACAAATCATTTAAAGCAACCGTAATATTTGACAGAAAAATCAGTCGTTGTTTCTAAAATCTCCCTGCTATCTAATTGCGTAAAATGTTTTCTTATCTGTTTCATTTTGACAGTTCAACAACATTCATTGAGTTATTTAGGTTGTTGAGCAGATTTTTTTTCGAACTTATGAAGCAATGGATTAGCAATCTGTTTCAAACCGATCCAGATTGTGATAGATTGTGTATTACGCAATTAGGGTGCTGGTATCATCACATAAATGATTGTTTAATTATTTGCAGCACAACATAGAATGTGTGATTCACTTCGCGGCATTAAAGGCAGTTGGCGAGTCCGTGGAGAAGCCGCTAGAATACTACCAGGCTAACATTTCTGGCACCTGCACGCTCTTGGAGGTAAGGAAATAATAAATGGAACTCTCATATTTCTTTAAGATTTGAGCCCTAATCTCATTTTGCATGTATTCTATAAACTCTCCTAATCTAAGAAAAGAGCCAAGCCTTTAGGCTCTAATATCGATGGCTTCACCCATAGATATAAGAACTAGATGGTACACCTACATGGTTTAAAACAAAATATATCTAACATAATCTGACTCAATACAGTCCGCGCCACCACTGAAGTCCTTTTGACGCGGCGCTAGTGTCTATGTCATTGCATCAAATGGTAGTAAAAAAAATATAGTTCCACAATTTTCCGCCGGACTTCAGCGCTGGCGCGGCCTCTAACCCATTATTTTATGGCGCCGTTAAAATCGACAATCTGATTATAATTTAAAAGCTGTTTGTTATTCGCACGTCTCATCGATAACAGAAATAGGTTATTGATGTGGTAAACATTAAACTAAGAATTGATTGATGATCTGGATAGCTCAGCGGACTAATATTTGTATGAACTACAGAATTATATTTGTTGCTAGTAGGTACTATGTTTGTGACTGCAGACTGCATGAACTAACGGCCCCAATACCGATTAGAAGGGGAGTGCGCCAAGGAGATACCATTTCACCTAAATTTTTCAATGCCTCTCTGGAAGACGTCATGAAAACGCTGGAATGGGACCAACATGGTATAAACATCAATGGTGTCTACTTGTCGCACCTTCGGTTTGCAGATGACCTAATTTTATTCGCCGAATCCCTGGAAGACCTCAAACGCATGTTAAAAGAACTCTATCACGCTTCCTTACAAGTTGGCTTGAGAATGAACATGTCTAAGACGAAGGTGATGTTAAGCGTCCCGGATGACTCGGTTTTAGCTATTATGGTCGGAAACGAGTGTCTGGTAAATAAACGATAAACGATAAACGTAATGGTCAACTACCTTGACCATTACGTTTATTTGGGACATGTTCTATCTTTTGACAACCAGCATTCCAACAAAGAGATCTCCAGGAGAATACAGCTTGGGTGGGCGGCATTTGGTAAGCTGGAACATATTTTTCGATCTAAAAACATCCCACAGTGCCTAAAAACCCGCCTTTTCAACCAATGTGTCCTGCCAACAATGACCTACGGTGCCGAGACATGGACGTTCACCAAGGAGACTGTACACCGAAAACGAGTAGCACAAAGGGCCATGGAGCGAGCCAAGCTTGGCATAACCTTACTAGACCGAGTGCGTAA
The DNA here is from genome assembly GCA_914767815.1 of Eupsilia transversa. Taxonomy (NCBI): domain Eukaryota; kingdom Metazoa; phylum Arthropoda; class Insecta; order Lepidoptera; family Noctuidae; genus Eupsilia; species Eupsilia transversa. The sequence continues at coordinate 6,607,183 of OU611894.1, read as the reverse complement.
CACCGAAATCCGTCGGCGGTCGAAAGTTTACGACGTCGGGGACAGGGCGACGCGCCTCAAGTGGAGTTGGGCAGGACATCTAGTTAGACGCGGAGATGGCAGATGGAGTACAGCTGTGACCGAATGGCGTTCAAGATTAGGTCAAAGAAACCAGGGACGTCCAAAAGCGCGTTGGGTTGACGATATCGTCAAAGTCGCGGGAAACACCTGGATGAGGGACGCACGGAATCGGGAAGTATGGCAGAAAAAAGGGGAGGCCTATACCCAGCAGTGGGTGATTCCGGGCTGAAATGATGACTATGTTTGTAGGAATTGTCCCATTTTCCGTGACACGAAGACCGATCATAATTGGAGTGACTGAGTCCTTGGGTTTAATATGACACGACTTTATTCTTTTATTTATTTATTTAAACAAACTTATATTTACAGTCTGCACCACACATGCAAGTTATAGGTCAATATCTATTATAATTAGACATACAATCATAAATTAGATTAAGTTACATAAAACTAGACACAACTTGATGGAATTAAATGAGATCAGGGTTTGATATATTTCTGCTTTGCTAGGCAACATATTCGAATGCCAATAGTATTGCAAATGTCCATTTGCAGTGATCACGACTCCCGCCGTTTATATGCCAAAAACACCTCCTCCTCCTTCCAGGTGATGCGTAAATACGGCGTCTACAAGCTAGTATACAGCTCATCCTGCACAGTATACGGCGAACCCGAGCGGCTACCGATCGATGAGAACCACGACACCGGCCGCGGACTAACCAGCCCCTACGGCAAGTCCAAGTACTTCTGCGAGGAGATCATGAAGGATCTCTGTACTAGTGATCAGGTAACTACCAAAGAAAGCATTATAATATTATGTAAGGGTGTAAACTTTCAGATAATTTGTTCTTCCCCTACTTTTATATGTGAGCAAATAAACAAAAAAATATTATTTTGCACTACGCAGGCAGAATTAACCATCTTACGATTAGAAAGAAAGATATTAAGGATAACGGTAATTTGGACATTTTCACAATAATTTGTATACTGTAGACTAAAAAGTAATTTGGACAATTCGTGAAACACAAATACAAAAAACAAAGTAAAAAACACGCACATTATGATGAATGAATGATTACAGAAATGGAAAGTGATATCTCTGCGATACTTCAACCCGGTCGGTGCTCATCGCAGCGGCCGCATTGGGGAGGACCCTGCTGGGATTCCTAACAACCTTATGCCTTATATTGCACAGGTACTTACTACTTAATTAAGCTAAGTCTGTCATCCGTAGATCTTTAACAGTCGTTACGAGTCGCCAGAAGCCCGAAAGTCTCACAACCAGTCTTACCAAAGGGTATCGTATTACCCAGTTACTGGGTTGTGGAGGTCAGATAAGCAGTCGCTCCATGTAAAATACTGGTGTTCAGCTGCATCTGGTTAGACTGGAAGCCGACTCCAACATAGTTGGGAAAATGCTCGGCAGATTGATGGCGTGTATCTTTAGAATTCTTGGCTTAGGCAGTTCCATCAAGTCGTATTATTTGTCGATAGAACTATGTAACCATTAAGACTCTGTGTCTGAAAAAATAGACATTTGATGTAGCCTGTGGCTGTAGCACATAAAAAGATAAGATACATTTTTTTTTTGTAAAATAAAATGTAAAATTCTTTTCAAAAATCAAAATTGATTTCTAACTACAACTTACCTCCGATAATGAAATCACGGATTATTAACTGACCCAGTATATAAGAAAACTTGGAAGAAAAGGGTACCTAGCTACTAGAGTTTTCTCATTTTTGTACCTGATATTCCCTCCCTCAAGGTAGCAGTAGGCCGCCTCGAAGAGCTCATGGTGTTCGGCAATGACTACCCCACAGTGGACGGCACAGGAGTGAGGGACTACATCCATGTGGAAGATCTGGCTGACGGGCATGTGAAGGCCGTCAAGTTGTTCCAGCAGCCAGGGTTCAGTGGTTTCCATGCTGTTAATTTGGGTGAGTTGCATAGCATGATTTATTAAAAACATATCTCAACATTTAAATAGTCAAGATTAATGTCACTTGTCCTTATGGTATAAAACCACTAGAGATGTTGTTGGTTTATTTTTAGTATATAATGTTGTGTTAAAAATGACCAACTTATTATATAAAAAATAAAACCAAACGGTCTTTGTTAACGGTCGTTTATGTGTCGCCGTCATCAAAAAAACATCAGTCAGATCAGATTTAGGCCAATATTCTATTTCATAGACTATTTCCAGTAACGGTTACTTGTTTAATATTTCAGAAAAAGTTTTACTCCAGCAAATGCTTCTTGTTGAACGGAATGTGACGAAATTTTCGACTCGAATATAGTGTAGTTTTTATCTATTCTTAAGTCGACAAAACCCGTTTCTCCGGGGTCATGTGAGGCGTGCTGTATGACAAACTGTTTGGTTTTACTTACATGCATATTATTTCGTGTGCCCGACTGGTTTCGGAATACGCATTCAAATAGAACCATTATTTATGAAATAATAAGTCAAACTTACACGTTTGCAAATCTCACCCCTGAATGCATCACATTAAAACAAAAGTTTACATCTTAAAAATTCATATTTTCGTCTTATTTGTGCGGAGTTAACAATTTTTCTTTATACCTATTCAAGTTAAAAATCATCATGTTCCAGGTACTGGCACCGGCTACTCAGTCCTCCAAATGATAGCCGCTTTCCAGGTGGCGAGTGGCCGCGAAGTCCCCTACCGCATCGTAGGCCGCCGGGCCGGTGACATAGCCGCTAACTACGCAGACGTGGCCTTATCCCACCGACTATTAGCCTGGCGGGCCACTAGGACATTGGAAGATATGTGTGCCGACACTTGGAGGTGGCAGAGTAATAATCCTGAAGGATTTAAGACCAGTTAGGGGGTGAAAAAGGGGGGCTTGATTTTTGAAGGCAGACTGTATAGAGTTTGGTAATCTTTTGGTGTGATGAGTTCGGAAAGTTTCAATAGAATAAGTGGCCAGCATCTACTGCTATCTAATTGCGTGATTGCGGATTCACCAAACAGGAGTAAATTTTATCCGTGGAATAAACGTTCTCTTCCGAAAGATTTTGAAGTTTTGACAGTTTCTCCATACGAAAACTGTCAGAAGTAAATCTTATTCCGCGGATAAAATTTATTCCTGTTTGGTCCAATCAACCTAAAACATTTTTGTAAACGATTAAGACTAATCTGTTTCATTTTGACAGTTCAACAATATTCATTGCGTTATTTACGATGATGAGCAGTTTTTTTTTCGTACTTATGAAGCAATGGATAAGCAATCTGTTTAAAACCGATTCAGATTGTGATGGGTCTTGTATTACGCAATTAGGACGCTGGTTTAGTTACCACCGACGAAAACCCTACAGTAGATTTTGAAGTCGGATCCATTATTAGTTGAAAATTCAGGGGAACAAAAAAAAAAAAAAAAACCAGGGACACACAAAAGGTTTGGGTATTTAGACTGCGTGAATTACAAATTCTACAATCGTATGTAGGTATATAGCGCGCTCACCAAAGCAAAAGATAACCAATATCAATAACTTAAAATCTAAGGCCCGTATCAAGTAAACTAGTTTAAAGCCTTTTTATTGGTTGAAACTAGTTTTGAGTAATGCTTGAATCTTGAGTGAGGTTCTGTATACGGGCCCTGAATGCCCAAAATGTAAATTCAAGTCAGCCCAACTAGAAACGAATTCAAGAAACCAAAACGAGAACTTCAGAATATGACTTTAAAATACGAATTCCGTATATCATCGCAGTTTAAAACTACATTATGTAGTTTATTGTAGAGCCAATTTAGATGTTGTAAGAAGATGATATATTTATTTGATGTGTAGGAATGCCATTATAGTTTACAGATGTAATACAAATCGAATAATTAACATTTAATGCAAATTATTACCAAATGTTAGTCGTTCCTATTATGTTGCCATAATATTATTTTTTTACTACTTACATGTAATTTAGTATATTTTTATATTTATTTAATTAATTTAGGACCAAAGCAATACCAAATACATGCCAAAGCATTTACCAGTGATTTTAAAGAAAATAATATTTTTATTGAACATTATTTATTTACTTATTAGTTTAAAAATATATTTTTTATTTTCTTTTGACGTGATAAGTACTAGATAGTTAAACATGAAATGTTTCCTTTTACAATTCGCAAAAATTATGTAGGTATGTAAGTTGTATTCAAGTCTTTCCATACGTTTAAGCTAACAGACAAACTAATAGACTATTTGACTGTACGGACTGCTTAACAGACAAACCAACCGACATATAGACAAACCGACAATCAAACAATATGACGAAGGATTGTATTTATTTACGATCTCACCGGCAGGACTAACTGATAAAATACATTAAAAATGCACGGGAATTACCTCAATTACTGACATACGATCTGACGGACAGGACAGGACTGAATAAAAGGCAAACCAACTGACTGACAGACCTAACGCCATCTAACGAAAACGACGAACTGACAGTCTGGCATTACGATCAAAACGACCTAAAGTACAAAATGACGGACAGAACTAACTAAGACACGAACAAATGACGGACATAACTAACTGACAGACAAACAAATGATGGACAGAACTAACTAACAGATAAACAAATCACTGACAGAACTAACTAAGAGACAAACAAATCACTGACAGAATTAACTAACAGATATACAAATCACTGACAGAAATAACTACCAGACAAACAAATGACGGACAGAACTAACTAACAGATAAACAAATTACTGACAGAACTAACTAAGAGACAAACAAATGGCTGACAGAACTAACTAACAGTTAAGCAAATCACTGACAGAACTAACTAACAAATAAACAAACCACTGACAGAACTAACAGACAAACAAATCACTGACAGAACTAACACATAAACAAATCACTGACAGAACTAACTAACAGACAGATAATGGCCAGAACTAACAGACAAACAAATCATGGATAGAATTAACAGACTAACAAATTATGGACAGAATTTACAGACAAATAAATAATGGACCGAACCAACTAACAGACAAACAAACAGGACGTCCTCTTTGACTGACAAATAGGACGAAGTAACAGACTGAAGGATGGTCATTGAACACAAACGAGCACCTAAAGGTGTCATGTAATTTATTTATTTTTATTATAAAATGTTAACTTTAGGTGCTAGCTATACCAAATCTTTTGGGGTTGCCTGTTTATTTCGGCATTAAACTGAAAACTTATCATTCCTTTATCTACTTTCAATATTATTATAAAGAAGTTTATGTTGTCTTATTTATTATATGGTGCTAAATATTATTACAATTATTTCGTTTGATCTATTTGATGATCGGTAACCTGTTGCTGTGTAATAAAATGTTTATAAAAATTTGATTTTTGTTTCATTCGAGTTCCGGGTTCGGCAGTGCTTTGGGTTAATCAATTAAGTTACGATAACAATAATGGTGGCAGGCTAGGCTAAGTTTCTAGGTGCTAAGATGACTATTATCCTAGAGGCTATACGCCTTTCCGTTCCATGTTCAATTCATTATCATTTCAGCCGAAAGTCGCTCACTGCTGGACATAAGCCTCCCCCAAGCACCGCAGTTCTGTGCTCCCCGCATCCAGCTTTTTCTGCCCTGCCCTGGCCACTCAAGTTTGGTAATTCTTCGGGCTAGGTCGGTTACCTTGGTTCTATTGTAATCTCTTAATTTCTGACTCGATTACGTAGGGAAACTCCAAGCATCTTTGGGTGACTTTTAGCCTTCGAATAAGGCCCGTTTCAGACCTCGGACGAATAGTTTTTGAGATATTTGCAAAAATCTCGAAAAGGGGACTCCATACTTTATTTGCCCTTTTTCACTAATTCTCTCGGCACTTAGCCGAGCGATATGTCAAGGATTACAAAGTAAGTAACAAATGAAACACTCAGAATATTTTAATTAGTCTGTATTATCTAAAATTACAAATCTTTCATAATTTCAATCATTACATTACAACTAGTTACCACGTGATTATTCAGCACATACCTTTAACTTTGTCGTCTAAAAATATCAGATTTACATTTTTACATCATTCGCTAACGTTTAACATTGAGGTTATTATCTGGGCAAGGGGGGAGGAGTAAAAAACAGTAACTATAGGCAGTCAAGTTGAAATGCTTTTACTGACCAGTTATATGTCTGGATTTCGTTACATTCATAAAATTATGCAGAGTAAAGGCTGAATAGGTAATAAATAAGATAAGGCTCACATTTCGAGAAGATAAATGAGAACATTAGCCCACGTGGGCACGGGCGCTTATTTTACCGCGCTCTGGATTCATCAACTCTCTCGTTAAAAAGCTTATTGTTGGAATTTCACCCGTCAGCGCTAATCCGAGGGTTGATAATCCAGTGCGTGGTAAAAAAAGCGCTCGTGCTTATGAGGGCTTACAGTCATTGCATACATGGTCTTGTATAATAACCAGTTTCACACACCCAGTCAGCATTACTAAGATTGAGAATAAAACTAAATAAAAACAAAAATGGCAAACCTACAAAATTGTGCTGAATTCGTAACTTAAAGAATCGCTATAAGAAAAACTTGACTTATACTAAGTATTGATTTGATACAGCGTGTTTTAGGAATATTGTTCTTATTGATAGCATTATATTTGAGAAACTAGTACATGAGTTTTGTTCATGAAACGTTTTTTTTTTGTTCATTAAAATATTACGACTTCGTGTGTTTGTGTCTTATGTGCAGTTTGTTAAACAACATTTTGATGTTGACGATACTGGAATGTTGTTGGCTAGATTATTTTTATATTATTAACTACACGATTAATGTATATTACAATGAACATTGTAGTATCGTTAAAACAGAAGATATAACATAACAGTATTATTACCTGTATTCCCCTAAGGGTTAGGCAGAGGTGTACCTATAGTACACCCACATTTCACCAGTTATGTTTAAGTCCAATGTAATAGGGGGCGAGCTTATTGACATAAACCGCGTACAAATATTTATATATTAGTATTTTAAAAGGCATAAAACAATATTTCTAAACACGCTGTAAATGAAAATAATTGCACCTACTTCAATCTAAGACATTTCCAAATCTATTCAAAGTTCTTTACAAGATAAAATTATTTCGGGGAAATTCGGTTTCCGAATATTCCCGAATGAAAAACCAAAATGGCGCTCGAACTGGGAATAACCACGAAACTTTTATTTTTGTGTTGTTTTTGTTGCATATTTTTTCACATTTTAATTTTTGGAGATTTTTTTTCGATATTTTTCTTTTGTACTAAAAAAAAATGGATTGCATTCGTGTTGGAAATAAAACTTCAGTGCATACATAGGTAAGATTCGGACAGCGAAAATATTTCACTCATACATAAGTACCAATCAAACGTAGGTATATAAAAGCTTGGAAAGTATAATAACTCAGATAATTATGAGTTTTACTAAGGGTACACTAGGCCGCGTCGCAGCACAACAATTCTTATTTAAATGAATCATCGCACATTGCGAGTATGTTAAGGCGAAGCGGACTGCAATAAGCGCAAAGATGTACCTGTGGACGCCTACCACTAAGCGTATTAAGTTAATGATGCTGTATATCAGTATAACACGAAATTCTTTTGGATTTATTATCAAAATTAGTGGCGATATCAAAAGTAGCTACAAATCTTCTTTATACCCATCACATCTGTGGAGTTAGCTAATTTAATATGACCCTGTACAACAATTAAGTAGGCCTATTCCTTTGCAACCCGCTTCGTCCTAGCATAATTATGCGCTTACTTTAAGGGCATAATATGTTGTATTTTATACATGAAATCAACAAACTCTCTATTATCATCTAAAAGCATTGTCGTTACCTAACATACATATTGCAATACAGTTTGTATGTCGATCCTAGAATTTGTAGATTCAAAACATATAAAACCTTCTTTTTAAAGTCTGCTAATCATAGATCCGATATATTTTTATGTTCATTCATCCTATTCTATTTTTTGGTAAGTATTGGAAGCAATGCCGCCAATTTCAGACGTAAGATGGAAAAGAAAGGTTGCCAGAAAAAAGAACCAAATAATTATTATGTCATCTGGGATTTAAATTCTTTGTTGAACTCATTATTTGATACTTGAGATGATCAAATAAAAATATAATAAGAAAGGGATGTGGATGTGATGTATTGTATCTATTTAATAGATATGTAAACACTTTCTCATGCACGTCAGCAGTGAGGTCGCTGTCACTAATGTCAACTGTCAGTTTATAAGAATGGCGGGAAACGGTTGAAAAGTGGAGCGTGTGTGCTTAGGAATGTAGCTCTTGTTGAGTTAGTACAGGAGCACATAGGGACGTTCCAAAGTCATAACATTTCAGAGCGATAGAGATGAAGCTATACGTGAATTGTCTTTTATTTTTATTAACGGGCCCTAGACTAGCTACGTAACTATGTATTTCTTCGAAATTTTGGTTCCGGGACATGATAGTTACTTGGCAATGTTTTTTAAATATCTAAGGTCGACATCTCATCCTGTATTGCATTTACTAATCATCTGTAAGGCAACCGTTGGTGGAGTGGATAGTCTAAGGCATAGATATGACAGCATGGTTCTAATTCTTAGAGCGTGATCGTTAACGGACGGCAGTGGAAATGCGCTCGAGTATTACACAGAAGAGTGAGGAATAAACTGTTAAATTTCGTATTAATTTTGCAGTTTTTATTGAAAATTTGATGAAATCTGTTACAGTTTATACAACGTGGCTTATTTATAAATATCTTCCAGTTAAAATATATGGTATATTTCGACGTTAACACCATCTAGTCATTAATCAAGAGTTGAAGTTAACATAAGAAATGGCAATATTACTGAACTGCATTAAAAAAAAAATGAATATAGATTAAGAAGCATTTATTTAAAAAATAAGATGACGTGTGACGACTTCAGAATCAGTTACAAAATCGTCAAGAACACCATCTCTTACTAACTTATTGCAAGAAATAAAGAGTCATCTCTTTCGCACACTTTGTTCGTCTTCAAGAGCGCATCCCCTCTCCCCGTTAAGTGAAGGGATTGGTGTTATTAAATACTAATTTACTTTGGTCGTTAGGTAACTTACGGAGCAAGACAGGAGCTTAGCTAAGAATTATGTCGACGCTGTCATAACTATGATTTGAGTTGAGATACTAACTATTATGAAGTGCTGAGGCAAGTCGCATGAATTTAGCTCTTATTTTGAGAATAAGTTAGTAAGTTCCCTAAATTGTGATAAAAGAAGTAGTTATTAATGGTCAATGTTTGAGCCGTAAATAACGTAAAAAATATCAATGTTTTCAACGTTTTCGTTATGGGAAATATCAAAATGTATGTGTTATCGTGAGCCAAAATGAACACGATTTGCCTAAGCACGTATTTAAAGTTTATATAATGAAACACATTCTGCGAACACTATAGTTATCATCGGATTCTTTCATACTTATACATAAACAAATATAAAAAAAACACCCAAATAGATGAGATCCTGGTCGCTACCAGTTTCATTGTGATATAAAAAGCAGTGCGAAACTCATTTTGACATAAGAAGAGGCTGACTAAGCTTTTGCCAAGACCAGTGTTGTCAAGAATTTAAAAAAAGAAAAAAATATTTGGCGGCAAAAAGTTGGCTTTCAATATCCAACATTGGCTGGCCAACACCAATATTGCGTCCAACGCTCATTTATTACTACTATGATAAACCTATTTTATATGAGTCGAGCGATGACTGAAAATTGACCAATTTTGGTTAGCCAATGTGTGACATTGAAAAGGATTTCAGGATAAGATAAATATTATAATAAATTTCTGTATAATTTTATATTTCTATAGCTAAACAGACACAGCCTATTATTAATTCATCATGTTTAAAATATATACTTTTTTATATTGACAACACTGATTAAAAAACTAAAGAATAGTGCGAACGGGTTTTTTTAAAATTAAAACTGAAATAAGAAGATGTAATTCATTCCATATGAGGTATGGTATTCACTCACATAATATTACCCAACTGCAAAGAAGGGTAATGTTTTTTACAATCTTTAGGCACATAACCACAGATTAACAATAAGTTAAGGCACAAGTCTCAACTGGCAAGATATAGAAGAAAAAAAAAAACTATGTAATAGACATAAAATGATTACTTACTTTTAAAGTACTATTATTCATTATTATATGATGCTCATATAGCCAAAGTACTTGTTAACCAATTATTATTTTTAGCAAATGTGCAAAAAGATGAAAAAAATCAAAAAAAGATTTTATGTCTGCAGTTCATTTCTATAAAGCAAAGGGGTACTATTTGTAAACCCAAAATTAGACAGAGCTGAGAAAGGCTCTGCATTCTCTAACCTTTTAGTTAGCAGATGCCTAGAGAGTAGTTTAGTCAAATGTATATACAGGCACTTTAACACAGACTAGATATTTAACAGCAACCAAGCCACATTCTATATGGCATGGCAAAATATGTTCCATAGGATGTAAAAGTGGTTAAAAATACCACTTTTGACAATAATTCCTAGTAAATTGAAAGGTAGAAACTATCACATAGACAAAATATACCTTGTCTTTTTATTAGAGTGACATTTGACCATAGAGGAGGTAAAGCAATTACGAGGTTTACTGTAGTTTTGTGTAACCTATGGCTTGAGTGATACTGGCCGTGTTGCTCGCTTATACTATGTATTAAGGTCTAACAGACCCGCGCGCCGCGACACCGGTAGAAAAATTTCCGTGAAGTTTTCATTCAAATTGTTCTACAAGAGTCACGTCGCGCCTGTCTACAGGAGCTTTTATAGTTTGAATGATGCCGCTGTACTGCGCCTAAGATATATGCGCGGCTAGACGACTCATTCTTCAACGCTGCCCCCGCCTCGCCGCGCATTCCTAAGGCGCGGTACAGCGGTAAAGGTCAAACTATAGTGTACATATTGCAGCTAACTTACGCGATCAACAATTCTTACCCGCGTTCAAGAGCTGTCAGTGTCATCATTGCTGTGGAATATTGACACTAACAGCTCTTGAACGCAGTTTAGATGTGCTGATCGCGTTCAGTTTCATAGGCGAAATTGTCACTTGGTATTGTATATCTAGTCCGTTCTCCAAAGCTAACAAAACAAAAGAGTGTGAGTGAATGACCAACCGTTCAGAACGCATACATCTAGGTGTAAATAATGTTACATTGTGTCGCTCATACATGTTCACTATAGTCTTTAGGGCACTTGATATAAGGGCTAGCCTTCTCGCTTGATGCTGGGCATCTGTGGTGGGGGTTCGGCCAGGCCCTTTACCTGAAACAGACACAAATTAGAAATATTAATAAATTTTATTAAAGCTGAGGCCCAGCTGCTGAGGAGCATGAGGTCCTGGGTTGGATTCCCGGGTCAGGCAAGTTATTGGATGTTTCCATCTGGAATTTACAGTAGTAGCCCAGAGTCTGGATTTGTGCCCCCAATTACATAGGGCTTAAAGATAACTGGCTAAATGTGGGTGTACTATAGGTACACCTCTGCCTAACCGTTCGGGACTAGGCGTTACGTATGTTATTGATACGTAACGCCTAGTCTAGATTTTTTCTAATATTTATTATTTTAAGTAAACTAAACTTCCTAGTGCTTTAGCTGGGAACAGGAAGAGGTGCAACAAATTCCCCAGTATTCCCAGTCTGTATTCTTTTAAGAACTTTGATGCACGTCCATGGATGGGTGATCATTTTTAAAACATGGAGACCATCAAAACACCGTTTTTATCATGTTCGGGTACAAATACTTCTTTGAATCTAGATTTGTAAGTGTGTTAAACTGATTGTATGCAGTTGTATTCACCTTATAATAACATTACTCAACCCTCTATTAAAACCCTCATTCGCCCTTTTGGACCCTATATGAAGGACATTCGTTGTCAGAACCACGCGGCGATTCTCACGCGAATCAATAGTCGTTAGGCCAAAATTAGGCGTGAAAATAATATAGGCAAATAAAAAGGACAAGAAATCAATGAACAGTAAAAACCAGTTACGTAAAATAATATGAGATGTACTAACAAAAAAAAAGCTTTATCAATAGTAATTGGACAATCCCATGTGATGTTACTAGTGTGGCTAGCAAAAAATGCAAAGTTTTTGCGATGTTATACTTTTAAGCCAACTAGAGTATTCAGAAAAACCCAATGGAATGGTACTTTAGGGAGAAGTGGGGTTTACCACAAATTAATGAGTGGGGTTTGACGTTAAGGCATAACATTTAAGCATCAAATGAAAAAACACATGCTTTGCGGATGCTTTGTGATGGCATGTTTACGCAGTGGCTGAGCGATTGGCGGCTACAGTACGTGTAACTGGTTCGGTTCCCGCACGGTACTAATATTTGTAATGGTCAACAGATAGTTGCTTTGGGTCTGGCTGCTGGTGTGAGGCATTTTGCTCACGCACCCGCCACCCAAAAATTGTAAGGGCGGGTAAAAAGAGAGAGAGAGAAGACAGGGTTCCCTTTAAATTGAATGTCTTAATTTATAAAGATGAACACGTGTTCTTAACTTATGTTTTTAATATGCACGTATTTTTGTGACAAATAAACAATTTTTTTATTGTCGTCCATCGATTGAGTTTGTTATTATTGTTTTTTTTTACCGGACGTCTTCCATGCTAAATAAATAAGTTAAAAAAAAATAGCTTGTTACCTTAAGCCGAGCGGCCGTCTTGAGGAACGCCGGCAGCTGCTCCTGCGACACGTTCACTTCTCCCGCGTACATGAACTCCAGGATGGCTTGCAGGTGCAGGTACGACACGTCTTTCAGGATTATTATAGGGTGCTTTGATGGATTCTCCTGGAAAATATTACGTAAATTGGCCGAGGCTTTAATAACATTATAGGTAGGTATAGTCTATTCCAAAAGCATGTGGTAAAAGTGTAAACAAACACTGTTCAAGTTAAATTCTTACGCAACCACTCACTAAAGGACATTAAGTAGTATTTAGAAGATTTCCATATTCTATCTTGCCATTTTTTCCAATAATTATTGTTTGAATGACATTATTAAATTGTAATTGAAAAACGAGATGAAAAATCTTATTATAAAATTAACCTCAATTGTCAACTAAAATCTATATGGTGTTTTCAAATAAAAAATTCGGGTTTAAGTATTCAAATAATCAATTTGTAAGTGGCATCTACAGGTACGTTTCTGATCTATTTGTTTACTTTTCACCAGATAGTTTTGAAACAGACAATAGATTCAAGTGCATTTTAAATGACTCCATTATGGTATCTCTTGGCAAATGCTGTACTGAAATCATCCAACTTGAGTTATTATCCAAATTCGAGTGAAATTATAATGACAGCACGATTGGCAGTGTGGTTAAGCGCACAAGACGCGGGTTCTCGTATGATATGAATAATTGTATAACCTACACTCGACTGCCTTCGCATAAACGTTCCGAGTCTGGGTGTTCCCACAAATATTCGTGAGGATTGGAAAATTTAATTTAAAACATTATAAGATCAAAATTGACAGAAAAATAACCCACAATGTGTGGAACTAGGTAATTGTTTATCAATACTAGATTGGACCAACAATGTCATCTGTAGGTATTATTAATTAAAGACTGGTTGAAAAACAACCAACGTATAAATTACTAGCTGCTCCCCGCGGCTTCGCCCGCATGGCCCCTAATTATTTTCTAAGTTACTCCTTATAACATGAGCTATCTGCCAGTGAAAGCCCCGTCAAAATCCGTCCAGCAGTTTCGAAGATTAAGCGGAACAAACAGACAGAGACACAAAAATTTTAAAAAAATTGTTTTAAGTACCGTTTATATGCTTTCGTAAGCATTTAGTAAAAAGCTGTTATTTTGACATTATAAACAAACACTTCAATTTTATTTATTTGTAAAGAAGATGTAGATGTCCAGAAAAATTGCTAAAAGGCATAAACGAAGACGCTTAGCAATCTATCAACTAATAAACATGTAGGTAGTCACCGCAATATCGTCAATTCGGCGCGACCACACGAACATTTGGCTGGCCTACATTACTTACATAACATATTCAGAATCTAGGCGCAATACTACAGAAATATATACATACGTTTACTTGAGCTGAATGTAAATCATTCGATCACACATTCAATCCTAACTAATAATATACATGCGAAAGTGAGTTTGTTTGTTTGTTACGGTTTCACGCTAAAACGGCTGAACGTATTTAGATGAAATTTGGCACATGGGTAGACCATACCCAGCAACCCAGATCGGGTTAGGACATGTCCGAAAGTCGGACAACCAGTCTTACTAAGTGGTATCGTGTAACCCAGCAACTGACTTGTGGAGGTCAGATAGGCAGCCGCTCGTATGTAAAATACTAATATTCAGAAGCATAAGATGAGACTGGAAGCCGATCCCAACATACTGAAAACGCTAGGCAATTGGTTGGTTCAATTTGGTACATTGAACACTTAATATTTTGTATGAGTATTGTAGAACACCTCTGTATCTATTGTTTGAGTATAAAATGATGATAGGTATATTAGAAAACGCCTAGCAGTCTATCAATAAATAAGCTAGGTATGCTAGGTTACCAAAACTATCTGATAAAAGTGTAAACAAACTCTGTTCAGGTTTAATTCTTACGCAAGGAATTAGAAACACATGCGTTTGTAATTAGGGGGTTTCAACTTGAAATCTCACCAAATTTTCCAACAGTTATTGTTTGAATAACATTAACAAATTGTGATTGAAAAATCATCAACGTAAATTGAGGTTATAAGATTAACCATATTATAATTGTGATTTAAAATTTTAATTTTGGGTTTTATTATTCAAATCAATAAATCAAAGCATTCAACTTTGTAAGTGGCACTAAAAATTTGCATCCACAGGTACGTTTTCTTATCCAGTTGTTTACACTTTATCAGATACTTTTGGAACAGACCATAGGAGCGCCAATAATATATAATAAGAAATGCTAATGACAAAGTTAAAAAACCAAATAAAGCAAAATGTATCATAATTTGACTTGCTTACAATCAACAAATATGTCTAGAAAAACGCTGAGTGCCATAATAGAAGACGCCTAGCAGTCTATGAATATATAAACTAGGTATTACAGGAAGTCAGTGTAATATCGTCAATTCGGCGCGACCACGTGAACATTCGGCGGGTGTCAGCTTCCCAGGTGCTTAGCAAAACATCCTGACCGCCGCAAATGTTTACCATTCGTATCCGTAATGCTATGCTATGTATTTACTGACACTGATATTAAATACTTTCAATAATTTGATTTTTTTATGCGGAAGTTGCATTCACATGATTTGTGTTATTTTGAAGAATGATTTTCTCTTTCTGTTCCACTGCATGACATTTACAGCGATACAAGTTGGTTATAAAGTATATTTTAATGGCCTACTAGAGACAGTGGCGTAGCTGGTCCTAAAGGGCCCTGTTTCAAAATTTGTTGGGGGACCTAAATAATTTGAGGTTTTTGATAATGTTTTACGAATTTGGTCGAAACACGTCGCGTCGAGAAGCTATGTTATACGGCTAGCGTTGCCAGATCCGTTTTTCTAAATATCGGGACTTAAATGAAATAAAAACGGGACTGGGACGAAAACATCGGGACGTAGAAAAAAATCATTAATATGAAAAAAAAAAAACGTAAAAAAAAGTATAAACGTTACTCTTGAAACACTCTGTCCATTGGTGAAAAGTGAAAACCGTTTGACAGTCCGCTCGGTAGTTTTTGAGTTTATCGCGTACAGACAGACAGACGCGACGGTGGATTTTATTTTATAATACTTAAATATAAGGATAGCACAGTCGCCGTATCGTCCGCTCGACTTCTGCGCTTTCTTCTTTTGCTGACTGATAATTTCCTACACCTACAGAACTACTTATATGAAAAAGCGGGATTTTGGGCATCCCGCTCAAAGTGCTGGTGGGACGAGTCCCGACAGGGCTAAAAAACGGGATGTCCCGCTTTTTGTCCAGCCAAAAGCGGGACATCTGGCAACTCTAGATACGGCTGACACTGCGGTAGCTACGCCCCAGACTAGAATTAAAGATTAAGACTTTGAACCTCTCCCACAGAGATGCATAGTCAAGGCTAGAAAACGAGCTCACGTCAATAATGCAAGCATGGCCTCTGACATACCGCGGCTCGAACGCACGGCATCTCGATCGATAGCCCCGCCAGTTGTCAGGCTATTGTCATTTTAATAAGCCATCGATTTATAGACAAGGCACCTGTGGGCATAGGATAGAAGTTATTCCAACTCTTCTCTATGTATGAAAATGGTTGAAAAGTTTACTGTGGAAGAGTTACTATTTCAAAACGCTAGCTTTCTGCCTTCGATATCCGTTAGCGTGGATGTCAATCCTCGCTAACTAATATTATACATGCGAATTTGAGTTTGTTACGCTTTCACGCTAAAATGGCTGAATGGATTTGGATAAAATTTACCGCATGGATAGACCATGACCTGGGTTAGGACATAGGATACTTTTTATCGAGGTAGTACTTTCCCGTGGGATAATTTCCGACCTCAACGCGGGTGAAGCCGCGGGAAAAAAATAATTATACCATAAAACATATCCTACAGCAATCTGCAATAGTGTAGCTTTGTACATCTGTGAGATTTTTTGTAGTTTGATCAGTTTTACCTCTTTATAACGTTACCTCGATTTAAAAATTCACATTTTACACACTACTTTGACCTTTTCTAATTTACTTAAAAGACTTTGACTTTCCTTTTAACAAATTTCGTTCAACAAAAACAACTAATAATTTGGTGACAATAAGAGATGATTCTAGACTGATCCAGGAATGTAGCATAGGCCATGGGCAACGCACATCAAAGTAATGGTGTAATACTTTTGTATCATAAACGATGCATTTGTTTTTTCCTTTTATGAAGTATCACAGTTGATGATGCTTTATTCACATTACAATCTAGCCTGTTACATAATAAGTGTTTTATATATAACTTAATCTACTAATTAAATCAAAAATACTTTTTTCCATTGTCAATTTCAGTTCAGCATACGCTTTATTTTGTGTAAATAATTTCATCACCACTACTCTCAAAATGGTGAAGGAAAACATCGTGAGGAAACCCGCACTGGGCTCGCATGAAAGATTACAGCCCACTCCCTTTCGAAGAGAGTAGGTCTATATCCCAGCTGTGGGAACATTATAGAATGATTATGTATAAAATATTTAAAACAATGAGACCGCTACCTTATCGCTCACCTCTAATAAACTTTTGAAGTAAGGACTACACGCAGACAGGACCATTTTATGTGCCTTACATGTCTGGCCCTCGCATGCTAGTGTCACCTGAAATAATTGTGCAAATTAGTTACGTACAAGCGACTCCAGTCATAGTTTGGAATAGCGAGCTATTTTATGACACTTTATGGACCCTATAACAACACCGCATTCAAAATTCAAACATTACTTACTAATTTAAAGCTATTTCAATGGTTGAAACTAGTTTTAAGTAATGGTCGAGTCTTGGGTTGGAGGTTCTATTCTATAATACGAGCCTTTGAGTGAGTGTGAAGGCATATTGTCAAAGAGTTAGCAATTCATTGTTGAATAAAGAATATTGTAAATTATAAACTAACTTGTTCTGTAATTTTGTTAAAAGTATTAAAGCGAAATAAAGCTACTAAAACACATATACATAAAAATATAATCTGTGTAAAAAAATAACTGATGGTCACTCAAATACTTTTACAATAAACATTATAATACATTTATAGAATAATATGTCATTGATTATCCATTCTGCCTAGCCTTTCCCAATCATTTTGGGGTTGCCTTCCAGTCTAACCGGATGCAGCTGAATACAAGTATTTTACATGGAGCGACTGCCTATCTGACCTCCACAACCCAGTAACTGGGTAATACAATACCCTTTGGTAAGACTGGTTATCAGACATTATAAACAACAAAATATAAAATTAAAGACTTAAAAATGTTAAGTCATACTCAGATTTGATGGCTAAGATTTGGACCATGCAGATATTTTTTTCATAAAAAGCAAAATAAAAAATATATAGATCTGTAGCTAAATGTATATTCTTAATGCCTTGGTAATTTCATCACACATAAACCTGATACGGTTTAAAAATGTGCCAGAATCTGAAAATTTAATGGCTAACAGATGAGATCAGAGATGCAATTTATCTACAAAAAGTTTAGGTTATAACAGTTTGTTTGTACACAAATATAACATTATTTCGCCGTACTCACGTCTGTGAAGCTTTTCTCATCCCTCAAGTGCCTGAAAGATGTCACCATATTTGTCTGGAAATCATTCCATTTGAGGAAGAATTGTTGATCACCCATTTCGGAATTTTATAACACTGAAAAACACAAATAAACTATTGAAAGGTTTATAAAATGTGACACTTTTCACTTTTATTGTACAATTTAGAGTTGGTAGCAGTATTCTAATCACGTTTTTGAAATGATACCCTCTCAATTAAATAGTGCACTTTAAATCGTTTACCTACGTCACTAGTTGCAATAGAAATGATGCTTACCTAGGTACGATCACTTGGTTACAATAATATTATTTTCAATTTTGGTCGCTGTAGACCAACTTAGATTGTTGTACAAGGGCACCGCGTACTATTTCGAAACAATCACAAAAAGTTAAGCAATTGAATCTCAAAATAAAGACGCTGTCTCGCATAAATTAGCGACTTCTTTCTATTTCTTAAAAATTCCTTCATTCACCTAGTCAGGGTTGCCAGAACTAGAATTTAATTTCACCTGTTTGGAACAGACAAGTTTGATTTGTATTTTTAACCTTGTGCCAACTATCTATTTTTCATAGTTTTTCATCATTATAACATAAAATCATAACTTTTTCTTTTGGTTAAAATAACTTTTAAAATTATATCAAATCATTTAATTTATTACCTACTTACATCTTTTTAATACCTACATCTATGATTCATACTTTTTATTTTGCGAATATTGATTCTGAATAAAGATTTATTTATTGATTTGTTTAGTAACCCACTTAATAATTAACTATCTTATAGCAGATTATTCCCTACGCCAGCCACTCGGGCGGGTGGGCGTAAGAGTTTTGATTTTTGGGTGAACTCTACTTATTTCATTTTCACACTCTTTCCTCACTGTCTGTCTTTACACTCTGTACATATTTTATTTATAAAACCAGTTTTTACACATAGGTTTAACAAATACAAACTTTAACTTTTTTAAATTTTCTATTGACGTGAATTGCCGTGTTTGCCATACTTATGGAAATGGAAACTATTCGTAGTGTCATCGCCTTTATTTTCCTTTAATTTTTATAATTCTTAACCAAATTCAATAATTAATCCAGTAATTGTTTGTATTCAAATCGTTGATTTTTGATGAGTGAGTAGATACCAGACTACATTTTTTGTGGGTAAATTCCAAGAATGGTATCCCCAATCATTCATTGGCCATCGTTCATTCTAAAACGTTGAGATGCGTTCATTCAATATGTGATTTGATTATTTTTTAATTAGAGGGAGAAATCAGTCTTCATATTTATATAAATTAATAGGTAACAATGAAAATAAATATTTAATAAAATAATCTAACCATATATAAACCATTTAGGAGGCTTAAATTGAGTAATGAAATGATTTAAAATCATCAGCGCCATCTCGTGTCTAGTAGCAGCAGCAATGAGTTGTAATTATTGCGTAGGCCATCTAGTGGATTTTTTTTAAACAAATTTCTTGAAAACTGCATCGGCGTGTGGTGGTTCTGAATATGCAATTTGAGTTTCTTGTATTGGTACTAATTATTTATTCATTATTGCCTGAGAGAAAAACTTAAGGGACAGGACGCAGGCAGACTTCATTTGAATTGCAGTCGGCCTGCAGTTGGTCAAACTGGTGGGTTCACGTGTTCACGGGCAACGTTCGTGAACTGCAACGCCAAATGTGCAAGTCAGTTGGCAGTTTCATGCACCTTTGTGAACTTACTGCATCCAAACTGCATTTTCGTAGCTGATGCGGACGTGCGGTTCAAATGCACTCCGACTGTTTAGTTAGAGCATAACTTTTATTCTTGAAAGCTTTCAATGATGATTGTGCTTTATAAAGTCGAGTTAGTTATGTGAAAGCACTGCTTCATAAGGTTTAAATAAAATAATTTGTTTATTTTAATAATACACCATTATTTATTTGACAAAAAACCGTTTTTAAAACGACACTCATATTGCATAAAGAAAGAGAGGCAAAAGGTGAATCGTAACATCTTATTATAAGTATAATAATTTTATGATTATTACTATTAAAATCATTCGTAATAATGGTAAAATTTAGTTTTAACTTACTTATACGAGAGCATATTTTAAAACACACGAACACTACATTTAAAAGGCCAAGCGGTGTTGCCACAATATTCTTATAAACTAGTATACTAAATTAATTTTACTAGTAAGTACGAGATTACTACCTATAAACTAATTATAATTATGTAACATTATTTTTAATGTTATTAAAACAGCAACTCATACCTACTGGCCTACTGGACGAAGCAAATTATACAAAAAGAAATCTAAATAAATATAATTACAAATATCAAAATCATTCGCTTTTTTTCTAACTATAATTGACATGAAGCAGGTTTCAGTTAAATTAATACATACACTTATACAATAAAACTTACTTTGGTATATATTTAGTTTTAAACGAATATTATAATTTAAGAAAAGTCACTTCTATCTTTGAAATATTTAAAAATAGTAATTACGAAGTCTATTCGGGGAACTTTCTTGAGCGAAACAAAGTCAACTTAAAAAACATGTATTTCCTTCATTGGAGACTTTATCAAATACTTCTTTAGATTTTACTTTCCAGAGTAGGTACCTTACCTACTCTCAATGACTGTTTCCCTCATGACCGAGCCCCTAGCATTAATCCATACAATTAACACAATTATTGCTTAAAACTGACTTCTACACGAAGTGCTCTAAAAAGAGCGTAGGTATATTTATTAAATCCATATATAATAATAATTATTGTAGTAAACCTTACAATAGTACTACTATTAAAATATATTTGGTATATAGTAGCGTTACAAATATACAAAGCACATTCGAACTTAGGTATATTCTAGCGTATGATTCGTCGATCCACGAAGGAGACTGTAAATCCTATAACTACCCTACAAGGTTTATAACCTTTACAAAAGAATAATAATATTGCTGCACCGATATTTTACCGATAAAATATAATAAGTAATATAAAAAAACTCGAATAAATTTTTGAATGAAAACTAAATATTTTATTTTCAATAAAATTAGTTCCCAGTATGGTTAACGGGTGTCCACCGAAAGCCATGGGTCAGAAACGTAACATAATATTCAGAATTTATATAAAGTTATAATGATTAGCTATACCTACCTACCTAGGAGATCCTAACCTTTTTCCTTAAAGTTTATTTTAACCTCTAGTCTTTGTCAGTAAAGAAATGCCATGAATTTGAGCAAACAAAATGTCATTTATAAATTAATTCACGTTTTAAGAAATTAAGGTCGTAGAAAAGTTCTAAAGTTCCTACTAAAAGGTTTAACCCTAAAACTAGATTAGCATTTAAGACTGGCTTTTGCCCCTTGAGATAAAATGCTATTTACACACTTTTCTTAATTATACAATAGTTACCTATTATAATTAAAGAAAGAAATAGAGCTTAGCAATATATAGGTAAAGATAGACTGAAATATTCAAGAAAATATTATAGTAAAGATATTTTTATTTTAGACAGAAATGTTTACAGAATCTACACTATAATTTTTTTCTTAATAATTATTTAAGTAAACCATTGTAATAGATACTTATAACTATTCATTGGTAGTACAATTGGAGGTTTATCTTGAAATCTTAGAGTAAATCTAAACTGTAAGAGAATGTAAACTTGATATTTTGGTATTATAGCTTAGAATAAGAAAAAAAATCGTTTTAAAGTTGACTAGATCAATTTTGGGTTTGCGAAAATTAAGATTTTTTGGCTGAACTTTATTACTAAAATTGGTGTTTTATAGTACATGAAAAGGTATGAAAAATAGTACCCGACTAGATGGAAATGCAAAAATCATCGGCTCGTAGCTCATCGATAGATTATCAGCTAAAACTGTGCATTAAATATAGAGTGAAGTCGAGTCGTTTAAGATCAGTGCTTTTATTGTCTTTTAGAAAAACAAAACAGACTAAATAGAGAAAATATTTAGAATTTTATGGGCTTAAATTCTTTCATTTAAATGCTTTCGTTCAATCAACAGAATGTTACAATACAATCAGGGGTTAGAGATATATGTTGATTTCTTATCCTAATGAACAATAAAAAGTTCACGATCTTCAAACGCCTCTACTACTGTAAATAGTACTAAAAACTGGCTTACACCACCTATGTTAGTTACTAAAATATAAGAGATGAGTACATACTAACTAGAATTCAAAAATATACAGTGTACTTTTAAGAACTGGCACTAAGAAACCTTCGTTGTTGATTACCCACATTTTAAGCTTTAAAATAATTATAGTAAGGCATTATAGGACGGTTTATACTCTAAATTAAGGCAGCTAAAGGCACCTAGTTATACTAGCAAATATTTACACGCTATTGCATTTAAGTGATTGTTACCGAAATGGCAGCACTTAATGCTTCTACTCGTTGCTAGATGGCGTTGTTATAAAATATACATTCGTTGAAGCTTCACTTTGGACAAAATTCATTTTTTTTTAATTACAAAAATATTTACAATCTTTGCTCGAACGTATAGTTATGTTACGTCTACTCGTTGCTAGATGGCGTTGTACCGTTTTCAATAGCTTTGGGCGATTGAATTTGCATGTTTTGCAATGGTATTTTTAGTCCCCGCGGTGCTAGAATGAGTCTAGCAGGCGTCACGAGGACTATAGCGTACTCTCATTTATTCACGCCAAGGATTTTCGCGGCCTCGTCTGCGGAGGAGAGTAGCTTATTTATTGTTTTGTCGGGAATTCCGAGCAGTTTACCGATGAGGTCGCTGTTCTCCGGGTCATTTTCGGCCTCTGAGGAGTATTTGCGCGATGTCATGTCTAGTTTGAGCTTCTTTTCGTACGGAGCGGAGGGAGGAGAGTTATTGTTATTGACGTTGCTTGGGATTTCATTGCCTGAGCCGTCGTCGTCTTGGTAGCGATATCTGTAAAGATAGGAGAAATAAGTTTCGTGATTTCGATGGTTTGCTTCTGTTTTGGTTAGGGCCAGATGCAAGCTTTTAAAAAAACACATTTTAAAACAATAGTCTGTTTTAAAATGTGTTTTTTTCTGATTAAGAGTATAAAAAAAAATTGTTTGTCAATCAATCCTAGATACAGTACTCACCCATTAGTAACTGCATCTTCAAGCGGCGTGTTAGGCGGGGAAGCCTCTTCATCATCAGTGATTTCTTCCCGATGCTTCTTGCGATGTCGCAGCATGCTGTGCTTCAGGGTGAATCGACGTCGGCACAGGTCGCAAGCAAACGGCCTCTCTCCCGAATGAGTCCTCATGTGACGACGGAGGTCTTCCGCAGACCAGAATCGACGGATACAGAAGGCACAGACCACCTAGAAAGAAAAAAAGACATTGTAGCTTTTATTATGAAACTTAGCAACCTTGCTTTGCAGAGTTTTTACAACTTGAATAAATTAGAGTTGTTTTTATCTAATGTTACTTTAATATTATTGAATTAGTTCGTAATCGTTGCGTAAAAGTTGCGTACTTTAGAAGAATAACGGACACGAAAAGCAACTTTAATTTATAATGTGTGTAGACCAAATAAAAAAAAAGTTTACTTTTAATAATAACAGTCTAAATTACTTCTACAGTCAGTAAAGATTGTCAAATCTTACCTTTCTGTTAGCATGATCAGGAAACTTCCCCCTCTCATCATCATCAGCGCTTTCGCTCCGGTCACTGGCTGCATCCAAGGCTCCCTTGCTGACCAGCTGTTCATACTCTGCCGTATGTCCCGTCGCCAAGTGCGAAAGGGCTCCACTCCTGTCTCCATACGATGCCTCGCACAGATGGCATTTGAAGACTAGACCACCTTCATTTGTTTCTTCCACTATTTCAGGGTGTGGGGAACTTGGTTGAGAATCAGTCCCGTGTCTAGAAGACATGTGTTTTTTCAAAGTTTCAAGCGATGAGAATGTACTTGTTGGACAAGAAACGCATTTGTAAGGTCTCTCTGGCACAGCTCTAGTGTCGTTTATTGGCTGTGGTGGGGATACGGTATCAGGGATCGGCTCAGCCAGGATAGCTCTGGCGGAACCTCCGTGCTTCCTCAATAGATGGCGGTCGCAGTTCGACTTGGTGGTGAAGAGAAGTGTGCAATGTGGACACTTGAAAGGTTTCTGTCCGGTGTGTGTGAGGACGTGGCGACGGAGGGATGATGACCAGGGGAACTTGCGGTGACAGTAGGGACATGAAACACGGTTGGGTGCTAGGCTGTAAGCTGACTTCTTTTTTGGTGGTAGAGCTGTGTCCGTTTCCGATCTGAAAATAAGTAATAGTTAGGTTAATAAAGTAAAATTAAATTTTAGACAAATGTTTAATAATATACTTTACTAATATTATAAATGCGAAAGAAAGCATTCCTGAGGGTGAAAAGAGTGACTATTCGATCATTCAAGTTTCTTATTTTTTTTACCTAATGTATTATTTAATGGTGTCCAAGATACAGACTGTATGTACCTAGTTTGGGATCAACGTTATTTCCGTATTGTAATTTCAATGATAAAATTAACGTTTTTAACTTTTCAATTATTTCGAAGTTATTTATATGTAAAGATGTTCAAAGGTTCAACTTACTTATTTTCATCACTGCCAGAGTTATTTCCCTCACTTGTGGAGGCGACTAGCCCCTCTTCATCTTCTTCCTCGTCGCTGCGAGTAGGCACCACAGGGATAGGCAGTGACTCTTGAGTCGGCGAGACTGAATTCGTTCCAGAGTCAGTCTTATCATTGGTAATAGGAACAGGTTTATTGATCAAATTTCCAGCGATTTTAAGGTCGAAATCCTTAGTCATTTCCTGTTGGCATGTGGCCATAAGGATTTCAGCTGCCGCACGGCGCGCCGCAGTATGATCTTCTGACTTGTTTTCCTGGTCAGGCTCCTCATCTATTACTAGGGTATCTTCTTCATCTTCCTCATTGTCGGCTACTTCATCAGAATCTCGTCGCACAGGCGAGCGTTCAGATTGTTGCAAAGGCCTTTCAAGATGACGAGCTAGTAAGGCGAATTTCATACGATCAGTCAAAGAGTCGGGAGTTGGGTACGGTGGTGGCGCCCTCGGAGCTGGTCTTCTCACACTCCAGTGCTGAGGATGTTGTTGCTTTACATGGCGTTCCATGTTAGACCGGAGAGTAAATCTCGCTGAACATTGAGAGCAGGAAAAAGGTCTTTCAGTTCTGTACCTTCTTTGTTTCTGCTTGGGCATCAAAACACCGTTCTTTATTACCATCTTCACGGAGTCCGTTTGTGGGACGAGAGTGTTATTCATAGGTGGGCGTGGAGATTCAGGGTGTGGTGAAGGTATCGGAGAGATCGATGGCGGTGGTTTCAGTTCCTCTTCTTCAGGCTCAATCTTAGGCTGGCTGTCCTGATCGTTAGGAACGAGTCTACCACCAGACATGCTCAAGCCTCGAATTATTTCTTTCTGTATGTGCTGTTTTATTTCGGCAAGCTCCTGGGAATCAGTTGGGTGAGGAAAAAACGAAGGTTGAAGTAAGTAAGGGGCGATAGGAAAGGATGGTGGCAAAGGTAAACCAGGGATTCCAGGAACTGTGCCGGCGTACAGCTGTGATAGCTGAGTGGCATAGTAAGATGGATCGATTTTAGGAAGGGAATTTTCAAAAAGTCTTTGAGAAGCTAAGAGGAATCTTGTCTTTTCGTATGCTGAAGCTGCGACGCTCGCTGGATCAGGCTCGAAGGATGGACGTGGTAGAGCTTTAGGTTCCTCGGAATCGGTGTCACGTTTCTTCTTACTGAGATCAAGAACATCACAACTATTATTGTCACTTGTGCTCAAATCTACGGGAGCTTCTTCATCGTACGAATCTTGTGACATGTCATTTTGCTTGTACGTGATTTCTGGTGGCCTGAACTCAGGTATTTGCGTCAGCTGACCAATACCCTTCACTTTAATTCGAGGTTGAGGCTGTTCTACGTCTCTTGGCATAGGCAGAGGTAGAGGCGTCTCAGGTAATGGCAATGGTAACGGTTTGGTGGTTAAGTTAGTGACCGGATGTCTGTCAGTAATGAAACTTGGAGTAAAGTGGGTTAGAGGCGTATCGCGCCCCGAACTTTCGTTTCGCCTATCAATGTCAGGGGTGTGGAAAGCGAGTGATCTTTTGACTTCATCCCGTGCAAGTTTAGAGTTCACTTCATCATTATTAGGATCTTCAGACGGGTGGTAAATTATTGAGCGTTTCACATCTTCTCTTGTGACTTTAGCGTGTCTATTTCTCAAGTGTCGTTCACAGTTGGCTTTTGTAGTAAAAGCGTAATTACAGACGGCACATTCATACGGCCTGTCCCCGTTATGTGTACGCATGTGACGTACTAACGCAGCCTTATCTAAAGAGGCATGAGGGCACATGTTACACTGATAAGGTCCCGGGCCCGTTCCGCTCAAGTGCACTCTATTGTGTCCCTTCAAAGCTCTTAGGTTAGGGAACTTGGCAGGGCACAACCTACAGGGGAACTCTCCACGCAGCTTCATTCGTCTGAACTCTGCTGCGAAATTGTCTTGGGTTTCCTCTTGATCTCTATCCTTGATAATGGTGTCGGGAGGGGTTAGAACCGAACTTTCTAAAGACACTCTTGTGCCGGTGAGCCTCTCTAAAAGGCCGCCAGCTGACGTGACGTTTAATATCGATTGAATATCTGCCAAATCTCGAGCGGCATCGATGTGTCTTATGCCGTTGGTAAGATGGTTATCATCGAATTTGGGTGTGAATCTGTCCATTGGAGGTGTCAACGTGCCGGGAATGCCAAAAGACCTGTTTCTGAGATCTAATTTGGCAAAGAAATCCTCCCTGCGATCTCGTTCAGGGCTGGGAGGGATACGGGTGGTAGATAGGCACGATTTCCTATGAATGTCCAAAGCTTGTCCACAAGGGAAGTCTCTGTAGCACATGTCACATCTATAACGCTGATCTGTCACTGACACATGAGGGTTTTTCTCGCAGACTCCTCTGGCAATTTCAGGGAACTTCTTGCTTGAGAAATCGACGAAGGTAAGATCGTCGAAGCCAGTCTTGGTGTCGTCACTGTGCGCAGTGTATCGATGGATGTCAAAAGCATTGACCGAGTCGAATCGCTGCCGGCATTTGGGGCACTCGAATCTTGCTGTTCGTTTGTCCATCGGAATGGGTGACGGTGACGTGGACGCGGCACGTTTGCGTGCTCTCCTCAAATCTTCCTCCTCGCTCCTGTCAGATCGGTTGTCACTGTCGATGCTCGTCGTCCTAGTGACGCGCAGCTCTTGCTTTTCAATTTGAACGCCGTCCATTTCTTCGTCGGCCTCGATTTTAGCTTCACTGATGACCTCCTCTGTTTTGATTTCTGTAACAAAAGAGTACATGTTACAATTGATTACGGAATTGTATGTTTGAATAACGCGGGGCGCTTTCTTACAATTCCAAGAAAAGTCGACAATAGATGAGTCAAGCAATTCACTTGTGCGAGGTCGCCATATCAGAATAATAATATCAGATATTATTATCATCATTGAAAACGATTCCAGCTACAATTTGCTAATAGATTTTTTAATGTGTTTTCGTTTGTTGCTACTCGATAACAGATGGCGTTGTTTGTTTTGCAGTAACCTATGCGCAAACAAAAGCTATCTTCTCGATCTAATCATAAAATATAGTTTACATCACCGAAATAGCGAATCATCGAAGTAAATTGAAACCTAAAAAGCTTTTGCTTACTTTACTCTTATGAAAACATCCTTAAACTTAGTTCAATACGAATCAAAATCGAACAACAGTCTTCATCCCTAAAATTCTCAAATCACAACAAAGTTCTCGACGGATGATTCACACTATCTTTTGTTTTAAAACGAACGGTAACATTAATCAAAAAGTGTTCTAGCTGCTACGAAATAAAGCGTATTTCTGCTTGTTTCCACTCCAGTGAGCCTCGCTGAGGCTATAGGGCACAAAAATCAATAAGACTGACACCTAGTGGGCTATAGCTAGAGGATTGTGTATGGTTGGCAAGCGACTGAGTCACGTAAATGCTATCAGATCGTTGTTTTGTGAAAAGTAGCGATTGTGAGATACTTTAGGGACGTGCTATGAATAAATACATATATTTGGCGGGTAATTCCATAAGCTTCACGCTCGATTTTCATGATTATGGTATTCACAAACTTTTAAAGCACTAAAGAAACCCAGACAGACAAAAAAATACAAGTTGTATGAATGAAGTCGTTTAAGTTGAAAGCGGAGATAGTACTAGAAGGAAAAAAACAAACAATTTAATTTATAGCTTATGCTTTTTACAATATTCCTGCCGATGAATGAAAGTTTACTGTCCTTTTGTAATTTTTTTGTATTGTGGGCCCCAAAACTGTACCTTGAGGTACGCCTTACTTCTAGGACACTTGAAGTAACTTTTAAAGGGATTTTTGGCACAAATCATCTGAAAGTTACTTAAATAGCTCAAAGACACCCATATTTTTTGTTTCATTCACTCTCAGATTTCCAAAAAAGATACGTAGATTAGAATAAGGCTATCAGATGCTTTCGTGAAATAGTAGCATTTGTAGCATATTTTAACGAACGTGCGTTGAATAATTTCATTTATATCTGGCTGGTAAAACACAGATTTTTATTGAGATTAGTTCGCGCCAATGTGAAATGTAATGTGCCAGAGCTGAATTTAGTTTTTAATCTATGATTAAGAGAAACGATGAATCATAGATAATAGAAGAAAAAATATGATATAAATCTTATTTCTTGAAATATCCATCGATTTTCCTATCCTATACTAACAATCACCAGTTGCTAAGGTTTATAATCGCATTTCACACATTCGATATTATCGTTAAAGATTCTTGAGGTAGGTTAGTCACTAAGAATTTTATTCCCTACTTCATTTAAAAGAAAACATACTGAATCATCTACTTATTATTATGATACTCCTGGCTATCACTTAAGTCTACTAACAATCATGTCTATGGACTGCGCAGTACCTACCCAGATAAACGGTTGTATTAATGGATAAATATTTCAACCAATACATTCTAATTGATCACTATATGCCAAATATTATGGCATCACTGATACACACACAAGTTAAGAGGCACTATGGCAACACCAATCTTCACAGACTATAAATTATGAACCCCATTTTCACGGTTCCCAACACAGATTATGTTCCCGTCATGTCAGGTGCACAGTTCTTCAATGAATGTTTAACCAAAAGAGGAACATGTCCATAGTAATTCCCGAGCAGGACAATGTATCTGACTCATACTCCGTCACTAACCTACATATGACGAGATTACTAATCAATGCATAATACCAATTATGGTATAAAATAAAATTATATAATTAATAATTTAGGTACATTTACAAAAAAAAGTTTTGTTTCAATTATAGAAGATCGTCATTATCGTCAGCCAGCTCATCCGCTACGTTATTAATTAATGAAATATTTTCTCTATGGTTATTATTTAAATTAAAGTTAGTTTTAGGAGCATTTTTCCTGGTTAAATTATATCATCTTAAACTGTGAAGTTTAAAGCTTTTAACCGCATTCTTGAAAATATAGAGTGAGGAAAGAATGTTAAAAGCATGTCAAATCTTAGCTATGTATTATAAAAATGGCACAAATCTAAAGGATGTGAAACAAAACACAGTACCTATATTTCATGACGTAGTAGGTACAAAATTCGACACCTTCCTCCAGTTTTGTGCGAATTCACCTAAATTACATTAATAAGTCGTATATCACGCGTATTTAGATAAAGACATCCGTTGAGACTCAAATTACAGAGAAATTGTTTATCAGTATGTATTTCTTGCATGAAGAAATTAATGAAAAAGTGTATAGAATTTTAGGTTCATCTATTTTAAGATTTCAGGAAGTATTCACCCTCCATAAGGGCGATATTCGTTTGCAAATTTTCCCGGATCTGTTATTTCGGGGAGGGAGATTTGCACCCCTATTTCAACCCCCTGGCTACGCCCATGAGATTTCCCCCTAGGGAGACAGACTGCCCCAACATAGAGGACGGTGGAGTGGGCGTTTTGAGCTTTATCAGGCGAATATCTGCTTTATTCGAGAAAAGTAGACGAGAAGTTATCTAACAGTAGTTCGTTTTAGCGCTCAGAATATCCTTCGGAGCCAAAACTCAAAAGCATGATAATTTTTTTTTAATGATAAAGCTTTTCAACGACAAGCACCTCAAATTCTGTGATGTAAATTGAAAACACCGTGTGTGCCTCGAAGTCTGCATCTTCCAAGGCAATAGAGCTTTTTTAACAGTAGTCTGCGAATGACCAATAGTGATACTAATACAATAGTAATAGTAATATTAATACAATAGTAATAGTAATACTAATACAATAGTAATAGTATTACTAATACAGAGAGTTGAAAATCCAATCGTTCGTTTTCCTGGTGTTAGTGAAAACTGGCATAAATCTTTTATCACCGTCACGAGCATCGACACCTCATTTGCATAACCCCTTTTTCTCATCATAATGCCACTCATTTCACAGAGCCAGCTTTTGAAGAAACCATGAACAAGCAAATGTATCGTGTCGGGTTTTCTTAGCAATAATCATTACACGCAATCTTGTCTGAAACTTGATGCGTGTGCGCGTTGAGGAACGGTGTCACACCGGAGTGTAACTTTTTTATTATTGATCGTTCTGTGGTTGTTGTCTTATTACGAAGGATTTTTTGTCCACTGAGGCAGGTGAATTTTTTAATACATTTTATTAGAATTGTTGTTACTGAGTGGCTTGGACGTGGAGTTGCAAAACCAGTACGTTGTACTATACTGACTGCTCTGTTGAAGTCATGAGAATTGTTAATTAAGGTTCACTTTTGAAAGCGACATGGGCTGACTATGAAATTAGTTTGTTTATTTTTCAAGGTGTTTATACTATACCGATCAGTAGAAACATTTGAGCGTTTTACCTGTGTATCAACATTCACTTGTAGGAAAAATCCGAACACCACAAATGCACCACAGATTACACCAATATATTTCCACCTGCGACGGTGTTACTACAGTCATATTTTACGCAACATGTACGAGGAAAACAAAAGTGAAGTTTAGTCGCGAATGTGTCGAAATTGAAAACGTATTTATTCTCGGAAACGCTCTGAAATGCGCTAAATGCACGCTTTTGGCAGCACGCGTTCAACGAACCAATGAAATTCTGATTTATTGTCAATAAATGGACGTAATCGGTGTTACTGTGCAATAACAGGGAAAAATTACCTGGAACAGCCAAATATGGCAGATTTTAGTCAGTTGTGGTCTGGGAAAGTTGATTCATATTACAATTCCTCAGACGATGATGAACAGGAAATTACACATGGGTTCATGTATCTTCGGAAGCATGTGGTTTAATTTGCCTCTAGCAGAGGTGAATGATCTCAACAAATTCCGTATAACCATCATTAGCGTCAGGTTTGTAAGTGTGTTACGTTAAGTAAGCACACGGTTCGAGCTGAATTAGCCAACTTTGACGCTATTGGTCCCTGCTGCGTTCAGAACTATGTATTCTATCAGTTACAAAAGCTGTAGTAAGCTCCAAAACATTAAAAGCAGCATAGTTTTCCGCCCTAGGAGCTTTGATAAATCTTTTATATTTGGTAAGTACTAGACCAGATATTTTCGTCCGAAAGTCCATCTTGGGGCTTCTTAGCAAAAATAAATTCTCCATCGAGCACCGGATGACCAAAAAGAATTCTTATATTAATATTCAACGCCCAGTAACACGTGTAAGGGTCATCAAAATAGTACAATCACGGAATAAACACCATCCGAATTCAACGTACACTTGAGTTCAATAACTTCATATACGGAGAAAAGGTGTGACATAGAAGCGCTGGCGCACCGTGACTTCCTCCTTCCCGCTTATTCGGAATTTAAATCGACCTATCGCCATCCCGAAGTGTCCCGAAGTGAGCCGAAGTTGCACGACAATAACTCTTATTGTCTGAATAATAAGATGGTTGTCTTTCTAACGGTGGGCGGCGCATATTATAAGCTATTTGATTGATATGTCGGGGACGTCGCACAGTACCGCTGCTTTCTTCAACACTCCAATGAGCCTCAACGGTACTGAATTACACCATGTAGTATCTCCAAGCCGTCACTTATGGTGTCGCCATCGGCAATTACCTGACCATACGGGTTTGCTTTCGCAACTGTTGTTTTGCTGGGAAATTGGAGTATTTTGCACGGTATTGTGGTCTAGTTAGGCGTCCCTGGCGGTAAACATAAGTTTGTCTGCGACAACTGAGACGGCTATTGTCTAGAAATTGATAATGTGGTGCGCGGACGTTTATTTTGTACGTTTGTTAGCGTTGTACTCGTTTCGGATCTCGGGGAAACTTAATTATGGGTTCATGCGATTGGTACGACATTTTGACTGAGATAAGTACTTACTTTCTATTTGTCAAGCTAATTTTTCATTGCAAAAGGTGCTTGTGTTTCATAAAACAACAGCTGCCTCAGCAATACCACAATTCAAAGATTTAGCAAAAAGCTTACAATCACAAAAATTTTCACTATCATCAACCAATTCCTAAAACTTATGAATGAAGAAAAACCAACACGACTAAAAACGAATAAAATCAACCAAACATAGTGTTAAATCTCATCATCACTCTATGGTCGTACTGTTTATGGTTTTAAGATGGCGTCCTGATTAATGCAAGTCAGGATCGAGCCTTCCGCAGTAACGGTGCTGTTATGATGCCACGTTGATGTCTGCCTTCAATATTTTATAGGACGTTATAGTTCTGTTGGTTACTGGGACGTTTGACTGGACTGTCTTGGGAAGTTTTCGGTCCCCGTTCTAAGGACAAATTTATCGAGAAAGAATTTAAGGAACTCCCTCCAAATTGTTTTACGTTAGTGTAAATATAGCTTGATGATTATAATTTAATAATTAAATTATCATTTAAGGGTTTAATATCGTCGTATTAATTGGGTTGATTACAGGATAGTAGTGTTACACATTTTTCTAGCTCCGTGCATTTAGGTATTATTGTACTATGTCTCTGTGTGATGTTGTTTCAATGCATGTCAACTGAACTGGGTTGCATGGAAGTGACTGGAATGGATTGACATCTCTGAGGAGGTCTTCTATAGAACCTGTATATCATTGTGTCATTGTTATCATCCTCCTGACTTCGTTTATCCCAAATCATTAGGGTTCGGCGTAAAATGTCTTATTCTTCTTCAATATATCTCTCTTAGCCGCCATGTTAGAAGTGCTCTCTAGCCATATCATCTTTTACATTACGTTATATTATCAATGTCACCAATTCTAAATTGGTTATCATACCTTATGAAATAAATGTCTTTGTTTTCAATTCAGAGGAAGTCGCTGATTTAATTACTAGTATACTTGTTATTAGAAAGAGCGAAGTATCATATTCATCATTAATGTGTTTATTAATATCTAGTGTTCGAACTAACGTGTGTTTTTCCAGAAAATAGAATATTCGTCGTAGTCGGAATTTTATGAATGAAATATGTTGATGTTAACAAAAGTTAGGTCGTTTTACAGGTGTCTTGTTTCAATGCCTACGTAAAGACGTGTTTTGACATTATGTTGGAGATTACGAGGTGATCCAATTATCGGTGTAACAAATATCGTTGCGTTTGTGCTTTGTTTGCTAAGTAATGGAATTATGTTCCTAAAATAAAATGTTGAGGCCTTTTTTTAAGATGCAAATATGGAAGCAATATACGTAGGTAAGTATCTGAGAATGAAAATGAAGTGACTGCTTAGATACAGAATTTTTAAATACTTAGATATAGTACCTATATTGCGCAATAGCAAAGGGGTTTTCTTCCAATCTACGTCAACCTGTGTACCTTCACACTTAGAGCTATTCCTCTATTACTAAGCACTTAATCTCGAGAGCACTTAAGACATAACAAACAGCCAACAAAGATCCCATTGTACCTTCTAATGACGTCATCCGATAAAATGAAATCTCGATACGAAATCGATCAATCGCACGCCCAAAAATGGTTTCCACTCGATCGCTCGCTTTCTCCGAACGGAAAAGCGTCCCAATTAGGCGCATACGCAAGTCGCGGGGAAGAGGGGGGTACTGGGCAGTAGAGATGTGAATAATTGAATGTTAATTCGTTTAGGGCCCGAGAGATGGCAGGACCGTCGACCCGGTGTTCGTGATGAGGTTACCAAGCGATGCCACATATTTCTTGTTGAGTGCTTTGACACTGAGTTAGTTTGGATGTGGCTTGATTGATAGGCAGACAGACACGCGTATGGTTTAGTGGTCAATTTGAATAATAATGCAGGATTTAAAAGAAAAAATAAGTATTTTTTTAACAGAAAATAAGATAATTTAAAAATATAAGATTAATTAAAGATTTTATTTAAATAATTGTTTTTTTCTATCGTCTGAAAAGAATAGCAAATATTCATAGATTACACATATTTTTATTATTAGGGACACCATCCCGTCAAATACGTCAGGACAAGATTAAAATTAATGTTCAATTAAATCAAGGTTTTTTTCTTTTAATCAAACTGCGGCAAGAATACCAATGCTAAGTGCACGATCATAAAGGAGCAAAGATATTTCAATCACAATATATTTTACATAAACGTGAAGCTTATTGATTTAATTAAGAGTAACACAGATGTTATATTGACGTAGATTTTCTGAAGTTTTATTTAAATCATGACATGCACCTTGTGGTAATGAAAATGTTAAGTTTTGTTCAGCTGTTCCACTCCTGACAATATAAGTCCTAGCCAAATAAAAAATTAGATTATAGTCTATGGTCATAGAGAGAAAGTGTGTTAGTCTATGGGTATTATATTCGAGTTGGCTGTGACATATTATTATAATGATGGCTGTAAGTATACTATCTTAGAACAATGCTTTATTATTATTCCTCTAAGTATTGGGGCGCTCCGTGGAGCTCAGCTTAATTTATCAGCCAGTGACTTCTATCAATTCCTTATTTGAAAACGAATTGGCTATTGGCCAGTTTGAGTCGTCTATGGACGCGAGATATTGTTATCTATGGTATAATATTATAAATCAGAATCTAAAGGTTTTTTCTTAAATTCCAGAAGAAGTATGTAAATAGTAACTTTTTTTAAACGAATGTTTCGACGCCATGCTTTAGTTTTTTAA
The DNA here is from genome assembly GCA_914767815.1 of Eupsilia transversa. Classification (NCBI taxonomy): domain Eukaryota; kingdom Metazoa; phylum Arthropoda; class Insecta; order Lepidoptera; family Noctuidae; genus Eupsilia; species Eupsilia transversa. The sequence goes on along the minus strand of OU611894.1, from coordinate 6,571,692 downwards.
TAGTTTTAGTTCGATTTTTATTTTATTAATAAATTAGGTTTAGGTTGTTATTAATATGTACATTTCACGTTAATATTAAAAAATACCCAAGAACTCATTAAAAAAGTGAACCACACAAGATAATTACAACTGACAGTCCTCTACGGGTTCGTCATTATTTGCTGTTTTGTATTTACAGACAGCAATTAGGGCCGGAAGACGACACAAATGGGTTATCAGATAAAGTACCGTTGGTGCTACACCTTCGACAGACGTCCTAATCGGTCAGAGGACATTGAGAGCACCTAAAATGTTTAGCGAGACATTAAACTGTTGATAAATACCTATTTGCATTTTAGTACTGATAAAAGTAGCATGAAAATGCGATATTTTGTAAAATGTTTAAGAGTTATTTTCGTTTTAAATGGGAAATGAGTGTGGATATACGCTAGTATTTGAAGCTAGGATAGTATTAGTAATCTAGCAAGCTATTCACGTATATACAGAACTATCCTCATTTTTAGGCTAGTAAACTAGTGAGAATGATAGTGTGATAGTTGAATAGGATGGGATTCTATTTTTGAGCTAGTAGCGATGTAAAATCGATGGTGGGGCCATCGATTTTACTTTTACTATCCTGGCTTGTGTAGGTACTTGTCTCATGTGGCTGACGTAGCTAGTATGTAATTGGATCCGTTTACGGACGGAGACCCTGCAATGCTATTTGCTTAAAATTGTAAACTGCTCTAGCTTGTGCCAAGCCAGGGGCTGCAGCCTCGACATAGATCGCTCTAAAACCGAATTCGGTCGCAAATTCCTAAAGGCGCCCGTAGACGCGCGCGACGTGCTTCACAAGCACGTGATTTATTCGTGCTTGTCAAGCAATTTTGACCGTCTAGGGACGCCATTAGGACTTTGCGACCGAATTCGGTCTTATAGCGATCGCTATCTATGTTGAGGCTGCAACCCCAGGATATTATTAGCTTTCGAACCTAGCTTCAAAAACTATAACCCCTTAATGAACTAACTAAGAAATGGCACGTGCACCGATAAAATACAAGAGATGATAAATTTAATGTGAATAATGTGTCATGTCGTAAATTGATTCACAATTCCTATTAAGATGATAGTCATGATTATAGCGGAAAAAGGAAGTAGATTAGTAAATCTAATCTAGAGAATGCTTTGTGATTTCCTAACACTGCTATAAGCATTTGTTTCATGTGATTCATATGGTGCGTCGTTTAAATATTTATCTTACTAAAAAAGTATTTTTCGTGTTCTACTTTCTTTATCTATAAGCCTTGATTTTAACGCTAATTTGCAGTCTTGTTATATAGAAAAAGCACAGCGGAAAATCCCGAGTACCTTCCTCCAAAAAAACGAATAACCCTGCGTTTGAAAAACTGTGGAATGACGTATGCAATATTTATCTACCAACTCAAGACTACTATGTTTATTAAGAAGGTGTTATGAAGTGATGGATGACGTAAGAAGTAAGTTATTCACAGGAGAAAAACATCTAAAGCTTTCCATTGTTCCTATTCGAAGCTCCATTCTAGATATCACGGAATCTATTGGTTTAAGGTACCGTTGTCTGCATGAATGGCCTCAAGATGTCTGTTGACACAAGTGTGTGTCACAAAAGGATGTTAGGATCTCTCGAGATTGCCATGTCGGCTGAGCAAACCGAATTCCGTGTCCGATTGTCTTAATGAGTGTCTAATGAGATATTTTGTGTTATGTTTGGCTTACGAAACTTCGCCTTGGTTTTGTTAAATCTTACTGTTTGAACAGTGGGTCTTAAAGGGCTTTACTGTACCGCGTGCGTAGAAGAATTTCGTTTACGGATTACTGATGGTCTGGGTTGAATTTGATCGATATGTAATTAGTATGTTATCTGATTTGATGGTATCGTAAACGTGTACTGGCTTATACAGATTTAACAAATCAGATCAGTTATGTTTGAATGAACAAATCGTAACTTTTTGTACGCGTGTAGAACACATGAAAAGTTGGGTATATTTTTCATACATTATTTGAAATATTATCATGTAAGAATATTCTTTGCATGAAGGCAGAATTTTCTAGTAACGTGTCCTCTAAGTGCCGTAAATGTTATTTGAAAATAACAATTGTAGATACACACCTGTGATGGCACGCCACACAGATAAGAAGAATATACTCACTTTAATTACTTCTATTTGAAGTATCAATAAAATAGACAATAAAATTTGCTTGCAAGCCTCGGCTATTTTACATAACTATAATGAAGAATCCGTCCGATATGTCGCTCAATACCGGATGCCAAGTCATAAACATTATCAGCTGTTCTAAAACGTTGTAATAAAATATGAGGGTAGTCGTAGAAATGCTCGGGTGTCGGATACCGCGCGTGCGCGCCATCAGTCGTCAAGTTGCTGTCGTTGAGCGCATAAGCATCTTGTTGCACCGGAGATGCGATGAATGGTGGTCTTAATCTTAATGGAAGACGACGACGATATGCGGTATGAATAGAATGTTGAACTGATAAACGGTTATATGATCATTGATTGGTTATGAATAAAACGTGGTAAACAGGTAGCTAAGTACTTACGTTGCGAAGATGGCGGCTCGGCCGCGGGAGGCGCGGGCGCGCTTGCAGCACCCTGCATGGCCCGCGACGGTCGACCGCGCCTGCGCCTATAAACAAGAGAAAAAAAGTTATAAAACAATTAATTTTCAAAAATTGACAAAATTTCATGAATCAATAAGAATAACGTTGAACTAAAATTACCTACTGCTAATTAGGCCTTACTTTCTTATTAAAAAGTTTTTCAAAAAATCATTTTTATTTCAGGACTTGTCCGCGGAAATATAAACGATGGTTATCGTATTTTGAAACAGGTGTGAAGTCAAATGAAGAAATGAAATAAACGTAATTGAATGGCTTATGGAGTTTCATTTAGTTTAATTTTTATGAACTTAACACTTCAAGTACAGTATTCTTAATAATGGTACCCGTATGTTTTAATTATATGTTTAAAGCGGTTTTATCAAGCGCTCGTGTGGTCTTCTTAATCGCTTTTTTAATACTTTTTGATAAATAAATAACTGTAAAAAAAGATCATTGTGACTTAATTTGCATTTTTAGCAGCTATAACTATAGTGATTGTCGCATTAAAAATGTATGTAAATTTTCTGACTTGTGATGCTTGATTTATACCTACAGTAAATACGGAAATATATGTCAGACTTAAAAAAAACGGTCCAGAAGGTAAAGATATGGATCATCATTTGCAACAAAGGTAAAACTTTCAGGTGTACCTACATAATAAAGAGTATTTCATCCTATTTTTTTAGTTCTATGTTATAAAGTACATATTATGTAAAGATCACGTTTGACATTATTTAACTCTACCCAGGAAAAAACGACAAGACATTATTGTACCCAAGTATTACATCGACTTTAAAAAAACTAAAGTAAATAAGTGAAAATGTTCGATAAAACCAGCTCGTAAGTGACAAAGAGTATTGAGTCACATGTTATCTGCGGCTTCCTGCGACACTTGACGCTAATCATCGATCGGCGAGAAATGAGGGTACCTAATCTACGTACACCTATCTGGTGGGTGGGGCCGCCAGCTTTGAGAACTGGCTTGAGACTGTCCTGCTGAGAAATTGCGTAACACACTAACAGTAGCAATGGCAGCATTTTGACAGTATTATTGCGTTATTTACGTTGTTCAGCAGACAAATTTTTCGAACATTATGAAGCAATGGGTTAGCAATATCCTTCAAAATCATTCAGATTGTGATTGAAAGTGTGTTTGTGTTACGCAATTAGGGTGCCGATTTGGGGTTTAAAAGGTTTCATTTAAGATCTTTGGTAAGTTAGGTAAATGATGTATTGTATACTGCCTGTGTGTGTGATGTACTGTGTCATATTTACTAGTTTGTTTTTTTTAATCTGTGCAAAACTAATCTGTGTTTGTTAAAAAAATTATGAATGTTTAGTTTATTTCTATCAGGTACTTTGATATTCTATTGTAAGGCTCATTATCTATACGATAAACAATAAAGATCACACAAACACCAACATTATTCGGATAGATCATTTGTAAAACCCTTGAACTTAAAGATGTGATTGTATTGATATTACCTACAAACTGTGTGATTTTTAGGTAATGATAAAATTATCAAAGTGCAAAAGATAAACCTGCAAAATTATTTCAATAAAACAAAAATATCTACGAAGCCCATCTGCACCGACTTAAGGTGACAGAAAAATAAATCCTTTATTTTCTTTTAAAATTATAGCCACAGAAACTAGTCAGCTGCCTAGTAGTTCAGTGCGCCTGCGCGACTCGCCATTTATTATAATCCAGACAATGTATGCTAATAACCTAATTGATTGGCAGGCTACTAATGTTACTGGATGGATTGTCTTAAATAAAGTTATAAGTAGCAGATGACGAAATAATTTTCAAAAATGAAAGGTAAATAATTGCATTTTTCAGGTCACCATTATTTTTACTAGTAGTAAGACGTCGAATTATGCTATCAAAAATAAAAGGAAAATTCGACTAGTTTGCAACTAATTTCAGTATACCATTCATCTGCATTCTGCATCCAAATAATAAATATGAAGGCTGAAAAGCTTTTATTTTCACTTTTTTTTCAATATTCTGTTTATCCTAAATCTACTTCACAATCAAACAGAACTTACTTTAAATTTTGTAAAAAAAAAACAAATATAAAAAAAAATACGTCCCAAAGTTTTCCCCTAATCGCATGGCCACCCTTATCCGTTCGCTAGTGCAGCGCACGCGCGTCTGACCTATTATAGTCCAGACAATGCGAGCGAATAACCCGCGGCTGGTAGCTGGTATGCGACTAGTAGTTATATACCTATTACCTGTAGTTACTGGTTACCTGCCACTCTGTTCGTTACTTAATGTACTGGTACTGGTAGCGTTATGCTGTCTACCTTCTAATCTGGTTTAGGTGAACTGGATTTTCGATAGTTTATGTAAATGTAATGATAACTTTAGAAGGTAAATCTTGAGTGTGAACTCTTTGATTTATTGTTTGATGAGCAGATTCAAGCACTACCTAAATTTTTTTTTTCTCAAAAATGCTTGGAAATTCAAGCATTATATTGACAACCTTCTTCGAGATAAATCGAAATCGCTGTATTGGTAAAAAACAACTGAATATACAGCCGGTAATGTTACTAGGAAATTTTTACTTCATCATCCAAGGAGGTAACATAATTATCAAAGATTTTAATTAAATTTCGATTTGGCTTGCAAATAGAACTGTTTAAAGTAAAGAAGAAACAAATTAACATATTGGCGCGTGAAAAATTATCCTTGTCCGCCATTGATTCTGGAATTTATAATTAATTTACTTTTAGTTTGAATTTCCGCGCATTATTTGAGCACTTTACAAGCCTTGGCCGCAACCAGACACTGGTGGACTCACGTATGTGTGCCTCGGCCCACATTTTCACGATCGTCCATCAATTCCCGAGTTGCAGGCCGCGACAGTAATGTACTACTCTGGTTTTGCACTTTAAATGATTGAACTTTGATTTCTTCAGGTTATAATTATAGCGTATAACGAGTTTTCTAACAAGAGCATTTCGCTCATACGCTCAGCCTAAAGTCTTTACCGAGCTTTGCAACAACACTTCTTTCCATATCGACTAGCTAAAGGAACAAAGGAAATAACTACCGAAGCAGTTCAACCTATAATAATTCGCGATGTGTATGAAATCAAGTTCTTCTAACTGAACAGACAGCTGTGCTGCTGGGGAGTTTGTTGCGCCACTTCTTCTTCCCAGCTAAAGCACTAGGAAGTAGTTCGGGCGGGCGTTTTGGGGGACTGTCTGTAATTTTGACGTTCGAAAAGTTGTGATTCTTCCTATTTTATACATCAATGGATTCTTAGCGTAATTTGAAGTGATTTTTGATGATTCGACCCGTTAGTTAGTACTTAGTTCATGATTTTGTGTAGCCATTGTTTCTCAGCCATATTCCCTTGCCTGGAAACTTCACATCTTATGGGTATAAAATCAAGTTCTTCTAACTGATCAGACAGCTGTGCTGCTTGGGAGTTTGTTGCACCACTTCTTCTTCCCAGCTAAAGCACTAGGAAGTGGTTCGGGCGGGCGTTTTGGGGGACTGTCTGTAATTTTGACGTTCGAAAAGTTGTGATTCTTCCTATTTTATACAGCAATGGATTCTTAGCGTAATTTGAAGTGATTTTTGATGATTCCACCCGTTAGTTAGTACTTAGTTCATGATTTTGTGTAGCCATTGTTTCTCAGCCATATTCCCTTGCCTGGAAACTTCACATCTTACGCTTGAAGTCTCACCTTTCATGAATACGCTAAATGCACTGAAACCGACTCTAAGCGGCGCCTTTGATGATCAGGATTACAGTTTACTTGGAATCGTAATACTTACAATATTAATATTACTTATCTTGTATGCGGCTCGCTTTGAACTCGGTAATTCTGGTTATCTATAAGAACTGATTTTGTTTAGTCATTAGATGATTTGATGCAGTGGTTTTTTTTTATAATTTCTTGTATTTATACAGAATACCCGCGCAATTTCGCGTTGTTGCATTACTTTTAAATTAGTCGAGATTTTAATTTATATTCTTTATGGCACCTCTTTAGGTTAGGTCGGGTAGGCTATCCGAATATCATAAAATATTTTGTCCTAGGTCTTATGGGGGAGGCGTGAAAATTGATTCACTGTTACAATGTTTATAGTGATAATTTTAAGGGGGGGTGGACCAGTGTTTTGCTACTTAATCAGACCAAATTGTTCAGATAACTACTCTATGTAGGTACTTAAAAGAGAAGTAAATAAATAGTTTTTTTGTTTTGGCAAGAAGAGTTGTAAGACTTGTATTTCAGGTTTCAGCTACATACCTACAGTTCCAATTCTTAGCATAGACAAAATGTTTTAGATTTACAACAGGAACTTGCGCTAACACAATTTAAAATAAGAACAACTTTTTTAAACTCTTCGAATTCTAATTAGCATCGTTGTTGGCCTAATTTCCAATAGAACTTTCAAGTAAAAAAGTTATGAAGACAGTTTAATTTCAGCTGTAATTATCGTAAATTTTCAGCAACAAACTTGTCATTATTATGTGATCCAATTAAAAAAACATTAATTTAAGTTTGAATGATAGAAAATAATAAAAAACGATGCCACCAACCTCATTTTAATTTTCAAATAGGTATATGCTCCAATAGTGCCAACATTACAATTCAAATTAAAAACCGAACTAATTTCAGTTGGTTCATTCTCAAAATTCTGCAGTCTAAAAATACTAACGATTCAAATGACATAAACGATTAACGTTTTTTTTTTACGATAACTGTGATTGTTACATAAATGAAAATCATGTTAACATTTTCCATTTTTCCATTAAGAATGTAATAAAATAAAGCACCTATTGATTCTGTTATCACGAGTCACAAGGATTTCTTCATTATCAGTTGGTAGACGTGATCCGATGTCTGCTTCTAATCTCTACCTATTGTTAACTAATTATTACATTATGTATTTTTGTTAAGTTGATTGAGTATTGAGTACTACGTTGGGAAGGTGATTTGGATCACGTATCGATTCTTATGTAATGTATTTAGTTATGGGGATCTTCCGACGGTTTCTTATTAGGTTTTGCTGGCATATACAGGATTCCAGCGTCAGTTTCGAAAACTAATTAACTTTATTCCTTCTTTAGTTCTGAGTTGAGCTACACAATTACTGACAAGTGCGTGCACAGACTGGACAGTTATCTAATTGCGTACCTAACACGTTTTCGTAGACGATTAAGACTAATCTGTTTCATACTTTCATTTTGACAATTCAACAACATTTATTGCGTTATTTACGTTATTGAGCAGATTTTTTTTTTCGAACTTATGGAGCAATGAATTAGTAAGTAATCTGTTTCAAAACGATTCAGATTGTGATTGATAGTGCATTATGCAATTAAGGTGCTGGTCTTGACATTAAGATTAAGATTATGTACGTCTGGACTATAAGAGACTGTTTGTGACCTCTGAGTTAACTTCGGTCTTTCTTCTCAGAGTAGTCGCTTTGGTAATAGCGAACTCATCCAGTTTTAAATGTTATTTATTTTTGACGCGTAAAAGAGTCTGTACTTAAACCTATTTTCAGAAATAAAGTGACGTAAAGAGAGAAAAAATGAGAAAATCAGGTAAAAGACAGAAAACTGGGAAGTGGTTCTCAGTGTTTTGTCTTTTACCTGATTTTCTTCACTTTTGGCGTCCTCCAGCTTAAGGAAATACCTAAGTGAATAATATGAAATAATAACAAGTATTAGGAGATGAGCACTACAGATTCGTGCAATAACTTGGCGCATCTAACTACCGAATTATTGCGAAATCAACGTTGCTCTATTAACATTGAGACATTGGCTTTAAGAGGTTTGTATCTAAGATATTTATCTCAGGAAAAGGTGTAACTTAGACTTTAAAAGTAGTTAAGCAACTCGTGTAATAAGCTTTTAAGATCTGTCTGTCAATTCAGTAAAAAAAATCACCGTGAAAAGATAGGTGAAGTGAGCCGTCAATATAGTGACAAACCCTGTGGAATGACATCTCATTTCAAGCTCACTTCACCTTAGTTTTAACGGTGAGATTTTAACGCAATACACCTGCTGATTTAGTTTTGAGGACCCCTGGATCCTTTGATAACGTTCTAATCATAGGACTTTATGAAACAAACTTCTTTCTTGTATCTATGGTTCTAATTGAAGACAAAACACCAGCTAATAAATCGTCTATCTCAAAATAACAAATAGATAAAGATAAAAAAATACACCTAACACAATCAAATAATATAGAAATAAACGGCAATTACTAGATAAGCCAGTAACATCTGTCCGAATGATATCTGTCTGTGCGTGACAAAGTTATAACATGCATCTTCACGTTGAGAGGCTGGTTGTCGCAATCTGGCCATTACCGCAGATGATGATAAACACTTGTCTTGTTTGATAGATATGGTAAGGGTTAGCGCACGATTGCGAATTTTAGAGATAAGTTACGATTTAGTCAAATATATAGCGAAATTGCAGTCAAAAGTAATTTTGTCGACTTTTCCCGTATCGTTGGTGTTCTATCCAAGACGGACTCTGTACTTACAGTATTGTGTAGTGTATTTATTTCAATGAAACCACTTACAGGCAGTTTTGAATTATCAAGGAGTCGGTCAGGCAAAAAGATGAAGCCAATTTTTTATGTTTTTTTTAAATACGTGTATGTATAAATTAATTAAAATGGGAATCTCATAAGAATTAGGCGTTTGCCATAAGTAATTTACTTCAGAAGCATCTTGTTCGAATGGAAGCGTCCAATTCTTGATACCAATCAATGATGTTTTCCTAATATAACTTTTACCTTACCTGCGCATGCAATATTAAATCGATAATGTGCGCCGTTCTTACGTAATCGTCTAAAGAGCACATCACGGCTATCTGCCACTTGAGATAGAAGACATTACCGAGATAATGGACGACAAATGTCTCAATGGGAGATGAGATTGAGAGTTTTATCTAGCAATTACTTATCTGAACAGTGTATCTGACATGAGTCTCACTTGAATCATTGTTTCACAACAAGATATAAGATCTGTTTTGTAATTTTTGTTATTGATGATGACGTTTACATGGACAGATTTTTAAGAATAGTCAATGATTTTATTTTTTCTATACGTGACGCTGGCAGAATAGCCGAAACCGGCTCAATTACCAAAACAAAAAAAATGATGTTATTAGGAGGAAATATTGTAACTGTCAATCTATTTGGATGATTACTCTCTTATTCAGAAGGATTCCTATCTTCTGGTTCGTCCTTTTCCTTTATTCTTATTGAATAGGCATAATCTGCCCGTTAAGTTTTCTAAGAAAGCGGTAAACAGTTCCACAATAACGGCTGCCCAAATAAAGAGCGTTGTTTGACCACATAATGTCAAAAACTGGTCAAAATTACAGATTTTTATGACGGGCGTTATATGTCGGAATCGCTTTCTTAGGAAACCAAGCTTTATTGTTCATTGCTGAAGATGGAGTTCACAATCTTCACTGCAATTTGCAGTCGCTGGTCATCATTATAGGAAATGTAGCCAGATCATAACAATTGGTGGATGGTTCCGGAATCACTGAGAGCAGTGATTATAATGTTATTAGCATCTTATCAGTTAAAATTCCCAAAGTTAATAATTTGGACATTTCTCTGAAATACTACATAATGCTTAGTCATTTGCGCAGCATTAATCTGCTTAGATTAATTGAATGATAATGATTTATCTTTATTTAAGTATGACATGTTTCGGTCAACCATTAGTAAATAACGTGATTTTTGGAATAAATTTGCCTGGAATACATAAACATTAACACAATTTACATGCGTAAAATTGGGTTAGTTTTCCCATTTTTTACCTGGGAATAACATTTGGGGTGCGGAATGTTCCGTCGCGTTTGACTCCGGTGTATAAAATTGCAGAATATCGCTTCTTTTATGACTTTTTCTTTATATTTTTATTTTCTTTGCTTAGCTTTTCTTTTGAGGTTTAAGCTTTTTATTAAAAGCGGTTTATTAAAAGCTAAATAATAAGTTTTTTTTTAGAAATCAATTACGTACCTACTAAGTAAAAGATAAAGTACAATCCTATTCTTGTTGGGATTTAATTGGAAAAGAAAATGATAAGTATAAAAAACCGCAAAAACAAATAGGTAGGTATTGTAAATAAATTCATGCAGCTTTGGGAAAATAATGTACAAGTTAAAATGTAAAGTTTAAGATAAAATAACTTTAATTACACTTAGCGCACAATTAAGCTTCACTCGAGAACACCCGACGGCGAAAGTGTAAATTTTTCATTTCGTTTTAAAAACGTTTTACTTAACAGTTTTCTTGCTATTCTTTTACAGTAGGTATTTCTGTCGGTAATCTTATAAGACTAACTTACTGTAGGAGGTACCTACTTAAACATATTTTTGACGTAATTAGATAACGTTTTTAGGTGGAAAATGTGGAAATACGAATTGCATTCAAAAAGCTTTTTTACTTATTTTGTTTATTGAAAATATCGATCGCGAAAAATCATCGCGTCCGATTGGATTTTTTTTCCGTTATCACGATAGAAACCGATCGCAATTTTTTTGCAAACCGAAACATTTAGCACTTTAAAAAAACCAGTCACTTCAGTTCACGAAATAGCAAATTCGCAAAACAAACAAATACCTAAATTCGAAATTGGAACGTGTCTTTTTTCGCGCACAAAATCAATACAACCGTTGCAAGAAAAAAATAATATTTAAAAAATTAGAGAAGCAACATTCTGCAAAAATTGATTTTCGAACACATAAGTCACCTTCAAGGGCTCAGGGGTCAAGAGACGACAAAACATTCGACTGTCGCGTATCGCACTGAGCCCACTCGATATTAATTACTAGAGGTACCTAAAACACAGGGCGACGCCCGCCGTCACAAACGATAATTTGCATCGTAATCTAATCAAAATAACTTACCCAATGGTGGATAATTTTTGCGATATCAGCCGAAGCCCGAAATAATACAAAATAATAGTCCAACAACACACGAAACAGCGTCCAGTCTCTCACAAAACACCTTAATTAATTTTTGAGCACAGATTTACAGTCTTGGATTATTTTCTATTTACAAACACTTTAAAATTTGTAAGGCACTATATTCAAGTAATTCGCGCGTCGAACGTGTGTCGCATCTCGCGCGGGAACGACAACCTCGCGCGTCGAGATGTCGTCTCCTTGTGATCGTGATGAGAGTACGCACTGTCGCTCTGCTCTCGGGGGAGCAGAAGATGGCCGCCGATTGGTCGAGAGCGGCGGCCGGGAGAAGGAGAGAGCGCATCTCGCGCGGGCTGCGAACGAGCGAGACAGCTAGCGTCATTCGTTTCGTCGGCCGGGCGAGATTGTCCGCGCGGGTTCAGGTGTATCACCGTCGAGAGCGCGCAATGATAATAATGTGGAGATGCCGCACCGAGTGGTTCCGTCATTATCGAATCTTTATTTAGCTTTATCTCTGAGATTAGAACAATGATGGCGGATGATTATTATTTACCTACAGCACGGTTAAAAAAATATTTCAAGTTGTTTAATCACTAAACATCTTCCCAAAATTAAAGTCACCAGCTATTTGAGTCTCAGACAAAGAATTTATCAAATAATTGAATTGATTTGCATGTATAAATAACCTATCATTGAATTTAGTGATAAGTCTATCGAATCAATCAACACACGAAACTAGTTATCATAATGAGGGCACATAAATAGGTAATAGACTGACTCATTAAAAGTACATATAAGTACATAAATATAATCATTTCAACAATTAAAAAGAAAACCTAACGATTTACTCGGAGATGGTACATTTTCATTGCTTTAATGAGTCATTTTTAAAATAGTCTTATCTTTTGGGAACAGAAATTAAATGACGTCTAAAGACAAAGATTATAGTTTGAATTTAATTTTATTACCCGAATTATCGGTTATTTTATTATTGAAGTAGACAGACAATGGACCTGCGGATCGATATTCGAAATAAAGAAATTCGAACACGTATCATGCTCCTATCATTTAAAAAAAGATTTCAGATAAACGAATAAATACCTGAATTTATCTAAGTAAATGAATCGTAAAAACGTGTTTTTTAATCTTTACTCTTTTGCGAAAACAACTGCTTCGGTACTAAGACGATTTATAAAAGGCCTTTTCAGTTTTCTAGAAAAGTGTGATAATATGTCTTGTTGTGAGCAGCGTAAGAGCGATAACTGTCAAAGGCGTGTTCTTTTAAAAATGACGTAAGTTGATGATCGATCACCCTACCAGTTAGGTAAGTAGGTACGCTATACCTACCTACTTATACACACTGCAGCGCATGGCAGAATACTAAGCCACGCGCTAAGCTTATCTCAAGAAACGTTCAACGTATTTTGTGGAAATAACTCGATTTTTATAGTCTTTCAATTATCTTTTGGTGGAAGTTTAAGTACCTATATATAGGAAATCATTTGCAAATGATGAGAGCCCTAATCGTTTTCTATAAGCAATATAATCTACCTACCTGTTTTAATTTGTTACTTAATCCATTCAAATTTTATTTCACATCAAAATCTTATAAATTATTTATAAAGGTATTATAATGTTAGATGCCTGTTCTAGGACACACCTGTATCACAGGCAGCAGGAGCGCATTATACATTATCTGGTAATTGTAGGACAATACAAATCTCAACAATATTTAACATTAGAAGTCTTGAGATAGGGACAAAATTAAATAATTTAGGTTATAATAACCTAGTTTACTTTATACTAGAACAAAATCATTATTAAAAAAAAAAGTGAACTTTTTGCAGAATAAAATTGTCTTAAGTAGGTACTAAGTGCATTCAATTTCTTCAAAACTAACAAAGTGTTAAATTTTGTTACTGTTTTGATCTTTAGAAACGCTTACCACAAGTACCTATCAATGTCCATAACACAAAGTCTATGAATATAAATAAATTACTACATTATCGTCGTTAAAACATGTTTCTTGTAACAAATTCTCATTCCCTATCAATGAGTAGGTAAACATCGTCATTCGTCTGTTTAATTAGCACTTGCGCTGTATTTTAATTGTTTATTCAAGTATCTCGGGTCTCTTTGACTTCGTATTGTAGTTAAAATATTAGAAAAACAAATTAAAAATATAAAACGTCAGTTGAGATTTTCGCGCCCAAATTGTAATGGCAGCTGAAAGAAAGATGGCGCTGGGGATTGCAAAAGCGTCAGTTTTGCAATTCTCGTCTACTACATTATGTGTATTTGCATCATATAAATTAATTCCTATTATACGCTTATTACTGATGACCTTGAATAAATTATTAAGATCTAAATTTGCTAATGCTATACGCTTTACTGCAGGGAGCAAGATTTTAGCTAGGTAGGTACAGTTTTCTCGTTGTACGTATTTGATAGATTTTTCTTTAATTATACTGATCGGGATTAGCGTTTTTTTAAGCTTTGCATGCGTTATTTGGCCAGAATCAGTTTTGATACGTATTTCTCAATTTTTATAACACTTAATAAGAATCTAAGTAGAATCGTGATTCTAAGATAAACAAAGCTCTCGAAAAATAGGTATCATACGATTCAATTCGTTACACATCATTGTTTGCCTGCATATTGACTCGAGTTGCTTTAATTGACGTAAGACATGTGTTTCATCTTACATTACCATTGTTCAAATAACTTTACCTACTCTGTATAAAATCTCACCTTTTTATTTTTTATTATTTGGCTTTGCACGGTGTACATTTAACTAATTTCACGTTTAGTTTAATTAGTTCGAAAAAAACAACGGTAGGGAAACGATAATATAATTATCTAACCTTTTTGCTTTTTATTTTGATCGACAAATTAAAGATTAAAAAAAAAACAACTCTATGATTCGATCAAAGCTCTAAAGGTTTTCAAACTCTCGAAATACATTTCCGATACAACTCTAAAAGGTGCTTCAACCTCCTGTTTACCCAAAAGAGGCGATAGTTTCAATACAAAAATCGGTTATTATCAGCCGTACTCGGTCCCCATCTGGAGCCGACCTCTGGTATCGGTCAGCCGAACGTATGCAAACATGGCTCCCTCCATCTGTCAACACGTGGCTAACGTTTTTTACTTTTTTATTGAAGAGATGATAGATTTAAAGGGTAAAACGTAAGTAGTGATACTTTTTTTTGCATGCGATTGCAAAGAGCCTGAATACTGAGCTATGTCGCTTTGAATTTCTACTTCTTCAAAGGGATGAATGGCAGAGACCACAAATTTGCCTAGAATTCATCTCAATTTAATATACCTATTTTCCCTGAAAATTAAACATTTTAATTCAGATGATATCCAGGTCGTGAAGAAAGTTTTAAGTATGAATGTGGATGGCTATAAGAGTAGGGAAAGACCAAAGATACGATGGATGGATTGTGTGGAAGATAATGTGGCTAGAATGGGGGTGACTACCGAGATGACGACTCATAGAGAGGTATAAAAGGAAAAGATATATTGCGCCGAACCCATATAAATTGGGATAAGGGCAGGAGAATGATGACTTTTGTTGGGTGGACTCAACACGTTAACTTTCGAAGTCTTTGTCAAGAAATCCGATTATGAGATTAATGAATCAGAGACAAAAGAATAAAGGTCGAACAGTAATAAACATAGATATACCTACGCTAAACAAAGTCTGTCCGTCGCCGCCACGCCATGACATTAATCGATATCGTACGCCAGATAAGATGGATCTTAAACAATAAAATATTGTTTTTCAATGACTTTCAAGGCTTTCTGCTAATCTTTACTAAATTATCGGTTAAGACGTGGAAGTGAGTACATCAAGGAGATGTGCTAGTAGTAACGAAGGTTGTGTTTACAACATTTGTGTATCATTAGTGATGTCTAGGTATGTAATGTAGGTATCGTTTTTGTTACGAAATTCTCTCAACTCATCTTTTTGATGACTTTTACTTAGTTTATCATCATCTTGAATATAAGCTTCTCCCAAGTTAGTCAATGGTTTATGGTAAATAGTACCTGATTACTGATATTTGCTTTTAAGGTTGATTGTAATTTCGAGTCGTTGTCGTCATTATCGCATAAACCAGCAAATTCCAATTATTCCAATGTTTTCTGTGTTATGAAAAGCCTTTCCTTTTTATTCTTTGATATTCATTACTATTTCAGTTTGAAAGCTACTATTATCAGTCTGCTCTATTGAATGTCATAACGAGTAATGATTAGCAGTTTGCAATTTAGCATTGTCATTCACAAATCAATAACTCGATAGTTTGGCCTCATTATTAAATGTATCGATTAGAACAGCACTGGGTATCGAGAGCACTTTTCAAACATACAGTTTAAAGTATAGGAAACTATAATAATTATCTGATAGCAACGTTATTGAACAAACAAGACACACGGATGGAGGAATCTTATCTTCACTTACTCAGTGTCCATTAGCAGTTTTACCAGATATAGTGTATACTTCAAAAATCTTGTTTCTAAACGATATTCCGTTAACTGATAAGGCTGTTTCAACAACTTATGACGTAATGCAGTTCCAAGAAGAAGATATAAACATACATATATGTTTGTGATTTTTGTTTTCCAGGACAAACGTAACTTTAGTACTATGGATTGTGTGAAAGATGATATGTCTAGAAAGAGGGTGACTACGGAGATGACGGCTAATATAGAAGCGAGGAAGAAGGAGACATGCTACTCCAACTCGTTATGAATTGTGTCAGCTCGAGGATTATGACATAAGTTCAGTAAGTACCAATAATTAGGTGAAGCAAATCTGGAGTGTCTTGCCTGTTCAGCAAAACATACTTAGCTTTGAAATGGACAAAGACTACATGTTTCTTACTGACCGACTCCTTGACAATTCAAAGGGCCCTGTAATGTAAATGGTTTATTACAAATAAATGCTTTGAGTTTCAGTTTGTGATTTTTCAAGACCTTGGTGAATGTGGGTTTCGCCAATAATACTGTCAGTTGTGATGTCTTTCTGTAAAAACTTTTCTTTGTAAACTTTGAAATTCAGTATTATCAGGCTATCAAGTACTATCATAATATGCATCATTATTTACTAAGCGACTTGCCTAGTTTGGGAGCTTTAGGAAAACAACGCCATGGGTAAATATTGAAGTTTAGTTACATAAAGTATTATACATAAATTGAAAATTGACATAATGAATGACGTCGACCATACAATTATAACATTATTCATCTGAATTAGTGACGCAAGCCATCCGATGTATTTATGATACTCTTTACAGGATAACAGATCAGACCACGTTGCATTCGTATTAAATACGTCCATCATTACTCATTGATAAGGAAAAGAGTAAATTAATAATTAGTGAACCAATTCATAAAGTATAGTGCGTCCTACATAGGTAGATTCACAAAAACAGAGGCATACCTACTTGAAATTGGTACGCACGCCACCGCAGTTTCTAATGACAAATCGTGTGAGAAAACCCAAGATTTTTAGGTCCTTGACACATTGAAAACAGGTATTAGGTAGGAATAATACACAGAAATATGTGTAGCAAAGTTCAATGCCATATACGAGGCATGATAAGATAATAGGACAAATGATTAACTCTATGGATGGTTTTACAAAATCATAATGAATATTGAACCTGCCGTTCTATCTCCCTCGGTAATTTTTGAAAGGAAAAAGACGGCGCGGCGATGGATAAGTATTCCAATATAACAGCATCGTCATTTGTTTTTATTTAAATAATCGCTCCAAAATTAATATGGAAAAGCCGTGTGGCTGATGAGATTTCCCGTAGGCAAAAATTAAGAATGTCCTTATTTTAAGAGGCTATAAGAATAAACGGGACAGTCACTGGACAGCCTCCGTACAAACCCGTTAACAATATCAAACATATTGCTGAATATCTGCAAGAATGATAGATTGCAATATAAATAAGATATAAAAAAATAAAATAAAAATTTCATCACCCCTTCATTTAACCCCTTTAGGTGAATTAACAAAAACACTTCCTTACTATACACGGTGAAATTTTAATCACCATTTTCCTCTTAAGGGGTCGTTGTACTCACCATTATGAACAACTTTTACTATGGGACCAAACCTGAAATAGTGAAAAAAAAATCAGCTGTTCCCTACATTTTGACGAGTTATGCGAACGTAAATGTAGGGAACAGCTGATATTTTTTTTCACTATTTCAGGTTTGGTCCCATAGTAAAAGTTGTTCATAATGATGAGTACAATGACCCCTTAAGAGGAAAACGGTGATTAAAATTTCACCGTGTATAAGGAACTCTTGTTAAAAAAAAAATCATGCATATAGACCGGCGGGGTTATTGCGTAATACATTACTAACACTAGCAATGACTTTCAGTTTACGACAGTTCAACAACATTCATAGCGTTATTTACATTGTTGAGCAGACAAATTTTTCGAACTATGAAGCAATGGATTAGCAATATCCTTAAAAACTATTCAGACTGTGATTGAACGTGTGTTACGCAATTAGGGTGCGGGTTTAGCCTGTGCGTTGTCTGTCTGTGAATGGATGAAGTTCACGTTTTTATTAAGTAGATGACATTTTTATGCCTGAATATTTTGTTGCATTGATAAAACCTTAAAACGGATATTAAATACTGTAATTGATTCTCAACACGTAATTCTTATCAATACTTACCTGTGCATTGTTAGCAATTTTATCTGTGACTCATTATTTTAGTACAAATGATACTTTTGGTAATATGTTATCTATATTATTTAAACAACCTGAATCTATTTCGCAATTATTGGGTCAGACTTAAGTATAGTATCTTATTGATTGCAGGGTCTCTTTTGCTATTATTTACGTCCTTGAAACTGTATCTAAATTGTTCTTATGTTCTATATTAACTTACTTGCTGATCTACAAGCTATAAATCCTAATTAGTCTTTAAATGTGATAGGCAACTTTGATTAAAATCGAGAAAAATAAATATGGTTCAAATATGCAACCTTGAGGCATTCGTAGACGAACTGAAGATATGGATTTGGAATATTCATTTAAATTGGCAAAAGTACTGGAAATTTAAAGAATCTTAATGAAATAACGTAATATCCTAATTAGAGAGGTGCTTATAATGACCTTAAATGAAGTAACGAAGTTGAATTTCACGAAAAAGGATATGTTTGGACTAGTCGAATGCATGCGTTAGAGTTTATTCTTGTTATATTGTATTGTATTGTGTAATCTATAAATATTATAAATTAGTGTCACTTTTCGCGTCTGTCTGTGTGACTGACTGTATTATTCTTCTAAATTACGCAACGGATTTTGTTGCGGTTATTACCGTCTTTTAGACTTTAGAGAATTGATTTATTATATGTGCATAATACAGAAATCTCGATGTTTTGTCAAGTCGTAAAAAACGTGCGAAGCAGGGGCGGGTCGCTAGTTAATAATAAAATAGTTTTACATAAAATGTTGGCAGCTTTTTACTCAATTGACTCATATGAATATCAATATTTTATTCTCGTTAATTCATGGCTTAGTTTTAGGTACCTATACCTATTACTGGGTATAATTTTTAAATTGTTTGTTAATTTCCTCGAGGACATGCGTGGTTTTTAGATACCAATTTATGGTGTTAAATACATACGTGTAATAAAATAGATTAATTATTAACTTAATGGTTTTATAACAATGGAATATGCTTTTAGTATGCGGTTTCGTAGGTAACTCAACAAACGGCGTACATTCTAATAATAACGGCTTTTTATTACGTTTGATTGATTTCAGAAAAACAAAGAAATAATTAGTTTCGTGTGTCAGTGATATAATTATTGTCATGTGCGGTTGGACAGTTTGAAAAGATGCAGTCATTGTCCTCACGCGAGTTATGATCGTGCCACAGCTCTACAACAGAATTCAGACTCAGTATCTCTAACAATAAGGTTTATAATAAGTTGTGCATGATGTTTAGATAGAGATGTTTGCCTACCGACACGTTCTCCCGCCAAATCGCGGAAACCGCGCGAATTTCATTCACAAACCGACATGGACGTTTACAAACATGGCTTCGTCGACGGAAAAAATAGATGGACGGGATGTTCGGCCAGTTAGTTTACAAAATATAGACTAGGGTGGCTGCGAATCCCGTAACACAATAGATGTTAATCAAAACCATATTTTAGCTAATCGGTTCGACGGTTTAGGAATATCAACATTAATCTTACGTAATCGGATTAATATTTTGAATTCGTGTTACCTAGCCCTGTTAGGAATATTAATTAGTCTAATCGTAATCTGTCTTCAGTTCTTATATGTGATTATTCCATTTTATCATTTGTATCAGAGGTGTTCCTATAGTATACAGCTTCATTTCGCTAGTTATTTTTAAATCCCATTTAATAGTGGGCGAGCCCATTGCAGTTTGATGGCAATAGGCTCGCCAAATCCAGACTCCGGGCTGCTACCGAGAATTTCGTAATCGAAAACCTCAATGCCTGACTTGGGAATCGAATCCAGGACCTCATGCTCAGCAGTAGCGTTTGCGACCACTAGACCACCAAGGTATTCAAGTCAGTCAACAAGGGATTTCATTCCTTTGAAATTGCGACCTACTTTGGTCGTGGACCTATTTCGTTTCTAAGACCAACGAGGCAGACTATTTTATCATTTGTTGAATATTGTAATGGCTAGGTATGTTTAATAGGATAATATAGTAGAACTTCACTCAAGTATTCCCAGCCATTTCACCTTAGCACGACATCAATATAATCTAATGAGCAGGAAATACAATCAACATATTTTCAAATCCAACTAACTACAAAATGGAACGAAACGAACTAGGAAGAGCACTAAACATGGATGAACATCACAGTTTCTGTATCGAAAGTGAATGAAAGTCGCGTAAATACATCATTTTCATCACGCGACCAATATGGCGGAAGAAGTGTTGGCGCGAAAATGAATCTTTGTTTTTTTCTTAACGGCGTTTATTAGCGCGGGACATTTACCGGCCAGTGTCTGTTACCGCTTGCTGCGTAGCGTAGAAAAAAGAAAATAATATCATGCAACCAGCTGTTATGCCAATTTAATAAAGCGATAGATTGAATAGCGCATGGTATGGATCTATGAACATATTATGTTGCGCAGTGCGCAGGTATGTATCTTACTTATCATGTTATTGGTTGATATTTGCATTATATTCTAAGTACTGTTTATTTTATTTCTCTTTCTTACTTAGGTAAAGGTTTACCCTAGTATAGCTATTTTTCCAAAATCTTAGGTTAGGAAAATTCGTTCGAATCTGTTTTGGAAGATATTTTTTCTGTGTCGGCATCATTACTTTAAAATAGAAACAGTGGCCCTAAACCAATGTTTTCATGTTAGACTAAAGGCTCCCGCAGACAAGCGCGACGCGACTCTATACTACAACAATTTCTATGAAACTTCATTGATGTTGTTCTACCAGAAACACGTTGCACTGTCGCGTCGCGCCGGTCTGCAGGACCCAGACCAGTGACAACTCAGGTCTTAATCAGTTGTTAATTTTAAAGGTTTGTGAAGGTAAGTATGGGCTTTCACATCACTATACTGTCACCAATGATCACGACACCTACTGAATTGGAAAAACCTACCTAATAATAGTCCTCCAGACCAAATTGCGGCCACGGTGACCAATTTCAGCGGAGACCAGCTTTCGCCGCGGGAGATAATATTATAGTGCGCAGACACAGGTGCACTCTCTCTTCCCTCACTCTCAAGTCCGATGGGTCTGCAATCCGACATGACCGGAGAGAGATCAGGCGCAGGGCCAACGCACGGGGTTATCACACCGCCAACTTCCAAACTCCAAGGGGCAAGGCAGAGGTTTACCTATACCTATATAGGCTGACTTTGAAAACATGCTACAAAATTTAAGGGGGTATTGGACCCATCAATGTGAACAAATTTTACTCTAGGACCAACTTGAATTCGCAAAAAAACAATGACTTTCCTGTATAAAGGTATTCCCCACAATATACCCGTTTGGGTATTTTTTTTTGCGAGTCGTTAGTTGTTCCCATAATAAAAGTTGTTCATATTGATGGGTAGAACACCCCCTTAAATTTTGTTGCATGTTTTCAAAGTCAGCTTGTATAGTACAGCCACATTTCGCCAGTTATGTTTAAGTCAACCGGGAACAAATCCAGACTCCAGGCTGCTACTGAGCAATTCCAGATGGAAAAACCCAATAACACTTTGCCCGACCCATGAATCAAACTAAGGATCCCACGCTCAGTAGTCGCACTTGCGACTACTAGACCAACGGGGCAAAACCTACCTACTATACAAATATCTAGTGTATCAACCTTTATTCTCGTGTTGGTAATTGAGTTTTATGACTTGCGTGAGATGATCGTTGATTGATATCAACGATCATCAGATATTATTTAGATCATTAACATAACTTATATTTCTATTTTCATTATGTTTTCTCGTCTCGACCTTGTGTTTCCGAAAAAAAAGGTTTTCTCTGTAAGTAGGTTGGTACGCTGGATCTGCATAATTTACAACTTCGATCTTCCATCAGTTTTTCCCGCCTATTTTTGACAGCATAATTTTTGTCTATCAGAGTGCAAGCAACAGATAACTTCACGGTCTATATAAAAAAAAAACTCGAACCATAAACAAAATTGAAGGATACAAGACCTCTTCCGATCACATCTATCGTATTTGGCCACATTATTTGTTTGAGTCGGTATCTCTTCTTCGTGTCAATATTGTCAGAGCGAGCATTGACCCCGGTGCATCGCACGTGATCCGAATCTCTCATGCTGTATACCTAAGTATGATTGTGATTTGTTCTGTCGTTCGAACTTTCTGAGGTATCTTTTTATTCTTGGTGAAGCAACCTGGGGTCTCAGTCTACTAATTTATAAACCTTACAATGGTCTCTCAATGGTGAGTTTTTGACAGTTTTTGAATGGAAAATCTGTCAAAAACTCACCATTGAGAGTCCATTGTAATGTTTATAAATTAGTAGACTTAGGCTCAAGGTTTTTTTTGTATAGGAACACAAGTCATCAATTCACGAACCGACCGAGGTTAGGCTACTCTTGCCTCGGTCGCTTCGTAGATGGGTGATCATCTTATTACATATCGAGACCCCTCCGTGCCTCGGAAAGCATTAAGCCATTGGTCCCAGCTGTCATTCGTAGATCTTTGACAGTCGTTACGGGTTAGAAACTTTGACAACCAATCTTACCAAGTGGTATCATGTTACGCAGTAACTGGGTTGTGGAGAGGTCAGATAGGCAGTAGCCCCATGGAAAATACTGGTATTTAGCTGCATCCGGTCAAATTGGAAGCAGACCCAAACATAGGTAGTTCAGAAAAATTAGGCAGATTGAGGAAAAAAAAATCGCGCTATCGCGGGCGCGACAGGCAGCACCACCCTTGTCGCGCCCGCGATGTCGCGCCAGTGTATACAAGCCTTAAAGCAACTGAGGGGAGGACTGGAAGTAGTCTTTTTTTTTAGTTTTCCAAGCCCAGACTGGCTGAATGAACTCATTGCAAAAGAATTAAATTAAATTCGAGACACTGTTTCAATATTTGATGATTATAATTCATTTGTATTTATTGTAATTATCCTGCTGGTGTCTCGTTTATAATTCAGAAGTTATTAACCTCTGTAAGTAAGAAAAGATAAGGATTCGATATAATCTTATCATCTGCCTGACTTTTCCCAACTATGCTAGGGTCGGCTTGCAGTCTAACCGTATGCCTATCTCACCTCTACAACTCAGTTATTAGGTAACACGATGCCCCGTGGTAAGACTGGTTGTCATCGTTTCTGAACCGTAACAGCTTTCCGATCGGGTCTCGATATGTAATAAGATGGTCACCCATCTACGAAACGACCGAGGCAAGCGTAGCCTAACCTCGGCCGGTTCGTGAATTGGTGACTTGTTTCTATAGAAAAAAAAAACCTGATTGCTTTACCAACTTGAATAGAAAGATATGGGTCTATGGTTCATAAATGAAAAAGCTCTATGCTTGTAATGATCTTCTATCTTTTTCAAAGAAGGATGAATCTAGGTTAATAATTCAAGGGAGAAATGACAATATTTCTTTGTTTACATTTCTTTCTTTACGAGTCGAGTGGGTATCGAAGTTCAGTACCTATGGGTCGATTACTATGTTTTACCCATGGAAAAAAGTTGTTCAGTTTGATAGTCTACACACTAAATGTGACCACACATTTCTTATTCCCATCTCTTCCCTTCCCATCTCTTCCCCTATGCGTATGTAGATCCATATTTTGCAGTTCTAATATATAAAAAAACATTATAATACTTACCTACTTTTAAACCATAGTTTACTCTTACGAGTAGGTAGCCTACCTAGTCTTTATTCAGCTGAAATAATTCACCGAATTATGTAAGTTAATAAAGCATAATAAATTACGTAAATGATTGCTTCGAAAACCATGAAAAATTGCACCCGTATTCTGGATCGGCATTGTCATCTGATTCAGCTGAAACCATACACTGAATGAAGTATGTAGATTAATGAAATTTATAAAATTCCGTAATTGCTTCGAAAAACTATTAAAAATCCACACCCTTATTCTGGAACAAGACTGTCATCTGATGCATAATCTCGATTCAATGCAGAAAGCACAAAATCTCTATTCAAATCTAGCGTTCGAGGTTCGAAATTCATACTTGGGCGAAAAATAGCTCTAAGTTAAAATACGCATCAGCAGGGCCATCTTTAATCTATTGAGACCCTGGGCTCTTCAGGATAATGGGGCTCCTATGGAGCATGCAGGATGTAAGAGTGAGCGACGCGAGCTCGACCCCGCCTCGGATAGATTATAGGTTCTACATTATTATAGAAATAGGAGTTACTTTGTCGACTTAATGAAGTAAATTTTGAGAAATAAGAAAACGTAGGATGTACCTATGAGCGAGCGAAGTGAGTTCGATAATTTTAGCTACCGGTCTAGGATTTACTTAAGTTTTCTTTTGACATCCACTACCTATGAAGCTGGCAGGAACTAGGGGGCCCCATAAATCGCGGGGCCCTGAGTAGCCAATGGAAACGACGCCAACGGCCCCGCGCAAGAGCTACGCCAGAATTACGTGTAACAACTGCACGAAAATGACATTGAAGCGTGCAAAAGCCGTGAAATCTTATAATATTCATACGTATATTACGAGATAAATAAGAGATAACACGGCGCAATTTTATTCGTCATAATTACGACACTTGTTCAAACATGGCGGCCAGGGAACATCTGTTGTGCTAGCATGTTTTGATTGTTATTGAATAGTAATACATTCACCTCTTATATACCGCTTTATAGATAATGAATTGCACATGTATGCCGAGAAAATAGTGCAAAAATTGGAAAACGGTGTGAATAACAGAAAATTATAGGTATCTTTATGATATTTTTTGTGACATTTTCATCAGAGACAATTTTTCAAGGCCTATGCCTAATTCTGTTGAATTAAGATGTCTAAGAAATATGTTTTATTATTTCTAAACCAGAGAGATATTCGAATTTCGTGGAGAACATCGAGCTGTCGATAGTCAGCTTTAAACCCAAAAAAATCTCGCTAACGAAAATCCTTTCTCTCCCTCGGAAATTGAAAATAACGAGATTAATAAACTTCCTTTTAGGGAGAGTAAAAGTCTGTGATGTTGATTTATTTCTTGGAATATGTCTGGTGAGTTTCCCTTTGGATAATTCTCATAATTATTATACTAAATCAATAAAAACTGATAATTATCTGATTTTTGTCGAATCCTCTTTTGGGTTTTGTGACGTATAAGAATTATCCTAAGGAAAAATCACCAGAGAAAGTCCAAGAAATAACGCAAAAGTGCTTCGCAGAAGAACGGCCTCGGTGTGGTCTCGGGTAAAGGCTATCATCAACACGCTGCTGAGCGTGGTGTCGAACAGGGTGGACAGCCAAATCTTGAGGCATTTGTGCCTCGCATGATGCGTCCAAAAATTCTTTTTTAGTTTTGCTAACACAGCCACAGCTATAAGTAGATACTTAATACTACTATACCTACTAACATAATATGGACCTTTACTGTGTGCTTGGTCTGAAATAAATAATTTCAATTTAATTCAATTCAATAAGTCATCATCACAGACTTTTACTCTCCCTTATGAGATGTTCTGAATACTTACTGAAATTTATTAGATCTCATTATTTTCACTTTCCTCCTAGTTGTTAACAATAATGCTATTTATTATAATAAACGTATATAGTTTGTTCGCACGGAGGCGCATTGTTCGACAAATTGTCATGAGCGAGTAATGACCGATGCCAGTCAGACAGACTATGTGTAATACAATTACCTACCACAGAATCTGAATAAGTTTGTAGACGTCGCGGCGGTAATGTAGATCTTTATGACGTGTCGTCTAGACGGGAGTGATAAGAAGATTCGAAATGACGTTGTTGCTTGCGCTTGCGAAAAATTACTAATAAATTATTATAATTTCCTTTTTTTTTCATTTATAAACATATTATTTATATTTTTGCGGTGTTTTTTTGGGAAATTACAGGTTATAAAGAAATTTCAAAAATAGAAAGATATGAAACATTTTGAATACTGAGAGATAGGTAGGAAATTAGGAATGTACACACGTCAAAAAAACTCGGATCATGAATGAAATGCCAAAGGGATTATGCTGAAGGATGAATCTCGTTATTCTCGATTAAAATGAACTCAAACGCGAAAAAGTCAAACGACGTGCGTGTATGACCACCGGGATAATTGCGTTACGTCAATGCCTTTGATAATTTAAGAACATTCATCGAGTCATTTACGTTGTCGAGCAGACCTATTTTTTAAACATATGAAGCAATACAAAATAATAAATAATAATAAAATATTATATAAAAAAAATAGAAAAAAAAATATGACAAAAAAAATAAAAAAAACTATATTGTCATAAAAAAAATTTGAGACCCTGGCTCCAGAGCTAGGTTTAGGTTAAAGTACCTAAATTTCAGAAGCCAGTGACTTCTTTCATTTAGGTTATAATTAATAAGCAAGTATAAGCAGCAATTAGATAAAATTATCTTACTCCATCTTTAGAGTTTATTATACACTGGATAAACTTCTGGTTAATAATGATAAACCCAGCCTTCTGGGCACCTTTCCTGTTGACAGCGACGCGGACGAAATCTTCGATGCCTTATGATTCTTCCCCTCCCATTTTTTATATACATGTACATAGTTAAAATTAAGTTTAAAAATAAAAAAGTTTTATTTTCTTTAATTAGAATTAAAGAAAATAATATATAATTTATCCTAATAATACTCAGCAGAACAAATTCAAAATCTAAAACAAACATTATACACAGATTACTTTTATCTTGTTATGTGCACATATTTTTCTATGCACGAATAAATTTTCTTTTTTTTATAAATTTCCTTCAAAATCCTTCGGATTGTGATTGAAGAAATTGTTACGCAATCGGGGTTCTCAATTAAACTATTTCAATACTTGATGTATTTTTATGCATGTATTTAATAAAACAATAATTTTATCGGAGCGAGATAAAAATACCGCATAATGTTATCTCAGAACCGCATTTTACGTATTGATGATGATAATAGACAATTCTCGTGGGAGCTTCCGGACGTAGAGTTCGATCCGATAGAGAACGTGTGTGGCTACAGTACTGTCAGCATAGGAATTTTGTTTACTAAAGTTCCTTGGTCTTTGACGGAGGCTCTGACGTTTACACTTCCACTTGGATTTTTCGACCCTGTGAACATAATTGTCGACGTAACGAGAAGGCATCTTCCAGCCAGATTTGAACGAAAAGTGTAAAATATCTTAAAAATAATTAAAGCGAAATTTTCTGAACTGTTCAGAATATCCCAGCTTTTAATTTTTTCTATGATAGGTCCACCCTTTCGCTTAACCTCATTTGCCTTTGTAACACTACGTTTGAAACACCCTGTATATATATTTATTTATTTTTTCGTTCATTTATTTTGTATACTTATTTTCTTAAAAGTTATATTAAAAAAAAAAGTATTTATTTATTATTATTAGGCTCTTCAACAATGAGTACAACACTATTACGTTTATAATTTATACATTACAAACTTAAGTCTAAGCGCCTCATTACTTATAGAAAAGCACAGCATGCACTACATTTTGCGCAGATAATAATACAATTAATTAATTAAAATAAATGATTAAATATCTCTATATATATTTATAAGAAAAAAAAATCCATATATAAATGATAATCACGTTGTATGTTAAGATTCACGTTCACGAAACCTTATGAAACGTTTAACTAAATAATTATAATAATACATTGCGTTTGGAATGCGTTTGCATATTTATTAATTAAGATTTAGAGTTGCTAGATGCGGCACATCGGCTGAGACAGTATCTGTCGCCATTAAATTGCTTTTGATTGGATGTCGTATTTTTTTTTCTGTTAATTTTCGCTACACTTAAGCAGTAATTCATATAAAAACTTATAATATAAATAACTAAAATAGTATAATATCATGTAATCATGAAAATAGTATCTGTAAGCATAAAGACAACATTTTTTTTTCTCTTTGTTCCTTTCAAGCTTGGTTGACTGGTAGAAAACTCCCAAGACATTCAGTACGCCTATATACATAGAATGGACAAGGGAAAATAAATAAGAGCTGGCTAGAAAATCTTCCTTTTTTTCTTCTTTAAAGTAGTAATGTGTGTAGTTCCAACTAATCTCTTTGCGGTTCAAGAGTCTAAAGACTGGCGGGACGCGGCATTTGTAATTGTTTAACCGTGAAGTTTTCTTAGAAATTGTATTGTTAAAGTCGCGTCGCGCCAGTCTGCACGAGGTTTAAGCCACTTCCAAATTCTCTTGCTACCTCTTTGTCGTGCTCATAGTCCGTTAAGTAGTAACAAGGTCTACTCAAAGCGTTACATTTGAGGCTCATCTCGCGCTCTTATGAAACACGGTGTCATGTCGTTACGTCATGACCTCTTTAGTTTCAAATCATTATAATTCACGCCTAAATTCTTTTAATTAACACGTTGGCAAACCTTTTTATACTAGTTACGGACCTCATATTTTTATTGTGGCAAGTTCCGCTGCTTTATTTGCTGTAGCAACTTTGCTGGGGCCTAAGTCGACTAATTTATAAACGTTACAATGGTCTCTCAATGGTCGATTTTTGACAGTTTTTGTATGGCAAATCTGTCAAAAAATCACCATTGAGAGAGCATTTTGTAACGTTTATAAATTAGAAGATATAAATGTCCCATGGTGTTTGAGTTAGGTGTGTTTCTGACGTAAGGTTTTGGCGCCAAAATATTTTGTATAACAATATTTCGGTGGGGTTCGGTGGTAATTATTTTTCTTTTCGTTTCTTTCTTTTTCACAAAACATATTATACATTGCGCACTTAATTGTAGCTACAGATTGAAGCAGTATTATGGAGTTCAAATTGTGGTCAGTGAAAAAATTTTTTGTCGATGTGCCAAACTTCGACTGACATATCATTAAACGTTGACGTGTAACGATAAGGTAATTTTTTCCTGCCCATTTCATGAAACCGCTACATGAAACGATAGTACACTTCATGAAATGATCATTTCTAAGATCTGGCTACAAAATATACATTTTTGAGGCTATCTGCACACCTTCTCAATTCATGTTTGACAAAGAATAGATGTTTTAATGATAAAATTATAAAAAGCGATAAATAATAAATAAAAGTTAATGCAATTAATGGCACGTTTTACCAAAATACTATCATAATAAAACCCTTAATTACTGAGCATTTACTCGATTCTGTCTAGCGAAATTTGTACTAAACTAGCAATTAAGAATAATCATATAGCTATTTAGACCAACATTAACTAAGTATAGCTATGAATACTTTAATAAGTACTTTAAAATGGTTTCCAAGATTTTTTTGAAGTGAGATTCTTACAGAATACATCGGCTGTTCATGCCATGATGTATGAGCTGACAATAGTGTCAATCCATAGCATGTGATGGAATGATAGCTGACTTCACCTAAGTTTTCACGGTGAGATTTTTGCAGTATAGACCGGCTGCACTCGGAATGACAATCACATTTTTACCCAACTACGGCGAAGCAAAAAAGAGGGGTTCCCTCATAACTTCTAAACTAATCATCACAATTTTACAAATAGGGTATCATTGGAAGCGTCTTAATCGTCCGCTGGATATAGGCTATGTGACATCACATTAAATAGAATATGGTGCCCGTAAGAGGACATAAAGTTGAACTAAAAAAAAAACCAATTTTAATGATGCCATGTTCTGTATCAAATGAAAGGGTTTAATTAGGACATTTCAATAATACATATATATTATAACCCCAAAATAATTTATGAGAGATGACAGATGTGAAGCATATACGAGTGACAGAGATAAATGTACGAAATAGTCAAGGAGTAAAAGAGTGACAGACTACAGAGGAAGAAAGCGTAAGACGTTAGATTTAAAGACTGAAATAAAAATATAACTAATAAGAAGCAATAAGCATTTTTCTTGAAATAATATTGAGCAAATCCCACTTATAGGTAATACATATTTTATGTTAAAACAATAAATACGCGTGACGAAGTCGCAGGTAAAAGCTAGTTTAATAATTATTTACAATGACAGAATCTTCATTCACAGCAATATTCTTAACTATCAACGCGTGTGTATTTCTATTTGCGACAATAACTCAGTAACGCGATCGAATTCGGATACTAAACATTCAAACATCCTGCGTTTTGTGCATTTCTTTTCAACTATCACACCGATGTCAAACACTTGTTTATGTATTTAGGTTTGTTTTTGGTTCATCTTCCTAAATATTACCAGCATATTATTGTCAAAATCAAAATCAAATCAAAATCAAAAGTCATTTTTTCAAACTAGGCTGAGAATCAGCACTTTTCGAACGTCAAAATTACATAAGACAGTCCCCCAAAAACGCCCGCCCTTCACCTAATGCAAAAGCCTCTTCTTATAAAGAGAAGTCGTGAGCATTGATCACCACGCTGAAGGCGGATTGGTGAGTTCAGACATATACCTACATATTAATAATAAATCGAGATTTCAATAAACTTAGAAAGTAGAAATGAATTGAGCTCATCCTCCTACCCAATTTAATTGATTTTTTTATCCACAACGGGGAAGCTCTTGGCCTGAATCTCACCTGATGGTAAGTGATGATCAAGCCGAAGGTGGAAGCGAGCTTCACCCGGAATCCTCAACCACAGAGGAACTGGCTATCTTACCTCAAACTGCCGGAACACAACAATTGTTGTTATGGCGACAGACTTGGATAAGATGATGGTAGCCAGCCAGGCGGCCTTAATACAAGACCTACCATCAACCAAACCGAGCAGAAAATTTTGCCCCCACTGGGAATCGAACCCGGGACCTCTGGGTCTGAGACAGGTGGTCTAACCACTAGACCACAGAGCCGGTTAAGTTGGCGTAGAATGTCTTTTTCTTCCATACTTCTCTATTAGACGGCATCTCAGTAGTCATCTCCTTTCCAGCCATATCATCTTCCACACAATCCTTCCATCGTCTCTTTCTCTTGGTATATTTTTAGCTATAAAGTTTATTAACCTAGCACATTATTATGATCACGAAGACACTTCCTTTGTGGATAGATACTAGATTTTGAGAGTACGTGAGAGGAATACAATGGTAGACAGTTTTTTTTGTGCACCTTTTGGCAATATTCAATAGTGCCAAAAGTTTGAAGACGTTGCCATGCACTGACCAATGACTTCGGATTGTGTGAAAGATGATATGGCTAGATAGGACGGTTTTTGTATTGAGATGATGGCTGAGCTGAATATATTAATAGAAATGTATGGTAGAAGAAATAAATTACAATGCAGGAGGGAGATGATTATAATGAAGCATTTTAAGAAATATATTAATAGGCATATAAAGAGAAGAACCATTTAATTAAGTATAAAACTTTTAGTTGCTGAGGAAAAAAGCTTCCAAACATACGATCCTCTGACGTATGTAGTTATGGTTTCGCGATAGTTTAGGGAAACCTACTGAAGCCATATGGGCATTATACAAGTGACTAATAGTTGATAGAACTACCGCTAAGTACACCACAATTCATATTTATATCATCTTGTGAGAGACTTTTACCTGTAATTTTGCTCAGTCATTTGCCTAGATTTTTCCCAACTACTTACATAAGGCCGATGTGAGTGGAAACGCCGGAGGGGGGTCACCCTAGAAGGTGACCTTATTGGTGATGTTCTTCAGAGAGGTCAGGGGCCTAAGTCTACTAATTTATAAACGTTACAATGGTCTCTCAATGGTGAGTTTTTGACAGATTTGCCATACAAAATCTGTCAAAAACTCACCATTGAGAGACCATTGTAACGTTTATAAATTAGTAGACTTAGGGCCCAGGTGTGTAGTACGTAAGGAGTATGTAATTTTGTCAGGAGCCTAAGAAAAGTTACCAACGCCAAGTAGACTACATCAAAAACATATGCGGCTTTTAATGAAATCAAGTTGGCTATGGAAACGTTCCTTTATCAGATGTTAGTTTCTATAATGTTTTTGGCATGTTGCCAACCTGTCAGATGTTTCTTGGTATTGTTTATTTACTCATCTTTACGACATTTTCTTGGCTGTGTTTCATTTACAATTGTAATATTAGAATTAAGCGTCAGAGTAGTCGGCTCTTACTTCACATCGTGTTTTCTGTGCTGCCTGGAGTATTGTCTCACCTTCTTCCTTTATTCCATACAAATGTTCGTTTTTAGCGATAAGACCGCCCATTGTGTCACCTTAAGTAAACTTCATTCATATCTATAATTTGAATGGTGAACTTAAAAGAGTATTCTATCTTCTATCTGTCATTTTTATGCTACCTACACCTATTGGGATATCATCAATCTATATATGTATAACCTATGCATATATACTTACCTACTACGCAACTTATCATTCTTTTATTTTTGTCTTATTGGTATAGGTACTGATATGATGCGAATACAAGTTGGTACTGATACTGGTAATTCTAGAAAAAAAAACCCTAATAGTTCCATCAACCTACCATAGGTAAGCAACTAACCATACCATACACAAAGAAGCGGTCGTCATGGACGGAACCTCCGAAATATGTCGTACGCATGCGCGCGAAAGCGGCCGGATGTCTGCGCGTACCGCTCTGCGTTCGCGCATCGCTAATGCACTGTCAAACTTTTCTCTAGAGGAATTTTCGAACCATTGATACTTGAGTCTGTTCGACTGTATAAGGATCGATAAGCGGTTGAGAGTTCAGAGCATTTATGGTTTTAGTTGCGAATAAAATTTTGAAAGTGGTCTTTCTGCGACTTTTAAAGGGCATTACACCAAAAAAACCCACTACACAAAAGATATGAATTTTTTAGCTCCACCGGCAGAAAACTCAAAAAAATTACAAATACAATAATACACTGACAGCTTTTGAACGTGGTTTACACGCGCTGATCGCGTTCAGTGTCATTTGTGAAATTTGCCCTCAGTAAAATTCATGATATCACTGTTGTGACACTAACCGCTCATGAATCTAGAGCTCTGGTTTAAATGACACAGAACGGAAAATCAAACTCATCCAAAAGAAAATCCTGATCGCTAGAAACTTGATCACAAAAACCAATATTAAGTACACCACAAAGCCACTAATGATATACCCCTCGCTAATGAACGTCGGTAATTACTTTTACCTCCCACGTCGAACAGCGTCGAACGGCGAGTATAGTCACAGCACGTGCTGTTTTATATTATAATTCATTAGTGTTTTTCCAGTGAAAACGGCGAATACGTTGTAGAAACACGTAATAAAGTTGTAGAGTTTATTTATTTACTTGTGGTAGCTAATCAGAAGAAGGGAAGCCCAAAAGTCTGACATCCAGCCTTATCAAAGGATATTGTATTGCCCACTAACTATGGTTTGTGCAGCTCAGATAGGCAGTCTTCAGCTGCATCCGGTTGGATTGTAAGCCGACATCAACGTAGTTGGAAAAAGGCTAGGGAGATGATGATAGCTAATCTTGGTACTTATACTTACAGTCTTTTCTCCTAAGAGACCTGTTTCTTACTTTTTTGCATCCAATCTGTCAGCGGAACTTGGGATAAACTTAAGGTTCTGCAGTGGATTTTGATCGCGAGAAGAAAATGTGAAAGCTATCAGGACATAAACCAAGTTTAAGATCTGTCAGTGTCATTGATTTCTTTGGAATATTGACACTGACAGCTCTTGAACTCGGTTAAGATGTGCTGATCGCCTTCAGTTAGTATTTTATCAGTTTGCTGGTTATCATCATCACTACCCACGATCAGGAAATTAAAATTGATAAGGTTCTAGTGATCAATTTATCCAAAAAGATCTAAAAAGATTAAGATTTTCGGAAATATCTACATCGAAACCACATGGTGTTCTCAAATAGTTGACAACCTGGGTTTTACGGGTAACATAAAATATTTTGCAATCAATTTCAATGCTATTCTCTTGTGCTAGTGGTTTGTCATAATATATATTTTTTTTATTACAGAAATATATTGTTATCACAACGGTTTTCCATTTAGTTTTCCATGTTTTTATATGGTTAGAAATTCTTATTAAAAAAAATTTAGCAATTTAAGTATTGTTTTATAATCACTTCCTTCCTTAAGTCCTTAATAAAAATTAAATTAAAGTTGTTAAACCACAAACACCGCAGATTTGGATAGTTTTGTTCAGAGTTCTAATTGTTCACATTATGATTCATAGGAACTAATTTACTTACGTTTACCTGTTTCTCCTAACCAAATAAGGTTAATGTTTTTTGTTCCATCATTTACCTCAATTTGCAGGTAGACTGCCTGCAAATTAATCGTCTCTATTCTTGATTTCGTCGTTGCTGGGGCCTAAGTCTACTAATTTATAAACGTTACAATGGTGTCATAATGGTTAGTTTTTGACAGTTTTTGTATGGCAAATCTGTCAAAAACTAACCATTATGACACCATTGTGACGTTTATAAATTAGTAGACTTAGGCCCCTCGTATCATTCAGAATTTTCTTCAAACAACCTTACAACAACCAACCTTTTTCTTTTTTTTTTCTTTAATTTTCTTCTTTTTTTTTTCTTTACCTAAGCAGAAAACTCTACAAGACAACGCAGTTCAGCGAGTAATCTTTGCGGAGCACGCAAAGATATTAATAAAAAATGAAAAATTTTAGGAGTTGCAAAAGACCATGGTTCGCTTTTCTCTTTTTTTGTCTCCTATTTTGTCTATATTAGGATTGAATTTGAAGAAGCCCTTTTCTGGGTTTACATGTTCTGCAGTAAAAATTTTCAACCTGACATAGTGTAAATAATACGATAATATTATATTATGATGATCAGTTCAGACTAGATTTGCTGCCAAAGCACCTGCTTTATTTATTTTTCAATGTCTTACGTCACAAATCAGAGCTGGCCAACTGAACCACGCGGCAGACCAACCTCTGCCCCTCCCAGCGGTCCTCTTGCCAACTTTCCACCTGATTCATCCGCCAGGTGGCGATCAATTAGCAATCGATAATGATTAGTTGCGCAGGCGACGATTAACATTCCTCTCGCTGACGGGCCCTCTGACAATTAAGTAATGCGCTTTCCCTTATCGGTTAATGTCGCTAATATGTAGTGTTATGCAATTAATTTTAATTGTGGTTTAGAGTTAATTATAGAACAGATAATACTTACTTGAAGTGATTTTCCCTAAGTTATTTAGTTGTTAAGTTATGGACGGGAAGGTGAGATGAGAAGTCATGAACACTATTTTATTTATAATCGTGATTTTAGTGATCCTGATCAAAGAGAATTATTGAGAAGAGTTTTAATATGGAGTGGATTTTTTAGCATTGTTCCTTTTTAAAACACTTGGCAAACTAAAGTGTGATTATTGAGAATCAGCAGTACACACAAATCTTTATCAAATCAAATCAAATCATTTTTTATTTTCAGATCATAAAATCCATCATAAATTATAATAAAAAAAAGCCATTAGGAGAAGGTTCCACAGTTCATCCGCTTTATTTTATTATTTCGTTGCATTTCAAGACTCTACTATGGGCCTTACTGGCTTCCACTACAAATACATTTGAAGAAAGTTCTTTCGTCTAGGTACTGAACTGTCGTCGTCTGACTCGCAAACTTCGTGTCCCTTTATGACCGAATTTTCACGGAAGCAGCCGAACATCTTCAATATCAATGTCCAATTCAATCAATGATACAATTGCGTCACAATTGCTCCACATAAGTAACATCGATCATCTTCGGCTTCGGGCGTCGTCGTCGGCCTCCCTCGGGCGCCTTCGAGCGGACGCGGGCTGACCCGGACGGTCTAGGTCCCAATGAATATGCAACTCCATCTTTAATTACTTCTTACAATACAATACGAAGATGTACCTACAAACTTACTTCAGTGTACATTATACGTTCAAATTACGAAATGTTTTGTTCACGTTTTGATGAGATGTTAACCTATTCGATTTTGATCTGTTTTAAGGCGCATTTGGAGCGAAATTATTGGTTGTTTTCATTTCGGGCAGCCTATCAAGACACGTCACAGTTCACTTTATAATAGACCATCAGTTTTTAATCTCAAGTTGCGAAATTACAGTTTGATAGAGGTTTGTAGCAGCCGACTTTTTCTGTAAAAATCTTACCTACCATGAAAACTTAGGTGAAGTGAGCTACCTATAGTGTCATCAGCCGATCTATTCTGTAAAAATCTCACCGTGAAAAGTAATGTAAAGTGAGCTTGACGAGATGTCAGTGAGTTTTTTACAGAATCGATCGGCAGGTGGGATGACAGCTCACTTCACCTAAGTTTTCACGGTGAGACTTTTACAGAATAGACCAGCAGCAGGAATGACTGGCCAGTGCTTTAAAAACGGCACAATGTCACACTATTAGATGTCACGTGGAAGTAGAACGGCATGTCATAATTATTGGGAGCGAAGAGACGAGACGAACAAAATTTGACGAAGTCACTTGCGGAGCGTGCATAGGTAACCTAATCTACCTCTTTTTACTTATAATATAATCGTCAACAACAGACAGAAATTGACTTGTAAATGAACTAAAAATAAGTATAAGAGCTACATAAATCAGCACGATGTGGATAAATGCAAAGTCATAATTACATGTTAAAGCTGAATGTCAATCGATTCCGAAGGGTCACGGTAACTGGAGACTGCGGGAATATCACTGTACTATGTGGTATATGAATGATTGTTTTTAGAGAATCTATGAGCTGCGATACTTAGCTGCGTCTATCACAGCTTGGGGAATAAGCCCGCTATGAACCTTGCAGACTGGGCCAGTATTTGCATTACTTCAACTTGTTCTTGTATAGCTCGTGGCGACACGTGCGAACAACAAGAGCTACTGAATATTGTTTTTTTTACAAGGAGCTACCTTGGTCTGCATTTTGTGGTTTCAATATACAGGGTGGATTTTTGAGATGGGGCAGCAACGACAGCTACCTTAACCGTTGTAGCTACAGGAAAATGGTCTTAGGAGACTGTCATTAACTTTTTGAGAAATTTTGATCTCAAAAATCTACTCTGTATATTATCATCATCATTATTGGCAGCCTTATTCCCCCCCTAGCTGAGTATACGACTCCTCCCTTTTGTGCCATGCTTCCCTGGTCTGGTGGTTTATGGTTTACTAACAGATATTTTATTATTCGCGTTGAAATTTCTTACGCCAGTCGTCCCACGTGGGCTTGCTTACACCCACAATAACAGCTACGATATAAACTTTTCCACCGGTACAGCATCATAACAGTAGAAAACTTCATCCATCTAACGAGTACAAAGTACAATAAACGTGTCTGACGTCATCATGACCCAAAAAGACGTCCAGAAAGAAATACTATCAGCAAATTAGTCATTTGGGTGAGTAGCCACTAGCCATAGTCGTGGGAAAACCCGGTATTTCACGCTTCCCGTGGCCAATGAGTGGTTCTAGCAATACTGCACAATGCCGAGATCACAATACATGGCGTTCTGAGAAGTGAGCGGTGGAGTTGATTCGTCTCGACGAGATGTTGGTATAATTATATGAAGTCAAGAAACTGTTCGCAGTATTTGATTTGATATTTCACACGGGATTTTTTTGCTTAGTATGGGATATCTTGTATCACTTTGTTTTTATACGGTATATCAGCTCTGGAGTTGATAAGAGATGATTTTTGTTACTATGAAACTTTCGTCGAAAACAAAATTACTCTAAATTACAACTTTAATTACTTACATTCTTTTAAAACTTTCATCAATATTATAACTTATTTGAACTAATTTTACCTGACAAAGGAAATGTACACTGTTTCAAAATCCTTTACTTTCGGAGAAATTCCATCAAAAGATGTCGCACATCTTCGAAAAATCTGCAGTTATAGGAATCAGGACTCGGAGTTTTACTACAATAGGCACCTACATGATGGGGTGTTGTCTACAGGTTTTTATAAAAAATACCAAAAAAAAAAGGACATTTTTGTAAGATGGTATGGGTAGAATGGGGTACAGAAAACTGACACTGGAGGAAAACCGTTTTGTGTTGATCCCAAATAAATAGTGGTATGGACGATTCGGGATATTGTATGATGCTGAGGCTGTAAAAGAAAATGATAATAGATAACATATAAAATAGTAAGAATACTTTCGTATAGTATAACACGTGTAAAACAATATTTCTCACGGTAGCTGTTTACCGGAATGTGTGAGATGATCTGTGTTAGGGCTGTCAACACGGCTCTGGTATTTTTTTAATTTAAATATAAAAGTGAATCCATATTTCCCTTGGTTACGCCATAACTTGAGAACGGCTGGAGTAAACTGGAGCATTCTTTTTTTTGTTGTGTTCATTATTCTCAGGACAAGGTTTGTATATAAGATAGGAAGTTGTAAGTAGGTAGGTAGGTAGGTAGGTATGTAAGTAGGAAGGTCGATATATACGGTTGGTAGGTAGGTAGATAAGTGTAGGTAGGTAGGTAGGCTAGGTAGGTAGGTAGGGTAGGTAGGTAGGTAGGTACGCCGCCGTAGATAAGTAGGTACTTAGTGCTACCCGTGCGAACCCGGGGCGGGCATTTAGATAAATATGAAATTGAAGACAATGGGTTTCATTACGCTTGTATTCCCCGAAGGGTTAGGCAGAGGTGTACCGATAGTACATCCACATTTCACCAGTTATGTTTAAGTCCCATGTTAATAGGGGGCGGGTGTGGAGGTCAGATAAGCAGTCGCTCCATATAAAATACTGGTATTCAGCTGCATCTGGTTAGACCGGAAGCCGACCTCAACATAGTTGGGAAAAGGCTAGGCAGATTGATTCAGGTTGTTTGAAAAGTGATGAACCAATGCTAAGCGACCAAAATTAGGTCAATTCTATTCAAGGCACATTATCTTGCACTTTTAGGTGGATTTACGTGTAGGAGACCATGAATCATGGAGTGATGTGGAAGGTATGATAAATAACATCCTGCAGTGCTTATTAAGCAGATATCAGTATTAAGATTAATTGATTAGATAATGATATTATCGGAAGACGGTCCATTTTCCTTATAATAACAATACGATTGTTATTTTTGGGTTAGGCATGACAGATGTAGATTAGACTATGCGTAGATGGTAAGATTTGATAGTTTATGTTAATATATTGATCTCTGTGCTAAACGGTACAATTAAAGCTATCAACGGTGCTGATTTTAATCTCTTAATATAATCAAGCTGAAGAGTTTCTTTGTTTGAACGCGCTATCTGTGCAACAGCCAGTTGATTTCATTTAAAAATTCTTTTTGCATTTCATTTGCAATTCTTGAAGAAGGTGGACGCGACACTGGTAATTTTTCTACCGTGAAGTTTTCTTAGAAAGTGTATTGATAGAGTCGCGTAGCGCCAGTCTGCACGAGGCTTTAGTGTTATTTAACATCACGTTACGACTCTTAGGAGCAGAGCAACAAGAAAAGTCAGACAGAACTTTAAACGAAAACGAAGTAATAGAGCGAACGGGCGATGCGATGCAACGCGATGAGTTGCGGGCACAAGACATAAAAAAAATAGTTCACTGATAGAAAGCTACATTATTTTCGAGTGCCATAGGATATTTTATATGTTAGATTGACTTCGATGTGGACAGAATTCGCGGGTATAAAATAACCTGCAACTACTAAATCCTAGTTTCGTCAGCGTGGCAGCCCTAAATTAGTGCAGAATCAACACGCGGTACTATAGAGCGGTACACCTGAGCTCGTAGTAAAATAAACATCCTACACTGGGATACAGTGTCATGTGCATTATCATTGTACTAAAATTTATTAGTATTTACGAGAAGGAGGTAAACGCAGATATACCTAGAACGAATTTTATAACAGGCAAAGGTTACGGGCGAAACGCACCTATTAATGATCGGAATGAAAGGCGCTGGTTCTTGGTAGAAAAAAAAACAAAAGTATTTTAAGTCAATCAAAAACAAGGAACAAAGACAAAGATATAAAAAAGTAAAATATCATAAAAAAGGCTTGCACAGCACCAATGAAATTAAACGCTATTAGCACATTTTAATCGCTTTCAAGAGCTGTCAGTTTCAATATTACACAACAATGACGACACTGACAGGTCTTGAATTCGATTTAGAAGTGCTGTTTTAGAGGTATCGAGGATCGGGGTGTAAAGTTCCTCTATAGAAAAGGGAGGATCTTCCGACCAGACGGGTGTTGTGACTGGTGGCAATGGTTGGTGTCGGGAAGTCCTAACGCGCGGTAAACTCTAATTGCGCTATGCTGGATTTGTGTGACGTCAGGGTCTTTGATGCGTAGTTCGCATGTGGCGTTGCAGATGCCGCCACACTGTAAAAAGGACCCACAAGGGTCTACATCGATGAAATTCGACCTAAGAAGACAAGTAATAGAAAAGGGTAAGCGCTGTTGCCAACTAACTAAAAGGCTATTGACGGTATATTATCAGCTAAGTATTCTAGGTACTGCCGAAACTAGTGAAGAAGAAGAAGATGGAATAGATGACACTATTCTTAAACGATGCCCGTTGGGGTGGATAAGTTCTTGAGTGGAGGTCAAGAATAGGGAATGTATGAGCCCTTAGACTATGGAGTGACGATCTCCGGTATGTGGCTGGTAGCAGCTGGATGAGAGTTGCCGAGAATAAAGCTGAATGGCGTGCCATTGGAAAGGCCTATGTCTGACTGCTTTATGCTGATGAAGATGATTCGTAACATATCGTCATCACTATCATCTCTCCTGCCCTTATCTCAAAGGAGATCAGCAATTCCTGGCCCTGATGGACAAAGTATTACACCATTCGAAAAAATATTTAAATAATTATAAGCCCTACTTTAATCTATCATTTCCTAAAAAAACCTAGGAAAAAAGTATTTCTAATAAAAGTCAATCAATGTATTCCTCGCGTTGCAGTTGTTTTAATAACAACTGATGTTGCCATATTATGCGATTTTTAAATAAAAATATTT
Source organism: Eupsilia transversa (assembly GCA_914767815.1). Lineage (NCBI taxonomy): Eukaryota > Metazoa > Arthropoda > Insecta > Lepidoptera > Noctuidae > Eupsilia > Eupsilia transversa. The sequence goes on along the minus strand of OU611894.1, from coordinate 6,530,561 downwards.
TTTCCCATTAAAAGATTTGTATTATTATATTCGATTTATATTTCTTTTCACTTAAAAAAGTATTATACGAGTTTATTGCGAAATAATGATTAAAGATAGAGTATTTTTTCGTTGTTGTTACGTTATTTTAATGATTTTATAGAAAAATCGATTTGCATTTTTGTGAACTGCAACACTCGATACGGCTGTCACTTGTCAATCAATCTGTTGTTGTCATGACAACAGATTGCCGCCACAACGTTTCTCGTTCGTGTCGTGGACTTTCTTTTTGTGTTTATTTTGTGTGCTTCATCTAATTACCGACCCTTGCTGTGTTTTTGGACAATTGTAACTGCCTTTGTGACCGACCCTATTTCGTTCTTGGACCCCGTTTCTTCCAAACCTATTGACCTTAGCACGCATTTTGGACTCGGATTTTGCCTTTTGATATTGTTACCTTACTGCTTACGATGGATAATCTCCGCTGTATTAATTGTGGCATATCTACAGCTCGCATGAGAAGAAACCTGTTGAACTCAATCGATATACTATCAGTGATTAGAGAATGGATATCCACGACAGGTAAGTGTTGGGTATTTCATTATTATAAGTGTTATTTTATTGTTATTTTAATTAGTAGACTTAAACAAAAAATGACATAAGTACTGGTTTGTTTAATTGTAAAACAAGCTTGCATTCTTAACAATCTCAAAGTAAGTTTCACATCATATTAAAGAGATAGAGCCTGGCAAAGTACTTTTAATCTTTTACGAAAACTCATAGGTAACTAATAAAAGAACGGGAACAAATGATAATGGGGTCTATTGACTACGGTCTGAAATAAAGTTTTTTTTTTTAAATTTCCATATCCCATGTTATATCGAAAAATTTATTGCACAGGGCTATAGACTAATATTACCCCTTGAAAACCCAAATTATTTCATTTTTGTTTATTAAGGCCTAATTTATTAAGACTGTTTGCCGATCTCCTTTGTTGGGGTCGTTGCAACATGTCCTTTTTTCCATACTTCTGTATTAGTCGTCATCTCGGTAGTTACGCTTTCTAGCCATATCATATTTACACAGACAATCCTTCGTTTCTTTGGTCTTCCCCTCCTCTTATAGCCATCCACATTCATACTCAAAACTTTCCTCACGACATTTTCCTCATTCGTCACTGTTCTTAACATAATTATCAGTTTATTAGGCTGGGAACTCGATTCTGCCTAAATTCGTGAAAGCAGCTACAAATCAAAGTCTGGCATCTCGCAGTTCTAGCGAATAAATGCGCAGGTTCTCTGGACCTTTGGTTCACAATGTTTCCATCTGGTCCTTCTAAATCTGATAGCAATAACAGGTACATCTTGCAAGATGAATAAAATCTAAATCTAAAGCCATTTATTCGAATTAGGCTGAGCTTCAGCACTTTTTGAAAGTCAAAATTACATTAGCCAAGCACCCATAACGTTTGCCCTCCACCACCTGCTTTAGCTGGGAAGAAGTGGCGTATCAAATTCTTCTTTAGCCAGCTGTTAAGTTAGATGAAGATCTAACGATCTAAAATGTAGGTATTCAATCTCTTCAAACACCGGTAGCCACTCTTCTAAGATAATTGGCTCAACAATTAATTAAAATATAATCTTTACACCAACCGAGCAATAAACAAAGCAATGAACGCAAAGTATAAACAAATAAACAAAAGAACAATTATCTCTCATTTGACGTCGCGCGCGTGCGTCGCAGAGCGGTAGTGTACGACCAACTCATGCACAAAACCCAATCAATCAAATTGCCACCTTATTTCGTTAAGATAAGATGCTAGTAACATGTAAAGTTATCTTGGTATTCGTGTATAGATGCGCACGCAGGCTGACAACGACCAATGACCGCGCTTTCACTGTCGTCCATCTTGCGGTATGATTTTGATTTTAAAATTGGAACGCCCAACGGTCGCTGTTCATGATTAGAATTATTGATTTTCGGTGACGGAGAATGTGGGTTTATGATATTTCGTAAAAATGACTGGAAAATACCAGTGAACAGTTGGGCAGTCTCATTTCTACAAAGACAAGTGAGCGCATGGTATTTGGCCCTCAACAGATGGAACAGCAAAATGCTATCCAACAAAAGGTTATAAAACAAAAGCACGTGTAAAATGGTAGATTGTTAAATGATGATGTTTTTTTTGGAGACTCCAAAGTCCCTACCTACTTACTTACTGTCTTTCATTAGTCGCTATGGGTAAGAGAATGGAAGCTGCAAAAATTGTGATACGATTAACCAGACAACAAGGCTGGTAGCAGAATCAACTGCCCAGGGTGCCCGCTACTTGTGGAAGCTTCTTTGTAGATTGATTGATTGAATCATTTTCTCGAGTAAGAGAGATTATTTTAACTTACGAGACAAATGATTAGATTGAATATTGAGTGATCACCGAGGGCCAATAAATTAAGATACACACATCAACACGGTCTAGGGATATTTCATACTCAATTAAATAACTCGAAAAGTACTGGCCGCATTGGAATCTTTTATACACCGATTTGTTTGTAATTTATCTCAGACTAATTCCAAATTCAAATTTTTGAAAATTCTGTTGTTTCGGTGGCATAAAAATGTCTTGATGTGTAGGAGAGGGAATTTTCATTTGTGCGAAATTTAGAAAACAATACGAATTACGTATAGTTACAGTTGTTTTTCATTATTAAACGAAGGATAAAGTTAAAATTGAGGTATTGTAGCCATGCAACGCCAACATTTGACGAGGGCGGAGATGTTACGAGCTGTGGGAATGCTGGAAGCTGGGTCTGTTCAGCGTAATGTTGCTGAGGCCATAGGGACCCACCAAAATGTAATTTCAAGATTGTGGACACGCTATCGTGCCACAGGTGAAGTAGCGGAGAGGCACCGGGGGCCAAGTCGCATCACTACCCCCAGACAAGACCAATTTTTGCAAATTACTGCGCGAGCTCAACCAAATGCAACGGCGACTCAATTGGTCCAAAGGCTGCGAGTGGAACACCAAGTGCTTGTGAGTGACCAAACTGTAAGAAGGCGACTGCATGAAAGCAATCTACGCTCTCGTAGAACACTCCGGGTCCCACCTTTGCGGAGAGGCAATCGTGGTCGACGATTAGAATGGGTTCGGAACCACGTGGACTGGGGCCGTGAGCAATGGTCCAATGTGCTGTTCACGGATGAATCCAGGTTCGGCTTCCATCCAGATTCACGAAGGACGCGTGTTTGGCGAGTTCCTGGACGATGGAGCTGTCTTCAGAACCCTCAAGAAGTTCACCCATACCAAGGAGGAACAATTATGGTTTGGGCAGGAATTCGTCTTGGAGGACGGACGGATCTCGTTTGGGTGCGGGGCAATATGACGGCAGAATGATACGTCCAACAGGTGCTGGGGCCCGTAATCTTGCCCCACAGAACACAAATGGGGCAAGATTTCCTGCTCATGCACGACAATGCCCGGGCACACACGGCGAGAACGGTTGCAGCTTGGTAACATACACACAATGTTAGGGCCTTAGACTGGCCTGCTCAATCGCCAGATCTAAATCCCATTGAACATGCGTGGGATATGCTGCAAAGAAGAGCTCTGAAGGAAGTTCCTGAAAATCTGGCTACAGAAGATCAAATTTTTGCGCACCTCAGAAGGACATGGGACAATATTCCGCAGCAAGACATTGACAACCTTGTTCTGAGCATGCCGAATCGTTGCCGATGTGTTATGAACATCATGGGCGCTTTCTCAGACTACTAACTTCAAGTTTATAAACACAAATTAAATGATTTTTCTATTTTTTTCAGTTTTTACTCATAAATTAAAAGTTAATTCATATACGGTTTCCGTCTATGCTTCATTTTTTTCCATAAAATCCTGAAATTTTAATCGAAGTACCTTAACCATTATTAAAAAATGGTAGAATATTAAATAACGTATCTTTTAAATATACACATGTCATATAAATAATTAACACATTTATAGTAAGTAATTCGCTTTTTTAAAAATATCCCTAGACCGTGTTGATGTGTGTATTTCATTTAATGATTTCTCTACAAAAATTAGTATCTATGTACATATTTTCAGTTACAGGCAAGGCAAAATGCAATACCGGTTACCGGAATATAAAAATGGTATGTCCTCGTCCTAGGTCTAAACAAATATCAAGTTCCAAGCAGGATTTACTCCTTCTTTGAAATTGATTGTTGCTTAAGATAAGATCAATTTGCACAGATTCACACCGAGAATTACGTTTTGATTAAAGATAAAGATAATTTTATTTTGCAAAAGATTGAAAGGAAAGGTAGTAAAAATAAAGATATACCCCTTGCTCCAGATTGCAGTTAACCTAAACCCGCCAATAAAGGACCACATTCCACAAACAGAAAAAAAACCGCAAGAAGAATTATTACGTAATGAGCAAATAATCTCATAAACTATCGCTTTCTATACTATAAAGATCGTCGTAGTGAAACAAAGCATAATGCTAGTAAATAATAAAAAGCGGCGTGCTAACTGCGGCGGTTTCGATCTCAGGCCTACGAGCGTGACGGACGGAGTCATTTACACATATGCACGTTATAACTAGGTTGTTATACTTGTTATCTAGTGCGGGTTGGTTATGAGATGATTGGCATGTTAATTTTATTGAAAGAAAGACTGTGTTTTGCGAAAAGAGGCCAGCACGAGACTCGTCTGAGTTGTCTAAGGGGATCGCAGAGGATGGAATGCGCTTTACAGACACCTTCTTCATTTCTCATGTCATGATGTACGTATTGTAAGTAGTGAATAGATTTAACAAAGATATGTCTAGATAGACAATCAAAGCTGTGAACTCGTTGAAAAATTAGCGTCCAACGGTTGGTCGCTAAATGCACGCACATTATGAAAGCACAATGACATGGCGCGAATGTAACTGTTACGCACACCAGCATAACAAAATTGGCTTGTTTTGCAGCGATCAGTCTATCTAGACATGTAATCAAAGAGATTGAATTAGCCAGTCTGCAAGATTGGTAGCGGGACCCCACATAAATAAATTTACTTCTTGTGCCTCCCATGCCTCCCAAGAGCCCCAAAATATCACCTATACTCCATTTATTTTAGCATTAGACAAATAACGGCTAAATAACAACAGATAGTGTGTAATATTGTTAAAATAACTGCACTTTAGAGTTATTTTTTAATGTAAATGGTACAAAGATTTACATTGCTTTGTATTTATTGTGAAATCACGGAGTTTATTAAACGTTTATCTATATCGAAATAACGAAAGGGTGATAACCGTTATTTGTCTAAGGTTACAATACATGGAGGAGTTTACAAAACATGGTGTTGGTGGTAAAAATATTACCCGAATGCTATAACGTTGCAGCGTATCATCTAGCAGCACCAGACTCCAATAAAAGGAAAGATAATGATTTTTTCCATATAGACAACGATTGGTGGTACACTTATTGGAGAGAATTTATGAGGATGATGGTGCCCATAAATACATCACACTTACTTGAACAACATTTTATAAAAGAGTACCTTTACAAAAGTATACTATAAAACTATCCAAATTGGTTGCAGTAATTATTTTATGCGTTCCTTGCGAAGCATATGTGCTGTGACTATGAATGATAGGCTGTGGAATAATGTGATAAGACAACGGTGTGACCTAAAAGAAGATGTAGTGACAAAAATTGAAAAGAGTATGCTTAGGTGGTTTGGTCATGTTGAAGGTATGAATGAAAGGCGACTAACAAAATGTATTTACAAGGCAAATGTGAGTGGAAACGCTGGGAGGGGCGCCCTAGGCGGACATATGGTAACATCACCAATAAGGATTGGTGATGTTCTTTAGAAAGGTCAGGTGCGTAGTACTCGCAACCGGCTGCGTGTATGACCAGATGTATGAACGTTAACGAAGCAAAAGCAGTTTGGAATGATCGTAGCAGGTGGCGTTCTGTAGTTTCTGTCTACCCCCATGGGAAAGAGGTGTAATTACTGCAACCATACGTTTTATATGTTTGTGCAGAAGGAAAAGGAACCACCAATCGGCGCGGGTTTTTCTGCTTGCCACGTCGGTAGGTACCATGAACAAAGTAAATGATCTAACAGCACCGGTTACTGAAGATAATAAATCAGGAGCCACTGAAGCATGAATGATGTGGAAATGTCGGCTCCAACACGAAATGTCGTGAAAAAATCGTGTCGTTTTCGTAACGAGCGCTGCGCCCGCGCTCCCTGTCGATGTCAGTGATTTGTTGTGTGGGTTGCCAGCTTACTGAGGCGAATTTGAGAATATTAATTTTTTTATATTTGTGGTCTATAATCTAAGTATTAATGACTGATATTAAATATAGTTTTCGAAAAGTGGTTTTGATATTATGTGGATTATTTTTAGACGTGTTACGAAAATCCTTGTTTCGGAGTCTTTCGTATTGTGTTAAACAATGACCATTTTGCTATATAGACGAAACTAATTTACTGTGATTAAATCTGCGTAGCATGCTACGACTTCATTCTGGAAAGCCCTGGTCAACTACTTATTTTTTTCACCATCAATTTCCTCCATACACAATCGATTTCACTTTAATTCTAATTTCTCTGTAAAAACGATACGGTTTTCCTAACCTGTCAACACCGAGTAGCCGCTCGGGTGAAGATATGGCGCGCCTACAATCAGGATGCGCAGGCGACACGCAACCGCGACGCGTGCGCTCACGCATCGCATATGTACAGACATTATGATTGGGATAGTTATTGATTGGCTGATTACTTGCGAGTATTACACTTAATTTTGTCCAGAAGTTGAGTCCAGAAAATAAGATGCCATGTTCCATTTTCAAAATTTTCGAACACTAAGTAATTATTGACTATGACCTTTTATGGTATTGCAAATGTTTTTTTATTTGTGGGAGGGTATGTTTGATGACCTTAGCCGTTAGTTGAGTTTCAATATCTTATCGATAGTTACGGTAACATTTACCACTCGTATTTTCTTTAGCATTAAGGCTCGTTCACACCGGCGCGACTTGTCGCGCGACGCGACTTTAACAATACAATTTCTAATAAAACTTCACGATTGAACAATTGCCGGTGTCGCGTCGCGCGACAAGTCGCGCCGGTGTGAACGAGCCTTTATCATGAAACATACTCGTTGTAACGAATACAAATACATAAACATTTTTTTTATTTCTGTACCAACTAGTTTACATTCATTTTTGATGAAGCCTCCTTTTAAGCATGATGACGTATGTGTGAGACTTCGCACTTCCAAAGCTTTAGCTGTTTGTACAACTTACAAAATTATTTTTATTTTTCTTGACATTTTTCGTTATAACTAGAGTAAGGTATATATTTTTCTCGAGCGCGTGTTACGAACCCTCTAGTTTTCTTCTGATTGCCAAAGAAACAGCAAAACGAGTTATAAAATAGTGTTTTTTAATTAAATAAGTAAATTCAACTATAATTATAGCCCTATTTATAAACCAGGCGGCAAAGGTCGAGGTGTTCTGCCAGTGACAACAGAAGGTCCCCGTATTTGTGAATATTTATTAGTTATCCAATGTCTGTATTTTTATTACTTTGCAGTTTTTTGTTTGTGTTCCTACATTCGTTTGAAATCCCTAGATTCGCATCTAAGTACCTACCTACATGGAGCATACATAAATAACTATTTTGAAACGTTTTTCTACGCGTTCGGGTACATCCTTCTGAAAACGGTGGAGGAACAATTCAGCCTTCAAATAAATTATTTTCTGAAGATTTGTCACAAAGAGGGCGGCCTGGATCTGGAATCCAGGATCCCTAGTCTATCCATTAGATTTTGGCCTAATCAAAATAACTAAAAATACTATTTCATTTCTTAATTTAGCTCACTTATTCTATTTTCAATTGATTACTGACGATCACTGAAAAATAAATCCTGTTATTTATAACTAATCCAAATTCCTATTTTGTGGTAAAGTCCGTCTTATCAGATAATAAGTAGAAAATATTTTGTACAGACAGAAATCTTATCAGCGATATGAGATCGAGGTATTATTTACGAATTACTGAAGCTGATAAGATAAAGAATCGAGAACAAACAGTTACTTGTGACAAATACAGGTTTTCTGAAATTATCTATCAATTTTGTCGTGTGGTGCAATCATTGGTCGCGTGGTAATTTAACATAACATCACGCCTGTTATTCCCGTGGGGCTATGCAGAGGTGTACCCTATTGTATACCCACATTTTGCCAATTATGTTTACCTTAGTCTCATGTAATAAGAGGCGAGTCTGTTGCCATCAATCGGGCATAAATCCAGACTCCGGGCTGGTACTGAGAAATTTCTATCACTATGCCCGACTCGAGGATCGAACCTTCGGGCCTCATGCTTAGCAGTAGTTCTTGCGACCACTAGACCAACGTGTAAACGTTATTGGTGAATATGGGGCTAGAATGGACCATTGCGTCATTAACCGTATACACAAAGAGGGCAACTTCCACCTGTTCAGATTTTCATTTTGTCACTTTTTGATGCGTGTTTTAATAAGTTACAACATTCAAGAAATCGGCTTCCAATACTACTTAGGGCGGATTCGACCGAACAGGAATAAATTTTATCCGCGGAATAAGATTTACGTCTGACAGTTTTCGTATGGCAAACTGTCAAAAATTCAAAATTTATTCGGAAGGGAAGGCTTATTCCGCGGATAAAATGTATTCCTGCCGGTCTATTCTGTTAAAATCTCACCGTGAAAACTTAAGTGAAGTGAGCTGGCAATAGTGTCAATTCCTGGGATCGGGTGGACTGACAGCACACTTCACCTAAGTTTTCACGGTGAGATGGTTACAGAATAGCACTGCTGTTTGGTCGAATCCGCAATTAGTACCGGTAATTACGGAGTCAAGTGGAATTTGCAACTTACAAGCCGTCTTTAATTGTTGTGTATACCTAAGTCACCGATAACGAAATTGAGATTGATGATATTTTTTAATAAGACAATGACAATTAAGAACTGCATTGTAGGCAGTCATTGCAGTTAAATAGTTATGCTACAGATTGTAATACTTTCTTGAAAAAAATGGATGTCCATATCCCAAAACCTTCTGTTGAAACGGGTCGTTTATAGACAGAGTGGCAAGACGATGCCAGAACAGCCGATCTTTTTCCAAAAAATGATGTGATATAAAGGGTCAAATTAAATTAACTAGATAAACTTTGTAGACGTGATGGTTGTCGATAACTCTACACGATAAAATAAAAAAATATAAAGATTTACTGTTTTTTTTTGTGGGGTCAACTACGACCGTTGGTAGTCTGGTTACTTCAAGTAACTTCACTATCTGTGGTTATGACCCGACAGAAAAAACATTTTTTGTTTTGTTATGGTTATATACCTATCGATACCCACCATATCTGTAGAGTTTCGCTAGCTTATTTATTTTGATCCTGTTTACAGCCAGATATCGTAAATTATTGAATACCCTCAATTTTATTACAAAAGCATTACACCTACAAACAGAACAGTATTAATTGACTGCCCGCCGGGGTCACCTGTCTCGCCTGTGATCGCGACCGACCTGCGCGCGCATTTGAATACAATGCGCCTGCGCAGGCTGGACGTTATGGTGCCGACAGCACAGTTGATGTGCTGTTTGTGTAGACGCTTATATTATGATGAGGAATTTATTAAGACAGAACAATATTTATTTACTTCTCTAGCTGTAGGTAGTAATTTGGGTCGTAAAAGAGTCTATGAAAAAGAAGATAAATAGTAAACCCCATATGGATCAGTCCAAAAATCATTCGAGGTGAAAGTAAGAAAATATGTTTACTTGGCTCATATCACACACAATATATGTTTTAAAGAAAAAAAAAAACATTGTTTTGCGCCAAATAGGAGATTTTTTCAACGCGGTCTCTATCGCCCCTGATTCGCACAGGTTTCACGTCTTGACAAAACATCGACATTTCTTTATTATATATAAGTTTAATATTCATTTTAATACACATAAAAATACCGGAATAAATTCTCTAAATCATGGTGAAAACCGCATCAAAAAGCGTAGCGGTGTTATGAAGAACAACGCAGTCACACAGACAGACACAAAAACCGACTTCATTTTATACTATTTGTAGATGTCGCAGCGGCTTATTCCCAAGAGCTCCAAGTAATTTTATCCCCGGTGGGTCCAAATTAAAAAAGCAATTTATTAATAATTAATATACCAAAGATTTTAAAGGACAGATTGCAAAAAAAAATGTATACTTATGTCTATACAATAAAATTAATTTATGATTCAACAAACAAATAATAACCAGAGTAATGCGACAATGTTGAAACCATTCCGCTGGAATAAAATTATTTGGAGCTCCTGGGAATAAACCGTCGTAGCACCATACCGAGATATATTGTGCCTAGGCCATAAGGCACAATATTTTTTAATTAGGACTATTATTTACTTGATTTTTTTATACTGTTGTTTTTAGTTGTTGTAGGTCGTAGGATTCCAACCCTGACAGGCGTTTTACTTTGTATAAATTATGTCATCACCACTGCTCTAATAACAGTGAAGGAAAACATCGTGAAGAAACCATGAGTTAGAAATAAAAATTCGAAGACATGTGCCATCCACCAGCCCGCACTGGCACTGGGCCCGAGTGGTGGATTTACGGCCCACTCCTTCTCACAGAGGGGAAGCCGACATAGGCCTCCTCTCGAAGCAGTATGCGAACATTATAGGATGAATATGCCAATGAATATGTACCGTTGTTTTGATTTTTGTGATTTTTCTATTTGTGTCATAATATGAAGTGTTCAGTTTCTGTAATTAATCTTCCTTTGCGAATCTCAATAAATACCTTTTACTTTTTAGTTAACGGCACAAGGCGCTGGAATGACTAGACTACCCGATAATAAAATCGATCAGCAAGATTTTACCGCAAAGTGCAATGTCCTAAACGAATTCGATAACAACATTAACACTTTTACAACTCAAAGTCACATTTAAATCTTATTCACTGACAATCTAGACTTTTTGTTTGAATCACAAATCAAAGATGTTTTCTTTGTTGTACGTTATCTATACCTACAAATATTATAAGTATAGAGAAAAATGTAATAAGTATATAGAAAATATTATAAGTATAGAGAAAAATGTTATAAGTATACAGAAAATATTATAAGTACCTATATAGAAAAGATTTGTATTTTTTTAAACTACTGGACCGATTAAAAAAAAATCACCATTAGCATGCTATATTATCATTGAGTAATATATGCTATAATTTATAAAGATATAATGTTCGTGAAGCTAGTCTTATATAAAATAATAACAATAACTTGCAGCCGAAGAACGAGTCGTCTGTATAATTGCATAAAGCCATTTTTCCACACATTGCGTACGCTATGCAAATCTTGTGCGCTGGCGCAGCTGAGAAGCGGCTGCGGATTAGGGTTGGTTGATGATTATATTTTTTTTATGGATACTTTTAATGGCAAGCGACATCGCTCCAGGCCTAAACGGTGATGGCGATCCCGCCATCACCGTCGTCACCAACTCATCCGGGTTGGATTGGTAAGTGGTTGTAAAGAAAAGTGGAAAGAGAGAGGTAGGCCCTTGCCCTGCAGTGGGACATTACAGGCTTGTAATAATAATAAAAATCAACTTTATAGATAATTATGAAAAACATAAAGAAAGTTTTTTGTATTCAAGTAACCTATTAAATTGGGAGAAAACCAGCCGTTTAAAATAATAACAAAACTTACTTCATTAGCATGATAATCACAAGGACCGGTCATAATTTATTATGACGATAAATTTTTCTTAAAAAACAGTTTTTTTTGTGTAAACTTAAAAAAACACAGACATGAAGGGTATCGATATCTAAAAATGATTTAGTAAACAAAAGAAAACAGATAGTCTCAACTCATAATTCAAGTAACAACACTACCAGGGGCCATTGACCCAAAAAAAAATAACCTTCACTGCCTGCAAAGTTTTCAAATATTTTAACTTTTAATTTATCGTGTTCAGATATCGACACCCTTTACGACTGCAAAGTTTTTTTTTTAAATACATTTTTATGTTTTATATTTTTTCGCAGTGCTGCCAACCATGGTGCAAGTCGTGCGCTCTACCTCACATTACTTGAACGATTCGTTGCGAGTTATGCTATCGTTACACCATTAAATGAATAAATTAATACTTACTTTTTACACACCCGTCATTAAATTATAATCTCATTTCTCTATTAATCAAGGGCGTATATAAATAAGTGTTTTAAATAACCCTAGGGTTATTAGGGTAAAGGCCTATAAAGGCAATTATCATAATATATTATTGTAGGTATTTTTCTATCTGCAACGTAGGTAATAATAATGATAGAAACTTACTCAAGAGCGAGGATGACAGAAAAGATAGACTAATTTTCTTATGTTTCGTCGGTAAAGCTTATACGGTTACTTAGTTAAGAGCGGTGGCTGCCACATAATGGCCGCAGTGACGGATGTCATGAAAATTATGATAGTGGTTTTAAATTGGCTTATTCCTAGGAGCTCCAAATACTTTTATTCCCGGCGGCTCCAAATTAAAAAGCAAATTAATAATAATTAATAAAATCTTTCGAACCCCAATATAAAATTATTTGGTTCTCCTGGGCCGCTACGGTGTCAAAAAAAGCTCTCTAGGGAAACAGACCAACCTACTATCATACGTTTCAGTGATATATCATTCGCCGGTAAATTGCAGAGGCTATGTGGCGGCCACCACTCTTCTAGGAAACCGTAGCTATAGTATACTGCTGAACAAAAGCTAGCTAGCTAGCTGAGGAGCTCGTGGCTAAGTAATAACAGCCGCACGGGTCGATCCATCAGGTTAAGCTACGATTGCCGGAGTTGGTCCGTGGATGGGTATGAGTAACCATCTTTACATACCGAGAGTCCTCCGTGCCTCGGCAAGCTCGTTAAGCCGTTGGTCCCGGCTGTCATTCGTGGATCTTTGGCAATAGTTACGAGTCGTCAGAAGCCCCAAAGTCTGACAACCAGTCTTCTTATCAAGGGATATCGTATTACCCAGTTACTGGGTTATGTAGGTCAGATAGGCAGTCGCTCCATGTAAAATACTGGTATTCAGCTGCATCCGGTTAAACTGGTAGCCGACATGAACATAGTTGGGAAAAGCTAGGCATTCGATTGAATAAAAGCTTTTAAGTAAACGCTCTATGCACGATTGGGGAAATATACAACACTAAAAAATTGAGAAGAAACAAAATGAAATAAAAACAAATAGAAGTAATTATCCAAATATAATCGTACATAGTATTTCTAATACAATCTATCAGGTTGGATCGTACGTACGGTTTGTTTCACTCCTAACTGTCTGATCCAGCTATACTCTCTATAGGCAAATTCATGCATTAGCCAGCCCTCTTCAATTATCAAGATCATCAGACAGTGGCGAGGATAGCCTATAAGCCGATTCCTGCCGGCTTCCCTTATGAAATTTGGAACAAAACCATTCTATCGTCATTGAAAAATAACACAATCAGTAGTGTTTAAAATCCCTATTCAATAATCACACTATAGGTATTTAATACACCATAAAATTAAAACTATACAAAACGCCTACCAACGCCTAACCTAGTGTTCAATGGAATGTAGGTACTGAAACCTACATTCCATTGAACACTTCATGCAAAAGATTTTTCCCTATAAAAAAAAAGCCGGTCGCCTGCCGGCTTACTAAATTATTATTAAATGCATTCAAAACTCAGTGGTCATTACGTCACGGACGGTCACGTGACACCCGATCTCATACGGGCGCGTATAATTGTTCCGGCTTACTTCTCCCAAAAAATGACCCTTCGCCACTGTCATCAGATCATTTAAATGAGGCTGACAGTCATAACATACAATATTCATAACCAGACTTGATCAAATCCTAATCTGTCAATCCAGCAGCACACGTAGCATGACCACCGTGGAAACGGGGCGACGGGAAAAATAGACAAAGTGACAGATTGTGATTGTTCATCTGTCATTTTGTCTATTTTCCCGTCGACAAAACTCGTTTCTACGGTGGTAATGATACGCGTGCTGGCTTTAAGGCTGTTATGGGTGAGCTTTAAATCTGTGAGCCGTCCAAAGGACGACGACGGCTATGGACGGCTGTAAGGAATGGTTTAAAACCGAAGATATACAATACATAATTGAACTGAAAAGGTGCATTATTATAAATTTAGCAAGATGTGTGTAACCCGGCGCCGGCACGCGATGCTCTTTCGTTTAAGCGTTTCATTGGACTGTGATTCCTGAACGCTCTGATTTGGTTCGCTTTGCTCAATCGGGGGAAACTCGAGACGTGAATGTAATGTACCGAGAAATTACAGTTGTGAGTGATGGATGGGCTGCTACACTGAAGTTTTTAGCAACTAAGTAACTTATGAACAACTTATTAACGCGATTTCACTCGCGTCTTTGAGGGACAACTTTGTGTTCTCTTAAAAGCCTTTCATCTAAATCTGCTCAACCGTTTGGTTGAGTGAAAAAAATTGTCCCAAGCTTTCTTCAATACTTATCTACGAGGCCTGTCATTTGAAACTTTTAACGTACCTAACAAAAGTGCGGTCTCTCAGGATAATTTAAAAAAAAAATGAATTAGCTATGCACACTTTATACGTAAACAAAAAATATGTTTTAAAACTAGATGAGGTCGGTGTTTCCTATCCGACTACTCTGAGATACACTGATATATTTGAGTTATCTCATGAAAGTTTAGGCGATCAATAAATTGGGATTCATATCCCAGTTTTTTAATCAGACGAGCGACTACTAAGTTCAAATCTCTAAAATTATGATGGTTTTGATCGTTCCTGAAAACAAAACATCAATCCACACGATCTTTCTCAATAATCATCCGCTCATCGCACCTAATATCTATTGGCAATACACCACTTTTCCTTACCCGACACCACCGAACTAAAATCTAGTTATGTGTTGCGTTACATCCTGCGAACAACGAGTGCTTCACTTTACACGATCTAATAAGCATTGATCGGTTACAAAATAGTCATGAAATGTGCGCTGAAGTATTTGAGAAATTATAAACTAGGAATCATTAGTAGTTATGTATATGGTCGGTAAAAATATCTGATGAAATTGGATAGCAAAATGTATCTGTGGATACCAATTTGTAGTGCCACTTACAAATTCAGTGTTTAGATTTGTTTTGATACTTAAATCGGAAATACTTATTATAAATCTCCGTAAAGATATTTTTCATTTGCTAATTGAGGTTAGTTTTATTACCTCAATTGGCTTATGTCTTTTCGTCGATGATTACTCAATAAAAATTTAATAATGTTACTCATACCTTAATTTGTTGGAAAAAAAAAACAGATTTAAAGATGAAACCTTCTAAATACCGATAAATGTGGTACTTACTCCCTTTAGTCAGTGATTACTTGTGAATTTAACCTGAACAGGGTTTGTTTACACTTTCATCATATACTTTTCGAACAACCTATACGTGGTAGAGCTTTGAAGATCACTCCTGAAAATTGGTCCTGAACAAAGATATTACACAGTTTGTCTGGCATGATATACAACATAATATCACACCTATATTCCCAGAAGGCGTGAATGTTATATTAGATAATACTTATAATAAATCTGTAGAAGTGAAAATTCTGTACATTGAACATATCAAAAAAATAAATGGCAAAGGGTGTTACTAGACCGACACCGAACCCAAAAATTTGATAAAAAATTTTTTTGTCTGTCTGTCTGTCTGTTTGTTCAGGCATCACGCAAAAACTACCGGTTCGATTACGATGAAACTTGGTATAATTATTCTTTAATATCCTGGGCACCACACTGGGTACTTTTTATCCCGGAAAAGTATCCTATCCTACTATCTATATCTATACCTATTAATAAAAAGACAAGTCCTGACTGACAAAACCTTGGACCTAGAAAGCTGAAATTTTGCACAGAGGTTCCTTTTATAATGTAGGCAAGGAATAAGGAAGAATTTTTTGAAATTCAACCCCTAAGGGGGTCAAATAGGGGATGAACGTTTGTATGAAAAATCTTATTCCTTGAGGTAATAAACATGAAACTCCGCACGAATAATTATCAAAATAAATGAAAAAGTTTGTAATTTGTTGTTTTTCTAAATTACCCCCTAAAGGGAGGTTGGGGGGTGTCAAAGTTTGTATGGAAGAATTTTAACGCGCTGTCCGATTAACTCGAAACTCAATATTTATACTTAAAACCCATGGGGATGTATGGGGTAATTTCCGACACTCACGCGGGCGAAGCCGCGGGCAGCAGCTAGTGTTAAATAATATCAAATGTTGGTTGAACATGATGATTATGGCAATTTATGGAGATGAAAGAATCAATAATGCTACAGTTGATTTAAAAAACTATTTTGCGGGTGACTTAAAATGTATATACTTACATCTTAAAGATAAGAAGACATTTTGATTTGTCTGTTTTTTTTTTTGTGTAAATAGTTTTTTTTATTTTTTTTTATTCGCATATTGTATGTTTTTATTTAAATTAGTGAATTGTTTTTTTACTTTGTTTTCACTTCTACGGTTACACACATTGTCTACATTTCTTTTTATGTACTTTCCTATGCTGGAATGGTATGCTGGAAGAGATTTCTTTAGAAATAAGCATTGCCTTTGTAAGTATTTTCTGTTCCTTTTTTCTTGTCTGTTTATATGTGTGTGCATGAATGGTTAAATAAATAAATAAGATAAACTAGAATAACGGCAGATCAAAACCCTTGTTAGAAACCGAAGTTATTTAAAACGATAACTTTACAACGCCTTGAAACCTTTCAGATAAGTGCCACGCCCTGAAAGTTATTGGGTCAAGATGTAACGAAGGCCGAATGGAACAGAATGACAGAGTTTATAACATCCTCTACTGAAAAGCACTTTTAAATTTGATAAAATTACACTTTTTTGACGTGAGGTGGACAGAAATGATAGAATGACATGTGCTACGATCCTTGGCATAATTTATGCATCTTTCATCTACATTAATAAAAATATATAAAAAATTAGACATTATTAAAAATTGTCCATTTAATGTTAGTAAAAAAGGTCTTAAAAACTATGTTAGTATAGCAATCTCGCATAAATTCACATAAAAATAAAATGATATCCAAATAAAAATCCAATTAAAGTAAAAAATAATACGAGAGAAAAGATTTATGTTTTAATTTGTAATTTATAAACTCAAAAACTACCGATTTAAAAATTCTTTCACCAGTAGAATGCTATTATTATCACTCGGTAACATAAGCCATAATTTATAAAGATATCACGCGGGCGGAGTCGCTGGCGGAAGCTAGTCTTTTCATAAAAGCTTTCGTTGCAAGTGCCTGCGCAATAAAAAAAAGTAGATCTATTAGCGGAAATTATTATTAGAGAGTATATTATCATACCCAGTTACTGGGTTGTAGAGGTCAGATAGGCAGTCGCTCCATGTAAAATACTGGTATTCAGCTGCATCCGGTTAGACTGGAACTCGACCCCAACATGATTGGGAAAAGGCTAGGCAGAATGGTGATCATATTATCATACTAAAATGTACATCTTCTTGAGATGAGATGAGATCTATACTGAGAAATAAATAAAATTCAAATTCCCAAAGAATTCCTTGTACTCGTAATTCGAGCTAACGTTATATACGTTGGAATTCCCCAGTCTACAGTAAAACCCTTCAAAGTGAGAAGCCTACAATTTACACAAACAAGCGTACCCCATACCATTTGTACTGAAAATCCATTTCAAATACACCCCGAACAGACATAGGAGCGAGATTAACGAAATGGTCTCCCTCCCCCACACCAGTCCAGGGAGCGATCAATACCTGGCTTCTAATCTCTCAGAATCTTGCGTCCTTGTCGCTCGTGAGATGTAGATGAACTGCCCTCATCCTGGACTCAACTTCGACCTTATTTTAAATGGTGTAAGGTGTGTTTTGAAGTGGGTGTGTAGGCAGGGAGATTATGTACTGTGTATAATCTCTTAGGTATGTAGTGGTATGCGGTTGTGAAGCGGTGGGTTGTAATGGGTTTTGCAGTGAAGATAAAAGCTGAAATGTTTTCAGAAATGCTTTTGTAGGAGTGTATCCTAAAATATCAGAAGGCATTTACGGAAATCTAAAAAGTCCCTATGATATTACGGGAATTCCGTTATTTTAAATTCCGATATCATGTGAATCAAAATGAATTGGGGAAAATCCCATAATGCAATTGTTTCAGAAGTTGCATCGTTTTGGCATCGTGAAATGTCCTTTGTAGAAAATCTACAGATCTTGACATAGTGGTCTCAACTAGCTTCAGACTTGCTTAAAATTGCTATTCCGAAAGCAGGATTTTTATTACGAAATTGGTAAAAGAAAATCTTTGTTCTCATTTACTTATTTTTTAAGACCGTGAATACGTATGCACTACCTAAGATTAGATAATGATTCTGTTATCGAGTTATCTTGAAAATTTTATATAATGAGTTCAATATAATAAACTGGGAAGTCCCTTATCTTAAACATCTGTAATGTAGCATATTCATCAGCATACGTAAGACTCATAAACTGCAAATATCAATCATCGCGGCATCTTTTAAAGCCAGTACGCACTCCGTCCTTCATTGTTTTTGTGTACTTCTTATCTATGAATATCTCCAATCATTTTAAGTTTACCTAATTGGGAATTACATTTTCGGTAACGCAATGCTGAAATTCCAGCAGTCCTACTTTTTTATTCCGAACATAAACCTGCATTGTGTCTTATAAAATGTCAGTATGAACGATGTAAACATTGGAAAATTAAGTAAAGACATTAGAGGATTTTTTAAATCAGAGGAGAATACAACACGATCCTTGTAAAGAAATGATTTTGTAAGAAACTTATATAATGCTTACCACCAAAAAAGATATACCGTTACAAAGATAGGTATTATCTGACTGTGGCGCAGCTCCGATCGCACTCGAGTTGAGGCTGTACAAAGGTACCTTCAAATAACAAATTGTTGTCATGACTGCCATCGCCTTTAAATGAAGAGCAGCAGTCCATGTCGGGAGAATTGGATCTATCTGAATCTACAACAGCGCCATATCCACATTTCTGGCCAGTCCATTAGCACCTCTCCTTGTGATAACATTAACATTCTTCGTAATCTGGACCTCCTTTCTTAGTACTTCTAACTGTTCAAGTGATACATGGAGGTTTTAACCTGGTTAACTTCCTCTATCAATAATAAAGTTCCTAATAACTAAATGTATTATGGCACGTGTCTTGTGTATTTTTAAGTTCAATCCATAAGATAACTATGTATTGTGACGCAAATACGTAATAAACTATTCCCACTTAGTTATTGTAAGGAAATACCTGTGTTGAAATTAATGATGTAACCGCCTATAAGTTTATCAAACTAATCATAATAGTATGATATGAAAGGTGTGGCTTTACTTCTTCAGTTATGCCTGAAGTGATTCAGTTTACGTAGCCTGTAGGTAAGTGCCTAGTTTGTAATCTAACTCTTCATAGACAGATAAAAAAGCCATGCTTGGCAGACAGATTGGTGATGCTTGGCAGCAGGGACCGAAAAGCTTTATAAATAACAGTATAGGTAGGTATAGAAGAATTTTGGTTACTTCTACGTCTAAGGTTACCGCTATCAGGGTAACCTAAAAAGAAGAAACATGTTACCTCTTTTAAGTTACGGTTTTAATATCGGTTACACAGAAGCCCGAAAGTCTGACAACCAGTCTTACTAAGGGGTATCGTGTTGCCCAGTAACTGGGTTGTGGAGGTCAGATAGGCAGTCGCTCTGTATAAAATACTGGTATTCAGCTGCATCCGGTTTGACTGGAAGCCGACCCCAACATAGTTGGGAAAAGGCTAGGTAGATGATTTACTTTTTAATTTATATTATATTAATACAAATTAGTCAACGAGCAAGAAAACATTATTCACATTAAAAATGTCTGTAATGGAATTCTTCGTTGTAATAATCCACATGTTCTTTGTTCCATTCTTTACCCAACTTACAAAGATAAAAAGAAATATGGTTACCTCCTTTGTTCATTATAAACGCCGCTACCTGCTAGACTTCAATACGGTTTAGAATAACATGCATAATAGATATCATATCAATCACACACGTAGATTTCTATACCTACATTATATCATTCTGAATTAAAATAATATGTACGTAAATACTAACTTTATAGGTACCTAATTCAATCTGCTTAGCCTTATCCCAATCATGTTGGGGTCGGCTTCCAGTCTAACCGGATGCAGCTGAATACCTACCAGTATTTTACATGGAGCGACTGCCTATCTGACCTCCACGACCCAGTAATTGGGTATACGATACCCTTTGGTAAGACTGGTTGTCAGAATTTTGGGCTTCTGACGACCCGTAACGACTGTCAAAGATCCACGAATGACAGCCGGGACCAACGGCTTAACGTGCTTTCCGAGGCACGGAGGAGTCTCGGTATGTAAAGATGGTCACCCATCCACGGACCAACCTCGGCAAGCGTTGCTTAACCTTATGGATCGACCCGTTCGGCTGTTATTACTTAGCCACGAGCTCCTAATTAATTAATTAAAATAACAAAATTATGTCCTAATTTAACAAAAACTACTCGGTAATTAAAATATATCGTTGTAAAATTCATCCGCATCGCTGTAGACTGGTAATGTACCCAAGAGATTAGCCTATCCACGTTATATGGCAATGCTTAGCCACTGGCCAAGGTTTTTGCTAGCCCTTGGGTCACGGGAAGTTTCAACCAGCCGTTTCGAGATTTCTTAGAGAC
This sequence comes from Eupsilia transversa, assembly GCA_914767815.1. Taxonomy (NCBI): domain Eukaryota; kingdom Metazoa; phylum Arthropoda; class Insecta; order Lepidoptera; family Noctuidae; genus Eupsilia; species Eupsilia transversa. Next base: position 6,509,742 of record OU611894.1, on the reverse strand, counting down.
CAACATGAGCACTCGGACGCCACGGCCCGTGGGTTGCAACTCCAAGCGGCTCGAAAATATAATTACCAATTTTACCGATCACTCGTATGTGGTCCTAATGTCATCAAAGTTTTCACATCGCAACGCATACGTACACGCGCACACAGCTCTGAAACAAGAGCGGCAATTCCTGTAAATCGCATCTCATTCGCAATCTGTCAAAAATACTATGAATTTACCAAAGTTTTGACAAGTTTGACAGATTGCGACTTGAATGTGAACGTTTTTTAAGTACGAGAATTGACCTTCAAAAGTATACAGACCTACTTACTTATTCTTCAGAAGTTAATGTATTCTGACTTCTTCGCCATCAGATATTCTATGTCTCTATGATGTTATTTCTATGCCTTCCTAACCTTACTGGAGGACAAAGGCCACCCCATTTTCCTATCTAAACATAATCTGAAAACAGTTTTCCCCCACACAATTTTCCCACTTACATTTTCCAAGCTACGCGATACAAGACACGACTCACAAAACCCACAAAGAAAGAGCCGAGCCGAGTAGGGGGTGAAGGCTCGAATATTAATTATCGCCGCCACCCCCTTCACCCCTTAGAGGGGAGAGTTAGGGGGCGAGCTCCTGAGACAGCGCCTGGCACCAATACTCCTGGTTTAAGAGTTAGGGAGGCAAGACTGGCCGGGGATTTAATAGGGGTTGTAGTGGGAGAAAAGCGTATAATTTCCTTTGTCTGGGATGGGATTTATTTAGTGTGGTCTTTGCTTATGTTGTGGGTTTGGCTATATACAATAAAAAACTATTTTTCTAAGTGTATTAGAGATATTCTTAATGAACAAATAAATTCTTATGCTTTTACACAAATAATCTTCAAATGTTTTAATAATATGTAATAAACAATTGAAGATTATTTAAGAATTTATCTGTTTATTAAAAATATACACTAGTACACTCAGAAAAAAAGATTTTTATTGTAATCTTCAATTGTTTCAAATTAAATTGTGGTTTCAAAAACTTCACACTATCTCCTGTACTTTACCTAAGATTTGAGAAACCTCAGAACAAAGGCTTTTCTAACAAAGAGGTGTTTCATAGCGTTTCATGGTGTCATGAGTCAGCAGTGACGGAAGAAAATTAAGGGCCTTTTGTGAAAAAAACTTTCTTATATTTTTTCTGCCTCAGATTAAAAGGTATATAAATTATTGGCGACCATGGAGGAGCTCGTGGCTAAGTAATAACAGCCGCACGGGTCGATCCATCAGGTTAAGCTGCGCTTGCCGGGGCTGTTCCACGGATGGGTGACCATCTTTACATACCGAGACTCTTCCGTGCTTCGGAAAGCACGTTAAGCCGTTAGTCCCGGCTGTCATTGGTGGATCTTTGACAGTCGTTACGAGTCGTCAGAAGTCTGACAACCTGTCTTACCAAGGGGTATCGTATTACCCAGTTACTGGGTTGTGGAGGTCAGATAGGCAGTCGCTCCATGTAAAATACTGGTATTCAGCAGCATCCGGTTAGACTGGAAGCCGACCCCAACATGATTGGGAAAAGGCTAGGCAGAATGAAATTATTGGCAACCATGAGTCCGTTCTAGTTTCAATTTTGTGTTAGGCTGACAGCGCTTCAGGCAAGCTGCTCGCTGTGACTACTTTTTTTCAGCATATTCGACAAAAGATATCAGAACATATTTTTTAATTTTTCTTCATTACTTAGGCAAGTACAGTGCGTTCATCATAACTTGTCCCGTGGCGCAGTTGGTAGTACTGTTCTGTCAGTCGCATTTTGAACTCTAGAAGTATTGAAACTAATCTTGACAAGCATTGCTGCTAACTTGACGGCAAGGGACAAGTTACAGTGAACGTTCTGTAATATTATGGTGGTAGCATTTATTCCCTTAGTTCTAAAAAACACCTGGGGAAAGCCGATTCATAATAAAGGCTTCCGCAAACAGGCGCACCGCGACTGTTGTGGAACAATTTCACGGAAATTGTTTTAGCGGTGTCGCTTCGCACCTGTCTGCGGGAGCCTTAAAAGATGGTGATGGTGTTGTCGTGATATTTCGAAGAAAATTGTGCCAGGTTCTTATGCAACACGGGTTCGTTTGTAATATCAATCGTTATAAAAGGCTCGAAAGACCATTTTACTTGTCTATGCTTAAACGTAAATATGCCTCATTATTAGTTGGTCTAGTAGTCGCAAGCGCTACCGCTGAGCATGAGGTCCTGGGGTCGATTCCCAGGTTCGGCAAAGTGTTATTGGGGGTTTTTCTATCTGGAAGTTCTCAGTAGCAGCTCGGAGCCTTGATTTGTTCCCGGTTGATGGCCATACTCTCGCCCCCTATTACATGGGACTTAAACATAACTGGCGAAATGTGGGTGTACTATAGGTACACCTCACACCTAGAAACAAGGCGTGATGTTATGTTATTAATTTTTATTAAATTCAGCGAAAATTACAGAAGCCCGATTCCTAATGATACCTTAGAGAATATTTCTGTATAATTTGCGAGAAATGAAACAGCTGGTCCTGTAATGTTTTCATAATGATTGTAGGATACAATGTAGTTAGTAATAAAAATAGGTGGAAATCTATGTTATTTTAATAATAACTAGGCCTTTTATTCGTGCCCAGAGGAAAATTTGCTACGTGTGTATAATTTTGTTAAAGTACTTAGTTTAACTCATTTTGCAATACAAAAATTTCAAAAAGGACAAAAGCGTACCTACAAAGAGCGAATCACAAATAATCCAAACATCCTTGCAGTAAACCTGATGAACACCCAAACAGTCGCTAGAAGACTAAAGAGGAAGATTCCTCAAGACCTTATTTAAGAGGCTATAAGAATAAACGGGGCAGTCACTGGACAGCCTCCGTACAAACCCGTTAACAATATCAAACATATTGCTGAATATCTGCCAGAATGATAGATTGCAATATAAACAATATATTAAAAAAAAAAAAATGCAATACCGACGCTCACGACCAAAATGTTGAAAGACTGTAAAATAAATAAAAATGAAATAAAATTAAAGTTTTTTTCTTTTGTTTTACCTGCGTTTTCTGTTACAACGATAGAAGAAGATTTTATATACTAAATTACTATGGTTACATGAGAGTAAATTAATTAACCTTGTGTAATTAGTACCTAATAGAAACATAATCTAACGTATATATATATTCACCTAGATAATATAATAGTTCCTCTCACATACAATGCCCTCACATCCCTCTCAACCAATAGCAGAATTTACTCATTCAATCTTGAATGAAATCATTCTCCAGCAGAGATACAACTAAACTCCCTATTCAAGCCAACTCAAGCAAAACTCACCAGCAAACCCATTAAACATTCAATAATACGGCTGAAATTCAAATAACAAGGATGAGTGTCGTTTAGGTCATTCAAAAAAGGAACAAGAAACGAGATCGATTCTCTTAAAATGAGAAGTGGTATTCGAAAAAAAATCTTAGTACCTGTAGAATTGAGTCTAAATTCGAATGAAACCAACAAAATTATAGAACAATTTAGTATGGAACGAGCAAAGATGGTTCTCTAGGGAAAAACCGCGGACACCACACGCAATAAAAGCCCTTATTCGTAGAAACTTGGGGCAGTTTTCGCTTATTTTCCTGTGATAAGGTGTTAGTTATGACTTTACGATGTCGGGTCGGTTGTTCAAGATCGATTTGCTCTGGATACAGACAAAGTATTATAATAGTGATGGAAAATGTTCTATGTGGCGAACATTGAGGATTTTCCTTATATGTATTTATGTAAGGATGTGAGTTATGAGTAGGTATTTAAGAATAGTATATCTAAAGATTCATCCGATTTTGATCCTTCTTTGTTAATGCAATGAAATGAAAGATTCAAACCATTCCCTACTTTTTGTAGAGCTCTCAGAATATCATAATTATTTTTACAGCATTTTAAATTGAACAAGTATTAAAAAAATACAGACAGCAAAATGCATAAACCTCCTCTTATAAACGAAAAATTTTAAGAAAATCATTTCTGAATGTCACTGCCTATCTACCATACCACACACACACACACACTATACATTTACATATAAACATACTAAACCCACTCATTCTCTCACAGATAGACGCCTCCCACAAGAACAAAGAACATTCTCGTAGCAACAACATTCATCATTCTGTAGGCGCGGCCAGGGCGGGCGAGATGCCAGGGCGGGCGGCCACTCACACACACACGATACAAAGCGGGTGTGAGTGTGTGAGTGAGGCTGAGAAGAGTGGGCTCGTAAACATAAGTATATACTAATAGTTATGTGGGTGGTGTTGAGAAGGGTTGACAAATATGTGTGCGTTGTGGATGTTTGCATGCGTGGCGAGTATTACGTACTTATTATGGATACTATTGGCAATTGATATTTAATTAATAAATTAAATAATAATAGCAATGTATAATATTTTAGATTAAGCTTTTAAAACCAGCAAAATGCGTTAATAGAGAGTTTCTTTATGTTGGAGTTCGTTGGTTTTATTGCGTGGTCCTTATCCCCAATTAAACCTTTTAAAAGGACCAAAATATTATACAACATGTTCCAAAATTACACCCACCACCAAAACACCCCTGTTAGAATATTATGTTATAGGTAATCTACGAGTACATACACTGATTTTTTACTATTATGTATCATTGTTTATTTATTAGATTAGTTATACTGATTGTGGGAGAAAATTGTGGTCACATTACAAATCTACGCACGCACACACTCGCACACGTATAAGGGTCTAGCGTAGTAGGTACTTCGTCCATTTTGGTTTGTTTTGACCGCATTCAGTTGTTGATTCGCTCACACATTAATGAACTTCGTGCGAATCGCCTCAAGAAAAATAATAATAATTGAAAAGTATCAATTAGCCCGTCTCGGGCGAGTCACCAATAAGCCGAATTGGTGAACACAATACGTCTAAGTAGCACAGAGAAAGACGTTCCTTTACTTTAAAATAATCGCAATCCATCGGCCCATCCATCCATCTCACGACATCAAAATTTAGGAGGACAATTCTAAAATAAAAATGATGTCATCAACTCATGATATTCTTAAAACAGATTTCTATCTAACAATAGTCTCCTCTCACTCACATATCTACACCTACTCATACTCACCTAGTAGGTATAAGAGCTAACGCGGCATTTAGATATCATGATGGAACGGGGAAGCGAACTACTCAGCTAGCTGATAAGAGAGTTGCAGTGTTATTCTGCATTATTTTGTCTAGTACCATTAACATTAACTATAAGTAATATTTTTATAGCACACGAAGCGACGCGCGCTTTACTTGTGTTCACCAAGTGTACAAACATGCTGTGGATCTGTGCGTGAAGACGAGTAGCGTCGCACAAGCACACACACACTTCCAACATCACCATTTTCTCGGAAGTTACCGAGAGCTTCTGCGCTTACACACACATTCATAGCGTGTTTGTACACTTGGTAACCACAAGTAAAACGCGCGTTACTTCGAGAGATAAAAATACTATCGCATGAATATTAAGCTAAATAATACTAACTTTTTCAATGTTAGCGTTGTTTAAAAAGCCTTCATGATTGGAGGTACTTAAATGTACATTCGGCGCATGCGCAGTCAAACCCGCTTGTATCTTGCGGACTGGCTAATTTATGTTTAATTGATTATTTAGTATTATTACCTGAAGTATATGAGAGAATATCTATAAACATGTCATTCGGTGATTAGCAGAGGATTCCCAATAGGTTAGATTTTTGCACAAAATGGACTTATGCATACCTATGGGCATTTTTGCATTTATCTTAAAACTAGTCACCACAAACAAGATCATATATGTAGTTTAGCATGATACGCAAGCGCAAGTGCCTGATATTGGTCCGTACCGTAATTTAATTCAGCAAGTTACTTATTCAAGAGCCTTCAAAGCTTCTGAACTTCCTGTAAGGAGAACATCCTACTATAGTATTCAGAAAACAAATAATAAACAGTATTAAATCCAGCTACACTTTCCTTAAAACCTTTCAAGGAAAATCTTGCCGTACCGTTACCTCTCGAACATTCAATTTAATAGCCCAGCAGTACCTATTCATAATAGTTTGTTGCAGCAACATAATTTGAACTGACCAGGAAATTGTTCTGGAAACACTAAAACACATTGCGTCACTTTTTTCACTATAAATACCATGCTTTAATTTAAATAATTGCAGAATACGTCTCACTTTAGATGCAGTGAGTCAGGGCCACGCCTGCGCAGGCGTATACGGGTTCCGGTGTTCCCTAGAAAACTGTGTGAATAGGTAGGTATATTGGCAAATATGATGATGGTAGAGTTTTCTATTGAAATATATGTTAGTGTGCTTATGTATGCATGAAGGAATGAGGCGGAACTAAAACAGTCAATCAGTCTACCTAGCCTTTTCCCAAATATGTTGGGGTCGGCTTCCAGTCAAACCGAATGCAGCTGAATACCCGTATTTTACATGGAGCCACTGCCTATCTGACATCCACAACCTAGTAACTTGGTTATACGATACCCCTTGGGAAGATTAGTTGTCAGACTTTCGGGCTTCTGACGATCCATTACGACTGTCAAAGATCCACGAATGACAGCCGGGACTAACAGCTTAACGTGCTTTCCGAGGCACGGAGGAGTGACCATCTTTACCGAAGTACGTACAGATGGTCATCCATCCACGGACAAACCTCGGCAAACGTAGCTTAACCTGATAGATCGACCCTTGCGGCTGTCATTACATACCCACGAGCTAGAAGAAAGGAAAAGAGTACTATGTCAAAATAGCACAGTATTCTGTAGATTTTAATTTTAGCTGAGGCGTTAGAGACGTGTTTTCTAAGCGGCTTTTCTGGATATTCAATTGTTTTTTAACAGACTTCCAAAAAGGAGGAGGTTCTATATTCGTAGCGTATGTATGTTTTTATGTATGTCCCTCGATATTTTCGTCATTCGACAGTTTTTTTTTTTTTGTTGTAGATGTAGTTTTGAGTGAGCTTCATTAATACGTATTTTTCACACTTAGTTTTTATGTGGGTGATGTTCTAATATGTTCCTGTAACTGTTATTTACATAGCAGGTCGTGATACTACAATTTGTATGGGGTAGGTACCACAAATAAAAAGTGAAAAATAAAAACTTTTTACAAAAAAATCATCCAACTTCTAAAAAAAAACACTACAAAGTGAAAAATTACTCGGTCAATTAATTAGTCGGTCTTAAAAAACGAAAATTCAAAACCGACCGGTACTTCCGAAATTAAAGTTGTTTTTCACTTTGTTGTGTTTGATCCTTGCATTACCATAAGGTCGTCTGAAGGTAGCCCTATGAAGACCACCAAACCAAGGAATTGTGTATCTGTACTACAGTTTATTAAATACACGTGGAAACACTATGTAAGCCGCCTATAAGAGTGTAATTGCGTGTCTAAGGTCTATTAAAGACTACGTTTCTAGCAAACATCCCTTAAGCACCGGTGGTTCTAAAAGTAAGCTCTAACACATGTTGTCAATAAATATTTTAGTAACAGTGACAATAGAAACAAGTCTGCGTCAAAATAAAATTATATGTTTTTCTTTGCATCCTTCGTTGGTCTTGTGGTCGCAAGCTGAGCATGAGTTCGATTCCCAGGACTGGCAAAGTGTTATTGGGTTTTTCTATATGGAATTTCTAAGTAGCAGCCTGAAGCCTGGGTGTGTGCCCGGATGACGGCAATAGGCTCGCCACCTATAACATTGAACTTAAACATAACTGGGTGTGGGTGTACTATAGCTACACCTCTGCCTAACCGTTTGGGGAAACAAGGTGTGATGTTATGTTATGTTTTTCTTTTGAATTCATTTTTCTGAGCTCGCGGTATGTTCTTGTAGTGTGTAATGCGACAAACTTATCAAGCAAACAAACAAACAAAAATTGACATGGATACAGCAGACATACTTACTTCGGCACTCGAGCATTCTGATGTCGTACCGCTGCTGCACAGACATCCCCGACATGCCCGTAAGTACAGGCGACGCGTTATGTTTTCGGCACCCGAGCGTGCTGCACCGGGGCTGCGCCGAAAAATCAGAAAAGGGCCTTAGTACTGCAACGGAACATACTGGCCATAGAAATATAAATCTTATATCTATGATACTCGCCCATGTTCAATCTAAGGCTACGGTCAGAACGATACATTCAGATAGTATTAATAATCACTCTAACCGTAATACGTATACTATCAACGTTCACTGTCAAACATGTCTTGTAGGTAACGAGAAAGTCATATAATTACCACGCCAGGCAAAATATGAATAAGAATTCTCAGTTTGTTTATTTCATTTTCTGTTTCTTTGTGGTACTGAAAAGGAATAGCACAGACACAAAGGAACGCTTACAGCCGGGATACTACCCAGTTGTAGGGTTAATGAAAAAACTATATTAATATCTTGAAACAGTGGTTTTATTAACCAAACGATCGACACACGTATATTACGTGAAAACACGGTGTTACTTTTATCCAATAACCGATGGTAAGTCATTTGGCAGTTGACAGCTAGCCGCCATTCGTAAAGGACCATGATGAATGCAAACATTTATTTGACAACTAGCTACCCGCCCCTTTATCGCACGGTTTTTGCAACTTGGCAAAACCACAAGATTTCTATTATTATTAATGTATTATACACATAAATCATCCGGAATACCGAGTCGTGTACACTGGTGCGATATTGGGGGCGCGACAGGCAGCGCTAGCCTTGTCGCGCCAGTGTGTAAGAGCCTTAAATTCACAAAATGAGAGTGAAACCCGCATCAAAATCCGTTGCAAAGTTTAGAAGAACAACGCGGTCACACAGACAGATACGAAAAGCGACTTTCGTTTATAATATGTTTAGGTCGCAGTAAGATGGTTATAGCCGTGATATAGTTATATCCTTAGGGATATAGCTACATACCGTAATATAGTTATCTGAAAGCGGTTCATAACTGTCAGAGTGCACAATTTTGTTTACTGCGCCCATTTCAACGTTCCCTACGTTGAAATGGGCGCTATATCACGGTTATAACCATCTCACTGCGACATATTACAAGATATAGATGATGTTGACGTATTATCTGCCAGGAAATACATAAGAAAATCTAAAGACGAAAGGACCGATTGTTCCTAAAAGGATCAGAGTGGAACCAAGGAGGTATGTCACGCGTAAATTACAAGGAAATATGCGTAAGTTAGATACGTCAGTCGGTCTAGACTTACTAAGTAGCAGGTATTGTTACCAGATTTTCCTGTAGCTATGAATATGCAATTGAGAAGGAAAATAAATGGTGCAACGAAAGATTTGTGTTGCAACTTTTGAAAAAACTGACCAGTCTTTTATATGGAGCAGCTGCATTCATAACCCAGTTACTGGCAACATGATGCCCCTTGGTAAGACTAGTTTTCAGATGTTTGGGCTTCTGACTACCTCTAAAGACTGTCAAAGATCTACGAATGACAACCGGGATCAATGGCTTAACGTACTTATTCCGATGCACGGCGGGGCTCGATATGTCAAAATTCTCTAAATTCAAGTTCGTAGTGGCCACTAACACAATTTCTCAGTAGCAGCATGGAGTCTGGATTTGTGCCCACTTGATAGCAATAGGCTCGCCCCACATGGGACTTAAACATAACTGGCGAAATGTGGGTGTACTGTAGGTAGGTATGCCTCTGCCTAACCTTTCGGAGAATTCAGGCGTGATGTTATGTTATTTTTCAAAAGTTTCGACTAAAACATACTCAATTCAAGATTTAATCTCTCCTTATCTTCAACAGGTGCTGCTCCTGCCCATTTCAGGAATGATAACACTATCAGGCTATCAACATCGCATGAAAATCCTATCACAGCGCGGTCCACTTGTGAGGTATCTCAGGATTCCAGGCCATGCTTATCAGATATTTTGGACTGCTTTAAGATTGCAAACTTGTGGCCGTATTCTGGAAATGGATCTCGAAAGTGCTTGAGTAACATATCTTATATTTATTTATGAAGTAAGTAATTAGTTTCAAAGGTGGACTTTTATGTGAAAATTAATTCTCTTTCACATGTAAGTTATCTACCTGCAGGCTACAAACATCACATATTTTTTTTATCTGCTTTGTGTTATATAGTGTGCCTTTTAGTCTGTGTTAAATTTTTTTTTTTCTTTCTTTCTTACATCTAGATCTACATCTATACGTATTATAAATTAAACTGGCTTTCCGTGTCTGTGTGACTGCGTTGTTCTTCTAAACTATATGATGCGATTGCGACTATTGAGGATTATAAATAAATATAAATAAAATAAAATAATTTTATTTCGGATAACTACTAATAGATCCATAAATTGTTAGTAACCTGTTTGCACTTAAAACACAATTGCTAGTAACTTAAACTGAAGACGAATTTATGAGAAGCCCACCCAACAAAAATCAAAAATCAAAATCAAAATATTTTATTTCACATAAACCTACATGGGCACTTATGAAACGTCAGAATCTAGGTGCACGGTTCCAATAAAATTGGTCGTTTCCTATGGAGAAGAGCCGGCAAGAAACTCCACAGTTACTCTTTTAAAAATAAATGGGTTTTACAACAAATAGACACAACGAGAAATGGTAATGGTTACTAAAAATTATGGCATAAGCAGTATAAGTCTTCTCACATACTGCCTCATTACGGCGAAGGAAGTATCTGCGGAAGAAGAAGTCCGAAGTGGATGCGGTTTGCACCATAAGGAATTTGTTCCGGAATGTGTTTGTTATAAGTAATTATACATTCATATTAAGCGTACATAATTATGCTTCATAATCTCGTCCTCATTGTACACTATGTAGTTTGCACTCGTTGCACTACTACGCTATCACATTATTTAAAGATGAAATACTTCATCCTAAAACAAAAAATGTTATCTGTGGTCCACTCGCTGGCGGGCCCGCATGACGTCTGTCAAATCATTGTACTTTTTTGTGCCGCGCGCTAATCATGTTTCCGTTTAAAAACTCCGAAATTTCTTAACGAAATGGGAAACCATCGAAGAAAACGTGGCAAAAAGAAATGGAGGACCTTAACGAACGTCTGCGAGAACTGGAAAATTGAGTGAAGACGCGAAAGCGGAGTCTTCATCGACATTCGGGTAAGTTTCTCGATATACCTACCAATTTGTCGTTAGTTGAAATAATTTTTCGAAAATTACCTTGCGATCCATACGCACATCAGTCTACTAGAGTTTTCATTAGAGGCTAACCATGAGAACAATAACTGTGCCGTATACTTACAAAAGAACGACACCACACGAGCTTTCACGAGAGGCTAGCCGATGGTACCTATATCGTTGAGTGTTAAAAACATATGCCTGCTGAATCCCTAGCAGTCTCTAAGAGTTTTCACGAGAGGTTAACCATGAGAACATTAACTGTGCTATATAACTACAAAGAACGACACCACACGAGCTTTCACGAGAGGCTAGCCGGTGGTATATCGTTCAGTGTTAAGAAAAACACATCCCTGTTGAATCCCAAGCAGTCTCCAAGAGTTTTCACGAGAGGTTAACCATGAGAACATTAACTGTGCCGTATAACTTACAAGAGAACGACACCACACGAGCTTTCACGAGAGGTTAGCCGATGGTCTATTATAAAATTATGTTCAGTGTTATAAACACGTCCCTGCTGCATCCTTAGAGCTATCACGAGAGGTTAGCCGTGCATTTGGGCCAATGTATCACGAGAGGTTAGCCGTGAATTTGGGCCAATGGTTTATTTGTGAAAACACGAAACACGTCCCCGCTGCATCCCTAGAGCTATCAGCCGCGGATTTTAGCAGTCTGGGACCTTACTCTCATATTCTTTGTAGAGGAGTACGAAGTTCGTCTCTGTGGAAGACACTACAGTCAAGCACGTTCGAGAGGCTGTGTGTCACGTGACTGAAGCTGATGCAGCCAGACTGAATAGCCGTACTCAATGCTGCCAGTTATATGTTTATTTACATATCGGAAAACATTATGTTCTCTTAAAAAATTCCAAAATACTAACAATAATAAATTCTAGATATACGATTACATTCGTTACAGATATTCGTCATTCGATACAGACAGTATACGATTTAATTAAATATGTTGTGTTAGTACTTGCTTCATTTCCACTACAATGCAGCCGGAAGGAAACTGAGAGTAAAATGGTATCTATACCCCAACCTCAGGCCTTGCCTTCAAGTGTTAAGAATCTGCTCGGAGGGTGCAGTGGTTAGTTCACCTATGGAACTGCATTGCAGTCTGGCCATACAATGGTTAAAAGTTATGATTAATAGACTAAGCTGACTGAAGCACCCATAATCTGTGGCCTGTTGAACCCACCAAAGTTTGAAAGGGGGGGGGGACAACAGTGAATGAAGATGGAATCAAATGGGAACAAAGGATCAGGGGGGCAGAATACAGGGGCTGCCATTATGTCCATTGACAAGGTCCTGAACAGTTTAATAGCCTCCCGAGGGAGTGACTACTGTGTGTCATTTATCATTCATCACATGAAGATCCTTAACCCTACCCAACTTTATAAGGATATGAAAGAATTGATGGAGTGGACACCGATACCTAACAGGTATTTTTAAGTTTCAAGATAAATTCAATGCCACCAAACATTGTCAGATCTAGGATTGTCACTGGCTCAGATACGGAGTGGTGGATTGCAGTATTTCTCTAAATTTATGCATGGTTCACATTTGTGAATCAAGGGTTATAAACTACCCTTTACTGAGTTTCCAGTTCAAACTTCTAAATAACAACTTCAGTATAGTTTTACTAAATTCAGATGGCACTTTAAATAACTATGGTGCCACATACCACTTTAAACTGGTGGACTTAAGGACAGCTATTATGGTTTTTTGCCTATATTTGTTACCCATAAGAAAATATGTTAGAAGATATCTCCAGTTTCTGTTTTAAGATACATTGTAAGAGCCTACATGCCTCGCATTCGGACTTAGCACAGCACCATGTGTGTTCGCTGGGATCATCGGTTGTCTTTTATAATTATATCCTGACAATATTCTGTGCCTTGCTGATTCATAGGCAAACTGCATAGAAAATGTGTCTACTACTCAAAATGTGTTAAGAAATCTAGGACTTATTATTAATATTGGAAACTGGAAAGGGTGCCCTAGAACCCAGCCAGTATCTAGGTTTCTTGTTGAATCAGTCCAGTTTGCCATTTCACTTAGACACTCCATCCAAAAGGAGATGCAAATAATAGAGTTTGCCTAATTACTAGGTATCTTTGTTGCTACATGCCCAGCTGTAGAGGGCTTTACACCAAGATCATGAAAGGTCACACACAACAGTTAGTAGCCTTAAAGAATAACAATGAAAATAACAAGGCCAGAACTGGTTTATAATTCAAATTTATAATAACATATCGCCTGTATTCCTCAGAGGGCTGGGCAGAGGTGTTCTTATTAAAAAATCCAAATTCAATTATTATCAAATACAATAGAACTAGATTAAAATTCAAAATAAATTATTTGCAAATACAATAGAACTAGAATCAAATCCAAAATCATTTATTTGCAAAGGTTGTCTCACATTTCAACGAACCACAATATAATTAAACAATTTGACTTTTTTCTTGAAATATTCTCTGTTGCTTCTCAAACTGACTGGGCCTGGTATGTTATGATAAAAAGTTCCATATAAATTACCTTGAACTTTTAACAGCAGGTAAGGATCAAAACAATTGCAAGCAAACTCACATACTATGATGTATTACCTAGAACAGATATCACAACAGTCATAGCCTATATCAATAAGATGGGTGGTACTTGCTATACTCACCTAAAGCTTAGCTAGACAGTTATGGCAATGGTGCAAGGAAAGACAAATATGAGCTCTTGCATCTTATATTAGTTCCAAAGAAAACACTATGGTAAATCTAGAATCTAGACATCCTAACATAGAAATTGAATGGAAGACCTGCAGGTCTTTTCTAGTCAATTGTTATTACACTGGGTCAGCCCCAGCCCCAGTTAAACCTGTTTGCAAAAAGTCCAATACTAAGTGTCAGAATGACATCATGGCTCCCTGATCCAGGTGCATGCTCAGTAGATGCATTCACTATAAAATGGGACATCCACACCCATTGCGCAGGAGTCTCTGACACTGATTGGCCGCAATATTATCAGGGACGATTCCCTGAGAAGAGGAAAACCAATCCCTTAACTTTCTTGTCTAGCAAAGCAAGAAAGCTATATGAATCTGTTAGATCAGTGGATTCACTTCTGACAGAGTCAAGATATTGGCAGGCTCATTCACCGTGGTGATATTATTATTAGATTTTTATTTATTTATTTATTAACCACTAAGTTTAATCAAGGATTGTCTTATGGCTCACTCCCTAATGGTATTGAATGAGTTATAATTATATAACTGAAACCGGAGAAATTACCGACTATTACTATTAGCTGACACAGATGAGTTGAGTATCAAGGTTTCTTAGGGTAGGTAATTATATTTGAAATAAGAGCAAATAACCCCAAACATGATATAATTTTGGGACTCCAGTAACATACGGGTTTATCTAATATCTTTCATAATTAAACCTTTGGTTTAGAATATTACAAACCAAAAAAAATTGTAACCATAATAGCTCTTGTAATTGTACATTGAATTCAACCTTATCACTCATTAATATAGATAACATTTCTTATAATAAGGATAATTATGATCTTATAGATACCAGAAATATTTGAAACTTCTGCACCTGGAAGATCTCAACCGAACTTGATATTTTTTAATTTTTTTAAGAGAATTTATCTATCTGGCCTGCCACAACCCTTTTTGTTCTATCCAGATTTTACTAAGAGTATAAGACAAGATTTTAAATCATTAATTATATCCATAAGAAAATCTTTTCATGCCGCCTCTAATCTAACCATTAGTGGATGGATAAAACAAAATTTTTGTGCCCAGTAGTAGAATAGATGTTTCTAAATTCACATAGACAGACATACCTCTACCTTAAAGGCCTCTAAGGGAGGTATCGATGTTGAGGTCATAAGAAGAGCTGCTGATTGGATCACAAATTTTTGATTGTGGTCCTAATGCTTTTGCCCAGGCTGTGTGCTCTATAGAGAGTGGCTGCTCATAAAAAATTATTACATTTTTATGTCAATGTTAATTATTGTCTGTTTATATATAATTGATGTTTGTAAGTATAGGATTATTAATGACATGGTTGATTCAAGACTGAATAAGAATTCCAGGACTCATAGTACCTAATTAGAGAATTTTAAAGTTAGGTAACTAAGTATGTCTTTAACTTAATGGAAGACTGATTTTTAAATAGAAATACATTTATAATGAGACTTGGAATAACATGGTAAGTTATAATGTTCAGTTGGTAAATAATGCTGAACTGGTTACCAACACAACTTTATTCTTTGAACATCTACATAGTGTACAATGAGGACGAGATTATGAAGCATAATTATACAGATCGGACTAACTTACCTAGTGACGTCCGATCCTTAATTATGTGAAGTAATCTCGTCCTCATTGTATCCCAACCCCTCCCAGATAATCAACCTACATATATACCTATGTGTATTGGATTGCCTTATCTAAACCCCTTCTAAAAGTTGTGTTGTGCTGTATGGACTATACGATGCCCGCACCGGTCATCGTGAAGTCCCGTTCATATGCTTTGAAAGAATGATTTGACAGACGTCATGCGGGCCCGCCAGCGAGTGGACCACAGATAACATTTTTTGTTTTAGGATGAAGTATTTCATCTTTAAATAATGTGATAGCGTAGTAGTGCAACGAGTGCAAACTACATAGTGTACAATGAGGACGAGATTACTTCACATAATTAAGGATCGGACGTCACTAGGTAAGTTAGTCCGATCTGTATAATTATATTAAAGAAATCTCGATGTCTTGCCAAGTCATAAAAACCATTCGAAGCAGCATAATTTCTTCTAGAGTCATTTCCAGAATACGACCACGTGAACAAATTGTGCCAGTTTTCGATAAAATGGGTGACATATCCATCACTTAAGATAAACGGTTAAATAGTAGCTAATCGAGACACGAGAGGTAGTTATCAAACGCCACCGAGCGATAGGAATTTTGTGTGTCATATTTAGTACAAGTGGTTTCCGGAATGACCTAGTAGTATAGGAACGAAAATTGTTTATCAATTTATATCTTACATACTGCCGCGCTACTGTAGTGCGTCCGGTATGTTTGCTTTTGCGCATACCGATAGTTTTTACGCCATAATGCGCAAAATAACAAATTCCATCTTGTCGAGAACGCGGTCTAGTTCTAACAGCATCTTAATTAAGTTGACAGAAAAGTACGACGCACCTTGGATGTCGCATGCTGTGGAGGTGCTGGTCAGAAGACCCCACAGCTAACCTTAAAATTTTCTTTTTGCTTTTGTTTCTGTGTTTGTTAACTAACAATAGTTTTCTAAGAACTATGTTACTAACAATTGGGCCTAGTTGCCATACATAAACAAATATTTAATTTAATTCATTTTAATTTATATGTTCATCTATTATAGAATGTAAAGTGTATTGTTACAGTAACAGGGAATCAATTTTCACGCTTAAGGATAGCTCATGACCTAAAGAGATCACATAAAGAATATGAAATAGAAATAAAACAATATAGATATATAAATTCGTGAATTTTTCGATATTTTGGTACATTACAGTACATTACTATGTACATCGTTATTTTCAGTAACCTACATAGTGTAATCCCGTAAGTAGTATTTATTTCAGAATAAGTACCTAATCGATTTCAGGGGTCTTCAAACCATAATTATTGCAATTTGCTAAATCCTAACTTAATATTATACATGCGACAGTGAGTTTGTTTGTTTTTTACGCTTTCAGGTTAAAACGGCTGAACAGATTAGGATGAAATTTGGCACATGGGGGGACCATAATCTGGATTAGGACATAGGATACTTTTTATTTCGATATTACTACGGGTTCGAGACTTATGCGGGTGAAACCTCGGGGCGCTACATCCGGTTACACTGTAATTCGACCTCAACATAGTTGGGAAAAGGCTAGGCAGTAGGCACCTACCGATTCATTGAATCGCTAGATGAGACCAAGGACAAGAAAACTCCAAAATATATAAGTACCTACTGGATTGGTCCTCAATAAAACGTATAAATATCTAGGAGTGCTGCACAAACAAAGTCCGTCACACATAATCTTGGAACAAATTATTGAACCATTATCATGATAAGTGATAAGGAACTAACCTGGTTTACGAGATAAAGTGCTTTTGATGTGCGAAGATGGTATCTGCGTGTTCTTGGAACGTACCGTATGTATTTCTTGTATATTTTTAGCCTTCTGTGTAATGTAATATAATAATGACGAGGACTCCAGAATAATACAGTACCACAGGAGGAGCTCGTGGCTAAGTAATAACAGCCGCACGGGTCTATCCATCAGGTTAAGCTACGCTTGCCGGGGTTAGTACATGGATGGGTGACCATCTTTACATATAGATACTCATCCGTGTCTCGGAAAGCACGTTAAGCCGTCGACGTCCCGGCTGTCATTCGTGGATCTTTGACAGTCGTTATGGGTCGTCAGAACGGAAAGACGTTACTGGAAGCCGACCCCAAGATAGTTGGGAAAAAGTTACGTAGATGCTGACTGCAGAATAATACAGTCCTTTTCTTACCGTTTTCCCGTTTTAAAGGCGTGGGTGGCATTTGAGATAAACCCGTTGGTGTTGTAGGTACCTATCCATCCTCAAGTGCAAGCCACACTAGGAACAAAGTGAAACGAAGCTAATTTCGTTTAGCTTCCTTCCACTTCTAGCTAGCTCTTTAGATATTAAATGGCAGCGGTAAGGTTGTCATAGCTGTCATCATTACATGGGCTCAAAATGTCGAATTTAAATTGCTTGCACCATCATACGACTTCTGTTTTTTAAGTACAATTTTTATTTTATTTGCGTATTTTTTTCCTTACTGTTATTTAAAATTATAATATGGATTAAAATTAGCAAGAAAAACGAATCTTTGTTGGCTTATAGGTTTTTGACGACTTTTTTTTTTCTATTTTGTTCCGGATGTATTCTATAATACCATTGGAAATTGGTATTGCCTCAAAATCTTAAGCTCATACACACTGTCAAATCAACGCACAGAGCTTGGTACCATTGACCTAATACGATGTGATGTGATTTCAATACAGTGAATGGTCGGGTCACGTGGCACTGCATAGATAAGTGGAAAGTGCGTTTAGTTAGCAGAATTGTTTGTGCTGTAATTAGCAAGTACACGACCGTTTCATTCATTCACTGCGAGGCGAATTCCTAGTGCTTCGGTAGTCCGAAGCACTAAATGGATGGATGCAGAAGGTCGGTTCCATACAATGAGCGAAAACGCACGCACTAATAGACATGCTTCATGTAGGTACAGCAAGTGCAAGTGCGCTCGCAACTGGCGAAAAATCTCTTCTACCAGCTCCACACGTTGGTCCCAACATTGACCCCACCGCCACTCTTCCAACGTGTGGTCCGAGAAGATACTATTGGCAAACGTTGGGGACAGGCTATTCTCGAGTGGCGTTGGGGCCAACGTTGGGTCAAGCGTTTGGAGCCTGTACGAACGCGTCTATAGTGCTACCAGATTCTTTTGACGCCAACATTATTAGGTAGTTATTTCAATACAATTTCTGTGGCATTTTTACTAAATGTTTACCAACCATACCCGCCGCCTATGCCCGTGAGTTTCCGCTCCTTTTATGGAGCTGACCTTCTGTTCCTAAGTATCTATTTTGTGGCTGTAGTGCACAGATTCCCGCGTCATTATGTCATGTGGTTTGTACGTGTATGTTCTTGCATTCACACTTGCTACGATCACCGTTGGATGAAATTTACAAGTCAGAGATTAGCCTGAAGTGCTAACAGATTTGCTTTGATTTTGAAGTGGCCAGCGTCGATCGAGAAGATGTCCGTCTAAGGGCAGATTTTACCAAATTCAGATATCTTTTATACGTGGAATAAAATTGACATCTGACACTTTTTGTATGGAGAAACTGTCAAAAATTCAAAATTTATTCGGAAGGGAAGGCTTTTATTTGGTAAAAAAGCTACTTTTATACCATTCCGTTTCGCAATCACCCTTGTTAGGCGGTTCACACACGGCACCGCGCACCGCCGCGGTGCCGTGCAATTCGACCGCGCGGTAGGGCGGTGTACGTCTGTTAGGTATCAGCGGATTTCATAGAGGCCAATGCGACATGAGACCGCCTACCGCGGCGGTTGGCGGTGCCGTGTGTTAATCGCCTTAGGTACGAATAAAAAAAAATCTGAATTTGGTAAAATCTGAAAACTAACAATAACTTGTATGTTGAAGCAACAGATAAAGATTTGATAAAGTTTACAGTTTTCAAATTACATTTAATTACTAATCTATATCTGTCATTAGGAATAATTGAACGAATCTCAGGTCCATGATATTCCGTACCTAAGTTGTTTTAGAAATACTATCATCACACCTTGTTTATCCGAAGGTTTAGGTAGAGGTGCAGCTATAGTACACCCACATCTCGCCAGTGATGTTAAAGTCTCATGTAATAGGGGGTGGAGAGCCTATTGTCATCAACCAGCTGTTACTGAGAAGTAATGATATTTTAGAAAGAAACAACAAATAATAATAACAGGATTTCCACCTGTCTTTAACAGCTTATTGTCACTCATTTTTCTCACACAAGTTTGACGTTACAGGCACGTCACAACGTTTCCAATTGCCAGATAATACCTCCTCAGAACTGGCCAGCAGCGAGCGAAGCATCCAAAACAAAAATATCCCGCTACGTTTCTCCAAAGCGATTGAATGGCTTCATTCACTCGATCATCGCATAACGGTAATGTTGGTCTATCAACCCGTCGACCAGCTTATACAGATCCCTCGAACGTACACCAGGAACTTGGATTTACCTTTCTTTTGGCGGTGAGAAAGGGGCAGGGGAGGTCAGGTCAATCTGGACAGTGTAAGAAGACGTGTTTTCGATTCAGCTCTCGTCCACCGCGCTTCCTCGAAGTGATGCTATGTGCACGTACAGTCAGTATGAATGGACGTCGGTACGATACGAAAATTCCAATGACTGCCCTCGATTTTTCAGTTGAAACCTATATTTGTTGGGCTATGATGAAAGTGCTCACAGGGATAGTCTGCGATATTTTCCACATGTGTCATCAATTTCAGTTGAACTTATTTGGGCTTCGAGCGCAGAATGCAATTCGTCCAAAAATTTGGACCAGAAATGTCAATGTTTTGGCAAAGTTATGATCTGATCCTATCTGGAATTATTGAACCACCACCATTCTGTAACCAAATTGTCCACTTCAAATAACCCACAATGCTATAGCAATCTTACGCCATTTACTTGATAATTCTAAAAATACCTCCACATGACAGATTGTTATTTTCGGTACAAATCGACGCCTGCGCACGTGCTAGTTATTAGACATGCTAAGCCTATCCTTACAATTTATTTAAGCATGCGAATTGTCACCAATGTTTCGAAGAAACCATTGTCTGCCAAATTATGCGACAGGATCACTATAGCCATTACCACAAATCTAAGTATACCTGACTATCATCAAAGTTTGAGCGGCCCTGTTCTTTCTGAAGAGACAATTTTCGTTGTTATCTGATCATCTCATAGGAATAGGTAATTCAATTTATTAGACCCAGCAGCATCTTATTACGAAACACATTTTGGTAAACGATTAAGACTAATCAGTTTCATTCGAACAGCTCAACAACATTCATTTCGTTATTTACGTTGCTGATCAGATTTCTTTTTCGAACTTATGAAGCAATGAATTAGCAATCTGTTTCAAAACGATTCACATTGTGATTGATCGTGTATTACGCAATAAGGGTGCTGCTTAGATCAAGAAAAGCTTAACAGCAAAGCTGCGAAGCTTCAAAGCTTCGCAGCTTTACATTATACCTAATACAGCCTACCTAATGTATGAAGCCTTCAGCTCATAGGGCTAAATATTTTTCTTGAGTTCTATTTTACGGCTTTAAAATCAGATATGGCTGAATCAATATTTTACCCAGAGTCACGGCCATCTTTGCAGACTATGTCCCAAGCACTGAGAGATACCGGTCAAAGAGACTGTAGAGACTTTGTTGATACGATAAGTATACGCTACCTATACGACTGCTGGTATACCCGATCTCAGAAAACCTTTCAAACCCAAGCAAATGAGCATTGATTGATCCTCAGGGAAGAGCCAATAACAATGTTCCTATGCCAATGAATAAAAAGTCAATTCAAGAGACCGAAGACTATCTAATAAAGTATCATATAACTTAGCAAAATCAGTTCCCATAAAACAAAAAAGAAATGACAAAAAAAAGCATTAAACCAAAACGCACATCTCACGAAAGGAAGTTGAAAAATCCGTGCGCGCGGAAGCGACGGCCATTGCCTCCTGACGCCGTGCCCATACTGATGATCTCGGGCTCGAGATGCTAATGATCGATCGTGGGTCGTGAGAGGAGAGGCGTTAGCATACTGCGTGACTTGACAGGCTGTGGCCGACTTACATCGTGTAAGAGGTTATGATGGGAAGACTAGGATGGGTAAGCTGTTGTAGATGAAGAAAATACAAAGAGGAACTTTGGTAGCCATTGTTTGCAGCCGTAGACAGATACGGCTGCAAATCATGGTTTCCAAAACGAAGCAAACTCGAAGAAACGAATGGAAAATGTTCAAGAATTAGTACTACTAAATCATGCTGACTCAGCAAAACTGTTAAAATAATGGATATACCTATATAACCATTGATACACTTGATACTGCGACCTTTTTCATCACACAATCATGATGATCACAGGACTATATGAGAAAAACAGACAAGATAGTTGTGGAAAGGAAAATTATACCCATGGAGTGAAAGTCGACAGTGAACAGTCGAAAGAAAACAGTGTAAGCGTGGCGTTTAAACGACGAAGATTTAAAAACTATTTAAAACTCCATTTTGAAACCTCATTTTAATGTACACAGATTTAGAAATTGCTTCATCTGCATATAAATAACATTATCATCCGATTAAAACGCATCTCGGGTGTTAAAATTCCGAAGTGTCAAGTTCGAGCGGTTAACACTGTGATCAGAATTACGAGTAACGATGACCAGCATGGCTTGGACCGCGGCGCGAAAGAGAACTATGTTTAAAATGTATTGAACTTGACAGATTGTTTGACATTTGGCTTTGAAAACAGAGCTGTCAAGAACCGTCAAAATATGCTGGTCATTGAAGCAGCAGCAGTAAGTACGCAGGATGGGTATTGTCCTACGAAATGTGATAAAATCAAGTTCTGGTGAAGGCATCAAACGTGTGGCCTTTGGCTGAAACTCTATGAAGAGAAAATTCTTAGGCGATTCGATGACACATAACAACATATGTTCACGCCTGTATTTCCCCGAAGGGTCAGGCAGAGGTGTACCTGTAGTACAACCACATTTCGCCAGTTATGTTTAAGTCCTATGTAATAGGGGGCGAGCCTGAGCGATTATTGGACGAGAATTAATATTGAAATTTCGAGGACGCGTAAATGAGAGAGAAGAAAGATTTAACTCTCTCTCTTTCTCACATAAAATCTCTCATATTCTTTATTTTTTAAGAAGTTTTACTAAGTACTATCACGCGTGCGGTGCTGCATGCGATTTTTCTTATTAATAAAAGTAACTATGTGCAGCACGGGCTGTAACGGAGGCAAAGCACTTTCGAAATAAATAATTGGCACACTTCCATAAAAACATCAAAATATTTTGAAAACCTTGGTCAATATCCCGCAATTATGGTTTGCATAATTCATTCATTCTGCCTGCCTAGCCTTTTCCCAATCATGTTGGGGTCGGCTTCCAGTCTAACCGGATGCAGCTGAATACCAGTATTTTACATGGAGCGACTGCCTATCTGACCTCCACAACCCATTAACTGGGTAATACGATACCCCTGGTAAGACTGGTTGTCAGACTTTCGGGCTTCTGACGACCCGTTACGACTGTCAAAGATCCACGAATGACAGCCGGGACCAACGGCTTAACGTGCTTTCCGAAGCACGGAGGAGTCTCGTATGTAAAGATGGTCACCAATCCACGGACCAACCCCGGCAAGCGCAGCTTAACCTGATGGATCGACCCGTGCGGCTGTTATTACTTAGCCACGAGGTTTGCATAATTATGAAATCAAATATGAAAACGACGTCTTGTAAAATAACGTGCGCTGAAATGAAATTATGAATGTCGCACGAAAAGTCTCCTGGCAACATAATTAAGTACGATGGAAATAAACACAATTTTAAGAAGTAACAGGATATAAGATTATACTAAGATGGCGTCAACCGTCCAGTTCTTATAAACGTAAAGTTAATATTCCAGATAAGCTGTAGTGATAACAGATCGATCGCTGGCGTCAAAATCAATATTAGTCCACGAGATTTAT
Organism: Eupsilia transversa; assembly: GCA_914767815.1. Taxonomy (NCBI): domain Eukaryota; kingdom Metazoa; phylum Arthropoda; class Insecta; order Lepidoptera; family Noctuidae; genus Eupsilia; species Eupsilia transversa. The sequence continues at coordinate 6,486,224 of OU611894.1, read as the reverse complement.
TTAAAACCCGTTCCCAAGAGAAGGCAGGTTTGTTCCACTTGCGAGTAGGTGTAACCGCTTTATATATGAGGAAAAAGATGTCCAGCTGAGGTATTGTAGAAGCAGAACATGAAGGATAGAGCCTATTAAAAAAAGTCAGTTAAGACATATGTATTTGATATTAATTTCAACTTGTATCCATGCGTTCCTTAGAAAAAGGGTCTTCTCTCAAATCAATTAAAAGTCATTTTTTCAAATTAGGCTGAGAATCAGCACTTTTCGAACGTCAAAATTATATAAGACAGTCCCCCAAAACGCCCACCCTTCACCACTTCCTAGTGCTTTAGCTGGAAAGAAGAAGTGGCGCAACAAATTCCCCAGCAGCACAGCTGTCTGTTCAGTTAGAAAAATTGATTCTAAACTGACTGACAGATAGACAGACGGACAACAAAGTGATCCTTTAAGGATTCAGTTTTTTCCTTTTGAGGTACGGACCTTATGTTTTTTATAGTCGTCACTGAATGATGAACATCATCATATATTTTACATTCATTGTCGAAATGGAAGACCTCTTGTCAATGTGGCGCCACCTGGTGGCGTGAAATTTCATGAAAACCCTCATTTGTAAAATCCGTCCATCACATCCAAGAAAAACTACAACCAATATTTGCCTTATAAGTATACCTACTTACTGGTAACATTGACCATTATATTCTAGACACGTCGCATCCTATTAATTTATTCTCACACAACATTTTGCTTTTGTTAATTACCTTACTCGTTCCTCTTGGCAATCTATCAATAGTTTACGTAATTTCTAGGTAAAGGGGTACTGATTGTAATAATTTCTTAGTATTCGTACTTAGTCAATATTCTGTGTTTAATTTTCTACTTCACTTCCGCACTGGGTTTTCCAGCGGAAAAGCATATTATCAAAGGTTGATCAAAAATGTATGACACTTATCGATGGATTCTCTTTTTTTTTTGTCGGCGAATCGGCAAATTCTAGAAATCGATTCGCCTACAAATAAATTAACTTCGTGCGAATCGCCTTAATAAAAAGTAATATTATTTACAAGTGTCGATTCACCCGTTTCGGGAGAATATTCCAATAAGCCGGCTAATCTTACGTTTATTTTCTCAGCCATCCTTAGCCGTGACATACCTACATTGACAAGAATTAATTTCAATACTGTATCAATGTGAAGCGACAATTGTAGTACCTAACTAATATGTAGCTACAATTGTAGTATACCCCATGGGTAATATATGGGTGGTATATAACAATATATATATGGGTATGTTTTATGGCTACACATTGATACAATATTATAGAACAAAGATTTTCTTACAATGATTAAACGACAAAAAACCAATATCAATAAGGAAAAGCCTCGATCGCCGAGCCCGTATTGGAACAACCGGCGTCGTAAACATTGATTCCCGGTATCACATAATGCTGCATTGTGACATCTCCGTCGTTATCAATGGACGAACATGACACTCACACATTCTTTGCATACTCAGCTATCTTGTAAGAGGAGCGCCTGCGCACGATGTACCGCACTTTCTGGAGGCAAAATCTATCATAATATTATAGTTTCAATGAAACATTTTTGTCTGTAATAATAACGTCAGTATAAAGTTTCTTGAATGTAGTAAGTAGGTAGAAAGTTGATATTTTGGACTTGGGAGAGGCATTTGAATGAGTCAATCATAGCTGAATATCGACATTTTATAGGTACGAGCCACCGCATCACTTTGGCCTGAAGTATACTCACCTCTGCTCAACGTGGTGCGGTGTGTACCTATAGTGTCAGCACCTCTTAAAAATTTAAGAATTTGTAATAGGGAAGGAAATGGATACTTTCAATTCAAATTATTTTAATTCTACATTTTAAATTGGTTAGCGATTCTTGCGAGTTGCAACTATTGTTTGGTTTTCAGGCTAAATCTAAATAAAACAAGGTTCACACGGTTTGTCGCCAAGAGACCCATAAACAAATGAAATTCTAAAATATTTGGAATGCGCCTGTTCTGAATTCAAATCCTGACATGGATTTACATTGAAGGATTTTTTACATGTCAAACTGATTTACTAAGGTACCTATACCTTTTTGAAGAACTAGGCATGTTTCTTGAATATAAGGAATTTTATTGGATGAAAGGACACTTACATTTTTTCTCGCCTACGCTTTCCCACTCCTGGACAACGACCTCCCTTCACTCCTCCATCTTTCGCGAGCCCGCGCTCCCTCCTTTCAGTTTGGTACCTATCCAGATCGTCCCGCCGTCTCCTACGTGGCTTGCTGCAGCTCCGTCTTACTGTCTCAGGGCACTAGTTCTGTGCTGTCTGTGCCCACAGTTTTTTTTGTTAAAATTGCTTGCCTAAAAATAATACTTACATGGTGTTTTGTCCGGAATAAGACGTCAGATTTTGTAGTAGGTTACTGGACAACTAAGTAGCATTTTCCTTAACTATTGTTAGTGTTCTCAATAAGACTGATACTAGAAATTTGTTTCTCCAATATGCGATAGTTTTTGCCATCCAGGACAATACCTCTACTCTAATTGAAAACACTTTCTATGTAATGTTCTTACTTTTGTTTTGATACATTAAAATAGCATATAACCCAGTGGCAATACGTCCATCCGGCACACTCTACTAATACCTTGATGAAGGCTTACATTTTTACTTAGACATGACTTTGTTTTTCTGCAAGCGACATATATCAAAACAGATATTTCTGCGCTATCTTAGTCAAATAATAATGTATTCCACCGGAATAAATTGGTGAAAACTGTCTTCAGGGAATTGATTCCGGAATGTTGGATCAACTAGCGGTCACACTGGCAGACACGAAAGCGACTTTGTTTTATTCTATGTACCTACCAGGGACCCTAGCTACGCACGTTTTTACGACTTGACAAAACATCAAGATTTCTTAATTATAGTAAGTTTAATATTAATGTATTATACACGTAAACCTTCCGGAATCAATTCTTGAAATTATGGTGAAAACCGCATTCAAATCCGTTGCGTAGTTTAGAAGAACAACGCAGCCACACAGAGAAGACACGAAAAGCGAATTTAATTTATGTGGTATATTTAATGTATAGTTTGAGCCGATAAAACAAAAGAAGTTCTACAGATGAAAATGACTCTTCAGTGGCTCGATTGGGTGGCGCATCCATATGAGCCGACCACACGTATTTCTCCGCATTTATTATTACTAAGAATAAATAAGAAGTGAAAAGGAAACATAATTCAAAAGCAGATCTCGGTAGAATCCATATAATAGTATGCGCGAGCGCATGCCAGCACGTCGGGCGCACATCGACTACGCATTCAGATTGACTCCTGCGCATCTCGCGAGAAGTTTTGAGGAAAAATGTTCGTTTCTGTTTATGATCTGGTTATTGAACTTTTATTCCTTGAATTATTGTGTAATAGTTAATTGTCATTTGTTATGTTGGGTTTATTATAATAATTTAAAATAAAATGATTTGTGTTTATATTTAACAGTAGCGAACAGAAATGTGTCTAAAAATTAGAAAGAAGGCAGAATGATGGAGAGTCCTAGAGGAAACAAGAGATAAAAATAAATGTAAACAGCTACGGTAGGTACAGGCAAGATAAAAACGAAAACAAAGTTTTAATTGAAAAAAAAAAGAAACTCAAAATAATAAAATCGGTTTCCGCAACCAGGAATTTGAAACCCAAACGGAAGACCCTCTTCTCTCAGTTCTTGACCTGTTAGCCTACCATGACCTATGACGCAAATACAAGTAAGGAACATAAACAAAGCCAATAAGTAACAGTCATTCATTCTTCTCAAAAGTAGGTATTAAGTACAAACAATGAGGGTCACTGAATCATAGGTCTTAAAAAGAGGGAAAAAATGCAGAGGGAATTTCCGTGGTGACAATCACTTTGGTTCCCAAAAGTTGCTCAATCAACCACAGTTTTCCGTTTAAATCTAGATCGTTGTACTTATTCTGGATAGTATTCTTATGTTATGGCGATATTGCAACGAGACTGCAGTTTCCGGGTTGAACGGTGTAAATAAAATCACGTAAAAATTGTGAAGAATTTTTAAACGCAGGTCGGATAAGCATGCCCTCCATGTAAAATATTGGTATTCAGCTGCATCCGGTTAGAGTGGAAGCCGACACCAACATAGTTTGGGAAAGGCTAGGCAGATTGATTTTTTTTGATGAATTTTCAAAGAAATACTAAAGAGTCTTGAGTAAATAGCTTATTAACTTTAGTAAATATTAATTAATTAGGATTAAGGAATAAAACGTAAATTAAAAAGGAAGTGGATTTTCCGCCTAAGACAATAGACTAGTCTCAATAATAAATAAGATGATTAAATCATCAATCAAAGACGTTACAACCACATTAGAACTTGACAAAAGCCCCAACAATTACCACCTAGAGAAATTATCGCAAATTTTATTCCGCACGACACCAAGATTAGAGATCCGTATTCACGTACCAAAAAGGTGTATGGATAAAAATTCGTGAGTGCCACATACATAACTAATAACTATGTAGTTTCTACTTCAGAATAAGGACACACATCGATTTCACCGCGACCCATTGTATTCGGATTCTGCGTATCAAAAGATCACCGAACGTGGCCCGAATGGTAATCGTGGTGAAGAAGGCGTGATGACGACGGTGGATTCATTGGAAGATAAGTCATCTTCGTAATAATGCTGCCAAAATATTATGTGTATTCCCTCGCGTGGATGGATATAAAATTACATAACATCAAGCCCGTAAGGCCCAAAAGTAAGGCAGAGGTGTACGTATAGAGGGATAAATGAATTTCATCAGCAAAGAAAACAACATTCAATGAAAACAATGCAGAAACACGTATCTAATCAGATTCCAATGGCAAAAGATTATTGACAAAAAAAGGTAAGCCAAAAAGTAAGATCTTGTTATAGAGGCGGTGCCGGAGGAAGAGAGAGTTTTAACTCAAGGAAATTTATGTTTAATGGATAGACACAAAACGTCTTAAATGGTAATGAAATGAACAATATTATAAATATAACACATTTTAATAACACAGACACGTCGATTACCCAGTTCTCTGCTTTTATTAAGAAAATATTGCTTAGATGAGAAATTAGCTAAAAATGTAATATGTACTTAGTAATAATATCGAATATTCCAAGTTTACTAATCGTAACTTTATGCAATGACTAAGTATAACAACTAACAAGTCCTTTAAAAAGATTCTGAAAGCAATTTTACCTATAAGCGCTCCTACAGGAAGGAAAATGTTCTCACAGCCAATGAAAATTATGCCTTATTGACAAAGGTAAATTTTATCTCTGCTAATGAAAATGCACCTTATTGACAAAGGTATGAGGGTGTGTCATTAAGAATTAGGCATTAAGGAAGTCTGGATCAAAGTTCTACCTCGATTTACATCACCGCACATCTACGTGACTTAAAGTAAGTGTCCTAATGATGAATAAAATTATTCTTGGGTAGGATAAACCTGGAACAGCCACAGAACCACTAAATGCAATCATTTTCGTGACTACTTAGGTACTATTTGTGACGTTAATGTGGTCTGTATTGTTATGATTTACCTTTAAAAAGATCCAGCGTAGTATACATATTTATATTGGTTTTGGCCGCATTGAACACCTACTCACCTTTTTTTCATTAATCATTTGATCAAAGTTTATTCGTACCAATGGCCGGAATTTTCAACGTATTGAATTTGAGGATGTTGTAAAAAAAAAATTCACAGTTGCCATTTATACTTAGCTTGTTCTGCCTTCAAATCATCATGGTGGCACACATATTATGTTTTACGTAACATGAAATGTCAAAATCTTGAAACGCTTACACATGAAGGTTAATTTGTTTCAACGTGTGTCCTCTCATGTTGTGTTTCACGTATATTATGTGTACCCGCCATTGAGGATTGAAACACAAGGAACCGTTATATTTCGCCATGTCCGCCAGTTTGTCTGTCTGTCCGTCCGCGGCTTAGCTCAGAGACTCTTAGCTCAGAGAGTGCTAGAAAGCTGTATGATGAAATTTGGAATGGGTAGGTATTAATCACGCCAATAAAGTGGTAAAATAAAATCTTTAAGAAGACATTTTTTTAAGGTATGTACCCCTATACATAAAGTGCGGATGTTTTTTTTTTCTCATCTATCCCATGGTGTGAAGAGTCGTTGGATAGGCCATTCAAAATATAGCACTATGCTAACTTTTTCTTTGTGACAAATTCGTCCAATTAGCCCTTCATTATGCGTGGTCCGACACGCGCTTGGCCGTTTTTTTTTACATAACCGATCGATAGAGTTAATTAGAAAGAAATCCCTCTATTCAAAATTATATTAAATAAAAAACATTCTGTAAAAAAACTCAATTTAATGTCAATCCTCAGAATGCTTCTGTCTTTTTCCTTAAAGAATTAAAAGGTGCGCTTAAAGAGATGCGCGCACGCACACTGAATGCTAATCACCTGTCCAAATGAAGATAATGAATAAGATTTGAATGATGTGATCATGCCTGGGTGCCATGTTAGGTACCTACCACCGAATCTTTTGTTGACTGTTTATGAGATACATGAAATTGATGCAGATGTTTTGGTTTTACTTACTGAAGAGTTTCGCTCGTTTGCTGGAACGAGTCCTTAGGCGACCCCGATTCACCTATTTTCCTATATCATTTGTTGAACATGATCTCGCATTACCTTTGTCCACAGAATTGACTTTATTTAAAGACTAGGTTCCGCCTGCGGCTTCGCCCGCGTTGTATGTCAATAAAAAGTATCCTATGTCCTTCCCCAGGGTTCAAAGTATTCCCGTACCAAAATTCATCAAAATCGATTCTGCCGTTTTAACGTGATGCGCGAACAAATAAACAGACATACAGATAAACAGACAAAAATTCTAAAAACTGTTGGAAAGTGTTCTGTTATCAATTCTAAGTAACCCTAGCCAATTTTTTTTCGAATATCTTCCATGTACAGACTTTCGACCCTCTTCAGCTCTCTTCAGCTTCAGTTCTCTTCAGCTTTATTAGACGTATGGATAGATCTTTTTTTTTTATTCATCTTAAGGTGTACTTTAACTTTTTTTTAGAACATGGTGTTATTTAAGGATTTGGTATCCGCACTTAGTTCCTAAGGTAGGTGGACCATTGTGCGTGGGCCATGGCGGCCGTCTGTGGTTATTCTAACCAGCCCACCTCCTTCCAAAAGTTAATTAAGTCTCCTGGTCTGTTACTGGTTCCGTGGTTGCGGGAAAATCTGAAAGGGACACCGTGGCCCCTGGCAACACAGGCAACTGAAGGAACACGGGTGGGGTTTAGTCAGTAAGAGTCTGACACGCCCGCTCGCTCCGCCCAGAGCGGGAGAAGTAACTCGATGATTTCCCAACCAAAAAAAAAATGGTCTGTTACTGGCTGGTTATTTCAATCACATACCTATTAGTCTTTGCAAAATGTGTTCAGTCTACGTTTCACTAGCGTATAAATATTATAAAACACTTCAATAATACGGGTACTTAGTCTGAACGGCCCAAATCGAATGGCACGCGGGCCATTCGACCGTAAACAAAAATTGTCTACGTTCGAATGGCCCGGTGGTCAAATGAATTTAAAAATAAATTCAAAAGTACAGTCGCAAACATTCTATTAATCACATAGTTTATGAATTTTAACTAAATAAATATTTAATTATTTGAAATCGTCTAAATAAACTGAATACATCTTCATAACCGGTCGGCACGATTTCAGGTAGCTAGATAAACAATGACCCTTCTTGTCATCCAATCACAAGTAGGATGCTTATCTGTGACGTCAGAGGACTATGGAGAAATATGTTTATGTATGCAACTTAGTAACACCACTGTTAATTTTGCAATTGTCCATTAATGTTGTGCATTGAACTTTTACTTTCGAGAGTTTTGTGTTTTGTTTACTGTTGGATCCTGGTAAGTTTTTTTTTATATATTATAAAGCCAATTGCATATACTGCAATATTTTTCTCAAAATGTTTCTTCAGTTAAAGGCGTTTCATATGTATTCTATCTTTTTGGGTTCAAGAACATAATATGATCGAATTTAATATAAGTACTTACATCTCTTTCAACTCGTATGTAAACAACATCAATATTCGGGCTAAAGACTAAGCTACCATATTTTATTTAGAACATAAATAATATATGACAGGGACGTGACCTGAAATCGTGCCGACCGGTTATGAAGATGTATTCCGTTTATTAAGGCGATTTCAAATAATTAAATATTTATTTAGTTAAAATTCATAAACTATGTGATTAATAGAATGTTTGCGACTGTACTTTTGAATTATTTTTAAATTCATTTGACCACCGGGCCATTCGAACGTAGACAATTTTTGTTTACGGTCGAATGGCCCGCGTGCCATTCGATTTGGGCCGTTCAGACTAAGTACCCATAATACTGGTACTGTACTGTACTATTAGGTACACCTCTCAATCCTTCGCGGAATACGGGCGTGATGATATTTAATAATAATACCTACGTAGCCTCCTTACCTATCCACCCATTGATTAATAATTAAATGTTTAACCACCTTGCAACAATTTAAAAACTTTCATATAAACCAATAATGATAATGATCTATTTATACATACTGGTTCCGAAAGTTATGGTCACGTCATGGCCACACAAAAAAAAAATACAAAAAAAACAAGTAGTTATGTACCTACTTGTTTACATAATTTAAGTAAACCAAGACAATTAAGTGACGATGGCATCGCCGAATTTAAATAAAAACCAAGCCGTTTAAATTGTCAACTAGTTAATATATGCAGACGGAAATAAGTTGAAAGATAAAATGAGTTGTTTCTACCATTCCTCGGTAATGGGCGGCGAGGTGGTTTCGCATATATAAACTAAGATGTGGGGGCTATGTAGGCCAGGAGTCGACTAGGTAATGTTGTATTTCATTGTGCAGTTTCTTTGTTTTAAGTTTGGTTTTTCTTTTCATTCTGGCCACTGAATGTTGTACTGCATTATAGGTGTATCATCTATTGTGTAAATAAAAAGTGAGGAAGGAAATTTGTGGGAATATGTAAAACAATATGAAAAAAACCTACAGGAAAAGGGATGTCCATAGAGTATTTCTGATGAATAACTGGAATGAGGATTATTCTGTCTATTAAATTACAAACTAGTTTCCGTTTTAGACCGTACTGGGTCTGCGTGGTGGATTACGGCCCTCTCCCTCTCGCAGAGAGGAGGCCTGTATCCCAGCAGTAGTAGGCTGATTATGCTTATGCAGCCCATGAAACTTCTTCACTTTTTGTATTGCCTTATTCTAGCTGTAATTACACAACCAAGGTCCGGTATCAGCTCCTCTCGAAAACATTACGAATACGCGATAGTGAAGAGATAAATCGTCCATTCGATGATTAAATCGATAATTTTATCTAACGATGGAAGATAACACATACTTTCGTGTAAGTGTCATTAATTACGATTATTAAACAAGATAAAATTATGAATTTCCTCTCTAGGTAATAACTTTTCGTGTTTCGTAACAACTTTTGAAAATCGGAACCTACTTTGGCGTATGAGTACCTAATTAATTATTCATTATCAAAATAGGTTCTGAAAATCAGATGTAGCTCTGCTCGCAAAAAGTCTGCGCGCGGTTGAAATCGGAACTAATGGTATGCCACTTGTCGTTTATGTATAGATTTATTGAATTAATTATTATTAATATAGATTTAATATTTCAAATATTACAGTATATAAGTAAGCAGACTTATCTTGCGCAAACTCTTCCTTTATACAACTAAATTTCTGGTAGACAAGTGTTTCGATTGGCTGATCAAAATAAAAATAAACAATCATATTTTGACAAGAGATTTGGTAACTGATTAAACAGAGTTTCAGACACACCACATTTGCTTTTTCTTTAAAGTATTTATACTAATTAGTTTGAAGATCGTTAAATTCCTCTTCAGTTTTAATACCACACGATAATTTCTGAGACCACAAGTCTGGCTCCGAGTCTAAAATGTTTTTTCCTCCCGTCTCGACATGCTCAGACCAGCAGAGCCACTGGCCCGTGAAGACATCGAGGGACACATATCCTGCCTTCTCCTAATGAAATAAATTACCTACAACACACCGACAAAACAACACAACCGACACTGAAGCTCCTTCACAAATGTGAACTTTATATAGAAAGTGTTAAGGTTGGGTTTGGATTGGAGGGTCAGTCGTCCCTGAGAGGATGAATTTGTAACCTTTTTACTCCAATACATGGGTGGTTGTACGCAGCTCGTGAGAACAGGGAGCAGTTCTATCTGAATAAGTAATTCTTGCAGGTGCGGATTTGAAACGAACTTTTAAAGGGCACCACGCTAAAGGGTCCGTTCATGTTATGTTTGGACTTTGGAGTTCGTAATTAAGTTTTGATGATATGCTTTTGGTTATTGGTTTTAACAAAACAGGCTTTGATCAAGGTTACATTTTGGGAATCAACGATTATTTCAAACAATATCTCTAGGTAATTGCATCTCAAATCTCGATCTGTTACGAAGAATAATGTTTCGTATTTTTTAAAAATAATTATGCCTTTGTTTGAAAAAAAATAAGGTGAAAAATTTGAAAAAAGTCGTTTATGAAAAGTGGGTTGATTAATTATTTTTAAACCCTATGGACATTACAGAAATGGCAATGTTATAAACACTAGCTAATTCTGATAGACCAGAAATTCCAAAAGATAATAAAGATAATATTTAAAACCTGACATGGGTACGATCATCATCCGAAACATGGGTTTTTCATTAAGTACATGTGACACATTCAGTATATCAGCGATAAATAATCACTAATCGCTTATTTAGATAAAACATTGTATACTAATGGTGACGAGTCAAAAATTAAGAGATGTCAAATTTCAAGGATTAGGAAGAGAAGAGAGAAGAAAGGAGGATGTAGGATCGTTATGTGAGCTACCGTCAATATATGGGGAACTACTTAATACATTGAATAAGCCGGAATTATAACTAGGTACTAAGAATTGACCAAAACTTAATAAATTTAAGAAAATCGAGACGCAGTGATTGTTGTTCTACGAGTAGATATATGGGCACTACTATAAAATTGGTGACATCAATATTTTTTGTTTGGTGACTCGAATATTCGCACCGTGTCTAATTAAAACTTCCTAACGCGGAAAGTATTGCAGAGAACCATCATTCGTATTCCTTCCGATCCGATGCGATGCGAGTATGCGAGCCGTTTGGAGGAAATCATCCTTTATAAACCTAGAAGATATATACTAATGTTCAGCCGCTCGATTCTGTAAAAATCTCACCGTGAATACTGAGGTGAAGTGAGCTTAAAGTGAGCTGTCATTCGATCCTTATACTAGAGATTGACACTATTGAAAGCTCACTTCACCTATGTTTTCACGGTGAGATTTTTTGCAGAATAGCACTACAGTAGTCGATTTGATGGGGCAAAGTCTAAAGAGTCATAGCGTTCATTGTTCCTAGGCAAAGGGAACAAAGAAACATGAAGAGTACGGTTATCAGTAGTTTACTTTACAAGGAAGTTGTAAATGCAAATGAAGATAATTGCTTACAGCACCCGTAAGAGAATAGATCAGTGCCCTATACTTGTGAATAGGTATGTACAGACATTTTAACTGGAAGAATGACAATAACCACTGACGAAAAATGACTTTGTAATTGACATGAAATTTATTTGCACGCCATAACATGGCAGGATATGTTGAAACTAAATTTACTGTAATATCTATTGTACCATATTCTTGCAAATATTTTTGATTTGATTTAAAAACGATGTAATTAGTGTCCCAAGTTTCAAGAGGTTTAAATTTAAAAAAAAACAAGATTTGCATCATCTGTACTATGGATAATCTACCTAATCTAAATATCGATCTGCCAAATCATCCACGTAACTGAAAATTTGTCGCATACTGGTATAAATATTTACTTACTTCGTGATCGCATAGCACTGAATGATCTTACAATTATAGTCAAGTTGGACGAGACATTAAAGTTAAGCTGTGTTAAACATGAGTTATTATACTCTCGGACCTTGCCACAGTTTAACTCGTTACTTGTCAGTTCATGAAGCCTTCGTTACTCTTGTTGTATGCTTGTGTGTCGTCATTTCGAAGGTTACCATATCGTATACAAACTTCCAAATTATTGTCAAGGTTTTCAACGGACTTTTGAAGGCCAATTCTCGTACTTAAAAAACGTTCACATTCAAGTCGCAATCTATTAAACTTGTCAAAAATCAAATCAAAAATTGATTGTATTTTTGACAGATTGCGAATAAGATGTGAGTGCGAACGTTCTTGAATTCGGGTATTGCTCCTCTGTTTATACGCCATTTACCCATCTTCTTCTATCCACCTTACTCCGTCCCTGGAATTACGAGATGCATTTGTCGCTCCAATGCGTCCGATAACACACAGCATTACATAAACCGATCGAATCCCGAGATAAGTCTTACGATACACAAGATGCATCATCTGATACCAATTTATGTGAGATTTCATATTGAAATCGTTGGGTAATTAGGTTTATAACTGTACGCGTGTTTTTGCAAAATTTCACATTAATTTTATCAGATTGATTCTGAACTATGCAGTTATTAAAAGATAATAGAATCGCGAATTATTACTTCAAGAGGGCCGATTTTTATGCTCTGTGATAACGGCAATGTTATTTTCCAAACCGATATTCAGGGGTTCGATTTTCTAGCAATAATATCTAAAAGAAGGTCAAAGTATTGAACAGAAACAAACTAAGTCCTTCAAGGCTCGTGAAAGACTGTAGAATTTGTCTTTTTCCAAACTCTTACATGGAAGATAATGGGTTTTCACCAAAAATCTGTCATTATGTAAACTCCATATTAAGCGGGAAGGAGGAAAACATTGAGAAAATAAGCCTGAAAATTCTTTGAATTCTATTGCTTTAAACTCTGGCATAATATACACATACGATGGCTATCTAAATGCTGTATTAATAAGTGCACAGTTCACTCTCACCGACTGTCAAAGCAACATAATAGTCTAATATCACAGTTTAACAAATACCTCCTATAATGGCTCCCCGGTCCTAAAGACCAGTACTTATTCCCAGCAATTTGCAAGTCCAAGGACAGGACTTAATAAGTTTTTGCCTGGGAGCGGCGAGGGAGATGACTCCGTTCTGCTTGGCTGGGTCAGGGGACCTAGTCGCTACGTGAGCCACATCTGCCCATTTGCTACTTGGGTCATATAATGTCTACATATTTAGCAGACATTTATTATTGGAGCACTTAGCCTAAAATTCTAATACTAAAGGAATCTTGGGTTAGTTTAGTTGCTTTTTAACCGACTTCCAAAAAGGAGGAGGTTATTTATGTTCGTAGCGTATGTATGTTGTTTTGTGTATGTCCGTCGATATTTTCGTCAATTGTGGACGGATTTTGAAAATTCTTTTTTTGTTTGAAAGGGTATGCTCTCAAGGTGGTCCCATATAAATTTTATTAACTTAGCTTGAGTACTTTTTGAGTTAGCTTCATTAATACGTATTTTTCCCACTTAGCCTATATGGACGATCTTTTAACATTTTCCTGTCACTGCTATTTACATAGCAGGTCGTGATATTCGAACTAGTAGCGGGTAGGTACCACAACTAAAACGTGAAAAATAAAAACTTTTTACAAAAAAAACCAACCGACTTCCAAAAAAAACACTAGAAAGTGAAAAATAACTTTAATTTCGGAAGTCGGTGGCTTAAAACGAAAATTCAAAACCAAAGACACCGACTTCCGAAATTAAAGTTATTTTTCACTTTCTAGTGTTTTTATCTTCAATAATATGCTTTCAAGGTTGTAAGAAAGATTTTGACCGACGTCCTCGGTGGAAACTATCCGAAAGACTAATTTTAATAAAGCACAGGACATAAATTACCAGACTAATAATATCTAAAAACAATAGGTAAGGATTTTTTAACAATTAAGAGTGGAATTAAGGTCAAACTCGCTAAAGCTTTTTGGGAGTTGTTAAAAACCTCTAAACCTCTAAACATTGGCACGATAGCAATAGATAATAGTTTCTTCATTATAATACATTTACTTATCCAAGCCTTTCTCTCTTTCAAGCTTGACACCGAAGAAATAAGAACAAAGGTTTTAAAAGATGACACATACAACAAATATAATAATGCCCGCTTGGGAGCCACAGAGATGAATCGTCACGCCTGGCCGGCTTCGAGGGTCAGTCCACAGCTTTTACGATTATGAAGACAGGTTATATAGACTGGGCTGTTGTCTTTTGTTTTTTAACCGACTTCCAAAAAGGAGGAGGTTATATGTTCGTAGCGTATGTATGTTATTTTTTTTGTGTGTGTCCGTCGATTATTTCGTCAATTGTGGACGGATTTTGAAAATTATTTTTTTGTTTGAAAGGGTATGCTCTCCAGTTGGTCCCATATTTATTAACTTTGCTTGAGTACTTTTTGAGTGTACTTCACCCACTTAGCCTATATGGACGATGTTTTAACATATTCCTGTCACTGTTATTTACATAGCAGGTCGTGATATTCGACCTTGGAGGGGGTAGGTACCACAACTAAAAAGTGGAAAATAAAAACAGTGTCCTTGGTTTTGAATTTTCGTTTTTTGCAACCGACTTCCGAAATTAAAGTTATTTTTCACTTTGTACCTAGTGTTTTTTTTGGAAGTCGGTTGGTTTTTTTTGTAATTAGTTGTCAGAACATGAGAATATAGGTTATAATTTAATACAGGCATCACACATAGATGTTATATAACAGCGGCTATGGCTTTAGGAAAAAATAAGACATGTATTCTCTTAGGTTATCAAAAAGTTTCTGAATTTGGTGGTGTATTTTTAAACAAGTGGCTACTTACTTATAAAGTTATAACATGCTTATAACATTAAGATTAGTAACAGTATAATGTATGTACGATCTTATCGCTAAAGGCTTATAAAGTTTGCACTTTGCAATGCATAATTATTAGTCAGTATTTTTTTATATTTAAATGGATGCCTGATCAATATCTCTACATAAACTTTTACCTTCACTTTTTCACCGTCTACGAAATGAATTATATCGTAACGGCATTGGAATATGATAATATACCAATAACATTGAATTAAAATGCACATATTCATATCTAAAGTTCACTTTGTCGCACGCAATCATTTGTATATCAATGTGAGTATACAAGACTGTCGCGGAAGAGCCGCCATTTTTTTTCCCGCCAACTTTATGCAGACAGATAACCCATATTTTAATTAACGCTGTTACATTTACGTTTATGAACGTAGTAGGTTACTGGACGTATTAAGATTTATTATTCATAAATTGCGTTTATAAGAAAGAGTTATTTATTACTGCTTTACAATTTCTGGTACCTATTTACTACTTTGTATTGAATATGTTAAGTAAAAAGAAAAAGCTCAATATAACTAAGGATATCTAAGCAATTGATGACATCTAACTACTTACCTACTAAGGTATTTGTAACTTGCAAGCTTTCCTAAGCTTCCAAAAAGCTATTTTGTTTGTTAGTTTCCATTTTTCAGTCATTTGTTTCGAAACACAGAACATAGTAAAATACCAGAATAACTGGCAGCTAAAATGGCGGGAAAGGGCGTGAAAAAATATAGTGAAAAAATATTTTTGTGTCTACTTTTTTATTCCGCGTTCCATTTCGTCACGCGATCGCCGTGTCGGCATAATTTTTTGTTATTATTTCGTTAAATTGTGTATTTATTTTGTTATCTCCCGTTTTGTTGACGATTAATTTTGTTTTCCTTTTATGCCGCGTATTCAATTCTCGGTATTACTAGAAAAGGAAAATATTTGAATTAAGCTGGACGTAGAAGGCTGTATGACGTTCTTCCTTGAACAGATTGTGTAAGGGATTGTTAAGAAATGACTTTGTAAGCGAATTTTCATTTAGGATTTATGTAATTTGAGCTAGCGATAAAGGATCATAATTTCCTTCCTCATGAAACATTTATTTAATAAGCATTTATTTTACTCAGAAAATAGTTTCATAACCACAATACTTACCTATTAAATTAAATTAAATGTTCGAAGTTCTTTAGGTATTAGGTACATTAATGCTGATTTTTTAACAAGGTTTACAAATATTATTATTATAGTGATGTACTTAAGTACATTCATGTCTGTCTCACATTATTTTTAATTTAACATGATAAGTATTAAAGATTCATTTAGTACCCACTCCAGTAAAATGTTCACTACAACTTTTCCACATTTCCCTACACAGTACAAAAATCGATACCCATTCCACGCTATTCTCAAGCTTCGGTAGCCAAAACAGAAAAAAAAAAGAAATTGGAAAACAAACAAGATGAGCGTCCAACGATTGGTGGACGCGACGTTGCCGTTCTGGCATCCCGCCGAGATGCGCAGCACCTGTCCCTCTCACTCGTAAAGCTGGTCGTATTCCTTTCTCTTTCCTCAAATGTCCGCAGGATCGTCTCGCTTGAAGACGCAACAGAGATATTTTATCCGAAAGCTTTGAACTTCGAACGCGTCGTTCGTTTTTATTTTGAACTGAGAACCAATGGCGGCTGAGAGAGATTCTTTTATTGTTTGTTTCTTTTTCAAAGTAATTAAGTAGAGTAATTTAGGTGGATATTGATATAATGAGGGTTTATTGAGCCCATAATTGGATTGTGACATGCTAATGCTTAAGACAATGGAGTATCACAGATTTTTGCGGGACTATCGGCTGCAGAAAGTTGACAGACGATTTGTGTTACATTTTACGATTTTACAGAGCTTTCGGATAAACTTAACACATATTCCCTAAATCTATGTACCTATATATAAGTAATATATTCTAATACATAAAGGAAAATGCCCATTTTTCTATGGACCGCCGTTGCGCATCAAATTTTGTTGCATGATAGCACAAATTGCATATAAAAGAGTGTTGATGTCATACTTTCAAAGGAAATAAAATTTATTCATTTGTACTGTGGGGTTTTTTCGTAATTTTCATTTTTTGTTAAGTTTTGAGGTTAGTTTTGTAACAAACCTTCCACCAAAAAAAGCAGTCCTTTACAACAATATGATTTAAATTCACATAATATGCAACAAAAATAGTTCCAACAAACCAAAGAATGAATCCGAATAAATAATATTACATAGGTAGGGCATGCTAAATGTAGGTTTGTACCTATAGGAAGTAGAAAAGAAAAATGCTTGAATACTTATTGGAATGAAATAGTTTTATTGGTCCATATTATCATCATATTCATAAAATATAGTATATCGTCTAAAAACGAAGCCGGCTGCTCAACAGACCTAAATCGAGCCCAACTAAGGTACCACAAAATGGTCATTACGTGAGCACAGCACCCCACTGTCCGATTACTCACCAAACAATTGCAATAATAGTCAATAATATCAGCTATTGAGTTACATGTAGCCCTATTAACCAAAAAAAAAGCAGGGTTAGTACACCTTGCTGTTAACATTTCGTGACTTAATTCTTCGCCTTACTAAATACTTATCCATTCCCAGTACCAATGGCAAGTCATCCTAAATGTCGTTTGCTAGTTCAATTTTAATACGACCGAGCCTGTTTTATTTGATAGGAACCTAGAGCTACTGGCATCAGATCATGTAATGACAGTCTTGGAAATATTTAGTTAAGAAAATAGTTCTCCTTCTATTAATATTTTCATTTTGTATGTACTCTCCCAAATAATTTCTTGAATTTAATCTAGCTTTAGCTATTTCCAAGAACTGTTGAGCCCATTACTACTTCAACCACCCAGTAATACGTCTTGTTGATTTGCCTGCTCTTTGGTTAACTGATTTTTGCCTTCCAAAAGAGACTCGGGCATAAACGCTTTATACTCATGGCTGTTCAATTCGCCAATTACCTACATCGCTGAAGCCCCCCCTACCTAAAATAAAAACAATGCACTTGCTGAATGGGTTGTAGTGGTGGTGTAGGTATTGAGAAATCCCTTGAAGGCATCGAATTTTCTGATTATCTTTATGAGATTATTTAGGGCTACAGAAATAAAATAAAACCCATATTACAAGTATGTAATCGTTTATTTTGCTGTCATCAATCTTATGTATAGAGATGAAATGAAATGAAATAAAATTGTTTATTCTGTAGATAGGATATCGGAATCACTTTTACACGCACTAGGTTGATGAAAACACTCGACGTAAACCCGAGGAGCAGGGTCTCAACTCGATGAGTTATAACACATATTACTTTAAGTTATAATTTGTTGAATTTATCAACCAAAACGACCGGCGCTAATCATAGACTAATATAAGTACTTATAAGCCTCAGGTATAAGCGCTAATGACTGACAGATTTATTGACAGCTTGCTTCATTGCTGCTGAAAAGTACAAAATTACTACTACCATACGAAAGAAGTTACTTACATGTTTAATACAGGTCGAGACGTATCATTTGCATATAAATGTATGCTGTAGGTAGTAATGATTTATTTGCTACAAACACATTTTATTATTTATAGATTACGCGTATTTCGTATTTGCTTTTTATAGTTTGGTAGTCTAGATTAATTGAATAAACTCTTAAAATCGTTTTTATTTTTTATTAATGGTAACATTTGGCATTCACCTGATGGAGTTTATGATACACGATTACCTATAATAGCCACTTGGTCAATGAAGCTGTAGTATATTTTAAGCTATTTTTAATTTAGTCGGTTAATGTCAGCAAGCGACATCTGTGTCGACAAACAAGAAATACATGATTTAAGAATACGTTAAAATTAAAAAGGTATTATGAGAAGGACCTGTTAGTACATTAAAGTACTCTTTCAATTTGGTATCATTATTTTCACCTAGTTGCATGGCAACAACCTGATGATTTGTTTGGCAGTGGCACTTTTGACAGTTCACCTTGTCCGTGATAGTGTTACCAACAAGTAATCTAAATCACCCTGACCATAAGTGATTTGTTTGGAAATTATTGAAGAAAGATTTTAGTTAGTAAGGTAATATTATTTTTTCAACACACTTGCTCGTAAAATGGGCTATTATTGAATCGCTTTTAAGTTCATAATGCGTGTATTAAACACCCGTGATTTTAACTTTATATTACCGCACTAGTGCGGTAATGTGTGCCACAGATAAATATTTACTAGTCGGAGTAATGACATGGCAGCATGGAATTAGTAAGTACCTACTATCATGGCAGCATGAAATAAGTATGAACTATAAATGCAATTAGTATTCGTATACTTATTAATGAGCATTCTCTATTTTTAGTCGAGCAGAGATGTACGCTTTTTTAATCTCATCAAAGAGACTTGACATGCCTTTTTATGTGTAAATAAATGAAATATGATAAATTAACATAATATTCCATCAAAACTATATTTTGTGTTTATGTTAATTAGGCTGTTTAGCGGTTTTGCCAGTGCCTTGTTTTACAAATGCGGAAAAACAAAACCAGCGCGCCATTTTCCAAAAATATTTGTTCACGTTTAAATATCTTAAATACGAAATCTAAAGTATAGTCACCAACATACGTTGAAAAGTTTTTAAAAGAAGCTCCGGATAGTCAGGACTTGGCAACAAAGGTCAGTTAAAAAATCTAAATGTATCATCTCTATGATTACGTCATTGTAGCATAAGTTCTTACAACAATTATGTTTTTTTCCTCGCAAGTGTGTTGAAAAACGTCGTATGAAACGCGTGTGCATTGCAAACTCGGCTACATTATCGGAATAATACAGCCTCGAGTGTAATGACCAACACAGCACACTTGTATCACAATGTACGTTTAATTATAGTTATTAAAAATATTAATAACGAGGAAAAATGTCATAGTTCAAATTATTTTTTAAACTCAGCGTTTGCCCTGACTATCCGTTAAAGACCGATTAGGGGGAGGTTCTTAAAATTGGCAACACTGCCTTCACTAAAATACGGCTTTTAAAAAAGTATGCAATAATATCCAATAAAGAACTAATTAAATACAAAATATTAACCCCACATACGATTTCGATGAAATGAACTAAGGAGAGTTAAAAAAAATATATATAATTTATGAGTATATTTTTATGGCCATACTCTTTCACTATAATGCGGTATTGATTTTGATCAATCTCCTTTGATTACTTATCTTTAAACGTAATGCTGAAGTTAAGTGACAGGTCAAGGTCTTTTTACGGTTAACAAATCAGGGTACTTACAGAATTGTATCGCGTAAAAAGCGTATACGTGTAAAAAGTAGAGCGAGGTCTAGCGAGAATGATGAGTGCAGGTCCTGTATTTTTTAAAATTTACTACAAAGCTTTGCAAAACCCAAAGTCAAATCAAAATTTACAAGAAAATTTAATTGATATCTATGATTCGCCCGTTTCGGGCGAGTAAATTCGTGCGAATCGACCAATAAGCCCTTTTGGAAGCCTTCCAAAAGGGCTTATCGGTCGATTCTCAGAAATTTTAAATAATACTATTACCAAGAAGGCGATTACCAAGAAGTTAATTTATTTGTGGGCGAATCGACAACTCCACAAATTACGTATTAGGCAATTGGAATATTTTGAATTGTAAAGTTACTTAACTTTATTGGGCGAGTAAATTCGTGTGAATCAACCAATAAGCTTCCAAAAGGTAGTTTCGGAGAAGAATGGGCAAGAAACTCCATAGTTACTTTTATTATATTCTTCTATTATTAATTTAATTATATGTGAAGAAGATATTATCTAGAATAGATTTACCTCCTATATACATAACAATCAGGTAGGTACTTACCTAGTGCTCATAGAGATGACACAGTCTCCAGACGAGTCCACATCACATCTAATGATCTAACACATAATGGTACAGATATCAGATCGGGGCAGGTCGATGGGTTCACGTTCAAGGCCATGCATTGTTCTTTTGTTACCAGCGTTTGGTTCAGACGGTCTAAGAGACAAAAGCTGTGAGTTTAATGCGAGCAAAAATATCTAGACTTTATGTTAGCGGTAAGATTTTGTAATAGGTATGACGTAATAAAATTATTAAGTATCTTATTATCTATCTCTAATTATTAGATCAAACAGTGAATGCATCAGATAATGGTATCTTCAAAATTATTGATGCAAAAGTTGGTCTTCAGCTGGTATCTATTCATAGCTAGCTAGGGTCAAATTAAATTAGTCAGCGAAACTCCGCAGACGTTATGGTTTTCGATATCTAATCACACAAGAACTAAATTAATTTGATGTTTTTTTTTTGAAGCAGTCCCTTGAAATATCAGTTTAACAAATTAGTTTTATTTTGTGTAAGCTTAAACACGATAAAACAAAAAACAGCTATTCTGAACTCATACTACAAGTGTTTATAATTTTGTATGAATTAAGATGACAAACTGCTCCTTGCCTCCTCAAGGTTTATTGTAAGTAAAGGTGAATTTCACCGATGAAACTGAACGCGATCAGCACTTTAAAAGCTGTCAGCTGTCATTTAGATGTGCTGACATTGACTCGCAAATTCGCACGTAGGTACCTATTTATCGGCTGTAAGAATCATTATTTTGGTGAAACTCGAAAGAACTTATCGCACAGGATTATTTTAAACTCCCCTTTTTGTAAATTGTCAATTTCGTGTTCCTGACACAACTTTATAATGTCAGTGAATTCTCACGCTCTTTAGATATTAAAGGAATGTCTAAAGCAATATAATATGTTCGTTAGCAATATTTATTGGAGAGGCTTGACAATATTTTTTATGAAGCTTGCAGCAAATCGACTTGTTATAAATGTTTATACTGTCGCTTAGATGCTAACTTTTATAATAAAACTTGGATATCCACACTATAATATAGTGAGGATATCCAAGTTTTATTATACAGGGTGAAATGTAATTCATGGGCATCCTCCTTCAATGACCCCTAAGAGAATGCGCATGAATTAAATTTCACCCTGTATAATATTCCTATACAGGGTGTAATTTTAATCACCTTTTTTCTCTTACCCCTTAAGAACATCTAATTTTATTTTCACGATTTCAGGTTTGGTCCCATAGTAAAAGTTGTTCATAATGATGAGTAGAATGACCCCTTAAGAGGAAAACGGTGATTAAAATTACACCCGGTATACAGATTTATTGGTTATATATCGGTAATCCATTTAAGGGATGTAGGAGAGGACTTTTTAACCAAATTTGACTTGCAAATGTTAACAATTTTCGAGTTGTTAGAGTATTTACGTTCGAGTTTACTTCGAGTATTTACGTTGTTGATCCGACTTCTTCTAACATTATGAAGCAATTGATTAGCAATATCTTTCGAAATCATTGAGATTGTGATTGAAAGTGTGTTACGCAATTAGGGTGCTGGGTTAGGGTAAGGACATAGAATACTTATAATCCCGGTAGCACATTCCACTGGGATACGAGCTCCACGCGGGCGAAGCCGCGTACAAAAGCTAGTAGTCAATAAATATTGCAGGATCAGACAAAACCAATAACACTTTCTAAATGCAAGGACTGAACTTTAGTCAAAGTGTAGGCGGTAAAGTATTCTGTCACGCGAACTCGACACTTTTACGATGTTATCGTGCATTCGCTGTCGTAGGCCATGAGTTTGGCTGTGGATTTTATTTCTATGTAGACTGGACACACTACCATTTGGAAAAAAATACCGGTTGCTGTTTTAAAGTTATAAGTGTACCTTAAGATTCCCCCTGTTTATTGCTGATAAAAAAATCTGCTCAACAACGTATCCCGTTGTTGAGCAGATTTTTTGTCGAACTTATGAAACAATGGATTAGCAATTTGTTTCAAAACGATTCAAATTGTGATTGATCGTGTATTACTCAACTAGGATACTGGACGGACTGGACTCCCAAGAAAATACCAACGATGGATACCTGCTCAGAGTTCGTTTTTGATGTACTAGCTAAGCTTACCTTCATAAACAAAACCGCTATTTACGATTAAATAATGGCATACCCAATCCCTTGCTTACCCTTCAATAAAACACAGTCCTAGCATGTGGAGAAATTGAAGGTGGATCTCCTGGACAATAAATCGAAATCCGTCGATAATCATTCATTCCTACTTCAGTACTTACAAAGTCATGTCTTGAACATATCAGCTGGTCATCGGTTTGAGCGTGATAAGTTATGGTCAGTCAACTAGTGTTCGAAATAGAAATAAACCTACCAAGTGATATAATAAAGTAAGCTCGAGTTAGTATTGGATCTCGACATTGATCAGGGACCCTTAACACGGACGTGGGACGTAAAAAAAAAAAAAAAACTTTATAATAAAATCAGCCCATGTTGTCCTACTGCAGGGTTAGACTTCCCTTTCCTTTTCCACTCAACACGATCCTGCACCAATCAGCACCCTAATTGCGTAACACACTATCAATCACTATCTGATTAATTTTTGAAGGATATTGCTAATCCATTGCTTCATATATGTATACTCAACAACGTAGTTAACGCAATGAATATTGTTGAACTGTCAAAACGAAAGCCATTGCTACTGCTAGTGTGTTACGCAATTACCCCGCAGGACTAAGTCCAATTAAAGTAATTGTTATAATTTTTTCTATAAATAAAATAGTCTTGTGGACCTCTCCGGCTATAAATCGCCCGCGTAGTAAGTAACGGTCGATTCTTCGCAACTGTCTCTCGAGAAAGGGATGGTCTGTAGTCGCGTGCGCAGCCAGCTGAGACGGGGCTGTAGAATGTTTAGAGGTGGCATCACATAAATTAACAGATCTAGGACTTCATCCACTAGAAATAAAGTAAACATGGCTTTGACGATGAAACAACTAACTGCGAAACTAATTAAATAAATTAATTAATAAGTAAGCAATTCCTTTCTTATGGGTTTCACTTATAAAACGCACCTATTAACTGTGGTCTAGAAATACAATCAAAGTACGATGATGGTTTAACTGTACTTACCTATGTCTTTTATTAACCCCCGACGGGAAAAAAGGTGTGTTATAAGTTTAACGTGTGTATCTGTGTATCTGTCTGTTCCCTCGTACCTCCCAAACGGCTGAACCGATTTTGATTATTATTTTTTTGTTTGAAAGGTTGATCGAGAGTGTTCTTAGCTACAATTTAAGAAAATCGGTTCAGCCGTTTGAAGATTATCAGCTCTTTTTTAGTTGATGATTGGATGTGCGCATCTTCCACAGGTCTGATCGATTAGAAATTTAGTATTCTGTTACTTCAATGATGTTAGAAGAACATAGTAACCTTGAACCGATACTGCAGCATCACCTGGAATAGTGTCGGGGGTTATTTATTAATGGATACAGAATATTATCATGGTTTGGAGACTACTTTTATTTCATTAATTCTTATGTATGCCAATGTGGATTTTGTACTTCATGATTTCCATTAAAATTAAAAGCCATTATAATTTCAGCTGTCAAATGACGAATAACCTATTAACTAAAACTCATACCTACTTCTTTTCAAAACAAAACAAATAACTTAACCCTACCGCCTCTATCAGTTACCAGGTCTTCATGACAGGTGCGTAAGCGCGTCAGCTTTGAGAAAAAATGGCGGCGGCGGGGGAGAGACCCTCACGTGTCACGATATACTTTTTTATACTCCAATGAATACTACTTACTATCTTGTGGTGGTTGTACACTGGCTTTTTGTGCCGTAGTCAAGTTATAAGAAACCATTATTGAAAGATATTTTGATCGATTTCAGGGAAAAAAGGTGATTAAGGTAGTTTTTGGCAAGTTTCTGATTTAACTATAAATTTAGCATAATTAGCCTATAATGTCTCTGCAGTGAGAACGGCTGGGTCACAGGCCGCTTTTATGTTAGAGGGAATGGGCCGTAATCCACAACGCGGACCCAGTGTGGGTTGGTAGATGTCACATGTCTTTGAATTTTTGGTTCATGCCTCTCACGATGTTTTCCTTTACCGTTTTGAGAGCAGTGGCGCTGAAATAATTTACACAAAGTAAAGCGCTTGTCAAGCTTCCAACCTACGTCCTACAACTCGTAAATTACTTCTGAATCAAAAGGTTCCACTAAAAACCACTTCCTACCTCAAAAGTTTTGGAGCTCTTTTGCGGAATCTGTATTGTTATTACTATTCCATTTCTTGGCTAAGCCTTAAAATTGAAATTGATTTCCACTGAACCGATCTTCGCAGCAGAGTAAGATCTGAGTCTTCCTCTTGGTAGAAACGGGAAGATAACCCTTAGTCCCTTACAAAGGTAGCGATATGGCTCTGGTGATGATGATACTTTCCAGAGCAAACGATTTTGTTGCATTACAGAGAAGTATTCAACAAAATGATGCAAAAAGAGTCCTTCAATCAATAAATCAACCTGCTAACCTTTTCCCAACTATGTTGGGGTCGGCTTCCAGTCTAACCGGATGCAGCTGAATACAAGTATTTTACATGGAGAGTCTGCCTATCTGACCTCTACAACCCGGTAACTGGGTAATACGATACCCCTTGGTAAGACTGGTTCTCAGTCTTTCGGGCTTCTGACGACCCGTAACGACTTTCAAAGATCCACCAATGACAGCCGGGACTAACGGCTTAATGTGCTTTCCGAGGCTCAGAGTGGTCTCGGTATGGTGGGTGCGGTTTGCAAAAAGGCTCCTTATAAAGTAAAATAAACAGGATTCCGCTTCATCATCATTAACAACCCTGTTCCAAGCAATTAGTGACCCCATACTTACGTAATTCAATATATCTTATACAAATAACAGTCTTTTACACATAGTACAAGTGTCCAAGAACCTTTAAAAGACAGCTATCTCCCTGTCCAGAATATAAATTGTTAATTTCGTAACCGGGCGGTTATTTTAACTACTTTATCGTGAGTCGTGACCGGCGCACGCGCAACTTCTATTGGATTTCACTTTAACTCTACACCTGGCTAGAAAGGGTAATTTTTACTAAATTATTACTTGTAAGGTGACACTGGGTTTTATTTATTGTAATAACTTTTAATTCTTTGTAGAGAAATTGCTTGTAGTTTTTTTTGTAACATAGGATGTTTTGAATATTTCGCTCGTATATCGCAATTAGTTTTAACTAAAATGTCAGGGATGACCTTTTAAATTAATTGGAAAGTTTTAATGAAAAGAAATGTTTGTTAGGTGATAAAGTCAAGCAAAAGTTACAAAAGCAACATTGTTAATTTACCATTAACAATCTTGCTTTTGTAACAGCAGAAAATTAAAAATTCGTTCTAATATGAAAACACACGTTTAGACGTTTTAAATCCTGCTATAAATGTACAATACAGTACATTGCTTGACATAATTAACCACTTTAAAAACACCCACAAGATCTCATACTCACACACACATATACACTCACAGACATATACACTCACACACATACACAATCACACACATACACAATCACACACATACACACTCCCACACATACATCGGTACACTCTCCTCCCTTGAGGTGTATGTACATACACCTCAACACTCACACATACTTAATAACACTAACACTATTAATATGCATTAGTAATGGTAATCGACACACTTTCACTCTTGTAAGTTTCAAGCATGTAAGTTTTCTTTTAGTTTTACTAAATTTAAATTTTGGCCGATCACTGTCTCTTAAGATACAGGTTTCTTCCTAGTTTAAGAGACAGGGTTCATAATTTTTGTGCGCATAGTCCTTCTTTTTGTAAATCTAAATCTCCTGTTCACAAGCTATGATTTTACGCTTATTTTATTGTATTGTTTTGTTCTGAACTGTGTCTGTGTGTATTTATTTTGGATAAATAAACCAATTTAAAAAAAAAAAAAAACTATTTCATGAACATCTACTGCTAAAATCGGATTTTCAGAGCTTGTTATAATAAGATGTATCCTTTGGCAATTATTACATTGAAGCATAAAAATTACAAAACAAAATGTTACTCAAAATAAGAAAATAAATGAGCTTTCTTTCCATTAGACCTGCCGATGTATTCTGTAAAAATGACACCGTGAAAACTAAGGTGAAGTGAGCTTGAAGTGAGCTGTCAATAGTGTAAATCCCTAGCATGGTGGAATGACAGCTCACTTCACGTTTTCACGGTGATATTTTTAGAGAATAGACCGGTTGCAGTGCTATTCTGTAAAAATCATACCGTGAAATTTAAGTGGAGTGACTGGCCAGTTTCCAATAGTGTCAATCCCTAGCCTAAGGTGGAATGGCACCTCACTTCACGTTTTCACGGTGATATTTTTACAGAACAGACCGGCTGGTCTTTGCCTGCAATCCAAAGAATATTTACTTAAGCAACTAGGTACCATTGCACAAGTAAATAACTCTTATATACTCTCCAGCTCGTCTCTCCACCCAATACATAACCTGCACATAATAAACAATGTATGTATCGCCTCTTTATATAAACACATGATGAAAATGAAAATATTATCACTGTGAGGATCTTCGATCGATTTGTTTTGAGTTCAGCACGGGCCGAAGCAATAACATGAGGAACAAATGTATTATATGAGCAGACATAAACTCATAATATTCTCGATTATTTGAAAAACTTCATGATATTTTCAGGTTCCACCTGAGATTGTTTTGTGTTACTCATTGGTTGTATCTTTTTGTGAAGATATATTGTTTTTCTAAGACTATAATAATACAATGTGGAGACGACAATACAACAACACTGGCAATATTAATGCATAGGAGTATTTAGGAAATCTATCTTAAATACATATAAAAAAAGTTGGCTGGGGATACTTAGAATCGATAACAGAACACGTTCCAACAGTTTTTTGTCTGTTTATTTCGCGTTAAAACGGCTGAACCGATTTTGACGAAAGGTATAAAGCGGTAGCGGCTTATTGTTCGGTTTGGACGTAACTGAAATTTCTTTCTATCGAGAATTTTTTATGGAATCGTGTTTTCGTCTCACATACCTAGTACTTAACATTAATCCTCAACTTTAACTTATATTTATTTCAAAATTAATGCTGCAACAGTTTTCATGTAACGGAGGATCTTGCTAATCAATTTGAGTTATTACAGGCCCTTAACACTTGAGGGACAGCAGACGTCCATAGGTGTATAACAATAAAACTTCTATTGTGTCTCCTTCAGTGTCCATCAATGCGTTAATTGAAATAAATGCTTTGTATTTAACTTTAGACCTAACTGATGGATATGAAAGGTTGTCAACTTATGTTATTAATGCAATAAGTAACCTTTCTGCCTATAATTACTGGAGGACTTAGCACTAGGTGACCTACGTTACGTGTTTGACTTTGTCCATTGGTTCAATACAATGACACATAGGGTGTCATTGTATTGTACCAATGGACAAACTCGTAGTCTTCTGATATTATAAATTATTTTTCACCTCACCAGCTCGGAAAGATTATGTTTGTCATTCGAAATCTGAGTGCAAAAGTGCATTTTATCCGCTAGCGTGGAAAGACTTTTTAAAATTCAAACCTTTGTTATTCAATAATTTTCTGTACCGGGGTCCACTGAAAATTCATAAATACGTATTTCATGTCAATACGCCAACCTCATTATTAGAATAATCGCACTGGCCAGTTAGACGACTGCATGATATGTTTTTCTTGCACCTAGCATTTTCCTCGCTGTAGAGAGGTGATAAGTTGTGTGTTACGCTCGGCATCAAAGTTATTCTGGGTCTCGTACCTTTGAAACCTTCGCAACGCTTAGGAATCAAATATAGAATATATTTGATTCGCTTCGCTCATGGTTCAATTCTAGAATCCTTCGCTTGCTCAGGTTTCAATACAAGTACTCGCACCAAAAAACAACTTTGCAGCCTTGCATAACAAATAACTATTATTTCTGTACGTAGATTTGTACAAACACTTTTACATATCAATCATATTTTAAAAACTAGAGGAGGTCGAAGTTTCCTATGTGGCTCCGGAGACGAAAGGCCGAAACAAGCTCAGAGGTCAGTCAAATCAGTCAAACAGGAACCCAGCAATTGCCTGGCATCGTCTTCATCTTCATTACAGCATAAAGACGTGTTCTGCTTGACATGACTCCTCCCCAAGCGTCGTCGCCTCGACAGGTCCTGTGCTTCTGGCATCCAAAGGATTCCTGCGATCTTTTTAATTACGATACGAAATGTTACCTTGCTTAAGAGGAGAATGAAAGGAAGGTATTGGCTGAAAGATTTGGCATCTAGTTGCATCGATTTATCGAGACATAGGGTTGAAAGACACCGTTTGAATTGTATTTTTTTAAATATTAGTCTACAGTGTCCCACTGCTGAGCGATTGAATTGCAATAACTTTATAATTTTTGTTTAACATTTTTTTATATCGTTTTTTTTTACAATTTCGACTAACTCTTGATTACAATCACTAGCTTTTCGATTCACGGCCCCCAATTGCACGTTAACTACGTTATACAATCTACAATCTCCCAACAACGCTTTTTCTTGTTTTAACGCAACGGACTGCACGCGTTAAAACAAGAAAATAATAAAGGATACCCAAAAAAAAACACCTTTTCGCATTACCACATTCACGCATATTTTTAAGGCACATTAGGGCCAAGAGAGTCACCCATGGCGTAAACTCACCGCGGCACTTCCGATACCGGGGATAGGGGATAAAAACCTCATTTCCGGCGAGAACCCTTCCCTTAGGGGACGCTCGGTACAATCAGCGGGTTGCTATGGTGATAATGTATGCGTGTTCCAAGAGTTTCGTTATGGGGTGGGAGCTGAGAGGAGACTTGACGAATTGGGGTTGGTGACTTGGTGTTTGTTCTTAATTGTCATGGTGTGATTGATTAGGAAGAGGTCTCAATAGTGGTTAAGTGCTATTTATAATTAATATTAATTACCCGTTATCAGTAATTTCAGTAGCATCAACCCAGGGAACATCTTATGCTAATTCCATTAAGCCTTTCGTTTATTCATTTAGCCTTTGTTAGAGTCGCGTCGCACCGTCGTGTCACGCCAGTCTGCATGAGGCTTCAAGAGATAAAATTTGTTTGCTTGCAAGTCTGTATGTAGGGGTACTCTCCGGAACTACCAGTCGGATATGATTTTTGCATTGGATAGCCCAATTCTTGAGAAAATGTTATAAAAAGTATGTATCAACACGCGACGCCCCATAGGAACCGAGCAAAAAGAAAAAAACGTCAGAAAGAACGCTAAGCGAAAACGAAGTAATAGCGCGGGCAGACGACGCGATGCGACGCGGTGGATCGCCAGCAGAAGCTAGTATATAAGTCTGATCTCCAGGTTTTTCAGATCTATATTACAGTATCGTATACAGCCTCTTGCCTGATAATGCTTTAGTTTTCTTGGATATTATTTACATAACACCTACTTATCTATAATATGCGAAAAACAAAACTCTATTTGGAGCTCTCAAACAATAGGTGTAGATACAAAGTCAAAAACCAAACTTCAACAATAAATCAAAAAAGTTCAACTTACCAACCAACTAATTACCATCTCATGGGGTGCGTTCGACTTCACGTCCGATTCGCCATGGACCGAGGGGAGTTATCAACACAACAATAGGTAAATCAGACATGTGTGGCGCCCCCCTGGTGTAACCAGCGTAATGATACAGGTGATAGTTTTGTTTTGTATCGATTTTGTGCATGATTGGGTTAGCAGTGGTGTTGATTTTAATAGGAAAGAAAAACGGAATCACTTCGAACAATTTTTTTTTTTCTTTCTTTCTTGTTTTTTAATCGTAGCTGTGCTTGCAGTTACACTCGCTTCCTAGGCACACTACTACTACATGTTCCAGAACAAGTATTCAGTGTTATGTTAATCCAGGCCTGTCTCTATTTAGCCCATTCCAATCTATGCATCCTTTTATGTTCGAAATATAAAGTATCTACCATCAAACTCCTTATGCTACGCTACGCTAGGCTATGATAGGCTACGCTACGAGATTATCTACGAATCTCGTAGCGTAGCCTAGCGTAGCGCCTCTACGCCTACTCAGTATCCCTGATCTTCGTCTCTCGTCTGGGCATGACCTATAAAAGAATATTGGCTTATGCCGGGAAAAATACCTAGTTTAGTCCATGAGCAAATTTGCTGCTGATTTCTCAATTAATCAGCAAGTCAATGCTACAAATAATTTGCTTATATTTATAGCATTCACGTCACTAGGTAGACTAAAAATAACCTGTGTTTAATAATATACAATGATTGTGGGAAAAAGCATTCTTGTGTCTAAGCCTTTCTACGATGCCCACAAGAAATAGTGATAGAGCTATTAAAAGTTGAACAAAGAAGACTTGAAAAACTATACCGAAAATTTTACTCCATTTCTACCCACACCACACAGCAATCCGCAACAATCATACCTACCTCCTATTTACAGCACATCGTCTCTTCTGGGAAGCGAGGGCGGTTGTCATGGCAACGCGCCGCATCAACACGCCACCCATCCGCACGAACGCACACATACAGGCGTGTGATTGTACAGGTGACCTGGTTGGGTTGGGGATACAATGGGGGGAACTTATCTAGAAGTAGATATTTTTGAGAGACAACAGCTGAAGCCATGAAAACTGAAGTTAGTGTCTGATATGATCTGCTAAAAGTTAGATAGTGCGATGTTTGAAAAAATATCATTGTCTAAAACTAAACAAAGGTAAAAGTGTTCATTCATAGAGTAACCTTCCATGTGAATCTCTGGATTTCAAATGTTGCTAAGGGTTTTAACAAATCCTTGAAGATCCAGTTTGGCTCCATTTCATCGAGATAGTGGAACTAGAATTTTACATAAATAATTCAAAGAAAACGGCGAAAGAATCTGTTTGTAAAAACTCATAAAGAACTAGCAGTAAAATCAGCAATGCCAGAACTTTTTGCTGGTGCTCTGAAAGCTGAATCGTGAATAGATATGAATGCAGATATAGACTAAACGCAGAACCATTGCCATGAAAAAAATCGATGAGAACTTTCCATGAAAAAAATTAATTATTATTTTTCCCTGGTAATTGTGAACAATAAAATTACCAGAGAAAAACAATAATTAATTTATATTTCTCAGTGTGCCTCTAACCTTATTCATCACAATTTGCTAGTGTGCGTGTTTCAGGTCGACGTTTATCTGGCGCGGCCACGTCACGATGTCATATACTCTGTCATATAGCACACGAGTACATTAGCGCGCTGAGTACCTACGTGATAGGGCCGCGGATCATAGAAACAAATGAAGAGAGTGAATGAAAGAGAAATAATGAATCAGAATGAAAATGTGGAAGGACAGCAGGTGGCGAGCGTATCAATGTATGATGTTTAATTTATTAAGAGGGGCTGGCTGGCTTAAATCAATGCTTTAAGCACTCATTAATTCTGCCTAGCTTTTTCCCAACCATGTTGGGGTCGGCTTCCAGTCTAACCGGATGCAGCTGA
Source organism: Eupsilia transversa (assembly GCA_914767815.1). Taxonomy (NCBI): domain Eukaryota; kingdom Metazoa; phylum Arthropoda; class Insecta; order Lepidoptera; family Noctuidae; genus Eupsilia; species Eupsilia transversa. Next base: position 6,453,819 of record OU611894.1, on the reverse strand, counting down.
ATACCAGTATTTTACATGGAGCGACTGCCTATCTGAGCTCCACAACCCAGTAACTGTATAATACGATACCCCTTGGTAAGACTGGTTGTCAGATTTTCGGGCTTCTGACGACTCGTAACGACTGTCAAAGATCCACAAATGACAGCCGGGACCAACGGCTTAACGTGCTTTCCGAAGCACGGAGAAGTCTCGGTATGTAAAGATGGTCACCCATCCACGAACCAACCCCGGCAAGCGTAGCTTAACCTGATGGATCGACCCGTGCGGCCGTTATTACTTAGCCACGAGCTCCTCAAATCAATGTTTTAAGCACTGATTTCTTTTAAAGAGGTTATTTTTTTATAGCTTTGTCTTCACACCGTACCTGAATCTAGGATCCATCTCAGAATAAAAGGCGAAAAGTACAAACTTGTAGAAGCAAACTAGACTTTTCAGCTATCTATGTAAAACTAAGTATTTTGTTGTTACATTTCAAATTGTACAACATTCAATCATTTAAAAGGGTAAAAAATAATAGTACTGATGGAAGCAAGGAAAAGCAACCTACCAATTTACATAATGATAGTGTTTTTACAAATCTATTATCTCCAGAATTATTAACTTACGCAAGAACTTTTCAATCACCACATTTGAACACTAATTGTTGAAAGTATCATCAATCAATCTGCCTAGCCTTTTACTATTTTGGGGTCGGCTTCCAGTCTAACCGAATGCAGCTGAATACCAGTATTTTACATGGAGCGATTGCTTATCTGACCTCCTCAACCCAGTAACTGGGTAATACGATACCCCTGGTGGTTGTCAGACTTTCGGGCTATTGAAGGTATTATGAACACAACACAATAATCTAGCCCAATTTGTATAACTGTTTAGTATAGTTGATCACATATCCTTCTCATTCGATGATCGGCGACGCTAATAGTAGCGATGTTCACGCAAATAGGACGCTCGCTAGATAGGGACGTCTCTGGGTGTTTGTAGTATCGATTTTGTGTACCATTATAATAGGGGTTTGGCTTGCTTGCTTTAAGGGTTTTCTTTGGCCAGTATTACGTAAGGCTTAGAAATACATAACGTTTACGAAGAGGTTTTCATATAGACTACACAGTCACGATCCAGACATAAATGACCTTTTTTACTCTTGCGCTGTTGAGTCCTTGTGATATCCAGTATTGCTTACTAAGAGTAGTATTAACAAAGAACACTATCTATCATCAAGGTACTTGGATTCCGAATCCGTAAGGTTGTAAAAACGTATTTAATCTGTCATTTTGTATTGACTAATTATTATCCTCCTCTGTGGTTGAGTATTCCGGGTGAAGCTCGCTTCCACCTTCGGCTTGATCATCACTTACTATCAGGTGAGATTCCGGTCAAGAGCTAAAAAAGCGGTGCGGAGCGGTGGTTAAAAAAAATAAAAAAATATTATCTATTCACAACTCTGTTTTAGTTTTCATCATATTTTTTTTACAGGACACAAGGCCGCGACTGAAAAGCCAGCAAACATTAAGATCAAATGGAAGTATCTACAAGTACCTCCCGATATCAATGTTAACTCCCGTGATAAATGTATGTTGAGAGCCTGCAAATCTTTATGTATGTATTTAATTAACATAACATAACATCACGCCTGAATTCCCCAAAGGGTTAGGGAGAGGTGTACCTATAGTACACCCACATTTCGCCAGTTATGTTTAAGTCCCATGTAATAGGAGGCGAGCCTATTGCCATCACCCGGGCACAAATCCAGACTCCGGGCTGCTACTGAGTAATTCCAGATGGAAAAACCCAATAACACTTTGCTCGACCTGGGAATCGAACCCTCACTATCAGCTGTAGCGCTTGCGACCACTAGACCAATGAGACAGTCAAAATTATGAAAATTACAAAAGGTTGAAATTATGGCTGAGATAAATAAACGTTACTTATCACATGTTAGGTATGGTAAGCAGTATCCCTGTCAGTATCATGAAACTTTCAAACTTAAAGATAAACCAAGGGACGAGAACATTTTATCTTATCCAAAACGCATGCAAAGGTGTATTAAATAAATGAAAACCTAAATAAACGGTAACAGAAACGCGAAAAAAATCTTCTGTTCCCTTGAGCAGCAATTTTGGCTAATTCGGGGTCGCTCTCATAGTAAAAGTTGTTCACTGTAATATGAGTACCTACCTACAATCACTCTTTTCAACTTTTCAGTTATTTTCATTACTCGTACCTATAACCCCCAGCCCTATGACAATGGAGGGAAAAAAAACCTGCCCATTAACCAACATACTAATTTGTATTGTATTCGTAACGTTTCAGATTCCTTGATACTATCGTTGTCAGGCTGTGGTAGTGGTACTGTCAGCACACCATCGCGGGACAGTGAGGACACCATCAGCTCAGGATCCGTGCCTGGGAGCAGCTTGGACTGTTTGTTGTGATCACGGCACAAAAAAAACACCCATTAACCAATAAAATTTGTATTATTACGTTTCAGAATCCACGATACTACTACTGGTGTCAGGCTGCGGTAGAGGCGCCTGTACTGTCAGCACACCATCGCGGGAGAGCGAGGACACCACCAGCTCAGGGTTAGTGCCTGGGGGCAGATTGAATTGTCGGGTGTACTCGCGGTACACTGTCGTGTCTTTTGTTTTTTCTTCGTGGTTTGCAGTTATGATTAGCACGTCGTTTAAAATCTTCACTTTTATCTGGAAGTAGAATTGTTTCTCTTTGAAGCGTTCCTTGTTTTTAAGAGTTCCATCGAAATAGTGGGGAAGTACTTTCAGAATTTCTGAACGCTTGCAGCGTTGCTGTCTGCCGGCTTATAGGGTGCCTTGAAAGTAATAGGTTTGCAACACGTAATTAATAAATGAACAAGAATATGAACATTGTTGGTAAGGTCGGCAATATATCGGTAATACCAAGTGTTAAATTGTTAGTAATGGGTAACACTGGTAACTGGTAAAACTGTTTGCTTAAAATACTTATACTAAGCCTTTGTAGCCACATTATTCATGCGGGATTATATGATAAAAACATGAATATTCCATCAATTTTGAAGTAGGCTTAAGAAACCTATGTTCTATAGTATTGTGAAGATATAACATTGTTTCCAACCTCATTTGGATCAAACTGGCTGACGTCAAACTGTAGCTTCATGGACTTGTCCTCCCCTTCGCCAATCACCAGTGGGGACTTTTGGAGGACTTCCCAGTTGGTGGGCACTAGGCCAGTCTGAACGGTGGAGGACCCACCGTAGCATTGCGTGAGGTCCAAACTGAAAGGAATAGAGACGATTTTATGTCGGAAAGAGTTGCGGAGAACGGAAAGCTTCCCTACCCATGTGTCTGATCACTCTTGGTTTGAAGGTTGGACTGACAAGCTACTGAAGATCAAGAGAATCCCCTGGAGTGGATATAGACAGCATAGGACTGGTTGTTGTGCCGAATCTTAGATGAGGACTTCCAAAATCAAATTCAAAGCATTTATTTTAATTAAACCATTAACAGGCACTTTTGAATTGTCAAGACGTCAGTTTGTTAGACCCATTTCAAGACCCATTTCAAAACGTGAGCTATCCATATAGATGGACAAGAGCGGGCAAGAAACTCCATGGATACTCTTATTAGGGCGGATTCGACCGAACACGAATAAATTTTATCCGCGGAATAAGATTTACTCTGACAGTTTTCATATGGAGAAACGTCAAAAATTCAAAATTAACTCGGAAGAGAAGGCTTGTTCCGCGGATAATTTTTTTTCCTGTTTAGTCGAATCCAGCCTAAATCAAGATATTACAAATTCCTGATTAATCGCTTTCAAACTGTTCATATATTACCTGAATTTATTCATTTGCTGATCTATTCGCTTCATCTCTTGATTGAATCGTTCTTTCATGAAGGCATACGTATTGTCGAAGATCGACAGGTCTGTTAACTGCACGGGAATATTCTGTTTCATTTGTGCTAAAGCCTTTTGGTTAGATGGCGGTTGCGAATGTTTTGAAGACATTTTGAATGTTATTTTAGCAGAAATTTTGTTTGGGTGAAATGATTTGGAATTTTGTGGGGTTTTTTACATATTTTTATTTTGATAGACGTTTCCTATCAGTTTTTTAATCGTCTAGTGTGTCTTTTGTCTATGGTCTTCTGCTTATTTTCCTATTTAGATATAAAAAAAGTTTAGTACAGTAGGCAACTCTTTGTCCGTTTTTATTAAAATAAATAAAATAATACCATTCTTCTACCATTTTCTTGACTATAAATTTCAACAAGATGAAAAATATAATGCGAAAATAAAATTGCAATAATAAAAAGTCAATTAACCTTTCACCATCTCTAAATGTCAGTGTTGCCAGATAAGTTAACGTTCCCCGTGAGATGTGGTATTTAGGCGCCCTTAGGGGGCGGCCAGACAGATTGACAATCACCCCGCTGCTGCCATGGTGACGGCAGTCTAAACACGGCCCTATTAATCTCATTGCGAGGGCGCGGCGGTGCCGAATTCGTAGGGTAACCAGAGCTTTATGAGATTAGATTTTACGTAATAGGGCGTAACTATAATAACATTATTATTGACTTATTAATGTTGTGATGATAAATTTATATATATAACTTCGTTGTAATGAAACTAGAGAGTGCATTTGTTGTTTCTATTAGTTTGAAACTTATTCTGCAAAAATGTTTAATTGAGTTAAGACTATGCACCTCCACGTATTTTTTTTTACTAATGATAGTTACATCAATTTATTAATAAATAGCAATATCGAAATCCATATCACAACAATATAAATAAAACCAAAAACATCTGCTATTATCATCGAACAATCAAATCATAATCATTCCCTAATAATAAAAAATACAACAATAATTATTCCACCAAATGGCAACCCTAAGTGGCGAGGGCGCGAACCGCCGCCAAATTGGCGGGAAAGCTCCCCGTTTGACAGATCATTTTTTATTCCGTTCGTAAATTCGGTACTATTGTTCCACTGATTACCAGGTGGTCAGGAAGTGAATTTTATGCTTGCATTCATTATTTATTGATATAACTATTGGTTCTATCGATATATTTATTTTATTCCATGTGATAATTATTTGTTTGCAAAATGATTATTTTGAATAAAATAACTCTAGACTCATCATTGTTTTGATGTTTTAGGCCTTAACATCACATGGAATAATTGCACGGCTTTTATTTTTCACAGACTCTGCCCCACCACTGAAGTCCATTTGACGCGGCGCTAGTGTCTATATATATGTCTAAATATGTCATTGCATCATATTGCATTAAAAAAACACCATTTTCCGCCGGCCTTCTTTCGTGGCGCGTAGGTACTCACTCTAATTCAACATCATTTAATAATAACTGAATTAAGTACAGTACGCCCTCTCAAAGAGATTTTAATCAACAAAAATACAAGATATTAAAGGGGAAGTCGGGGTAGCGTTTTTAATTCCCGTAAAACGTCACGTCATATCTCGGGGGAGAGTGGGCAAACATCGTTATACCGTTGTTACTAGGTGTATGTTTGTGTTAAGTCAATATGTTTGCGTGGGTGCTGGGAAGTTGGGTGGACAGGGGAATTGCGTATAATATGTTTTGTTTGGAACAGTTCGAATGTCATGTTTATGAAAACCTAGACCAAGCAAAGTCTAGGTTTCAGTAAATTAATGCTAACAAACTTTCTTCGTCTTTGATAGTTGTTGAGCCTTTTCAGTTTTACAATGCAAAAACCAAGCTTTAAACAGACGTCTCTTAAAAACAGTTGCAGTTGTTTGTAGTCGATTTGAGACGAGAAAAGATAAAATAATTGATCGAAGAAGAATGATCTTAAAGAGCTTATTTATAATGTATCCTCCTTTTATCTCAAGGTTTTTCCTCTGCAGCAAGATTAAGGATTCCCCATCCATCAGAAGCAAACTCATTACGAAACCTTCGTATTGTCTTTTATTTATTTAGATAAAAAATCAGACGACACCACTAATCTAATTAGTATTTGATAGCCTCCAAATTAAAACGATTACCACCTCATCAGGAAGACTACGTAATTATCATTTCGTCATCACCCAGCGACATTGATGACGTCACAAATGTCATTTAGTGACGTCATGAGTTCGTTTGAAAATTGAAGGCGTGGTTATGACGTAGAATAGAAGGTACAGTTGTAATAACGTGTGATTCATTTAGCTATCAGTCATTGGACAAAGGTCTGTAAGTCTTTGTATTGTTTTGCGTGTTCTTTCATTGTCTTTTATTGAGGCTGAAATGTTATAATACATTTGATGGTACAAGTGACTAATTTATATCAGAGTATCTACTTAAACCTACGTTGATTTTGTCGACTGTAAAAAAAAAATAAAAAAATTGAAAGACATAAGTAAATAATAATACAATGATAGGAAGTACCCTTTAAGCAAAAAATTGCTTGTATTGGTAATTCCGTTCTTCGAGTGACGAATTTAACAATAACTTCAATCAAATTCAAAATCGATACCAAAATTAAATCAAAATTACAATACAAAGTAAAACAGCTAAAACATTTCCAATCTCACCTTTCTTTGGTTAGTCTTCAGCAAACTGCAGCGAAATAGGAATTTTATAGCTTAGTTGAAATTAGCTAGGTACCTATCGTTAGTAGGTAAATCAACAAAGCGGATTTTTTCATTCGCAATCGTCAATTAAAAAAAACAATTAGTTAATCTTATTTCGCGTTCTAAGCGAAGCGAGCTTCAAAAGCTGTATCAAATCAACAAAATTGAGTAATTAATGACTTCATCTACTTTTTCTGTTTAATTTCCTGAGCACTGGGAAGTTTATCCCACCGCTGGGCGCGGGATGTGATACGATCTCACGCCGCTCGCGTGTTCAGTTGCAGTTTGCGCACTTATACAACCATTACTATGTGTTTGGTTTGATAGGGCGAGAAATTATCGAGTCTTATAAATGTGAACGAGTCAGGAATGGTTTTGGCTACAGTAATGACTGCTTTCCTACGGGATAAGGCTGAAAGTGATCTACTGCTTGAGGGTAAGCTGAACGGTGATGATGATGATCTGTCTTCCTAACTACGGTCATCAAAAGACGTAGAAATTAGAAATCCTATAATGTATTAACTCAGGCGCGTAGGTGTCTTGCTTCAACATAATTAAAGGCTGTGGCGGCATCTACATCGCCGCATGCGAACTATGCATAACACTGACGTCACGCAAAATCCTGCATCGCGCAAGCAAAGTTTACCACGTGACTCGCATATGTACAACGTCCCGAGATCAATCATCAGGCAGCAGTCCACCAGACACAACACCCGTCTGGTCGGAGGAACCTCACTGTTCTATGGAAGATGAGTGAACTTTACACCCTGTTCCTCATACCTCTATAGGGCTAATTTTGCTTACGTTTGCTTAAACGTCAAGTAGATACCTACCTATCCGTGGATTTATAAAACTGTATCTGACCATATTATTGGTTAGCGAAAGTCTTCTCATCAACATCCTCCAGCTCTTATCCAGCCGTTTTTGCAGACGGCTCAGCATGTCTGTTTCTTCATCCATCGTCATTTCAGAGTCACTATCATCTTTCACAAAATCTATCCATCGTTTCTTTGGTCTTCTAGTATTTCTAAATGGAATTAGACTTTTCCTTGTATTCAAATTCAAAATATTCTGATGAACCTACTGCTCTTTTGCTTCAAATAGAAAAAAGGTATATGATCAGGAACAATAATTTCCTAAAAAAAAATGTCACGATAAGTATGCCAAACCCACTATGCCCAGAATCGAGAACCCACAGTACTGCCCAGTTCGTCCTGCGCGTGTTTTTGTTGATGCAGACCAATTTACTGATTGTGCTGGCGGCCGCCGTGAGCAAATTGATGGGGATGGGGTCTGTGTATCGTGATACTCAGCTCTAATCAATGGTAATGAAATATTACATCGAAGAGGGACCTTGTGGATGGTATTGGCATAATTTCGATGTAGGTAAAATAGGAGATTGCCCTAATTTTTTTCGTATTTTAGCGACGGTAATCGGAATGAACTGTTTGTCTTTCGAGACAGGATTGAATCATAACGAAGTTGAACTTTCTTGTCTAAGATAATGTTTAAAAAATCACGACGGCAGAATGTGGCGGCTTTTAGACGCCTGTTAATTAGGATTATCATAACATTCTCAGAAGACTTTGATGCTTGTTATTTCAACAGTTTTTCCATATTTGGCCAACCCTTACTTACTAACTCATACACGCGCTAGATGATTCACATTTTACCCATCTCACCATGAAAACGCATTTACACCGACTTAAATGAATTATCACCCATTATTAATCCGTAGCGAATGCAGATAAAACATCAGATACATTCCCCTCATAAAGGTGAGATCTCCCTAGTCGCGTGCGTGTGCGCAGATGAACGTAATCGCATCGATCATTGATCCAGAGGGCGGTTGATTAACTGCTAAATGGGATGGTAAAAAGTAAAGTAATGCTGTTGGTTAATGGAATAGAAAAAATGGGATTATTAGTAGCTTGAACTCAATTTTTTTTCGGTAAATTTTTTAAAGTGGTTTTATGCAGATATTTAAAAGTGCCGTAGTCTTGTTGGTAGGAGAACCCAGGTTTTTGACCAAGCATAATTAATATGCAGGGTGATAAGTTCATAGCTGAGTAGGTAGGTGGGTACGCCGAAAATATGTTATAAAAGTTTGAGATAGGAGATCAGCTGTGGTCAGGAGGTCCACTTTCAAATTTCTAAAATGGGCAAGAAATTAAAGTGATCTTTCGATTTTGGTATGATTGTGTGCGGCCTAACCCATAATGACTTAAATAGGCAAATCTGATGAAGAAATTGGAACTTTCCCTAAATCTTATGAGTTTTTAAACTCAATTTGGGCAATTTTTAAAAGGATATAGGGCAAATAAAATTTATTCTGAGCAATAGTGTAACCCTTGTATTTAGCTTTAATAGCTGTATCCGAGTATTTATATAAAGCACTATTTTATTTAGTCTATTTTCTCGGTCTCCTTATCCAATACTGGGTATTTCCATGCCAGATTTGGGATAAACACCAACGCCGACAATTTAATAAGATTAACGACGCATCATGTAGTGGAAAAAACGGTCACCAAAATACGTTGTCTTTCTCACTCCCGAAATTTCTCTAATCGATTCCAAGCAAATATTTTTTTTTCCAATATACCATAACCTTATAATATTTCCCTATTACATGCACGTCACACATGGAGGCGCCACCGGCGTCGCAGGCACAATCACGACGTTATTGTTGTAGAGGAGATCGTGAATAATCGTGATGCAGCCGCGTGATGCACCCGGCACGAGCCATCCGCGTGCTGTCTCACTCTAGCATGACATGTACCTACTAGGGTATATGGGGAAGGGGCCTATAGGTAGGTCGAACTTGTTGTAATGTCAGTCAGCCTTGTAAAAAAATGGACCGTTAATTGACGATCGAAAAGAAAATTGCGAAAATCAGTTTCAGTAGGTAGCTGCTTTAACAAACGGTGAAAAGTGTCAGTGTTCCAATCATCTTGATTGCCGATTGCAGTCAATGGACGATAATGCTACTCCTTGTTATGTGTACAGCATGGTTGAAGGCGTTTTTGTAACCGAGAACATTGCAGGGAAACATTATGCACAAACTAAACTATAGAAAACCATAGATCTATAGATATCTGCAAGATCCATCCAAGACCATATTTTAATTTACAAGAGTGTCCGTGGAGTTTCTTGCCCGTTCTTCTCCATTGGTACCTACTACGCTTTGGAATGAGCAATTACCTTCATCTTTCCGATTGACCGAACCCTTCGACAATTCAAAAGTGCCTGTAATTGGTTTATTTGAAATAAATTCTTTGAGTTTAGGATTAATTTCGGCAATCGGTCTTAGACATCTCCCTGATATTCCCTGATCTTCTTCTTGTATGTTTGCCGAAGGAGATATTACCCTTAGCTGTACTGAAAAATAGCCAATTGAGGCTGGTGGCGGGGTTTATTTCTGAATTATCGTCTCTTGTGGAACGCCTCCACATTTAATGTCTCTGGAGATATTTCTCATGATGCTTTCCCTGTGTCCATTATAATGATGTGACACGTCCACTACAACGCGGGTGGGACACGATCATATCGTCATGATGCACTTCGTGATCCATCGGGCACGCGCCATCCTCGTGCCATCTCGTTCTAGCACGAGCATGTGACCCACTCCGGAATATTAATAGTATTGATAGCTTATGAATAGTGCAGATAGGAGTCTATGTTAATTTTGTATTTATAGGGTCTAAACGATCTGATAATAAGGTTCTGTTTTCCAATATCATCATATGTTTAACAGCTTCCTGCAGCTTATTGCAGGGAGAATGGATGTGGATTGCACCTTTATGGAGCATTGGACAAAACTACATGACTGTACAAGTAAGTAGTGCGGTCCTGATCCAATGTTTCTATCGTTGTGTGTCTATTTTTAATACTTAAAAAAGCATGTTTGGATGATTATAATGCTAACGATTGTTATCTACCTGAAACAAATTAATTGAATTGAATGGAATAAACATTTTCCCATCGCGGTCTATGACGCTTCCACCTTAAGTAGAATACTTGGTCAAATCAATTAGCTAAGTGAGATCAAGTCTCTGTGACCGAAAAAATGTTAGCAACACAGCATTAACATTTTCACCAGATCTAAAATTCATGTGTGTTTTTTACATCTTTATCAAAAAAATCTACTCCACACACGCAACGTTACGAAATACATAATGACGTAAAATAATAAGAGTATGTCTCTCGACCTCTAAACAGTGCGCTGAGCAATACATCATAACTTAATGAACGCCTCTAATTAACATGTAGCGGTGCAATGTGGATGTTGGACATTTAGACATAATTGCGTTTGGCTACACTTGTGTAAATATTTTCTGCGTGAATTTATCCACGGATAGTCTTTACGAGAAAAGTTTCCTGAAAAAGAGGCTCATGTTTCAAAATATCCTATTTTCATTGTGGTAGATTAATTGGATAATTAGGTTCGTTATACTGTTTGTATTATTACATCAGACTCTAAGAAAGTGGAACGAACTTGTGTTAAATATAATCCTATGTTTGTACAAACCTATTTACAGAAAATAAAAAATCATTTCATTTTAATCAGCAGTATTTTTGTTTAGAATAATATATAAAATAACTTATATAATAAGTTAAAATAATTGTCACGTAAAAAAATAGTTAGATACAATTTTCTTATCCTGGTTCTTTTAATTAAAGGATAAAAAAATTACGGGAACCACTTGCTAGGACCTTCTCAAACTAGTAGGCAGAATCGAAATTCAAAGAAGAAAAGGAAAGAAAAAACAAAAATTTGGGCCACGCACGGGAAATATAAATTAGGTATAAATGAAATTGACAAAATAAGAGCTGAAATCACCTGAGAATCCTTCTTATCAAATGCCATATTTCGACCCATAAAAAGAAAACTACAATATAACATTTTGGCTGTAGAAAAATTTATACAACCTTGTTTTTTTTTGCAGGCTATTGGTAATAATTGACACTATTATTCTCATGTTTGCAACTTATTGGCGAATAAGGTGCAAATAAGAGAATGATGAAAAAAAAATGCTTTTTTATATCTAGTAATTTCTCTAAACCAACAAAAGGGGCTGTCTACCCACAACAGCATGTAACATGTCCTCGGCAACTCCTCTCCATTTCACGCGCGACCCACTTGCCTAAGATTTAGATTCTAATTCTTATTTACTTAACTCTTTATGTATTACACAATGTACCCTTAAATTAGCTCGTGACGCCATTTTCATATGAAATAGTTACAATATTTTTACGCGTAGTTGAATTTATTGGTTTTTAACTTTTACGCCTATTTAAACAATTTTGTAATCCACATTATTATAACTATAGGACCTGTGATTTTACTAACTTATTCACAAAACTACGTTTAAAGCTCGTAAAAAAAGTACGTTAGTGTTTCTTAAATTCCATAACGAAAAACAGGTAGGTAATCGTACACACCTACTCTAATTTTTATACTACAATCTACATTCTCATTTATTATCCTAATTACGATTTCAGACACTAATCTCATCGTCAATTAAATACATGCCTCGTTGATCTAGTGGTCGCAAACGCTACTGCTGAGCCTGCTGGTCCTGGGCTCGATACTCGGGTTGGGCAAAGCGTTATTGGGTAGCAGCCCGGAATTTAGATTTGTGCCCGGTTGATGTCTATAGACTCGCCCCCTATTACATGGGACGTAACAGAACTGGCGAAATGTTGACGTACTATAGGTATACCTCTGCCTAACCCTTCGGGGAATACAGGCGTGATGTTATATTATGTTAGTTAAATACATAATAAAGCTTTGCAGGCTCTCAAAATACATTTATCACAGGAGTTAACATTGATATCGGGAGGATGAAAACGCGTAGCAGCATCCAGTTTCGTAGCAAACGGCTACGAAATTCGTAGCACTCTATTATATTTCTAATTCGGGAAAGAAATATCGAGGAATTTTCTTTACAAAATTATATTTTTCATAGTCGTTCTGTAGTTTTTTAGCGTAACCTTCGTTATTCAATACAGGACTACAGGGATGGAGATTAAATTAAACCTCTCGTGAGGTAAACGCGGTATTCCTTTAAATAGCCATATATAAAGAAACCTTTTTGCAACTTTGGAACCGCCCCGACCCTTGCTCGAGCCAGCCCACGCCGGTCGTCCGCACCGCACGTCCCTAAATAATCCTGACATGATTCAGTCTGTCTTTAAGGGCTCCCACAGACAGGCACGTACGACGCGACTGTACGACGCGATTCTGGTAGAACAATTCCATGAACTTTTCATAGAAATTGTTCTACTAGAGTCCCGTCGCCCTGTCACGTCCCGCCTGTCTACGGGAGCCTTTACCCTGCTTCCACCACCGCCAGCTCTAACCTAGGCCTGCGGGTATCCCACAGCTTGCCTTTTCCTGATAGTCTTTTAGTCAAAAAGTTTATTGCACTGACTGGAAACCTTAATTTATTCTTCCACCAACGGAATTTCGGATAAGCAACCTTCACCCTTCTAAAGACAGCTGTGAGGTTCTATGCAAAAACACATCTTAGAAGTAGAACCTCACATCCAATGCTCTCAGAACTTAAAGAAAGAACAATAATTAAAAAATACAGTTTGCGCTGTCAAAATCCGTATCACCTTGACATTTCATTTAGTAACAATGCTGTGCTTTACACATTTACATGTTGTGTTTGTGTTGTTGTTGTTTGTTGTTGTTGTTTTTTGTTGTAGTTGTGTTGGTGTTGTTGTTGTTTGTGTTGTGAACATATAGCCTTAGTGTGTAAATGTTTTTGTGTGGGTGTGCAAAAAAGTAAATACCTCGTTATATATTACGAATTCGTATATAATATAACCTAAAATCACGCCTTGTTAGCCCGAAGGGTTAGGAAGAGGCGTGCCAATAATAAACTGGTATATTTCTCCAGTTATGTTTGAGTCCCATGTAATAGGGGACGAGCCTATTGTCATTAACCGGGCACAAATCCAGACTCCGGGCTGCTACTGAGAAATTCCAGATAGAAAAACCCAAGAACAATCTGGTGTTCCCAGCGCCTTCTTAAGATTTATAATGATTCATCTTGCAATTGTACAAAACAAATAAGGAAAGAATCGTGAGTAAACTAGACACGTCTAAGACCAATAATATTTATTTATGTTCAATTGTCCACAAACATATCATATTTTAAATCATTTTACAACCAGTGTTGATGAATAAAATCATCGTAGTTATAATAAATTAAAAATTCCATTCACATACCAGTTTCTATTACGACTAATAGAGACTAGATGCTATACACCGAGCATTGACTTCTATTATAATTATTAAACAATAATAACTTAAACACCCAACATATAAAAGAACTTCTCAAAACCAACTCCAACACTTACACATCCAAAAATAAGATTGAAATTCGTTTGACAATAAGTTTAATATCGGCACAATAAGTTTGATTGTTTCCGATAAAAAAGAGTTTGAAAACAAAGGCGGTACGAACCTTTTTGGTGGCGATGGCTGAGATAAGGTGGTTGGTGACAAATATGTCTCTCTGAGATTTATAGAGCATCTCGTTATGATTGCAAGTGGGTATTTATAGTGCGGGAGCTGGGTTACAAAATGTTCAGAAACATTCGTTTGTGAAGTGAAACTTCACAACGAATTACCACTTCTTCTACGAATCGATAATTGGACGAGAATATTGAGAGTGAAATTTCGAGGACAAGTAACATGAGAGCGAAGAAAGATATTTCTCTGTCTCTCAGAACAAATCCCTCTGTTGTTAATTTTTTAAGAAGAAAAAAAGAAAATGTCTATTCGCCCGTTTCGGGCAAGTAAATTCGGGCGAATTATCATGACTTCCAATACCCCAGAATGACTTTATGAGTCGGAATCAAAGATAATATGTCCTAATATCGTCTTGCAAATTAATGATTATGGGCACCCAAAAGACTGCTAATTGATCCCTGGGATTGACTGGACACTAACCGCTACTAAAATGACTCATAAAAACCTAAAATATGATCTCAAAAGCAAAGCCAGACTCCCGGTCAACTGCTTAGTATGCCGCATTCATACGGAGCTCAGCTACTGTTTCCACGAAGGCGCACCGAATAGTACCGAGCATTGCCGAGATGCAATGACATTTGCATGACATTAACATGTCTAACACATCATCGAGATATGTAGCAAACGTGAGCTTAACCCCTGGTTGGCACGGGCAATTTTGTATGGCGGCCTTTATTTATCGTGCATAGGATTTTCAACGCACAGACTCAGTGCTGAGAGTCGAAAATTCAAGAGTCTATATTTTGACGCGCTGGGATGCGCTCTGTTGAATTCTCAATGCTCGGCTCAATACCTAGAGTTGAAAAAACAGTGCGCTATGAAAAATCTTCGCGTTTAAAAATCGCCCGAATATGGGCTTATTTGTGAAATATTTAGGTGAATCGTGCGTTTTTTTCGTTTTTGTTATTCATTGAAGGTTTTGAGAAGAAACGACGCCGACTGTGATGAATTCTCTTGGGGGCGATAAAAATTAGAGTTTATTGGTATTGAGTTCAAGAACGACTGCGTCGGTCAAAACGTATGAAGGACGCAACGTATTTTATTTTGACTTTTTTAATGTTCAGCTGGATGGTCCATCTGGATGGCTTGATGGTCCAGCTGGATGGCTGGATGGTCCAGCTGTGGAGCAGTGAAAGACCAGCTAGTATCCTCATTTGTTTTTTTTTATATATGCCTTTATGCCTAATTATCATCTTAATACCAGCAGTCAAGACAAAAATTAGTCCTCAGTGCTTCTGAGGTAGTCTTATCTATCAAAAGCGTTGTTTTCTTCTTTACAACTGTTTTACATAAAGAAGAAAACAACGCTTTTGAAAAAAGTGCTTATAAATGCATCCTTAATGCTGCTACTGAGAGATTCCTAAGGGAAAAACCCAATAACACTCACCCCGACCTGGGAATCGAACCCAGGAGCTCATGCTCAGCAGTAACGGTTTAACACCTGATGTGGCTCATTATTTATGGGCCATGTTTTGTGTATAAATTTTGTTGAAGATCGTAATTAAATAAATAAAAACGAGTAACAGCGACAATAAACGATCAGAATAGACATTGGCATAATCACTGGGGCTTCGAAAGAATGCTCTGCTACGTAGTTAGTGAGCATTCTCCTGTCACTTATCTCTACTAACTTTGACACTTAACTCTAAAACATCTTACAACGACAGTTTTTGTGGTCCTGCGATACTGGTCAACGCGTGGAGAGCATTTATCTAAAGGTGTGGACGAACGTTTTAGTCATTATCGCGCAGACGCAGCCGGGAATGTCGCTATTATCGCGCGCACGCGCCGCTTGCGTAGACCGTAGCAGTGTATAGTAGAGACAAGAGGGAATCTTTGATTAGTCAATTGATGAATCACTGGGGATATAGGGCTGGTAATGGGAACACCAGAGGAGCAATTCCCGTATTTTCAAGAACGTTCGCATTAGCATCTCATTCGCAATCTGTCAAAAATACAACCAATTTACCACAATTGTCAGCAAGTTTGACGGATTGCGACTTGAATGTGAACGTTTTTTAAGTGGCCTTCTGATTAAATATGATGTCATTTTCATTATTGCTGATGTATGTAAAGATAGTTGATGGAGGAGATTCAGGCTTGGTGCAAATATCTAAGCGACCGCGTAACCTGCTAAACTTCTGCGTGCCCGTAATAAAGCAAGCCCGTAAAAAATACAAGCTTGAGCAATAATCGAGAAATAGTTTGATAATATTACTGACAAACCGGTGAAATCGCCCTATTATTGTTAGACACCAATATTTTGTAACTATATTTTGATTTAAAAGAGTGTCCATGGCATTTCTTGCCGGTTCTTCTTCATAGGAACCTACTACGCTTTGGAATGGACACCCTTCGACAATTCAAAAGTACCTGTGATTGGTTTAATTGAAATAAATGCTGTTTGAGTTTGCCACTGCCTCAGAAAGTTTCTAACTCAATATGACAGGTCTATCCGTTTCGCCGTCTATGGTCAGGGATGTTGGATTCATCTCTCGAGTATTTGTCGCTCAGACAGACGCTATCTCGTCGTAAACTGCTCGTAAACCGGCGGCCACCTGACTGTAGATAGTGTCGTCTTAAATTTTAGTACAATCACTAAGTATTGGGATGTTGGGACAAAAGGTTCGGAAGTGCATGCCACTTTGCCACTAGTGCAGGAAAAAAACTTCTAACTAACTTCGGTTATAAAAAGTGATGCTACTAGAAAACGCATAGCTACCATTTATGCCTATGTTTAACTAAAGGCGGATTCGACCAAACAGGAATAAATTTTATCCGCAGGATAAGATTTACTCTGACAGTTTTCGTATGGATAAACTGTCAAAAATTCAAAATTTATTCGGAAGAGAAGGCTTATTCCGCGGATTTAATAAAACTTATTCCTGTTTGGTCGAATCTACCCTAAGACCTTTTGTTTTACATCATGCCTGTTAGTTATCACCGAAGGTTTACCTTAGTACACCCACATTTCGCCAGTTTTACGCCCTCCAAAATGGTTGAGCTGGATGGTGCTGATCCACGCGTCATGTTCATCCCTTATCTGCCAGGGCTTATTTTAATCAAATTTTTTTTTTTTTTTTACATCGTTCTCACTTAAGAAGCAATTAGAATAATGTACCCAGTATTTCGTAATATCTTAATTTAAAAGAGTGTCCTTGGAGTTTCTTGCCCGTTCTTCGTTTTGAGATCCCATAAAGATTTTTCACCACACTTGCGACGCAAAAGATAAATAAAGTTTCATAAACTAAAAGCATGAAAACAGAATATTTTTATATGTTATTAGGTTGTAGAACACGAAAGATTGTGATTACGAGCAAGTGTGTATGAAAACAAGTTACCATTCCAATCAAAACAATACACATTTGTATGGGTGCCAGTGCCTTTGTGCTAAAGTCATTCCACCTTCCATTTCCATAAAAAAATAAAAATAAACAGGCGCAGAAAATAGAACCTGACGTAAGTTCTGTTTCTAGGTTAAAAATAATACCCAATGCACATGAAATATAACAATAATCTATTCAGTTTTATATATATAAGGAACTAAGCGAGGCTGTCTCCAATAAACGTTAGGAATCTAGTTCAAGCTAAGTTAGAGCTGTTTAGGATTTTATGGGAGACGATATCTTTGACTTTTCAAGGAAGTTCCGAGGTATAGTGCCTGTACACACGATTGTGATTGATCCAGTTTTACGCAATTAGGGTGCTGGTTGGTCAAGTTAAACTTGCTCAAAGATGTTTTTTTTTTTTTTTTTTACTACGTATTTGCTGATAAGTAATTTAAATAAAACTTAAACTGGTAAGTTTCTAGTCTACCAGTGGGCGTCTTATATGATTATATCTCGCATTTTAGGTGTCAAAAGGTGTTCAAAGAAAGGTCTGGACATTTTGGCAGTCTCCTTATTGTTAGTCCAAAATCCGTAGAAAGCCATGTCATTATGGTGGCCATTGTCCCATAAACAATTGAGTTGACTGAATTATTACAATTACTCAGTGCAGGTCAACTACCTTTACTGAATAATCACCAGAGATCAATGCACCTTAGATGGTTGTTTAGTTTAAAAGTAGGTCCAGGTGTCTATTGAATTCTCTGTTTCTTTTTCCATCATCCATTGTTTTATAAATTCGAAAAAAAAAACTGCCCACCAACGTTAAAAACGCAATGAATGTTGTTGAACTGCCAAAATTGAACAGATTAGTCTTAATCGTTGACAACAATGTGTTACGCAATTAGATACCTGATTAGGCTGAGTTGGTACTGGTAGCACAGAAAACCAGTAAAGCAATTTCAGCATAAGAAGATAGTTTGGTTATGATTCATAGAAACCAGGGAAACGATAAGTTGACTGAAGTCGATGGATGCTCTCAAAATCTTCTTTTGATTGATAAGAACCGGGGAATGGGGTGCTTCTTACGAGTTCGACGCATCCCAGCATTCTTATTGAGAGCTAATCAATTATACGTTTTTTTAAAGAACTGGAGAAACCATCCTATATGAAGTCTGATCCACAAGCCAATAGTAATGAGTTATATGTCTTTGGAAAGCTCTCTAAATGGTTAATCTCGGAAGTGAAAAAATACTACTACTGGCTAATAGGTAATACCACCGTCCACCACCAAACGTAATGAGCCCTAAATCACTCCAGAGTAAATAAAATCAAACCAGAGTAAGTACAATGAGTAAGGTAGACCAGACGCGTTTTGTTCAAACCTTGAGTCTAAAGCATTTAGCGCATTAGTACATTTTTGTTTCGGGACTTTCAACTTATGCACAAAGCTATTCATCTCTCACAGAGTTCTCATAGCCACAGAGTACAGTAAACAGTAGGTATAGCTAACAATCTTGTTAACAATAGAATGATAGTGCCTGTTGTCCGCGCCTCTGTGACATACTGAGCTTACTTACGTAAAAGCGTAGTTTACTGTACGATCGTGTTGTTTTCCAATTGTGTCGACACAGAGAATTTTCTTTATAATTCAGCTTCTTTTTTCAGATTGAGCGAAACTTTTTGGTTATCTGGGTCGATTTCCTTCGGTGAAGGAAGTAAGACGGTTTGATTTTTAGTAAATATTTTTCGAGGCTACTTCTAAATACAGGCACTAAAATATCAAGCTAAAAAAGGTAATTTAATTTTTACTATTTTAATGCCTTGTTAGCATATATGAAAATATAACCCAGTTACGCCTACTAATTTCTGATACCATAAATAACTTTTTGAATCATACAATAGATATTTACAAGCTCGAACATTTGATCCTCCCTAAAACTATGCATGACACATAAGTAATATTACAGTCTTACGCAAATCAGTTTACCGTTAGCTCGTCAACGTTCCCTTTGGCGTCGAGTTGCGGTCAACGATGCGTTTGTTTGCTAATTTATTGTATTACATATGTAGGTATGTCGTATCGTCACGTACTTATTTAATAGACTGATGAATAATACTGCCTAATTTTAACTTGCTTTTATTAGTTTTTCATTACGAGAAGGAAAGTTACTGTAGGTTTAATACCTACAGGACCTACACATATACCTTCCCACTTAGGGTTTGTTTTTTTTTTGTTGGTAAAATTGTAATTCTTTTTAGCAAAGGTACAGATGTGAGTGAAATCGCCGGGAGAGGACGCCGTTGGTGGATATATAGTGACCTTATTGGTGATGTAATTGTTCAGAAAGGTCAGGTCCGTAGTACTCGCAACCGGCGTGCGTGTATGGCCAGATGTATGAACGTTAACGAGGCAAACAGCGAGGAGTATATTATGTAAGAAAAAACAAAATGGACTTTAATCTACAGAATTTCATGTGAAAAAATCGACATTGTAAGACGAACAAGATGAAAGTGTGTCGACATCATTGGAAAACCACCCCACTCAGTGATATCTGCGTGACGTGTAATCCAACAGAACAGCTCAGATAATAGAATTAGTAGTGACTGGTGGCCGAGACTTATCCCACGCATGTCCCACTCCCAGCCAATTGTACCAACTGCGGCTGCTCAAGTAGATGCAGGATAATGTGGGGTTTTGAGAAACAAATGACTTTCGTCATTTTGTTGTTCAGTGTTGGTGAAACTCAAGAAACGCCGCCGAGGCAAAAATAATTGTGATCTTCTTTTGTTTTGGGTGGCATAAAAATAGGCGTGATCGTGTCTTGTTTCAGTGACGTTAGGCGTGATACAGAAACGGCGTGGCGAAGGCGTGGCGCGGGCATGATGCCGCTTCAAAAGGCTAGCTAGGCTAGGCTAGGCTAGCTTTACAAAATAGACAGAGTAGGTAAACTAGATCTCCTAATAAATGTCCTCGAAGAAGAGCCTTGCCATATACGTAGATATATATAAATGGTAACAAGATGTCTCCTGTTATCTGCATGCACCAGAAATGGTTGGCAAGGAAAAGATGCTGATGGTCATCCTGCTCGGTCAAGCTCTCATCACCCCATTAAGCGTACATGTGCAGAACTAAGCGGCATAGCATTCTTTGTCATAAAACCCACTCTAGATTAAGCATCAGATCAAAAACTGACTATCTTGCTCAATCAAATAACATAAAAAAACACACAATTAACAAAAACACACTACATATTTCCACAATACACAAAACCATCAATTTACCTGTAGTGGAAAACTCAACGAAAAAACATAATCCAATATGTCTGCCATTTCCGAATATCCGAAAAATGATACGGTGTCCACAATTCAGGGAAGTGGAAGCCGCATTTATCCAGTTTTCGAGCCGGGCATAAAAAGAGCGGGCGCGTTGCTCCCCTTCCCTCCCTGGCGCCCAGTCCCCCTCCCCCCCTGACGCCGGGGGAGTGCGCTGAATCGATATGCAAGTAAAATGTACACCTGTAGTGACCATGGATTTGGGATTTTCAGGGAATGTTTATGTGACTTTTGTTTTTGTTACGAGCTGGTTTGCATCATGCATAAATGGGTATACTTCATGACGAGTTTCCGTTGGTAAAATAACTTCTTTATTACATCCATCGGATTCTGGGCCCGTTATTGGCCGTACTGACCAAATATTGCATAGGTCTAGCCACAAAACAAGCGGTAATAGGGTAGTTCCTGATTTAAAAAGTGCCCATTCCCACGTTGATTTGTTTTTGGTTTTGCTCAAGAAATTAATTCATTTTCATAGCAGTAGTTTCTTAAAGAATTTTTTCGGCCATTACCGCAGGCATTAAATTAGGTACTCATTCAAAAACTAAAATAAAAACATCGAGAATTCGTTTATCTCAACATTTTGACCCTTTCACTACCCCATCTCAATCCTACCCACCTCCAGAGCTCATGGTCACCGCACACACCCTCAGTCAGGTGAGTCACTGTCGCTATCTGTTTGAGCGTGTGGGTGTACGCGTGTGTGTGCGTGCGAGACTGAACGGCGTCTGTCACTGTAGGACGAGCGAGGTGAATTGGCGTACGAAGGTGGTTATTAGAGGTTTTTAATTGGAACTGCTGGTCACTGTTGGTTTTACGACTGGTGTTTTTTTTAATGCAAGTGCATGTTGTGATGTCTTTTTAATGTTTCCTGAAAAGTTGATCAAATGTTTGGACACTATATTTCGATAGTCTTTCGCAGAATAAACTCAGTAGGTACCCGGGAACTTGTCAGACTTTTTGTGAGAATTTTCGTATTAGGAATGACTATTAGATGGCGTGAAATTTTCAATCTACATGGGAAGATTTTCGGCAAACTTTACCTGGTGGTTAGTGGTTACGTTAGCACTCCGTGGCTGAAAACATCAGGCCATGCACATAATTCAGGTACTTGGTAGAACATGCTTAATTCTGTTAGAAAAGCTATGGAATTGAATGGATAAAAAAAAACGTTTTCGGTAAGGTTTTCACAATAACACTAGGTACTGATTCTTTGTTTTTAGTAGTTTGTTTCATAACAATTTTCATGTAAACTTTATACCAATACAACACAACCATACTATCCATCGGCAGTTAGGTGTTGTTTTTAATATTTCACTGCGCGGACCAGAGACACGCGCGTCTCGGGGGAGCATACACAATCATACACCAACATACACAACACATAGACACTAACAAGATAAACTTTGCATACGTATTGTGTAGACACACCTTTATTTAGCCGAGATATCTCATGTATGTTAGGGTGCATTTTAGGGTTAATATCGAAGAGAGACTTTTTATCTTTGAGGGTAAATAGGACGTGTGGGATCAATGTTGTGCGCGCCTGCGCTATTTGGAACCTCTGTATATACCCACCTATATATTTGTGTGGGCAGTGCAACTGGGTGAGACTGTGGAAGGCTCTCGTTTGAATCTTGAGGCCGCCCATTGTGTCACCCTATGTAAAATGTCCAAATTTCTGTCTGTAATTTTTATGGTGTACATAATAAAGAGTATCTATTCTATTCTATTCTACTTCGCCTCCCCCATCTGTTTTTTAGCTCGGTTTACGGCTTGTTTAAGAACACCTTGTTTTCTTATTTATTTATTTAAATGCCTTAAAACTACCATTACAGGTCTTAGCCAGGTCACACAACCAAATTAAAATTAAAGCACCAAATACATCTTAAGATTAAATAAATAGATCAAGCTTTCAGAGAGTTATCTTTTAACCAAACGGTTAGGCCGTTTTGTTAGAAGGTTACTCTCTGAGCCCTGACCACCGTTAGCTTGGAGTCAGTTCTAGATGGCAAGCAAAAAGTTTTCATTTATGGAAATGATTTTTTTTTAACCTGTGCCCGGTAAATGGCAATAGACACCCCCATCCATTGCTAGTAAAACTGGCTGAATACACCTGTACCATACGTTTTGGCCAAAAACATTCTGATGGTATGTATGTACGTAGCATAGAATAGAATAATAATTGAATAGAATAATTAATTATTGTTTAAAAAATTACATTCGAATGCGTTGATTCCTGGAACTCACACTAGGATTCCCTGTGTCCCGAGATCGAGGATCCTTCGTTCTGTTTACATTTATTGCTTTAAGCACATGTAATAGGTATTTAAACGTTACAATACATTTCTTAATTGCATAGAATCTACTCGTAATCTACTAGAAAAGGAACATACCATAAAAACTAATTCACAAACATTCTCCTATAAAATACTAAATCTACTTTTTTATGTCCAAAGAAATCAATCAGAGTGAAATCGTGTCAATCAATATGTAAACATTTCCCTGGCAGCTGGTCTATTACAACGATTTCCACGTAAATCTAGTAAAAACAGCAGACAGTCGCATATCAATGGCGACGTAACTTCATCTCGACACATTCCCATGCAAAACTGAACTGAATCATGTGGTGACATGGAGAAGTAAGCAATGGAGTGCTAGGGTGATCGATGGCTTAATAAGCGACCGAGCGAGACCGAGCGAATCGACGTGAAAGTGCAGGCAGTCCTGAGACCTTAGTGTAAGTTTGCAAGTAAGTAAACGTAACTAGTGCGTTTGAGTTAAGATTTTTATTCTCACCTTTATATTCATAGCATTATGATCTATGAGGTAAATATGCGTCGCTTGGGAATTTCTTTGATCATGCCATTGGTTTTGACATACCTACCGATAGGACAAATATTTGTGACTTAAATTCGTTAAATTAACCCGTTATGTCATATAATTATGGTGGTTATTAAACGATTGCTTTTGCTTTGCGGACGATGCGAGGGTTAAAAATGTTTAGGTACTAAAAAGTTGGTGAATAGAGACCTAAAAAAATCGGTATCGATCGGTTCTATTATTTCTTTTCGATAAACACAGACACGTCGCACTCCATTTACTGAGTTATCCATGCACAAAACTGGGTTTACGCAACTTTTGCATAATCGACGCTTCTGCGCACTAGTAGTATTGCGTTACTGAGAAATGCAGCATAAACTACAGATTTTTATTGATTTTACCTACAGTACAGGGTAGGTAAAACAGGTAAATCGTACCTAAAATAATGATTAACAAACAAAAACTACTAGAGGTGAGAACGGCTCTGTTTAGTAACAATTTTTGGAAACTTTCATCGTCTTGCTGGCACGACAGTTAATCAAATCTTGTCCGATCTTCGTCATTTCCACAGCGTTATCGGCGGCAGCGCAGCAGTCAGTTTGACTGCATGTTTTTAGGGCACAGAGGGCAGGATAGGAGCATATACAGGGTTATTGGTTATACGTCAGTATGATCCATTAAGGGGATGTAGTAGTGGTCATTTACAACCAAATGACCCCTTTTAACTCTTAAGCATTAAATGTCAACAATTTTCGAACCATTTGACATAATTATTATATTTTTATTTTATACATTTTAAAATATAAAATGTCAAATTACTGGAAAATAGTTGACATTGGCCTGGGGGTCATGAGGGTCATTTGGTTGCAAATGGCCTCTCCTACATCCCCCGGATTGCCGACATATAACCAATATCCCTACATAGTTTTCCTCCCTGCTGAATTCATGTCTCGGGTTGAAAAGGTACCAACCTTCCCCATATTCTTCTCCAAACTCGGTGCAAATAAGAAGCCAAGATGCTTATTTCCAGTGACCGCGCAAGTATTTAATTTTTTATAAAAATAACGTAATAATTACAAATTATTAGGCTTATCAAAAGATATGAATTAAATATTCTAAAAATGTTTATTGGAGAAATATTTAAATGTAACATTAATGCGAAGTAGAGCGGTAACGTGACGACGTCATAAATTAAGTAAATTTTTATATTTTATACCACACATGATGTTTTCAAATACATACCTACATACATAACATCGGAGAGGAGCTCGTGGCTAAGTAATAACAGCCACACGGGTCGATCTATCAGGTTAAGCTGCGCTTGCCAGGGTTGGTCCGTGGATGGGTGACCATCTTTACATACCGAGACTCCTCCGTGCTTCGGAAAGCACGTTAAGCCGTTGGTCCCGGCTGTCATTCGTGGATCTTTGACAGTCGTCAGACGCCCGAAAGTCTGACAACCAGTCTTACCAAGGGGTATCGTATTACCCAGTTACTGGGTTGTGAGGTCAGATAGGCAGTCGCTCCATGTAAAATACTGGTATTCAGCTGCATCCGGTTAGACTGGAAGCCAACCCCAACAAAATTGGGAAAAGGTTTATCTGTCAAACAGTCTTACCAAGTTTGTCAGACTTTCGGGCTTCTCACGACCCGTAACGACTGTCAAAGATCCACGAATGACAGCCAGGATCAACGGCTTAACGTGCTTTCGGGGGCACGGAGTGGTCTTGATATGTAAAGAAGGTCACCCATCCACGGACCAAGCGCGACAAGCGTTACTTAACCTGGTCGACCGACCCGTGCGGCTGTATGCAAGCTCTTCAAACCATGACTACCACCTGTGGTTATATTTTAATTAATTCAAAATACAGTTATCTTTCATCTGAAGTTCTGAACCTATGTCTGAACCCCTTCAAATAACACCAACATTGTTAACGTTTACTGTCGAAAAAAAAACAATTAATAACATTAGAAGGTGCGGTAAAACTGAACCAGACACGCCTCTGCGATGAAAAACATCTATTCACCCCATCTCGAGGGAAATATACAGAAAACGTCGCTTTTATAAACACTCAAGTTTATGTAGCTCGTCATTTCGTTTAAAAAAGTTTGATGTGAATTAATTTTTTCACAAAACTAAACGTGAGGCTTGTTATGGTATTGTTATTAAAATAAAACAAAGCATATATGTAGAAGAAGGAAATCTTTTCTATTGTGAGAGTACTATAAAGAAGCAGCCCGGTATTACAATACTCTTTGTATACCAATTGTATTGGTAGAACATCGAGATCAACCTAAAATGTATTTAAGACCTTTTATGTACCTACAAATAAAGTTTGATTTGATTTTGATTTTTTGATTTGATAGTACATACATATTGTCGATAATTATTATGTGTGCAACACTTAGTTCAATGACAAAAATAAATTTCGACGAGACAAAAACGAAGTAATTGTGATGAAATGTGTGTGCTATTAGGCGCATTATTAATCAGAGACGCGCAGATATCGCATAAGTACCTAAATTAATAATATTATTATAAAATTAATATAGAAAAGAGTCTAGTAATAAATATTAAATTAACATTCTTACGAGTCAAAAAAGAGCTGTTTAAAGTTCGCCACGAAAAAAGTAATAAAGATATTTTTCTTTAACCCTCTTAATGTTCACGGGGATAATTTTGTCCGCTCACAGCCGCAGGCTTTACCCATCCTTGAATTAATTCCACGCTGCGATACGTAATGACGTGTTATTTGTTAGAATGAGAATTGTACTGAAGTTCTTACGTCTATTTGCTTTTTTGGTGAGTTATGGATTTTTATTTATCAGTAAGCCTTGGTCGCTTTGACCAGTAAATCAGCATGATTCAAACCTATTTGCCCATAAAATAATATAATAATACCAACTTAACATTAATCCTCAACTTTACCTGATTACAACTTTCTCCGTGAGACCAACATAGTTATCGCGTTATATTTATATATAAAATATCAGGTGTCCCATACATTCGACTCGCTACTCGAGTCGAATGTATGGGACACCTGATATCTTAACGGGACCCCTAATTAGGTATTGAAGTTTTGTATGGGACAGTTGATAATTTTTTCGCGATTACTATACTGACTCCCACGGAGAAAGGGTGAACCCCTTTCTCCGTGGGAGTCTGTTTGGGAGTTTGATGGTCTGCACCACATCCTTGAATATGACCATACCTTTCTGATACACGCTGTATATTGTTTTAACTGTTGCTGTTATATGACTATGAGTAACGCAAAAACACAGGATCTATAAAAGTAATGAAGCACACAAATGCCTAATGCCTCTACTGGTCACCTTAGCTATACATCTTCCATCTTTGATGCACGACACTTCTTTCAAGCGGCCGTATCGGCGATTCGGTAGTAGGTAGATGAATTTCAATTTCAGGTTGCACCACATGTTCAGCTACATGTTTAGCCAGGTTCTTCAACCACGTAAAAACTTTTCCTGTTAAAGAATCCTCTTCAGTTCTTAAATTAAGGATAGTAAATTTCTTCATATTATGCAAATTGAATGTCTTTTGATCGGCCCGGTGGAGTTTCTTGAATCGTTTTTGCCCTATTTTTTCATATTCAGGTTTCAAAAATCCAGTCGGAGGCCTATCTTCATTGCTGCCTCTTAACAGTGACACTTGCCTAGCATCTGGAAATACTTTTGATAAAATTCGATTTATCGTGCCATCGTCGATTTTCACTTGTTTTGCAGAATATTGGTTTATTACTAATTCAGCTGACAATATTGTCGGTAGCAGTAGAACAAGATATACGAACATTTTCAATTCTTTCTAGAGATCGGTCCGTCGAAACGCAATTGTTACTGGGGTTATCAAATGTGGCGTGAAATGTGATCAGGTTTTATTGCTTGCTATATTTTCAATGCTTCTTCGCTTGCCGTTTCTTAGTTAAATAAAACTCTGAAGTTAAACACATTTTTATTTTCATTTTTTTTCTCAAAATGATAAATGCTCTTAGTGAAGTTTGAAATGTGAATGTGTAATGTGTGAATGTAATTATGCGTAATATCTTCTAAAAGAACAAAAAGAGCTCCTCCATATTTTTTTGAACTTGAGTAGGTACATCTTGTTGCATAGATGTTTGAAGTAATCACTCTGAATGTTTAAAGTAATCATTTTAGTAATGATATTAAGCTAAAACTTAATTACTGTGGTAGGCATTCTTCTGTTATGGCTAGTTATAAATCTGCAAACATTCCTTTACAAATAAATTCTTTAAAAAACCTGGTGTCACGGCCTAACTGACGGCCGTTGGGGCCGTTGGTTATTTCAAACATTTATGCAACAAGATGTAAATATGGATGTCACGTGACCAACTTTGAACGTTAATATCTCGGATACTATTTTGTTCTTCTGTCGGCATTGATGTCAGCTATCGATTTATATAGGTTTCAAGAGGGCCCACCATTTTGAAAAAAAAAATGGCGGACAGAAGGTAGGATGCCTGTCTCCTTATAAAAATCTTCAATCCCCTGTCAAGCAAACGAAGTCGCTGGTAGAAGCTAGTCTAACATCTATATTAGACTAGCTTCTGCCCGCGACATTCATCAAACTCAGCCTATGAATGTGTAATTAATAGTGTATTTGTGCCAACTATTTAGGTATGATCTGGAGCACAGTCGTCAAAATGGCCGCTCAAATGCAATCCCTGTTACACAAGCTAAGCTCAGATCTTTCACAGCAGAGGTTTGTTCGTTTTCACGGTCTTATTTTGGTTGATTTTAGTGAAAGTATGGCAAATGTTATTGTGAAGTGAGTTTTAATTTATAAACTTTAGTAGTTTTTTTTTCTCGAATATATTTTAACAAATGCATATAGGTAATATTTGTTAGATGTTAATGCTATTATTTGTTATCTACTAAATTCGAATAGTATTTATCTCATAATCTTATGCACATGCTTTACTTATTTTTGCAGACCAGACACTATCAGTAATAATGACATTACATTCAAATAATGTCATTACTACTGACAGAGAGCTAGTTGGAATGGAATGTCTATTCTACTATATTTTAATATTATTAAAATATAGTAGAATAGACATTCCATGTCGATGTCGATGTCGCCAAGACGATGTCGACCATTCTGCCGATGTCTAAGTGAATTGGAAAAGCAAGTCTGCACCTATAGCAAAAAAAACAAACTTCGATGATACAGTTGAACTTAATGTAGAACCTGCGGGGTCAGTACTGGACAAGAACACCGTGGCGAGAATCTGAAGGAATGTCGTTACCAAAGGATGGAATGACAGTTATATTGATGTCATTATTACTGAGTGTCTGGTTGGCTACTCGCGGAAGTAGCATTGAAACGCAAACACTTTAAATTCACGATAATAATAAACAAATACAAAATATCAACATCAACCATAGTCTTGTAAATAATCAAGATGTATTCCTACAGCTAATAATAACACTTTTTATTCAATACAGCTCATTGTGAACCCCTAAAGAATAAGGCGTCTGTTACCCCATTCATCATCTTCCGTTACACCTCTAATCCCAACCCTTTCAATACACCGAGACCCTAAGGGTCAAGACTCGTTAATTTCAAGGGTCACTTCTATTGTCAATCTTGACCAATCCCTGTTTTTTTTTAAACTAACACCTTTGTTCGAAATTGGTCCAGATGACCCCTGGTCAGTGTTATTTGAGAAGGGTCAATAGTATTTGAATGAGTCGCTAGTTGAAGGAGTGGGGTAAGTTTGACCCTACGTGGGATTGGGAAGGTTATGATTTATTAATATATTTGTCTTATTATCGAACTTGGAATTCATAAGATACACACTATACTAAAATAACAGCCACATTTTTATAAGACTTCCTCGACCCCCGACCCAGTGTGTCGCATCGCATCGCCCGCCCGCGCTAATAACTTTGTTCTCGCTTAGCGTTCTTTCTGTTTTAATTTTGCTCGGATCCTAAGGGCCATAGCGTGATAATAAATAGGTTATGACCTTCCTCAAGAATTGGGCTATCACATAATAATTTTTTTTTTTTGTAATCCGACGCGTAGTTCCAGAGATCAGCACGATAAAACAAAAAACAAATGTCTTCAGCTTTAATATATTATGTTATAAGTATAGAGAGAAAGTTTATATAAGAAGAAATTATTTTCCTTATTTCTCTTTTTAGGGTTCCGTGCCGCAAAGGAAAACCGTAATCCTTATTCCAATTTAGTTGAAATTTGGTACGTAAATAAATGAATTTAGAATATTTACGGTACACTTTTCAGGGCCAAATTAGATAATCTATAAAAAAAAATTGCAACTGTACCGCGTGACATATCTATATCATTATACTTACATCAAATTAAATGGATTGTTGTGAGGATCTAAATAAATACCTGCCTTTAAAAATATAATAAAATTGATAAAAATTGACCATTCCCCCTACTCATAATAATATCTCCGAAACTACCTACTGGACTAAAATTTTGAAAAACAATACAGAGAATGGTTCTATACTCATAGATTACCTACAGGAAAACCTATAAGAAGTCTTTGCTCTTGAAATAACATGGTAAATCTATCATTGTGCGTACAAACTTACATTTGCAGTTGGAATGTATTGGAGAACATTTTTTGCAACTGCAAAGTTTGTTCTAGGGATAAATTCATCCCAACTACGGAACCCTTCATTATGCGTAGTTCGACACGCACTAGGCCGGTTTTTTTTGAAAAATTATATTCTAAGTGATAACGTATTGAAAACACAATTTATTAAATTTGTTGGAAAACAAAGATTGATTTGAAAGTAAAAATAACATCATGTGATATAAAAGAAAGTGTCAGGTTTTTTTAATAAAGTACGAACACAAAACTTCAAGTTTTTAATAGATAACACTATATTACTAAAATGACACTATTAAAACAATAATCGTAAATGTTTGGCGGTAAAATGACCAACCCTTCAACTGCGGATCAATAACAC
This sequence comes from Eupsilia transversa, assembly GCA_914767815.1. NCBI lineage: Eukaryota > Metazoa > Arthropoda > Insecta > Lepidoptera > Noctuidae > Eupsilia > Eupsilia transversa. The sequence continues at coordinate 6,423,217 of OU611894.1, read as the reverse complement.
AAAATCGAAAAATAAAATGGATGCCAGTAACATTCTCTTAAATGGTGCCCAACATAATGCAAATTAAAACACCCGAGGTGTTTTATAATAATTATACGTCGAGGATGCAGTTACTGGAGTCACACCGCAACGTTAACTTCAAGGCGTTCGTGGTGTGAGTCCCGAATTGTTATCTGTCTGTCGCGTCGTCATGGAAGAAGGCTTTTGCCCACAGGACGTAGTGTCCCTTCCGCGGACAAGTACCACAGGATAGCACAAAGACAAGCTAGTGAAGCGCCACTTACTTATATATAAGCTATAGATATTTTTTTAATAACACAACGTAACATCACCCCTTGAAAATATATAGAAAAAAACTACATTCTTATAGATCAGGACCATTTTCTTCTCAATTCAAATCCGTTTTAGGAAGTTACATAACATAACATAACACCACGCCTGTATTCCCCGAAGGGATAGGTTAGAGAGGTGTACCTATAGTACATCCACCCATCTAAAATAAATTGGTGCTTAACGCATTCAAGGACTCTGAACGAGACACAAGTTTTGTTGTTAACGCCTATGGACGTCTGGTGTTCCTCAAAGTGTTAAGTTGTAATGCCCCACCATAACGTGTGAAATTACGAATTATAGTACATAGTTCTTATGTGCTTACAGGATCAAATCAATAAACAATATTAAATTCTGGATCTCTATTAACAACAGCATCCTAAAAATGATCGCTGCCAGACCGGACTGTCCCTTTCAGGAACACTGGGTGGGGACAGTCTTAGGTCTACGTAAATAAATAATTTGTAAAAACGAACAATACTAGCCTATTTATTTAAGCACCATTGTTACTATCACCAAAATATTAACAAAATTATGGACATTATTCTGAAATAAAGTTTTATTTATTTATTTTATTTATTATTACCTACCGTCGCTAGTCTTTGTCCTAAGCAATTGGTTTACATTTGCATTCCTTCTTCTTCTCTTTAAGTTTTCCATCATGATCCCGATTGCTTATTATTTTAAATCGTTTCTGTTTATTATCATACTCAGGATCAAGTCTTATATACGCACTTCTTTGATCTTCTTTCCTTTTTTTGAATTGTACTGGTGCTTTCAATTCTGTATCTTCTGAGACTTTGATAATACTATTGTGGCCACTTCTTAAATCTTCTGTTCTATCTTTTGACAATCCTTTTGCTATCGATCCTCTTAATTTGGCTTCATTTAAAACTTTGTTAATATTATGCCGGAATAGATTCCTTATAACTTCATTTACCATGTTATCGTCGAGTTCCATTTGTTTTACTGCATATTCGTTAAAAACTAATAAGTTAATTGATTCTATAGTTACTGGTAACAGTAATATGAAATATACGAACATATTATACGAACACATATATTCTTTTGTGTGAACTTTAACTGTCGATACCTAATTGGTACTGAGGATATCGAATGCGGCGTGAAATGTAACCAGATTTAATCGCTGGCTAGGTTTTCTATACTGTTTCACTTAGTTTCATTTTGCCTAGCCTTTTTCCAACATATTGGGATTGGCATCCAGTCTAATCGGATGCAGCTGAATACCAGTATTTTACATGGAAAGACTGCCTTTCTGACCTCCACAATCCAGTTACTGGGTAAGACTGGTTGTCATACTTTTGGGCTTCTGACTCTCCGTAACTACTGTCAAAGATCTACGAATGACAGCCGGGATTAACGGCTTTATCGTTGACGAAAATGTATTACGCAATTAGATGGCTGTTCTTAGTATTCTTATTCTTTATTCTTCTCTTCTTTTATCAATAATTAGGTCTTCTTAGCGGGTTTATTTAAAGGCTAAAATACTCAATAATTATCAAGAAAGTCAAACTATGAAATAAATGTTCACACACAGTCATTTGCAATATTTTAATATGTGCGAACAACAATCGTATGCAGCGTTAATAGGCGAAGCAATTACAGGCGTTTAATTAATTATAATTGAAATTACTTCGTCAGTTTGCTAGCCATTTTCCGATTATATAGAAATTGGCTAGCCATTATTAGACATAAACCAACTCGTTCCTCTACTCTCTCGTCATTGCCATGCTGTATACAGACAAAATCTAATACATTTTACCTTACGGCATGCTTTTGAACAATAGACAAGTTTATCCAATTTGGAATTTAGTCAAAACAGTGGATAAGTGAATCCATAAAAGAATTTAACACATAACGCAATAGTAGGTATATAGAATCCAGCACCCTAATTGCGTAATACACGATCAATCACAATCTGAATCGTTTTGACACAGATTGCTAATCCATTGCTTCATAAGTTCGGAAAAAAAATCTGCTCAATAAGGTAAATAACATAATGAATGTTGTTCAACTGTCAAAATGAAACAAATTAGTCTGATTTGTTTACGAAAATGTATTACTTAATTAGATATTCATACTCTCTACTAGGTTATCATTTGTAAAAGCAGGATTCGTCGATATCAGATAAGTACCTTACTATTTTATTCATTTACCAAGTAGGCGTTTTGAACTACCACCACAAGTGTCAAATAAAGCAATGAACCATCTTCTTATGACTTCTCAAGGTTACTGGGGGTTCTTGACATTTTGACTGTCAAAAGTAGCCAGTAAATGCTCTAATTGAAAAAAAACGATTTGACATTCACGAGTTTAGCTGTTTAAGGGGCTCTAAAGCCCCTTAAACAGCTAATCATTTTCCGAATATTTGACTCCTTCATCATAATCACTTTTCCAGATTTTGTCAGCATGTACTCTTCATCATTCAACTGTCATTGGGTAGAATGTTCTCGACGTTATCCTAGACTGAGTTTGTTTCCGACATCCCCTGAGTTTGTTTCGCCTAAATAGGAAACTTCATCTAGCTTTTTTTTTTACTTGTCATTGCGATTCCGATATCCTATTTACAGAATAAATTATTTCATTTAATTTTTTTCTTTCTAAAACACTGGCTTTCAATCATTATCAGTTGCAGGTCCATACATGGGAACTTCATTATTATCTTCACACAGAAACAACTGGCCATCCAACATCTTCTCAATGTTATTTTTATCTAAAAACTAACCGTCAGCTGCCGTAGTGACAAAAGATGCAAAGACCGTTATACGTGCAAAGTTTTAATTGCCAAAATTTGCATAAACGCTCTTAGGGATGTTCGCAAAAAAGGTAAAAGACAGGACAGTGGGGACGCGTTATGATTGATTATAAGTGGTCATGCTAGAGGGGAAGTGCTAGTATTGCGAACGCTTCGTGATCTTGTGTTTGTATAGATGCTTGCAAAAAAGTGTGAAGGGATTGTTTTGAAGGACCGAAGAGATATAATTTTTTGAAACTGTTGACAATATTATACTATGGTATTATTTGTAGCAAGACTATTTTGGGTAGCTATGAATTCATTCGTATTTATGGAGTATCTAAGACAAAAAGATTATTCATTGATTTCATTCGATTAATAAATTAAGCTATCATGACAAAATGAAGCATCAAAATATTTCAGTGTGTCGAGTGTAGGTTTGATACAAATATTTTGTGTAACTGCCACGTAGTTATTACTAGTTGTTATATGTTGTTTTTTTATGTAAAATTATAAGTGCATACCCAATCATCTGCCTAGCCTTTTCCCAACTATGTATGTTGGGGTCAGCTTACTAGTCTAACCGGATGCAGCTGAATACTAGTATTTTTCGTGGAGCGGCTGCCTCGGACCTCCACAATCCTACATAATATCTGACATCCTCAATCCAGTTATACGATACTCATTGGTAAGAGTGGTTGTCAGACTTTCGGGCTTCTGACGACGCGTAACGACTGTCAAAGACCCAAGAAAGATAGCCGAGACCAACGGTTTAACGTGCTTTCCCAGGCACAGAGGAGTTTCCATATGTAAAGGTCACGGACCAACCCCGGCAAGCATAGTTTAGCTGTTATTACTTAGCCCCGAGGTACTGATAAGTGCATACCCAATTGGGCATTAGCGCTATTTCTGAAGAAGGCTCACAGCAGCCATAAAACGTGATAAGAAACGTAGGTGCACGTAAAGACACGTCTTTTTCTCTCGAGTAGCGGCTACGAAGAACTTGCAAGAACAGGACAAACAAAAAAGTCATAACAACTAAAATTCTTTTATCTGAAGCGTTTAAAACCTTTATTGTAATAACCGAGAGTACACGACCACTAATCCCATTTGCGACAAGTCAGCTTCCGAGTCCCACGTTCAAAAAAAACAAAGATATTTAACAATAAACGTCCAAATTACCATAAACAACGCATCATGAGACGGTTGAACCAGTCAAAACCGGTTTTATCCGGAAATTGTCGGATCCTATAGTTCCGTGACACCGCTCCACAATTGTCCCTTTTGTTTTCTTTTTTTATTACCTGCGGATCTGACCGTCGCAGTTGGGGGTTAGACGATTAACAGTGAGAAGATCAAACAGGGTCATTTTTGTTTAAGATGGACGCTGGAAGGGTTGTCTTGTGTAAGGGTTAGATGGTATATGTGTTATGATCTTAATAGCCGGATGTTAGCAAAATGGGGTTTTGTTTGGAATATTAATTGTAATTTTTTGGCGGGACTTCTCATGAGAGCGGAAAGATGAGTGTGCTTGTATCTTGTGTAAAGTTATGGAGGCAAATGATCTACAATGAGTATTTGCTTAAGAGTACTACCTCTACCGTACTACCTCAGCTCAATTTCACTTTTTATCTCGCTCGCACCATACCGCTCGCGGACCGGCGGCGGCGGACTGAGTGAGAGCGAGACGGAGTGGTGTGCTGGCGGCTCCAAGGCGCCAATAGTTTAGATAATTCCTTTATGGAGAAAATTTTATGGAATCGTGTATTCGTCAAACATTAATACTCAACTTTTACATAATATATTTATTTCAAAATTAATGCTGCATTAGTTTCGATGTTAAGAAGGATCATGCTAAGCAATTACCCTATTAGGCCCTTATTAGGCCCTTATCCATAGTCCTTTATAAAAATATGTAACATAACATCACGCCTGCTTTCCCCAAAGATTAGGCAGAGGTACACATAAATAGTAGGAACACCCACATTCCGCCAGTTATGTTTAAGAAGTCCCATGCAATAGGAGGCGAGCCTATTGCCATCAACCAGGTACAAATTCAAACTCCGTGTTGCTATTGAGAAAAATCTAGATGTAAAAACCTAATAACACTTAACTAACCCAATGCTAACCCGGAAATCGAACCCAGAAGCACATGCTCAGCAATAGCGCTTGCGACCACTAGACCAACGCGGCAGTCTCCTCAGGCCTCTCTCTTCCTCGCCATTCTGTATATTAGGTACCTACTCTAAATATAGTGGATTTTAGCATAAACCTCTTGTAGTGGACATTAACAAATTATACATATGGATACATCTGTATTTTCTCAGTAGCAGCTCGCCCCTATTTCGTCTGAGTTTGTATCGAAGCCTTTCTTTTCAGAGTAGTCAGATAGGAAACGCCGACCTCATCTAGTTCTTAAAATATTATTGACGTGTAAAAGTGTTTGTACAAACTTATTACAGACAGAAGTTAGACCACCACCACCCGACCATTGTGTTTACAGAAAATAAAATCATTTCGTATCATCATTTTCTTTCATTACATCATTTCAATCATCTTAATTTCATCATTTCATTTCATACATTAAAAAAAATTACCGCCTGTACTTTTAATTTGTACAAAACCCCCCAGTAGGTGGGTATTCGTCACTCTTATCTTTCCTTGGAAAGGGGGTAGGTAGGTAAGCAATTAATGTGCTTACTTATCGCTTGAACCTGCATGGTCTTTTAAGGGCATTTTAAAATAATTCTCCCAAACTCTGTATAAATTGCCCACACATTTAGTGAAACAGTCGTTTTTCTCCCCATTTTCTTGTACTTACTGATAACGAAATGAGCTTCAAAGGTGCGAATCGTTGACCTCAATACCTTGTTTATTTACCTTCCTGAAAATCGAAAACAAACGATTTTGAACCTTAAAACTATTCACATAAAAGCTACCGAGTAAAATATTAATGTAAGAATAAGTTTGGGATGTGCTCACAGCATATGTAATTGTACACTCACTTCGTAACGATAACTTTGCAGGTTTACCTTTACTGTCCAGCTAAACCTTATCTTCCACTCCATAAGAACCATTTTCCTTTGTTTCAGTGGTAAATAAAGTGAGTTCAGTATGTTTTAAACATGCACTTATCGTGGAAACATGTCGCTTTATCAGTACGCCTCAGTGAGCGCAGCAGATGTGGATTTAGTGAAGACAACTGTCTGACTATTGATTTCTATAACGTTTGCTTGTTTTTATGGCTTTTATAATACAAACAAGCAGTAGGATTGACATCGTCAAACTGGCAACACATTCAGGGTTAAGGCTCGTACATACTGGCGCGACACCGGTAATTGTTCTATCGTGAAGTTTTCTTAGAAATTGTATTGTTAAAGTCGCGTCGCGCTGTCGTGTCGCGCCTTTTTGTTGAAACTATACAATATCTCGAATCAAACCATTTACCTACTCTAAGGCTGAGATCTACATTTACTTATCCCGTGCTTACACAATGTTGCCGCCTCATTTTTACACTTCTTCTTCTTTTCGTGTCAATGATACTTTATTAGGGATCCGTACCCGAAGGGTGCCAAACGGAACCCTATTGCTAAGCCTCCGCTATCCGTCCGTCTGTCTGTCTGTCATAGGGCTGTATCTCTTGAACCGTAATAGATGCACAGTTGAATTTTTCACTGATACATGTAACATTACCTACCATAGAAGAAACGTGTATTTTTCAGCTCGATGTTAATGTTACTGAATCCTCCGTCCTACTCGCACCTTGCCAATTTTTATACTGTTAGACCCCTAAACTGGCCAAGTTGATTGCGGCATCAGTGGTCTTCTTTAGCGCAAGTGAACAGGCACTTTTGACACTCCAGCAAGTGGGACATATACCTACTTGCACTTCTTGTAGCTCGACCGGTGTATGACAGTGACAGGGTATAAAGGCTCGTTCACACCAGCGCGACTTGTCGCGCGACGCGACACCGGCAATTGTTCAATCGTGAAGTTTTATTAGAAATTGTATTGTTAAAGTCGCGTCGCGCGACAAGTCGCGCCGGTGTGAACGAGCCTTAACGCTTACCGCTCTCGACCTAAGAAACATGAGATAAATAGATAAATAAATAAATCTTTGTATTTACTTATACCATACAAGATAAAACAATGACCAGTCATAACAAATGTCTAATCATAACAAAATTGAGCAAAGTCTGACTTATTCTAAATTGTTGTATCCAAATCACTGATGAAATTAGCAGACCAGACGAAATATACGAATTATTTCAAATGCTGAATTAGACGACCTCATCGACACCGTACTAATCTTATCACAAATGACTGGAAAACACCCCTGTAACGAGAAACATAGAAAAGCTTGGCTCACAGGATACCTCACGAATTTGTTCATAGGATTCTTCACAATTTTAAAGGATGTACATACAGGACTCTCTCGCTAATCCACTGCTCAACTATCCGACAAATACTATAACCCGCCGTTTTTTGACTGGTCTGATCATACTCTATAATCCGCCGTCATTCTTAATATTCAGCTCGATAATCCGCCGTCTACAGTCTCTTTCATGCATATTTTATGACCGTACACAGTTCACTTCGCCTCATGGTCATAAGCAGCAACTCTTTAGTACGTAATTTGTTGACACTAAAATACAGTAGGTATAATCCGCCGTTTTCGGTAACCGCCGTTTTCAGTAATCCGCCGTTTTCGGTATTCCGCCTATGGTTCGGAATTTGTGGTGGCGGATAAGAGTATTGTACTTAGATACCTACTTAGTCCGTTTAATTAGCAAATAAATAAGACGTAAGGTAACCGTGATCCACGCATCATTAAGAGCGTCTCGCTCGTTGAGTGCCACTGCTCCGACTTACCACTTATGCGGGCCGATAAGCATTGTAACTACTGTAATGTCTTAACTTACCAAATGCTATTCTTTCTGTTAAATTGATAATAATTAGTTAAGAATAGAGGTACTTATGTCTTTTTATAAGGTAAGGTTTTAATTAAAAAACAAACCGTGTGGACGGAATTTCCCATCGGGAAATCTCTCGGTAGTTCTCATGAGCATTCGTTTCCAAAATAATATGATACCTACAACTTACTACTTATTCTAATTAACAGAACTGTAAGTACCGACTTCTCAGTTTCTAACTTTAAAAACCGGCCAAGTGCGTGTCGGACCATGCACAATGAAGGGTTCCGTAGCTGGGATGAATTTATCCCAAGTACAAACTTAACATTTCAGTTGAAAAACATGTTCTCCCATACGAAGTGTCTCCCATACATTTCAAACAACATGTCTATGAAACTGCAAATGAAAGTTGGTCGATAATTACTCGTTAACTTGTAGAGCCTACTTAGCTGTGATAGTTTTCCTTTTAAGTTTTTCATATATTATATTATTGCTGTTATTGCCTCACACGATACACGATGCAAGTCTCTTGCCATATAATAAAATATGAAGAAGCTAAAAAAATTCTTGCATCGTCTAAACCGTACTTAGACGGTGCAACTTTTATTGTAGGTTCAAAACTTATGGTATGCTACCTATAGTCTGTCCAGTTGCTAATCTGTCCAGCTGCGAAACTGTCCAGCTGAGAATCTGTCCAGTCGCGAATCTATCCAGTTGCTCCGGAGCGGGAAATTATATCGCATCGTAATCAGGCTTTACGTCATCTACTTACTTTCTACATAATTTTCTATAGTAGCGCCATCTGTGACAACATTCATGTTGACAAAAATCCATACGTATTGTCTATGACGTCAGATAATAATTTCTATAGAATCTATATAAGTAATTCGAACGAAAATATGTGGGTAATAGAAGTATGGAAAAAAATATATATGCTAACAACCTCGAAAAAAAACATTTTTTGGTAGGTAGGGCATTGCACCAAAGTCAGACCATTCACTTCGAACCCAAAAACTCAGCCTCTTATTCCCAAGGTACTTACTACCTGTAGTTAGCAGTTTCTAACTACTTATGACTTCTCTAATGTCATTCGCGGGCATTCATCTCGTTCCCGAGAACTGTGAGTCAGACTCGAGATGCTGACTGACCTCTGGACGTTCCTACGTGCCCGCAGTTGATCGTGTGGTACTTATACAGTTGACATTGACATTGGACATTATGCTAGCTTTGGTATGACCTCATGAAGGTATGTAGGTAGTGTTTGAGACAGATATTTTTAGATTCATTTTTAGAGTTCCGTACCCGAAGGGTGCCAAACGGAACCCTGTTGCTAAGCCTCCGTTGTCCGTCTGTTTGTCACCGGGCTATTAATATCTCATGAAACGTAATAGGTGGACAGTTGATTTTTTTATGCAGTATTTCTATTGCTGCTTTATCAACAAAAAAATAATAAAGACAAAAATTAAAGGCTCCTTCAAACAGGAGTGACGGCGTCCCATAAAAATAAACGTGTTTTTTCGCCGTTTTTTGCTAAATATTGTATGGTGGTCAGGAATCCTCCATTTGCGAGCCCGACTCGTACTTGGCCGGTTTTCTAGTTTTTATATTTGGCTTAAAATTATGGGAGTTAGGGGCACACAGAGTAAACATTAAGTAGTCTAACAGATATCTTCATATTCAGACTTGTAGTTTTATATTTGGAGAACACAGCAATCTTTGTCTTCATGATATCGGTAGCAGATAAATTAATAATAATAAAGGATAATTGTAAATTGTAAACAACCAGAATACCCGCGAAATTACGCGGATTTTTGCATAACTTTTTTAATTAAGAATATGAATAAAAAATCTCGACAATTAAATGGCACCTCTTTAGGTCATGAGATACCCCAATATCAAAAATGGTCTAAGTCTTAAGGGAGAGGCGTGAAAATTGATTCGCTGTTACATTGTATTAGAAATAATGACAGTTACGTGGGTACTGCAAAACTAATCAAATTGGAATTAATTTCTAACTCGAAAATGAATTAGAATTGAATCAGAAGAGATTATTTATATTTTCCATCAGGAATTTCTCAGTAGCAGCCCGGAGTCTGGATTTGTGCCCGGTTTATGGTAATAGGCTCGCCCCCTGTTACATGAGACCCAATCATAACTGGCAAAATGTGTGTGTACTATAGGTACACCTCTGCCCACCTCTTCGAGGAAACAAGGCGTGATGATATGTTTATTATTAATATTATACCACTGATTTAACAAGTCTAGAACATGATCTAAGATTGCAGACCAACCACTGAGGAGGCTGCTACTGAATTCAGTACAAACTGCAAACCTTAGTATATCGAAAATACATGTCACAAATAGATGAATAGAACATAATATAAGAATGACCGTTGAACAAACAAAAGAAAAATCTAATTCAACCCTTTTACGTCAAGACACCTAATCTGCAAGAACTCACGTCACAGCAACAGCCGATATATATCTCAAGACTCAAGTAATCAATAGGCCACACCGTCCATCTTCCCATCTCACAAAGATCGCCCCATTGTTCGTGACTAGCCAATTTGCATAACCCTGCGATGCGCGAGAACAATACAACACTATCCTCAACTACCTGCCGGTCTAACTGACCCATTTCTAACTGTGGCCCATTCAGCTAACGCAAAATTTCTCACTGGCCATAACAAAGACGGCTGTAGTATGTCCAAACCCTTTTCGCGCTACAATTTTTATGGGAAATAGTTTTCTATGCTCTATTTTTTGCATTGTCCATCAACGCCCTACGGATTCGCCGTTGGCAAATGTTTATGTGATTTTAATATAATGCGAACATAATAGAATGGTCGGTATTGCTTATTATTGTTGAATTATGACCGTTATACGTCAGTCTTATATGTAACAGTAGCCGGTATCAAGTATTCGTTAAGACAAGATTCTTTTGAAAGGGTTGTTTTCTAGAATTTTGCGGAACAAAAATTAAAACTTAATTTAATAGGAAGACTGCAATTTTGAAATACTAGGAAAACAGTCTTAATAAGGTCTCAAAAGCAGTAAAGTAGTTAAGTAAAAAGAAAGGTTATAATTGATTCATATTTATAGCAGAAATAACAAAACAATTTACTACCGACTAAATTACTCCTCCATCAGATGGAAACCGACCAAACAATTCAATAGAATTTAAGTGCAACATGAAATTGTGAACTGCCATACCTTTCCGCCGTTACTCGAACTAGTATTCCTCATAAAACATTACAAATAGCTGCACAAAACGATCAACTAAATGCTTTATAAAAGGGAAAGGTTATCGCGATTTTCCAAATTACCGTTGATGCACCGTCTCGTTTTAATCGTCCTTTCTTGGGCAGGGTCAACCCGGCCCGTCCGGTCCAGGTAGCCAACCCGTGCTGACCCGCACACACAATACAAAAGGTCTTAGAGGTCACAACAACCCTTTACGCCAGTTTAAACACCCCGAAATCGCTGCACCGTGAGTTATAGGGTCAGCCCTACGCCTCGAGTGACCTCACTGACCCTTCTTTAGAAAACTACCCCTTTCTTACAAGGCATTATTTGTAATCCCTTTCGCGAATCTATTTTATTGTTCGTCGTCCATTCAGTTCCTATTTTCGGACGTTTGTCTATCAGCGAAATTTTTGCGTTGCGTGAGAACGCTCTAGTTTCTTTGCAAAACTGTAACAAGGACAAAGGATTCTTAGTCCTTTAACGTTGGATATGGGAAAGTTTGTCCGTTGTCTGCTAGACAATAGAGTGGTCTCTTTTTAATGATTCGCTTTGTGTTTAGCGAGGTGGTTGATACAGTTTTTTTGTTGGGTCATTTTGACCGTTGCCCAACGGATTTGCCGATAGTATTTAAGGCGGCGGTGTAACGGTTGAGAGCATTGGGCGCCTTGAAGGTGTCGGCTGCAGAGCTCCTGGGCATGACATATTACGATGAAATTAAATTATTCCTAGCATCGGTCATTGGTGTAGATTATGGCAGCACACTGCACAGCACATAATATTAGAAGCAGCTATATAATAGTAACATTATAATAAAAATCTTTATTGCAGACCACGTGATCCAAAAAATACACATTATAATAAAAATAAATAATTCATAATATATTAATATTAACAGAAAAAATAAATATTAATATTATGAATATTAATGTATATTAATTAGTAATATATTAATTGATATATAGAATAGTATGGCTAACCATGATTTCGAACGGCCATAAATTATTTTGATTCTAGAAATCACAAGAATTTTGCAGGACTAGTGTGAAGACCACACCACTATCCATACAGGGACGGTATACATTGTAACAGCGAATCAATTTTCACGGGCCAAATATTTTTTGATATCGGATAGCACATGAAGTCATAACTAAAAGAGGTGCCATAAAGAATGTCAATTAAAAATCTAGCAAGACTAATAAAAAGTTATGAAACAACGCGTTTCACGGGTATTCTGAGAATTAACTGGATTCTGGGGTTTACTGGACCCCGCATGGTTTTAAGAAAGACATTATATTTTAAGGTTTAATTTTTCAACAGCAAACTACCTCATGCATTGATGCATACGAAGTAGTCATTCATTTCGATGGCTTCGATACTGCAAGATTATATTGCATGGTTGATATGTATTGACCTAGTTCTTAGAAGAAGATTACCATTAGGTTGAGACTTGGGGGTCTATTTATAAACGATGCTTAAAGTTAAGTAATGATTAGCGACTGTTTAACCATACATTTTTGACGTTTGAACGTCACTTAACTTTAAGCAACGTTTATAAATAAGCCCCTTGGTATAAAGCTGAACAGAAATTCATACAGTCAATAAATGTAACTTACAAAGCCAAACTTCCACCTCAATTTACTCCTCAAGAAGCAACAAAGATGATGAATCAGCACTACTTTTATAATATTTTTTTTTTTTAAACCAATACAATTAAAAAGTAGAATACCAACAAGTCGAAGGCTGTGGCCGGATGCAGCGGAAGCAGCGAGGGGTGGCGCGGGTGTGCGGTACGGGGGCGATCGGGGGGGAGCGACACGGGACAGTTGGCACGTGCCCACGCGCAGGTGCCTACACCCTCGCCAGGAGGAAATAACCTTGGGACGGGTTTAGTTGAGAAAAATCTTTGAGAATTTGTTGATGTTTTTTTGTAAAACTTAATGTTGAACCTGAAACCAGAAAAGGTTATTTTAACTTTAAATGCAAAATAACGTGTGTTTACACTGTAGGTATTCTTGCCTTATAATTTTCTCAGTAGGTATTCACTATACATTAAAATAATTATCCTGCTCAGATTTCTTCCATCTACGCTGTCAACTTTCGGAAGTGTTTAAGAACCAAATGTAACTGAATTTCAGTAGGCTGATAAAGTAAAATTAAATATTTGAAAATCCCAATTCCGTAAGAAGATATAAAGAGGGTTTTTTCAAAAGAGTGATTTCAAATGATTATTGACTGACAAACAAAAAATCAATAAAAAGTAAACTGTTGCGCGCCCCATCAGTTTCCTCTCAACCGACCCGCGCATGTGTTGATCCGTTATTTCTTTTTTTACTCGTTTTATATCAAGATCCAAGACCATGCCTGACTCTTGGGCTCGATTACATTGAAATTCGTTATTTTATAACTCCTGACTGCACAGAACTAGAGAGTGGTATTGTTACGGTCACGAATCAAACAATCTATACGTAAGAAAATTTTAATTTCAAGGGTCAATGAGGTTAATTGCGAAATATTTTTTTTATATTTAAAAAAAAAAAAAACTGAAAAATTATATAGGTACAATAGTATGTACATTAGCTACCTTCTATGTACCTACTTATTATCCTTTGTTCTCATATTATTACATTCGCAAAATATTATATTCGCAAAATATTATATTATCAAAACTTCGGGAAGTACCATTTTGATTAGATTTTGTATTACTATAGTCACTCTTATAAAATGATGAAACCGTACAACAGTGAACACAACCTAGTCATCTGATAAGGATTCCATATCAATCTGTGAGTGCCTGTTACATTGATTTGAAATTAATCTTTAAAAGGTCACGTATTGTGATTAGACAATACTATTGTTATTAATGAATATACCTACCTAAACCGATATTTAATAGACTCTCATAATACAGATAATTACAGGAAAAAAAAAATCTTTAAAAAAAAAAAAATACTTAGTGCTTTTCAAACTTAAATTGTTATGAAAAAAAAAGTAACATTGAAGTAATACAGCATACAAATAAGATACTTACGTCTTTTTCCCATGGGGGTAGACAGAAACTACAGAACGCCACCTGCTACGAATCGCATAGTTGTACGTATTCCATTCGTATCGTCAACGTAATGAAAAAAACGCGAAGAAAAAAACAATTACAAATGAATAGTACCTAATAAACAAATACCTATTAAGTAATTACTGCACTTTTTACACAAAGGAGAAATGTTAAAAAACATAGTCATTAAGAAGAAAAATCTACAATTCTTAGACACCGCAAAAACAGGTGCTAGCACCACGTTGCGCAGGCGCAACCTTTTCTCCGGCGACCCTTTGTTTCTGCGCTCGAATCGAATTAAATGCAATGCTTTTATAAAAGGACAACATTATCTGTGGACATTGTAACAATAAGACGGCTATAATGGCCAATTATACATATAATAAAATGTCATTCAATCGGCCTAGCCTTTTCCCAACTATGTTGGGGTCCGCTTCCAGTCTAACCGGATGCAGCTGAATACCTACTTTACATGGAGCGACTGCCTGTCTGACCTCCACAACCCAGTTACTGAGTAATACTACTACTTGTTGTGGTTGTCAGACTTTCGGACTTCTGACGACCCATAACGACTGCCAAAGATCCACGAGTGACAGCCGGGACCAACACGGCTTAACGTGCTTTCTGAGGCACGGAGCAGTCTCGGTATGTAAAGATGGTCACCCATCCATACGGACCAACCCCGGAAAGCGTAGCTTAACCTGATGAATCGACCCGTGCAACTGTTATTACTTAAAATATATTGAGTAGATTTACTGAATGGCTGTGGTTAATTTTATATATGGCATTTAAAAATTAAATAAGAAAGAATTGATTAAATTGTAAATTAATATTATTTACAAGGGTTCTTTCATAACTAATTATATTGCAAGTGTCGTAATAATCATTCAATTGCCATTTCATACTCGCATCACATCAACACAACATCATTGATATGTAGACTACCTCTGACAGTGTCAATAAGACAGTAGACACAGTACTCTCCAGCTGTCTTGGCCTCTTGGCACTGTCTCGCCGCACTCGCTGCACTCAGTACGTGAAATCAAGCACAAAAGGAAAAAAAAAAGGAAAATTCAGCACAGATGCGTTCTCTGCTATAAAAGCAATGTTTTATAAGTTTTGAGTCGTCTCTACGAACTTCGATACCTCTAAAAAATACCGCAAAACCAACAAATTCTTTTGGTTCCGTGGTATTCCCGGTTCTCAAAACAGACATTGCACTAACCGTTAGAAATTAAAACTGGAACATCCTTCCATTCCATTCATTGACGCGTTCCTTTGAGGGCGCGTCAATTTACGCGTCATATGCAAGACGTTAGCGGGTGTGCGTCATTACGTCACTGGCTACGACATACCTTAAGTACGTTACGGCGGTTTATAAGACCTTAGAAGTGTGGTAATTTGGAGTATGGATAAGACAAGGTGTGTGCATGATATTCTGGCCGAAAGAAGAAATTGACGTGGGGAGTAGACGATGGTATGACCTCTGATGATATTTTTGTGAAAAAAAAACTCTGTTTTTTTAAGACATTCTGAATACCAATAATTTGATTGCATCGTCTTTGTGGAATATTGACTTAAACTAGTCTACAATTTACGAAATCCACCCTAAGAAGTGCTTAAATATTTATTTATAACATATTTAAGTAGTTAAAGTTGTTTTCTGGAATCTGGTCTTCTGATATGAAATGAAATTGTTTATTCTGTAAATAGGTTATCGGAATCACTTTTACACGTCATAATATTAAAAAAATAAGCTAGATGGTGGGGGTAGTCGTACCCCTGAGAAGAAATGGCGAAACTAACTCAAGGGTCAAAGTCTCTTTTAAAGTCCAGACATAATCTTGGTCAGGCCTTAAGAGGACCGTGTAGATTAGTGTCTGAAATGATATTTTGAGGAAAGAACGGTACAAATTTGAGTTGATCTGTCCATTCAGTGCGATTCGAGACTCATTTTCAATGGCATTTAAGAGCATTATTCGCATTTTCCCGTACAGGGGACATCGGGTGGAATCTTAACGAATAGCAATACCAAGCTATTAATCTGCCCACTATGGGTTATCAACACATAATTCTGCCATAAAAAGTAAATGATTACATTTTAAACTCCTTCTTTCATCACACCGCAACATTAATGACAGTAATAACACTTGATAGTACTAAACAAGGCACACGTAGATACTGCGCGCATGTGTTCAAAGTACCTACCTACTTCATAAATTAGGTATTATAGCTTGTCTTATTAATACTCTCTTGACTTTAAAACTAACGACTTTCAATTAGGACATTTATCGAGATCGGTTTGATTGAAGGAAAAATGTCTTTTATTAAATACTTACTTAAAATTATATCTTTATGTCAAACTGAAGAATGTATTTTGTAAGGTGTTATAACGTTTTTTTTGTGTTTTTGAAATCATTGTGATGATATTTACTAAATGTCGACGTTTTTTTTTTTAGATTTTTTATTCCTATTGTTTATGACACCTCTTCAAGTCATGAGCTATCCGGATAAAAAAAAATATGGCTTAGGTCTTAAGGGGGAGGCGTGAAATTTTTTTCGCTGTTACAATGTATAATAGAAATAGATGTTTGTTTGTATTAGTTGCAGCCATTTGTGGGTAATAAACTTGTGTAATGTTTATACTGTCATTTAAAAGATCGTAAGTGAAGTTGTAATTATATAGGTAGCTTACTTAGCGTTTATGTTTAAAAAAGTTTTTGCGAACCATGAAACACAACGAAATTTAAACGGGGTGGCAGGCAGGGACGCACAACCTGTTATCACGCATTCAGTACATGATTCTAGACACCACTTTTTTTTTTAAATATTCTTTAATTCATTTCGTCCTTTATTAACAAAATATCAGCTGTGTCCTTCAAAAGTGCAGTGTTTCAAAGTGCAAAAACAAAAAACTGTTCCATACATTTCTACCGCGTAGGTAATGACCTACGCGGTAGAAATGTATGGAACAGTTTTTTGTTTTTCCTAATCTACGAATATTTCAACGCAGTGGGCTCCAGAATAATAGGTAACAGGTTGCGCGTCGATGTCGCTGTCACCCTGTATTTGAAGAGGCATGCAAAAGTTGAGTTTACAAGAGGATTCATAGCAAAGTAGGTACCTACTTTATTCAATGTTGCTGATTATATTAAACTCTTTAAATTTTACAAATAATCATCCATCATTGATTCCTTAAACTTACAAACTTGATCAACAATAAAGCGATCTTTACTTACCTACAGATAATTTGGGCAGGGTGAGAGCACGTGTTGTCGGCAGGTGGGCGCCCAGGTGCGATCGATCACAACTTACGTAATATCGTCGTGGTAGCCGCATGTAACCGCAATTGGGGGTTACACCTTGTTTTTTGGTAATTCAATGTTCTTATTGGAAGCGAGCGTAGTAATTATTTCTTGTATGATAAATGACTAAAGTATACAAAATGAATAAGAAATGAAAAAAAAACAAGTTACCTTCTTTTATTTATTGTTATTTTGTTTTAAGTCTGTAGTTTATTTGTTTTTAGTAAAACCAATAATATCTTGTCATTATCAACAATAAAAAAAAAACTTAATTCATACAGCCAGTTGTAGGTACCTACCTATAAAAATACATATAAAACTAGCGACCCACCCCTGCCTCACACGGTATTTATCACACATAAACCTTCCGGAATAAATTCTCTAAATGATGTCCAAAACCGCATCATAATCCGTTGTGTAGTTTAGAAGAACAACGCGGTCACAAAAATAGACACGAAAAGTGACTTCGACTGATAATATATTGTAGAGATACCTATTATAATTACTACTTACTATAATATTATCAGATAATAAACATTACTGTCAGATAGAATAAAATTGTTTAACTTGAGCATTAAACAAAATGGATATTTTTATAACAATGACACTAAAAGTACCGCAATGTTATCATGTTACATCGGCATCAAACAGAGATAATATCATGTGACATATCATTGTATAGTTAGCATGCCTTTATGTGATCGTAAAAACGTGTTACAATATTGCAGTAGAAATATAAAGTAAGTAGTAAATTACCTAACTTTAGGGTAAATAACATGGAATAATGTTACAGACAGACAAATTAAAAATCCGGAGTCACACGTAATCTATTCGATTATCCCCTAAACACGTGTGACTCCGGATTTTTTATTTGTCTGTCTGTGATAACTTGTTTATACCTTTTTAGTTGACTTTTGCCGTAGTTGGGTTTTAGTTTTTGTTACTTTTTTTTTTTTCAGCAAGACTTACTTTCCCATAAAAATTAAACACGAAATGAACACTAAACAAAAAATGTAATGTAGAATTATACAATGAAAATTAAACTTTCACGAAGAGCATGAGGACAAAAAATATGTTTCATAAACAATAAAAATTAAACCTTCACATAGAATTTGAAAGTAGTATGTAGTTAAAAGCGAAAAGGCTTCACTTGACCTTAGAAAATGTTAACAACAACATAATAATGCATGCGGTCCCATAATAGGTAAAGAAAGCATTTTACTAGACTAACCTGTAGGTTAGACCATTGATAATCTAGATGCGTCTACCACTAACCTTTAGATAAAACTGAACATAGCTTTAGCTCGATAAATAACCATAAACAAAAAATTAAGAAAATGTTTCACCACAAAGTAGATGAATAAATTCAACTCCCCACTTCAATAATGACTTTTTATCTATCAAAAATAAAAAGGAGACAATATTTAAGAAAAAACAACAAAACAACAAACACAATATATTTTTATGAAACAGCATTTTAAAAAGGCAAGAGGAAGCATTTTATCGGCATCTTAATCTTAAAGGTAACCTTAAGCCTGCGATATAAATTACCATTAAAAAGCCCTGTTGTAGTGTTGCCAGCTTTAAAGAAAGTAATTTAGTTACTAGACACACTGACATTCTACCTCACCAGATGCAACAGTCTTGTATGATTAAATAAACTGCGAAATAAAAAACAGCAGAACTTACCTTTTAATCTTTAATTGAAATCATCATTTCATTTAATCGATTAAATTCTTTGAAATATAAAAATGTGTTTATTTGTATTGTGAGACAAAAAAAAAGCTTTATACGAAAATAACACTAGAAGGTAAGTTTTTCTTCCGCCGTTTTATGTTACCTACTTATATACGTTTTTTTTAAGAAGACTAATAAAGTTATGAATGAAATTATTATTACTCTTGTCATATTAGTAATGTAGAGTAATAATAATTTCACTCGTGATGATATAAAATACGCAAAAAAAACTTTGCACAATTTGATTATTAAAAAAATCATGAGCCTATAAAAGAAAGCATTTTACCGAGCTACGCTAGGTCACTGACAGTCCAGATGCGAACACATCTGCCGCCGATCGGTGCTTACACCCTATGTTCCTTAGTTAAGGTGCGAACTGCGAAGGGGGATTGCACTTAGCTTTACGAGTCACGACAGTTGTCTAAGAGGGCACAGAATAAGAATTCCAAATTGATAAAAAATATCGGTCTGTAATTGTCCCATTACAAGCTATTTCATCGTAACTTCATAAATATCTAGAAAAAACTAAAATGTATAGAATATTTCATTTATTTGTCCGAAGGAGGATCACAGTCATGCTTTACCGTATCGGCGTAAAAATATTTATTTATTAAACCATTTATGCACACACATATAAACAGACAAGAAGAAAGGAACAGAAAAATAAGTACAAAGGCAATGCTTATTTCTAAAGAAATCTCTTCCAGCATACCTGCGATAGGAAAGTACATAAAAAGAGATGTAGACAACGCGTGTAACAGTAGAAAAGAAAAAACAATTCACTAATTCATTTACAAACATACAATATGAGAATATACTTACCTACATAAATACTTCTAAAATCAATATGTATATTTTGGTATTAAGATTTGATCAGTTATTTAATGATGTCATGTGATGTGTTTGTCAGTTTTGATGTTTACCTGTTTCAAATGATTTAATTAAGGTTTCTACATCAACGAAACAATCATAATTAAAATGGCGTCATTTATTATTTTCCCTATATTAGTACTACTTAGTCCCAGTTAGTCTGTCTGTTTTGCCCAATGAAATAACCATTCAAACGGATTTTATTTGATTGAAAAAACTAGTTACCTCGGAAAAGACATACACATTGTACTTTTATTTTCCGCGATCAGAACCATTCCACATAAATTCTAAAACAACAGTCGCGCGCCCTCTAAAAACCCTTCCTACTAACAACAAATCGATCAAAACAAACAATTCCACCAACTTCCCTCACCGCAGAAATCCCACCAAGCTACACGTACTCCACACAATTCGTTAACAAAACGAAGTCCACCGGTATAGGATGTGCCGCATGTCCGGCCGGTCGGAAGGTAACTCGAGTCGGAAGCCCTACACGACTTCCACTCGTAGGGTGAGTATGTGTGGGTATAGGCTTACGATGGAGCTGGAATCTTCTTAGTAAAGAGTAGGTAATTAAAGGAGGAATGTGTGGCTGATCAGGAAACTCAATGCTGGTAAAGGTATGGCTCAATCGGTCTGCGAGGTTGACGAATTTATTATGTATAGACTTTAGCGGTAGATACAAAGTTTATAAAACAGCCTGATACAGAAATACCAATTTCTCTAGTAACGGTGACAATTTTTATTCAACTCATTGTTATAGATTTAAGCCTCGTGCAGACTGGCGCGACGCGACATCGGTAATTGTTCTCCAGTGAAGCTTATTGGAAATTGTATTATTAGAGTCACGTCGCGCCAGTATGCATGAGGCTTTATCAGAGATAGGTAGCTGATCAATGAACGCAAATAAACAATAGGCACACAGCCAAGCAGCTTTAGATAAACTTAAAAAGGCCGCATTCAGTAAGATTAAAAACTGACCTCCAACATGGGCGACAAAAAAGCAGTTGATACATAAACCAGATGACAGAGACTATTAAGTACCAATTTGCAAAAAAATATATGAAAAAATCACAAGCTAATTTGTCCAATCTCACAAAAGACAACGGATGTGAATCGGGAGGGTGCGGTGTACCAAGTTCCTTTCCACAGTTTACGGTACGTTCTCATACTGATAGGTACCTAACTAACTGATTTGACTCCTTGAGTCATGACAAGCTTTCCTTGTGACCACTGATGAATAAAATGACCTACAAAGCCCTCAGTTAGTCCTTTATTTCCTTTTTTCCTCCAATCAACAGAAATTAGAATACAAACTGATTTTGGAAACACCATTTACCTATTGAATTCCTTAACGAACATCCTGTTTTTAATTTAAAAAGTAACAAATGTGTATTTTATACAGATGCATGCTAAACTATTGACATCTACCGGAAACTTAAAGAACCAATTCTAAGAAATTAACGCAAAATGTCGCAGGTTAAAAAACTAATCGAGACTAAATTAGGGTTTTGAAAATGGACTAACATAAGTTGACCTTTAGTCCAAAGAGATTTGCATTACAGAAGAGGTCTTTTCAAATTAGATATTGTCGTGATTTTAAAATCAGAGTTCCGTTACTAAATAGTCTTATTAGGACGTATTTAAAATGTATTCTTTACATAATTCCTTTTTTGCTGTGAGAAAAAAAGTTAACGGTTGATTTATGCTAAGCTAATTAATGTTTGTTGCATGTTTTCGATGTTTTGATTAAATCTTCGTGTATGTAGGTTATGGTAAATAGGTTGTTATGACTTTGTATTTAATCAAACAAATTAATATGACTCGTTACTAAACTAACGAAGTCTATTTAGTTGAACAGGTACTCTTTTTAAAATTCAACAATTACCTCTGTATTTTCTCCTGAACTACTTATTACTATTGAAATTATTTTAATTTTTTTTTTTAGCTGCCTTCTATTAACCTAATTACAACCAAGGCAACCATTCACTATTTTTCAATCAACCAAATTTTTTGAAAAAGTTTAACCAACTTGTAGAGTCATCGTAGCAAAGAATTTCAATCCTCATTCAAATAACACAAAAGAAATCTATTGTCAAAAATCTCAATTTCCTTAAAACAGGTAACAGGACCGAGGCTTACTATTTGTCCGCCATTTGCATTGGATTTCCATTAATAAATGTTATAAAATGGCGTGTTGGACAAAACGGCGGAAGTTGTGATTTCAATCGACTAAGCTTCCAATAAAAACTATTACAAATGGCTGTCGAATTGTTAAACCATTTCTTTTATCAATATTTTTTTCTTTTTATGAGATTGGGTTAATGCTACCGTTTAACATTTTTTTTTGCCGTTGTTCGTGTGGGCCTTTGGAAAAAGACAGAGCAGAACTCATTTGTATTAATGAACTTAACACAAATGAGTTACAAGCTTTACTTCCGATTTAAAGCTACTTATTAGCACATAATACACACGTTTTTTTTAAATTTGCGTGTTGAGATCTCAAAGATCTAAAAACACCTACAGTCGAATTTTTCGAACCGAACAAATAGGTGGCACACTTCCTAATCAATATTGAAGTATTAAAAAAAAAAACATGTTTATACCTACATAGATACCTACTGCGATCACCAATCCGTAAAATCCATCTGATAAGGTAGCCGAGAGTGTAATGATCAACGCACTCGCGTTTCATACGACGTTTTTCAACACATTTGCGAGGAAATAAACAGACTTATTGTAAGAATTTATGCTACAATAACGTAATTGTATAATATATATGATACATATGATCATAGAAATATAAATAACATATGATTATAACTGAGACTTGTCCTCGACTAACACACAACATTTAACAAAATGGACGTTCAATTCTAATAGGTTTGACAACAATGATTCGACCCGTTCACAAATAAATGGTCCAATACGTTTGTCGCAAATACCACGAAACAGTTACAATATCGAAAGCTGTGTCCACGGTTGTTTTCCCCGAGACTGGTCGTGTTCAGTGAGATGTACAGCTCACCTACCAAGTTGCACTCTCTGACTGTTAGCCCAGCAATTTGTCGCCAGACTGGGTGCCAATCTGTAACGCATCACAGATCTCCTGAATACCTATATACGACTATCATACTGTGACATCTCATTTGTGTATTTCTTAAGCAATGGGACTGAAAGTGGTGGTTTGGACCTGGACTGTCGTAACTAAGTATAGGAGTTACAGTAACTTTAAGTGTGACCTAGATTCTATGGAATAGTTCTAGAATTATTATCTGCCTGAAAGTGGTATACAGTGAACCCATTTTCAGACACTTGAATTTTCTAGGAGTCAGTCAGTCAGTAAGGTGAAGCTAGTTGCCCATTCCAAAG
Source organism: Eupsilia transversa (assembly GCA_914767815.1). NCBI lineage: Eukaryota > Metazoa > Arthropoda > Insecta > Lepidoptera > Noctuidae > Eupsilia > Eupsilia transversa. The sequence continues at coordinate 6,399,640 of OU611894.1, read as the reverse complement.
CGAAGTATAGGTTCCTCTGGCGACGAAGGGGCAAGAAACTCCATGGATATTATTTTACTGCGAATCTTCCAAAGATACGATGCCATGCATGTGGTTACGCAATTAAGTAACAGGTACAGGTTTCCATCAATGAACCTTTACGTAATAACACCAGTATAATTAACAAAAAATACCTTTAAAAAACCTGCTTCAATGAAATAATCCTTATAATATCAATCTCTCGATGTAACGAGGTGCATTGACACGACGCAGGTGCGACGCGTGCGCAAGCACCTTGCGTTCACTCATGAGATTCAAATGAGATTGTATTGTCTCGATTCTCGGTGTCTTGGAGTCTCGGACTTTTTATTGAATGTTTTATGGTATAATCGGTAAAATAATCGATTTCATATACTTACTCAATTATGTGAGTGTTTAGTTGTAATTTGGTGTTTTGTCTTTTGATGGAAAGCCGCCATTTTTTGTCTTTTTGTTTATTTGCTATTTTATTGTATTTAATACAAATAATTAAGAACTTTATTGCAGTAATAACAGAAGGGACAGGCGTGCAATAATTTTATGGGATTTTATTCACTATCTGAGGGGAATTCCTGCATTTTTAAGAAAAAATCTGTCAAAAATACAATCAATTTTCGAGACATTTTTGCAAAGTTTTTGACATTGATTATCATGAGATGAGATTGCAACTTGAATTTGAAACCGTTATTGGCTTTTTAATCTGCAATCGTCAAAAATCGATTCTGGAATTTTGGATAAGGAGCTTTCTTGGTTGGTCAAATCCTGCATACCTTAATTATCTTCTATTCAATTTATAAACAACAAGCGCTTCGACTTTCGTATGAACACTCACAGAAAATCACTCAGCTAATGCAGAAGCATTCGTAAAAAAAACTGTCGGTCAGAAAGCTTGTAGCAAATTGACTGCCAAGGGTTACGTCAGAACATTTTAGAAAGCATCGCTATTTGTAATTAAGACGTTAAAAACTCTCAATCCAATTTATAAACTTAGCATTTACCTTGCATTTTTACTTAGCCAATGCAAATCGATAGCATTCTTTGACTCGGATCCCCGCCATGGATCAATAAGAATCTAATAAGATTCAATCACCATTGTCTCACGTTTTTTCATACTAAACCTCTAGTTTTTATTGAAAGCGATACGCGATTGTAATATACTTAGACTTTTTATTGTGAGGCGATTTGAATTTTCAATCGATTGCACTTCTTAGTCGATTGATTAGCATAATAACTAACAGGGATTTGTCAGACCACGTCTGATATTTCTAATATCAGCGTACCTACTTATATCAATTTTTTTATTGAGACAAGCACAACCTATTCCTAACTTCTGCAGCTGCTATACGCTAGAATCTACATTGGCGACCACCCATAAAAGCGCGCATCCCGTGGTAGTAGTGAGCCCCGTGCAGTACAGAAGATTATTAATTACTTATACAGGCTTCTAAACTGCTATGTCGAAACTCAAACAACACTAAAATCTTATAAAAAAAACGACGTGTGATCACAGATCAGGCTCAATCATTTGGTTTTCGGACACGAAGGACACCCACTGGAATACAAGGTCTCTCCTAATACTTTGGTCGGGGCAACGAAAGCTAAAAATAGATAGGTACCTATGTGAATAACGCAGTATCTATAGATAGATCAATCAATAGAAGCAGTTGCAAAAGGTGAGAAAACAACAAACATTTAGCCATTTTTTTCGCAACAAAATAGTTTGTATATTGCAATTAAACATTAACTGCAGACAATAAAAATGATTCAACGTACTCGTGAGTCACACGTCTGTCTGTCACAGCGGTCGGAATGTTTTGAATATTTTTGTATTAATCTCCCCTTCGCAGACTCTGAGTCATGCGCGTACGCACTTCAATACGAATTTAGTAATTAATTTGTTGTGGTATTACAGGTCATCGTATGATTGGAGTTGTTGTGAAGAGGCGTTTGTGAGGTTGAATGGAACTACGTATGCATGCGGTGATTGTGAAGATTTTCTGTATCAAGTTTTCCTTTATGATTCTTTTGTCTTTTAGGCAGAGTAAGTTTGACTTGTTTAAATAGTTATCAACTTTTACCTACTATGGGACATATAGGTAACTATCCGAAACCCTAAAATAAATTCGCTGTTTATTCGAGTTTAGTATTTTTTCGAGTTATTCGAACATGAACATGATTTTATAGAGTTGCAATATTTTTTTTCACGACTTCTGGCGAGATCCCATAGGAAGAGTTGGTTATAATGAATGATCCCATATAAGAGTTGGTTATAATGAAAGATCTCATAGTAACAGTTGGTTATAATGAATGATCCCATAGTAAGAGTTGGTTATAATGAATGATCCCATAGTAAGAGTTGGTTATAATGAATGATCCCATAGTAAGAGTTGGTTATAATGAATGATCCCATTGTAAGAGTTGGTTATAATGAATGATCCCATAATAAGAGTTGGTTATAATGAATTATCCCATAGTAAGAGTTGGTTATAATGAATGATCCCATAGAAAGGGTTGGTTATAATGAATGATCCCACGGTAACAGTTGGTTATAATGAATGATCTCGTAACAGGTTTTCAGTTGTTTCATTTACACCTTAATAGTTTATTAGGGATAGTTGGCAATAAGTACGTATGCTCGTTCGTTTACATTCGGTATGAAGTCACGATTCTGACGGGAAAGATTGACGACCGAATTTACTAAAACTACTAGCTACTAAAGCTAGCTTTATGAAATGCACCAGCCTTAAATAAAGGAAACAATGCAACCTAACATTAATTTTGTATACCTAACGATAACGTTACATAGCCGTAAGAGCTCAAATGGATTGCGTCAACTTGAGAACTTTGCTCTCGCACTGAAGATAAGGAAGTACTCACCATGCAGTGATTACCATGACCTATTTTCTTTATAAACTTACCTACTTATTTCACTGTTTATTTAATTTTATGTTATTCTTCAATGATGGTGTATCTTATCCATGTACCTACTTACCTAAAACTTGTGTTTCCCAAGTATGTAAGAAGGCTGGTACACTACTGTCAGACAGACTGACTAACGCTTTAAGAAGTACCGACCCGTATAGCATAATGTGCCCATAATGATCCCACTGCTGGGCACACGGGCCTACTCTCTTCGAGAGGGAGTGGGCTATAACGCGGCCCCACGCGGGCCCAGTGCGGGTTGGTAAATGTCACATGTCTTTGAATTTTTGGTTCGAGGACATTTCGGTTTCCTCACGATGTTTTCCTTCACCGTTTTGACAGCAGTGTTGATGAAATTATTTACGAAAAGTAAAGCGCCTGCTTGGGTTTGAACGGTAGGTAAGTTTTTTTTTTTTGTCTAAATATTTTGTGATACTGCTGGGCAAATGTCTCCCCTATGGTTTAAATATGGGCAATAAATAATGAATTATAAAAGAAAAGACATAATAGTACATTATGATACAAGTGTGCGGTGTTGGTCATTACACACGAGACGGTATTGTCCGCGCGAGCCGCAGGCGAGCGCGATAAGGTAGTCGAGAGTGTAATGATCAACGCACTCGCGTTTCATACGACGTTTTTCAACACACTTGCGAGGAAATAAACAGACTTGTAAGAATGTATGCTACAATAACGTAATTATAAAGTTCAACTGACCATTGTTGCCATGTACTGATTATCCGGAGCTTCTTTTAAAAACTTTTCAACGTAGGTTGGTGTTACTTTAGATTTCGTATTGATAATATTATTTTAAATATGTATTAGTCTATGAAAATAACCACACAGCGAAACCGGGAACAAATATGTATGGAAAATGGCGCGACGGTTTTGTTTTTCCGCAGTTGTAAATAAAGGCACTGGCAACTGGCAAACCCGCTAAACAGCCTACACCTATTAAAAAATGTATAAAAACAAAATAATATTTTGAAAGACTGAAAAATGCGTGTATTGGATTTTCAGCAGAAAAATAAACCTTATATTACTATAAGTACAGTAATCAAATTGTAAATGGTTAAATAAAATATAATAAATAATGGCAACATTCCGTTCAGTCGGCATAGACATGGCATGGAGTCGCGCGCCGCCTCCGAAAAACTATAAGTACGACCGCATTCCGAGATATGCCCTAATCGCCCACACTTCTCACATCAATATTTTGCGTTCCAATTTAGTTATGATATGATTATGTTAGCTGAGGGCTGTCATCAATTTGGAACGCTAGTGAATGTGCTAAAGCTGGGGCCACATTGTCGCGATAAAGTGAACTTAACTCCACGGGCTCTCTTTTATTCAGCGAGACGTCGAGCTGTGTGCGAGAGAGAGCGCGCGCAGTATAGTTTGTCTTATCGCGACAATGTGGCCCCAGCATATCAGTGCTCGCCCAACGTCGAAACTTAAAACATTACTTATTTCTTTGTGTATAGCCACAAATTTCTTCCTCTTTTTTGGTTAGGTGGCGACGGTAGCCAGAATCACAATTTCGAAAAAATGCCTACAACAACACAGCCAAATAACGGTTCACGGAACAAACATAAGTTATCCCGCTCAAGCTTATTCGGAACGGGTGTAAGCACGCTCAAATCGATTGGATTTCATTACATTTACATCGTAATTCGGAACGCAGTCTACGACTAACGTTTTGACACCGGAAAAAAAAAAAAGTACTCTGTGATCAGTAAATGTAATGAGTGCTAAGATGGAATTTTGTTTACAATGTTATTTTTGGTCATAACAGTGCTTTTTAACATGGAAAAGATACACCAAAGCGAGCTGGGCTTGTATTTATTTGCAAGTTCATTGAAGTATGCCAAAAAAACGTTTTCCGAAAATGACTTGGCATTTTTGTTGTTTTTCCACTGTATAAAAGTTTCGTAGGCCGCTACGTATTTCTCCTTAGATTTTGGTGGCAACAGGCTATCACTCGCGTTTCGTGCCTCGATGAGTATTTCCGGCGGAGTCAAACCTACGTAGGTATTGCTCTTCTTCCCGTGAAGTCGATATTTTTGTTATTAATCACAACGAAAATGATAGCAAGTAAGTATTGGAAAATGACGAGCTGGTTTGTATTTTCGCGCGCCGCGCCAGCGATTCGCGCGCAGGTTTAAATAAATGCGCTGGAAAAACTGCTAGACAATATAGCCTATAAAAAAAAACACAAAATAATAGGTATTTTTGTTTTATTTTTGTTCTGAATACGTACCTATTAAAAACATTATAAGGTTAATATGTAAGTAGCGAAAAATATGAAATAATATATGATGAAATATGTTCATCATATTTTATGTAATAAATATTATGCATAATATAAAGGCATGAAAGTCTCTTTGATGAGATTAAAAAAGCGCACATCCTCTGCTCGGGTGAAATAGTAGATAGTTCATACTAATGCCATGTAGGCACATAGTCCAGCTTCAATAAATAAGTACACAAAAGTTTTATTAAGATTACCTACATTAGGTACTTCGTAAAAATAAAAGCATTTTCATTTGTAACAGATTATGGCCAGACTAATTTTTTTTACGTTAACTAGACAGTTAACGCCCCGGTTTGCGTATGGTATTATGTTTTACAAAAATAAAAAGCTTCACCAAAGTCAATTTCTACAATATAAATTCCATGCCGCCATGATAGTACTTACTAACTACATACTGCCATGTCAGAGGACTGGTATAGGTACTAGGTACTCCGACTAGTAAATAGTTATCTGTGGCATTACAGCACTAGTTCGTTATGGTAAAGTAAAAAGCACGCGTTTTTAATACACTGCATTATGAATCTAAAAGCGGTTCAATAAGAGCCACTTTACGAGCAAGTGTGTTGAAAATAAAATAATGTGGGCGAAATCCATGAAGCATGGCATCGATGGTGCACCCAAAGTATGCATACGATTTTTGGGCCCCACTGTCATCCGAGAAAAACACCTGTGACAAACAAACCGACACCACAATCCGTAACGTCCTTTTAAATCGGAAAAAAATCGTTCAATAAACTTTGACATTTGAACAAGATTCCTGGTCGTAACTGCCGTGCCACCACCAAGGGCGATCCCCCATCGGCTAGATACTAGCAGATAGTGATGGGCAGTTAAATCCCGCAGCTGCTGTGTGCCGTGTGCCGCCACCTGCCGCTCATACGGATTTCCCGGGCGATGACCCAACACTAGGAACTAGGGAGTCGACGTATTGAGATTATTGGATTTTGCGTTGGGACTTCACTATCGATAGTGTTTTTCTAATTTGATTTTTGCCGAGTTTTTTTCTCAATATCTTTGTGCTGGCACATTGTAACAATATCTTCATAAGCAATTCGTACCTATAAAAATTTAAAAGTCTTTTAAAAACGGTAGTATTATTCAGGAGGTTTTTCTTTATGAAATATATGTAATCCTGGATTCGCCCAGTGGTATTTTTTGGCAGTACCTGGATTAGGTACCTAATGCTAAATGTATGGTTTACTAGGAAAGCGGTTCTGTCATATTATACACCCGTCATGTAAATCTGTCATTTTCACCAGTACCTATATGTCACGTTAAGTTGTCAAAAAACGCTTTGTGGACGGACAGCCGATATTTTGTGACCGCTTCCCGCCTTTTTAGGAAACCATAATTAATAAATAATAACTTTATTTCCAAATTGCAATTTACATAGGTAGTATACCTAGGATTACATTATGACATTATGGTTTTAAATCGCTTAAGTCACTGATTATCTCCACTGGCACCCAATCACTCAAGCTAAGATTAAAATTGTGTTATGGGTGCCAGGCTTTCTCTATTATTAACACATTTTCCAAATTAAACCCGAAAAACGTGATAAGCATCTGCCTATAATTCTTTGTTTTCCAGACATGGAATCAACAGCTTGCATGCAATTGTTACTATAAAATGAACATCTCACCGAAGCACGAACATAATATCTTATCGTTATATTAAAAATTATATCATTATTTATTGTAAATGAAACCATACCAGCCTTTAGGTACCTACAACCATTTCCGTCCCGCGAAAAGACACTTAAAAAATAAAATAAGTACCTACTGTAATTATCAAAAATACATAATAAAAGCAATAAAAATTAACATCGTCCTTAATACATTATTTAATTGTGATCACCATATAAACCTTAATAAAATAAAAATGAAGGACATTGTAAGTTTGGAGGCATTTAAGCCACTATGGTCAAATTGGGGGTCTCTGGGTCATACGGTAGTTTTTGACAAACAACAGGTGACTTTAATAAGTCCAGGTGTAAAATTAATGAAAACATTGACATGTATTAACGTCGATTTTTACATAATGATTATCTGTCTGTAAGCTGGGTTTCCTTTAAGGGTTGGAAGGGTAAGGATTTAAAGTTTTTTTTTTTTTTTTTTTTTGTTGTATTGCATAACACACTTCTATTCAATCACAATCTGAATGATTTTGAAGGATATAGCTAATCCATTACTTCATATGTTTGAAAAATGTATCTGCTTAACAACGTAAACAATGCAATGAATGTTGTTGAGCTGTCAAAATGAAACCTATTTCTACTGTGTGTCACCCAATTACCCCCGCTGATATCCAATCCAATATTATCAGGGGATATCGAAATGACAAACTATGTATCTTCTGGCTTTGAAATTTTGCATATACCCAATGCAACTTACGTCATAAAAACTGGACGTAATCTACAAATCAAGTGTACGGAACTACCAAAGTCTGTTACAGTTACAGAATGCTAGAGTTACGAGAAGATCTTTTAGACAAGCAAGATTATAAGGACCCATGAATGCTGATTACTTCGATTATGTTTTACACATAAGTAACTGAGGATTCTTACAAGAATATTCTTGTCATGATCCCCACAAAATTACGTCAAAAACTTATAACATACTGTCTACATTATCTGATAAGAACCTAAAAACCCCATTAAATTCATTCATTATTCCCGGTTTGAACGAACAAATCCTTCGCAACAAAAACCTACAAAAAGCCGCCAGGTAGCGATCAGCTGGGCAGCAGGTTGTTGTGAACGTATGCGTGCGACGAGATGAGCGCCGCGTCTGTGTGCGCCGACAGATGCTGCGAACATCTGCCGCGGCGCGTGCGCTGGTTGAAGTAGCAAAGAGTTTTGATACTTGGAATGCTGGAGCATAGCAGCTACCTACTGATTCTTGCTAGTAGCTATCAGAAAAAGAGTGGCTCGTGTCCTTAGTCTTCATCATGATCACAGATTCACAGCGTCACAGCGAAAACTTGTCCTCTTCTGAATATAAGTAAACCAATGGAAGCATCGTCGCAAATCCCATGCCCCACCCAATGCCACTTCAGTTCTGCAATTCTTGAGGTTATGTTAGTTAGAACGGAACGTTGCAAAATACGATACTTTTAAGAGCTGTGAACCAAGTACCGTCATAAAAGACTCATTTTTTTTATTGCGGGAGAGAGTCCATTAGAAACAGAAAATTTAGAGAAATAAGTATAAGCCCAAGGAACACAATGGACTGTGTCCATTCTGGGCAGCACTTGGTCCAACTCCCATATATGGATGGTCGTGTCCTTTGAAACACTTCAAATAAAATAAAATTTTGGAACACAAAAATAAATTGAATTTTTGAGTCTTACAGTTTACTAACTAAACTAATTTAAAATTTTGAACCATTCCAATCAGTTAAATTGGTATGTAACTTTATTGTACTCGTAAAATATGCAAGGATCAAGACTACTGCGTCGTGGTCGCTCATCGGTCAGCTGCTTCGCAGGCAGCGCGCGCATCTCGCGACTGTCTGTCTGTGTGTCGGTGAGGCTGTGCGGCACTGGACACGGGATAAGAGAATAGCGGGGAATCACATACAGTAACGTAAATCTGGCATTGTGTCATGGATATCCATGAGAGTCAGCAATTTCCTCATGTCCTTGGAGCCCTTGAACACTAGATACGTTATAAAACGGCAAAAAAGGAGATGGCGGCGTCCTACCCTTTTGCTGTGCCCTATAGGGTCCATAATGATCTCGATTATATAGTTACCACCTAAGTACTACCTAGTACCGACATATTATGGTAAAGCAATAAAGATATTGAGTATAGATATATTATATAGTATTGAGAAATGTTGGTACCTATTCAAAAACAGGATGGCGGTGTAAGGTTAGGTTAGTATTGTATTATTATTTGTATTGTTACCTTTATTGTTAGGGGTCGTTGCAGAAATTCTCATTTTACGCAACCACAACAAAGTAAACAAAGGATCTTACCCGTTACCGCTCACAACTTACACGGCTGTGAGTCACCGCGACATTGACCGCGCAGTCTCTATAATTACAACATTACATCTCGAGCGCGTGCGTCACTCTACACCTTTACGTTACCGCTTACCGCTGTTATGTCAACGATATGCAATATTAACTAGAATATGCTAGATATTCTGTAATAGTGGATAGTGAAGAAGGCAGCTGAGGAATAGGAACAAAAAGGAAATTTCGGCTGCTTTAATATCGTCTTCAAGACCAAAGAAACGATGGATGGACTGTGTGAAAGATGATATGGTTAGAAAGGGGTTATCCGAAAATAAATTTGGGATAAGGGCAGGACAATGGATGACCTACCTTTCTATCTTAATGTGTATGAAATTATACTATGAATCGGGTTTGATCAAGCGCTATGAGTGCTATAACTATGGACCAATTTTAACAATAACACCAACAACGTATTTGTTTTTGAGATTTTCTGATTCCTGCTCTCGGACGCTCTTCAAACTGTTGAGAAAACTTGGCCCCAGTGTGTTACTGTTGAGGAAAAAACGTTTTCTATCATAAAAACGTATAAAGCCTTAAAAGTTAACGGTATGAAAGACTTTCATACATACATAACTAGTAAGGCAAAGGTAGGTGTACCTTTAGTACACCCATTTCCTCAGACTTTTCATTTATTCAGACTTTCATCTTTTTGTAATAGGTACCCCTAAACTGGGAAGTGAGATGCTCTTTAATTATTCAACTTTAAAAAACGAACATAACGTTAACTATGTAGATCCTGTTTAACTAAAGAACATTTAAAATTAATTGTAGGAAGTAACAAAAAGTATCTCAAATAGTCGATATCCTGTTGGCCCGTGCCATAGACAAAAAGTGAGGTAATGGCCAGTTGCGTCTCCCCTAGGATCTATGGTTCTATTTATTTTGCCTTTTATTCCAATTGTAAGATTAGATGCAGGATCTAGTTGATTAAGGAGAGAGGCCCCCTATTTCCTTATTCATTTTTTTATAGCTTTGCCGCTAAGGCAGGTGTTTAGTACTACGTACAATAAAAATAAATTGCTGTTCGTTAGTCTCGCTAAAACTCGAGAATGGCTGGACCGATTTGGCTAATTTTGGTTTTGAAATAGGTATTTGTAGAAGTTTAAACGGTGAGAAAATAATGGAAAATTGCTGTAGGTAGGGTAGGGTAGGTAGGTAGGTAATAGGTACGCCGTAGAAAAGTACTTTAATGCTACCCGTGTGAAGCCGGGGCACCTAGTGACCAATAAAACATTTATTCTTGAGCTTTTTACTTGCAGTCGGGTAATTTTTAAATATTTTCACATTGAGGTATTATGTACTAACGTACTAGTACATAATACCTCAATGTATTTTCAACAAAAAAACTAGACAATATTTACATATTGACGTTTAAAATCCACCATTTTGATTTTATGAAAATAAAACCTTTAGAAACAAACGATTAATTTATTAGCGTCTAGACAGCTAGGTGTAGGTGACTCAACGTTCTATTTACAAACCTATTTCTATGACAGGTCATCGTTTGACCGCATCTAACGCCTGCCACAGTTTGTCTGTCTGCCTGTCCTGTCCGTCCATCCGTCCGTCAGCATGGAGAGAACAATGTGATGCTACAAAAAACTGGAGAAATTAACGGAACCACACAAAAACTCTGACGACAGATGCTGACAAAGGGTGTACAGGCGAGCACTACAGTTCCTCCTGTTTTTTATAAATAAGTTCTTATTAATTTTTCAACGGCTGAATGCTTGAAGCTCTCCATGCAAATAATTGTTAGGTGGTCATTTCATTAACTTTTCATCATTGTTTTATATTGAGTATCAAAAATTTAGTTAAAAAGGATATCAGTGAATCCGTATAAAATTTCAACAAAAAGGAGCTTTTAAAAGAAAATAAATTCGCGTCTTCTGTAATATTTTCCTAAATGTTCCAGTAGGATCTGATTGATTACGAAGTGACCATCAGGATGGCCGCATTCGCGTAGAAGATTAATCCTTCAAAAGATCAGCATACAAGGCCTCCACGCCACCATCCATACATCACACAGGTCACCATCATCTTTTCCCTTTTTTATTTTGTTTTCTTCAAACGTTATTCTTTCTTTTCTTTTACATACTTGACTCTAATACGTGGCTAATCATTTTTACCACTATTTTCATATTACGAGCCAATGCAAAAACAGAAAATCGTTAATATATCAAGCATACTACAGTGTGATTAATAAAAACCTCTATAAACACTTGTGTTATCCCCAGTACCGGAAGCCAGTCGGTGTCGGCACGAGCTGCGGAGCGGTAAAAAGTTGTCGATTGTATTACTTCGATCGACGAGCACCATAGACTATCGACACTTCTTATTGTTACATCTTAAAAGCGTTACTAAGTATGCGGTGGTTAACCAATTGAAGAGGTTAAAAACCAGCTATCTAATTGCGTAACACATTTTCTTAAACGATTAAGACTAATCTGTTTCATTTTGATAGTTCAACAACATTCATTGCGTTATTTACATTGTTGAGCAGATTTTTTTTGGAACTTATGAAGCAATGGATTAGCAATCTGTTTCAAAACGATTCAGATTGTGATTGATCGTGTATTAAGTACCTACGCAAGTAGGGTGCTAGACATGCCTCTAGTTGTATGAGAAATCGGTCAGGTGACCTTAGGTGTACTGTCTGGCTGGTCATATCCGATTGTGAACTCCTTCTGTGGTTATTGACCGGTCTAATTGACCATAATGTCTTAAGGGTATTTGGCCCTGTGGATACATATATTATGACTCGTCACTGTTAATGATCTCAACATTGTCATGCCTTTAGTATAAATCGTTTTGAAAGCAGTAAGTCAAATCACATCTACCTAGGAGTAGATGTGATCACCATCTTCATTTAGCATGTGTTTAGATATCATATGTATTGATTGTTTCCCAAATATTCTTCCATCATCAGAGCAGTCCACTGCTGGAGATAGGCCTCTCCAATTACACGCCATCCAGCTCGATTCTCGACAACTCCCATCCAGCTGCTACCACCCTGCGAAGATCGTCACTCGACCTAGTCCGAGGGCGTTCTACCTTACTTTTGCCGATTCGCGGTCTCCACTCAAGAACATGTCTACTCCAACGGTTATCGGTTCTACTGCGGGTAATATGGCCGGCACACGCCACTTCAGCTTGCTTATTCCGTGAGTTATATCGACAACTTTGGTTCGCTACCGGATCACCTCGTTGCGGAATCGATTCATTAGAGAGACTCCAAGCATAGCCTGTTCCATAGCAATATTCTCCCACACTTAGGTATACAGTGTGAGTCTTCATAATGTGCACATATCGAAATGGGGGAATCTATGCTTAATTTTATCGACGGAAAAAATAAAATCTAAATACATTTTTTTTTCCATTTTTTTTTATTTAAAAAAATTCGTCTTATTGATTTTTTTTACGATGATTGTAAAAATTGATTAAAAAAACAGATTTTTGGACGAAATACCTGTTTATTTTCAATTGAGGGTTTTTTGGGTTTAATTGGGAGGGGTTTTTCCCACAATTTTCATTTTATAAGAACACTTAATTACTACCAATCATTATGGAGTTGAGTTTGTTTCATCGCGATAGATCATTTTAAAGTTACACCGTTTTTTTACATTGGGGTAAAAAATACAAAATAAATAAAAATAGATTTTTTTAAATATTTTTTCCGTTTGTCAAATTAAGCATAGAATCCCTCATTTCGATATGTGCACATTATGAAGACTCACACTGTATAGCATACCTATAGGATTTCTCATAGAAAAATGAAAAAAAAATCACTCTTTTTGTATACAAACTTGGGTTATTGGTACACAGATGTTTTTTTTTATGATTAAGTCTTCCATGTAAAAGCATGCCAAACCGATATTTAGGTATGCCCAAAATGAGTGTCCGTATGTACTGAGATTTAAGATTACGCATAGGTACTAAAAATCCTACCCCATCGGCTTTTTTTCGAGTTCTAAGGTGGCTCCTCAATTCAGACGTCTAGATTGAGGAGCCACCTTAAACGTCCTGTATTTTTTTAAGGGTTTTACTAAAAATTCCAGGATCGCTCCTAAAAAATCGGATAACTTAGTACCTACTAAAATTATGGGCAGTACCTACCCGCATTTAAATAATATGAGACATGGCTCCTCAATCCATACGGACACCCAAAAGACCCTGAAGCTGTCTAGAGTCTATTTATAGCCACCAACCACACTATACAATAATAAAGCGACCTCGGTACTGACCCAAAATTAAAAGACAGACAGTTTTAACCTCACAATTATTGCCAAAATTAACGAGTAGAATTAATGGCGGCAGACAGACCGGCCACACAATAATTGGGAGAGAGTTGAGCATCTGTCAGAACACTTTCCCTTGTTAAAGGACATAATACGCATAATATTTGGCCGCGAGCTGCTCAGAAGTGGCGTTTAATAAGACGTTTTGTCGTCGGGGATGAGTCAAATTCTATGTTTTTTTTATTGCATTTTAAGAGTCCTCACAACCACAAGAAAGACATACAAGTAAGGAAACCTATTGGGGAAGCTCTTACCGATTCGAAAAATGAAGGAAAAAAACTTGCGTTCACACGGAGTGGTTTTTGTTTATTTGTCAATTTTAAGAGCTCGGATTAAATATCCCTTGAAATATGTCAAATTTCTAACGGACAATCACCAGTTCAGTTTTCACTAAATGAACAAGGACTTCTGGAGGTGTTTCAATTTCTTATTAGAAAAAATAACATAGGTAGGTACGGATTTGCCCTAAAATCGGTTGTGTTAACAGAGAGGTGTGATGTGTCCAAAAATAGCCCACACCTGGAACTAATAAGTATCTTCGGAGACCATAGGTAGGAAGTACCAGACGCTATATATTCTTTCGTTGGGGAGTCAAGCCTGCGAGCCGTGACCCTTAGCGGAAACCAATCTCATTTACAGGAAAATTTACCCAATCAACAAAGCTCTATCACAAAATCATCATCTTCCTGCCCTAGCTGGTCTTAGCCCTGGTGGTTTATGGTCGGTACAACGTTTTCTACCGCCACTCTCCCCTGTCAAGCTGTCGCTTTCATTTACTCCCTTCTCTTTCATATCATTCCTCAAACAATCCATCCATATTTTCTTCTGCCTCCATCACCCTCTCCATCCATCAAAATTTTAATTCATCTAAATCCACAAAAGATTTTTTTTTATCAGAAAGACCAAATTCGGTTTTTTTATTCCTTTAAATTTATAACATCTCTTGATAGATAATCTTAGGTAACTCATCCACTAATTCTACTCAATTATCCTTTCCTTCCAGTAAGTTTTCCTCTTTCTATCAAAAATACCCATTTAATAAGGTAATAAATAACACAAGATAAGTCTGTAATCTCAACGGTGTTATACATAATATACTTATGTCAACCTCGGTCAGTAGAGGGGAGTGGATGCTGCGATCTCGAGCCACGCCCCTTGCGAGATCGACCAATCAGGAGCCAGCATCTCGCTTGACGATGTGAGTACTTATGTACGGTGAGCTTGTCAATAGAATCTGTTAAATGTATGAGAGGGGAAAATTGTAGGTATGCAGTGAGTTAGGGAGAAAGGAGACATTATAGGGGTGAGAGAGAGAGATGTGAAAATAGGGGTGAGATGTTACATAACTACTTAGTTTGGATGTAACGGCCGCCGTGACGGCCGTGAAAATTATGACACCGGGGTTTGACTTCCGTGTCAAAAAACGCTCACTACGGAAACACACGTTTCAGTGACGTCATTCGACGGTAGGTAAATTGCGGACGCTATGTGGCGGCCACCGCAATCTTCGGAAACCCTGGCTTACGGATAGAGTAGGTCCATAGTATTATCCATTACTTATGTATTTTAGTTGATACATTTTACAGTGTCGATCATCATGTCGATAGATAGTGTTGTTATATTATGAAATATAGGCAGGTAAGGCAACCGCAAGCGCCATTTTAGCCATCTGCGTCAGTACGGAGTTATTTTCGTAGAATTATCCTAAAAGGTAGCTATCTAGGTACCTAGATGATGCCGCTTCAACACCTATCGAAAATATTAGGTATTGATGCTCAATTACCTGGGTAATGTAGGTTGTAGGTCCTACGCCAGATGTCGCTAATAGTTTTCATTTAGTAAATCTAATGCTTGTTCACGCGATTTTTAAATATTTTCATTGAAGCCGAATGATTTCTTGCAAACAAGTCCACCCTATACCCCCGGAGTTCTCGAGAAATGGTGACTAACGGATAGCGTCATCATAACTCGTAGGGTTTGTGTTGTGTAACAAAGGCTCTGCTAATACCTAACAACTCAGGCGATTACGATATTTTATCCTCGGATGCTCTCGGACCATTCTAAGATAAGGTTCTCGTATCTTAACAAACATTATTAAGAGCACCTATAGTAAAGAGGTTGAATAAGCATCTTCGCGCTCTCGCCACGAATATTTAGCCTGTTAATTACCCGAATTTGCGAATAAATTATCGCCCACTTGTTTCAAGACAACGATACTCTTACTGCCATCTATTGACGTTATCACGAACTGTGTACAAGTACATGTACACCACAGGGGCACTGCTACTACAGTGCCACAGTAGTAAGTTTTAACAATTTAGTTCTGCTACTCGACACTAGATAGCAGTTTTAGAAAATGTAATCAAATTGTATTTGTATTTTTTTCAATTAATATGTGCTTACGGATACTCAAAATGAATTTATTAATTTTAGTTAAATATTACCATAACAATAAAATTAAAATATATCGTCAAATTCTATGAAAACAGAAAAATACTTTTTGAGCGCGGATATTTGAATGAATGATCAAGCAATCTTCGCTTTTCAAACTTTTCGTTCATTATTTTTATTTTCTGACTAAAATGTTCCAAATGGAGTATGGTTAAATAATATTATTCATTATGACGACGGAAAAAAAAGGAATTTACCATTGGAAGTTGGGCGACATAGCTCTTGCACGACTTTGTAAAAAAGTTTACTCAAACGTACAAGTTGTGAAAAACGAAGATGGATTGTTTTATGACGACAAAGGTAAACATTCAATTGTTTCGATTTAGACAAAATAAGTCGCTATGTTTATATTTTCCTAGTTATGAATGGCGCTCGATCACATGGGATTCCCTAGCATTATCTCTCTCAGGTGTAATTTATGAATACTCGCCGATTTCTTGGAATAAGTTGAATAGAAATTGTCCTAGGTACTTACCTAAATATTGCTAAACGTAACAAATAACATTCTCCTTCGGATAATGTAAATAGCTATAGATACATTTAGTGATCACCAATCGCCTTGGTGGTATGTAAACGGGTAAACGCAAATTATTCATTGTTCTTCCTTTATTTTCGTCGCCCTTGTCCGCCTTTGATGCTGATGATCGCGACTACCTGATTAATAGTGAGGTACTTAACCCTGTTAAGAATTTCCGCAGACGTCTCTAAAACATCAGAGGTCAGATAGTTGGATGAATGCCTTCCTAAGAGCCTACCATATAAGAAATTTCAACCAATACTATTGAAAAAAAAGTACTAAAATGTAGCTTTTAAAAAAGTACTTCTGTTCCAAAACTACCAAAATCTATCCCAACTTGTACTGCTACTAAAACCACTTTCTTAGTTCTAGGCATATCAGGCAATGAAGATGGCTCTATCACAGTTACAAAGGAGTTATGCTACTATGTGGAGACCTGTAACAGTAAGAACAGGTTCTGGCTGCCATACACCAGTCTGTATCTTGCTGAGAGGTCCAGACCTTTCTACGGACCTGCACATAAAGCACCCAAGAACTCTCCACCTAAGACCACTTCGGTTCCTAGAAAGGTATTATAAAAAGTTTGTTATTTGCATCCTATTTTAATTTGTAGAATTGCCAGTCAATTCAAAAATTGTAAAAAGTTATGTCTAGTAAACTACACAGACATAACTTTAACTGTTATGGACAGTTGGCAAACAATTTAATTAATCTGTATGATGAAAACTATAGTTAAAAGCTTAGTTCACAAAATTACATCCACAAGGTCTGCCTTCATACTTGTAGAAAACAGTATTTAAACAGCTACAAAATTAAAAAGAAAGAGTACGAAAGAAAAAAAGGGGAAGATGTACTGTTATTGTCTTTTGGAATGTTTGTTATTTTTTTTACTACAACGTGGAATCTCTTTGCCTCTCTCTCTTTTTGGAATTTCTTATGAGTACATTGCTCCAATGTATTTATATTCTCCACTTTCTCATTACATTTGTTTCTTTTCTTTTTTTAAATTCATTTTGTAATTTACAGAGAAAAATAAAAGAAGACTTCACAGTACCTCTAAACGTAAAGCTGACCAAAAGCACGCAAAGAGAGCCAGACTTCAATGCAACCTATGACACAATCCACATTCCCCTACAACAAGGTAGATACGAGAATGCCTTCAAAGAATTTACACGCAGAGGCAAAGAATCCCTCTTTGATGAATACTATGAGTATTTGCAACGTGATATAGACACGAACAAAGACTGTCTGGACTATTTGATGAATGTTAATGCAAGTACAGAGGATAAATTTGAGATGGTTATCAAAACTATAGTTTCGGAGAATGAAATTGACAACTATTTGCATCAATGCTGGAGATATAACTTTGTTCGTAAGCAGACGGATAATAGTAAAGAGGCTTTGGATAGTTCTGTAAGTATAACTTTATAAAATTAACTTTATAATTTAACTTAGGGACTGGGTGTGAAGGACAGAACAACAGCTGTCTTTCCCTAAAATTTTAACATCAGTATTTTAGCACTATATTAATAATGTAATCATAAATTAATATTAACTAATATAAGAAAATAATAAATATAATTAATACATCTTGCTTAATAATTTAATCTAAAATTAAGTAATTAAATTAATAATTTAATCTAAAATTAAGTAATTAAATTAATAATTTAATCTAAAATTAAGTAATTAAATTAATAATTTAATCTAAAATTAAGTAATTAAATTAATAATTTAATCTAAAATTAAGTAATTAAATTAATAATTTAATCTTATATTAATATTAATTAATTATTATTTACTTAATTTGAACTTACATAACGACAAGACGGCGGCATACGATTAGTTCCGATTTCAGCCACGCGCAGTCTATATGACTTGATAGCAAAACTTTCTTAATTACAGAACTCAACATCACCAGAGAAGGCAGTAATAACGCTGCATACTCCATGGTGCCTTGTCTGTGGGAAGGGGGAGCGACTTCGCGAGTGTCCCAATTGTCCCTCTGCCTTCCATCTTGCTTGTAGGAGGGAATGGCTGGTTACTATACTGCGTATGTGTATTTTAATTTCTCTTTTTAAAATGACCAGGGTTGGTGACACTGAAAGAAAGTTGTGGGTAACGTGTGCTTTTTTGGCGTGAGTTATCTCCATGGATGACTTAAAAACCCTGCGATGTTTCTTCAATCTACTTTTTGTCGACAGAACAATAGACGTTACACATTTTTCCACTCTGGTAGGTAGGTATTTGCCGCCACAGGAGCGGGCGAGTCAAAATCTACTTAATTCAAACTTTAATCTTTCTCGAATAATACTGACTCCTTTAGGCCCGGCGCCCATTATCGGCACGGCATGGCAAGGTATTTTTAGGAGACGAATAAAAATATAACTTAATAGTATGGAAATAAAGTTGAAATTTTTTCTGACGGCAACGACGCCTTAGACCGCCTTAGGCTTGCCGTCCTATATACATCATCATTGAAATTTCAGTTTTATTATCATACTGTTAAGTTATATTTCTATTCGTCGCATATGAAATACATTGCCATGCCGTGCCGATAATGGGCGCCCGGCCTTAATCTTTCTCGAATTCCTGTAACCTTATCCAAGTCTATCCAACATTTCATAAAATAAAAACTTTTATATTGATTGACGCCTTAACATTTAAGCATAGCAATGACACACTCTTCTATTACTTCTAGATCGTAAAAACCCGCCGAAGAAAGAAACTAAGCCAGTGACACTGATACAGAAGATATTGTCCAGCACCCGCACTATATGTTCTGTGCGAAAAGACAAGGAGAATGTGGAACTGTGTCCTAGTTGCATGTGGGGACCTAGGGTTGGGTAAGAAACAAAGATAAATTATCTTTCTATATAGTGAAGGGGTCTCTTTTCATTTGTATCTAGATGTGACAGAATTTAATGTAGATAATTTTTTTTAAACTTACGGAGCCTTTTTAGAACACTTAGTTCGTGCGTCTGTCTGTCAAGACCCTTTTGAGGTATCAAGTTGAAATTGATACCAAATACTTAGATCTACGGTCAACGCAATAAATATATACGATAATTTATGCCGCATTTTTACAATCGCAAATAAATCAAAACTCTGACTTAGCAGCATGAAATTTGGCAAGCAGCAAGTTCTGTAAAACAAGTAAGGGATTTGGTTAATTTATTTGTGGTTCTATCACAAAAAATATAAGTTTTTGCGATTAAAAACTTGCAGTTAGAGCATCGACCGTGATGCAGAACGATGTAGCAGAGAATATTTATTTCAACTGCAAAGTTAAGTTTGTTCTTCAATCTGGGATCGGAAATTCATTGGCAGTATGTTGGAGTAAC
Source organism: Eupsilia transversa (assembly GCA_914767815.1). Lineage (NCBI taxonomy): Eukaryota > Metazoa > Arthropoda > Insecta > Lepidoptera > Noctuidae > Eupsilia > Eupsilia transversa. The sequence goes on along the minus strand of OU611894.1, from coordinate 6,379,756 downwards.
ATTTATTTCATTGAAATCGATCCTTTCTCCACTCGATTAAAAGTTATTTTTCAAATGCAAAGTTTATTATAAAAAAGTTTAATACAATAAGTTTGTCAAGTCAAGTTGAATTTCGAAGAGCCGAACACAGCTTTGAGACAGAACCCTCAGGGCGTGAGTCCTGCTCGCACTTCTTCGGTTTTTTGTAGTCGTAAACACTAATGTGAAAATCATAGCACGTAGAAAAATTAGTATTAATACCGGTTACCGAAATAAAAATTGCCTCTATCTTACACGTGCCGTCGGCATTAGTCAAAGCCTGGCATCCCAGATTACTAAGAACATCTTAATTTCACTAATAAACTTATAATATCCAACTAACAACCTTTATTTCCTGATTCCAGCTACGACGACGTAGTATGGCACAAGCTGGGCCCGTGTCCGTGGTGGCCGGCGCGGGTGCTCACTCCGGGCGCGACGCCATCTTGTTTACTGGCCGCGCGCCACTCGCCGCATCACTGGCCGCTCAAGTATTACGGTAATAATCCTAATCTTAACTAAATGTGAAAGTGTTAGTAGAGTTTGTTTGCTTTTTTGTCTGTTACGCTTTCACTCTAAAACGGCTGAACGGATTTGGATGAAATTTGGCACATGGGTAAACCATGAGCTGGAGAAGGACATAGACTAGGTTACTCGATCGCAGACGAAGTCGCGGGTTACAACTAGTATTCAATATTTCATAACATCAAGCCTGTATCCAGTGGAAGGCAAATGTGTATTATTAATTAACATACTCCAACATTTCGCCGGATATGTTCCATGTTGTGCGAGCTTTTTGTCATCAACTGGGCACAAATTCGCATTCCGGACTGCTAGTGAGAAATTATTAATGGATAAACCGAATAGCACTATGCTCAACCTGGGTATCGAACCCAGGACCCACGCGCTTAACAACCGCGCTTGCAACCACTAGACCAATGAGACAGTCACTCTCATGATTTACTTATTCTTAATACCTGTTACTTCCCTTCCATGACCTAGTACAAGCCATATTTAGAAACAAGCCATATTTGGAGCAATGCATATTTTTATTGGTGACGAACGCACTACCGGGATTAAAAGTACCCTATGTGGATGTGGTAATCCAGGTTGTAAACTATCTGTGCCAATTTTTTTCCAAATCTGTTCGTCCGTTTTTTGCGCCAATCCGGTCAAACGGACAACATTTTTAGTTTACATTAGACTCGTTCCCACACCTCGTAACAATTAGTAATTATTATATTTTTTATTGTTATTTATATATGTATAGGTAGATGGTTGCAGCTCGTTAGGTTTTTATGACTAGTAGTAAATGTCTTTCGGCTGACTTCCCTGCACTTTCAAGATTCAATAATATATTTATACAATTCTTACATCATTTTTTTTTCAGGTACACTAAACCACTCATGGGGCGAGGCGTCCCGCATAAGCTTGTTCCTACCTTCCCATGCGGAGACAACACCACGAGATGAGATGCTCGCCAAAGCATTGCTCGACGCTTCTGACGACTATATCTCTGTCTACCTTACTTAGTAAGTACTTTTACTGTGTTTTTATAGTTGACTTGCATCTTTTTTTAAAGTTTTTTTTAGTTTCAACTGTACCGGTAACTGTCTGTCTGTAAGCAAGTCTTGCTTAATTTGACCCACTTCCCGGTTTCCAATTGAGCTGAAATTTTGCATGCATTATATAAATCGGATGACAATGCAATGGTATTATGACATGGAGCTGATCTGATGATGGAGCCGGAAGGCCATGGGAACGCTGTTATAAAACGACGCAATCCCAAGTTGGGGCTCGTTTGATTCGTCATGACAAGGACTCTGGTCCTAGATGATATCCAGGGTCTGATGATGAAGCCAGAAGGTGGCACCCTGGGGCCTAAGTCTACTAATTTATAAACGTTACAATGGTCTCTCAATGGTAAGTTTTTAACTGTTTTTCTACGCAAATCTGTCAAAAACTCACCATTGAAATACCATTGTAACGTTTATAAATTAAGTAGTAGACTTAGGGACTACTCACACTAATTCAGCTACATTTAGCGTTTGCCCATAGAAAACAACGATTTTGTATGAGACACGTACGCGTCCTTTCAGCTGCGGATAGCTGAAAGGACGCGTAGGTAAAATCGTTGTTGCTGAATAGAGCTGAATAAGTGTGAGTAGTCCCTTAGGCTCCAGGAAGGCGGCTATGGGAACTCTGTAATTAAATCCCATTGACACAATCCCATTGAGTTTGGGCTCGTTTGATTCATCTTGAATATTACTCTGGTTCTAGGGTCTGATAGTTAAGTTTCTCGACTATTATATAAAATAAATATCTATAAAAGATTTTGAGTTTTTAAGTAAGGGTTTTTATAAAGTCCTATTAATAAAATATATGTAAATGACTAAACTAGTGTCTGTTATTTAACATCATAAATAATAATAAAATTTGAGTAAAAACCTTTATATAAACAATATAGCTTGTAATGAACTAAATGTTACGTAAAAATAGAACTTTAATATTTTCTTAAAGCTTGAGGCATACATGTCACTTAAAGAAAAATCCTCAAGCTTTTGAAATTTGAAATTATGGTTAGTTGTAAGTAAATTGGTCTCCCAGTCACAATCATTTAAATTGGCCAAAACTGGCTTTTAGAGATGGACAGTTTTTTTTTTTTAATGTGTCTTGTATGTTTCTGGCTTCGCACAATAATAATGTTTTAATTGAAATTGTTGATTTTAATTAACGTTCGTACCCAGTGGTACTTGCCTATATTTTATAATTATGGTGGTACCAAAATAAATTTTAAGATTTACCAAAGATTAGAGTAACAGTACAGCCTTCATTACTCGTATAACTCGTCCCGTAACGCGATTAATAGCACTTAATTTTGCAGTCATGTTATAGGTAGTACTGTTCTGTCTGTCGCCATTTTGAACTCTATTAGTATTGTAGCTAAGGGCGAATTTCACCAATAAAAACTGAAACGCGATCAGCACATAAACCAAGTTTAAGAGCTGTTAGTGTCATTATTTTCTTTGGAATATTTAGGGCGAATTTCACCAATAAAAACTGAACGCAATTAGCACATAAACCAAGTTTAAGAGCTGTCAGTGTCATTATTTTCTTTGGAATATTTACACTGACAGCTCTTGAACTCGGTTTAAATGTGCTCATCGCGTTCAGTTTCATTGATGAAATTAGCACTTAGACTACAAAATTCAGTCTACCAATCGCGTCACGGGACAAGTTATAATGAACGCACTGTATACGTGGGCGTGGGCACGTTTCTTATCAAAGTGACTTTTATATATCTGCTTTGGTATAAACTACATTTTATTATCAATAAATTAAAATCCATAATAAAATTGTGACGAGAGAGATAAGAGTAAATTGAAAAACGTTTAAAAATCGATCAATCATATTTAGACAGGAGCTTATGATAATTTTCGCTTTATTTACAACTGAGGAATAAAATCATTATAATTTTATTATCTTTAAAATGTTGATAAAGATGAAAGTGTAATTTTGTTTTTATATTATCAATAAAGTAGTGATAAATCTTAATTATATAAATTAGGTTTTTATTTTCCCCCGTGTACCTTACCTACTTACGTTGATAACATGTTATCAGTTTGGGAATGTCATGATTCACTTTAACGTATCGTAATTACTCAATTAGTCTACACGCAGGAGTCACCAAATGGCGGGCCGCGGTCCGGATCATCATAAGTAAACAGTAAAAGGAGGATGCCACAAAAAAAACTAGAGTCTATTAAAATAATTTATGAACAGCAAAGTAGACCTTAAATAAGAGGTCGCAAATACGCAACTCGTTTTGCATTAAACTACCACCAAACAGGCCAGCAGCATATTGTGATAGCGTTCCCCTAGATTTAGAAAATAATATTATGGAACATTATTACCATTTTTTTTATCAATAAAGGAACTCTATCATATTATATCATACTAGATTTTGCCCGCGGCTTCGCCCGCGTGTTTGACAGAAAATATCTCAAGGGATGGTACTACCGGGATTAAAAGTACCCTGTGTGTTAATTCAGGGTTACGAGTATATCCTACGGGGACTTTTCCTTTATTTGACTTTTATGTTAAATGTGATAATAAATATACCAATTTTCAAGTTAATGAAACCACGCCGTCAAATCCTCTTCTGTAAAATTGGTTACCCTTTTCGCCCCGTTAGGGGTAGATTTTCAAAAAACCCTGATACACATTATTTTTAATTTCCGGTGTTGTGTGAGTGCGAAGTTTCATGTTTATTACCTCAAGGCATAAGATTTTTCATACAAACTTTCATCCCCTATTTGACTCATTTGGGGGTTGAATTTCGAAAAATCCCTCCTTATTTGAGATATAGTATGTTTACTCTACCTTGCCAAACATAAATCGTTTTAATCGATTCCGGGTTTTTGGTCCATACATTTTTGAGCATTATTCTTTATAATTACAACTTAATCTAAAACCAAGTTGCACCAACATTACTCGAGACTAGTCGAGACTTATATAGTTCAAAGTAAAAACATAATCTGGACTCAGCGATCATTGTGCCGATAGTCGTGACAGCCAATGGCCCAATAGCCAAGAGCCTCGACCAACACCTGAGGAGGGTCTCGTTGGGCAGCTGGATCAAGAGCTTGATTCAGAAAGCGGTACTTCTGGACACGGCTCGCATTGTTAGGAGGTTCCTCTCTCTGGAGCCCTGACCACCGGTAGCTTGGACCCTGTTCCCGATACCGGTGGGCTTCTATTTTTTAATGTTTTTTTTTAAATGAAAATATTTAAAAACTAGCTGCTGCCCGCGGCTTCGCCCGCGTGAGTGTCGGAAATTACCCCATACATCCCCATGGGTTTTAAGTATAAATATCGAGTTAATCGGACAGCGCGTTAAAATTCTTCCATACAAACACTGACACCCCCAACCCCCCACAAACTTTATAATTTATTTAGATAACTATTCGTGCGAAGTTTCATGTTTATTACCTCAAGGTATAAGGTTTTTCATACAAACTTTCATCCCTTATTTTACCCCCTTAGGGGTTGAATTTCGAAAAATCCTGATACACGTTATTCTTAATTTTTGGGTTTAAGTATAAATATTGAGTTTCGAGTTAATCGAACAGCGCGTTAAAATTCTTCCATACAAACTTTGACACCCCCCAACCGTAGGATAGGATACTTTTCCGGGATAAAAGTACCCAGTGTGGTGTCCAGGATATTAAAGAATAATTATACCAAGTTTCATCGTAATCGAACCGGTAGTTTTTGCGTGATGCCTGAACAAACAGACAGACAGACAGACAAAAAAAATTTTAATCACATTTTTGGGTTCGGTGTCGGTCTAGTAACACCCCCTGACATTTTTTTTTTTTATATTTTCAATGTACAGAATTTTCACTTCTACAGATTTATTATAAGTATAGATATAGATGTAAATAATAAGTTAACAAATGGAATAAAAGATAATAACTTACTTTTTTAATTTTGTTCATTACGAATAGGTATTGAATCTTGGTTGCTACTAGCAACCAAGATTCTAGTAAGAAGACTTGCTAGTAAGTAATCGTCTACCAGACGGACCGCGACAGTGATATTGTTTTTAATAACGGACCCCCATTAAAACTAATTGGTGATGCCTGGTCTATACTTAAGAGCGGGCCATAAGCAAAATTGCCTATCGTAAATGACAAATATGTCATTTAGTCGATAAGATTTAGGTATGAAATAAAAATTATATGAGTACTACGTATACATGATATTTCCATTTTTTTTTGTGGAACAGAATCTAAAATAATAAAATTTTACCTGTAAAAAAACATCAATAAGGGCCGATTTTTCATTCGTCATAATATTCTGAGGAATAAATATGGCAGTTTGACATATTTTCTATACAATAGCTGTCAAAACGTCAAACATATTCTCCAGATAAAGTTATCTCACGATTGAAAAATCGGGCCTAAGTTACCTCTAATTTTCATGCATTTTCGATTTGCTCCTAATAATATGATAATGACAATTATTAGGACAAAGATTGAAATCGTTAGATTAGCCCTCACCTTACTTACATAATTATGTCCCGCGAAAACTGTCAATACTGAGAACAGTGAGCTCACACATTCCGTGTTATAAATGAAGTTTCCATGCCAGTTAAGCCAAGTCACTGCGACATTGTGTGTGTCAGAGGTATCAAAACGAAATAGAAACACGACCATCTTTTGACACGGTTAGGGCGAATCTAACAATTTAAATCTTTGACGTAAGATAAATTTAAAAAAAGGCCAAGGGATCCTAAGGAAGGAAGGGATATAGTGTTAGTATGAACTTAGCCTATGTTAGTAAATTCATTAACTTGTTAAAAAAAATATGTTAGTATTAATACATACAAGGCAAAAATTGAAATTCCTTTTATTACGTAGTGTCCATTGATTAGAGCCGTTTCATCTCATTATTTTGCGTATACCTACTTACTCCAGAAGATTCTAATTGAAACATATAATACGAATTCCGTAAACCGAAAGGTTGCTACTGGCGGGAAGTATTGCCTTTTGTTTCCGTCGTGTTTGATAAGAGGGCTAAGCAAAGGCGCGCAGGATAAAAAATGTTTTTTGGTTTCTGAGTTACACATGACCTTAAATTTTCGTACCCCCTCCTAGTTTTCTTTACCTTTGACAAGTCTATGTGAATATGTATGGGTCGAACTCGCCGAGTCCTTGCAATCCAAATGCAGTCCTGCTTACTCTCTTATAGTATCTATCTATATGTATACAGAGTGGATTTTTGAGACGGAGCAGTAGGTAAAGGCAGGCACCTTAACCGTTGTAGCTACAGGAAAGCGGTCTTAAGAGACTGTCCTTATCTTTTTGAGACATTTTGATCTGCATTCACAGCTTTTGAAAAAAAAGTACGGTCTGCAAGAAAATGGGCAGTTTTCACAAAAAACCGATTTTGATGCCAATCGATCCTGTTTCATAAATATGGATCAAAAAAGTATTGGACCAACTGAGGTTTGAATACTAGAAAAGTCAGAAATCGCAAATCCAACTATTATTAATACTTTTTGTAATTCGTTTGTCATAGACTATGACGTCACACCAAGCGCGCTAAAATGGAGGGCGTTTAATTAAGGTGCTCATGTCGGTTGGCTATATATTTTTTGTAACGTACTTGCCATTGCTTTTTTGGCGTTGAATATTTTTTACTATTATGATTAGGTCGAAGTAAACTATCGAATTTAAAAAACAAAATTGCAAATGACTCCAGTAGTCAATCTACTAAAACAGCAGTTCACCATGCAATGCACATCGTAAAGCCTGGATCCAGGGTGGTAAACTTACATAATGCTCCTACCGGCTAACAACGGCCTGTGCGTGTGGGTCATATATCTGGTCTGGACTGAGCTAAGCCAATTACGACACGGAAATACTGCTAAGGGTACACTGTTTCAAGGCTCCCGCACAGGCGCGACGCGACACCGCTAGAACAATTTCCATCAAGTTTTCATAGAAATAGTTCCACCAGAGTTGTGCCGCCCTGTCTGCGGGAGCCTTCGTTCTTGCGATAAATTGACAAGGAGTAGTAATAGTTGATAGATGTAGTAATGTAGTTTTGAGATGTAGTATGTTGCGCCACTTCTTCCCAGCTAAAACATTAGGAAGTGGTGACGGGTGTTCGTTTTGGGGGATTGTCTTCTGTAATTTTGACGTTCGAAAAGTGCTGATTATCAGCCTAGTTTGAATAAATGACTTGATTTGATTTAGTAGCTGGCAGTTTTTGCGTGGTGGCTGGTAATAACCCAATAACACGACTCTCAGCAGTCCTTTGGCGACCATTACGACTCGTACACAATGGCGCGATATCGCGGAAACGACAGGCGGCGCTACCCTTGTCGCGCCCGCGATGTCGCGTCATTGTGTACGAGCCTTTACACCAACTAGATACGACGGCGAATTAGATGATATGACAGTATTGAATGCATATAAATTCCATAAGTTCAATCGTGTTTTGTTGCGAATCTATGACTTCACGTTTACAATGACTTACACCTAATCTCCACGTAATTAATGCCTAAGGAACACACACACAGGTCAAGTGAGCGATAAGTAGATAAATAATAAAACAAAAAATACATTATTTACACATTTTATTCATCGTTTTTACAAAATAATACTTTTTTTTAATCAACAAGTTCGAAGCAACATCTATGTGATTTCCAGTTGACAATGTTTTGTACTTATAAAATTATATAAATTTTCAACACTATGTTACATACGAATTACTTTACATACATAACGCCGCACCCAGAGAGGCTTAATTTTCCTTCATCGAAAATTAAACGATTCTGAATGCGGCAGATAGAGTGCTAATTTTAACAGATTAAGATTAGCACAGAGTAAAAATAGTTTAAATTTATTTAATAGTGGTGATACCGTTCCATATTATTATTTCGACACCGCTGCATACAAAAAATATTGTTTTAATCTCAATACACAATCATGTTATAGCAAATTTTGTACGGAGAAGTACCGAAACTTTACAAAGGTACCGGTATCCATAATCATTGTTCAAGTTTCCCTACAAATACCTACATAGTTTTTAAATCCTCTATATCGTCTCTAAAATTGCACGGCATCTCCACATTAGATTGCACTACCGCGACAAGTACGACAGAACGTGACACATCTCAGGGTAGTACGACCTATTAGTACCCGCTTAGATAAGTCGGTAATCGTGCGGTTGTGATACGGTACAGTTGATTTATGAGTATGTGTCACCGTAAAATTATGAACTTCGATAGTTTAATAATCTATCTGTATTATTTCCATTACATTATATACTGTCCAAAAATTGTGAACTGTACTACACCATTTATAATTTCACACATTATTTTTCGATAGCTAATAATATGTCCATAGGAAACAGACAAATTGTGAACTGGTATCAAACTTGCTTGCGACGTAACGCACCTTGCGCTAATACTAAATAGCCTGCCCAGCTGCGAGCAACCTGAACAAGCGCGGTTGGTCACAGTTCTCAATTATTCGACAGTTTTTAGTCTAATTGAAATAATACCGATACATTATAAACTAACGGTTCCCACAATCTTACAATGCGACCGTTATAACTTGGCAGTTCCGAACTTCGCGCAGAGGCCTGCGCAGTAACATTTTTATGGAACCATTAAGGTGACATTTGGCGAGTATGAGTGAAAGGACATGCGCGAAAGTTCGCAGAGCATATTTTCTGACCTGCCAAGTTACAACGGCCGTATTGTACTGACATATATGCATCCCCAAGTAATACATTCTTACTTGTTCGTTTTATGAATATAGTATAGTTAGATAATGGTGGATTTATAAAATGAACAGTTTTAATCTAATTTCATACTCTAATTTCAACAACTAAAGCGACTTAGGGTGTGTACAGACGGACTATATTTCCACTGCATCATACAATTTAAGTTTTCTGTTGTCAGATGTCGTATTAGTACCGCTACCGTAGTTTTATTTTTAACGTTTTCAAATTTTACACGCAGTTGAAATCAAGTTCATCTGTGCTTTAATTTACCTACGCTTTAAACATGGGATTATTATTTTGAAACTATTTCGTTGGTTACCAGATAAGGTATTTTTTAATTTGTAAACTCTTCTAAGAAATTGATACTGATTTTAAATTGTTACTATGTATTTTTTATTTAACCAGTACGAAATAGCCCGCTAGATTTTAATAAGTATATGAACCAATATGAACCAGATTACTGTGTATAACTTTTAATAAGTATAAAAGAGGTATTGTCACGACATAATTTTCTACTTGTAGGTATTTAGCTAAAAGCCTGAATAAACTTTAAATAAATGAAATAAATTAAATTTATTTATTTATTTACCTAAAAATTACACAGATACAGGTTGACACTAAATTTAAACGAGGAAATAGGCTGGTACAAAATATTGATCAATGACCCCCATGCTAGGATAAACCTGTGTTACAGGGGTCCACTTTGATTGATATAAGGCTCAAAGGGACCTAGCGTCAAATTATTTGACTTCTGATTGAATGAATAGTCTGATTTCTTCGGTTATTTTGAAACCTTGACCACAGCTTATATTTAAACCTCGGTATAACCACAGATGAATACAGATGCGTCATTCCGCAGTTTAGGTTATAGCTACAGTTGGGATAGTGAGTGTAACGAAGTCAGAAGATATAATAGATTCGCGATAGAAAGAGAGGCAAGTTCTAGGTGAAATACCTGAACTGCATTTTATTGTTTCGTAGCAAAAATCGCTTTTTATTTTAATGATTTTGCGGAGTGAACCATCTGTATTCATCTGTGGTATAATCAAGCCTTTAAAATTACCCGTTGATTAATTACTCGAAACATGAGTAGGTTGTATGAAACGAAACATTTAATTTCAATTAAGCGTAATTATCACGCTCATAGAAGTTAAGTGATTTCCATCAACAACGTTTATAAATAAAATTATGATCCTTTATCGACCATTATTATAAATTACATAAGGCAAAATGGCTGACACAGACGAATCACAAAGTGAACATTTATTATTTTCTACAATTTCAACACTTAATGACATGCATTATTTTCCTTAAAATTATTCAAATAATAACTAAAAGTATTTTATTTTAAGTTCTACACTAAATGCGCAGGCCCGCACTATTTCGCAGCACAATATTTTATATTTGAAATTTCAATTAACCGCCAAAATAAAAAAATGGAACGATGTAACGAAATTTCGAATTCAATTTTTTATACTTTAACATTCCAAAAAGTTTTTTTTACATAAATAAAGCTTTTTAAATGCATATTATTTTATTTTACCATCTCATTTAATTGTACAGTAATATTTAATAAAAAGTTATTCAGCATACATACAAGATCACAGACAAGAAGTACAAAAATATTAGTATAAATGATTATATTTAAACGCACCGGGCGTTATTTAGAAGCGTTTGAAATATATATTTAGCTAATATATTTATATAATATTATCTATTACATTCACCCTAGGCTAAAAAAATAAAAGTTTGGAAATCCAATTTCTGACCTAATTTATGAAACTTTCGTAAAAGCCAATCAAGAAAGGCAAAAATTACATTATAATGGTCTTAATATGTTCCATGATTCGTTCAGTTGTAATCCAAAATAAGCATTTCCCTATTTCTTGCATACTTTTTGAATCAGTTCAGATTCCTATCCTCATACAAATAAAACTTAATGAGTATATCCAAACTAATTCTTCTTCCCTCGATCTCCCTTGCTGACTTCTCAATTGGCCATAAAATGTCAACTCATTAACACAGAGGGCGCCACCATCGTTATGGCCCAAAACATTCCTTTGTTTTTTTTTTTCAAATTATTTTGTGAACAAAATATTGTTTTATAATGGAGATGACTCATTTGCACCAGTAAATGTAGGGGCCAAAGAAGTCTTCAAATATTAACATTTTGGTGCATCATCATTCATTATGATGCAGTCGTATGTAGTTTTTGTTTTATAGTACCTATTCTTAAGGCTTCCTGTACATGACGCCGGAGCCGCACCGGCGCCAAACCGCAAGTTTGTGTATACAAATAAATATCGCACCGGAACCGCGTGTACATTGGCATTGATGCCGAGTTAAATAGTAAAGCAACGATCAAAGATCAGCATTGCCAACGAAACAGGCGGGCCGGCGCCGGTGCGGCTCTGGCGTCATATACAAGAAGCCTAATTCGCGTCCGTATAAATGATCCTCTAATAAAAGTTATCAGCAGTCTTCACCCAGACCGCATTTTAGATAAGTTTTTTTATGTTGGTACAACCAACTTAGCGAAATGACCTGGACAAAGTAAAGTCATTACTTATTTTTCCGTTTTGGACTAACAGGTTTTAATCAAGCTTTGTTCAAGAGCGGTGATGGCCCAGTGGTAACGGCAGCGACTTACCGAGTGTAGGTCGTCCGTTTGAACCCAAGCATTTCATCACCACTGCTCTGAAACCGTTGAAGGAGTCTTCGAACCAACCAAAAGTTCGAAGACTCGTGGCATCCGCTAACCCGTACTGAGCACGCATGGTGGATTATGGCTCACTCTCACAGAGAGGAGGACTGTGGCCAGCAGTGGGATTATAAGGGACATTATAAGCTGATTTTGCATGCAAGATTTTTTTCTTTCTGCAAGTAAACTACATTTTTACCGTTTTTTTGCACTGAGTTATAGAGCCATATCGTGTGTCCGTTCCAAATTAATTTCCATACATTTAAGTTCATACTTTTATTATCATAATAATCATAATTACGTTTGCAGGCCGATAACAAATCTCATTATTAAATTCGATTTCTTAAATATTCCTCACCAATGAATATCATAATCGTTCGTACACTATCTCCATATTTATACACATATACAAGGCGAAGTTAAAAAAATAACATTGAATTTGCTTTCATTGCTTTTCTGTGAGTAATTTCACTTTTAAGAGGAAACGCGATCAAGTGGTCGTTGGCGTTCATTCCATACTAAAGTATTCATGAAATTACGCGATTTTTCTAACTATGCGCGTCAACGTCAAAATATTATTATTATTAAACTTTATTTCGGGTGGCATAGACCCATAGAAAAGTGTATGTTTATAATATCAATAACAACTTAACGAATACTATGACAGTCGACAGAACTGTGTAGACGATACGAGTGTGTAGACCGTACTAGGCGCCGTCGGCGGGGCGCTGAGGCGGTAAGCGAGCGGGTGAATTCAATACTGACATCCTACGACTTTGACAGCTCCAAGGCATAGTTAGAAAAATCGAGTTAAACTAGTCTAAATATTTTTTACGATACAGTGTCATGTCCCTAAGTTTTGTTTTTTGGCGTAATTATATTAATTTTTTTCTAAAACGACCGCGTTTACTCTTTAGAAGAGATTCGAACAAAGCAATGTATCACATATTACGTAGTTTGACAAATATGTTTATCTTTTAGAGACACAAAGGAATATAAATTGTATACCATCTTCAAAAGTAATGACGTGTTTTCTTGTCTTGTGAATTAAATTACATTTGTAGACACTTGAGTCGGTAAGATGTTAACGATATCGGCATAGATAAGTAGTTACCCAGTAAATATCGGTAAGATTAAGACCACTTTTTATTTATTATGACATGCAGTCAGATATCACGAGAAACAAACAATAGAAAATAATCATAAATCATGGCAACACAAACATAACGTAACATCACGCCTGTAATCCCCGAAGGGTTAGGCAGAAGTGTACCCCTATAAGTACACCCACATTTCGCCAGATGTCAAATGTTTGAAATAATATAATTGGCAAGTTAAAGCGTCTATTTGACGTTCTTGGCATTTACGTCACCGAGTCACTAACGTAGGAGATTCTTAATAGAATTAATATAATGTCATTCTACAAAGTATAATAGATCATGCGCACAAGACAAGAAGACTATTATTAAAATCAACTATTAGTAAAAGCTACTAAGAACTCACAATTGAAGACGACAAACAATTTAAATCCCTGGTAATCCCAATATCGTAGAACAACACTATCTTAGTCTGTAAAACAATCAGTTATCAATGAACGTTTCACACGTTCATAATAACTTGGATATTAACAAATTTGTTTTTGTATCCACATAACACCTGCAGTAAATGTAACTTTGTAGTCACTTATATTGCAGGTACTGAGAAAAGTCATAAGGCATGAGTCTTCACTATTTTAGAAAATATCTTCACATACAAAATCATCGATTAGTTTGTCGAGTTTCATTTTAACATATACATACATACAATACTAAGCAAAATAAGTGGTTTCCTTTTATCCACTCTTTACATATTAAAGTTTCACAAAATAAATAGGATAAGTACATCCCTATTTTATTGTGTTCTGTCCAAGACGACGCATGCGCAAAATATGACATTATGTGAATCATCAGTTAAGCTAGTGTTGTTCTAACAGTGCCCAATGCTTCATCTTTAAATATATATAAACAAGTGAGATTGTCTAGGCTAAAATAACAATGTACAGTACATATTGTCACTTACACATAGGTACAAAACTAGGCGTTTATTTACCGGGACCCATAATAAGCGCGCTGATTGCGAAAAACAGGAACACTATTCCACCGATTATGGTTACTGTGGAAGAGAGAAAACAGGTTAAAATTATGAAAAGAAAAAAAACATAGATTATTATTTGGCAAAATTTTCATCTTGCGTGCCGGCACCGCAAGGGCCGCAAGATGAAAAAAAATCAGAATATCTCAGAACAAGTATTAAAAAAAAACGCGGCAGCAGTGCGACGTCGGCGTCATGCACGGGAAACCTTAAGGCGAAAGCGCCGGAGTAGCTCGTAACATTCTAATTATCAGAGATTTTTGCAATTTGCAGGGCAGTAAAACATTGTATGATGATTAAAATATGATTCGTGACCGAAACAGATATTTATTTACAGAATTGTAATCATCGATAAGTCTCTGTAAGTTAAAATTTCCCCTATTAAGTGATTATGTCATGAAATCATGACATTTGAAGGCAATTCTAACTTAGAGAATTGTAATTATTGTAAATCTGCAAATATTAACTAAACAATTTTTTTTAAATCATATTCAATTCACCAACCAACACTTTTACAGAACTGTACTTTGAGATACTGACTGCAAAAAAACTAAGGAAATTTGAATTTCTTAGCGGGCTCTCCCAAACAGTTGGCAGACATAAGTTTGGCCTTCTCATATACTAATTTAATTTGTTACAAATTAAAATCAGCTTCCCATGCCCAAGGATTAGCACAAAAGCTTTACTGGGAATTTAATGAATGCGTTTAGATAGCCAGTAACGCAAATTGGGAAAGTAAACAAAATATTCGCGTAACTCATCGTCTGTAAAGACCCAAAATAACTTTCATGGCACCCAGACGTTTCCCAATGACGCAGAAATGCCTCAAATGCGTCATAGGTGTTTATTTCTTTATACTGTTTTTCGTTGACATTTTTATTTCCATCAACATGGAATCCAGACGAAAATATTTTGTCTTTCCTTAGATTGCTTTTTTCTCAGGACCAAAGGACTATTTTTGCATGAGCCTTTGAATAAACTGTCAACATAAATCCTATAATAACCTACCCCAATGAAACATTTCGGGAAATACTTAACCTCTGCAATTCAAATTTAGAAGACAATAAAAAAAATCTTCAAAATCAAACTCACCAGTCCTAACAGAAATCTTGGCGGCAACCATCCTGCCGCCTATCACAGCCAGTCCCGTACACAGAGCATGGCCCAGAGAGCCACCAACGACCACGCCGACCGCATGCTCCCTGGTCGCAAGCACGACAGTGGCCAACTGCGACCGATCCCCCCACTCGGCGAGGAAGGTCAGCGAAGCCGCTTGAAAAAGAACCTTGAGGACATCGTTTCGTTTCCGCCGCCGGCTTTCGACCTGTCCTTGTTCTAACATGTCTAGGGTTTCTTCTTTTTCTTCCTGCAATTTTGGAAGGTGGTTTAGTGGGGCGAAAATGTCTTGCAAAGGTGGAAGACGGGGGCCTAAAGGTGGAAGAGCTTTGAGGTTTTTATTGGCAGATTAGATTACAGCCATGCCATATTAATCGTGATGTTTTCAATATTTTGTTGGAAACACGTCTCTTTTACTAAACAATAATCGTCAATCTTAAGAGTGAATCTCTTGACAATCTTGAATCACAGAATACAAACATGTTGACAGTAGTTATTCATAGTATTCTAAAATTAGTCCAGGAGTAAATACAGACTAACTGGAATTACAGATATGTACATACAGATAAGTACATGCTAAGCAAGACAAAAGGCTGAAACGGCATAAACAACAATATTTATGAATGGATTTATTAAAAAAACAAAGGTTTGCTTGCAAATAAAATGTTGCAGTGACTATGGTGACTAGTTCTTCGAGCATATTTTTATTCAAAGATATTTCTAATGTGACTTTGGATTTTGTATAGTGAAAAAATGGTGTATTTCAGCCTTCAAGTGTGACTTTCCACTACAGTCAAATATTCACAAAATTAGGGATGAGGCGAAATTAAGAATCAAAATGCATGAATAATTTATACATTCCAGGCTTCAAATATGCAACAGATTGGTATGCAATAGTGGCAGCATTTTTGTAAGAAACCCCTAATCTATTTAAAATTAATTTCTGGGCAATTACATTGACATAATTTTTGGGATTTTTTTTTTTTACTCTATCTAATTACAATATTTACCTATTTGAGCTATATTACATTATAGACTTACCTATTTCACTTTATACATAAATATTTGAAGCCCAAAGCAAAAAATCTTGCCCAGAAAAATAAAAACACTTTTCGTATAGTTACCAAGTTTCAGAACCGAAATCTAAATTTTTCTGGTTAGATAATTTAACGAAAAGTATGAATGAATACCAATACGCGCACTATAGAGCCGGTATTACACAATCAAAGGTTAACTAATTCAATATTTTACTATTTGATGGTGTAACGCCTGCCTAAACAACATTCTAATCAAATGCTGAATTCCTTTGCATAATCGATTCAATTCATCTATCGAAGCCTTTCTCAAACGAAATAATGATATGGTCTGTGCGTAACAGAACAAAAAAAAAGCTAAGGCTAAAAGAAAAAATAACTAGGTGTCATTCGTACTGCCAGGCATAATGACGTAAGATCACCCTCAGCGGTTCTGATTGCGCCGAGCTGCCCGCTACGGGCTCCCTTGGGGACTGTGGGGCACTCTCCGTTTCTCTGGGGGTCGTAGGCCCCGGGCTAT
This sequence comes from Eupsilia transversa, assembly GCA_914767815.1. NCBI lineage: Eukaryota > Metazoa > Arthropoda > Insecta > Lepidoptera > Noctuidae > Eupsilia > Eupsilia transversa. The sequence goes on along the minus strand of OU611894.1, from coordinate 6,362,934 downwards.
GGGAACCAGCGGTCGCGACCGACGTCGAGTCAGGCGAGTTCGATTGCTCTTTTAGCGCGTCCTGCAGTGTCATACTTTTGAATCTCGAACTGGCAACTTAAGATCGAAATTAATCTCGATGTTCAAAACATCGGCAGATTAAATAAACAGAATTGGCATGTAAAACCGAATCATCTTTTAAAAGTAGTACTGGCAACAGTTTTGACTCGGTTTTCAAAAATCCCCTTCCCCTTTTTACACACACATAATGGCGCTTTGTGTGTGCCAGTTATAATATAACTAGGTCAATAAAATAAAAATAAAGAAAGGAATTCAACATTTGCAGCAAGACTAAAAAGAAACTACAAATACTAATATATATCTCAAAAACACTATCTTATCTAATAAACACAGTACTGTTTAAAGTAAGATTTTGTCGGTGAATAAAAGTTGATTCGACTAAATTGACCTTCATTTAAACAACGATTAGTAAGTTATTATTCGACCTCCTTTGCTACCGTCATTCTATTGTTTTTTAGACCCATCCGTTTCAGCGTAATCTGAAGAGAAATGACTTTGAAATGATAATAAATAATTATTATTCGCAGCAATGCCGATGATTACTTGCAATGCAACCACTCGATCAAAAGTATTCATAAATGTTGGCAGTTTAGTAAGTCTTAGTCTTTAATTTAACTTGTTTGCATGGCTTTTATTAAATGTGACAATAAAAAATGTAGGTACCATTACTTTGAAGATAACTTTGGTAGATACCTAGATAAACAAATATCATTTTATTTTGAAACAGATCATGTAAGATAGAAAAGATATTAAGTTTGATTAAAGGATAAAATTTTACAGTGTGTCTTAGGGCGATAACATGGTTTTAAAAAGTGACGCATCAGAGATTTTAGTGCATAGATAAAAAACAGTAGGTAAGAACAATTAGCAACGAGTTTATTTGTGCCAATGACATTTGAACAATTTGAACGGGTATACTTCCTTGCAAATATAGGCTACCATTTGAAATTAATAAAAATAAACACTGACATATTCATAAATGTTAACTTATTTTAACTTCAATACAGATTACTACGAAAAACGCATTATAAAGCTACGAGTTTGTTGTTTGGGAAAAGTTATTATTTCAGGTTGCATGAGCCTTTTTGATTAAACGTTAATTATTTAGGTACCCATAAAATTAAAAAAGCAAAAACATCATTTTAATGTTAAAGGTACGTAACAACTAGAACGGTCTGAATCGCAAACATTGAAAAAAATACTGAAGTTGTGAAATTGAAAGTGTTAAAACAGTGAAGGTATGACCCAGGGGTAGGACACTTCCATATATTGACAGATTTGGGGTCATTTTTTTCAAAATGCGACATCTGTTGTCGCCATCCAAACACAATTAGTTACATTATGTCGCCGCAGATGGCGACACCATCGATACAAATAGAATTTGTGACAAAAAAATAAAATAAATATAATTTCGTTACTTAATCATTTTATTTAACACGTAAGTATTATAATTATTTGCGTTTTCATGCGTGCGTTGTGTTATAATTAATTGGTGTAGATTACAAGCCGCGTAATAATTACGATAGCAACACAGCGATTTATTGATTGTCAAATGGTCAGGTCACAACAAATATGGCGACTGCTCTTTGCGTTTGCGCTTGTTTTGTAGTGTTGGAAGTTTATTGATTTTCCATTCAGTTGTGAAACACATAAAACAATATTAAAAGTCAACAATTTTGAAAACACAATTATTCATGTGATTTTAAATAGTTGGTGCCGTTCAATTGCCCGGATTTTGTCTGGCAAAATCACATACCATGGTGAGCATGAAACTAAAGCAGCAGCGCAAGCTTATAAAAATAAACACAAGACGAATAAATAAATAATTTTGTAAAAGACAAGTTGTTTTTTTATGTATCCATTGTACCTTTTGAAATTGATGCTTCCTAACTAATTTGCTTGTTTTTAATTTGATAAAGTTTTACTATGATTTTTTAATCATGAGAAAATTTTATATACCTAAGTAAAACTTTATCAAATTAAAAACAAGCAAATTATTATTGAAGCTAAAGTATAGGAAGCACCTATAGCCAGCTATATAGCTATACAGCTATACATATATAGCTATACAGGTCACAAGTTTGTGGATGGCGATAATAGATGGCGTTATTTATCCGATCAATTGACATTAGCGGTCTTCAATAAATTCTGCGAGGGGGCTCTCTATACCCGGTATATTACTTTCCTCTATGGTATGACCACAGCGAATAGCAACTATTGGTAATCTATGTTTAATATTGCTAATTTCTATAATCCATTATAACCGCAAATAGTAACGGTGACTTGGCTATCCCACGCAATGAAGGCAGATTGGAGAAATTTAGCGCAAGTAAAAAAAAAAAATTTTTTTTTATTGAAAATCTCGGTCTGTAAAAAAAATTGTGTATGGCTAGCGCAACAAGAATTTCTCAAGTTATTAACAATTGAAGCCTTTGGACCGTAATACAAAATGTTTCTTCTAAAATCACGACATATTTTTCTAATATTCTTGCTACAATTACATTTTTAATAAACATTAATAATTTCACAACATTTTGCTTATATGCTTTGTATAAATTAATCTATAATTAAATGGCAGCCTATATAAAACGAAATAATTAAATAACGATTAATCAACTATTATAATAATTATCGGCATGTCAGATATGAGGGTAGATTTAATAAAAGCCGCAAATTCGATAAGCGTGTGAATCGAACATTTTGATTTTATATTTACCTAATTGTTTTATTTTTTAATTGACGGAATTGTAGGTATTTGCAAAGTATAAAGTACCCACATATATTATTTTGATAACCGGTAAAATAGGGCCTGAATGAAATGTTTGCATTTGCAAGCAGAGTCACAGTGAATTGGTATATTGGATAAATGGATTGGGGAACTTGTTTGTATGCACATTTTTAACATCAGAATATTATGGGTTTTTCAATCTGAAATTTCTTAGTAGTAGCCCCGAGTCTGGTTTTATGCTGAGTTGATGGGAAAAGGCTTGCCACCTACCCACATGGGATTTAAACATTTCTGGCGAAATTGTACAACTCTGCTTACCCTTCGAGGAATATAGACGTGATGTTTTGTTAATATTATGTTTGTCGCAAAGTGTAGGAAGAATTATTGCGCTTCCAGAAAGATTATTATGGTAGTTACGTGTTTTTTTTTTTTGATAAATGCCTTGCTATCTATCGAGGTCTTTAGCACATCGCGAGTAAAGACAAAATACGCAAAAAAATCTTATTTTGCAAGTATATAAAATACATATTTTATTTATTCAATTCTTAGGTCATTTTTGGTAGCAAAGTTGTTGCTATAAAATTTAATACGAACGAAAAAGGGGAAGGAGATTTCAGTGAAGATAAATAATTGAAAATAACTAATATTTATGAATCGTACTTTGTACTTGTCTATATAGCAGATAATTATATGAACTACTTAAAAAAATATCTATTTGTATTATAACAACTCTCCTAGATTTCTTATTTCGCTCGATTTTTCGATATTCATACGAGATAATCGGTCAATTTACCTCTACTTCCTTAAAAAAAAACAAAAATCACATACCTGATCTTCTCTTCTTTTCAATTCACTCTGTACTTCTTCCAACTCTTCTTGTCCCTCATTGGGGTCCATTTTCCACCCGTCCCTTAACATTTTAATACCAAATATCGCAAAGAGGACAGCACTGGCGTAGTGCGTATAAACTCGAGGTATGACGGTCGCTATCCATCCAAATGCTGCTGACAATATTGTCATGAAGATCAGAGCTGATATGGCTCCGGCAAAGACTATGATTCTAGGGTGTTTCATGGCCATGATTGCAGCTATGAAGAAGGTTTTGTCGCCCAACTCCGAGACTATGACCACGGAGAGCGACGCGAGGAAACCCTGCAGGAAACTGCCCTGGACAGCAGCTCGCTGGAAAGAAAGAAATAGGACATAGAAATAGAAAATTATTTGGAGAAGTAAGTACTATATTTTTATACACAAATACAAATGCCTTTCTTAGTAATTACAGTTTTACACACATTTATAGCAGGCAGTCATAAGCATGTCTCAAAATATAAGGAGTATTTTTGGTCCTTATTCTTGAATGAAACGAACAAGTTTGAAACTCGATTTAAAATTAGATTTGAGTACAACATGCATGAAAATTTGAATAGAGGTCCATGCTTAAGCATCGTTCTAGTTGATCCTTAGAGTCTTATTAAGTTAAAAACAAATTAGGCCTGCTTGCACCAAGAACTACTTATTAACGCGCTAAACGCATTTAGTGATTTGTGGTGCAAGCGCGCATAAGTGCAGTTCAAGGAGACCTATGTAAAAAACGAGCCATATGTATTACAAGTTACGTATACTCTCCCTTTTTTATCAGCGTATAATGTAGACTCACTGGCATAAAAGGGTATAAGTACGTGGCCCGTCGGACGACTTTGGCGAAGAATTTGCAGTGCATTAGAAAGTTATCGCGCAGCGCTCCAGGACTTCAAGAACCCAGACCGGTTTATAGCAACGTTCTAATTTTAATCATTTTATAAAAACCTGGAGCAATGAGCTTTTCTTATGTGACTAAAGTAAATGAGCCATCTTCAAAAAAAAACTAACACATATTTAAGGCTTACGCTACTGAGCCTTCTTTTGTGGACACAACATAACTATTTGGGATGATAGATTAAAGATGATACGGCGTTTTGCTGGCTTTTTTTAGGCGTCTGCTATAATGTGGCATTAGCGAAAATGCACGACTCCTCCACAAAAGCCACAAATCAATATAAATAGTAATGAATAAAAGCCAAAGAAATCGTTTATTAAAAAGATATATATAGAATAATGTAGGTCTAGATCTAAATTAGCGTATAGAAAGCCGCAGGCAACCACTTGCCATACAAGATCACGTGCCGAGCAAAATACGTTGACAGAAAATATATTAAGGCCGGGGAACTCCTAAGGCTTTCCGTAACGAGACTAATTATTTCACCAATCATGTAAGTGCAGTGACGCAATTCTATCGAAACATGCTATAATGTAGGTATCGATACAAATATATCCAGTGAAGTTGGTGGAGCTATTGAACTTATTGGTCTCATTTGCGATCAATAGGACTCTTGGGTGTCGTAGGTGATTAATAACGGGTAGCTATGGGAACTTGAGTGATTAGCACTCATTAAACCATCAACATTATTGTTGCATTGAATGAAAACCTGGCATTAAAGTTAGAGAAAATACCACATAGCTAAGCCTTTTAAAATAACAACCAAGTACGAAGGAGACTCGAACTGGATTCGGAAGCGGTCTATGTATTCACATTTCGCAAAAGGTTCAAATCAAGCAACGGGCTGATCTGTAAAAGCTAAAAGTACGAGACAACAGGCTTCTCGTGCAATGACAATAATACATGCAAAAATATTGACTCACACAATATCTACTACTACCGTCCATGTTTATACGTGATTGTTTCAGTCAACGTGAAATGATTTCATCTCACCTTTGTTGTTACATAAGCATTATATAAACTATACATTGTTTGATAATACCTACACATTATAATGTCTTGATTGTGTGCTTCCTTCAACAACTTCTACGTTTAGTCAATAAACGCCGGTGTCTACCGCTTATGATTAAAGCAGACAGGCGCGACGCAACGGTGCGACGCGATTCTGGTATAACAATTTCCATTCGATTTTTATATAAATTTTTCTACTAGTCGCGTCGTGCTGTCGCTTCGCGCCTGTCTGTCGCAGCCTTTAGTCTACTGTAAAGATTCCTCAGACACTTCCGTAGAAGTATTCAATGAATTCCGTAGTCGTGCCAAAGTGCATAATATTGACCGATACACGCGCCATGCCTCTTAAGTTTTAGGCTTTGGCGTGGCAGAATGTCAACGAAACGGAAACTTGGTAAGCTCACCACTTTCTTACGCCAGGTGTGATTTTTGATCAACATCAAAGTTACAACCGAAAGTCTTTACGCCTTTATGTCTCTAAATAAAGATATTTCCTGTTCTTGATAATCATAACCCTATCAATGCTAGAACCGCTAAAGCGTAAACAAACCTTTTTCTACCAGCTTGATCTAACTACACCCGGACGGAACCTAGTTATGCATGAGAGCCTAAATTAGTTTCAGCATTTTTAAGGCCAATCTCCGTTTAAAACTTAAAACGGACGCGGAAAACTACCGGATATCAAATGTTTTATATCTCTGAAAACAATACACACATTCACACAATTACACAAATTCTAAATAATCTTACGTATTTGCACGTACTGGTTCAAACTTTATGGTTGATAACATTTAAATTGCCGTGCAATAAAATTTTGCACAATAAAATAATATAATTAAGACCGGAATTAAGTATATAACACGTCGTTCTAAAAATGAAAGGCAATGAAAGGCAAAGTCACTTGATGAAAAGCTTTTCTTTTAAATGTATTTGAGCGTTTCTAATCTAAGTAAGAACATCCGAGAAAAGTTGGTATTCGATATATGCACTAGGAAGTGGTGAAAGTTGGGCGTTTTGGGACTTTTCGAACGTCAAAATTACATAAGATAGTCCGTCTTATGTAATTTTGACGTTCGAAAAGTGCTGATTGTCAGCTTAGTTTGAATAATTGACATTTGATTTGATATGGTTATAGCCGATATACAAGACAAGTTCGAATCGGATGTGAACAATCGTTCATGCAAATTGGGGTACTACTTCAAACCACGTCTTTTCTTGAATTTGCACGTGTGTTGCAGAGGTATTGTCTGTTGGCAGTCCACCTTGTATGGGATATAAATAGCGCGATCTTTAGTGGTTCAACAATGGATTCGTAGTTATTGTGACATTATTATATGTATAATTATCATAGCTGTTCTATGCGTGTTGACGTAAGGTGTAAATTGCAGCTGCTGTTTATGGCATCGCTCATCCGATCTTCATAAACCCTAATAAATCATTAGGCACTCATATGTGACGTCACTCTGTCGTGAAATCTACTTGATTGCTAGTCACGTGAATAATTAAATATGCGTGAATGGCGAATGCGGTAAACTGTGATACACCACAAATATCATAGCAACAGATGACAGCGCTGTCATTGCTTGTACAGTCTACAAAAGAGATGTAGTAGGCAGGCAGTTTACTACAACTAGTACTTTTGAACCAAGATTGTGCGTGTGCTGAGTATAGTCTTTAAAATCGCCCAAATGTTTTTTTTTTCCGATGATACGAATTTGGACAGGGAAGTCTGGCCCGTAGGTTTTCACATTGTACAGAAGAAATAAACACAGTTTTCACGGGCTTATTGCAAGTACCTGTATTGTCTTATGCGTAAACAAATTACACATAGTAATGCAATGAATATTACCGTTGGGCGCTCATTTGTACCGTAATTAAATATATTTGCCCGAATAATTACAAAACGTGATATAAAATTACTGTAGATAAAATGAGATAAGAAGATAAATTAATAGTTTTTTTTCACAATGGCAAAATGATAATCATTTTTGTAACTATCTATTGTCAAGAACTTTACATATTATTTAAATTATACACTTAAATTACATCGGTTAGAATGGTAGAAAAATACTCAATACTGCTACATACATAACGTAACATAAATAAGAAAATGTTGTTATGTTGTGTGCTAATGTAAATATTTAAATACGGTATCAGATCAATATTTAACATTCTAGGCCGGAATGCAGAATTAAGAATCATGATACTTAAAAACAAATTCCATGAGCAGATCCTGTTGAATCTCCGCCGCCTATCGCAGGTAGCAATCAGAGAACGCAATAACACATTTACTTTATCTGGGTTCTGACCTACAATGACACAAGATTATGTGTCACGGACATTTTTGGAAAACCCCATATAAAATTTTAATAATTTCGTGAGACATCGTGACATGACGTCACTCAATTTTGAGCAGAAGCGACACCGCGCTACCTTTTCGAAAGCTCAAATAATTTTTAGTAGCTAGGTATCCATATATCGAATATCAAGCAAACAGAGAAGTACTAACGGTGTGTAGGCTAGCGATAATGACGTAGATTAGATCCGTAAGTAAGTAAAAACTATGTACTTTAAAAAGTACGCAAACACTGAAAACGTTTCAGTTCAAATGAAGTGGTATTTCAACGGCACATTCATGTCATAAACTCATGTTGTTAAATATTAGTATACTTTTATCATATTGTTTACCGCCATTGCATGTTCTTGGCTTGTAAAAAAGGCATATATCTGCGTATTTAAATAACTTCATGCAGCATTGACATCGGGAAATGTCGCCAAAATTATACATTTATAGACCCTGATCACGGATCACGGATCACCGAATACGGATTCGCCACTTGTACGTACGGCAAAATAGTTAAAAATGCAAGCAAACGCTGCAAACATATCTGTTCAGTCAAGCGTAGGCGGGTCCTAAAGGCGAGCGCCAGATAGCCCGCGTAAAACCAATTTTCTTCCGTTTTTTTGTAAATCGCAGCTCAGTATCTGAGGGGCAATTCCCGTATTTAAAAGAACGTTCGCATTCGCATCTCATTCGTAATCTGTCAAAAATACAATCAATTTACCAAAATTGTTGACAAGTTTGACAGATTGCGACTTCAATGTTAACGTTTTTAGGTACGAGAATTTGCCTTCAGGTTGTATGTTGCACTCAATAATATGATTCGCGACAGGGGTTTTATTGATGCTGATTCTAATAATTGAATGATAATAATTATGAAAATACTAAATACATACTTACCACGGTGACGATAATCAATATACAACCAGACATTGATTTGCAAATTGCCAAAATCGTAAGAAAATCTTAATTTCGCGGGCTACCTTAGCCACATCCCTCTTTAACCTTCGTTTCGAAGAAAATCGATTTGTAATATTTTTTTTAAAGATTCTCCAAACCTGCAAAACTACGTATATTTAATTGTTATCTGAGAGATCCTCTTCTTAGATTCAAGATTACATATCATTATGTTCTTTGATAAGGAACTTTATCGTGTTCTAATGATGACTGCTTTAACTTCAGACACTTTGTAGTGGTAAAGATAATTTGTGAACTGAACCTCACGTCACGTGTTCGACTATCGTTATTTGACTATAGAAACCTAAAATTCCAATTGTATCTATTTATTAGAGGCTATTGTGGAATACATGGTATTCATTCGGATTGATCAAAGTTGTAGTGACAACCATGTCATTTGGTTTAAATAGGTTTTTATTCTATTATTTCATTTATCATTTTATAGATTCTTATATGTTTAGTGAATGTGAGAACGTTTGTAGGCTCAACATTACTATTTTCTACTTCCGACTGTCGATTACTATTTTCTTGATGAGTATTTTCTATTTTGTTAAGTATCTTGTTGACAGGCCTACACTGTCCTCGCATATCTACCACACTGTAAATTTTTGGAAACATTAACCGCGGGCGTCTTCCGCGACACGCGATCGTAACCGACAGTATGCTGCGACGCGCGTTCGGCTCCGTTCGCCTGTCGTCGTATCCGATCGGATCCCTTCGACTGCAAAGGAATGAAACTATTTGAATAAGCGCAGAAACGGATACGTTCGCAAGCGACGGTACCGAGCCGATCGTACGCGTCGACATCCTGCCGGGCGCGATCGGCTGTCGCAGCATCCGTTCGTATCCTTTCTGATCCGATGCAATGCGAGCCGTTTGGTGGAAATTATCCTTAACATTTCATTGTTATCGACCCGCGTCATTGCCCGATTGAAATTTTGACAATATCTTAAGAGTATCATATCTCATAAAACTGTATCTTTTCACATATAGAGATACTCTTTAGGACGTCAAAAATATATTTAGCAAGCATTCGTGAGTGATAAACATCTTGTCACTCAATGATAGCATGTCGTGTCGCCATGGGGCCGAAAGTTTAAAGAAATAACGAAAGATAGACATATACAGAAGGTTTGAAATTCGCAGTCCCTATTAGAGAACATGCTCAATTATCAAGCTACCCTGGACGTCAACCGATCACTATCCAACCAATATGAAAAACAAAAGACGTGTCCTCAAGGGAAATATGAGGCGTAAAAAATAGAAGACGAGAGAAGAGACTTCAGTATGGAATGGTAAAGCTGTCGAAAGAGACGGAGCCTTGACATTGAAAGGCTTTAAGAACATCAGAGAAATTTATTACAAATCACGTGCCCATACAAGACCAGTTTTCACTATTTGTATTAATAGTTTCATCGTACCAGTGTCAAGAACTCGAAGACTGAATATAACAAGATAGTATAAGGTTTGCCAGAACATTTCACTGACGTCAATCCCTGCGATAGTCGTTTGATGTCTAAAGGGGTAAAACATTGCACTATACTAAATGGAACTCTGACAGTGACGCATGACAATGTCCATTAAGACCAAAACAAAAGCGAAACCTACGTCAACCTGTCGTTTAGAACTGTTATAATTCCCCGAAAATATGCAAAAGAGCTGTATAAATCTGACATAATTTCCGCTGTAATTCAGCGTATGTAATACTACGACTTTAGATTGACCCATTAAATGACCTTCGGTCGAGGTCACGTGAGCAGTGAAATTCCTCCGATTAAAGATAATGGTTTGGATAAAGCCAGTGGAATGGGCTTTGTTCGTGGATTCGTGATAGCTTCAAATATTGTTAATGAAACGATCGTAATTTGGTGTATGGCAAAAGTAAATTAAATGAAAGGTATGCATATTTTCATTATGGTATTAGTGTCTTTTTTTAAACATTTTATAATTTTCAGGTCGTTGACCCCAGAATTCCCGAAAGACAATTAATTTGCATTTTCTGATTTTATTGTTTCACACAAATGTTTGGAATGTATAAAAGAGCATCCATGTGCTTGATGATTTCTTGCTGATGATGAACAATTACTGGTCCTAATATAAGACCCTGTTAGGTACCAATTTCCTACCTTACAAGTTTACAACCTGTTTTGTTTCTAAATGATTTTATTTGTTTATGTAGGTATTTTAGTAACCCTAACATGATAATGTAAAGGTGCAGCATATGTGTGGTGACGTAAGTTAAGAGAGGCCTATGTATATGCTCTGATGCCATAAGTGCAACACGTATCAGTATTTAAGTGCACGAGATTACGACACTTAGTTGACTACTCCCTTTTAATTGCTACCAAGACGGCTAGTCGCATGTGTTTTTATTCTACACCGTGCGAAAATATAGTGTTAACATTCAACCTATTTTTAGAGAAAAATCTTCGTGCACTTATATGGATACACTGGATTTATGTTTTATAAGAATAATAGCTTCTGCCCGTGAGAAATTTCTTGTTTTAAGATTAAATATATCCTATGACACTCGGCAATACTGTAGCTTCAGATTAATGAAATAATCTTTGGAATCAGTTCAGCAGTTCCGAAGACTATCCTCCATATATTACAGAAACTCGCAAACTTCAGTCTCTCTTTATAATATTAGTAATTTGAACAAAAGGCTGGCAATAAAATAATGTTATACAACTGCAATTTAAATTAAGAATTGCGTACTTATCAAAACCGCAATCCTTTCTAACACAACCCATACTCTCCTCATTATCACTTGATATTGTTTTGCAACATTATTTTCCTTACCAAACCAATCGAAACGACAAAAATAATTAACACAAGCCATGATGAAAGATGATTATGTAACAGTAGCTTTTGCAATACAGAAACCTATATCTATGACAGACTGACAGACACCGCATAAGATAGACCAAGGTAAAAACGATTGGAACATGTTTGGAAGATTAGAGATGCTTTGAGAAAGGATGTGCCTGCTTCGCACGGTTTTTACAACTTGACAAAACAACGAGATTTATTTATTAACATGTAATTAATATTCATGTATTTTATACATAACCTTCCTGAATAAATTCTGTAAATGATGGTGACTGCATCAACATCCGTTGAATAGTTTAGAAGAACAACGCGGTCAAATAAACAAGACATGTAAAGCGATTTTAACGCATTGACGGACACTAAACGCCCATAGGCGTAATAACAATATAACTTATATTGTCGTTCAGTGTCCTCCGACCGATTAATTTATAATAAGTATGGTTTTCACAAAAAAAGGCGCAAACGCATTAAAACTGTTAACTACCTAGTACTCTTTCTCTCTTCGAGTCGGTGTATCATCGAAGTAACAACGTGTAGGCGGGCAAACAAATCAGCTGAGATCGATACGATAACATTCAAGTTCATGGCCCGATATATCCGAGGTAGACTCGATGAGTTTGGTCCGCACTATACTTTAGTGTAATTTTTATTGGTCCGTCCTTTTTTATCGCTTCAGTGAGCCATTTTTCTGGTTGTATGTGGATTTTTGTGTGAGTTTTATTGTTGTTTGGTTCGCGGATAAAAGGACCAATTCCATTTAAACTACTACCTATCTTTCAGATAATTTATATATGCGAGTTCGTGTCTGAAAGCATGATTTAGAATCTGACCATTAAATCTACGCGTCAGGTTTGACATGACATATAAATAGATTTTCAGAATCGGGTATGTATTTAATCTCTTCTCTGACTTGTAAAAATTATCTCATTTGAATCATTTCCATGTGTGTTTTATACCGAATTGTCGATAATCTATCATTACGAAAGGCATTTCCTGAACTGACATAAGCTTTGACAGATCACGAGAAAATGGAATGGACACGTGTAAGCATCATTCCCATACATTTCACTAACGCTAGGAACTTATTATGACATAAGACTGACAGATCACGAGTAAATGGAATGGACACGTGTACGCATCATTCGAAGATCATTCTTATACATTTCACTAACGCTTGAAACTTCATTGGCAACAAGACTACACTATAGAATACATATACATCACACATTCAATCATCTTCCTTCAGTTTCCGCAGCTCAAGGTTCAATTTGATTATATTTCAGAATATAATGTATTTAATCGAACCTCTAATAATTCCCATTTTGCGCTCCTAAAAATATGATTGATCTTTCTAAAATAAGGAATGCGCTTCTTTTTGTTATCCTCCAATAATTACTATTTTGGGGTTCTAAAAATATTAAAAAGTCAAGTAACAGCGACCAACTTGAATGTAGCGCAAGCCGGCCGCTGCCACGGCACTGCTCGTTTCGCTCGCTCATCTCGCGCTGTTTTTTTTTTTTCAGTATTTTAGCTCGGGTGCCCTAAGTTAGTTACTGCGATCACTTCGGCTCGCGCTTGGTTGGACAGTTCCAACCTAATCTAACCCCTTTGGTCCGGGTACCCTAGCTTACTTACTGCAACCAACTGCGAGAGAAAATGCCCAGAAAGAAAAAAGTCGTCAATTATTTTTTTTAAATTGCTCGTTTGGAGCGCAAAAAGTTTTCATAGAAACAGTTAAATATTTTTACCTTTGAAAATAAATACTTATTGAAAACTACGTGCAATTTTTTGTTATAACATCACAAAATGATGTTTCAACCGAGTGTTTTCGCAAGGTCGAACGGTGAGCTTAAATATAGAGCTCTCTGTTACGTCAATGTCAGGTACTTTGAGATTAGACTACCGCGTTTGTATGGGTGGGTTGGAGTAGTTTGAGTCAGTATGTACCACATGTATTAAACATAAAATACTATTTATGGAATTATTAACACTATGGGAGCGGAGAAGGCTTTAGCTACCAGTACCGCGAAGTGCACTGTTGGTCCTGTTTCATCAATAATATGGGGGTTTTTAAACAACAGTTGTTTCTAAATGTAATCGGTCAACAAGATAAATCCGTAGTTATCATAAATAACATAATATACAAACCAATTGTCTTTCAATGCAACTATTGATAATACTTGTTGTTTTCGTCTCTTGATATGTAGAAAGTCATACCTAAACAAAGTGTTTCGTTCACCTACCATAAGTAACGTCATGCTTATTCATATTTTGGCTCATAAACTACATGCTAACCTAAATGCGTACCGCTCGCTGCCCGCCAAACTGCTGTCAATCAATTAAGCAGTTATAGTGTCATCAACAGACATATCTTCATGTCTGTGGTATGTATCTCTCGTTTATTTTCCCTAAACAGTTCTTCTAATTTCTTCTAAAAGAAAACTTGCAACAGCTTTCATTTTGACAGTTCATCGACATTCGGCTTTTGGGGTTAAATATTCCGCATCCAGTCTACCCCAGACCCTATCTTGGGTCACTCTTGACTCCCATTAACCTTCCTCAACATTTTGTAGGTACTGATAACAATTAAACGTACAGGATGTTTCATTAAATCCCTCAGATGAAATAGTAACATTGCAGTGAGTTGCGCAAACACAGACAAATCCTTTAAGCTCAACCGACACGACGCCACTGCAGACGTTGACAAAGTAAAATTATTCTAATTGTCTAGCGGTAAATAGAGATAGTATGTTATTATTTGCACTTCATAATACTTTTTAAACATCACTGGTTTATTGTTTAGCATCTTTAAAAGTGGCACGTGTCGCGGGAATTCACAACAGATAAAATACAAGCTAAACTAAATATACTGTGAAGTATTGTCGGCACTATGGCACAACTTTTGACACAACGCAAATCTAAGTTTGATGTCACTAAATTAAAAAACCGGTCAAGTGCGTGCCGGACCTCGCACAATGAAGGGTTCCGTAGGTGGGATGAATTTATCCCAAGAAGAAATTTAACTTTGTAGTTCAACAAAATTGTTCTCCCATACACCGATATGTGTGACGGTCAGTTCTCCGACTGCAAATGTAAGTTTGTAATCCCAAAATAAAAATGTTATGTGATAAAACTAAAAATTAGCTATTTTCGGACTTTTTCCTTTACTTATACTGTAAGACTATGCTTCTTGCCAAATTTCATGATTCTAGGTCAACGGGAATTGATTTGATATTTGCGAGTATCAAAATAAGTCTAATAAATGGCCGCATTTTTTATTGCGTGGACTTAGAAAGAAGCTTGATTTTCTTAGAGCTCTAAGGGACCGTGGACCTAAGATATTAATTTCAAATTGATACCTCCACACGTTCTTGAAATAAAGGATATTGACAGAAAGACAGATCGGACAGCGAAGTGATTATCATATAAGGGTTCAGTTACTTTTTCCTTTTGAGATACCGAACCCTAAAAAATAGCGTACGATAGGGTTTTTGTTTTAATTTCAGGGTATTTGATATGACACCTAAGTCCTAAGGGATGGGAAATTCTGACCTAATCCGATTGAGCCTTCAAAACTATGTTAATTATTTAACGTTCCTAATTTCTGCACTTTAATGAGTTCGTCCAGCTTCTGTTCCTTTGAGGAAAATTATAATTACAATACAATTTCAGCACGCATATTAGCGTTCACTTGACGATTCTCCATACTCTGTATAAGTCGACCCATTGTAAGATTGAAATGTTTTAAACTGTAGATAATTTAATTAGTAATACTCCAACCACGTAAATAAAAACAAGTACTTCATAATGACTCAAGAATACTTTGAAATAATAATGACAATATAAGTACATTTTGTCTTACAATAGGATAATTAGCAACAGTTTTTGTAAGCAATTGTTGTGGCTGTATGATTAGGCCAAGCTTTAAAATTGCTGTGTGGATTTGAATGCGCTTTGCGCAATGATTTAAGGCGCTTCCCTGAGCAAATAACCTTGAGCAATCGTTACCTCTTTGCTGCACCACACCAAGCGCATGAGTTACAGAAGTGAATACGCACAGATTTTAGAATAATTTCTTCATAAAATTAAATGTTGGTCTTTAAAAAAAAATCTATCGTTTTAAATGTTTGTCTTTCCATTAGTATCAGTCTCAAAATTAAAAAATAGTACTACTTACTGCAGGAGAAGACGCATGTTATCAATCATTATTTCTCATTTCTGTGGTTTTGTTAGAAAGAGATAAATTAAACATTTACTCCTTTAAAAAAAACTGGATTGAACCACTATGGAATCAAGATTAGGCAGAAATGTAATGTATTTTTATTCGTTGATATTTCTTCTAAATAATAAGACAGCTCCAAAAACCTGCACAATAAACGGCTAGCGCTTCGTATTGCTCGGGGACGCAACTTAAGGTTTTTGTGTGTCAATTCAATGCACGTCTTATGCGATGCACTGGACATACTTTATCTAGTGGCTTTTACTTTTACTGAAGATTGACATATTTACCAATTAAATGAAGAAAACAAAGTCTTCGATGACACCAGATTCGTGAAAACTGCCCGTACCTTAACCGCGTAATTACAATTTAAGCATAGTCATTCGCCCATAAAGTCATAACTACCTACAACCCAATTACTTATAAAATTGTTTTTACAGCTTTCAAAAATGGCTATCATACTTAGCCCTCGTACCCACGAACGATTTTTTATAGCGCATTTGATTTTAAACGCATTTCATAGCGCCGAGAATTGAAAAGCCAACAACTTTTTTGACGGCTGGGATGCACTCTGTTCGATTCTCAACGCTCGGCTCATAACGAGAGTAGAAAATCCAGTGTGCGATAAAAAAAAAAATTGTCGCGTTCAAACGTCCCCCATACGAACTTGGGCTTATGTTCGACGAACAAATAACTTTGTTGCCCTCCATGACTACAAAGATCTTGATGAAAAACACTAATTTACTTTGAACAAAGGTACACCATTTTCAGCCAAGCATACCGTCACCATCAAGTCATGCTTCAGCCTGTATGATTCACAATAAGGCCGTTTGTCCACCGCACCGTGGACGGGACGTCAACGAGAAAAAGATGATGACGACGCCGAAGTAGCGACATACAGTACATTTACTATGGCCGCATAATCTCGTTTCTCGTTGACGTCCCGTTCACGGTGCGGTGGACAAACAGTCTTACAATAATATTATACATTCTTCAATAAATGTCGGTACATTTTTTTTGTATAATTATTATAGAATATATATTTTCAGGCTGATTATAAACAATGAACGGTAGTTCATTTTTTATACCAAAGGGAATTTATTTAGCAGAGTAATGTGTTTTGTCTAAATCTTTCTAGACAGTTAATGATAAGAATGCATTTTTTTCACCTATTCTTCTTTTTTTATGACTTTTCATTTATTGAACACAATTATTAACAAGTTTTAAGCATCTCTAAGGACGGCCACCTTCGGGTTCAGTATCGCACGCTTTCTCTAGCAAAAAAAAAAAAGCATTCTCTAGAATTGGAAATTTGGCCTATTAAGTTCCCACTGCTGGGACACAGGCCTCCTCCCTTCGAGAGGGCTGTAATCTACCACGGCCCAGTGCGGGTTGGTAGATGTCACATGTCTTCAAATTTTTGGTTCTAGGACATGCCGGTTCCCTAACGATGTTTGCCTTCACCGTTTTGAGAGTTACACTAGGCCGCGCGACTCATTCTTATATCTTGAAGTTACGCCAACCCTACAATAATCTAGGACATATCGCGAAAGTCTGTTATCTGATAAGAAACTAGATTCTATGTCTTTAATTACAATGAAAAATACTAGTTTTCCTCCTTATTAGTGCAGTTAAGATTAAGCATGGATTTAAAATTTAAATCTCTTCATGCTGCGCCGGCGCATACCAAATGCTAATGCGTTGTAACGAGCACACAACATCCCAGGCATGTAATTATTACGGCCTTGTGCTTATCCTCAAATGCACTAGAAATCGATAAAACATAATTATCTATGAAACAGGTATTACAAATTGCATTTTTGAGTCGATAAAAATATATTTAGTCGCATCGAGTTGTGGAAGCTGGCGGCATAATTTAGTAACAACTATCATGTTGATGAAGCTCGCAAAACGTAAGTTTTATCAACATTTATATAATGTCAATTATTTCGGCACCTTCGCCTTCGATCGTCAAAAAAATCACAGAGGTTGGCTACCCTAACCGTAGATACACACGAGATATATAATGTAAAAATAAATCGTAAAAATAATTCAAGATTACCTACGTTATGACAAAACTGAAAGCCATTTTAAAAAACAATGGATTGTTGACTCACTTCATTCATAATTTAAGTATCGGCCTATCGTTTTATTATTTACTACTCGCTAGGCTATTGACCCCCCGACCTATTCTTCAAGTTTCATTGGCATTTTCGTAAGTATCGTAAAGATATGAAGGTAGTCCCATAATAATGTAGCGAAAACCGATATCCAGGATCGATATTTTTTTTGTCTATGTAAGTTTTTGTTTGCTTTTGTGTCACCGTGAAGTTAGTTTGAGATTGTCCTGGAATTGAATGGTAAAAAGAAAATATTTTTTTGAAGTGTATTTACATATCTAAATCAATCCTAAAATCGCACAAATGACCTTCCATTTAAACTTTAAAACGCAGCACATAATGTATGGCAAAACGTCATATAAATTATGCCATAGGAATGTAAACATACTTAATATGGAACCTTGTCGAAACCACTGTTAAACTTGAAGTGCAACATTTAAAACGTTATTAGTTTATATTTCCACAATGGCGATAATAATCCCTTGCAGTATTATTTGATAATTATTCACTGATATTACTATCACAAGAATACATTACGACAACAAGCCAGTCAACGAACCATTATACAATTTTGTTATAGAAACATATTGCGACATTATTAAACTATTTGTATCGTACTACAGTATTAGTAAACAAACCTGCACTATTAAATCCGTCAACCACGACCTTATATCAGGGGCCTCGGTTGAAACCTCAGGCATCATGGTGGTTGAAAAGTCCATCATATCGGTAATATTCATTTTTATTTTATTTATTAGGCTGTTCGCCTTTTCTTTACACAAATTAACACTGTATGGTTTCCACCAAAAGTACGCACTGTCACATCGCGCGCCGATGAAAGAGTGTTAATAAAAACTGATAAAAGTTTCATTTAAACATCTAGATAATATAAAATATTTCATAAAGACATTCGTCATGGACGGAGCCAGTAGTTCGAGTGTTGTGCGGCGATAACACGCGACCGCGCGGATCGTGCTTCGCGCGGCGACTACCTCAATATAAACCAACTACCTTTAGCAGAAAACTACACAGGAATAAATAAGTAAGTGCACACACACTTATTATATTTTTAACGAAATCAAATTGAGTCACTGCCAGAATATATTTTTTTTGGAGGATTTTAAACTCTCTGCCTATGGATTTATTTGTCAATGTTTTGATAAAAGTTGGCGTGAGCAAACATTATTTTTGTCCATAATATTTTCGCGCGAGGGTTGACGTCAGACTGTCTGCGAAGGTGGAGAGGAAATTCTGAAAATAGATTCTAATAACATATCAGACTATGTCCTGTGTGGCTGGCGATAATCATTTATTAATTGCTGAAACTAATTCTAAAGATATAGCTGTACTATATTTGGCACGTCACGGCACGTGGCTCTTCCATATGCCAAATACATATAGCACTGTTTTGTCGCACTCATATATTAGAATAGAACGTGTATTTTTGTTAACGCCTTTATCAGCTAATTGAGAATCTATGCTATCATTTTAATAACAAGAAAACCATTTAAAAAAATGTCAGTTTACGTAAACTATGCCGTAAACTGATTTTTTGGTTCTATGTATGAGAATCCCGTACCGTACGGACTGACATGAACTATCGACCGCTCACGTGGTACGGTAAATGTCATTCCTAATTTCCCAAACTTTTCTTTACCTTAGCCGTCCTTACTAGCTAGCTAGCTTACAGTCACTTTTCCTCAGATCTTTGGCTAACTCTTATTGACACTGCTTTTGTTTATTCCCATCATTTTTTTTTGTATAGGCAGATGTAGAATAGGCCTCACGTCAGTGGTAATACTTGGACCTTGATCCGGCGTAGTACGTACGGAGTTTCAATAGAATAAGAGGCCAGTTTATACTAATTTTGGTTCCACTCACGTACGGCGTGCCTTTCCTTATTTTTGCCCTAATTAAAATAAACCTTTATTTTATTTGACTATTCAATATTTATAAAATACATTATGTTAGTGCCCCAAAATAGGATGGTTTATGTAAAACAGATCGTTAATATGCTCATAACAGTATATTTAACCTGCTTCGGGCTATTTTGGTCTGAGATACAGCAGAGATTGCTGTAAATATTTGCACAAATTTTACGACGAATCCATCTTAGATTGATTTTTCTTTTCGTTAGTTGGCTATATAGAAATCCATCCAAAGGTTGTCTTAACAAGGTCGATTTTAGCGATAAGACCACCCATTATGTCATCCTATGTAAAATTTCTTCATTTATATTTATAACTTTTATGGTGTGGTGTACACACGGCTACATATCAAGCTATACATTTCCAGTATGAGATGATCTCGCATTGTACAGGATTTCCTTACAATGACTGGTCAGCTTATACTGTGCTATATATAGGTTGATATGTAGCCGTGCTTACATAATAAAGGGTATTCTATCTTTCTAAACAGAAATAATTTTAGTTGTAACGGAGCCCGCGGCTATATGCACAATTGCACATGCTACATGGCTAAACCTTTAATTTTGGTTGTTCCATCCGTCAGTCTGTTTTATTACGCTCAGGGCCGGTATTGGGCTGTTTCATATTGATAGTTTCAGTTTACCATAATATAATCATTAAAGTCGCGGCTTTTGACAAGGTCTGTCTCAAGTTCACAATAGTTTGAAAACTCGTAGCGCGGTAACTCTTTGCTAAGAATCCGAGGAGGAATGGGTCTTCGCCATGAAAATCTACACTTTGGAACTTGTCTTGACAAAAAGTGATTGAAAAAGTCGTATCAATGAGGTTTCTTACTGTGTAGGCGTCATGTAAGGCGAAAACGAAGTTTTCTTTAGTAATTAGTGTACTTTTGTGTTTTTACATGGGTATTTTGATATGCAGAACGGCGTCGAATTATAAGCGTAAACACAGGTTACAACACATTTATATGTTAATTAACATTTATCAAGGTCGACATTTTTTTTTAAACGTATATCCTTTGTTTGACGTAAAGCATCGATTAATTCTTGCAATTTATGGCTTACCTTTTTGGAAAACATCGACTAACGTTATTTAAGTGCTTACTTATTGGGTTTTTATTAATGTTGCATCAAAATGTATGCAACCTGCCTTACTAAGTCCTGTCTAGTTAACAAATTATCAGTTTTATCTAATGATAAGCTGAGTTAGCTGTTGCCCTGAAGTTCTAAAATACATCAACAACATCATACAAATAAAACAGATTAGAAACCCAATTGATAACCGGACTAAATGTACCACAATGCAATGAATATCAATACAAATATGAGTCAGTCTAGTTAACTACGTTTTCACGGTTAAACTATGGGACTGTTTGCCACCTTGATGACTTTTGGCAGAAGTGTATCTTGATGTTTACTGTCAAAAAAATCAACCTATTGAAGATTCATCCGAGGTGAACCACGTTTTAAAGCCAACGCATTGCATTTGTAACCACTGAGGGATCTTCTGTGTAGGTGCCTATAAATGTACAAAGAATATTTCAAATCGAAACAAAAATATCTGTAGATTTTCCTGATGAACTCGAGACTGAACACTTTTTTACTGTCACCATAAATGGTGTTCAGCTCTGAGAATGTTGACCAGCGTCAACATAGCTACGTCCCATATGAGACACCCCTGTACAATTAAGATCTTACCTCCATCAGTGCGTCACACAATGCTTTGCTAATCAAAATCAACTCAGCCTTTACGACCCCCAAAAATGAACTCGTGATCGTTATTTCGCGAAGTTAATAAATGAATCGCCGACACGAAGGGCCAAAATGAATTAGTAATTCTTAAGCCTTTTGCAAATGATGCTACCAGGATGATGCGTCAGCTTTTACTTGGATATTCATGACACATATTGTGAGTCAGCTAAATATCAAAAATTTCTCGGGCTGAAAAGGTTTCGAGTCGAAAGGTTTCGTCTCCATTAATGATCTAGGCCCGAAGAATGGGTAGAAGTATCTATTCATAACTACAATAGTAAGTAAACTGTTGAAAATTTGTTTCAGTAATGATAGTGAGATTTACTATATAATATCTATGCTTTATCTTGCCAAAATCATAAATTCAAAACTCTTTCATCATTTTTCTCAGAGCATAGCAGCAGTTCTGGATGATATACAGCACATAAAAGTATATTTCTGGACGTGAGCTCTGAATATACCAAATTACATAGAACCAGTGCTGTTATCACGTCGCTTCGCAAAAATCGTTGGAACAGTCATTACTTTACTCGAGGCTTTTAATTTTGGACACTCAGAAGCGTCGTATACAAAGGCAGTATTCAGCGGTCATTCTAAGGGTAACTTATTACTTTACCCCACCAAGGTCATTAGTTACCATGGTGATGGTGTGGTACTATTGTACCCACAGTTCACACAGGGCCATCAAGTTCAAGGTTGTCGTGATAAAGACAAAGTATCACGATATCCAGTTTGTATGCATTGTGCACGGTTTTCGATACGCAATTGTTTTTTAGCACGATTTTTAAACAATGCTTTTTAACCGTAGTGTGCGTGGTTTTGCATTCTTGAAAAAACACTATGTATTTGCATGATACCTATTTAGTTTACTTTTGTGATATAAATTCTGGATCATAAAAAGCTTCGCCTTTACTCCCGTCGGACTAAATTGGTGCATCAAAACAAACATTTTATCTACGATCAAAATATAAAGTGGGCTTAGTAACGTCAGTATAACGTAAGATAACCTTCTCACACACGTGAAGCGTGTTACAAGTCTGTCCCTCATCTCTCTATTTTTGCACGTACACCACCAAGGTGAAAAGCCACGCTACCTTCGGAATAGCATTGATACTACCGCGTGCTGCAAATCTATATTGCTATACCTATGTCTATCTCAATTACATAATCTATACGGTTCAAAGGACCAAAATTAATCTACACTTACTGAAGTCTATACAACGTGTTTTTTGTTTATATCCCATAACTCTAGGATTATATTCTATAAGGAAAAATAAAGTTCTAGAATATGTGGTCCAAAAATGCATAGTTTCGAGTATAACACTATACTCTCGATGTGTGTATCTAAGTTTCATTGATAAGTACGAGTAAATCTTTTGCATTCAAACCATAAAATTCATATTTAAAGCTTACAAAGAGTAACACTGTCATATTTCACGTAAGGGTGTTTTACATTAATAATCGTGCCTCAGTCGACTTATTTTGAAAAATGATAATTGAAAAATACTTCATACGCCAGTTCTTTAACATGGTGTCATAGCCTAGAGTTATGGGATATAAAAAAAAACACTTTGTGTAAATATTAAAAGAAATGCTGTTCGTTGATAAGCGCATAACTATTTTCTTCTGACATGACATAATTTCCTATAATTCATTGGCCTATTTAATTAATTTGGATCTTGCTGTATGCTTTTGACATTAATTTATTTGTTCGGACATATATTTGTTTCGCATGTTTTTGCATATTTTAATTAATTCTATTAACTTAATGTATTTATTAATCACTCAATCACTTAATTATTTCATTCAAAATTGTGACACTTACAAAATGGACATGGTGGTATGGTTATTATTATGGGTGAACGACCTGAAATAAATCTTTTTTTTTTTAAATAATTTTTCATGATTTAGTGATCAGTCCACGCAGAGTATTTTCGTAGTTTTATTAGCTTCTACGACAGATACATATTGCTTCACTTTGTCATTCCAGTCTGTCGACTAATACCTAATATTTAGGTACGGTAATCTGCCAAAAGCCTGCTAGAATAAACGTATATTACAATGAACCACGCTTCGTAAAGCGATTGGTAATCCCTCTCTTATTACCGCTTATTCGCTTGATGTAATTTATGAATATTTTACGATATCCACGTGAAAATAATAGCCAACACATGGTATACTACAACATGGTTCACAGAACCAAAATAGCCTAAGATATAGACTTTAACATCGACCACTTTTGGGCTATCTTGGCTATAATTCAAAGCGGGCAGTCCAAGGTTTGGGGCGTTTTAGGCATAACTGCTTATTCAGACTATTTCAAACCGAGACTGCCTAACTATGTGCGTGCGTGCGTTATCGCTAAAGTACTCTACTGCCTAGATATAAATTTAACTACACATTTTACAGTATTAGGCCTCGTGCAGACTGGCACGACGCGACACCGGTTATTGTTCTTCCGTGAAGTTTTCTTAGAAATTGTATTGTCGCGTCGCACAAGTCTGCACGAGGCTTTATGTATGTAACTGATAAATTTAAGTGCTTCGAATTTCTATTCTAAATTTTATTCTCTGATTTCTAAAGAGGTCGTCAACCCAAAGCTGTTAATTATAGTTTTTACAGGCAGTAAACCGACGGCATATTAAAAGCTTGCTTTTGCTGAATGTAAGTACCTTTATGATTAGATTTGAGGTGGTCGCAATTAACTATCCAGAGGCTTGCATCGATAAAGTCCAAATGTCTGTCAGTTTACCAAAAGGGTGTTGATCTTCTGCTTATCATAGTCTGTCATAAATTCAGACCCAAACCTATTAAACCTTTCATATTCTAGGTTTCCGCGCACAATGACCCAGACACCACGATGTTGGCTATTACTTTTTATTGATCACTAGCTGCTGCCCGCGGCTTCGCCTGCGTGGATACTAAATCTTTTTCTCAAATAAAAGCCTAAATAGCCTAAGTTACTCCTTATAACATCAGTTATCTATCTGCCAGTGAAAGTCCCGTCAAAATCGGTCCAGCCGTTTCGGAGATTAGTCGGAACACACAGACAGACAATTAAAAAAAAAAAAATGAGTACCGTATATACTTTCATAATAATATGCATTTAGTAAAAAGCTGTTATTTTGACATTACAAACAGACACTTCAATTTCATTTGTTTGTACAGATGTATAGATAGATGCGTCTACCTACTGCCCAGTCTCGTTAATGAGCTTGTAAAGAACACATATCGTATTACAATTAGCTAAAAAGGCAGATAGATAAAAATAATATAGGAACACCTGTGTGGAACACGAGTGATAGTAAAAACTGCCTAAGAGAGAGGTCTTCAAAATACTAAGCATAAACGGCGTAGTCGCAGACTTTTGCTGCTTGCGCTGAAGAGAGAATACCTGCAAAGGGCTTCTACAGCACCCGAAGTTACCATTGATATTCAATCATTTCCAAACATGGCCAAAACTCTCTATTCATAAGACGTTGTATCAAATTAACCCCTTTTCCAGTAAGGTACGCGGTTTCAAAATATACAAAGCAGTGTCTGCATATCAAAGCAAATTGAGAGGTGTTAAAGAGGCACGTAAAGCGGTCATCTGTTACCGGAGCGGTCAGCGCCTCGTCCTTCCATTACCTAACAGATGTCCTAGGTTCCGAGCTGTTTGTAATCACGTTATCTATTAATACATTCACACGTGTAATGCTATGCCGAAATATTTGCTTCGCGATTTTTCGAAAAATTGAGATAGCTTTTATTTCCGACTATCTTTAGTGCGTGAACCTCGGAATTTCCCACAAACTAACCATTAGGGGTGGAGTTTCCAAAAATCCTTCCTCTGTGTCTCCTCTCCTTCCAAAATTGTAAGTTTCCAACCCCAGTGATTTAGTTTAGACTGCGTTTATATGACGTGTAATTTCGCTAAAACATTATCTACAAAAATACTGATATCACAGTTACGGAAAACCTTAGTCAGAATTTTAAAACAAAACCCTATGACGTAACTTTGACTTTCACTCGGTTCCAGTCGATTTCATAATCGATAATTTCAATATCGATTCGATTAAGAATATACCTAATTAGTTTTATCGAATTATATCAGTTACGTGACTCGGTTATCATAATTTCTCCGCTTGAGTGTTACGGTTTACTTAATTAACTTTTTTGTTTCCTGGCAACGATAAAACAACCAAAGCAAAAGGTCTTGAATAATGTACCGGTGATTCTTTCGCCACCTTCAGGGTTGTTTTTCCGATCAAGGCGTTAAATCTGACCATCAGGTTATGCGTACACAAGCATACACACGTTACTTTATAAAAGCTGTCATTTACATCCGTCACCTCACAGTTTCAGGTCCAGTTGAAAATCAGCGTCAGGCACTTATAGTCTAGCATTTTTGCTGAACTGGGCCTTTTTGACGCAGCCCGTGAGGCACACTCCCCTGCTAACTTCTTACATCGTACTTTAACCTTTTTAGGAATTTCTTATTATATCATTTTTAACCGCTGTATGTTATATTGTGTGCCTTTTAGTCTAGGTTAAATAAATGTATTTTCTATTTCTTAGCCGACTTCTTTATTTCACATGAACTGGCCGGACACGTGACGTGACTCCCAGTAAATCTCCAATTTTCTTCTTAGTGTTTCGATGGCAATCTTAAGTACAAAGAACACGACATATAGAGGTGGAATAATTAAATAAATTTTAAAAAAAATACTAAGTTTAGTTAAAGCATTAAAAATACAATAAAATTAGTACAATATGGACCTACATGAACAGTGGAAAAGATAATGATGGATAGACGTACTCCACCTAATTCTATAATTGTTGAAGTACCGAGGCTTTGTTATCGCACTCACAGGTGTTTATTAATATAATACACATTATACTGTTTTGCTGCGTGTAAAAGCAACATGTGATGTTCACACGGTTCTGAATTACGGTTCCCGGTTTCTGAATTGAGAATTTGAAGTTGAGAACTTGTCAAACTCTACTTTAGCTATACTCCTTCAATGTAGTCCACAAAATTCAATATTTATTACATTAGATTTAGAATTAAGCGGGCTTTCACCTAAGTAAAGCCCTATTCAGATATAAGCGATATCGC
Organism: Eupsilia transversa; assembly: GCA_914767815.1. Classification (NCBI taxonomy): domain Eukaryota; kingdom Metazoa; phylum Arthropoda; class Insecta; order Lepidoptera; family Noctuidae; genus Eupsilia; species Eupsilia transversa. The sequence goes on along the minus strand of OU611894.1, from coordinate 6,336,130 downwards.
TGTTACGATCGGTATATCGATACTGGTCCAAAGTAACTGTAGTAACTAACCAGAAGGCGAACCAGTATCGCTACCGAGCGCGACAGCGATATCGCTTATATCTGAATAGGTCTTTGTGCTGAATTAGAGTTCGACAAGTTCTCAACTTCAAATTCTCAATTCAGATACCGGGTGAGTGTAGGTATACTTATTCTCAGGGCTGTCTCTCAAAATATAACAAGTCTGCTGTTTAAGAAAATAACACATTTGCTTTTGGCACGAATTAACCTCTATATTATTTATTTTTAACAAGTAGGCCATGTAAACGCAGTTGCATTAAACCCCTTTAACTTGCTACAGTTTAGACCTTGGTCTCAATTTATTTTAAAAAAAGTCTGCTCGCTATCTCAACAAGGTTGCATTAATTATAATTACCTTTTTGTGCAAATAACTGCAAAGCGTTGTTGCTATCCCACTGTTTTTATAAATGCTTTTTATAAAATATTTTGATATTATGTTGGTTACTCATTATTATTTATTCCCTTAAACTTAAGTTTCCTAAGAAAGGTCAACGGTGAAAGAAGAGAAGAGAGAAAGGTGAACGGTCACACAATTTAATGGATTTCATGGATTCGTGTTTTGGCCAAACATAGTACTTACTTAACAGTAATACTCGACTGTACCAAATATTTATTTCAAAATTAATGCTGCAGTATTTTCTATATAACGGAGGATCATGCTAAGCTATTTGAGGTATTAGGGCCTGTGCACACCACGTTTTTTAAACGAAAACGCGCGTCGACGGCGCGTTTAAAAAACGTGGTGTGCACAGGCCCTAAAAGACTCTTAAGGTTTTGAGTAAAAGCTACCGCAGACAGGCGCGACGCGACGCCGAGACGCGACTCTGGCCGAACAATTTTTATTAAAACCCTACCATAGAACAATTAGTTATATTAACAATTAGTCGGTTGTTTTCTGTTTTTATAGTTTCAAGGTGTATTTTTCTGCTGTTAAGCCAATAAACACATTTTTCTTTCTTTCCTTCTTTCAGTCTGCACGAGCCTAAAATTGGCTGAAATATGAAGATGATTGTGGAATATATCGGAAAGAATCATGTAGACTGGGAGCTTTAGATGCGTGCGCCCGAGCTAGATGAAAAAAATGTATTACCGAATTATTTCTCTTAAAAATCACCACCACGAAGACGAAGTCGCGGGCAGAAGCTAGTTATGGATATAAATCTTTCACATTTAGTTTCGTGTTAAGAGTGAACCTTGACTTTGACCATAGGTCGACTTTCAAGTAAGCCGCAATCCTTACTAGTTTTTATTGCCTCTTTATTATTTTTATAATTATACCTATAAAAACCGATCATTTTTTATAGCTAGAACGTTTAAAATGTCGTGACGTAGCAAGCAGTAGGTACTATTTTCCATTTTCACAACGTATTTTGTTATTTCAGACTTCGGACTGAGATTAAAACGTCTGCAGGTTTTGTTGTCTCGGTTTATCGGAAAAGCTTAGCATATTTCTTTGAGGGCGGTTCGCCCAAACAGGTATACATTTCATCCGTGGAATAAGCCTTCTCTTCCGAATAAATTTTGAATTCTTGACAGTTTCTCCATACGTAAACTGTCAGAAGTATATCTTATTCCGCGGATAAAATTTATTCGTGTTTGAACGAATCCGCCCTAAGGAAACTAAAACTTAAAGCGCAGGATAGGGACAAGGCTTGCCTCTTTACGATGACGGATGACGATCCACAGATAATGAACAATCCTGAATGAACTAAGCAACAATAGCAATATGAATCTAATTTCTTTAAAGACAACGTGTTTTGTGCAATCTTATTAATTTTGAATTAGTCCTTGTCATGTCATACTGTAGTACGTACCTACAATTCCACTTAAAACAATAGGTCTTATCGACAGTGACATAATTAATTATAGACACTTATTATTGCGTTTTAATTAGGTGAGCTAGTTTTCTATTTGCAAAGAAATCATTGATCATCATTACCTTGCCTTGACTGTTTCCATAATGTTTCTGATTTCTAGGACGAAACTATTTTTAAATGACTAATATAAAGCTAATTTTAATTCGAGTTTGCGTTTTTACAGTGTAAATTAATTTCCATGTCTAATAATAAATCTGACGGTACCTGATTGAATGCTCCCGCAGATTGGCGGTACGCGATTCTACTAGAACAATTACTATGAAAATTGTTTTACTAGAGTCGCGTGGCGCCTTTCTGTGGGAGCCTTTATTAAATGTTTTTGTTCTATCTAAAGTTCACAGTTATTGTTTTTCTCATTATTTCAAGATTTTGGAAGCACCCCAGTGGCGTACACAGTTTATTTCACAATCCGAAGGACGACAACGTAAATAAATCAACAATGTTGTCGGATTGTCAAGATGTAAGGCATTGCAATTGTTAGTGTGTTACGCAATTAAGTACCCAGCACTTTAGGAGGAGTTTAACTTCTTCTCAATTTTTTTGTAATGATTATCTATTTACAGCAAAGTCAACAACCTCACATTACAAAATACAACCTACGCCATTTTATAAATATCAGTCATTATGCGTAGGCGCAACTGCCACAAAAACTACATGTCATAGAAGAAGGATGTAGTATCACGTGTTTTTTTTAAATAATTTTATTGTATCTGTTATTAAATAATAATCGACCACTGGTTTTTGCGAGTAATTTTTTTAATCTTGCTTTGATTAGTACCTGTCTGTGAGAATCAATATTATTTTTAGCTTCGTAGTCAAAGGATATACTAAGATTATTTTTTTCTTGCTTAAGGTTTTTTTTGACACTTATTTGTCTATCATTTTTAGGGTTCCGTACTCAACAAGGAACCCTTAAAGTTTCGCCATGTCCGTCTATCTGTCTGTCCCCGGCTTAGCGCAGAGACTGTTAGTACTAGAAAACTGTAATTGGGCATGAGTATACATATTAATTACGCCGACAAAGTGGTAAAGTAAAATAATGAAAAAAAAAATTGCGTAAGTAGCCTACACGTAAAGTGGAGATATTTTTTTTTCGTCTATCCCATGTTGTGGGATATCTTTGGAAAGATCGTTCAAAAACATTGTGAGTTTGTATAAACCATTTTTGGATTGAAGGATCCGTTTGCGAAATGTTAAGTTCTATAGTGCAAATTTTTGTTAGAGTCAAGTGTGCGCCCCCTGGATATGTGGAAAAATTCACAGCAGTAGTATATTTAACGAAGTTTAAGTTTGTGCTTGGGATAAATTCATCCCAGCTACGGAACCCTTCATTGTGCGTGGTCCGACACGCACTTGGCCGGTTTTTTAAGAATAACGATCAAAATAAGATTAAAAACCCGCCTCACCTGTCTTGTTAATGCGCTTTTGAAAAGTCCCAGAAAATGTGTGCAGCATACTCGCCTTGTATGTATGCCCACATGCAAATGCTGTATATTTGTATAATTGTGCTTGAAATTCAGCCAGTCAAAGGCATGACTTGAATCGTCGCTTAACATCATGTAGCGTTTTAATTGATAACACTGAATTATGCAAGATCCAAGCGCGGGTCACCAACCTATAGCTTGACAAAATGCATTAACTTTATCACTTGTCAGATCCCACAAACCTACGGATTTTATAACTTAAGGTTACCGATTAGCATCTCTGCCATTTTGGATAAAATTTAAGAATGAAAGCCTTTAAAAACATATCAAAATTCAGGGTACGATGTATACTGAATAATGTTCTAGATATATAACTATTACGTGGGGAGCCCTTTCAAATACGAAGATTGAATCCGCAATGAAAATTGTTTCTCAACATGTTGAAACAAAGGATTTCCCGAAGACTCAGTCATGACTAATTGACTACACTGGGACACTACGTAAGCAAGTGCAGTGACGAAGCCAGTGACTGCCGTAAAGTATTGACATCATGTAAGAGCTCTACTTAGTCAGACTTATTTGCCCAGATTCGCATTTTTTCATATCTCTATGTATTTCCATCGCAAAACATCTTTATACAAATAAATCAAATTGAAGTGTCTTTTTGTTATGTCAAAATAACACCTTTTAACTAAACACATATGATAAACGGTACTAACTTATAAGTAACAAAAAAAACTTGTAAAATATTTAATTATAAAACTAATAGCATGGGACTTGAACATAACTGGCTAAATGTGGGTGTACTATAGGTACACCTCTGCCCAACCCTTCGGGGAAACAAGGTGTGATGTTATGTGTAACTGGCAGCCAATTGGCATAATACTGGTTACGTGCACCTAGATTCTGACGTTTCATAAGTGCCCATGTAACCTACATGGGCGTGTGGCTGACTCTGGCTTGGCCACCATCAGGGATTTTAATTTGAATAACACAAATATTTAGTCGCTAATTAGTCGAAATTAGTCGCCAAATATCAGATTTAGTCGGTCACTGGTTCAAAAGTTAGAAGGGTTTATAGGTGGCCGATCTGGAGAGAGTCTCCCCAGCTTGGCCACATTTATATCTCAAAAACTAGGATACCTAACGAAGATCTGTTTTCTCCCAGATTTAGTCGCTAATTAGTCGAAATTAGTCACCAAAAATCAGAATTAGTCGATCACTGTTTCAAAAGTTAGAAGGATTTATAGGTGGCCGATCTGGAGAGACTCTCCCCGGCTTGACCACATTTATATCTCAAAAACTAGGATACCTAACGAAGATCTGTTTTCTCCCAGATTTAGTCGCTAATTAGTCGAAATTAGTCGCCGATTCACAGATTTAGTCGGGTCTTAGTTTAGAAGATAAAATGAGTTCAACTTTTAAGGTATAGTCCAAGAGCTAGATCGAAAAGATAACGAAAAATTGCCAAGATAAAAATATTTCTGTTAATATGTGTAATATACTTCTCGTTTTATCGGTCTAAAGTCATTAGAAATGTCAGAGATATAAATTCTCAATTAAATAATTTTGTTTATGTTATAAATTGCTATGTTAGAGTAGGTTAATTTTCTTTGAAAACATTACACCTGGCTCTTGGCCTATTTGGTGTCAAGATGTACAGTCGCATACAACTGTTTTACCAAATTATAATGTTAAGGCCTAAATTACGTTAGAATAATAAAACTTCTGTTGCCAAATAAGAATATATGATGTATCTACCTAATACTATGCTAGCACGGGGACCCAGCGCTCTTAAATCAAAGATGTATATACCTATCTATATATATATATTAGGTATCTAATACCTAATATGACACCATTTGGCTCTAATTAAGGTTAGTATAATAAAACGAACGTTGTCGAAATATAAAATTATTTATTACTTAACATTTTTTGAACTTACAGTAAAATGTTAAAAATAACGAAGGCTCGTCCCCAGCGTTTGGTCGGGGTAGCGTCTTAAGACATAATAGGTATTGTCTAGAAACTACTTAAAGTGTTTTGTACTTGCTTGTACCAATGTATGGAGAAATTTATTACTTTAATATCTTTTTAATTACACACCGACTAAATCTGTGACTCGGCGACTAATTTCGACCAATTAGCGACTAAATCTGGGAGAAAACAGATCTTCGTTAGGTGCCCCAGTTTTTGAGATATAAATGTGGCCAAGCCGGGGAGAGTCTCTCCAGATCGGCCACCTATAAATCCTTCTAACTTTTGAACCAGTGATCGACTAATTCTGATTTTTGGCGACTAATTTCGACTAATTAGCGACTAAATCTGGGAGAAAACAGATCTTCGTTAGGTATCCTAGTTTTTGAGATATAAATGTGGCCAAGCTGGGGAGACTCTCTCCAGATCGGCCACCTATAAACCCTTCTAACTTTTGAACCAGTGACCGACTAAATCTGATATTTGGCGACTAATTTCGACTAATTAGCGACTAAATATTTGTGTTATCAAAATTAAAATCCCTGATGGTGGCCAAGCCAGAGTCAGCCACACTACATGGGCACTTATGAAACGTCAGAATTATGTGAAATAAAATATTTTGATTTTGATTTTTGATTTTTTGAAGCCTCTTTTCTTTTGATAACTTACATGCCTGTATCATTCTAGTCTACGAGCTATACGAACATTGCTATATTGTTGTATATGTACAGTGGCCAGCACATCAAGCTACTAAAATCTGTCAAATTTCTTTAGTAGATTTTAAACTTTATCGCTTAAGCATTAGGTTCAAGTTTGATTGGGAAAGTTTGACAGTTTTGGGTAGCTTGATGTGCTGGCCACTGTACATAGGACCATGGCAAAAAGTTCAGCCAGTCAAGGCTAACTACCAGGGTGCGCCGGGCTCTTAAGTATCACCACTCACCACCCGCAGAGCCTCATTTTCTTTTATAGCAGCCTAAGATAATCTTGCTGTTATTATCTCTGTGAAGCATTTTCCAAAGACTCACTCACGTGCAGGTTTAAAAACCGTGGCAAAATAAAATCAAGCAATTTTCCTGTGGTTTTCCTTATTACGGTAAAGAACCTATTAAACATACAACAATGAATGCTATGGCTTTGTACTGAATAAATAATATTTTAAGTACAGGCACAGGTATATTACTATGGACAGTTCTGCAATATCTTCATAAGGTGACGCAACTTTTTGAAGCTGATGCAGCATTCTATGTTTGCGTCGCTTGTCTCGTCAGACAGTTTTGGTGTTTCCTTCGATGTCAGATATTAGTGCTGCCATTTACATTAGCTATGCCTTCCACAAATGATCACACATATTTACCGTCATCTTAACGACAGATATTATTGGATTTAATCATGAAATCAGATATTATTGCCGAGCTGTTCATAGTAATATATTAATGCTCGTGCGTGACTGTACTGTGGCAAAGAAACATAATTACAATACAAATATGATGTCTTCGTAAAAAACGTAGTTATGTGTTAGAAGTGACATCATATTTTTATTTATGTATCTACCTTTGTACCTACTTTTGTTCATGTCCTATTTGACCGGAGGTGAGCTATAAAAATATTCTCACGTAGGCACCCAAAGGCTGAAGGCTCGTGCAGACTGGCGCGACGCGACACCGGTAGAACAATTTCTATGAAATCTTCACAGACACAGACAAATTTTCATTCTTCTAGACTAGATCAAACCGCTTAGGCTGTGCGTTCTATGTTAGTGGATGAATATATTTAAGATTTGTGTTAAGTAAAATTCCTGGTAAAAATACCACTGGCTGCTCCTAAACTTGAGCTTCCTAAAAGTCATCAGCAGCGCCGTCCCATCTATTAATAGCATCGAGTCGCTATTGCCAATCTATCTGCTATTGTTTAGGGTCTAGGTAAATACACCATCACGAACGACGTCGGATCAATTTCATTGAAGACAAGCCGTGTGCTCGATACTGTTCCCATAAGCAAAAATTGCGAACTTCCATACAAACTTTCATCCCATATTTAGCCCTTTTGGGGAATTTAAACTGTTATGGAAAATATCATGCTTCCAAAATACTTCAACAGTACTTATGTTAACATTTTCATATAGGTGAAAAATGAATAGAAGAAACGTACATAGGTAATGCTACGTTGAAAGGAATGCGAAGCATCGTGTAAAAAGACAAGTTATTTTCGTCAGAACATTTTCCGTCTTCAGGTTTGTGTCATTACCTACTCAGTTTATGGAATTGCTAATGACTTTAATGAGTTTTGTCAAGGTGAACAGTTTTGCTCTATTTCGAGATAAACGATCAATGTTGGTTTTTTTTTAAATCAAGTAAATTGTATCAAGGAAAACTGGCCATAAAAAAATACCGAATAAAGCCATAAAAACTATAGATTTTTCGAAGATCGCATAAAAGGTTGCGAAGAAAACTCTTTTTTTGTAGGCGTGCCTATCACTCGGCAGTTTCACCCAACCTACTACTCGAATCGGGCCTATGAAAACAAACTGCTGCAGATGAAAATCCAATGAGAACCTTCTCAAGGACACCATGGCCCATGGGTCGTCTATCAATAAAATGTACTTATCATATCAGGCACTGGACCAGGACACAAGTATTGCCTTCAAATCGTGCCTTGAAATAATGTTTCCTTTAATAATTGCTTGATTATTGTATTATTCTTAATGATTTTGACTTTATTAATAATGATTTTGACTTTGATAATAGTGATTTTAACATTATTTTGTATGATTAAGACATTATTATTAATTATCTTGACATTATTAGTATCAAAATTTGCTAATTAAAATGTACTAACACTAGTGCTTAAGTTGTGTATGTACAAGTTACTAACAAATTGGATTGTATGAACTGATAAATAAATGATTTGATTTGATAAAGTGATTTTCTCTATGGCTACCAGTAGCGCCATCTGTTGAGTTTCACGTGAACGTTTAGCGCGTGTTTGCAGAGTGAGCCGTAGCCACCGTACTAGTGATCGTAGCTCCCCGTAGTTACGTGTGGCTAACGCGTACTATGTAGTTCCAAATATTGCCACTCGCATTTCTTACCGCGCGGCCGCGTTACGACAAAGGCGCCTCATCCGATTTTTCACATGTAACTAGAACTGATTAAATGGATTTTAGAACTCTCTAGCTCTTAGTCTCTACTTGTCACAAGACGTTTAAGAGACAAAACTGAATAAACCTGGAAGAGCACAAAGGTACAGAAGTGGCGGGAGGGTTATTGACCATTTTATCAATGTAGTTTTGAGTAAAGTTCACGAAGTAGGTAAATATTCGAATCTGTGGTAAAATCAGGCTTTTAGTGATATATTAGAATTAAGACTTGTTTCCCCGGTATATTCCATAGCAAAAGAGGAATCGTTTTCCTAGAGTTTCTACATTCGCTCTCTTCTCAACCACTGAGGACTTTTACTCTAGTTTTAGAAGATAGAACTGCCACCACCACCTCTTTACCTTTTCATGGCAGAGGATTGGGCCCACCAGACACAAATTTACATGGGACGTCAAGTGTCTGCATTTGGTTAGTAACAAGTAACATAGTTAACGATAACAGTTCAACTGGGTCAAGTTATGACCTTACAATCTATAAGACTGACTGCGTCTAATAATAGAATTATAGTTAATTTTATACTAAAGGTTGCAAGAACAATACCAACACAGCGCCGATTTTAAATATTTACAGTAAGTCGTAAGAATGTTGTTTTAAACCAACAATTATTTTTTTCCAAGTATTTTTTTGTTTGTGTTACGAACTCATAATTGTGTAAATAAAACCTTAATATTATCTGACCTCAAGTTTCAGTTAAACTTTCACTTACAAAAACAATAAAAGTGTTGTCTGTCTGTCTAGGTCTGCGATATTTTTATGAGTTTCTTGACTCAACCTTGCAGCAAAAAAACTTTATCTTAGTGTCGGTTATTATTATTGTACAAGTCAAAACAACAACACACGCGATACGGAAGAGTGTTCCTATCAATTTTAATAACGTCCAGTTTATCTCCAATTAGTAGTAAAAATATAACAGATTTTAAATTTAATTATTTCGACGCTTAAAATTGAATGAAATTATCATACAGTTTAGGTTTGAAACTCGACTTAAATTATAGATTATATGTTTACCTACATTGATTCAAACGATATTAAACCGACAACATTTTTGAATTAATCATTATCAACGTGACCACGTCATTACTTGATCTAATTGATAAATACAATTAGATAAAATAATTACTATTATGACCAACTACGTAAGTGCTTTTTTAGGGTTCCGTAGTAAACAAGGAACCCTTATAGTTTCGCCATGTCCGTCTGTCTGTCTGTCCCCGGCTTAGCGCAGAGACTGTTAGCACTAGAAAGCTGTAATTTGGCATGAGTTGGTACACACTAATGAAACCGACAAAGTGATAAAATAAAATCATGAAAAATATATTTTTTTAGGGTTCCCCCTACATGTAAAGTGGGGATATCTTTTTTTTTCGTCTGGTCCATGGTGTGGGGTATGGTTAGAAAGCTCGTTCAAAAATATTGTGAGCTTGTTAAAACCATTTTTGGATTGAAGGATACGTCTGCGAAATATTAAGCTTTAAAGTGCTAATTTTTGTCAGAGTCAAGTGTCCCCCTGCCAGCTAAACGGTAAGTTCTGGATATGTGGAAAAATTCACAACAGTAGTATATATAACGAAATTAAAAGGAAAACTATCACAGCTAAGTAGGCTCTACTAGTTAACTAGTAATAATCGACCAATTTAAATTTGCAGTTGCAAAAACATGTTCTACCATACATTTTGTATGGGAGAACATGTTTTTCAACTACAATGTTAAGTTTGTGCTTGGGATAAGTTCATCCCAGCTACGGAACCCTTCATTGTGCGTGGTCCGACACGCACTTGGCCGGTTTTTTATATAATTGTCTAACCCACCATTTGGACTCTCCACTCGCCAGCCTATTTTCCTAATCGCAACTTTATTATCACATATATATGCATCATCATTCTACTGCCGTTATCCCAATTTATTTGGGGTCTGTGAAACATGTATTTTTCATCCATACTTCTTTATTAGGGACTACTCACACTTATTTAGCTCTATTCAGCGTTTGCCCATAGAAAACGCGCGAAACGCGTACGAGTCCTTTCAGCTATCCGCAGCTAAAAGGACGCGTACGCGTCTCATACAAAATCGTAGTTTACCATGGACAAATGCTGAATAGAGCTAAATGAGAGTAGTCCCTTAGTCGCATTATCGGTAGTAATCCCCTTTCCAGCCATACCATCTTTCACACAGTCCATCAATCATTTCTTTGGTCGTCCCCTACTCTTATAGCCATCTACATTCATACTCAAAACTTTTCTCACGACATTTTCCTCATCCTCCGCATCACATGCCCATACAACCAATTTCCATACATCTTTCCAGTCACCGGTGCCACTTTCAGACTTCCTCTTAACCTAAAATGAATGAATTAATTAGTCAGTGTGTCTCAAAGATCTCAATATAAACCTCTCTGAATTCTCAGCTAAACTACAGTAGATTGCGTTAAAAAAGTCCCATCCGTCTCTTGAGCTGATCAGCTGACCATCTCTAAGTACTCTAAATATAAAACAGACACATTCACGTTTTATTTTAGTAACAACATCACATTTGAAACGCCTATAAATCGTTGAGGAAAAACGTTTACGGGTCACTATGCATGTCCATTTTATGGCGTTACCAAAATTATTCTAAATGCAACGTAATCCGCGTAAAATATAATTCGAAAGGGGCGCATCGGTGCGGACTGCATTTTCAATACAATAGAATCAATTCTTGTTTATGTTTATGATAATTAAGGTTCATATTTACAAGTGTTTATCGTATTATCAAACCCTCGCAGCTGCCTAAGCTTTATGTACCCCTACAGACCATGACGAAAATGATCCAGGATACGATACAAATACTCGTTGTATTCCAAAAAGGTTAGAGCAGTCGAATAGCGCACATATAAGTATTTATGTATGCTCTGATTTGCCTTACGTCTTCTCCGACACGCTTCGCTGCGCATCGTCATCGTCAGTTACATTTTAGACTAAGTAATATTTTTTTAATTAACTGGGTATATATTCATTACCAAAACCCATTTAGTTTTTAATTGGCAACTGGCAACTTTGCTCTGAGAAAAAAAAAGCTATTTTGTGCCCAACACTACAGTAAAATAATCTTAACATACCGGTGTACTAGAAAGCTCGACGGGTTCAGCCGAAGGCGGCACGGGGGCAATCCCCTGCGCCATAGAGACTGCTACTGTCCCCACGAACACCGCCACCGCTAAGCAAACCGTCCTTTTCTTCAGCATCTTGACTCTGTAAATTTTGTTTTTGGCTAATTAGTATTTTTTTTCTCATAAGAGTTTCTTTTTGTTTTTTTACTTGTTGTATTCTAGTGCCGCCAAGGCCGGGCCAGAAAGAGGTGGCAACACGACCTGGGGCCTAAGTCTACTAATTTATAAACGTTATTTGTATGGCAAATCTGTCAAAACTCACCATTGAGAGACCAATATAACGTTTATAAATTAGTAGGCTTAGGCCCCTGGACGCGTATCGCGAGGGCTGGTTCGAGGTGGCGCGGGAAAAGAATTCCTGGGAAGACTTGGGCTCCCCCAAGTCTTCCCAGGAATGCCTTTGCCCATAATATTTAGTTAGTATTTTTGTTCTAGAACTGTGGCGTGCTATACAGGCGAGAATAGGTGCGACTAAAATATGTAGTATAATAATGTGAAACAGAAGTAAGATAACACAAAAACTAGTCTAGATAAAGGTGTTAATTTAGTTTCTCTTTTTTTTAATTAAAAGTACCGTTTTCGTGGCTTAACTGGCAGATTATTAGAGAGAATTTCCTCTACCCTCTATAATAAAACTTTGACGAATGAAACGATTCATATATTGTAAAAGGTGTAATGGGCATGAGAGCAAAAGCCAGTATACAGTGTGAGTCTTCATAATGTGCACATATCGAAATGGGGGAATCTATGCTTAATTTTATCGACGGAAAAAATAAAAAATAATTTTTTTTTCCATTTTTTTTTATTAAAAAAAATTCGTCTTATTGATTTTTTTTTACGATTATTGTAAAAATTGATTAAAAAAACAGATTTTTGGACGAAATACCTGTTTATTTTGAATTGAGGGTTTTTTGGGTTTAATTGGGAGGGGTTTTTCCCACAATTTTCATTTTATAAGAACACTTAATTACTACCAATCATTATGGAGTTGAGTTTGTTTCATCGCGATAGATCATTTAAAAGTTACTCCGTTTTTTTACATTGGGGTAAAAAATACAAAATAAATAAAAAAATAAAAATAGATTTTTTTAAATATTTTTTCCGTTTGTCAAATTAAGCATAGAATCCCTCATTTCGATATGTGCACATTATGAAGACTCACACTGTATATAGGTACTGGCTTTTGCCCGCGGCTTCGCCCGCGTGGTTGTAGGAAAATATCTCACGGGAACGTACTACCGGGATTAAAAGTACCCCATAATATGTTATTTCAGGTTATATATATCCTAAGGGAACTTTTCATTTATTTGACTTTTATGATATAGGTGATATCAGTACCAACTTTCAAGTTAATTAAACCACGCAGTAAAATCCTCTTATACTTTATTCTTTATTTTCGGGTTTAAGTATAAATATTGAGTTTCGAGTTAATCGGACAGCGCGTTAAAATTCTTCCATACATACTTTGACACCCCCCCCCCCCCAACCCCCCTTTAGGGGGTAATTTACAAAAACAAAGAATTACAAACTTTATAATTTATTTAGATAAATATTCGTGCGAAGTTAAGTGTTTATTACCTCAAGGAATAAGATTTTTCATACAAACTTTCATCCCCTATTTGACACCCTTAGGGGTTGAATTTAAAAAAATGCTTCCTTATTCCTTGCCTACATTATAAAGGAAACCTCTGTGCAAAATTTCAGCTTCCTAGGTCCAAGGGTTTGGGCTGGTCGTTGATGAATCAGTCAGTCAGTCAGGACTTTTCTATTTATTAATATAGATTGTATATTAAATTAAGATACAATAAAATAATAAATGCCTCGTTGGTCTAGTGGTCGTAAATGCTACTGCTGACCATGAGGTCCTGGATTCGATTCCCGGGTCGGGCAAAGTGTTATTGGGTTTGTCCATCTCAAATTTTTATGGTATAGTTGGTTTGTTGTTTAATAAAAGAGATGGATGCAAATTTCAAACTCCACCCAGTAATATGATGAAGATTTTACATACCAAGTATTTGAATAATCATATGTTTTCACAGACAGTTTTTGACATCCACGACACCACACTAAATAATCTAAAGTTTTACTGTTACTTTTCATAGACTATTTACCACATTTTATTTGAAGATTATCAGTAACACAATGAATAAATTACATTTACAAATGTTATGACCAGTGTTAAAACCAGCCAAGCTTGATATAATTTTTTATATATTTATATCAAGCATTTTTCAATAAAGAATTATATATTGTTAGCACTGCTGACTTATGACAAGTGATGTTAAATTAAATTTAAAACTAATTTGTAGTCAATACAACATTAAACAAACTTATTACAAGCCAAAGATAAGGAAATAAAAATATGTTTAAAACAGGTTTATAGCTAGAACAACATTATTGCAGCACATTTCAAACAACTGAGAATTTTCAAGGGTATTTGAAAAGCAATGAATCATCTTTCTTATTTATTTTATTGGTGCAGCAGGTTTAAGTTTTTCCTGCATTGTGGGTGCACTTTGCATAAACAGATTGGCTACTAAGAAATAAGTTACATTGCAACCTTTGTTGAAGTCTTCAAAAGAGTTTAGTTAAATAAAACAGTGGCAATCTTTGTGGACAATTAATGAAAAGAGTTTTATACTTGAACTCTTCTGTTGTCTATGAAATGTAGTAATGTAGTTATACAGTCCCACAAGCCCTTGTTAATTTTCAAAGTGATTTTGTTAGTTTCAATTATAGCCAGGTCAGAATAAGCTTGTGGCACTTTAACCTCTGCCTACATCTTAGAAAAAGAATGTGTGATGTTATGTCCACATAAAGAGGTCAAGTTTGTAAGTTTGGATTTAGGAGGTAATCTCTGGAAGTACTGATCCGAGTTCAAAAATACCTTCATTGGCTAGAAAGCTACACTTTTCCCAAATGCCATAGGGTATGTTTTATAGTATAGTTGACGACCATGCAAGTGAAGTGGCAGGCAAAAGCTACTTTACTATACTTTATCAACAAAAGTTTTAGCCACCATTAATTAGTAGAATGAAAACATAATGACTTTAGTGTGAACATACATTTTATATTAATTGGACACTTGTCACCTGCAAGGCCAACACTCCAAAAGTGACTGTTTACTCAGTATCAGTTACTAAAATATTGTTACCATAGAGACTAGAAAAAAGATGCATGTAAATAGTTTTTAATTGCCTAACAGAGATCTATGATTAATTCTTAAATCTCTGTTAGGCAATTAATTAATTCACAATGTTAATTGATAAGTTTCCATTTGTGTTAACAAGTAACTGATAAAATAAGTAACACTATAAAATAATAATAATAATAATTGCCGGTTAAGTGGTAATGGCTTGCGTGGTGTTATTATGATTGGTAAAATACTATTTTGACAAACTGTAGACAACCATAACTACAGCAGAGTAGGGCAATGTTACTGTACAGGTGAATATTATAATAATAATTATTATTAGTCCAAGACATCACTATGATGATGATACGAGGTAACTCTGATAGTATGATGCAGCTCAATGACTGGCTACTATCATCTAGAGCAGAGCAGGACAATGTTACTGTACAGGTAAATATTAAATTATAGTACTTACTTAATTATAAAGTGTTTTTTAATTCAGTGTTTGTTTTGTATTTAAATTTTCATATTAAACCAAAAGTGAACCATAAATATGTGCATTGATTATGTTATCTAAATTCCTTTTTTACCACTTGGAACGACAAGCAACACAGGGAAAATTCTTACAATAATTTATTGAAACAATAGGCAAATTGTGTTGTGAGAGGAGAGGTGTATCAAATTGTTTGTAATTATAAACAATGTTAATATACACACTAACAACCACCGCGATTTGAGCCTCACAATAATGCGATAACAATTAATAATATACAGATACTCACTAACGAACACCGCTCACATGAATCACGGAGCGCGAGTTAGATACTTATTGAATGTAGTCAACTTTAATGTTCATTGCTAACACGCTTAACGACTACACGAACAGGCATGACAATTTCTTATCGAGAGTATCTAAATAACCTATTAATCGATTTGAATTCTTCCATACATTATTAGAATTTGTTTAACACGCTTTGAAACGTCACCCTCTGAGCGTTCGACCGTCGACGTGAATGACAGAAAAAAGTACTTACATTTAAATTCCTATTATACGCGAAGGCGTTATGCAGAAGATATAATAAAAATAACGAGCAGCTATCCTTATTTCATAGTGGTGCCAATAAACTGTATTTCAATAAACGTTTTCTATGATAAATTCGACATTTTCGCTAACCAAAATCGAAATAAACTTGATCGAAATCGAACTGACGTAAGACGTTCTAGATGACATTGACTGATTGAGTGATTGATTTCAGACCGACCGACTGACACTTGGTGTAATGTTGTCATGCACTTTCACTCAGTTTAGAAACTATAAAATAGAATAGACTAATATCTAATAGCGCAGCTTACATTTTGGTGTTCTTAGAATTTATAAGATGTCGACCAAATAGGTAACTCTTATTTCTTTCTATAGACATGTTGTGAGACCGAGTGCAATTTTCGCCCTAGTTCTAATATTCTTCTCATACTCAAATCTTTGTAGGTATGGCTATGGTCATAAGAAAACCTTACCTTTCCGAAGTGGGGTGCAAAATTTTTCGAACTCGCTACGCTCACTCTTACGTCCTGCATTCTTTTAATTCTCAAACTTTTCTATAAAAAATATTTTCAAAATATCTCCTATAACTAAAATAATAAATAAATAAAAATTCTTTATTGACACAAAATACAGGTGTTACATACTTATTGAAACCCTGGCTCCTGTGCTAGGTAGCAACCTGTGTTACAGGAGCCAGTGTCTTCCTCCGTTTGTGGTAACATTTCATAGTATTGTCCTCATATTGTCATAGTGTAATAAATTAATTTTAACACGGTAAAATAAAAGAAATTAAAAAATCACGCAAGCTCTTTTGGTATGCAAGAACTGTGCATGAATGTGTATGTGTGTGTGCGTGTGTGTGGGGGTGCGTGCGGATAACTGTAAGAATGGATAAAAAAAGACAACCTAATGTTAATCATCCGAGGTGCCGTGCTATTTCGTTCAGAATAAGGGCCGAGACACAGCGGAATGGCAGCGGCCGGCAGCGACGCAGCGAGCACTTTCAGTGTGAAATAATTTTAAACTTTATCTACATACTTAAAAGACCAGTATCGCTTGAAAAGGTCGCGAGGCCGCCCGTGGTGCCGCGAGCGGCCTCGCGGCGCTGCTGGAAGCCGCAGGCAGAACTACCGCGGCTGCCAGCGGTGACGCCGGGGGACGCTGCCGGCCGGGGGACGCTGCCGGCCGGTGTGACTCAGCCCTAAGAGACGGATTTACACTGTTTGTCCATCGCACGGAACGTCAACGAAAAACGAGATTACGCGGCCATAGAAAGTGTATTAGCACTAATTCGGCGGTAGTAGCGGCGGGCGGCGTCCCGTTCACGGTGCGGTGGACAAATGACCATAGTATGGAATAGCAGTAATGCTCGCTGGCTGCCTTAGTCTCTGGAAACAAACACTATTTATGGTCTAGCCTGCCACCCTGTATTTTCTTCATACAAGTACTATATTCTTCTAGTTGCCGCTCCGTTCATAGCTGTATGAATGGTTAAAAACCTAACCTATCTGGCGAAACGCTAAGTTCAAGCTCGCTTCCCAAAACCTGTTATTTATTCTGGAGCTTTCATCCTGTTAACATTACGTTACTAACGTCAATATTGACAATCGATTTGATGGCACGGTTGGCGTAGTGTTTAATTAAGCGATTGACTGCTGCGCTGCGTGTCACGGGTTCGATTCCCGCTCGGAAAAAATATTTGTATGACCTACATGTAGTTGTTCCGGGTCTGGCTGTTTGTGTACGTCAGTTTAAATGTTTGTAAACGCACCCACGATACAGGGTAAAATTCCTGCGACTCGTGTTTTTGCAAAAACCCTATCTTTTTCCAGTAAGATTGAGAAATGTTTTCACCATTGTCAAATTATCTGTGTTTACGCGATAACCTAGGGTTTTCGGGTTTTTAGGTTCGAATTATCAAATCTTCCTACTACTACACGTCTGGCTCGCAGTATCGATCGCAGTCAAAGACTACTATAGTATACTGGCAGTACCTCACAGTACTGAGCGCAGTACCCTGAGGTAGTACCTATCTCTAGTCTGTGGTCGGCGGGTCTTACACACATTACACTGACAGCCGCTGTTTCGTTCGGAAATAATGAGCTCCTCATTACTCCTATTACTGCAGATTAAGTCGGGTCTGCTGCGCCATGTTTTAAGGTTTTAAAAACATGAAACTTCAAACACGAACCAATCAGGCATCCGCAAATCCCTTCGTGTTTGATGTTTCAGGTTTTTAAAACATAACATCGCGCAGCGGACCCGTTTTAGAGATATTGTAAATGCCTGAAGATACCCTATGCTCTTGATGCTCTTTATGCACCCAAGAGTATAAGAATCAGAGTTTCAACTTCTCTAGAAACCTTAATTTTTTTGTACAAATTCTGCCATGCATGATACTTTTGCGTGTAGTACAGATACCGGCACGGTTCTTGAGCGCTGACCTTTACCTGCGCAGAAGTGAATTATTGAGTCCCTTTACTTATTTTGTCATAAGTGTACGATGCGCAAAGCGATCCCCACTCTTCCGCCGAGTGCTCAAGAACCGTGCCGGTATCTATACAAGCCGAAAATTAAATGATGAACAAAACGCAACACATCAAAACATCAATCAAGCAGTGTCACTACTGTCACTTTGTCAGATACTAGATAGATGTCAGTTGAAGTTTGAGGTTATGTGAAGCGGGGTCAATGTATTCATAACAAAAATCAAAATACGATCAAAATGCCTCTTGATTACCGAAGATTCAACGGACCTGAAGACAGTATATCATACAAGCGTTTCACTAAAGGCTATTTGAAGACCTACGATGAACTTTACAAAGAGTTGCTGGATGATAAAGGAGTTCGTAAAGATGGGCGCGCTTTAACCGAAGCGCGTAGCATGTGTATGTTTTGTATGTACTGGTTTCATTTTAATTAACTATTGTGTGTGGGAACCATGGTTTTTACTTGGATTTTGTATTTCAGTCGCTAGGACAGATATGGTGTCGCAGGCAAAGGGATCGTCTTACGTTGAACTTAGGAAAACAAAGGTCGTTTGCTCAGTGTTCGACCCGCGGGAAATCCCCCACCAGAATGAGTTCAGGTAATCATCAATATGAACTAAATGATAAAATTCGCACAATCTAGCCTATCAAAACACTTAGAGTAAATCACACTGTTGAATAAAAGTTTAGAAACTTTTACAAAGTTCTTTTATGTTACTTTCAAGTTCTTCTAAAATACATTTTATTTTTCTTAAAATCCATAGCACAACTGTAAAACTGTCCATGGCTCATTAAAACATTGTTATTTTCAGTCAACTTGGTCAAATATTCTGTGAGGTGAAATTCGCGCCATTTTCGTGTCCACGCCGACGGCGGCCGCACGTGCCTGATGCTGAAGAGAAAGCTTTGTCTGTTGCTCTCAGGAAAGCCCTGGAGCCTACTGTGTGTAGACACATGTTCCCTAACTATCAGGTACACAATACAGGCATTATTTTAAATAAGGATCATTAATGTAACTGCCAGTATTCATTGTGGGGTGTGTATAATCTCTGTATGTGAAATGATAGAAGAAAATGTATGGTGTGTACATTCAGCCTTGCTATGCTACCAACCTACTACATTAGCTATTCATTTATATTTAGATAAAGTTGATATGAGAGAAGTACTTATACAGTGACCTGACAATAAATGTTTCCCCTCAATGCCACCCTTGGATTAAAGAGTGTTTTGTTAAACTATGCCATTAGCACAAAATACTAAATTCAATGAAAAATTCCTAACCAATTAAGTTCACTTTTCAACAAGTTATGGCAATTTTCCAAGGAAAGTTCTTCTTTAACCTCTGGATAGGGATTTTCCCATAGCTCCAGTTAAATAAAACATACTCTAAAGTCATTTACTAGATAACCCAAAGTAATGTGCTGTACATTACTGTTTGGGTTATCTTTAGCTAAACTAACATTATTATAATAATTATGATTATCACTTAAGAATTCTAATACAGTACCTTCTTATCTTTAATAATTTAATTTGTTATTTTTATTCTATGAACAAAGTATTTTTGAATGAAAACCAACACAT
Source organism: Eupsilia transversa (assembly GCA_914767815.1). Taxonomy (NCBI): domain Eukaryota; kingdom Metazoa; phylum Arthropoda; class Insecta; order Lepidoptera; family Noctuidae; genus Eupsilia; species Eupsilia transversa. The sequence continues at coordinate 6,316,245 of OU611894.1, read as the reverse complement.
AAAAATCAAAGTGCAATCAAAATAGTAATAAATAAACTATGAATAATTGTCATGGTGCAATCCCGAATGACTTGCACATTGAAATATTACCTTACTAGTTTTTGCCCACAGCTTCACCAACGTAGATGTTAGAAAACGCATCCAGTGTTAATCTAGGTTATAAACTACTACTAGCTGTGTGCCAAATTTCATCCAAATCTGTTCAGACGTTTTTGCATGATTGAGTATATAGATAGCATCCAAACATACAAACATTGACATTTACAATATAAGCAGGATAGCACCCAGTCATATTATGTATGAGATGTGCATTATCAATATCTAATGCTAATGAAAATATTTACTAGAATTTAGAACATTTTCTTAACCAGCTCGCACTTTACAATTACACACAGTAAATACTAATAATAATATGTCATCTCTCTTACACAGGTAGATGTCTTCATATACATTCTGGAAAACGATGGAGCCTGTCTATCAGCTGCAATCAACGCTGCTGGCCTGGCCTTAGCAGATGCCGCCGTCCCAATGTATGACGTAATAACATCATGTTCCATTGCCATAGTTGGGGACAGAATGTTTGTAGACCCAACAGAAGCTGAAGAAAATTTTGCCATAACTAGCCCGAAGACCGCTACTAATCATGGAGTACTAACACTATCAATGCTGTCCGAATTAAAACAAATATCGGATTTCACACAAGTAGGGTCCATGGACGTTGAGTGCATTGCGAAAGCCATGGATATTTTAGAACAAGAGTGTGCAAGACTCGTGCCTATGATGCAGAAAGTGCTTGTTGCAAATGTTTTAAAGTGTTTCGAACAACGGAAGAGGTTGGAGGAGGAAGCAAATGAAAGGGAGCAGCTTTTAAACGCCAAGATGGAGGAATGGAAAAAATTATTAAATTTTGCATGAGATTTAATGTCTGTTTTATTTTGTTTACCTAATGAAGTATGTAACATGCTGTTAGCATGACAGCTTACTCATGAAAAATCATGAAGTATTTTCACTTTTTTTTAGATGAAATGGTAAAATAGGTAGTATTTTTGAAAAGAAAAGTTATTAACTACAATATTAATATTGCTGTTAACTCAAAATACATTAAAAAAGCTAAGTAGGGGTAGGAGCTCATACGAATATTGAAATAAACATAATTTAGACTTAGTATTACTTTAATGCGGAATATTTTGCAACATCACTTCATACAATATTGCTTAGTAGTGTGTTAATCACAAGCTTGCATTGCAAAAGAGAACCTAAAATTAAATAAATAAGCAAGAAAATATTTTAATCCTCAGGCTTCTCTGGAGGAGGACCGCAAGGTTGAAGCATTCTTTCCATGAGGTTGAATTTCACTCTAGCTTTAGACTCGTTCTCAACAATAGCAAAGTAACTGAGCAGGTCAGGGTGTCCCATGTAACTGCAGCACGAATCTCGGTGTTGATTGGTTAACCATTCATATTTCGTAGTGTCTGCGTGCCCTGTACCGATGTATTTGCTCTGAAGATGCTCAAGTTGACTGTGGATGTTGTATCTTTCACCCATTTTTACTGTAAAGCAAGTTTTGAGGTTAGATTTCGTAAATGTTGCAGTAATTCTCGAAATTTTTATACCGAAAATATATTATTTACCTGTAGTTGTTAACTGCTTACACAAATTAAATAAGATTTGGGTTTGTGAGAAACGTTTCCAAACCAAAGCGGCCAACAAAGAAATGTCAAAGATTGTGATTATTATTTTTATGTCAACATCATAATGTTGTCAGTCTGTTACTTTCAGTTAGCAAGCAAAGGAACAACATCAAACAGTCTATCGACATTCAAAAATAATAGAGTATTCTAGTATTTTTAGATTGATAACTAACTTTACGAAACTTACGTCACCTACTACTTAAAAAAATGCTGGCAACAACTTTTTGTGACACAAAATATCCGAACGGAGTTTTCCAAATGACGGAAACCGCTCAAGCAATGGAGTTACTATGACTGCCAGGCGCCATTTTCAAATTTGTTTGATCGATTAATCTGTATTTGCAAGAAGAATTTTACTTTAGAAATATGTATTTTTAAATAGATTTAATCATGAATAAACCACCGAAACTAACCGATTTAAAAGAGAGCGAAGAAAAAATGCGCAAACTAGCAAAAACACTAATACGACAAAAAACCTCGGATATCTTGAAAAAACAAACACATTTGTTCATGCATGAGAAGGGATTATCTAAAATAGTAAGTTCCAATCGTATTATCCTATTCACTTTAATCCCCAACAAGCAAATTCTAATAAAGGAGCAGCTTTACAGTCAGCACATTATTGTTAACATAAAGATGTTGTCAATGTCAAATCGTTACCAACTACATAAGTAAACCTACAAGCTCCTATTCGATTCGCCGGTGTGTACTGGGCCACCCCGTTGGCGAGTTGGCTACGTAATAATATTTCAGGCTCATCATCTACATTATTAGAGCGTAGGCCACATTGGGAACGAAGCTAAGTTCGTTTAGCTTCGCTCATGTAGCTACCGTGTCTTTTCATACTTCTGTTCATAGTTTGCGGTGTGAACCGAATTACGCAAACACGCGTTAACTACATGAGCGAAGCTAAACGAACTTAGCTTTATTCCCAGTGAGTGTGGCCTGCGCTGAAGCTGGTAGTATCATCACGACGTTATTGTTTTTTCATAGGACAAACTCGTAATTGATTTATTTTATTCGTGTACATACGAATGTTTATTATTATTATACATAGGTTTATTATATCATATTTTTAATTTATAATAGGTAGGTTATGTGTATATTTAATTAAATATTTATCCTAGATTTTTCGTAATTGCACCTACCAGTTTGTCTTTGCATCACCCAAATGTTGACTCGTAAGAAATGACCATGGCATTAGTTCACTCTCTACATTATAAACGATATTCATAACATATATAAATCTTTTTCAGCCTGTCCCTAAGAATCCAAACCACGTAATATACGCCTACTATCACAATAATCAAATATCAAAAATCGAAAATCTAGAATATTTATACAACGTTACCCATCTACACCTGCAATGGAATAAAATTACCAAAATGGTAGGTGTGGACTCGATGCATTGTTTAAAAAAGCTGTATCTCGGTAACAATAGGATCAGCGTTGTAGAAAATTTGGAAGGGTTGAAATATTTGGAAGAATTACACATAGAAAAGCAGAATTTGGAGAGTCCAGATGCCCTGTGCTTTGATCCAAGGACCCTCATTTATATTGGTGTAAGTAAGAACTTTTACCAAACTGGAGTACCTTGTTTACTATTTTCTACGCCAATTTTCGTAAAACTGCAATTGTTTGTTTTGTAGGCCTCCCTTAGAATTTTGAATGTATCTCAAAACAAAATATCTGATATGACATGGGTGAAGCCTCTAAGAAGACTGGAGGTCCTTGTGGCCAAAAAGAATATGCTGGATGATCACCAAGTATGTATCCGTTTCAATGAGAACTTGTAATAGTTGTAACACTTCTAGCATACACATTAACTCTTAAATGCTGGCTTATCAACTAAAAACTGTTAAAACAAACAATGGTGCCGATTCCCTTGTTCACAAACTAAACAAAATTTAAGTTCAGTGCATCTTTTGCTTTTTATTACATTTAGAAAAGGAAAAGGACAGAAGATACATTTTAGTTTAGTCCTGTTAAATTAATTAGCGCCTGACGTAAATTGACGTAATTTTAGTAGGCTAGTTTATCATGTCTAAACTTGTATACAGGCTCTGATTAATTTGACAGGACTAAACTATTTTTTTTCTTCTGCTCTCTTCTTATTGATTTATAAAGAAAAAGATGCACTGAATTTAAATTTAGTTTAGTTTGTGAACCAGAAAATCAGCACCATTTTCACAAACCGTAGTTCATGCTTATCATAATATTACGTTCGAAGAACTTGTTTTGGCATCTAATGCTTCTATGCACTTCAGACCATTGCTGATAACCTGTGCACACTGACAAGTTTAGTGGACATCAATTTTCTGGGCAACCCCATGAATAGGAAGCATCGGTATAAAGAGACAATCATCGCGAGATGTTCGCAACTACGTATGTATACTCAAATATTAATACTTTTTACCTGAAATTTATTGCCTTTTGTTCTTTTTGTATTTACATTTTCGTCTTATTACATTATAATTCAGAGATATTTCTACCCACATGACGCGACCTACTTTTATTTATTGCAGGAGTGCTGGATACCATTGTCATTCACAATACGTCGAAAACCTTCATGGAGAACTTTGACAAGGTAGTCCGGCTGCGTCAACTTCATGAAAAGAACAAAATTGAGACGACCCGCAAGGGGGTCGACGATTTCTTCGATCTTAATATGCTGCCCGGTCCGAGGGCGAACAGCGCTTTTTCTATTTCTGAGTTCTCTAAGCAGAAGCCTAAAAGTGAGTGTTTCGAATCCTTGTAGCCGTAAAAGAGGAATAACAAGTCGCGGTTTTGGGCTAATAATTCAAAGTCCGCATCTTAATTGCGTAACACAAATGATCAATCACAATCTGTTTCATTTTGATAGTTCAACAACATTCATTGTGTTATTTACGTTGTTGAACCGACATTACCCATATGTGTTTTGCGCAATTAGGTTGCTGGTAATGATTTGTCGGTCGAATTTCCATTTGGCCCTCCTTTTCGGGTGTGACGTCATACTACTTGAGTATTCTGCCAAAGTTAAGTTTTACGATTTAAATAGGCCATGAAGCCGCATGTGTTTCAAAGAAGGCTACGTGTGGTATTATTTGATATTGATCCTATTGTTTGCCTGAGCTACTTACATTTTGTTACAGTAACAGCATTCGATTCTACCTATACGTTTATGCCTCGTGCGTTCTGGCAACCTCGAGCTACGCCTTCTCCCTGTGAGATAGCGCCGCCGTTGGAACCTCCGCCGCCACCGAAACAGCCCCCGCCTGAAAATGAAGGCCCTCCCATTAAGGGAATATTGAAGAAACCCATGCCTATGAAATTTATTTAAAAAGCGTTTCTAATTATTTTGTACCTAGTTTTTATTCCACAAAATGATGTATGTGCCTGATTACAATATTTCTTGATAAAATGCTCGACTATGATTTTTCAAATAATGGCCTTCCCTAAAGCAGATTAGAGTTTTACTGATTAGAGTGTATACTGAGAAAAAAAATTTGTGATAGCTTCGAGCAACGCGGCCTTCGCGGAAGCCCGCGTTGCTCGAAGTGTCCGGCCAGATTTCTGTAAGTGTGTACTCTGCTGATAATAATATTAAAATTATTGTTCGTTCACATTGGGCCACGGTGCCCACGGTGTATTGAGTCGTGTTCCATGATGAAACTTAGCATGTAATGTCCAAGTATAAGGCTGCGTTTCCACCAGAGATGAGCGAGGATGCGTAGCGAGGGATGCAGTAGCAGCCTTAAAGGAGACAAGGAGACAGTTACTTGTGCCTCCTCGAATGAAAAGGGATGTATCGATTAATTTCATACATATTACAGCAGATGTTATTGGTGGTTTCTCTGCCGGTACCAACATGTACCTCCCAAGATGCCTACGATAAGTTTCTTACTACGTACTAATTCCATTCCAGCCACCAGTACTATTTAGCCTGTGCATCCACCTTTTTTGCGGCGTTAAAAGAAAAAGAACGCACCATTTTGATTTTGCTGCCATTATTGTTTATGTATGTCAGTGTCAATCTGTCAATGTCAAATTCAAAAACATAGGTTATGTTTACAAACTCTTAAAAAAGTGGATTACAAAAATGTTTGCATGTATTCGTAACACAAAAAGTTGATAAAAAAAAACTATACAACAAAAATAGAAACAATGAATAACATACTTACTGCAGCTTACCAAATTTTAAATGAAGAATCGTCAGGTAAATAGTACCTTTAAGCCAAAAAATCGGCGAATTAAAATATCAACGACGGAGCTTAAGTTATGTTTTTTAATTCTAGCTTTATATTTGGGCAGTAGCATAGCAGAAACAAATGATTTAGAGCCTTTGCAGTTCTATAGAGATTATGTGTCGAAAAATATCCCAGTAGTCATACGAGGCCGTTGTTCTCATTGGCCGGCTGTGGCGAAGTGGAATGCTGATTATTTCAGGTAACAAATAATACTTTTGAAGCACATTAAGCCAGGACATTCCAAATCCTGCAAGAGATCTTCTAACCTAAGATTAATATAAAATAGTGCACACAGTAAGGGGGATATGGATATTCAGTATTACCAATTTTTTTCCTAGAATGTCCTCTGCTGAGTAAAGATTTGGAAGAGGTCAATGTTTTCGACTTGTTTTTAAAGTTACCCGAATACTAACAGTAACTAACTAACAATACTAGCCAGTTTGTATGAGTGTTCACTATTTTATATTAATCTTAGGTTAGAAGATCTCTGTTAGGATTTCTATATAACTTAGTCAACTTTTAACACTATTTGTAATATCTACTTTACTTCTGTTTTCAGAAAAACAATTCCAAATAAGACAGTTACAGTAGCAGTTACACCAAATGGCTTGGCTGATGGTATTACTAGAATGAGAGATGAGAAGGAAGAAGAGGTCTTTGTTACTCCTTTTGAAGTTGATATGACTATGTCGGCATTTCTAGATGGCTTGGAACAGAAAAAGTATGTGTTTTCTTTTAATCAAATTATTATAAAGTAGCTTTTGCCCGCAGTTTCACCCGTGTAGTTGTCGAAAATTATGCCACAGGAAGGTACTACTGCAATAAAAAGTATCCGATGTCCTATCCAGGTCTTGGTTCATGTATGTGCTAAATTTCAACCAAATCCATTCAGCCATTTTAGCATAAAAGCGTAACAAAGAAACAAATAAACTCACTTTCGCATTTATAATATTAGCTGCTCCTGCGGATTCACCCGCACAAATCTCGATCCTGTGAGAATATCGGGATAAAAGTATCCTATGTCCTAATCCCCATTTGCCAAATATCAACCAAATCTATTCAGCCATAAATCTTTATTTATTATTATTAATTGAAATATATACTACTTAATTAATTAATAAAAATAACAAAATTATGTACTAACTTAACTAAAACTATTCACATTCAAACTTTCGCATTTATAATGTTAGTTATGATAGTAGAGTTTTTAATTAGTTTGTAAAATATTACATTGCAATGTTGTGTTAAATGGTCCATAATTGAACCCTTCTGCCCCTAGTTAGAAGTATGAGCATCAAGCTATGACCAGCCGGTCTATTCTGTTAAAATCTCACCGTGAAATACTAAAGTGAAGTGAGCTGCCAATAGTGTTAATTCCTAGCATCGGGTGGACTGACAGCTCACTTCACCTAAGTTTTCATGGTGAGAAGGTTACAGAATAGCACTGCAGTAGTTTTGTTGGCAAAATATCATCATCACAAAAAAGAAAGCAAAAAAAAAACCCAGGTTTGAGGCACACAACACAACATCAGAAAACAAAAAAAAAACAGAAAAAGCTTTTATCATCAATGATTAATGACTAGGTGTCATCCTCATCACCATTGGATAAAATGACTTTAATTCATTATCAAGAACTTCATTCTCCACTATATTATTTTCCAGACAGAACTACATCCAGTACATTCAGAAGCAGAACTCCAACTTAACAATGGACTTCCCTGAACTACTGCCGGATGTGTTCACAGACATACCATTTGCTAGTGAAGCGTTTGACAAGAAACCAGATGCGGTCAACTTCTGGATGGGGGATGAAAGAGCTGTTACCTCAAGTAAGCAGAACAAAGTATTCTACTCAATGAATTTTAGGAGGCCTAGCACGAACACGCGGAGCAAACGTAATGTAAATTCTAACGATTTTTAAATCTAAGGGTGGACTCCATAATAAATTTAAAATTTTTGACAGTTTATCCATACGAAAACTGTCTGAAAATACAACCAAACAGCATTTTTGATTAAACGCGGCAGGCAGAATTAGTATCTCTCATCGATATGTCTTCAAACTAAATCAGTATGTACGAAACGAATATTGAAAACGTTTATTCGGCGCGTTCCTGCTAGGCCTACTGATAGAATAATTTCTAGGTGCACGCTTTAAAAGTAGACGTTTAGATTTAGATTTTCTATCATGAGAAATAGGCCCTGAATTATACTGATAGTGGTCCATTTCCTAATGCTGGCACTACACTTGGCGTAATTGCGCAAATATCTGCATTATTTCGTTAACACGAAATTAAGTTTATTTCTATCTGCAATAGGGTTTCTTTTGTATTTTCCCACTAACGCGAATAAGCCTGCCTCGGCCGCCTCTATGCAGGAACCCATTAAATTAATACTTGTCTTTCTATTCCAGTGCACAAAGATCCCTACGAGAACATCTACTGCGTGATAGACGGTCACAAGGACTTCATTCTGATCCCTCCCACAGACCTGCCGTTTGTTCCCTACAGGCGGTACCCAATGGCCGAGTTCACACATAAAGATGACAAGTGGGACATTGTACCTGTGAGCCCTAATAGAGTGAAGTTGGAGGATTTGGAGGTAGAACCTGTATGTGATGAGGAGCTGGATCATACTGGGGGATTGCCTTGGATTAGTATAGGTGAGATTTTTTCATGGTTTATTTTAATTACCATATTTTTTTCTAAGGGCGGATTTGACCAAACTGGAATAAATTTTATCCGCGGAATATTCTCCGAATAAATTTTGATTTTTGACAGTTCTCCATACTAAAACTGTCTGAGTGCCGATTTTTCAACCGTCAGATAACTTTTATCTGGGGAATATGTTTGACGTTTTGACAGCTTTTGTATAGAAAATAATATGTCAAACCGCCATATTTATTCCTCATATAAAAGTTGTCTGACGATTGAAAAATCGGCCCTGTCAGAAGTAAATCTTATTCCGCGGATAAAATTTAGCTGATAACTATTCTGGTTGCTAAACTTTCACTTCTTAGGCTTTCAAAATAGCGCTATAATTTATTACAGTTGGTCTAGTAGTCGCAAGCGCTACTGCTGAGCATGAGGTCCTGGCTTCGATTCCCAGGTTGGGCAAAGTGTTATTGGGTGTTTCCATCGGGAATTTCTCAGTAGCAGTTCGGACTTTGAATATGCGCCTGGTTCATGGCAATAGCCTATTACATGGGACTTTATCATAACTTGCGAAATTTAAGTGTAGTGTACTATGGTACATCTCAAGCTAACCCTTCGGGGATTATAGACGTTATGTTATGTGTGACGCTTTGTTCGCTTTATGTGACGACACACTGAGAGAAAATTACAACTTCTCGAGAAAGCTCCTTGTCGACATACGCCGAGAAATCAGAGAAAAAAGAGAATGAACGTTTATAATTTCAAACATTTTAGTCCCCAACTACAAATAGCCTTTTACTTATAGAACATATTTTGGTCTTGTTTGGGATTAGATTAGAAAGTATTTCTCGAGTTTTGCAGACCGGGGCAGACCTGCCCCCCACCATTAGTCCGCCAGTGCCTCAAATGGCTTAGCATGATCCTCCGTTATATCGAAAATACTGTAGCATTTATTTTGAAATAAATATATTGTATTGTTGAGTACTATGTTTGACGAAAGAACGACTCCATAAAAAACTGTCGCCAGAAAAGTTACCTCCGAACCGAACAATAAACCGCTGGCATAAAAAAAAAACTTCAAATTACATCATGAAACTTTGCATAATGCAGAAAATATCTTCTTGTTTTTGCACAATATCAAACAAAATTGTTTTACTTTCAGACCCTCTAGCCCCCGACCTAACAAAGTACCCAGAATACAAAAAGGCTCACGTATACTCCGTGCGCCTCAACAAAGGAGATTGTCTATACCTGCCTAGTCTATGGTTTCACCACGTTAGGCAGAGCCATGGATGTATAGCCGTTAACTACTGGTATGATATGGACTTTGATATTAAGTACTGTTATTTTAAGATGCTTGAGAAACTCTGTGAGAAGTATTGAAGGATAGAAAGAAGGGTTGTCAGCACAAATATTTTGTGACAATAATTATGATATTGGGAGATGAGGGGTGCTACACACATGTTCGGGTGGATTTGGCAGTATTTGTTAAGTAACAAAGCCGACCCGCACCATAATTGCGTAACACACTTTTAATCACAATCCGAGAGTAATGAAGGATATTGCTAATCCATTGCTTCATTGGTTTGAAAAATTCGTCTGCTTAACAACGCAATGAACGTGGGTGAACCGTTCAAAATGAAACCCATAGCGATCAATTGTCATTTTATGTGTGTTATGCAATTACAGTCCGTGAGGTCTAAGCTGAGCTTTGCATTTGTGTGAGTGCACATAGATAGTGTAGCTGTGACGTCGGACTAGAGCGCGACGCGTCCTTTGCATGGTTTAAACCGGTTTATAACCGGTTTACTCCGCTGCGAACCTTCCACTTTTGGTAATCACTAATCACTCACAGAAATGCAAAGCTCAGCTTATATCTCGCGGACTGTACCCCGCCGGACTCGTGCGTATCGGCAAACTCCGTGCTTTGCCGAGCGGCTAATTCCCGAAGATATAATTATCTACTCTATAGGTATTCTAGTTTGCAATCCGAATTTGCCAAATCCTGCAGACACGTACCTACATGTATATAGCACCTCTCAAGTATCGTTGATTGATAAAAACGGAGTGTTACTAAACGTTATTTAGTTCTAATATTAAGCCATACAAAACTGTATTTAAATTATATTTTATATGAGTTGTTAATAAAAACGATTAAAACGACATTGTACATTATTTTATTAAACATAACAAAACCAAACAAGAAATAATTGTTATTGAGGCTGGTTTTATGCTTCTTGACGCCTTCTTCAGGCCCGTCATGTGTATGTTCTGAAATTAACATATTACACTTATAAATCGTTAGCTACTCGTGGCTAAATGATAACAGCCGCACGGGTCGATCGAAGGGTTAAGCTACGCTTGCCGCGGTCGGTTAGTGGTCGGGTGACTGTCCATTACATATCGAGACCCCTCCGTGCCTCGGAAAGCACGTTTAGCCGCTGGACCCGGCTGTCATTCGTAGATCTTTGATAGTCGTTACGGGTAGTCAGACACACAAAAAGTCTGACAACCAGTCTTACCATGGGGTATCGTGTTACCCAGTAACTGGGTTGTGGATATCAGAAGAAAGTCGGTTTTTTTAATATTTCCCATTTAAAATTACATTTAAACTTAATTTGTATAATATATTTTTGTAATCACCATTTAAAACCCTTCATTTTGATACACCACTCGATGGGTTTGGAAGTTTTTTTTTTAAACATATCTTTTGGCGCCAAAAATCCGCCATTTTGACATTTTGAGACCCGCGACTCACGACCGATAGTTTGCAAAGTGTAGTGTTAAATGTATTAACCAGATACAAATTATCGGACGCGTTCGATTATTTGCTCACAGCTTTACTCGAGCCTGCTATGACAGAAAAAAAAACAGATATTGCTATTATTTCGCTGGAATATTAATTTTTTGAGGTTAGTAATTAAAACATGGAACATTACTAATTCGTTTTACAAAAACCATCAACTATAAGCCTATTCTGCGCCTACCATCAAAAGGAGCCGATCCTGGTGTCGAAGGGTGACCTCGATCACTAAACCTACGGTAATTTTGAGAAGTGCCATTACCATTGTATCTGGGTACACGTTGGACCTCGGCGTGATATGGTCCAACATGCAGAGCCCGCGCGGCGAGCACATCCCCACTACGTTCTGTGACACGCACACACTGCCCGGCGGCCAGGCGCGCAACGTGGTCTCGTTGCACACGTAGCCCTCGCATAGACGGACTGTCACGTTTGCTGAAATTAATGAAGGAATTTTTGAAGGATTTCTTGAAGAAAATTTGGCGTCTGTATGTTAGACTTGTCATTTTCTCAATCGGTATTTTATTTATGCAATTTTATTCAGAGGGCTAACGGGCTAACCGTTGATTGCTTGCAAAATTGTGCTCAAAACATAAATTGTAAATAATATAGGTATCTCACATTATTAGCACTAGCAGTTTTCAGCATGGGGTTCTGCTGAGTTCGATTCAGCACCCTAATTGCGTAATACACGATCAATCATAATCTGGAACGTTTTAAAACAGACTGCTAATCCATTGCTTCATAAGTTCGAAAAAAATCTGCTCAACAACGTAAATAACGGGTCGGGAAAAGTGTTATTGGGTAATTCATATGGAAATTATCAGTAGTAGTAACCCGGATTCATGCCCCGTTAATGACAATAGGCTCCTCCCTATTTCGGACTTAAACATAACTAGCGAAAATGTGTCTCCTTTGGGGAGTACCAGGTGTAACTTTATGTAATGGAACTAACGTCCTATATAGTCTTCATCAGGCCAGTAGTCCGGTAGCGGAGTGTTGTTCGCCAGTCTCTCCCGCGCAGCCTCCTCAGCTGGTATGCACTGGTTACCGCCCCTCACTGGTACCTCGCAGCAAATGCCACACATGTTCACCTCGCCTAGCAGGGAACCCTGAAATTCAAGAAAATAATTCTTATTTAGAAGCTGAAGCTGTCGATTGACGGCTAAAAGTCGATATTGATCGCTTCAAAACATTGATGGTCGACCGAAGAACGTACCACGCTGGATCAACAGCAAAATGTTGTTTTCAATTTTTTTTGTGTTGAAACTTATTGCCAACTGGCAAAACGAAATGTTGCAGTTTTCTGGTAAAATGTAAAAGATTTGTATTCATGGTAGAAAAAAGATTGTTTGCAACATTGTATCCACAATTTTAGCAAGATGCGGGAATTGATATTGCAGAACTACCTACTCCTTCACGAAATAGATAGGTACCTACCTAGTCATATTCGCAAAAACACGAGGGAAACGCTATCGCAGGTTTGTTTTATAATTTTAGTTAACATTTAGTTTTAAGCTAATCTACTGATCCTATATTTTAATAAAAAGTTTAAAACTTTTGCCTAGCTTTCCACCTTATATTGAGGCCAAATTTTGCGTGTATTCCCGTTGTCCCCGTAGGCCATGTCCCCGTTAAAGGGGACAAAGGGAATTTAATAAAATAATTAAAATTACGTCCCGCTGTCCCCGTACACTGTCCCCGTTAATTTATTGTAATAATATACTTTTCAAATTATGCCCGTTGTCCCCGTTGCGTAAATTATAAGTGAGAGTGCCTTAACAGAGAGAACATCATCACACACATTCCTAATTGCAATCCATCATCTTTTACTTGCTATTTCGAGGAAGCAACTATGTCTGCAATAAAAAAAAAACCAGATGTAGATTTCCATGGTAGTTCCTATCATTTCAATAAATCTGAATGGAGAAAGGGTCGTGAATTAGGCCTTACCAAAATTAAAGTCTTACGTCGTACAGTTGCACTTAGTGCAGTGCTTCCATTATTGCCTGCGAACCTCATAATGGAAGGGTGGTTTTATATTGCTGATCAAAGCCCCGATGACAGCCCAAGCACTAAATTTAGAAAATACATGTTGGCACAATGGCTTCCCCGGAATTTTTAAATGTATGATGCAATTTTAGTAAACGGCACCATACAAACAACTTTGCAGAAAGGTGGCACTATAAATTAAATAACGCAGTTGAAAAAAAAACCCACCATATTTAAATCAAGACGCCAATTTATTCGGCGTTAAAACCAAGAAATCACTAATACCCCGCATAATTCAATCGGGATAGACGAATTTATAAAAGAGTGCCAAATGCAACTTATGAAATCGGAAATAACTACCAGGACATTTTCTTGAAAAACTCCGCTAGTATTTTTTCGTACATTTATATTTACATAATATATACAGAGTGACTTTGAAAACATGCAACAAAGGGGTTGTTCTACCCATCAATATGAACAACTTTTACTGTGGGACCAAATAAGAATTCGCAAAAAAAAAATGGTCCAATCGGGTATACCTTTATATAGAAAAGTCGTTTTTTTTAAATAAGTACAATTATTAATAAGTACAACAAGATCAGCATCAACATAAACAGCAAGACAATCAACAACAACGAACATCAACATTCAAGTTCAGTTGGTAGTAAATTTAATTTTAAATGTTTTTTTTAATTATGTTTAAACTTTTGATAATTTTGATATTTTTAAGAAGTATGGGTAATATTCAAGTTCTGTTTTGTAGCAAATTTTTGTTTATTTGTAATGATGTTTAAATTTTAAGTTCAATCCTATTTTTGTTTTTTTTATCAAATAATTAAAAAAGGAATAACAATTTAAAGTGGACAACGATACGTGAAATCTTAACTGTCCGTTGTCCCCGTTGCCCGTAAGTACGTAAGGGGGACAACGGTAAGGAAATTTTATGACGTCCCTTTGTCCCCGTGACGGGGACAAAATCACGGGGACAACGGGAATACACGAAATTTTGTACCTCCCGCTACGCACATAAATGGCTCTATATTTTTGTACTGCATATTAGCAGTACAAAAACAACAACCAACAACAATCACACAACCCGACACTGACCTGCAAATTGCAAAAAATAGGTAAGAAAATTTTAATTTCCCAGGCTACCTTAGCGCATTTCCCAGAATGGCACATGGATAAGTATATCGCGACAAACACGCCGCGCGGGTTAGCGGCACCCATAGAAATATACTTATATCTATGGCGGCACCCGATACCGAATTAACAAACCGATATTTTTGTGTTTTAAATACACACAAGGTTCTCCGAAAGATTCTCAAAAACCCAAATTGTTGTTCTTACCTGTAATAGTCCACGAGATAGTTGGCTCTTGACTTTTTTGACGCACTGGCACTCCTTCAGCCCCAAGGTGGCGCACTCAGCCGCGTGACAGGAGCCATCTGGCAGACATCGGCCGTTCAAACCGCACCGACAGCTCGCCGATAGCACTGAACACGTACACTCTTGGTCTTGGGTTCTGCAGTCCTGAGAATGAAGCGTCGTTATTAGCATAATTATGACGTCACTAGTATTGACATGAGGATGCACTAGGGTACCTATAGAAATAGATCTATTCTGCAGAATGAGTTGGTTGCTGACAATAACGCCATCTTGGAACCTGCATGGGTTACCTTTACCTACAGGGGGAATTTCTGAACGGTGAATTTGATTCAGCCTCCTGGAGGCGGGGTGGGATGAAACAGTTTAAGTAACACCAAGGGGCATATGGTCAGTTAACATCACGTGGAATATGTGTTTCAACTGCAAAAATGTCATAGTAAGTAATTAAAGTTCAGAGATGGCTTGGCAACAGAATCACGCAGGTTTAGCTAAACAGTACCCTCATAGGTTTAAGGAAAGTAGGGCGGTATTTACTCGAATATTAAATCCTGACACAGATAACACCACCGTTTCTACCTAACATAAAAGCTTTAAATCTGCGAGAATAACACAAAATAAAAACCGAAACCGAAGGCCAAGGTCCATTTTAGATTTGAATTATTCCAATAAGGGTCGCTACGCCATTCGGGCTTAGTTCTGATATTGATTCAAGATGGCTGCTTTTACTCAAACATAATTCGCAGATGGCGGGAGATGCTTACAATCATCTAGTCGGCACGCTTGGGATTTAAGGGATGAACAATATTTGGAACTGGGTTGAATCAACGTCAAATAATATCGAGGAATTGTGTTTGTAATGTTTTTGGGGCACGACGTCTAGGCTGTTTGCGAAGGACTAGCAATAGTTTTACGAGAAAAGAACCCACTACGTAAGCACTTTGGAGCTATTTTGGGCATTATTAATGAGATAATGAGTTTGAGCATGGTAACTGATTCAATTTTAAGGTGGAAATCGTGTTACCTACCCTAATGCGATCACAGCTTAAAATATACTTAAAGCTGGGGTAACATTCATTGTAACGTTAATAAGTCATTGTAAAAATAACTCAGTCGATCTGTAATGTACTATTTTAAAACTGAGCACAATTACAGGACATGGACACACATATAGTAATAAATGGAGTGTAATATATATAGTTTGTATCAGCTTGCCATTATTTGCTCTGAGTGGCCAGGATGATAAGCGAAAACGAGTCTGTTTTTACTAATGACTTACAGCAGTAGGTACCTACTTACAATAATTGAGAAATTAAATTGTGACAATGATTCTTAATCATCATAGTTTTAAACAACTCTTAATTAGATGCACGGTACCCTTTGGGCATTTGAGCACTCCATTTCTTCATACTCCTTGTTTAAATAACACTTCATTATGATGAGTCTGCTCTAATGAGGAGCTCACTTAACACTATCGGGACTGACAGGTGATCCTATGAATAATTATGCCTGTTGTTGCTATGCTAACAATTAACACGGTTTGTCAGGGTCCGGGCAAAGTCTTCTTTTTCTAAGAAACAGTGCGTGCTTCTTAGGCAATGTAGGTTTAAGCCCAGCCCAGCAGATTAAAGTCAAAGGCAATGTATACAAAAGGGCAGTAAGACCAGCAGTATTATATGGATCTAAGTGCTGGCCGATGAGAAAGGCGGATGTAGAAAAAATTCACACCAGAGAGATGAAGATGATACGCTGGTCTGCTGGAGTTTCGAAAATGGATAAAATAAGAAACGAATATATCCGTGGTACTTTTAAAATCGCTAATACCTATACACAAGAAACGTAGTGAAAACCGCTTGCGCACGTATGGACATGTGAGTCTTGAATATAGCAGACGGAAGCAGAGAACTTAGCTACGAAAGTACGAACAATAAACAATTATATGATAGCGAGCAATACAACAAAAGCGACGCCTCACAAGCGTACGGTGCGGCGCAAAATTACTAGGAGGGCTGACCCCAAATAAATTTGTATAACAGCATGCATTGGGATAGCAGGAGAAAGAATAGAAGAGTGTTATGCCCAGCCCGTTATGCGATAGGCCTAGGTTTTCATTCAGGACTAATACCTATCGTTTGAGTGCTAGATCGGTTATATACCGAACTTCCGCATCTTCAAGTAGGTAAGGTACTTCTCAAATCTACTTACTAATACTTAGGTACTAACAGTAAAACTACAAATTAATGAATGGATTTATTATAGGATAAATGACAATGAGATTGTCTTACTATCTGGCTTTATAAAAAATACAATACAAGCATTACAAACCGCCTAAATTAAAATAATTCAAAAACTTTTACAGCAAATAAAGTAAGTTAATTAACTTTAAAAAGCGCAAACAAAAAATAATAATAAAAAAATACAATGGATGTCAAAAATAACATTTTACATAGATAACAAGAACGATTGATATGAGGATTATACTACTAACAATACCACTCTTTATGAGGTCTGCTAGCTGGCACTTGGCGGTACAACACAACCCCTGAGATGGATGGCACATCGCTAGAGGAGCCACGGAACACCCTTCTTTGTGTAGCGTGCTGAAATCCAAATTTAAACTAGCATAAGTTATGTTTGGGTCTGCTCCATAAGTCCGCAAACGTAGGTATATGTAATTACTACTGCAAATGGATGGGTTTTTATAATTTAGGTACAGTTTAGTAGTTCCTTGTACCTGTTAGGTACAAGGAACGATTGTGACTCTTCCATTATTTTAATGCAAAGAATGTTGACTTGAGCCACAGAAGTTACACTTACTTCTACTTTTAAGGTATCTATTAAAAACATGAAGACTAGGGAGAAGCGCTTTGACTACTTAGGTAGATACCTACTTCCTGAATTCCATATCCTTATCCCATCGTCTGTCTGTCTGTCTGAACGCTTTAAACTCGAAAACTGATTTTCAAGTGGTTTTCACCAATGGACGGAGTGATTTATAAGGAAGGTTTAGGTACTGTATAATTCATTACCGTTTTGTGTAAATTAGCTGAAATATGACGATGATTGTTGAAGATGACGGATAAATCATGCCGACTGAGGGAGCTTTACGGCGCGTGCGCCGCGTAAGCCGTTAGAGATACATAAAATTTATGTTCTACAGGATTGTACGGTCAGCTGCAGAGAAATCTCACCCCCTAGCAAAGAAAAAATACATTGCTAGGGGGTGAGATTTCTCTGCCGCTGACTGTACCTATATCTTTGACCAACCAAAATTGCACCAAAAAAGTCTGCGGTAGCATATGTATACATATGTATTTTCTAAGGATGACCCACAGTAACCCTTTTTAGGGTTCCGTAGTCAACAAGGAACCCTAGGTATAGTTTCGCCATGTCCTTCTGTCTGTCTGTCTGTCCCCGGCTTAGCTCAGAGACTGTTAGTACTAAAAAGCTGTAATTTGGCATGAGTATACATATTAATTACGCCGACAAAAGTGGTAAAAATAAAATCATGAAAATATTTTTTTTTAAGGTACCTCCCTACACGTAAAGTGTAAGTTTTTTTTTCGTCTATACCGTGTTGTGGGGTATCTATGGAAAGGCCGTTCAAGAATTTTTGTTTGTTTTTTAAAACCATTGTTGGATTGAAGGATCCGCTTGCGAAATATTAAGCTTTAAAGTGTTAATTTTTGTTAGTGTCAAGTGTCCCCCCCCCCCCTGCCAGCTAAATGGTAAGTTATGGATATGTGGAAAAATTCACAGCAGTACCTAGTATATATAATGAAATTTTAAGAAAAACTATCACAGCCAAGTAGGCTCTAAAAGGTAACGAGTAATTACCGACCAACTTATATTTGCAGTTGCAAAACATGTTCTCCCATAGGTACCTACATTTCGTATGGGAGAACATATTTTTCAACTACAATGTTACGTTTCTTTTTGGGATAAATTCAACCCATCTACGGAACCCTTCATTGCGCGTGGTCCGACACGCACTTAGCCGGGTTTAATCATTTTATCTTGCCGAATTTGATAAAAATTTCATTGTTATTTCCGAAGCTATTTTGATCGATCGTATGATAAATCCTTAAATGTCCTTAAAATATTTAATTTAAATTGGCCATTTAATTTAGATTCGAATATGCCTTGACATCTTAACATTTAAATGAATACTTTAAATTAAAAGATATCACAGATTATGCGTAACAAAACAATTATGGTTGACGGGCGGCGCGGGCGGCGCTAGGACTGGGTCAATGACCTATTCCACGGCTATAGGTATGCGATCATTGTTTCGCTTAGTGCGTCCCCGTGGGATATTTTCCGACACCCAACCGAGCAAAGTCCCGGGCGAAAGCTAGTTACAAATACTACCAACAATGGCCACCAATGGCCAACTGAATGGAAGGCCATTTTATTTGGGATCAAAGGTCAAATAAGTACCCTTCTTCAACGACCAGAGCGCCTCCACTTCGAGGGGTGCAACAGGGATCCTTGTCGATGCACCGTGATGGCAGACCGCAGTCACAGGATTCACCCTCTTCTACTATTCCTAGAAAAAGTTTAAATTTTGTTCACGCGGCAATTACAACGCGCGAATTTATTATTGAGCTTTTTGTGGTTGATTCTATAAAATTTGACGTTTTCTCAGGAGGAAGATCGCAAGATCGATAATTGCGATTTACTAAATACTTTTTCCATGGTGCAGAATATCTGAAAAACCAGATTCCAGAGAACATAAAACTAACTAAACATAAAACTCCTGTAACCCAGGAATATTTCCTTCAATAATGGAACATCTTTTGCTAAGCTTTCCTTGTGCGAATCCTGGAATGCTGGAATCTTGAATAAACCTACCATTCCCACAATATGGCCGATCCTCGTCCATCAGACAGTAGCTCATACTGCTCAGTGTGGCAGCGATCAGTCGTTTGCTGCACACCGAGAACTCGAAGTTCAAGCCCTTGACAGCCGTCGAGGACTGTGAGCCCATGAGGTAGCCGCGACACTCAGGGTTGGGGAAGTTGTCATCGTGGTGCGCGCCGAAACTGTGACCTGGATAAGAGAAACTATCATCTGCCTCGCCTTTCCCAACTCTGTCGGAGTCGGCTTCCAGTCTAACCAGATCTAGCTGAAAACCAGTATTTTACATGGAGCGGCTGCTTAGATGATTCCTACAAGACAGTAACTGGATAACACGATCCCTTTTGGCAACAGAAATTCTAGTACCTAGCAAATAACTTTGTTTACAGGAGAATATATAGATAGCTGTAAATCGTTCTGGCGGAGAAAAATAAGCCATTAAAGTCTTGGGTAAAAAGGCATGTTCCAATAGACCCAAGACGTATTTTCAGGAGGTCGAAAGACAGTTTTTTTTTAATACAAAAATATCATCATAGCGCGGTATTCAATCCGTGTGCCAAGGTTGGTAATATTAGGGTTGATATGGACGACAAAATTGTAATGTTCACACATGCCTATGCTATAGTAACTCTCAAAGAAACATTTAAGCATGAAACTAAAAAATCATTACCCATCTCATGAGCAAGCGTAAGAGCGGCGATCCTCTCAGGAACCCTGCCCGGCTCCTCAGTGGTGGCGTGAGCTATAGCCAGGGTGTTGAAGGACCGGCCGTACGCACGTCGGTCGCATAAACCCCCCGCTGCGCCACCCATGCCTCCACCGAGAGATGTGAAACTGAGGTAGTTAAGGGATATTTTTTCATCAGTATGTTATGATTGGTTGATTTGATCATATCTTTGAATGATATGATGATACTTGGGCATTGGACATACAGCTATATGGCTTGCATGGTTTGGTTTTTACGTTTTCAGAACCAAAGTTCTGAAAACGTAAAAACCGTCTTAGGTGTAATTTTTAGGACCATGACCATTTGGTTTGGACCTGTTAATCAGCAAAGTTTTAAGCGATCGTTTTACCTTAAACCCAAAGTCCTATTAAGAAACGCATGTCCAGAAAATGCCACTCCAAGGCAGACCTCAGAGAGGCGGCGTAGTCTCGCGAACCGCATGAGGTAGGCGCGTCCATCGATCGCCTTCGCTCTCGTGAGGTCCCCGAACACACGCGTGTTTGTATCGTCTGATGTCAGCACTAGTATGTACTTTACTGAGAAACCTAAAGCAAGAAGTTTCTGTTCAATATCTATAAAGCGGCCTAGAAAATTTTCTATTTATCAAGATGTCTAATTTATTCTGCATTATTTTCTATTAGCGTGCTAAGGGATTTAGGACTACTCCAGATCGTGATATAATTATTTTGTTTTATTATTTTCAAAACTACGGAAACATTTCAAGATTTTTTCTTGGAACTAACCAATGTTATCAGGGAACCCATCTTCATTAAAATCAGCGTTCCTAAATATAATATCAGCTTGAGCAACAGCGTGCATCATTCGTCGCACCACATGGTTTAGGCTAGAGTTGGCATCTTTCTCGAAGAACTCCTTATCAGCCAGGAGTAGAAGGTCACAGATCCTCGCGCGGGCTACCCCGGGAACTCTCTCTCTTTCTTCTATCCGAAAGGGGAAGTAAGGGACGCGATCTAAGACGTTGTACTGGAAGAGAAGTTGAGCACTTAGATTTTTGGGAGTTGGTTGAGTCCTGCCCCTAATATTCTCGAGTGGAACGAGGCTCAATGAGGTTTAGCTAAAACCTACCTTGTCTACGGTGATCTGGCAGTCTGATGAAAATTCTAGATACTAGGATAATTATTTATGTGGTACCATTCTACGTGCTCTATAATACATAAAATATCATCGTTATTAATTTGTATATGGAAATTTTATTCTACAATCTTTAACTTTAACTGAACCTATAGGAGGATGATCAAGAATACGCTAGAAAATAGTCTGAAGGGGACTCTTCCGAAAGCGACCGCATTCGCAAACCGCAGCGGCAAAGCCCCGATCGCTATGACGCAGCGACACTACTGCTTACTTATTTACCTACATTAATGGAAACGCTTTTGTAAATGGCGCCTGACGCAGACTACAGACCGTAGGCCAGAAGTGCCCTCAATGGACGTATTTTTTTGTTTCATAAAAGAATAGCAATGCGATAGCAAAACTGCCGCAGCGGCTTGTCGCTAGCGGTTTCTGTCAACCGCAACGCCGTCGACGCGGTCTGCCGCCGTCTTCGGAAGAGTACCTTAATTGAGTTCTGGCAGCTCTGGCCATAATACAGGCAGTGCAATCACTAAAATAAGCCATCATCTTCACCTGATCACCTGAGCATAATCGCGTCGAGACCGGGGTGCCGCCATGTTGTCGTTCTCGAACGCGCCGAAGAACTTGTGAGGGTCATCCCTGCCGTAAGGATCCGCGTGGAGCGTGCGGTTACCTGCCAGAATTAAAATTAATTTAGTTCACAGAACCTTATTAAAATAACTATTTATATTCAATCAATCTGCCTAGCCTTTTCCCAGCAACTATATTGGAGTCAGCTTCTAGCTTAACCAGATTCAGCTGAATACAAGTATTTTATATGGGGTGATTGCGGATAACACGATACCCTTTGGTAGGACTGGTTGTGAGACTTTTGGGCTTCTGACTACCCGAAACGACTGTCAAGCATTTACGAATGACAGCCGGGACCAACGGCTTAACGTGGAGCGCTGGACCACGGAGGCGTCTCTTCGATATGTAATGGACGGATCGACCCGTGGGGTTATATCATTTAGCCAGGAGTCCAGAACGAGTTATATTATGCCAGTCCAAGTCTAAATCGTCTGTTTTTTGTGGATAATTATGTCAATATTTTACTTCTTCTACGTAATAATGATTTTCCATAAAATAATAACATATCAAAATTACTATTATATTAAGATTAATTATTCATACTATGTGGGAGTTGGAAAATACAGATCCCAAAACTTTATGTTATCATACAGTTCAAGCTTCCATGGAAAATGTTCTCAAGGGCAGGGCCGAAGCCCGAACGTTCTTCTCGAAGTTTTAAAACCAACATTGATTATAACATTAAAATTATTGTGATTACTGAGCATTGTTAAAAGTTAAAGCACCTAAGATTGGCGAATCGGCAAAATCTTGTTGTTGTTACTATGGGCGACGGTCAACTCTACATTTTTGTACTTAAGAAAGTAAACGCTAAAGGATAACGCTGGCCGTCAGCTTAACTAGCTCATTTTCCAAAAATCCTGATCGAGATCATCAATGATCCTGATTGTCCTAGCCTACAGTTCCAAGTTTGGTGTAGGTAAATGTTTGTTGTACGAAGTTTAGTAGTAGTCCGGTTTGAACAATTCGAGTGTCGGTGTACTATCAGGCACATGAGACATCAGCTTTGTGTCAAGGCTGACAACGTAACTGTCATGCGTCTGGTATTGGAGCAGATGTTCATAGGTAGCGGTAACATTATAATATATACGGTTATAATATAAACGGTACGGTAATATATACGGTTTTGCGCTAAGGTAGCCCGCGAAATTCAAATTTTACAGCGAAGCACAAAAGAGGGTTATGATTTTGACCTGTATGTATCTAATTATCTATGTATGTTCATCGTCATGTGATGATGTGATGTCCTCCGTAAAATTCAGTATGGCGCCCTCTAGAGGAAATAAAATCATGAAGAAATATTTTTTTTTGGTTAATCCCGCCCTTTTGGGTATCAAATGAATTAGCACATTTAAAATATAGCATAACCCCAAAGTAATTTCAATAAAAATAAAATATAAAAACTACGAGGCATCTGTTCGATTTATGCCCTAACACGTGTGACTCTGGATTTTAAATTTGTATTTGGGAATAAAAAAACCTGAGAAAATTGGAAATTCGTGGGCTACTCTGGTGTTTTCAACATTAAATAAATAACAACCCATATGTAGAACTCCATAGAACTGATGATCTTCGCCAATGTATCCTTCAGCGGAGCCTGACGACGGATCCATAACGGGGTATCCATACGCCATGGTGATGTCATCCAGCGCGTTACTCGCGACGATGGTCTGGATGTCACTGTCAGCAGTGAGGCTGTCCTCGTCTGGGGCTACAGGCGCCAGGTACAGAGTAGAAGTACGAGTTGTTAGGTGCGAGGTGCCTGGAATTGGCGAGATGAATGGAAATATTATATTATGTGCCCGAGAAGATTTCCCATCAGCAAGAATGAACGCCCATACAAACTTTCATCCCTCTCATCCCTTTCATCTTTCTTTAATATTCATATTGTGTATTTATTGTCTTAAATATACAATATTAATATTCATTGTTTGGGTCCTGAGGTGACCCAGTTGCAGCATTTTTAATTCTTGAGCTGAACTTGTTTAGGTGTATTAAGTCTTATCAGGAAAACCACACTTCGAACAATTTTTTTGTTTGCATTGAATTAACAGGACTTCTTCTACCTTCTTCCTCACATCTCTAAAAGCTATTAACCTCTCAGTAGTCGTACATCTTTCACACAATCCATGCATCGTTTCCTCGGTCTTCACCACTTCCACTCGCAATCCACCTTCAAAGTCTGCGACTTCGTCTGCGCTCCAGGATAAAAAGTTCCCTATGTCCTTCACCAGGTCATGATCTACCCATATGCCAAATTTCATCCAAATTCGTTCATCCTTTTAGCGTGAAATCGTAACAAACAAACTTCCTTTCGCATTTATAATAAAACTTAAGATAATATTCCACATAATATGGATTATGTCTGAAATAAATGGTAAATACTAATAATTATGTTTTTTTTTAATTTAAGACCACTTTATTTCCACACACAATCCATATAGTACATATTAGTAACCACGACTAAAAAATTATGTAAGTAAACTTTAACAAACGAACCTAACAACTATTAATATGAACATGACAACACATGCTGGTACGTGCCTCCGCACCTATTGCCTAAAAAAGTGGTTTCCCACCTTGTCAAATAATGTTTTAAGGATGCTTCCACGCAACCCACCAATGTGCTCTTTACTCATAATGGCATGAAAATCGTCAACATGTGCTTCAGCTTACCAATGGGCTGTAACTTCAAGCACAGCAAATGGACTTCGCTACCGAACTTGGCTTCTAAGAGCTGGTGGCCATACGCACTGCAGATCGTATGGTGCAGGGCTGTGATTTCCACTCCGGTCACCGTAATGAGCAGACAGGCACTGACCACTAGCACAGAGGACATGGCCTTCAATTTTGAATTTCACCAAACCATTTCCAACATGTTTATGAATGTTATGTTGGTGTCTGTCACTATGACGAGACGTTAGCTTTTTCTGGTTGAGTTTTTGGGAGTCTAAAAAGTTTTAAATTGATAAGGTGGTAAGTTTAGAACCTTTTTACAATAGGGTAGGCAGCATTTATCAGAAAGGTGTGGTCACATTTAAGAGTGTGGTACAGACAATCAAACTGAACAACTTTCTCCATCGGACCAGTTATATAGCGAAAAAATTAGTGTCCCATACAAAACTTCAATACCACAAATAATCAGTCGTTCCATACATTTGGGTTAACTAGAAATGCATAGAACTGCTGATTATTTGTGGATTACTAGCTTTAACCCACGTAATTTCGCGTCTTTTTATTTTTAATTCATATTCTGTATGGCAACTCTTTAGGTCGTGAGCTATCCGAATAT
The DNA here is from genome assembly GCA_914767815.1 of Eupsilia transversa. Lineage (NCBI taxonomy): Eukaryota > Metazoa > Arthropoda > Insecta > Lepidoptera > Noctuidae > Eupsilia > Eupsilia transversa. The sequence goes on along the minus strand of OU611894.1, from coordinate 6,290,889 downwards.
CAAAAAATATGTGGACTAGGTTTTAAGGGGAGGGGGGGGGAATTAATTCGGTGCTACAATGTATAATAGAGATGATACACGCCGTAGATAAAAGTCAGATGCCTTGTAAAGCTTTTTTACCTACCTACTTACAAAATAAGGAAATCAACAGATATTATTTCTGTGATCTCACAAAATGAGGCTATAAGTTTCCTAGAATGCAGATATACCTGGCAATTCTCTTGACTCTAGGGTGACTGGATAAAGTCCGAAAGGGATACCGTGGCCCCTGGCAACACAGGCAACTGAAGGAACACAGGTGAGTTTTTGTCATTACGAGTCTGACAAGCCCTCCCGCTCCGCCCAGAGCGGGAGAAGTTATTCGATAATTTAACACCCAAAAAAAAAGGGGTGACTGGATAGTCTTCCCTAATACCCAGTGATTAGTTTCAGCGATACAGAGTGAGGATTTCAATGCCTCCAAGAATATTGACCGAGAATATGCAATGAATGAATTTGGGGCTAATCTGACCAAATCTCACATGGTCTTATTATTACTAGAATAAACGATTTTTAAACCAAGACCAAACAAAAACCCAAGTTTCAGAAAATCGCTAAGTATTACAAAATAACTACAGCTGTGCTATTCTGTAACCATCTCACCGTGAAAACTTAGGTGAAGTGAGCTGTCAGTTCACATGATGCAAGGAATTGACACTATTGGCAGCTCACTTCACTTAAGTTTTCACGGTAAGATTTTTACAGAATAGACCGGCAGTACACACGCAACATACAAGTTGCGAAATGTGGGTGTACTATAGGTATACCTCTGCCCAACCCTTCGGGGAAACAAGGCGTCATGTTATGATGCTATTACAAAATAAGGTTAACGGGAAAACCTCTGGTCCATAATTTGGTTCAGCCACTTGCATCTGAATAGACAGAAAATCCCCTTGTTTCAGGTACCTTTATAGGAGTTCGTAATGCTACGGCTATATTGTCGCGACAACGCGAACTACAACTCGCGCGCTCTTTCTCGCACACTGCTCGACTTCTCGATGTACAACAGAGAGCGCGCCAAGTGTAGTTCGCTTTATTGCGACAATGTAGCCGTAGCATAACAAATAATAATACTACACTTAACACTTCAATTACCTGTCAAGTTACTAATGACCTAATTGAGCTGCCACATTGTATTATTCAATTGCTATTTTCATGGCGGCAGCTTCGTATAAATTCTGTTTAAATAAACGTGTCTTCGCTTTATCGTGTAAGTGATGAACATGTGCGTCTGTTTGTTGCACATGGCAATTAAAAACTGGTTTTAAATTAAAATGATAATTAATTATTTACTTACATAAAGAGTGATTGAGATGGTATTTACGTAATGAATAAATCCGAAATTAGAGTTAGGTTCATATTGGTCAAAAGACGGTGACTCTTTAAAGGTGATTAATTTAAAAAATATAGAGACTTTTTTTCATTTTTTATTATGTGCTATTTATGTACTTAGCTTCTGCCCGCACTTTTCTAAAGTTTTCTCTCATTCGGGATCCTTTTTTACCAAAGTAAAATTATTTCAAAAATCACAAAATACCTATTATTTTTGTCTTTATTATGCCCTAGGGCATAATATAATTTCCGTTCAAGATTGCTCCTTGGAACAACCCATGCCGTTTATATTGCCATTAATTAATGTGATTGATAATGATAATACTACTATCATACACGTGTGGATCCAACATATATCGTACCTAATATCTTTAATGAGTAGACTTAAAGTACAATTTTACCTACCTATTTGTCTAATTAATAATCCAATAAAGTTCCAAGAAGAGTGGCCGACGATAATTTGGTTGTAATCGCTGACTCTTTATTCAATATTTTTAAAGCTTTCAATTTTAGATAAATTTTACATTAGAATATAAAAATAAATAACAGCATTTAACAATATAAAAACAGTAGCCCACCGGTATCGGGAACAGCGTCCAAGCTAATTTATCATTTATCATTAGTGTCGGTAGCATAAATTCTAAATCAAAATAAAAACCAATTTTTTACTAACATCCATTTCTACTTTTATTTCCGAACTAAAACAGACAGAGCCACATCAGAAGCCTGTAGCCCTGTCCCCTTGCTGGCGCTAACTATATATAAAGTAATTAGCTCACGTAAAGCATCGTAAAGCTCTCTTACGCCGAAGCTCCGTCGTGTGACGAACATTAGAGCGACAGGCTGCTAATGACAAGCAGGCTAAGCCCAGCCTCGAATATAGGACCCACAGATGTATAAACGTGGATCTTACAAGGAATATTGTCATAGCAAGCGCTTTAATGTCGTTTTTTTTTCAAATCAAATCAAATCGTTTATTATTGCAATCCATAATGTAGGTACAGTTACAGGTGGCAAAAAAAAAATAGACACAATTATGGACGTTGTTGGGCACAGCAAATTACATAAGTAATGAGAGGAAGAGCGCTTATATTATATCAGTATTTTATATTTCCATTAACTTACATAATCCATTAATATTGTTTATGCAAGTCTATTTATTATTTATTTAATTATATTTAATATTGTTTATTTGTTTACTCGCATAAAAGTTCATTATTATTAGTGTCGTATATTATTATAATTTATTTTTGTTATTTTACTTATAAAAAATCAGTTATTTATAATTATTATTTAATTTATCCGTTATTCTTTCTCTACCGTTCATGAAGTCAAACTTTTGGCGTTTTGTTGGCGATGAAAGAGCTTCGAGGTCTTCAATGCAACGTAGTAGTTTTCTCCAAATTCCTTGTCTGTCTAAATTACTTTTCAACGAATAGAACTTTGCGTAATCTGTTCGACCCGATTTCGAATTTATTTCTGTAGGTAAGTTATAGCGTATTCCTGATTGTTTGAGGATTTTGTTTTAAAGGTTTTGGATTATGATCTCAATATAAGGCTACTTACGGTGCTTTTTTGTACCCCAACGATAAATTTTAGTGCGAATCTGCACGCATTTCTCCTCTCTACCGTCATTGATTCGACTTTTGCCAGCGTCTGTGCATCTGAGTCTAAAATATTTTCGAAGTTATCGAGTTGATGTTTAGTCATATTATAAAAGATTTATAGTAAACCTAAGAAATCCAGAGCATACACAGTGTACAGTCGCCAGCACATCAAGCTACCCAAAACTGTCAAACTTTCCCAATCAAACTTGAACCTAATGCTTTAGCGATAAAGTTTAAAATCTACTAAAGAAATTTGACAGATTTTAGTAGCTTGATGTGCTGGCGACTGTACTACACTCTACACAGTATCAGACAGCCTGCGTTATCTACAATTCTCTATATCTGTGAGGCTACCTTATCTACATACACTGGGGTTAACAGATTCCTGGAACGGAAATAGAGGTTCTTTTTTTAGAATTGTGACTAAGTTTTAACACCTCTCACTTCTAACGGGAGGATACGAAGGGAATTGACATTCTCTTTAAGTAGCATGAAGTTTTTAAAGGATATTCGTGTCCGGTTGATTTGGGGATTTTAACTTTAAAATTTAAGCATTTTGTAGACATCATCAGCTTTTAGAAAAAAAAGCAATTTGGGCTCAAGAAATCTGTCGTTTTTGGTTAGACCCATAGATGTTTTTATTTTATATTTCTATGCTATTAACAGATAAATAAAAAACTTGCTACTATCGTTACTATCGGTACTAGACGAGTCATTAAAGTTAAAAAGAAATAAATTCTTAATCACCGAGATTCCACCCACAAAAAGTGGTAACTACCATATTTTTATTGATGACTTACATATAAATCTATGATAAAAGTACCGTTGGCACTTTGGTACCGCTACAAAGTGCCATCTGTTGTAAGTTATGTGAAATCTCTGCTATAATTTATCGGCGCCAAGCATGAATAGGTAGGCGCCTGTGGTTGTGCTACATTTTTGCACGCGATCCAGTCTATTTTTAACTGGCAACACTTAGAACTCTATAATTAGAAAAAGGTTGTGTCTCACGCTTTTTTTTTTGAGGCTGCGCAGGATTCTGAGTAATGGTAGCGGCTGACCTGCTAAAGCTTCGCGCCGGCGCACTACATCTAGTTGTGTAGATATGCCTGCAATGCATTGTTGGAAATTAAAATAATATAAGTATTTATGGGAGCAGGGGTGGCAAAGTGGAGTAGTGGTGCTCCAGTGATAACGGCCCCAACTTACGAGATGTGTAGGTCGTGGAATCGAACCCAGGCAGGCAATTTACTTGGTGAATTTCATCACCACTGAAGACATGTTGTGACACCCGCAATGGGCCCGCGTGGTGGATTATGGCCCACTCCCTCTCGAAGAGAGGAGGCCTGTGACCCAGCTGTGGGAACATTATAGGCTGATTATGCTTATGCCCAAATATAGTAAATATACACTTAGTTATAGTCTGCAGTCTGCAGTACAGTATAGCAAATTTAATAGTATAACTATCTACGCTTCTATAATAATAATAAAAAATATAAATCCGAACTGTTATAAAAGCAGAATGATCGAATAATTACTTTAAAATATGACATGAGAATCGCACCGAGGACTGGCGCTAAGGTTTGTGTTCACTGCAAACGAACTCGGCCAATAAATAGACATAAGCAAGTAGGTAATACCTACTTATTATCATCCGTCATTCTTTGCAACTGAATATAATTTTAATTTAATTACATTTATGAAATTCATGTTGCCGCGGTCAGTTCGTGGATGGGTGACCATCTTAACATACCGAGACCTCTCCGTACCGGCTGTCAATCTTGGATCTTTGACAGTCGTTTCGGGTCGTCAGAAGCCCGAAAGTCTGACAACCAGGCTTACCAAGGGGTATCGTGTTACCCAGTTACTGGGTTGTGAATGACAGATAGACAGTCGCTACATGTAAAATACCGGTATTCAGCTGCATCCGGTTAGACTGGAAGCCGACCCCAACATAGTTGGGAAAAGGCTAGGCAGATTGAGCATGTGAAATTCACTTTCGTCGGGTAAAAAATGGTGTACTTACTAACACCAAATGAATCCTTAGGAATCCAAAAACTAGTTTTAAGGGATCTTACATATCTTCACGCCTGTATTACTTGAAGGGTTTGACAGAGGAGTAGGTACCTATAGCCTACACCCACATTTCGCCAGTTCTTACATAGGACATTATCTAAGGATGCGAACATATTAAGTAAGTTGTAAATAGTGGATCATATGAGCCTAAAATGATAAAACCGATAAAAATGATAAACCCCGATAAAAATGATAAATCCTAAGATGAATAAACATAAACCTCTTCAGCCAGCAGCTCTACCGAAAAACAATTTTCCATGGCTTCCTTTTTTTCTATTTTCCTAACTTCATAGATTTTTATTGACTCACAAGTAATGCCTCAAATATATCTTCGCCTCGAGATTACAGTTTTAAACAAATACAGGCCTGTTGGCGGGAAGGCAGTCGTCGGCCATTCGGCTTCAGTATCGGGCGACGAGCGGTGGCCCGCGCTTTTTTTTATAATCTGTGCATTTTCGTAAAACATAGTGCTTAGTTGAAAAAAAACGTAAAAATGTTGAAATATACAATGAAGAAGTATTGTGCGGAAGGGAGTAAATTCAACCAGATTGTGATTGCTAGTTTGAGTAAGTTTTAGTTTTAATATATTTTATTTTTATTTTTTTGTTGGCCCCCTTACAATTTAAAATAATTACGCAACTTGAGGTAGCTAATTGATTTAATTATGTTAATAGTAAATTTTAGTTAGCCATTTCAGGAAAATAAAAAATATATATCTAAGAAGATAATAAAATAATACTTACATAATTATTATACCTAAGTACCTACCTAATCATTTGGAAACCTTTAGATACAATCTGCCATCAAACAAAACCGAAATTATAATAAATTCTTGAACATCAACCATACACAACGTGGCTTTTTCAAAATGTCATCAACAGTTCGCAGCAGCACACTGTTTAGCTGCAATCCTGGTTATTTTAAAACTTTATCAAAAACCTACTTTCCTACCTACCTTCCTAAATAGATTTATTTTTATTTTATAGGTAAAACCTAAGTAGATGCCTTCTCTATATGAGAAGAGGCCTTTGCCGGCAGTGGGACAATAATAACCTGGTGTTATTATTATTATTATAGGTAATAAAGTGTGTCAATAGATCGATACAGAAAGCTCCTTCTTCGGGATAGTTTCTGCTACGTTGAACTGTGTTGAAATTTAAACCACGTTAGTCAGAAGACCAATTCTCGTAGGTACTTAAAAAACGTTCACATTCAAGTCGCAATCTGTCTAACTTGTGAAAAATGTTCGTAAATTGATTGTATTTTTGACAGATTGCGAATGAGTTGCGAATGCAACGTTCGCGAGCGATTGCAGTGCGTGAGGCCCTGGGTTCTCGATTCCCAGGTCGAGCTAAGTGCTATTGTTTCGAATTTCTCAGTAGCAGTCCGGTATCTGGATTTGCTCAATTGATGGCAATATAAGCTCGCCCCCTATTTCATGGGACTTAAAAATGACTGGCGAAATGTGGGAGTATTAGAGGAACACCTCTGCCCAACCTTTCGGGGAAACAAAGCGTGATGTTGCGTATGTTACGAGTATTTTGTCATATATAGTATAGTATATATTTAAAGGTTTAAAAAAAATCTTAGCTTTCTAATTAATATTATAAATGCGAAAGTCAGTTTGATTGTTTGTTTGTTACGCTTTCACGATAAAACGAGTGAACGGATTTAGATGAAATTTGGCACATGAGTAGACTAGTAGTACTTTTTATCCCGATATTTCCACGGGATCGAGCCTTATGTGGGTAAAACCGCGGGGCTCAGCTGGTTATCTTTAGGTATATTGAAGTAGGGTAGGTTGTTCCGAAAGTTTTGAATCTACTTTCCCAATTTTCAATTAAATAAAAGCGATTCTTCGTAAATTAATTAAGTTAATTCATCACAAAACTACTTAGTACGAAAATGTTTCAACTTACATACAAAAAGTTATTATGAAACACAATATGCATGAAAACATCATTATGAGAATTTGTTTAACACTACATATCGGACAATCCGGCATTACATACCTATAATGTTTTGTAAATATCAAACCTATGGGAAAGTTAGTTTACGATAGCTCTTTAACTTTGTTTAAGCGGTACATAATTGTTGATATTTTCGTGATTCATCTGGAGATGGATGGAAAAACAGACATGTGCTGCTGGGGAGTTTGTTGCGCCACTTCTTCTTCCCAGCTAAAGCACTAGGTTTATGGAACTTATAACGGATGGGCGGTCGGGGGGACTATGCTGATTCTGAGCCTAATTTGACTAAATTATTTTGAGTACCTACCTACTTCCACTCATGCGTATATCAGTGGTCCTGGATTTGGTCTGCACAGTATTGATTATTTTCATTACTTATGAATTTCTAAGTAGCCAGGAGTCTAGCTTTGTATAATAGATGAAGGTTCCCATCTCAAATGCGTGTGCACTTCACACTGTGCACCTCTGGTGACCCCTTCAGGGATACCTAATAGGCTTGATTTTAAGGTAACTGGCCAAAAACTAGAACGGTCGTCATTTGCATTTTGTACAGGGATGTTGCGGATGCAGATGTTTTTACATCCGTTTCATTTAAAACTACGATTTTGTATGAGACGCGTACGCGTTTCGCGCGTTTTCTATGGGCAAACGCTGAATAGAGCTGAATAAGTGTGAGTAGTTCCTTATGGTGGCTCACATCCGCGGCTGCGGATCTTATTTTTTTTTACAGGATCAAGGCGGCAGGCAGTGCGAAATTCTGCCGCCTTGATCCTGCTGTTTCGTTGTATGTTGGTCATAATTCAATTCGCGGCAATTATAATAAAATAATTACTTACCAAATTATAATCAATTAAAAATCAATATAGGTACCTAGCTCGCGAAATTATGTGTTTGATGAATATAAGAGCAATAGTGCCTTAGCGGCCAGGCTGCAGCGACCAGGTCGCAGCAGCCAGAGAGATAGATACATTAGTTTGAAACCGCCATGGAGCAGGCGCACCTGGCCGTACAAAGAAATCGGGCTAGGCGCTATTGGGCTAAGACTATTTCGTGACAATGTGTCCATTTAGAGCTTTATAGATGTGGATATGGCTCATATTTCCCCAAACTTTATTTTGGTGTATTTGTTATTCCTTTGCGTCATGTTGGCTATATAAATTAACGTATTTTTTTTAATATTCAGATATTTTTTACTGCAAATAACCCTAACTATCGCCCTGTTTCTTTGATCTACGATTTTTTACCCACCGTGTATATAATTTCCATTTTCTTGATTATGATTTTACTTATATTGATCCTTTTCCATCCACATCTGCAGCTGCATGAGCTCCGCATTGAATAATGCGGTTGCGTTTGCGGATGCAGTGGTCTAAATAAATGCGCAAGCTCGAAATTTTCGCAATGCGAATATCCGCAACATCCCTGTTTGTGTATTTCTGAAGTCAGACGGCAGTCTTCTCGTGTAAAAGCGGCACTAGTCCATAGGTAAGGCGTCAGACTGACGAGCGAAACGTCTTGGGTATATTTCTAAGCTAAGAAAAGCTCAATCGTGTTCTACATAAAAGGTAGGGTAAGGTTAAGGTAAGGGTAAGGTAAGGGTAAGGTAAGGGTAAGGTACTCTTAGCGAATGGTCATGTCATTCGTACTCGCACAGCAACAGAAATACGACTAGCTACGCAAATACGTACACGTTACTACATAAAAAATATTTATGTGGTAAAACATATTACATGTTGATTGAATTGTGTGAGTGAAACTAATAACATATAGTTATATAATTATGTTTATTTTTAATTTTTCTGCAAGACAAAAAAACTATCGCCCTCTAAAATCTGCCAACCCTAGGCTCCAGCCTACTGCAGCCTGCTATTAAATTCGCCACTGAATAATTTTATTGTAAATGGTTGCCCTTTTGGCATTTTTTTTTTTTAAATAGTTTTAAGTTTTATTCTTCTGCTGTAATGCCAATAAACGCATTCTTCTTTCTTTCTTTTTGTTTAGGGCGGATTCGACCAAACAGGAATACATTTTATCCGCGGAATAAGCCTTCACTTCCGAATACATTTTGAATTTTTGACAGTTTCTCCATACGAAAACTGTCAGAAGTAAATCTTATTCCGCGGATAAAATTTATTCCTGTTTGGTCCAATCCACCCTTTGTGTTTTTTTCGTAAGTTTGTGGCACGGACGGAATAGACCTACCTATCTCATAAACGGTGCGTTTATATACTAATCGAGTTTTTTTTTTACAATGAATGCCATATGACTGTTGTTTATATGATTTGAAATAAGTGCCTACGTAGGTAATACCTACTGACCTATAAGTGATTGAACAAATACCTATGTTATTAATTAAAAAACGTAAGCTGATTAACATTATGTTTATTTAATTTTATTCTTCTGTGCGGAGTTAGGAGGATAAAATAATACAACAATAACAACCCTGTTTATACTTTTTAGGGTTCCGTACCTCAAAAGGAAAAAAACGGAATCCTTAAATGGGATCACTTCGTTGTCCGTCTGTCCGTTCGTCTGTCTGTCTGTCTGTCAGTCTGTCAATACCCTTTTTCTCATGAACGCGTAATACGTAAGTCTGTGGTTACATACTTGGTGCTCTACAAAAAAAAATACGGCCATATATCATTGAGGTAATTATGTACTAGTAAATATTACCTCAATGCCATTAATGCGACATATTTTGATTCTCGCAAATAAGTCAAAACCTATAGGGTATAAGCAAAGTCTCACAGCAGAAAAAAAGTACACAGTCTGAAAATCGTTTAGGTACATATAGTTTTCTCACGTCAAAAAAGATTGTTTTGGCTATTACAAGCATTTGCAGTTGGATAATTGACCGTGGAACATGTTTTTCAACTACAATGCTAAGTTTGTTTTTGGGATAAGTCCATCCCAACTACAGAACCCTTCTTTGTGTATGGTCCGACACGCACTTGGACGGTTTTGTTTAATATTAAAACAGTGTTATGTTTTCCTCATGTTAAAACGTGAAACATAAACAAACACAACGCGCGACGTTACGGCTCGTACACACTGGCGCGGGCACGATAGGCAGCGCTACCCTTGTCGCGCCCGCAATATCGCGCCAGTGTGTACGAGCCTTTAACGTGCAGCCCTGAGCGATTCAACTGGCCGAGCCGGTATAAACAGAAGACATGTGACTTCTACCATCCCGCGCTGCACCCGCGTTGTGGATTACAGCCCGACTTGCTGAATACTCAGAAACCATATATTCGGACACTGAGTCCGAATTTTTTTCACTGATGATTCGGATACCAATAAAAAAGCTGTTTTGCACAGTCAGATAAAAAACTTCCAACGATACCTTAATTGTAGAAACCCATGCTCCGCCCAGCCTGTAGTAGTTAATATAAGTTATATAATAAATAATATTACAAATCCATATACATAGATACGCGCCTTGGCAGTCGGGTAAAAATTGTTTTTTTTTTCAACATGTATGTAATTAGTCTAATGTGGTGACACGGTACAGTGATACACGTCCACAAAGCAATTTATGACCGAAATATGGCCGCCTTAAAGCCACCCTAAAATAGTTTTGGTAACGCTTTTTTTCCACATATTACATTTCCATTCATAATAATATGTCCTGTACTACTTATTTTTAACTTATTTTTGTTTTTATTTTTAACTAACTATATCTAACATAACTTATCTAATTCAACTCAATTACCCACTAAGCGTTTTCCACATGGAACATCATCCCATACTGTAATTGGAGAAGGGCGTTTTTAGCTGCGCTACAGTTTATATTTTGCAGCTATCATCGTTTTTACTTGTTGTACCTAGTCTTGTGTTGTTGTTCCGTAATAAACTTTTTAATTTTTTTTTAATTTTTTTTTTATTTAAAACTTTTTTATATGACTTACTTAATAGCTTCACTAATTTGATGGTGAATTAGTAAAAAAATTCAATTCGGATACTGTGTCTGAGTATATTGTGTCTGTCTGTTGTGGCCTCAGCAGACGCGGATCCAGCCTTCAAAAAAGGTTGTGGTCACAACCACCAGAAAATCGGCTAAGTGCGAGTCGGAGTACGAACTGGCTCATGATCGATAAAGTGCATTTCTACAAAGGAGACGTTTACAAAATATATGACGCCCTGACCAAGATTTTGGACAGTGTATAGTTCCACGTGGGCAAAGCCGTGCGGCGAACACTAGAAAATTAATAAACACGTAAAATGTTACTTTGTTCGCTCACGAAAGTTGCAAAAGAAAATGAGAGTTTGTTTGCACATCACAGTATCACTTTTAGACTCTAAACTACTATACCGATTTTGACGAAATTTTTACTACTTCAAGGAATATCAAATAAATCACGACCCTGATGGATATAATATCATCGACCTATCGACTTCAATAGAGAGAGAGAGAAAAGTGTGACGTCACAAGTCTAGTAGGATGTGGGCATACCCATCGTGCCCATAACGGTCGAGCCGCGCTTGGTCCTCAGCAAGTATACAGCCCACTCTCTCTCACAGAGAGGAGGCCTGTGCCGTGTCCCAGCATTGGGAACGTTATAGACTGATTATGTCAGACAGAAAAAGCATGAGTGAATGATGAAAACAGCTACCTTAATAATGTGCACATTCAAGTAATTCCAGCGTGTTGATTTACCTACATCATTTGATTCATCATAACCAAGAGTAAAGTTTGGTATATTTGAAACTGCCTTTCTCTGTAACACAATGGTGATATGGAAAATTACGTTTTGATTCAATATTATCTTGAATGATCGGATTCCTTTTCAATGTTTTTATTTTACCTTTCCTCGGTGTCATTTATCAGTTGTAAAACTCATGTGATTCATTGATGTTAAAAAAAAACAACATTTTGCATAGTATATCCTCAACATCCATTGTTAAACGTAGTACTTATAGAAAAAGCTAGACGAAACTTTGGCTAACGAATACTGCGTGATAAAATTTATAAAGCAATCGCTGCTGGACTCTACTGTGATAGTTACATCAATAGTGAAGTAAACAACCATAGTTCGACTATTTCGACTCAAGCAGCCGTTCTATTCTGTAAAAAACTCACAGTGAAAAGTTAGGTGAAGTGAGCTTACCGTGACGCGTGACCGTCATTCCATCGGTTTGCTAGAGATTGACACAATTTGACGGCTCACCTAAGCTCACTTCACCTTGTTTTCACAGTGAGATGTTTACAGCATAGCACTTCTGTGTTGCTATTCCGTAAAATCTCACCCTGAAAACTTAGGTGGAATGACAGCCACGTGATGCTAGGGATTGACACTAGTGACAACTCACTTCACCTAAGTTTCAACGGTGAGATTCTTACAAAATAGCGATACTAGAATCACTTCTACCCGCAACTTCGTACGCGTCAAAATTTCCTAATGACACTCTGCAATACTGTTGCTTGACAGTTAAAAACAAAACGGAATCGGATCAGTAGCTAGTAGTGAAGTACAAAACATCGAGTATTTTCTATCAAAGTGATTATTTTATCAATTGTGATTATCATTTGTGCCATTTATTATGTAAAGAGCTTTACTATGTCAACCATCACACATCACAAAATGGTGCTTAAAATACCCAGCTTTACATAATACTAACTTGATTTATTTCTCCGATACTGCAACCCTAATAATTGCGTTAGTTAGGATTAGCATTCTAACTATAATATTATAAATGTGAAATAGAGTTTGTTTGTTTGTTAAGCTTCCACGCTAAAACGGCTGAACGGATTTGTATGAAATTTGGCACATGGGTAGACCATGACCGCGGATAGGACATAGGATATTTTTTGCCAACCTGCACGCCGGCGAAAGTTTCAAAGTTTACAATCAATCTTGGTATTTAAAGGTCCTACTTAGCAAAAGAAAAAAATACAACTATTGTCTAAAAATAAACAATCGTAGAAAAGTTTGCAAAATAAAATATAAATTAAACATAAAAAGTGCGAAACGAATTATTACATAATTAGTATTATATTACGTACAGTACCTACGTACAGATACATAGGTTCAAACACAATTAGTTAAGCCTGCCATAACACACTTGTATAAACATTAATAATTGGGTTTCCACTGAAAAACTAAACATGTACAATTATATAACCGTCCCAGATATTTATTAGTTTGCCCCAGAAACTGATTGGAAACAAGCCTATTGTTTTCAAAATAGACCATATTTATGTAAGTTTTATCTTAATTGTGTAAGGAACTGTACTTCTGTGCCATGGTTACAGACTAAAAGATTGTGTTCCTGGGACCTAGGTAGGTGATTATAATTTTTATAATTCATAATTTATTGCCACCTAAATATTTCGTAGAACAAAGATTCAAACTAATTAACATATTTTGCAGAATGATAACGGTTGTTTTATAAAATAAACATAATTCTCCAATTTGAATCCGCATATAATCATGTTGGGTGGATGAATCAAGCGTTTGATACCTTAAATCACCACACTGTCCTGCTTATCAAATAAATATAAGTTTGTGCTTATGGGAAAAGAAGCTACAGTGCAGTTATCTAATACCATCGTTATTATAAAGAAACAAAACGAAGTAAGACATTATTTGGGTCAATTTATTGAGCAGTTTTTAATGGCGTGCCACAGGGAACAGTGCTAAGTGCTAACCCCTCATATTTTCAATATATGAATATTTTAATAACTAACATTCAAATAGGATTTACCTACATTATATCAATTAGCTGAAGGTTCTTATCCAAAAAGGCTTTTTCTCATAATCGATGACTAAAATTGTGAATATTTAATGCTATATCCTTACAATATTCTTTTTGAACTTGAATTGATGTTGTATACTTACAATTTAGACATTATTAGCTACTATTATTATTCGGTAACTACCGTACCGTAGTATTCCTTCTTTGCGATTTGCAACAATGTCATTGTAATCACTGGAAATAATCGTCAGACCGAGATGTAACCAAGCAATACAGGATGTACCAGAAAGGTGTGGTCAAATTTAAGGATGTGGTACAGATCATCAAACTGTAAAATTTTCTCCATAGGACCAACATAGTAATCGCGAAAAAATAATCAGCCGTCCCATACATTTGCGACGAGTAGGTAAATTGAAGTTTTCTATGGGGCAGGTGATAATTTTTTTCGCGATTACGATGTAGGTCCCATGGAGAAAGTTGTTCAGTTTGATGTTATGTACCACACCTTTCTGGTACACTCTGTATAGATCTGTAATGTAGGTACAACGGACAAATGTACAGTATGTAATTCAATGAAAAACCTGAATGCAGAGCACACATCCCCATTGTACGCATACTAAGAACAAAACAATACTTTCAATAAACATATCGTTTTCGCTGACTTATAATCGTCAGATATCGGATTCCTATTATTTAAGTGATCGCTTAACTAATACTTACCAATCGTCAGTAGAAGCTGTACGGATTCTGCATTTTGGTTTTTTTACACCAGTTAACACTTCGCATATGGAATGAGCAACTAAATTAGTGCTCTATACTAATCGAGCAGTAGCGTAACGGAGGTATTTTTAAATAACATAACACTTTGAGGGGTTAATAACAAAAGCAATAAGTTATCAAATCTTTGGCTTGTGGATGTCTGTAGAGGCTCGTTAATGTATGAGATGGTTGACTCATGCAAGACGGTAGTTAGGTACGCTATCTCTATGGAAGGGTCAGCGCTTGTGATGTTTCCAAAATATGAAATGTTCTGCCAGAAACGTTAACCAGAGTTTATCTGAGGGCAATTCTCATATTTATAAGAACGTTCGCATTCTAATCTCATTCGCTATCTGTCAAAAACTTACCGACATTTTTGACAAGTTTGACAGATTGCGACTTGAATGTGAACGTTTTGTACGAGAATTGGCTTTCTGGTATTGTGAGTCATGCTCAAACTCATTAAAACAAGATGGAGACCACAATACGAGAAGAAATTAAACTGCGTTATGCCGTTCCCAGTCTGCATATGAAAATTCAATTTCAAATTCACCCAGTATATCTTGTGGAGCTTTAGTTGCAGGTAAAAAAATAATTAAGAGTAGAGCAGAGTAGCGGCCCGCGGTGTATAGTAGCACTATGTTTGCGAAAAAAATGAATAGTCGGTGCATTAATTTCCTCGCGTCCTGTAAAAGCGATCGCCGTAAGAATACGCGATCGTGTGCGCGTATTCGTGTGCTTACGTCATTTTTCGTTCGGAAAACCGGAAAACGCGCTTTGTCGGCGCGTGTGACTGACACTGGCGATTATTGCGACTAATTAGCGACAACATTTGGGAGAAAACCGATTTTCGCTAGGTGCCCTAAGCTTTTGAGATTCAAATGGGTCAAGCCGGGGTAGGCGCTGCCCAGATCGGCCACCTATAAACCCTTATAACTTTTCAACCAGCGAACGATTAATTCTGATATTTGGGGACTTTCGACTAATAAGTGACTTTTTTTATATGTTATCAAAATTAAAATCTCTGATGGTGGATATATGCCTGTGTCGGTCACACTGCCGGTCGGCGCGACCACGCGTTCAGGTTCATCGAACAAAAAGTGACATAATATATATCGCTTTTAAACAGGACGCGGCGCAGCCTAAAGAATCCCATTGCAAAATCACCATAAGTAGGTACAACGTGAGATTACTATATTATTAATTAGTAAGATTAACGTTACTGGAAAATCAGGTTTCTCTTAGGTACCTATTTCCTTTATCTACGAGATTATATAAACGTCCTGATTAGAATTCAATGACGTCTTATTTACTATTGTCCTTAAATACTCTTCGTATAATTCGCTTATCTTCTTTTAGCTGCGTATTTGCAGTTGTCACGGTGCGCGGTGTGAGAAATCATTTAATCACTTATACGCTTATACTGACAGCCGTTTTGATTTGACTATGACACCTAAAGGCTCCCCAAACAGGCGCGACGCGACGGTTCGACGCCATTATGATGGAACAATTTCTAAGTATAATGAAGTTCATAGAAATTGTTCTAATAGAGCCGAAGAAAGAAATATCGATGTTTTGTTAAATCGTAAAAAACCGATCTAGTTTAGGATTTAGGGAAAATGGTTGTTTAATTTTACTAAATGTACCTATAGGTACACTTTCTTGCTTACGTATGAACGTGTTTTTCCACGACAACACTTGACTTCTAACCCTAGTTCGTAACTTCGAGGACAATTTAACGTGACACTAGGCAAATAGCAGCCGTATTGATTTGGGTATGATAATATCGTATTATAAATAAACCTTTCTTTACACAATGAAAACAGCTTTAATGAAAAACAAGTTCTCGAAAGTTCTTGGATTACTTACTTGAAAATTTTCCATGTGGCTTCTACCTATTGCCCCGTAGGCCAAGGCTTCTTTGCTTTATATACCTAGTTACAACGTGTTTTTGTTTTTGATATCCCATAAGTCTAGGGTAAAAATAATATGCAAAGTTTCGAAGAAAACTAGGGATAGGCCGGAATTCGGTTCACATTCGGTTCAACCGAATTTCGGCAGCTTGAACCGAACTTCGGCATTCGGCCGAAATTCGGTTCAGATGCCGAACATTCGGCACAAGAAAAATAATACCTGGTTGCACTACTTTAACTGAAATTTAATAGAATTAGAATAGCATTACTGTAAAATAAAATTTTGTCTTTTTTCACTCATGGTCATTTATTTTAGTTAGGAACATTGTAAATGTAAACCTTAAATTAAATAGTGAGGATGACGTATTTTGTTAAAGACCGGCCGGCTCCGGGCCACGCGGGGGCACGCGCGTTGTACGGGCGGGGTACATCTAGCAATAATTGAAGTAAATGCGTAAACAAGTCACGATATGTCGCTCTCGAGAAAGCGCGCCAAATTGAACCGAAGTTCGAATTCGGTTCAAACCACATTCGGCCCATCTCTAAAGAAAACATAACATTCTCGATGTGTGTATCTAAGTTGTATTAAAGTTTCATTGATAGAAACGAATAAATGATTTTCATTGAAACCAATCATTCCTATTTAAAGCTAAGAAAATGCGAAACGGGAAAATAAATACATGTAAAATCCAATCCAATCGCAGTCCTCTGCTGGACATAGGCCTCTCGCAGGCTGCGCCACAACATTCTGTCTCTAGTGCCACCATTTTAAGGCCGTCGGTACATCTAGCTGGAGGGCGTCCCACACTACGCGTGCCGATACATACGCTGGACTCCACTCCAGGACTGGACTAATCAGCTAGTTCAAAATGGCAACTGACAGCATAACATACCAAGCGTACCAATTGCGTCACAGGTCATGTTATAATGAACGCACAGTAGTACCTGAATATGCATTTTAGTTTGTAATAGCTGCGCCAGCTTATATTGAACCTCAATGTTCAAAACAAAACAATAATCACAGATCGGCGCTACTTGTTTGTGATGGCAAATTAATCGCAATTTAGAATGGTCGAGACAGCCCGGCGACGGCGACGTATCAAATGAATCAACGAGCCAATGTATCGACCCTGCACAATTGATCCGGGAGTGGGACAATTAATGACCCAGCATGTCCTTTGAGATGACGATACGCTGCACGTTCCAAGTTTATAGTCAATATTTGGACAGATTTTGTATAACCCACTTCTAAAGATTTAAGGTACACACAACCAAATGTATGTATTTTCATGGAGATATTGTTGAAAGAAGCTAAGATTTTCTCATAGGTTGTACATCGATCTACGACATTTTGTTTTACCTGTGATGTTATTTAAGCTACAAGCAAGATAATTACGTTCTTGAGCAGACAAATTTTTAGCAATCAATATCCTTCAGATTCAGAATGATTCAGATTATGATTGATAGTATGTTATGCAATTAGGGTGCAGGTCTGAATGCTCGGGGTTCGGCGGAATGACTAAACATTGTTCAATCGTGAGGGAGGATGCGCTAAGGTAGCCAGTGAAATTCAAATTTTCTAACATTTTTGTCATTCAGACATACATGTCAGGAACATACACACATAAACTCACGCCTTTTTCCCATGGGGGTATGCAGAAACTACAGAACGCCTCCTGCTACGATCCTTACAAACTCCTTTTGCCTCGTTAACGTTCATACATCTGGTTATACACGCACACCGATTGCGTGAAATAGTCATTAAATAGGGTCATTTGAACGCAGAGAGTGGTATTAATGATTTTTATGCTCTTTTATTTCTGTAAATACATAGTTATTACGGTTGTGAACCATATTTTGATCAACACACAAGCTGTTAACTATTATCAGCAAAAGCTCCGTTCACCTTCATCTAGAGAGTTCTAGGGTATCTAGAAATCTGGCTCGTGTTCAACATACCTTCAGCTTCCGTAACCCTGACTCCTCTAACAGGGTCAGGCATCTCGTTAACATGATGTACTGGCAACGAGTCAACTGCACGTGTAGTCCCATTGATAGGTCAAACATGCTACTACCACCTAATTGAATATTGATTAGTAGGCAGATAAATTGTTTTGTTTATAATCTGGACAATTGCGTTTAGTACCTATGGAATATTTATGTGTTATGAATGGAGTTAATCAAAGTGTTTTTTGTTTTTATCTGGAAGCATGTTAGCAATGTGTACCTATTTGATAATTAGAGATATCTCGGATATTTTTTTAATTACGTTTAGGTAATTTTAAACAAAATGAATCCACTATTATGAAGAGGATACCTATCCTATATCTGTCTATATTATATTTAAAAAAAGGTAAAACGAGGGTTATTACCCTTGCTTCGCCGCAGTCGGGTGAAAATATTCTGTTTGTTGGTAAGCGCATCACATATTATGAATGGCTGGACTGATTTGGCTATTCTTTGTATTAAATTGTTAGGGATAATAGTTACTTTCAGTTTTTCCCATTTTTTTAATTTTCTAGGATTTTTTTTACGGATTAGGTTTTTATGTACCCTTATCGGACCCGTAATCCCAAACAATTTTCCGGGAAAATTTGAAGAATGGAAAAACTGAAAGACCTTTTGTCTATGATATTTTTGTATGAACTATTGTTTGGACAGGACAACGTCTGTCCGGTCAGCCAGTAATAAATTAAATTCAAGAAGTAGGTAAAATCTTTATTTGCCATTATAAATTAGTTAGGTAGAAGACTGGTTTATTATTTTACTTGATTATCTAATAGTTAAACAAAAGGTAATTGGTAAAGTTCATTAACATAGGTACCTACGTATTAGTTTTTGCATTAATTCTGATGTATTTTTAAGACTAGACTAGCTAGGTATAGTCTTAAATCATCATTGTCGTTCCCATCATTACCTGAATGTATTTAGACTAAAAATCTTTGATATGTCCTAGATATAATTTTGTTCTGTTATTTTTTGTATCGTGCCAAATGTACTTTAATTTTTTGTTTTTTTAAGTTGTGTTGTGAATTGAAGATTGATTTATATAATTTAAGGGTTTATTTATAAATGCTGCTTAAAGTTAAGTAATGATTAGCGACTATTTAACCATACATTTTTGACGTTTGAACGTTACTTAACTTTAAGCAAGTTTATAAATAAACCCTTTCATGTTTAGTACCTAAATATTTCCGACTTTAGCTATAGATCATTGCTAAGAATACTTCTTATCACCTTTGTAGTACCTACAGCTACGGACCTACCGCATTGCATTTAAAGCAAATAAATGAATTTGACTTTGACTTTAATACCAATAGGTAGGTACCGCGAGCAAGCATTTTCAATGATGAATTGATGATTAAAGCTTGTTCCTGTTCTTCATCCTGGAGGACAAGGAGTAATACCTACAGTTGATATAATAACTGTGTATTAGTTACCTTAAAAAGCAATGAGGGTTTTCTGAAATGATGTTTGTTAAAACCATTTTTGCATTGAAGAATCCGTTTGCGAAATATTAAGCTTTAAAGTGAGTAAAATTTTTGTTAGAGTCAAGTGTCCCACCCTCCCTGCCAGCTAAATGGTACATAAGTTCTGGATATGTGGAAAAATTCACAGCAGTAGTATAATACCGAAATTAAAAGGAAAACTATCACAGCTAAGTATGCTCTACAAGTTAACGAGTAATTATCGACCAACTTACATTTGCAGTTGCAAAAACATGTTCTCCCATACATTTCGTATGGGAGAACATGTTTTTCTACTACAATGTTAAGTTTGTTCTTGGGATAAATTCATCCCAGCTACGGAACCCTTCATTGTGTGTGATCCGACACGCACTTGGCCGGTTTTTTGCATTATATGTTTGGAATCGTCTCCTAAAGCCCTTTAGGTATTAAAGTACCCCACATGGTCAAGGTACAAGGCTCTAAAATTCGCCATTTTGATTAGATTCAAACAAACCCGATTGCACGACCCAGACGAGTCGATAGACACCACAATGTATTTAAATCAGTTCCGCCGTTTGGGTGAAACTTCCGGGGGTATATGAAATCCCACATAATAGCCTACAAAGATACATACATAGATACGCATGAAAAATATAACCCTGTCTTCGCTGTCGCACAGTCGGGTAAAATGTAAACATATTATTTCATTGTTACAGTGGTCCTACCGGTTTTCTCATACGGCACGGCGATAGGCTGGATCTCCCCCATGGGCCCTCGGCTCATGTCGGAGGACACCCCGGCCTCGGCCCCCGTACATCCAGACACCATATCCTGGATGGCATCAGTAGTGTATCTCGTGGGGACCCCTGCCGTGTTCTTCTTTGGGTATATCGTGGATAACTATGGGAGGAAGAGGGCTTTGATGCTGACGTCATTTTCTATGGCCGTGAGTTTAATAAGGATTTATGCATGTATATTTCAGAAATTTCAAGAATTCGATATGCCATCACTGCCAAAATATATCGCCACTCGTCCACCTACTTGGCTGTGATCGCAACTTTTGCGTCCGATCCAAATCCGTTGTCTTAGCAATGCTGTATCAGATTTTGAGTAAAAAAATGGCAACATAGGAAAAAAGTAATGTTAAGTAGATCCATGGATTTGACCTAATACCTAGGTACTCTATATAACTTATCTTTAGGTACAGCATTTTGGGCTTTCCAAACCTTCTTTCGCAAACGCTAGAGGAATACATTCATTTAATATTTATTTAACACAAAACATAACATCACGCGCGTCTTGTTTCCCCGATGTGTGTTGGGCAGGGGGGTGCCTATAGTACCTACACCCACATTTCACCAGTTATGCTGTAGTCCCATGTAATAGTGGGCGAGTCTATTGCCATCGTTAGGCTAGAATCTTATACTGAAGTTGCTTCTATCTTTCCAGGCATGCTGGGGTCTAAAGCTGTACTCAACAGAAACGTGGGCACTAATAACAGCCCGAGCGATAGTCGGTCTCGGCGTGAGCGGCTCCTACGTTGTCACGCCTTTATACATCAAAGAAATCAGCGAGGATTCCATCAGAGGAACTCTTGGGAGCCTGGTGGTACTGTCGCAGAACCTGGGCAATCTGCTCGCCTACGTGATGGGGGAGTACCTGAGCTATAACGCAATGCTGTGGGTGTGTCTGATCGTGCCTATCCTGCATTTAGTGCTGTTTACCACGATGCCGGAAACGCCTTCGTATTTATTAAAATGCGGGAAGGTTGAGGTGAGGAATCTTTTTTTTACATCCTTACCTACCTTATAGTTACGTTCATTTACTGTAGTTTCGTGATACTGATGGGTAAACGGGCTGGCTGGTTCAAAGTGGGCAGTCCATAATTCGGACAGTTTAAGGCGTGGAAGTGGTTTGGTTACCTTTGTATTAGTGTAATAATATATTTAAGCTTAGAAAAATAAAGCCAAACCAACTTGCTTTCCCGAGAACAACAAATCTCTTTCAAATTCAAGTTAGCCACACTTAGGGATAAAAGCCATAGCAAACCATCTCCATCTCTTTGTTATAAGGAAATAAGCTAGGCAACTACTTCCAATACAGCCTTATTTCGTTCAAAAAGCTTTTGCCAAATGGATTTCATAAATCATTTCCTTAGGAAGCTCGTGACGCATTAGCATGGCTGCGATGCCGGGAGCCTTCCGAACCAGCTGTGGACAACGAGCTGCAGAACTTATTGCTCGAGCTTGAGCAGAGCAAGTCTGGCAAACTGAGCGCCGCGCTCAAGACACTCGGTAAGTAGAACTTAACTTTTGTCACACGTAGCAAGGCATTTGCGTACTTTCTTTCGCAAATAAACGTATTTTCTTTCTTATTAGAAAATAATGTTGTCGAAATCGGAAACTACAATATGTACCTAGATCAAAGTTGTTATAGGAACCATTGAACCGGTTTTGTCGTAATCGGCCACAAATTCGGAAATTTGTGAAGAGTGGCTAATAAAATTAGTGAAGTCCCTACAACAATAATTACCAATTCGTTGGCATATTATAGGTATTTGGCCGTGGAACGAAACCATTGTGCGATCTAGCTTTTGCACATTTACGATCAATGCCATCTCTCGGAGAGTGAAGCAATTGAAGTATACGCGTTTTCTTTATAAGGATATTATGCGGATTATGCATATTATCACTATTTTTGAAGATATTAAAACCGTTTTAATAATAAATTGCCCCGTATAAAAATAATTTCTTTACAAAAAACTTGCTTTTCCTATGCTGGCCTATGCCATTTATTTTCATTTGTTTTTTTATCTAATTAATAAATTACCTAGGTACTTTAATAATACTTTCGACGTAAAGTATAAAAAAGGTAAAAAGTTCATAGACAAAAAAATGCATTGATGAACTTCGATCCGCATAGCAACAGACCTGCCTAGATCCAGTCATTAGTGTCTGTGTGTTCAGGCGAACGGTAACAACTAACAATAAATACGAATGGCCACTAGTAGTGGCTACCGGTAACGGGACGTAGGATAAACAACCGGGAGACTCTGTTTGTCCACACTAATGCTCTCGACATGACCGTCTGTGTTTGAACTTATAATATAGGTTTTTGGGTTAGTACGGACCTTTTTCGAGTTGAGAGAACCTGTTTTTGGTAACACTTGTACTGTGTAGAAAACAAATCGTTTTATTTACTTACCAGACGTAACTACATAGTTGTCAATAAACATAAAAATAGCCCGGCTCCGGCGAAGCCCAAAATGAGGGTAGGTAATGTTTTTATAGATAGACGAGCGGGACCTCCTAACTAAGGTATCTTTTACTTAAAAGAGGTCCAAAAGTAGATACGATTTACTGTAAACGTTGTACAAGTTTCTGCAATAAACCTTTTTTTTATTTTCCATTTTGTATAGGTAATTATGAAGCCCAGACCTTGAGCTCTTGCTAAAAATTACCACTCCGTTAGCCAAACATAGTGATTATGACAATACCTGCTCCAGTAAATTAATGAACCTTTAAATACCTACCGTCTTTTATCGGTAGGTAGACGTAACTAGTAAAAGTATAACTAGCCGTCTCCAATATTGATACACCTATAAAGCGTTCGCAGACGACATACAATCGGTGGCCATTTTTTTAGAAGCTAAATGAAACAGTAAAGATCAAATGTATCAACGCACACGTCCTACAAAACGTAGGGCGTATTAATCAATTCACTTCAATTAATCTTTATTACAATCCATACCTAATGTACACATACAGGTCGTATCTAAGTATGAAAATAGCAACAATTATGGACTCTGTCCGGGACAGCAAAATCTATACTTATAATAAATCTGTAGAAGTGAAAATTCTGTACATTGAAGATATCAAAAAAATAAATAGCAGGGTTACTAGACCGACACCGAACCCAAAAATTTGATTTAAAAAAATTTTGTCTGTCTGTCTGTTTGTTCAGGCATCACGCAAAAACTACTGGTTCGATTACGATGAAACTTGGTATAATTATTCTTTAATATCCTGGGCACCACACTGGGTACTTTTTATCCCGGAAAAGTACCCTATCCTACGATTGGGGGGTGTCAAAGTTTGTATGATAAATTATAAAGGTTGTAGTTTTTTGTTTTTCTAAATTACCCCCTAAAAGGTTGGGGGGTGTCAATGTTTGTATGGAAGAATTTTAACGCGCTGTCCGATTAACTCGAAACTCAATATTTATACTTAAAACCCATGGGGATGTATGGGGTAATTTCCGACACTCACGCGGGCGAAGCCGCGGGCAGCAGCTAGTTTTAAATAATTAAGAGAGAGAGAGGTTTTTTTTTTAACCACAACGGGGAAGCTCTTGGCCTGAATCTCACCTGATGGTACGTGATGATCAGGCCGAAGGTGGAAGCGAGCTTCACCCGGAATCCTCTACCACAGAGGAACTAGCTATCTTACTTTTGAATTTATTCGTTAGATATTCGTCTATTGTGTAATAAATTTTATTATTCTAAGAATTGTTTTAATTAATTTTAAAATTGATTGATTTTGTTTCTTGTTCTGTATTTTTCGTTAATTTATTATACATATATTTGTATTGACATAGCATACTTATGAATTAGAAGAGTGCAGTTTAAGGCAGGAGGGGGGCAAAAATCTGTTTTTATGGCAACGAATATTTTGATTGTATATTTTACGTGTGTTGTCTGACCCACTAGGACCTACCAAAAGTATGTACGCCGTGTGCGAGCGCGCTTAGGTATCTATCTTCTAACAAGTTTCTGAAACGGGTTAGTACCTATTTATATAAACAAGCACACCCGCGGCACTGCGTCAGTGTTGCGTCTCGCTTTATGTACATTCCCATGACGCTTTTAACACGCACCCACCGGCCACCGTTATAACGAGCATCCGGACCAAAAAACTTACAACCGAGTAGACTGTAGATGCTGGCTTGGTCGCTCGAATGGTAAATTTTTTTATATGTTGGTCAATCTCAAACTCAAAGTATTGGTAGGTATAGCCACTTTTGAATATTGTCAAGGGGTCGGTCATAAAGATGAAGCTAGTTAAATGTGTAATTTTTATGGTGTTGGTACATAATAAAGAGTTCTATCTACTTATCTAGTGGCCCATTGCAAAGTGTAGTAGGTTGTTCCTATGGAGAAGAACGGGCAAGAAACTCCACGGGCACTCTGGTTATGGGATGGGTAAAGTAGGCCACATGTCAGTGGTAAATATCTCCGTATTACGCTTTGCCAGCTCAAGGTCAAAGTGTCACCACCGACGTGCGATCTAATGTACCTACGTATCTACGCCTATTTCTTTTAGTGTAGGACTTTTCGTTTACACAACACTTGCTGACTTTGTAGTTTGTAGATATCTAATATCTTTTTACCTCTGCAGGTACCTATGTACGACCAATTCTGTTAAAAAAGTCTACTGTTGTAAGATTTCTAGATAGGTTCCTATGCATCACAAAACTGACCAAATCATTCTTCCACAGTAACGGACCGCAGTACCTTCCGTGCTTTCCGGATAGTCCTCATAATCACGGTAGCCCGGGAGCTATGCGGCTGTCTCGCCGTCCTTCACTTCGCATCACTGATCTTTAGCAAGGCGAGTGCTGGAGGGTACCTGCTTTCAGCCAACGAACAGGCTGCAGTCTTGGGACTGGTGCAATTCGTGGGGTCTTGTACTGCGTCCAGTCTTGTGGAAAGGACTGGGAGGAAGGTGAGATACAGACCTCATTTAATTCTTTAGCAGAGAAGATAGTCTATGGGGCGCACAAAAAATCGATTTTTTTATAAACTTCGACCATCACTAACTTGTTAAAACACCCCTGGATTTCACAAAGTATCGTCTGGAGGACTATATATTGACCTCTCCCACAATTATTGTGAAGATGACTTTAATTATAATATTCATTTAATTCAGATAGACAATTAGTATCCATAGAGTAACAACCATTTAGAGGAGGTATGTATTATACTTTGACCAACAGTTACCTGGTAAGTAGTCTACTTATGACGAAGAAAATAATTAGATACCTATAGGTTCATTACAATTAATCTGCGTTTTCTTTCCCCCCAGCCACTCCTCGGTACAACCTGCCTAGTCTCCGGCATAGCAATGTGTGCACTAGGTGCGTGGTTCTACGCGCACGAGGGCGCGGTCACAGAGACTGCATCTTGGCTGCCGATCGTTGCGCTCTGTCTGTGCATATACTGCGACGCGGCTGGGTTGCAGCCTGTGCCATTCGTTATTATGACTGAGATGTTCTCCTTCCAGGTTTGTACAGTTGAGATATTTTTATGAACACTTTCACGGCTAAGTACATAAAATACATACTCATTAGCATGCCCTAAAATCTGTCTCGCAAATATATAACGACCCGTCAGTCGAGTCCATCGGCGCGATGGCTAAGTAACGGGACCCCTATGCCCCAGCACCCGATTCCGAGTTCACTAAGCCACGCCCACAACCAGCCAGCCGGGTCGTAGGGTTGTCAAACACACAATAATACGATACTTTAATATGACTATAATAATTAAATCGTCATCGCCATAATATCTTCACAGAATTAGTAGTACGGTTAATCTTAGTTCGCTTATATCTCAATAGATGGCGTGTGTGATACTCTGTTTACAAAAATATCTTTCACACAGTTTATTTTCGACAACCCTAAGAGCATACTTAGATTTGGTCCCGCTAGTCGGGTCTTGGGCATGAACAGAAGTCATCTATAGCTTCGTATAGCGACGACTCGGATACGGGTTGTGGGCACACGAACGAAATATTTTCGACCCATATGCTGGGTGCTGGGCATTGAAAGTGTTAAATAATATTTGATTTGGGTGGGTGATTCTGATTATAGAGCTTTATGCTACCAATCCGCTTTTTTCCTAAGGAACAGGAGGTGTATTTGGATATTGATGCCGTCTGTTGGGTATTCTTATGCTTGTTTTAAGTTCTGTTGCCGAGTCAATATACATGGACTGAGACTAACACCTAGATTTGTAGTTCTTCATAGCTGTTGAGTGATGACTGAAAGTTGAAACAGTCCAATTTAAATAGGTACCTAGAAACTATTCCGGAAGAAGAATATTGTGCTAAAATGAAATTTTCTACTTTTCCAGCTCCGCGGCACAGTAACAGCAATAGTAATATCATTCGCGTGCTGTCTCATGTCAGTGGAACTCAGAGTGTTCCAGCCACTCGCAGCCTCAGTGGGCCTCTACTTCATATTCTGGCTATTCTCAGGTGTTTGCCTAATCAGCACCATTTACATCGCCTGCGTAGTACCAGAGACCAAGATGAGGTCCCTAGACGAAATCTACGCGGAGATCGGAGGCAAAGGAAAGAAAATCAAGAGTAAAGAAAAAGACTGCGAAGCTGACGTCACAAAATTGTAGATGCGAACTACATCTGTCATGTCGGTATTATTTTGAGGTTAGGTGTCGCTTGTAAGAGTATTGATTGCTAGTTCGGTTAGATTTGAACGTTGGCTTAACAGTGATATTTTGCACTTAATGTGTGTAGATGTAGTTTTGTTTTAGGCGTTTTGAATACGGCAAGCTCACTCAGTTTTTTGGTGTCGAAAAGCTGAATATCGGCGCTGGCTTTGCCCATACTCAGGTTACTCCTACAGCCAGCTAGTCACCTACTTACATCTAGGATCTAAAGACTTGTATGGTACTTTAGAGCATAGAATATTAATTTATGTTATTATGCGAGTGAGCTTGCACAAATACTCAGCTACGTAATTGTAAGTAGTTTAGCGTCTTCTTGTTACTCACCAAATATGACGCCATTTTTAAGGCCACAGGCTAAGGGAAATGTCCATACAGGATAATTTCTGGACAAGAATATTTTTTATTTTTCTATATAATAATTAATAACGATCTTAATATTTTATATAAGATGTAAATAAAGGGCCACATTTTTAGGGCTTCGGTTGCTAATTTTCAAGTTTTATTTTACAAGACATAAAATAATATATTTTTATATAGAACGATAATAGTATGCGTGAAGACTCACGGATATAATTTGTGCCATTTAAATATTGTCTTTTTGTATGTATTTTTTTACATTAATTGTCACAACTGTGCGACAAAGGAATCTCGTGTTATGTATAATGTTTTGTTAGTTAGAAATAAATTAGTATTTTATGTAAATTTTGTTGTTTCATTTGTTTTATTTAGGATCATGTTCCATTAATTTTAAATGTAGTATAATTAGTTTATGTTTGTTTAGCTCAGAGTCTGGATATGTGCCCGGTTGATGGCAATAGGCTCGTTCACCATAATATGGGACTTGAAAATAACTGGCGAAATGTGGTTGTGCTATAGGTACACCTCTGCCTAACCCTTCGGGGAAATACAGTCGTGATTTTGCGTAAGGATTTGCCTAGTATGGGCGTGTCGTGACCAACTTTAAGATAAAGTTCTATGGGTTAAAGGTTTAGAAATAAAACATCAGATTCACAAGCAATGGAATGTTTACAATTGCGATGATAAAGTTCGTACAGTATCATGTGTAAGTACATAATATAAGCTTTGCCTGAAAGACAGTCTTACTTTGCATTATTAAAATACAATCCAATAATCTTTATATAAATAAATATGTATCGCGGATAAACTCTCAAAATTCAAGCCATTCGTTGAAATCACAACCTTTTCGCCTTTGAATAGGAATAATGGAATTTATGTCTTTGCCTTTTTAATATAAATAGGCCTTATGTCATTGAGATGTCAAAGTAACGTAGTAAAATTGCGTTCATTATAATTTGTCCCGTGACGCAGTCATATTGGATTGGTAGTACTGTTCTGTCATCCGCCATTTTGAACTCTATTAGTATTGAAACTAAGACTGCAAAATTCAGTGCTACTAATCGAATCACGGGACAAGTTATAATTAACGCGCTGTAGGTTCATTAGGATATATATAGGTTTCTATGTAGCTACTGCAGTAAAAGATTGGAACTGAAAAATCTTACGGATTGAAAGTTAAATAAAGAAAATTCAGTAGCGTCATTTGAGATCTCAAATATTAGTAAAAAAACAATTTGAGATAAAATCTCGACCCTAATTTCATACCAAGTGCTGCCACCTGTCGGCACAAGTACAAAGCAAGACTACCTTTCTTTAACAGTTCAAAGAGATTTTATACAAAACACTCGATTATTTTTGGTTATATATTACATACATAGTACATAATGATTCTGTGTTCTAACGTATACGACATTGATAGAAAATGGAAGTTTATTTTTATATAAAACGACGATCACGATATATTATAGAAAATGAGTGTTCTTTTTATTTCTGAAATTTGTGCTTTCCCCTATAAATAGATTATACATACATAAATAGATGATACTGGACTAAATCTTTGCTCAATTTGTAATTCTTGAGGTTTTAAGTACACATTTACAGAATCCTGATTTTATATATGGGGATAAACTTGTAGAATCTTTTATATGTAGTTACATAAAAATCTGCCTAATCTCAAAAAACATCACATTATAATACAGTTTTTAAACTACTAGTTACAGATATTATGCCTCTTTATTCCGTCCCAGTCGGATAAATACGACAAATGGTTTCGTGCCCGTGTCGCCTTAGTCGTATTTATACGACTGAGGATTTAGGTTTGTTTTTTATTTCATTGCACGACCCGATAATGTGTGATAATATACAGCTGGGAGCTGGGGTCACGGCAATTGATATAAAACCAAGCGGTCAATAGGTTTAAACATTTTTTATTAACCAAAATCACGAATTATGCAAAGATTTAGCTATTAATATTATTTTATTAGTACACAATAGTTATTTTAACATCTTAAGACGATAACATACAGCTACGTGACTACGCTATTACAAAATCTATAGTACGCATAGTATAAAAGATTATTATGTACTTATGTAACTTTATCTTGAATTTTTCATTTACATTTGTGACAACTGTGCCTTATTTTCACCTGTACTTGGTTGGAATTTAAAGACATTTAAATAGAGAATACAGAAAAATAAATGCCGATTATGCAATGAAGGCAAAAATTTCGGAATAATCTTGCGGCCTACCGGGTCGTAAGCTGCTAGGTACCGCTCTCGATGGTCTGCTATACCAGAGACAACGCTTAATAGACAGTGCCTCTTGCACTGATTCTGGTTTTTAAAAACGAACTATCGAAGTCAATTGGAAACAACCAATTGGAACCGTGCACCTAGCTTCTGACGTTTCATAAGTGGCCATGTAGGTTTATGTGAATTAAAATATTTTGGACTAACCATAATTATTAATTTACACTACACGGATCATTTTTAACGGAAATTTCAGTCAAAAACAGTGGCAAACATTTATTTAAAGGGTTATTTGATTATTTGTTTATTCCAAACTGTACAGGTGATAATAAGGGTAACTTTACTATTATAAAAACTGTCGTATTATTTAGTATTCCTGATCACTTTATAATTATCACGTCTTCATGTTTGGGAAGGGGGAGAGGGGCGCTTAGCGTATTAAAACAAAATATTAAGTAAACAATGAAAAGTTCTTAATCTAAATGTTATGACCTTAGTTCATCAATACATAGTTTAATCATGTAATAACTATATACTGAGGAATAAGGTCGAAAATTGGATGAAAACATATTTTCAATATGGCTGAAATTCGTGTATGTATGCTGTAATACCATAGTCAGTTTTCTTTGACACTTTTATGTCCCAGGTTTGATTACGACATTACATTATACGAATTTCACCCTTAAAATACAATAAGTATAGGTATTCTCTATTTGTCTGACTTTAATAAGTACATAATCACTTAAGAACTATTCCTAAATCTAATAATATGCTTTGGATTGACATTTAAAAATTAAAAATATAGTTGCCGCATAATTTTTCCGAAATAACAGATCTAGTAAAAAACTTAATAAAAAAAACAATTCGATCACATTCCGGCAAGATTCCTTTCGCGAACCATTTATAACAATATTGCACTTATATAACACATTCTTTAAAAAAAAAGTAAATGATATGCAGATACTTAGCCTAAGATATAAATATACCCGAAAATCCAATTTTAAATAAAGATTTTTATACATTTTCGCTGTCTTTTGTGATATTCGGGTTTGCAGAATGTGTGAAATGAGCAATTAGTAGGTAGGTACGTAAACGTAAAACTATGTTATTAAAATAATTTTCAAAAGCGTACAAACGCAATAAAGACAAAAAAAAAATTGAATTGATATTTATGATTTAATTGAATTACAATTTCACATAACACTCATATTTCGCCAGATGTGTTACGTAAATTACAATTTCACTTAATATATACCTGTATATTCTTTTAAGATGATCATAACTTTAGCTCAATCAAATAATAATTAATAACTGAATGATCCGATATTGGATTATACTCAATTGAATCATAAACATCAATGTTACAAGACCTAAAATTAAAATAAAAAGAAGCTGCCACACAAAAAAAACTATCAAACATTTTGGCTCATAGCAATTTTGGTTTGTATATTCGGTGAGACATATTCAATGTATGCGTCAGTCTTCAATGAGTGATGTGAGCAAATAATTAATAAACTAAGTACATGTTAAACTTCGGGTGAACTCGTTCAGCCGATCTTACCCGAAGGTTTAAGTTAAGGCGTTTGAAATTGCGCGAAATTACGCTCGCAGAAGTCCAATTCTCGTACTTAAAAACGTTAAAAATCAATTTGCAATCTTACTCAGCGACAGTACATGTCAAAAACTTATTGAGAACGTTTTTAAAAATAGGAGAATTGCCTCTCAGATTAAAAAGACAAACTATGTCGATTCTAATCGTATCATTTAGATTCAGAGCATTTTATCAAAAACTGGTCCATTCATAACGTCGAATCGACTTTCTTTACTGACCGTACCCATGACATAAATAAAGCTGTTTTATTTTGGTTCTTTCCAGTTTGTCTTTTTACATCTCTACAGAAATTAGCCTTAACCATAAAAATGCATCAATAAAACTTCAAAGAAGCTGCATTATTTATAATAATTGTAATATGTTGAAAAATTAAAATACGAAGCAAAAGCTTGAAATGCGAACGTTAGCTGCCTTTTTTGTCAATGTTTTGTTTTTAAATGCAAAGGAATGTTACGGTTTAAAAAGGCAATTTATTAGCACGCCGGTGGAAGTTTATATTCTATATAATTTTGATTAAAAAAAAAAGTATAGTTCGAAGAAAAACGGCTTATTTGTGGAATATAGTTCTGGTGCAAGTTAAAATTAGGACCTCACATATTTGCTTAAAATAATTGCATTACTTACAAGTATGAATGTTTTATGTATTGGGCAAAAATATGAAAGTCTTATTTACTTAAAATTTTAACTACTTTTTTTACGATACTGACAGAACCTTACCCTCGATACACGCTCCTGAGACCCAAAAAACATTGAAGAAGCTCAAATATGTAATCCTCAAATAGTTCAGGAGCTAGCTTAACATCAAGCAATCAGTCAAAATCATCAGTTGCCGCACTCACGTGATTTTCAAGTATTACTTTGGAAATATTAGGGCCTACTTGCACCACAAATCACTAAATACGTTTAGCGCTATTAACGAATTTAAAACCTCGTTCTATTTCTGTTAAACGTTTGAAGATTACAGAAACATAATGTTGTTACGTTTAGCTTTAAGCGCATTTAGGTTTGTGGTGCAAGTAGAGCTTAATGAACAACAGAATATTTTTGGTTGTTTAATAAAACATTCATACCTGCACCATACGCAATATAATTTATAATACAAATAAGTAAGAACATAGACAAATACAAGGGAAAGGGAAGTATCAATTGACATGTTTGTACAATATATTGGAAGGAATTGACGCATGGAAGACAGGAAAGGAATTATATGTCAAATAATAGACGTAAGTACAGTCGTAGTGTAAGTGTAAGCGCTTCTAGTACAAATAGATGTTATGGATTTAGATTTATGTGACATAATTCTTCAGGTGGGTGTTAAAAGAGTTTATTATTGATCAGTAAATTATTATTTTTCGTCAACGTATTGTGGAAAAGTAATTGAGGTACCAGCCACAAAATGGCATTGAATTCAATAATAGTATATTTATTTTTATTTTGAGAATAAAGATAAGTTGAAATCCAGCGTTACTTAGCGGAAATACATTACGATAAAAAGTTAAATAATTTCAATATTTAGTTTTAATTTCGCCAAAGATTAGATCCAGGCTTGGATGCGGAAAGGCTTGTTTGAGAATTTATTTAATAATTTTGTATATTGAAAAATCCACCCAAGAAAAATGTAAACCAATTACAGTAATAAGAAGAGTATAGTACTGCAAAGTTAGTAAAAAGTGCTGCCACACTAACAGATAAAATTTAAAACGAATTTCATAGCTCCGGGACTAGACACAGTAAGCGGAACGCGTCCTTATTTTATATATATGTACAGACATAAATAATTTCTCTACTAAACAAACATACAGCTCTTCGGTACAGTTATATTTATTTTAATATACTTTAAAGGCATTTTTTGTGGTCCTACTAACGGTAAAATTATTAGTCGTAGTAGTATTAGGTATGTGTAGAATCAATATTTATATAATTAAATATTTAAATGTCATTAAAAATGAGTGTTTTTCCCAAGAATCAATATTGAGCTATTGCTCAACGTCAACATGTTTAATTTATTCAATTGCAAATAGATCAGTTTTTAAGAACACGTAAATTGTATTAGGTACATAGGTAATGATGACGCTTTAACTTTAAATGTTATTTGTCTTTCTAAAATCGACTTTGATAACATTTACAAGGTCAAATTAAATTAGCTGGCAAAACTGCAGACACAATGAGTAAGTATCGAAATATAAACACGACGAACAAAAAAAAAATTATGTGTTATTTTTTTGGGCTCAACGGCAAAGGATGAGCTGCATTTTATTTGTTTTGTTCTTTTACGTCTGCGAAGTTTCTCTATCTCATTTATTCTGTCTTATTTGCTGTTCTACTTGATTCTGTTTATGCATAAAAATCATCATTTGTTTGAGTAGCAAATGGCTCGTTTGTAAGACCACAAAAAATGAGTTGTAGGTACATTTCCATATGTTCTAATACACAACTAAAATCCATACATTCAACATCTCGCCTTATTAAATAAATACATTTAAATTTACGATAATATACATCATCATGGGTAGAGCTTGATGAATCACCCAGTAATTTAAAAAGCATGGAAATCAGAATAATTGCTTTAAAGTTGAATTTCTCACTACCAAATATGTACTAATACTTGAGCCAACCTGCGCTATGCCTGTAATTTAGTCGAGTCTACGATTAATTTAGTGACTTAACGTACGTAGTCTGACGTCTGTCGTGAGTGATGGTGACGCACGACAAACGTTACACAGCATACGTTTAGTCACTAAATACCAATGTGATTTTTCAATTCAAATATACTTCCGACGTTTATCTTGGACATCACTGACATCGATGAAAGAAAATATCGTGAGGAACCGTGGACTTAAAGTTAATAATCATAAGTCTTAAATTGCCATCCCATCTTGATTAAGAGTGGTGATTAATTCTCAAGCCTTCTCCTTATGAGAAGAGGCCTTTTGTCGGCAGTGGGACAATACTAGCATGGTATTTATTATTAAATGGTTGACATATAACGTTGTCTTTGGTTACATAACTTTTGACCACGAAATTACTCGTCTCTCCACTAAATTACAAGCATAGTGCACAGTAAGCTTTCTGACCAAGTCTTTCAATGAAAACAAGTCATTACAATGTTCATCAACTCAATATCGCGTGTCACGACATATCTCACAAAATTATCGACACATTTAGACAAAACCCGTGACATTACATTAAAAAAAAAAATGAACATACTGATTTCCTAGCCGCAATGCTTTAGTGAACAAACCAGTGTAGGTACAACGCTACAAGGTTATTTTGACGCGTGGTCAAAATCGGAACTAATGCCGCCATCTTGTTATGTCAATACAATTTCTGTGTCACTTTCACACATGTTTACCAACAACGCCCCCCTGTGATTGTCATTCAGCCGCCAAAAGATCCTTGTAGCACTCTATATAATAGGATAACGTCTATGTAGTATGTATGTAGTTACAGTATATAATATAGTTATGGTACATACGTTAGTGATGTAGCTATGTGCGCGGGTAGTAGTGGCCCGTGCGCGCGGGCAGCGGCGGGGGCGTGTCCTAGAATGATAGGTTATAATATTATAAATTACAGTATTATTTTATTGAGAAAGCCTTCAGACTGTTTGCATGATTTACCGAACAGATTTTGCTCATTTTTGGATTGGTATTTGGAAAATTCATCAAATCATGACGCTGAGAAACACACTTAAAAGTTACTCCGAAACCTAATGCCAAAACTAATTTTGTAAATAAGAAAACAGAAACTGAACATTAAGGTAGAAATAAAATTCTAGAAGGAAATAAAAAAAAGCGAAAATAAAACAAACCTCAAGCAAGCTTATGTTCGCATTTCAACAATGGGTGTGATGGTCTGAAATAAAACAAAGGGTAGCTAATTGCAAAAAAAAAACAAGCAAAAAATTCAATCAAAAATTATTACAAAAACAAAACAAAAAACATACAAAAAGAGGATTGCAAATACAGGATGGACATATTGGACATAAAAACCTTTTCCACCCCTGACTATAGACACCATTAATTAATCACCCCTGTGTTTGTTTGCATATTGTTTATACATTTGGCAACCGCAGGGGTGATTATTTATAGTTTTCAAAAGTTAACAGATTAGCAAATGGAGGTTTGATCTCCTGTTTCAATAATGTGCACACTGAAAGTGACCTAAAAACAAACATAATAAAATCGAGGTAGACTACAAAGGCCACTAGCATTAAATACTCCTACGAATGAAACGCAAGCTTTATACAGGGTGACGATTTACACGTACCGGTCAAGGGGGTGATTCTACCAGTCACACTATTCAACTTTCACCTTGAAAGTCATAATCTCATTGATGAAAAAAAAAAAACCTATACAACAGTATTTCGATTCATGTATGAAAAGTTTTTTTTTCAACGAATCGTATATAGTTTCATAACGAAAGTTGTATAGAAGGTATGGCGGGTAGAATCACCCCCTTGAGGGATACCCTTTTCCCAACTATGTTTTAGTCGGCTTCCAGTCTAACCGGATGCAGTTAAATATCAGTATTTCACAAGGACCTGCTGCCTATCTAAACTCCACAACCCAGTAACTGGGT
The DNA here is from genome assembly GCA_914767815.1 of Eupsilia transversa. Classification (NCBI taxonomy): domain Eukaryota; kingdom Metazoa; phylum Arthropoda; class Insecta; order Lepidoptera; family Noctuidae; genus Eupsilia; species Eupsilia transversa. The sequence continues at coordinate 6,254,783 of OU611894.1, read as the reverse complement.
AATACGATACCCTTTGGTAAGACTGTTTGTCAGACTTTCGGGCTTCTGAAGACTCGTAACGTATGTCAAAGATCCACCAATGACAGTCGGGACCAACGGTTTAACGTGCTTTTCGAGGCACGGAGGAGTCTTGGTATGAAAAGATGATCACCCATCCACGGAGCAACCCAAGCAAGCGTAGCTTAACCTGATGGATCGACCCGTGCGGCTGTTATTACTTAGCCACGAGCTATCCCTCCTTCATGCAGGTCACTAAATCGCATTTAAATAAAAGCTTGTTTTCTATTACCTGTACGTTGTTGTCGTGTAGATAGTGTCGCGGAGGCTGCGGCCGCGGCATCGGCTCGTCGCTGTCATCGTCCTCCTCGAAATCTGATGAATTCATAAATTTAGACAATTATTTTGATTTATTTATAAAATGCTTAGGGCAGTGCAATAAAAGAAAGTCCGGGAATACTGTTGGTCAATATGTTCCCCATGAATGAACTACTTCCCTATGGTAGTGCTGACTCAGTTTAGTTGAAAGGCGAGCAATGTTAATGATGCCGTCAGTGCTAACATTTTTTAACAGATCATTAACCGACGCAGATATGCATTCACTACTATAGCTTGCAGGTTTTAATTTAAGCTATAGAAATAATTTCCCAATTTTCAAAGATCATTGACACTCAATCAAAAAGCATAATGAAGTTTTGTTGGCAATCGTTAAATTCAGAAAAATAAAACCGATAGCAAATAAAATCCGTTATTTTTCTTTGATGTTATATTCTTCGGAACATTAGAGTAGTTTTTGAGCAAACCTGCCTTTGCAACCTGTTTTATGCCATGATTTTGTATACCGATTTAATAACACACTTTATAGTAAAGGTTTTTGGTATCATAGTGACAGCAGAACACTGGACTCCTAAGTCACAGGATCTCCTTGTTTGGGAGTCAGGGTTTACCCTATCTGTATGACCTTTATTCACTGAAGTCATGCGACCTAGTCCTGAAGCATTGTGGAAGGTTTTTTTATAAGCTCAGAATAATTAAGTAATAAAAATGTATAAATGTAACATGCGAACGGAACGGTTAAATATATGTATTAGTATTATAATAAAAAAATTGTATAAAAATAAAAATATTTTCATATTAATGTGCATTTAATTCTAGTTTTTCACAAGTGCTATACAAAATATTGTGCATTTGTTAAGCTTCAAAGTACAAGCAAACTCCTAACATTTTTCGCGTATTTTAGTATGTAATACAAAATGTATTTTCCATATTTCCTGATTTACTTTTATTTAATAGGTAGGTATATACATAAAATATATTCCAGAAAAAAAAATGTGCTAATACTTGTGCAAATAAAATGACAATATAAAATCATAATAACTCCAAAAAAAAAATCTGTTGCGTTTCAGTCGAAGATATACAGCCGATTATGGTAATAATTTTGTTACTCGCTTATGATCCACATTCTAAGTAGTAGCGTTGATTCTATTTAATTCGTCAGACGTGGGCACGTTTTTCCGACTAACTACTGTTCAAATGATATGAACAATTTTCGAGTCATTTCACATTTTATACAACATTAGTTTTTGTTTACACTAAACCCGAAAAGGGGTCATTGTACTCATCATTTTGAACAACTTTTTCTATGGGACCAACCTTGAAATCGCGAAAAAAAAATCAGCTGTTCCATACATTTCTGTTCACTTAAATCGACAAAATGTATGGAACAGCAGATTTTTTTTTCATACAAAATATAAAATGTCAAATTACTTGACATTGGTATAGGGGTCATGAGGTGTCTTTTGGTTGCAAATGACCTCTCCTACATCCATTTAACGGATTGCCGACATATATAATCAAAAACCCTGCATAGCATCAATATTAACTTTAACTAGGCGCAAGGTACTTACCTAGTCGCAAGTATGCCATATTGAAATTGTATTAGAAAGAGACTATCGATTCTGACAGATTTCTTTCTAACCGTTCTAGTCCTATTTAAAACCGTCGTTCATATGTCACTTTTTGTTCGGTGAACCAGAGCGCGTGGTGGCGCCGACAGAGGGCGCTTTCCGGTGTTCGAACTAAAAGTGTCATATGACCACGACTATTGCTTTTAAATATGACGGGACCTAAAACCTCGCTATGGCATATAATGTACTTGTTGTTAAGTACATTATATGGCCTTTAATAATACTATTTATATCAAACAAAATTGGTACTTACTACATAATAAAATACGTAAAAAAACACAACACACAAACAACACTAAAAAGGGAGCCGAGCAGTGTAGAAAAACAAATAATAATAAAAACACTAACGAAAAAAAGGTGCATCCTACTCTATGGGTGACTAGTCTATGGTATCTTACCTCTTTGCTTTCTGCTGTCCCCCTTTACGGTATCCTCCGTATCGGAGCCCTCTGCAAAACATGTATAGTTGTAACATCTACTGAGGAAACGGTGCAGGAGAAATATAAGTTGTCCATATAATCTGCTATTTTTTTTTTAGGTGGTAAGGGTACAGTTGCGATTGACGCTTGAAATTAAAACATATGACTAAGTATATACATTTTAAAATAATGAAATCTGTCTCAGGACAGGACGTCGTCTATAACCGGTTCAGTTATGGAAGACGCTACAATTAAAAACATCTTTGCAAAATGATATCTTGAAGTCCGCTTATGATGTAATAAATAACATAATGTTTTTATCAAAGAATATAAAAAAAACCTTATTTACTTTAGTATATTCTATCTTATCTATAAATAATAGCCAATACGCTATAATTATAAACATTAATTTTTTAAGTTAGTAAGTGGCAAACGAGCCGATCCCGACTATTCTGCATCAATTCTAAAAGTGGTTCAGAGGCCGTATTATGACGTATTAATGTCACCATTTTTCCAGTGTGATAGAGAGACGGAGCTATACAAGGCCGATAGCACCATCCTTTTTTCGCAATGGAATAATGATGGCATTAATACTTCATAATAAGGCCCCTGATCCTTTTCCACATTAGCTATCAATTGCAACTGTCAAACCCGACCCGTAAGTAAAACTTGAAGAAACAAACAAGCATGCCCAATGCCTCATAACAGACCGATATTCCAAAGTCAACTATTTATTTATCAAGTCACATAAGGATGTTCAAAGAAACAGAACTTTCATAATGTCACCTCCATAACCTATTGCAACACACGATTTAACTACTGCACGAATGAGACCGCCTTTATGAAGGCCTGTTTAAACGAAGCAACTTTGGTTAGGTAGAGGAAGATAGGAAGCGATATTAATAATTGCAATATCTATATACTGTGATTAAACTACAACTTATTGCATTTAACGGGTTTTAAAAAAAAAATTGTAAACATTATTTTGTTTTTTGAAGCGATTTTTGGTTGCTTTATTAGTGCACGAATAACCTGAAGATATTACAAACTTTTTTGAAAAGAAGTCTTATTCCAATTTTCCAAATCACGCTTCCGAAGGCTCCAAGGGAATTTGTTTTTGTTTCGAAGAGATTTTTAGAGGTTATGGCATTCGGCGAGTATCTTTTTTTTATTTTTATCTATGGTTATCGTTGTTCACATGCAAGATTAGGGTGGTGACACTACAAAAATTCCTTACAAATCGTGCCCCGAACTAACCGGAGTTGAGTTCCCGTACGAGCGTGGACATCGCGTTGGTGACCGAGTCGGCCGCGTACAGCAGGTCGCTGCGGAGACTACGGTTGTCTATACCCACTGGATGATGGAAACCGGACACATACACAAACAATTTGTTAGTAAAGTGCTTTATGAGGTGTAAGTTACCCCTAAAAATATAATAATGTTAGTTGTTCAGCACCCTTGATGTTAAATAGATATCAATTATGTATTCACTGAGCGTAATTCTGGCGTAGACGCTGCGTAAATGCATACGCTGTGCTAGCGAAGTATAGACGTGATTTTATCGAAAATACGTCGTGTCATTCGGTGTTAGCGTCGTACACACAGCGTATACGTTCGAACAATGCCTACGCTAATCCACCCACACCAGCACCCTAATAGCGTAACACACTATCAATCACAATCTTAATGATTAGGATATTGCTAATCCATTACTTCATATGTTGGAAAAATTTGTTTGCTCAACAACGTAAATAATGAATGTTATTAAACTGTCAAAATGAAAGCTATTGCTACTGTAAGTGTGTTACACTATTACCCAGCAGGTACACGCTAGGTGACATCGTAAATGTCGCTAAACCCCACACCAAAAACGTCAACATTTAATATTTCTATCCTAACAGCCTAAAAGAATACTACGCAACATACGTCGGGCCATTTCTAAGTTATATTTTCATTTCATCGAATTTCGATTTTAATTGCTCAGCTCCCTTTTGTGCCTTTGAAGAATAGTTGCGCAAATTCTGATAAAATCTTATCAAGATTTAAGCGAAGCCTAACAGAAATAATTGAAGCCGAAATAACAAGCGTAAAGCACATAATTCAGGTAATATTTTGGACAATATGTAAATGGGATTTATTTACTAAACATAACATACATTTTTCTGTTAATTCTACGTTTACAATTTGTCACGATTGATATGGCTTGGCATCACGTTAGTGATATCGAGTCTTCATCAAACATACCACAAAGGACCACACGTCTCACGTAATATTAGTAAACAAACGTTCCAATTTATGTGTATAGAAAAGTTAATAAACGTATTATTCAAATCCTTAAAACACCATTAACCCTAACAGGGAAGGCCAATTAAAATGTTTAAAAAATTCAAAAGTTCATAAAATTTCAAAAAATTCAAAGTTCAAAATCTACTCAGTCTCATCTGGCAGTCAATGTCAGAAACTTGTCTTGTGTGTAGGTAAATTAGAGGTATTTTTGACAAATTGAGACTCATATTAGAACGCCCCTCACGTAAAAAAGCAGCCAAGTGAGTGTCGGACTCGTAAACGTAGGGTTCCATACCTAAGTACATTTAAAATTCCGATTTACAGACATTTTCCTTTACTTGTGCTGGCAAGAAGCAAGGTCTCAACCTTGCTTCTTGCCAAATTCCATGATTTTAGGTCAACGTGGTTTTGATTTACTTGCGAGTATCAAAATATGTCGCATAAAGAGCAGCATTTTTTATATTGCATTGACTTAGAAGCTTGATTTAGAGCTCCAAGGGACCGTAGACCTACGTATTTGATATTAATTTCAACTTGATACTTCCACGCATTCCTGAGACAAACGGGTCTTGACAAACAGACGAACGGACGGATGGACAACGAAGTGATCCTATAAGGGTTCAGTTTTTTTCTTTTTGATGTACGAAACCCTAAAAACAAATTTTTATTTTCGCTACCTTGACAATGTTCTTTGGAAGTGTTGGTATTAACTTGTCATGATAAATAAAGACATCAACTTAATGTTTGACGCGATGCATTCAAACACTAAGGGAGAATTTCACCAGTAAAAACTGAACGCGATCAGCACATCTAAACTTAGACTTGATTTATGTGCCGATCGAGTTCAGTTTTTATTGGTGAAATTCGCCCTTAGTATTGGAATGCATCGCGGCAACCATTTAGTTAAAATCTTTATTGTCTCTGAACATAGTCAAGGTAGCGAAAATAGAAATTAGTTTTTAGGATAAAATTAGTTTTCAAACTGAACGTGATCAACACATCTAAACTGTGTTCAAGACTGTCACTGTCAAAATTCCATAACAACAATGACAGTGGCAGCAATTTTATCCTAAAATGCGCCCTAAGTCTAAAAGGAAAAGGACTATCATACTCACTGGTGGTGGGTCGTTGATTTTGATGGAAGTTCCTGCCATCGCCCATGCTTTCCATACCTTTACATAAACATAATGAATAAATAATGAATTGATTTGATTATTTAGTTTCTGTCTGATACGTTTTTCTTTTTCTACTTAAAATACTACATACCGAGACTGTGTGACATATCAATACGTTCTCTCTCTCCAAGCGAAGGCGTCTGAGGGGCGCTTCGCACTGTGCCTCGTGGTGGTGGTTCCCTGCAAAAATAATGAATCTCGTTAACTTTAAGCGCTACTGCTGAGTGCTGGGTTGGATTCCCGGGGGTTTTTCCATATGGAAGTACTCTGTAGCAACCCCGAGTCTGGATTTGTGCCCGGTTGATAGGCAATAGGGTGCCCCCCCTTTTACATGGGATTTAAACATATCTGGCGAAATGTGGGTGTAGTATAGGTACACCTCTACGTTACCCTTCGGGGAATACAGGCGTGATGTTATGTTTTATATTTAAAACGGACCTCTCAATTGAACATAGCCTTGGGAGCTATCCAGCTGATATGATGACGATGAAAGGCCCCCCAAGCCTATTGCCCTAAGCAACCTGAGAAGAGCTGATAAAAATAGTACTTGCCTCTCCGGCGCACTTGGCTGTGGCTGTGTCCCCGGTAATGGTGGACTCTTTGTGGAGCGCGGTGAAGAGTTCGGCGTCGATCGTGGAGATGACTGCTGCGTCTGTGGAAGAGACAAAAAACATTTGAAATAAGAATATTTATTTAATGCTCTGTTGATGGGCGTTGGAGCGGATGAGTCATCGACTGGAGACAGCGCAGTGGAAGCCCCTAAGCTAGATATAAGTACTGATAACTTGTAAAATTCCCTGGGACAGATTGGATGTAGAAGGCTGAGAACTGGTGTTGTGGTGCAATTTGGAAGAACCCTAGGCTGCTATGGATGTTATTTACTAGATTCACACGTAAAAGATTTATCGAGTCCAAGCCCGCCGGCAATATGTCAATGGCCCGCCAGCAAAAATATTCCCTCGTACATTTGAAGGAAAAATATTGCTGAGGCTTACAAATAATATAGAATCGCGCGCGTTACTTAGTGCGCTCGATGTGCGGTGCATCTTGCGTACTCGCAAGATTGTAAGCACAATGCAGTGCCACGCTTCAAAATAGTATATTATTATTTTTATTACGTTTTTGGCTATTTTTATGTTTTTAGTTTGTGCTGGTGGCCCGCCATTCGTTCATCATTTGTCCAAGTGGCCCATGGTCTCAATAAGTCTGTGCATCCTTGCTGCAGAGTAAGCAAGCTGAAGGCAGTGGGCTGGCCCTGTTTGCCGAAGGACCGATGGCCAGTGGAGCAGACGAGTCCTGGAGTGGAGACCACGTATCGGCAAGCATAGTGGACGCCCTTAGCTAGCGCGTAGCTAGATGGACCGACGACATTAAAAAGGTGACTGGGAGAGGCCTGTGTATGCAGTGAACTGCGATAGGTTGAGTTGACTGATTGACACGTAACTAGCCTTTTCTTGGTACTCTTTCAGCCACATAGCTGCCAGCATCACAGTTCGTTTTTACAAAATCGCAACGACTTGGACACGTGTCGTTTATTCTTAAAGATTGATTGCCACGCTCTGTAGATTATTTAGCTACGAACCTAATTAAACAAATACTCATTAATTATCAATGCAAGATTAAAAGTATATTCTACGCTATTGTATTTTTTAATCTTAAATTGACCGGCTAATTGTACGCATTGTTTGTATTTATATAAATATAAAATGGGAATAATGAAAGTTGCTTTTCAGTCGTGACAATGAAGGAGTTCATAGCGGTATTATTGGTCTGTTTTTTGGGTGCGGCGTCTGCAGGGCTCACGCCACCGGCGGTCAAGCCTTTGAAGACCCCCGACGATTGCAGACATCAGGCGTATTTGGAAACCGTCAATTGTACCAAATTTGGATTCAATCACGGTAAGATAGTTTTTAGGGTTCGGTTCCTCAAAAGGAAACCCGGAACCCTTATAGGATCGCTTCGTTGTCTGTCTGTATGTCTTGTAAGACCCTTTTTCTGAGCAACGCATGGAGGTTATCAAATACTTGTCTATGGTCACTGGAGCTATAAAAAAATCAAGCTTCTTAGCCAAAAATATGGCCTTTTATGTCTCATATTATGCTCACTCGCAAGTAAATCAAAACCTACACAGGGTACTTCCCATTGACCTAAAATCATGAAATTTGACAAGAAGCAAGATCTTACAGCACAAGTAAAGGAAAAATTTGAAAATTGTAAATTTGTAGTTATAACACATTCCCATTAACCTATCTTTTTGTTTTTTTACCCTAACTTGCAAAAATTGTTGGTCTTTTGAATTGCTTTTGTGCTCGAAGACGTCTCAACAATACTTTTGATCTGATCATGTGCTTCTAAACTGCCCGGCGGTTGCCTCATACAGGACAAACTATTTCAGTAACCCAGGTACGCTCCGTGACATTGTCAGTAACACCAAGGCGTTGCTGGCCTTCCTTGAGGACCTGGAGTGGATCGAATAATCTATTTTTCCACCCGTATAAAAAATACGAGCTTAGACGTGGAGTTGCGGACACCAGCCCGTCTTAATACTAGTTTTGATCTATCCTCGGGTGTCAATCTGTTGAGACGGATCACAAATGAGCTGTTAAAAGTTTTATTGGAAAATTTGTTACAGACAGTTTGCTTTTTTAAGAGCCCGTATCGTCTAGTGCAGGGCAAAGGCCTACCTATTCTCCTTCCACCTCTCTCTGTTCAGAGAAACCAAGGCTTTGATGAAGGAGTCTAGTCCAGACAGGTGGTGTACACCTTTATTTTGCAAAGCTATCTCTAACTGGAGTTTAAAGCCCTATCTATTTACATGATGCAAGTTTCTTGCCCGTTGCATACAAGCAACTAATGACTTGCATTGTCTAAATGCCCCGTTTAGACGAAGCATCTTTTATTGTTGCTTCCATTTATAGTATGCCACAGGCAATCAAATCGCACCGTGTTAATCAGGCTTTTGGAGCGTTCATCTCGGGTGGGCTGGCAACGTCGCATTTCTACATTTCGTGATTATTTTATTACATTTATATCCCAGTAATATTTTTTTCAGCCATAAACAAATTATTTTTAACATGTACTCTAAAGTAAATAGAAATATTTAATCGTAACACTGAAGGAAATACAAAATAATTGACAATATGTCAATTTTTATCAGTAAATATCAAAATAACTGTCACAAAATAACATACATACTTATAAATACACGCGATCTAGCACGTGGCTAAAAAAATTGTACTTTGACTTAAATTTAATAAAAATAAAATCACGAAAAACCTCTAGAAATGCGACGTTGCCAGCCCGGGCGGGATGAATGGCCTTTAATATGGAGATCGGCCGAAAGAGACCAAGTTGAAAAAGTTGCGTTAATTTGTAGGATAAATATTTATATTTAATGTTAATTTCAGGTTCAGCTGAGTTAGAATGTCTGTCGGTCACCGTAGTGAACTACATCGAGTGTTTAGACGAAACCAAACCACCTACAGCATCGAGAGGTATATTCTTAAAATGCAGCTAAAAAAAACATTCTTATCATTATGTTGGACTCAAAACAAGGTGAACTCGAACATTGAACACGGAACATTTATTTCGTACATAAGTGTGGACGGACGTAAATTAGCAAAGCGAACACGAACACAGTACTTGTGTTCACGCTCAACCGCCTCTCTCTTTAGTAACCATGGATTCGCCGTTTGAAGTGGTCGACAGTAAAGTAGTCAAAAATTTGCACCGTCCAAACAGAACAACGAAATTGGATCACCAATGGTTTATAACGAACACAGGGTTTGATGTTCGTTAGCGGCACGCACTTGCGAAAAAAGTGTTCGATGTTCGTGTTCACCATGATCTTGTTCGTTCGAGTGCACACGCCGTTATTTTGTAAGAAGGGGACCATCCATTACGTATTGAGACCCACCAGTGCCTCGGAAAGCACATTACTGTCATTGTTAGATCTTTGACAGTAATTGTTACGGGTAGTCAGAAGCCCAAAAGTCTGACAACCAGTCTTACCAAGGGGTATCGTGTTACCCAGTAACTGGGTTATGGATGTCAGATAAGCAGTCGCTCCATGTAAAATACTGATATTCAACTGCATCCGGTTAGACTGGAAGCCGACCCCAACATAGTTGGGAAGACGCTAGACAGACTGGTTGATATTGAACAATATATTTATTATATTCTTCCGTGTTATTAAGGACGGATTTCATCAAACAGGAATACATTTTATTCGCGGAATAACCCTTCTCTTCGGAATAAATTTACAATTTTTGACAGTTTCTCCATACGAAATTTGTCAGAAGTGAATCTTATTCCGCGGATAAAATTGATTCCTGTTTGGTCAAATCCACCTTTAACGATATACATATTTTTTTACTTGTTTTCAGGGAAGCTTCAACCTCTGGGAGGAAGCTTGGCCGGTATTGGGCAAGGAACAGTTGATAAATTTAAGTGCCTTTTCAACAACATACTGGACACACTCAAGTGCACTGTAAACGGGCAAATTGAATCAGGACTCCTGTTTTGTAAGCACATTCATATATCTATATTTGTAAAGTAAATAAAAAAATTTAAGCAAATTGACACACTACGTCAATATGCCATTTCATACAACTGTCAAAGATGACAGTTGTGATTTGAATATACGGAGTATTTAAATTGGTATAGACAATTTGCTTTGCAATTAATTCTCCCTGACACAGGGTCAAAATAAAATAGATCTTAAACCATGCATAATCATCCTATAATGTCTCCACTGCTAGATAAGTGGGATAAGATAATATTTATTTTGTAAAACATGAGGTCTTATAATTATGAGGTGGCTACATGTTTTGCCATAAAAGGCGTACAAAATTAGTTGCACAAGAGAAACAATTAAAAAAATTAAAAATATGAGAAAATACAATGTCAAAAGTTAAATTAAATTGAAATAACTAAGTCAACATTTAAAATCCAATTTGAGTAAAACATACAAAGAAAACAAATAAGTCTAAAATACTAAATATACTGTACCACCACGTGGGCCCAGTGCGGGTTGGTAGATGTCACATGTCTTCGAATTTTTGGTTCTCGGACATGCCGGTTTCCCAACGATGTTTTCCTTCACCGTTTTGAGAGCAGTGATGATCAAATAATTTACATAAAGTAAAGCAACTGTCAGGGTTCGAACCTATAACCTACAACTTGTAAGTCGTGGCCGTTACCACTGGGCCACCACTATAAACTTCAAAAGTCCACGTAACTACAGCTGCTCGGGGTCAACGGTCACGATACGCAGAAATTATGATAAATATTAAGTTTTTAAATCATACTTTTTTTTTACCCGTCACGTGTGTGAAGTTTTGCCAAGTAATTAAATATATTCCTATAGATAGGGCGACTGGTCATTAGTGACCCATACTTAAACACGTGACTTTACTCATCATTATGAACAACTTTTACTATGGGACCAAACCTGAAATCGCGAATAAAAAATCTGCTGCAATTTGACGAGATAAGCGAACATAAATGTAGGAAACAGCTGATTTTTTTTTCGCGATTTCAGGTTTGTTTTGTGATAATTATATTTTTGTTTTTCAGTGAACTGGTCGGTGATAGTAAAATGTCTTGTGACAAATGTTCCTGGATTGTTGGTGTGCTTTCCACAGCAGCTAGGGTAAGCCTTTAAAGGTATGTACTCAACAGATCTTTACATAAACTTTTATGTAAGTATATTTGTGGGAAACCAAACGCCTAGATGGGTAAAACCTTTTTATTTTAATTATTTGCTAATTGTATTATTATTTCCAGGTACACAACTAGTTCTTCAGACATCGATGCCATAGGTATCGTGTACTAAAAAATCATCAGTATATTAGACGATAGTTTTATATCACATTGATTAGAAGAGACAATCAGAAGACCAATTCTCGTATTAAAAAAAAACTTTCAAATTCTAGTCGCAAGCTCACCTTAGCGACGATCAATGTCATAACCTTGTCAAAAACGTAGGTGACTGAGAGGTTTTTTTGACAGATTGAGATTAGAATGCGAACACTCTCCTCTCCTCTCCCTCTGGCGTATACTTAAATAAAAATTCAAAATTAAATGACTATTGTTTCATTTTCTACTTCACTCTCTATCACTTTTACTTAATGTTCTGTGCGAAACTGAGTATTTCTTTTATGGTATTTTCACGATTTGAATAGGCAGAATGGTAGCTTGGTACTTTGTATCATCTACATCTAGTCGATGTAGCTACGTCTCTCAGACGTATGACTCAATATCAATCGGCCTAGCCTTTTCCCAACTATGTTGGGGTCGTCTTCCAGTCTAATCGGATGCAGCTGAATACCAGTATTTTATATGGAGCGACTGCTTATCTGACCTCCACAACCCAGTAACTGGGTAAGACGATACCCGTTGGTAAGACTGGTTGAAAGACTTTCGGGCGTCTGACGACTTGTAACGACGGTCAAAGGTCCACGAATGACAGCCGGGACCAACGGCTTAACGTTCTTTCCGAGGTACGGAGGAGTCTCGGTATGTAAATATGGTCACCCAAACACGGACCAACCCCGGCAAGCGTAGTTTAACCAGATGGATCGACCCGTGCGGCTGGTATTACTTAGCGATGAGCTCCTCAGACTTATGAGTAATCTATCTATATACTATCTATACGTCTAACAGACGTGCCCATAACTTGAGCTCCTTCATGCATGAGATGCTTGCGCGACTCTTGCAGTGAAGACAGGTGTCCTTCTAACTCGACTTTACGTTATCGTAACAGAAGTAGTTCTGATACTAAGGGCGCTGCGGTTCTATACGTCTAGCAGACGTATGGATGTCTTACAGACGTGTTTGACGTCGGGGTCACCAATTTAGAGGTATAAGGGACAGTGTGTAAAGTTCACTCATCTTCTATAGAAAAGAGAGGATCCTCCGATCAGATTGGTGTTGTATTTGACGGGCAACGGGCAATAATTGCGCGATGCAGGATTTGTGTGACGTCAGGTCTTTGATGCGTAGTTCGCATGTGGTGTTGTAGATGTGTAAATACCTTGAGCATCCTCATGAGTCCTTCAAGCTGATGCATGAGATGCTTGCGCGACTCTTGGAGTGAAGAAAGATGTCCCTCTAACTCGTCCTTCCGTTGTCGTAAAAGACGTAGCTCTGACACTAACGGCGCTGAGCCCACGCCGAGGCCCGCGCTGGCTTCCGCTTCTTGCTGACGTCTGTAAGATAAAAATGGTAGATAAGCTCTTCTTTCTCGTTTCGGCAAGACCCAATCAGAATAACTCGGGTAACATTGTCACAAAATATCGTACCCTCACGTCTGAGCGCGTATTTTGCGTGTGCGTGACCAATAGATGTATACGAATCTACTCCTCGAGATTTCCACCAAACGGCTCGCATCGCATCGGATGCTCCGACGCACGATTGGCTCCGTTCGCCTGTCATCGTATCTGTTCGGATCCTTTCGGCTGCAACACGGTTGGAATGAAACTATTTGACTAGGCGTAGAAACGGATACGGTCGCAAACGTCGGCACGGAGCCGATCGTATGCGTCGACATCCTGCAGGACGCGATCGGCTCTCGCCGCATCCTTTCGTGTCGTTTCCGATCTGATGCGAAGCGAGCCGTTTGGTGGAAATCATCCTTTAAGGTACAATAAAAATAATCTGGCTACAACGCTTGTGCTGAGCTTGAGGTTCCTGGGTTCGATTCCCGGGTCGGGCATAGTGTTACAGGGATTTTCTATCTGGAATTGCTCAGTAGCAGCCCGGAGTCTGGATTTGTGTCCGGTTGATCGCAATAGGCTCGCCCTATTAAATGGGACTTAAACATATCTGGCGAAATGTGGGTGTTGCTATAGGCACACCTCTGCCTGGCCCTTCGGGGAATACAGGCGTGATGTTATTTGTGTACAAATAATCTGGAGTCTAACCTGAGCCTGGCGATCTCCCTCATGATCTCCCTGTTCTTGGCTTCTAGCTGTGAGATCAGTTCGCGTTGTTGTCGCGCCGCGTCCACTTCGGAGCCTTCCGATGATGAACGACCCTATACGAAATATATTGATATAAACGGTGATTTTCCCCTTCAGAGCGTGAAAGTACTCATGATTATGAGCAATTTTCACTATGAGACTAATGGCGCAATTTCATTAGTCGATAGCGCCCGCATGCGGGGTGCGAGAGATTTCTTGAATGACTTGATCGACCAACGAAATTGCGCCATTAGTCAGTTAATAAATGATTTGGAAGTATTGCAGGCACTTAATTTTTTTCGGCCGAATAAGAAAATTTCCGAAAATGGATATTTCGGCTGAAAATTGCCGAAAACAGAAAACGAAATTCGGTCGATCTGTAAAAATGTTTAGTAAGGCACCATCTAGACGGACGAGAGAATCGCAGCGTCCTGCTGTGCCTTCAAATGATCGCCGGATATTATCATAGTTTCTATTGAATTTGATTTCTATTGAGTTTCTCGCCTGTGGAGATTGCGCCTAAATATAATGAAATATTTACCAGTTCTGGAGTAAGAGATGCTGATCTGCCGGCTCTTGGCTGCAACAACATATACAAATGTTATAAATAGCACCTACAACAGACTAAACACTCCAATATTAGATTCTCTACTAATAGTAAACAGTTTAGTCTATCAGTTGGCGTATTTGGCCAATGCAAAATATACCTTATCACTAATCAAATTAAGTCTATACGGTATTTTCGGTATTATACAAACCATAGTTCTGTTCTCGTGCGCCAACCTCGCAGCATACCGCGCTATCAGACGATGTTCGTCATCCACTCCACGAGATAGATGTTCTGCTATACCTGACAAGGAATTTTATATGTTTTAGAAATAATACTGTTTATATACGGCTGTATATAATGCGAATACGGCCAAGGGTATCATCGGGAACGCCAAAATTTTACAAATAAAATACACTATCGACTAATAGAAATCGATTTATACTTCACCTAAATCGTAATAGGTTGAAGCACTATCCTGGGTGACCGTTATTCGATCAGTCAAATTTTGTTTCTCATACTCTGGCTTTTCCGAAGATAGCCGACGAACATGTGACCATGGTCGCACTAAATCCTGCCGTAAATATGGCCGGCCGAATCGGCTTTTAAAAAAAAATCGACTCTGTAGAGCTTCACACATATTTGAAATTAAAGTTCGATGTGTCATATTTCAACCTTACTTGCGTTGAAATAAAGTCGTAAATAAAATAAATAGTGATGTGATACTTACTGCGATGTGTGGAGCGCGACGAGCGCGAGTCGAGTGAGCCGGTGTTGACGTAGCCGCCCACGTACTCCGGGAACCCGTTGTGGGCCGGCACCGGCGAGGGCGGCCTGCGACACCACATGGTACACATTATATTATATAAATAAATCATACTTAAACTCACACCCTTCCATAGGGTTAGGCAAAAACTACAGAACGCCACCTGTTACGATCCTTAAATACTCCTTTAACGTTCATGAATCTGAAAGCCAGTTCTCGTACTTAAAAAATCGCAACATTCAAGTCGCAATCTGTCAAACTTGTCAAAAATGTTGATAAATTGATTGTAGTTTTGACAGATTACGAATGAGATTAGTATTGTTACGGGAATTGGCCCTCAGGTCATACACGCACGCCGTCATAAAATAATGAATGAAGAAAACATTAGAATAAGATATGAACAACATTTGATGAATATTTTTAACATTAGTCGACCTTCGGTTTAAAGAATTTATTCTCATAAAGAACACGCAGTTCATTTAAAATATAAGATATACAAATAAATCATGTAGTTATAAGGTAAACATAATGCCTCCGTGAGATTTAAAATTCTAACGAAAGTTATTTGCTTCTCGACCTTCAATATTGGTAAAAATGAACACACGTAATAGTTATAATAATCTTAACATGCCCATAAAACGTCTCTAGCATGAACAAATGTAAAACGTACACAATATGACTAAGGTTCAGCGTCCGCTCGGGCTGGTCGGGATAGCGCGGCAGCTGCGCACGCGCTCTCTCCGGCACGCAGCGGAACGACTTGCGCAGTGTCGCGCCGATCTGCTTCGACGGGGATTTCTAAATGGACAGACATTTTATGTGTTATTTGGCATAACGTAAATTAAGCGCGTTCCAAGAGTTATTTAGGACAGAAAATTTTAATCAATTTCAGTAAAGTTGACTAAGAACCTGCTAAGAGCCGTCTGCGCCGCAGTTCTGGCACATGGTTTGTGCACAGTGAACATTGTCATCAGATATACTCACATAGGCAGCGTACTCCTTGACCTCGTGCTCGTTGCTGTGGGTCGCGGAGACCCGGCCGCGCCAGAAGCAGTCCTGGCACATGGTGTAGTTGGCGCAGCGCGTGCAGCGGTATCTGAAGCCTGTGAGAGAACTGCGACGGCAGGCGCTGCAGGCTAGCGGATGTACCACTGCGGGGGAAGAACAATATTAGATTTGCAGAAGTGAGATTTCATCATGATTCTTCATTTTCCGAGTGATTTATGAACAAGATTGTGTTTATGGATAGGCATAGCATTCTAGTCTGTATTCTACCCCTAAGTTTTTGCATTTTATAGTCATTAATTCTTCCTCGCCTGACGTGATTAATTTCGGTTTTTGCAATTCTATTAGCTCTATTTTTACGACTTGACAAAAATTCGAGTGTTCGTTATTATATTTAAGTTTAATGCTACATAATACTTCCAGAATAAATTCTAACTTGGTAAAAACCTCATAAAAATCCGTTGCGTATTTGAGAAGAACAACAGTCACACGGGCAGAGACGAAAAGCGATTTTAATATAATATCAATAAAAATTAAATGCTGTTCGTTGGTAGGTCGCGAACATCACTTGATTCATCACCTGAGAACAGCTCGACTGATATGGCTATTTTTTTATTCAAATTCAGAAGTCAGGATTAGGTCTGTTTATTCAAAGAACATTTTTTTAAAGATTCCCGAACAATGTTCATAACTATTTGAAAAAAATCTGAACATCCCTTTTCTATAGATTTTTTTTATGACGTATTGAAATTTGGTCAGGATAGCATGTGTAGATTCATTCTTATTACTACAATAACATACCATTTTCGACGCTGGCGAGTCGGTGTAGAAGCGGCAGCCACACAAGACATGGCGGCCCTGGGTCCGACATCAGTGTATCAAGGAAATCGTTCACTGTGATCTTGCCGTTCTAAACAAAGAAAATAATATGTTGCAGCATCATACAGTAAATAAAATTAGGAAGGCTTGCACAGACTTTTTTTTGGAAAATGTATGGCTGACCATTATAACTCGGGATCTAAAATGCGGTTCAGGAGATTTCAATTTTGTTTTGAATCATTTTTCATCGCGTCGATCGACGAGCAATACGATAATAGTGAGTAGTGCTCATGTAGTATTGAAAACATTTGGGAGTTTTGCAAGGTTGGTGACGAGAATTAGTGTGCGTCTCAGGTACTATCGTCACTCAATAGATGTAACTAATTTGTCTCAGGAAACCTGCGACAGTAACAATTTTATTGATATAAACTTATTAAACTCAAACTCAAAGCATTTATTTCAATTAAACCATTGACAGGCACATTTGAATTGTCAAGGAGTCGGTCAGTCAGAAATATGAAGCTAGTTACCTATTAAGCTATTGACCTTCCTATCGTCAAGCAAAGCATTACGTACATCGGAAGTCATCGCCCAGTTGACTTCAAGGGAAGGAATAGGTGTACCAAATGTTCTCAAACCTAACAGTAACAGTGTAGAATCATCTACATCTTACCTGATTAAATATAGTAAGTGCAAGTGAGTCTGTGTAGTTGAACGACGGTGACTCGTAGACCGCCGCTGGTAACGCCAGAACTTCTCGTAGGTAGTCTGACAGCCTCTTCATAAGCAGATGACCATTGCCATCTGACAGCTGGGAGAATATGTCTGGAGGAAGAGATGAGAAATTGTGCATGTCATTTGAAGGTCAAAAATCAATCTGCCTAACCTTTTTCCAATTATATTGAGCTCGGCTTCCAGTCTAACCAGATGCAGCTGAATACCAATATTTTATTTGAAAGTACAGAAATAAAAGGAAAATATTTATCATAGTAACTTATAGTGCAGTTCTTAAAAGACCGTTTGCATTGATTTCGAAATCTCTTGAGAAGTGGTCATGGCCCCAGTATGTCGAACGGACATCCTCCTACGAACAAGACAGGCAAGGTGCAGGGCTACAGCTTGAGAGTAAACCATCGCGGGTAACTTTCGTAAGAAAGAGAATGGGATAAAGCGAAACCAATGTGATGGGTACGCCGATAAATATCCTTTTCATCTAGTGTTTTTATCAACGTCACTTAAGAGTTACTATTATAATACATGTGCATCATGTGGATGCTAATCAGACCATTAATTTATATAATTATTTATTTTTTATTATTAATATATTTATATACATATATATTATATTCATAAGTATCATGATATGCATGAAATAAATCAAATCCTAGTAGTATCCATATGAGTACTTACTTTATTTAAATTTCATATTATGCAGATCCTTAATAAATGATCTAAGTAGTTAGATCACATTGATGACTCACAGTAGCCTAGTCACTAATAATTCATTGTTTACTCTGACCTCCATACTGCATACACACAACCTGTACTTACATCTAAGCTTGTCCATCAGCTTGCCGGCACACATCGTAGCGAGAGCCACTTTGATGGAAAACACTCGGATTTTGCCCACATTCTCACTGAAACAAGATATTACATTGAAGTTATATTATAAAGGATGAATATAAAAGATGGACCTTTACTTTTGGATAACACGGATTCTTGATAATGCTATAAGTATGTGGATATGTAGGGTGTTAGGTTCAACGAGAAACATATTATAATTGTTTTTGTAAGTATGTATTTTCTGGTGTATAATAAAGTATATATAAATAAATAAATAAATATTTTGTTTTCAGTACTTCACTCTCTTGAAGTATGCCCAATTCTCCATTGTTTAACCAAAAACCTTGTATATTATAATACATTAACCAGCTGTTAAGAGGTAGCTCTTAAAATAATCTGAGCTTCTCCCTCTGAATTTGGTTTTCCATAACAAGGAATAGTAAAATTAAATCACATGGATGAACCCCATACCGTTCCCACTGCTAGGACTCATGCCTCCTCTCTTCGAGAGGGAATGGGCTGTAATCTACCACTCTGGCCCAGTGTGGATTGGTACAAGTCGCAACACTTCGATTTTTTGCTTCTAGGATATGCCAGTTTCTTCACGATGTTTTCCTTCACCGTTTTGAGAGCAGTGGTGATGAAATTATTTACACAAAATAAATCGCCTGTCTGGGAACAAACCCTCGACCACTCGTAAGTCGGGGCCGTCACCACTGGCTCACTGGTTATTAGACTAAAACTTGTACTGCATTTTTTTAGATCGTTACTAGAATAGTAGAAGTTCAACAGCTTTTGAGATATTTTTACAATTGGCCCCACCAATCTGTTTCACGAGTGGGACAAAGTGGAATGTTCACAATTCTGATAATGTGAAAAGTTCTCCTATAAGATTTATAATGTTAGGGAGAGATGAAAGGAGATGAAGACTACCTTCGTTTTTACTGCTGATAACCTTATCAGTTACAGGTGAATTATAGCTGAGTTAACTTATAATCCTTGTACTTAAGAACATACTTGAAATGACAATCAACACTGAATATCAAACTGTTATATTAATACAAACATATGATAAGTATATTGTTATGAATACAATGCTAATTAATATTAACTGCATGTTGTTGCTTCAATGCTTCTCATTGCACTTCTACTGAGTTCTACTTCAGATATGTTATTTGCAACAAGATGTTATTAATTAAACAATAACAATAAAATGTATTCTGTGAAATATTTTAAATATTATAAATTTGACTAGCGACTTGCCCCTGCTTTGCATGGTTTTACGACTTGACAAAACATCAAGATTTCTTTATTATGTAAGTTAAATATGAATGTATTATGCATATAAACCTTCCAGAATAAATTCTCTAAATGATGGTGATAACCAAATCAAAATCCGTTGCATAGTTTTGAAGATCAATGCGGTCCCACAGACAGATATGAAGATCTTCTTTAATTTAGAAATGAATAGAGGAGGCACACTTCATGTAATATTTGTGAGAGCAGAAAGTAAATAATTAAACAGATGTAAACAACATGGCATAAAGTCTTTTTCTTATTCATGAAATTCTCACAAAATCTTATATTACCAACTCACCCAGTACTGTAAGCGGACAGCAACCAGTTCAACAATAAAGCGGAGCATGCTTCAACAGACACCTGATGAGCGGGCGGCAGTCTTTTGTTCAAGTTGTGGTACAAAGATGAAACAAGAGTTTCCAGTCTCGTTACATTCACACAGGCAGTCGGCTCTAGAGTGTTCAGTGCATTCTCACGGAATGCCTCTATTACATTCCATATGTCTATTACATGTACTGAAAAGAAAATAGATATGTTTAGTTTAGTACATCAATCTTATTTTGTGTGGTGGCACCCTGGTGACCTGTAATACAGTCATTTTTTTCTCAATAACCTACCACAGTTGTCAGTCTCTTACAAAGGTGGAATGTATTAAGTATTAGCCAAAAACAATGTTAATTTCTGAGGTAACCAATTGTGAAGAGACAATAAATAAATGTCATTTTATTTATTTATTTATCAATGATGAAGATGTCTACTTTTTCACCTGTTTTTTTCTCCTATTTACAAAGGTATTATTTATACATTTCTAGCTTCTGCCCGTGACTGAGTCCGCTTGAACCACCAACCAACTGCGTCACATTGCATCATCTAGCTATTACTTTGTTTTCGATAAGCATTTTCTGACTAAGAGTCGTAGCGTGGTGTTAAATGGCCTATAACCTTCTTAAGAATTGGGGTCTTACAAATTGGATTGGTATTTCCAAGGATTAGCATGTTCACAATCAAACTCTTCAGCTTTATTATATTCCTAAGTATAGTATAGATTTATAATTTTATTCTAATACTTGCTGTGCCCCGCGGTTCTACTCACATAAGTCGGACCAAATGACTCATGTGCCAAATTCCATCCAAATCCATTCTGCCATTTTAGTGTGAAAGCGTAAGAAACTCACTTTCGCATTTATAATATTAGTTAGGATTAAAGAAAAAGGAGAAGATTGAAAAACTATGAAAATACAAATTGCAAATGCAGTTTTTATACCATTATATTAATAATAAAATACAACAGAATTTATCATGGTCAATCATAATCTGAGGCAATGAGTTATTAAAACCTTGGTGCCCAATCAATCTAACTAAACATAGAGTTGTTATTCCAACCCAGTTATAAATATTCATGACTCAATCTATTTGGAGCACATTACTGCCACCGTTTCATAATTTTGGAAGCCATAAACACCAATTTAGCCCAATAAAAAACAAATAAAGTTCTTAATTCCTGAATGTATGTATGTGTAACATCCAACACAGAAAATGTTCAGCAGGCAAATGAAAAGATTTTTATTCTGTAAAATATTAAATATAGTTTTTAAAAACAGTATAAATGCATTACACTGTACATTACTCACAGTTACATTTCTTTTGTACATAGCGGAGCTTGCAAGCGGTCCTGTATGAGGCAAATCTTATCAGGTCAAAATTCTGCTCCCTCATCTCTTGCAGCAGCTGAGAGCGAGGGTCTGCCGAAGCGGAGCCCGCATTGGGGAGCGCCACCCCCCGTATGTCCCCCACACTGGACAGTCCGCCCACACTCTCGCGTTCTAACGACATTCTCACTAATACAAGAAATTACAAACGATAATAATCACAAAAAACAGATAGCATAGGTGTGTATTTAAAAATTGATTCTACTTGACAACACAAAGATAAGATTGAAAGTGATTTGAGCGACAAAAAATATAAACAAGGCCCGCGGCCGCAGGTCTATGAAAACATTTGATATCACTAAATTGTTACGAAATTCACAATGATAAAGAGCTCTTACCTTAGTCGAACGATTAGCTCATAACTTTGTTGACATAACGATAGTATATTCACGGCAAACTCAAGATTATTTTCGTAGTTATATCGATTCTAAGATATTATTAGAAACAACTTGATATTTACGTGATGATTTAATTATATACGGATGCTACATTCACAGTTTCAATGCAAGTGTTTATTCCTCCTTTATTTATAGATTAATTCTTTGTCATTTAATTTAGAGAATAAATTATAAAAGTCATTTCTCTACGCCAATAAATTACAGAATATCGAAATCAACATGACAAGCCTGCCATTAAAAGTGCGTTCCTGAAATCCTGACATATTATCTACATTTCGATATCTATACAGCAGGTTATCAGGTTAGTAATAAATTAATAAAATGGTGAATTACTACTATTGTAATAATTGGGCTTTATAAGTAAATTTTTTGTTGTTTTAATCCTGAAAACCAAATAAATATTTGTTGTGCGTATTGAAATTCTGTGCGTAATGGAACTTGCAAATGTCATCCACAGACATTTTCTTGTTTTTTCTTATATAGAAATCCAAAATTGGAAACTTGGATTTAAATCCAAGTTTCCAATTTTGGTTTTAGCACGTTTAGACTAGTTGCGCTTGCGAGATCTAATATTCTACAACACAATTTCAAAAACATGTTGAAATCTCAATTTTCTTTCCATGTTCCAAACAACGTTTGACAGGAAATAGAGATATCAACATGTTTCTAAGTGATTGTTTCGCCCGTGCAAACGCACAGTAATGCCGGGTCTGCTGCGCCATGTTTGGATGTTTTAAAAACATCAAACACGAACCAATCAGGCATTCGCAAATCAAACACGAAGCGATTTGATTAACACGGCAGCGACACACGAACAGGGATGTTTATATTGTTTATATCATAGATCATAGCGGACATGAACAGAGATCAACCAAAGGAGATCCGCCAAATCCCATACAAAAAAACCCCAGGCCCGGCGCAAAAGAAATGTATCTCCAGTATCTCATATTTTAGAGTAATAATAGTAGAAATATTGTAAAGTATCGCTATTGCCAAATTCGGTGGCTAACTTAGTTTTTTTGACCGGTGAAGTTTCATAAGCGCTAGATGTAAAAATATCTGTGTTCTGTGCTTAACTGTCGGAAATATGTCACTGAATTGACTAATCGGGGCGCCAGCGCCGCCACCACCTAGCGGCGCTCGACAGAGTCTACATAATATAACGCTCGACTGGGGGTGAGCAGAGTTGGTCGGATATAATTTTACTCGAACTGCAAACGGTTTTTAACCGACTTCCCAAAAAGGAAGAGGTTATCAATTCGGCTGAATTCTTTTTTTTTTTTTGTATGTGTGTTTGTTCACAACTCCGTCATTTATGAACCGATTTGGAAAATTATTTTTATATTTTTAAAGGGTATACTTCCCAGGTAGTCTAGTTGTCATCAAGTCAGGATCTGATCATGGGATCTTGGAGATATCGAGGGAACTATTCAAATATTATAGGCACACCTATAGCGATTTGGGTATTTTTTAAGGTAACTCATGCATTTGCTCTTGGAAAGCACCATTTTTCACAGATGCCCACCGGAACTACTCAATAATAATTATTTTATGGGTTGCGATTCGATTATTTTAATATGTTTGCCAATCAATTTATGCTAGTCACAATTCATATTATGAGCTGATGAGCCATGAGGCTATTGTAACTAAGATAAATTACAAACCGACCCACTAAAAAGCGATAAATAAAACTTTTTTACAACAAAAAAAAAACAACCGTCTTCCAAAAAGACACTAAAAAGTGAAAAATAACTTTAATTTCGGAAGTCGGTGTCTTTGGTTTTGTATTTTCCTTTTTTAGTGGGTCGGTACCTCCTAAGTCATTTCCGACACAGATATTTTTACATCTAGCGCTTATGAAACTTCACCGGGCAAAAAAACTAAGTTAGCCACCGAATTTGGCAATAGCGATACTTTACAATATTTCTACTATTATTACTCTAAAATATGAGATACTATTCTTTTGCGCCGGGCCTGGGGTTCTTTTGTCCCATAATTGACGCTGCCCGCTTTCTCAAAATGGCATGAAAATCGTCAACACGGGTATCCGCGAACATCTGTGCGCGGAAGCCCCATCAACATCCTAAACCCATAATTATACTGAACGCGTAGGACGTTGCAGGCCCTCTACGTATACTTCACCCACAAGCTGCATGTATAGAAGGTTTGTAATACTTTTACATAAGCAAAAAGTATAAAGCAAACTGTATTACATTTTTATATAAATACTGTAAATATATTCACATAGGTATGCCATATAAAAATATGATGGGGTAGTTGTCTCTTCCTTATTATCAGCCATAGTTTAACTACTGTGGGCGTACTATGGGTAGTGTTGGGTATTGCGCAATAGAAAAACCAAATTCATTATAACCGACCAACTCTGCTTATCCCTTAGTCAAGCGTTATGTTTTAGACTCTGTCGAGCGCCGCTAGCTTTGATTGGCAAACATATTAAAGTAATCGAATCGCAACCCATACAATAATTATTATTGAGTAGTTCCGGTAGGCATCTGTGAAAAATGGTGCTTTCCAAGAGCAAATGCACGAGTTACCATAAAAATACCCAAATCGCTATAGGTGTGCCTATAATATTTGAAGAGTTCCCTCGATTTCTTTAAGATCCCATGATCAGATCCTGACTTGATGACATCAGGACCACCTGGGAAATATACCCTTTAAAAACATAAAAATAATTTTCCAAATCGGTTCATAAATGACGGAGTTGTGAACAAACACACATAAAAAAAAAAGAATTCAGCCGAATTGATAACCTCTTCCTTTTTGGGAAGTAGGTTAAAAACCGTTTGCAGTTCAAGTAAAATTATAGCCGACCAACTCTGCTTATCCCCAGTCGAGCGTTATGTTATGTAGACTCAGTCGAGCGCCGCTAGGCGGCGGCGGCGCTGGCGCCCCGATTAGTCAATTCAGTGACGTATTTCCGACAGTTAAGCACAGAAAACAGATATTTTTACATCTAGCGCTTATGAAACTTCACCGGGCAAAAAAACTATGTTAGCCACCGAATATGGCAATAGCGATGCTTTACAATAATTCTACTATTATTACTCTGAAATCTGAGATATATTTCTTTTGCGCCGGACCTGGGGCAATTTTGGCGGAACCCCTTTGATGTTTATTTGTACCTGGCGGTCATGTGTTCTCAACCCCTTTTTCTGTGCTAACGCAGTTATTCACAACCGTTCGCTTCGCTTTCCTTTCCGCTGGTAAAGAGAATAGGGCATGCGCTAAGGAAGCCCGCGAATTCAAATTTCTTGAGTTTTTTTTTAAATTTCAGGTTGTATGTTGATTATATTATGATTCGCGACCGTAACACATATGACTTTACAGAATTATAATCATATAAAATCCTCAAATCTCATGATTTCATGAAATCGCGATCGCATCCCTGTTTGTCAATGTCAATGTCATTGTCCTTTCAACAATAGTTTCAATCGCATTTGCGCTGCGTTCCGAGTTACAATGTAATCGATTTGAGCGCGCTAACACCCGTTCCGAATAAGCGTTAGCGCGGTAACGCCGACCCATGAAACGTCATAGATGACGTCATGACAAGCGCCATCTTGCGATAACGCCGACCATGCCTTTTACTAATATCACCGTGATCTCTGTCAAAAATGACAGTTGACTGAACTGTCATTTTTGGCAGCGCTGTAGTTTTGAGTCGCATATATCTATAAACTAACGTGGCTTTTTCTAAATTGTGCTTCTGGCTACCGTCGCCACTTAACCAAAGAAGAAAAAGACATGTCTGATGTTTATACAAAGAATTAAGTAATGTTATAAGTTTTGACGTTTAGCAAGCACTGTAGGCGCCTTCACGAGCGTTCCGAATTGATGACAGACCTCAGCTGTCATAATCGTAATATCTAAATCGGAACGCAAAATATTGATGTCAGCGCTGTGAGCGATTATGGCCTAACTCGGAACGCGGCCTTGATATTCTCGGATCCATATATTTTGTTTGTTGTCAACTTGTCATTGCAGAAAGTTTTTTTGAGCCATGAGATCGAAAAACATTTTGGTTTTACTCTTGGTGAAGATACAGTAAATTAATATGAGTGTATTATGTTATGTTTATTATTGCTAGTGAGTTGAAAATAAAAAATCCGCAAAACTAACACGAACGTAATTATTACACACCATGGATAGGCTGCAGATCCGTGGTGAAGTGCGGGGCATCCTCCAAGAAACTTTAAAACACATCATCGAAGAAATCAACGAGGAAGCCGATAATGAAGGTGTAAAACTAAATCGCAAACGTAAATGGGTAAAAGATAAAGTTAAACAAGATATAAATAGTTACCTGCTCCCTGCACTATCTGCCAAAGGCCCAACAGAACATTTCATAGCATTGCATATGACAGAAGAATCATTTAACTGGTTACTTAAAGGGGTAGAGCCAAATATCCAGAAGGCGGACACTGTTATGAGAAGGGCACTGCCTGCATCACTAAAACTTGAAATTGTACTGCATTTATTTGCAACTGGAAGCTGTTTGAGAATATTGGAACTTCTGTTCAATGTGTCAAGGACAAGTATTTGTTTGATGATTCATAAAGTATGTGATGCCATTTGCTTAGCTCTGAAGGATTATATTAAGGTAAATAAAAATATTTTTTAAGAATTTGTATTTATTTTTGATAAGATAATGTTAATTGTATAGCTTGATAAGTTCAGAAGAGATTGTGTAGTAATAAAATATATGCTCTTGCAACTGTTAAATTTGTCAATTTTCAAATCGTACTCATTAAAAGACAAGCTTCAGGTAACAGAAATCAATAATAATTTGAGATTTGGAAAAATGTTCTTCCTTTTTTTCGTCTTCATTGGAAAAACGATAAACAGTATGAACTATCCTTGCAATCAATTAACTAAGGCCTGATGTTAGGCCTCTTCCAACCCAACATATACCACTATATACAATTCCCTTGCATCACCCAGTCTATTTCAGCCACTTTCATCAAGTAATCAGTCTTGATCAGGGCTTCCCTATGCTTGCCAAACTCTTGGAAAAGTGCCTTTCAAGGACTCATCTGTTCAAACTTTACATAATATGGTGAAGATGCTCTAGAACCTGGTAAATCTTGCAACCGTAATCCTGTCAAGTAACTCTGTATATAATGCTGAGCTTGTAAAGCTTGATCTAATGGCAGCACTTTTAGTTGTGCTGCAACACTTCGGCCGAAAATATCAAACTCATGCTCTTCTGGAGGTGGAGTATTATTGATAGCACAGACTTCTTTCACTTTTGTTAGAAGTGTTGCCAGTTCTTGCAGTCTTCTTTTCTTTAATGAGCGAGGCTGGTCTGTTTCTGGTAATGTGTTGTCTGCGGACTCTTCAATATTACACTGGGAGTTAGTACCACCATTGTAACTATCATCTTGAAAGCTGGTACCTCCAGCACTGTCGTCTGTATTTTCCTGAAAACAATCAAATTAATAATTATTTACACTGTTTTAGGAACCAACTCATGAAGAGTGGAAAGCTGTGGAAACTAACTATAGGAATACATGGAATTTTCCAAGATGCTGTGGTGCTATTGATGGGAAATTCGTTGTGATGAAATCTCAAAGTGAAACGGGAAAGCATTACCACAAGATTGCCGTATTGGCTATATGTGATGATGACTATTGCTTCAAATATATTGATGTTTGGTCAAAGAAAAAGATGTCAAAAGAAGTTTTTGGAGAAAGTGATTTAAGCAAAGCATTAGAAAATAATTTTCTCCCACCAAATCATGTTATAGTTGGAAATGATAACTTCCCATTAAAAAGGTATTTAATGAAACCACATGAAGAAGCAAAATCAGAGAAAGAGAGATTATTCAACTACAGATTATCCCGTGCTAGAAGTGTCATTGATAACTCCTTTGGGCTTCTTATCAGCCGCTTCAGAATTTTCGAAAAGCCCCTTCCATTTACAGCAGATAAAATAGAAAAAATTATAAAAACCTGTTGTGCTTTGCACAACTGGTTGAGAATAACAAAAAGTCCAATACAGGTGACAACACTGGATGTAGAAGACAGTGATACTGGCAATATCATACCTGGTTTATGGAGAGAATTACTAATAGAAGGGCTAGCTGAATTCCCAAAAAATATGAAAGACTATTCATCAGAAGATGCTTGTCGGATCAGGGATGACTATGCTGATTATTTCATGGAAGAGGGAGCAGTGAGCTGGCAATGGCAGAAGATAAGTTGAGAGAAAATTATACTCAACAAACTGTTATTTTAGTTCATAAGTTTATTGTAAATAAAAAACTTACCAAACCATCTTCTTTCCTTATTGAATTCAGTATTGAAAACCACTTTAGATTAGGAACGTAAACTTCCCCAGAATCCGACGTCTTGGAATCTTTTATTTTCTTTAGTTCTTGGCAGTATGTGGAGCGAATATTTTTAATTTTGATAACGATTTCCTTTTCACCAAAATTAGGTAGATTCATATTATTTGCTATGTCTCTATAGGCTGCCAATCTAGCTATTTTGTTTTTATACAGTGAGTGTTTAGTGTTCCACAAGCACTCGTGTGCAACATACTCGCTAACAAACTTGATTGTAATGTCTTCGGACCACTTATATCCCGCCATTTAGTATAATATGACAGCTAATGAGCTGAACTAAATGCCCTTGTTCACACGTATGAGATGGTTTTCTGCCCACAGACAGGTTTTGCTGTGCAAGGTCGTTAGATTCATCTTTAATCGATGAAACCGCAACTTACGTTCACGACGTTAACGATTGCTATTAAATAGCCGAAAGCCTTTTTAATAATTGAAATAAATGAAGCGTGTTTATAATCTTCAAGCTTGTCACTGATTAAATGCTGACGACATTTACACGTCTCCAGTGGAGTGCAAAAGTGCGTGTCTATGGTTTCTACAATTTAGTGCCTCGAACAGTGTAAACTACTCGTTTAGTAATTCGAAATTTAAAAGTCGAGTGGATTGTTTTAGTCGAGTATTAACTAAATCACTGATTATAATATATAGGATGTAGCTAAAGTTAAATGAAATCACAACATAACAAAGTAACGTAAATATGAGTGCGAAGCGATATTTTTGTAATAATAACCGATTGAAGTGGCGGCGCTTATGGGAGGCCTATGTCCGGCAGTGGACGTCTTTCGGCTGTATTGATGATGAATACAGCCGACATTTAATATTTGAACAACAATAATTGAACGTTGATTAAATAAAACACATATTAACATAACATCACGCCGGTTTTCCCCGTAGAGTTAGCAGAGGTTTACCTATAGACCCTCTAGTAGCTACACCATCAATTTGCCAGTTAAAAATATCAACTATGTCCGTTATAAATATCAATAAAATACAAAATATAATAATTTTATTTCCTACCAACTTACGGTCTAGAGTTGAATTTGTGGAAAATGGAGATGGCGCTACTAGTTTCCGTTTCTAACAAAAGATAAAAAAAATCTTCGGCAATGTACCATAATATAGAAAATAATGTTATGTACAGTTAAACTCACGTCGGTGGTGACACGTTGACCTAAGCGTAGTAGGCACGGAGTTCAACAGAAATAAGAGGATAGGTACCTACTGGTTTTATAACAACTAACGTGCGGGATACTGTACATGTGCGTACAGTATTTTACGCAATGACTGTTTGTATTTCATTTGTTCAGTTTCACATCACAGAATGATGGTTTCCCTACGGTTAGGTTTTTGGTAGGTATGTCTTCTTGGCTAGGTAGTATCTACATAGGGTAATAGTAGGATGAAAAGTAATTGTAGTTATCTAAGACATTTATTTATAAATGAACACAGTTTACATTAACATTATCTGCTGCAGACAACTCAATACAATAGATAATAAAATTATTATTTACATCACTATTCAAAATCTACACATTTATTGTTATGAACAACACAACACTACATTTTTACAATTTCTAATTATTTTTACTCGCCCGGAGCATTGCCTTCGATACACCTTTTTTTAGAAATCTATATAATTTTCATAAATAAGCTTTTTCGTTAAATTTTTCTACTTAAAAAGTTTGAAGGACGCGATTTAAGTAAAACATTTTGCCATTTTTATTTATGTAGGTACCAACTTAGGTCTACCGTTAAAAATTATTTTAATAATTTTGATAAATGTATACATTTTTTTTAACAGTGCACCTTTTTGTTAATTTGTGCTTACCTGTCGGTAGCCACGATTTATTTGGCCCATCTAGGTCCACATAGATACTCAAACATTAAAAAACATAAGACAATAAAAATATCTTAAAAAGCAATTACTAAAAAGGGTTGTAACATAACATTATCATCTTGAAAATTGCTTCCTTAATTAACAAGATTTTGGCCCATCGGGGCGCCACATCGTATTCAAACATTTTTTTTTTATACAAACCACTAAAAGCAATTATTTTTGAGTTTCACAATGATGTACCTAAGATTAACATGTTTGAAAGTTAGTTCTACAGTTACCTATCAGATTTTTATTTGGCCCACCTGGGCGCCATCTTATAATTAAAAAAAAAAAACGGAAACAGAAAAAACCCTTAAAAAAAA
This sequence comes from Eupsilia transversa, assembly GCA_914767815.1. NCBI lineage: Eukaryota > Metazoa > Arthropoda > Insecta > Lepidoptera > Noctuidae > Eupsilia > Eupsilia transversa. The sequence goes on along the minus strand of OU611894.1, from coordinate 6,224,300 downwards.
AATTACGTAAGATTATGACGTTTGAGAGCCAGTTCCTTAACAGATTTTTTATTTGAATACCAGGGCGCCACATCATAACTATCCATATAAAAAATAAAAAAATGCAATTATTTGAATAGAGTTTTTAAATTAGATAATCTTTGTTTAAGAGTTATTCCGCTGCAATAAGCTTAATCTGCAAGCACAATCTAGCGGATTATTGACTTAACTGACACCCAGTGCAAATGCTGTGTTCCTGACCAGACCATGCCCCATAAGTTTGCATATCTTATGTGTCCACACACCTGCACTTCTGAGGACATCAAAAACGTCACCAATGCCCCGATTGGCGTGGTCACCTACTGGACCGAACACAGTTAATTTACCATCGACTCGAAAAGGACAAAGAAGTTAATTCAATTCAGGAAAAACATCGTAAACGACATAATGTAGGTAATTCACATTTTTATTGTAACATACAGCAAAAATTATTGAGACCCTAATACGAGGCCACTTAAACCCATATTTGCATAAACTTCAAAATTATAACTGGAAATAAATAGTATCGCAAACGACACAAATAAAAGTTTCATATAAAAGAACAATCAGAATTATCGTAACCAACATAACGTAAGTAACGTTTGTACTTACGATAAAACATAGTTTTATGATCTACCCAAAATCTGTGTTGCGTTTTGTTATCTCAAGAATATTGTTTATTTGTAGGAAATACTGTGTTCTGATTGTTTGATTATTGAAAAACAAGAAGAAATAATGACCTTTATTTTTAAGCGACAAAAGTAGGTACCTACTCATTATTTAACTATTCCTGCAATAATTTAATTGATTATACCTACGTAAAGCCTAATGTGTTTTGCAATATATACAAAAACCGGAGGTCTATAAATAACAAATAGAAAAAATAATCAATAAAATACCTCTCCTGTAAAATTTCATAACTGTCGCTTACGATGTTCTTCCATAACAGGCTAATGACATGCTTTTAGGCTAGATTGGGAAATGGGGATAGTGATTATTTTGATGCCCTTTCTATGGGGTCTAAAGTTAAAAAATCAAGTAGGACTACAGTAAGCGGTATAGTTACAAGTTACATGAGTGTACATTTCTCAGGTATACGTAATTACAAATTTATATAGTTATATACAAAATTATTGTGCTTGTCACAGATCTGTTTGCGAGTTGGTCCAGCCAGCGTAGGACGTAGATTATTTAGTAATATGCTTAAAATCTAGGTAGAAGCGTTTCTAGGGATATAATTCTCTACTTCTTTGTTAATTAAGATACAGCACTTGATTAGGTCTAGCAGCGATTCTCAACCTCTGGCAAACTCTCACAATTGGATAGGCTTATAGAACGTTTTTGTATTATTTAAGTATGTAGGTAGCCTATTTTATATATTTATGGCTTGTTAGGCACCTGCCCCACCGCCGGCAATTAACGAGAAGCGCTAGCATCTAAAAACGAGTTGGCGAGCAACGAGCAGCGAGTGCGTGATGGAGACGAGCGATTAATCGGATGAAACAAGTGTGAGTCTCTCAGCGAGTTTTCTTCCCGCCAAGCGAGCGTCGCTGAGCGAGTACTCTCTTTGATAGCTCTTGTTGTGTGAACAGTCGGTGATAAACTATTATATTATGCATCTATTTTTACTTACACGGGGCCTACAATCTTTTTTACGTTTCTTGAGAGAGAAAATCGTTGATAGCTAATCGCTTCCTCGTAGATAGCGGGACGGATGCCCCACAAAAAAATCCCATCACATATGTAGGTTCTAACTAATACTATGTGGGTTGTACCTACTTGTATGCCATAGCTTTTATCAGCTTTTAGTGCGGTTTTTTTTTATGAAGGTACATATTTATTTTTTATTTCCACTCTGGTAACAACGAGGTAGTTACGTACCGGAGGTTAAAGGCCCGATTATTGATCATCGTATTTTAATACCTATGGGCTGCTCTGAGCCACAAAATTTATAAGAGAACTGCCCAACAGTTCTCTTATAATTCCACTAAACGAATATTAAAAAAAGAACTTTGTTGTCAGTCTACGGATAGTATAGTACAGTGCTCTGCAGTGCCCGATCCCTCTTACCCTCTTCTTCTTTGACAGAGGGGTCAGGTAATGAAGAGCTCTGATCGTAAACTCCACGTCGAAGCGCGTCGGTGTGGCAACACGGTGTGTTCGGCTTAGGATTCCTCGTTGAGAGGTGAAACACGTTTCGATTTCTTACAGGGTTTTTTTATGACTCTTTAGGAATAGTTAAGCGGAATAGGTTACTAAATATAATAAATCTACGCCTATTGTATTTTTTCTGGGTGATGACTACCTATGTGTGAAATAAAGCCACAAAGTTGAAGGTTGAGCTTCGTATCATTCGACAAATATTTGCAGCACAAGATTTCTAGCTATTACACTTAGTTATATCTACTACATTATTATATTTCTCAAAGTAGCGTTTATCTCTTAAAATTCACATTTAGGTATATAAATAAACATTTATATTTTTAACGATAATAATCTACTTTTTTTTCCTTAGGCATAGACGTAACAGAATGATGCATTTTTCTAGAATAGGTAGGTATATTTTTTCCGATAAATACTTTGGCAGGACGATATTAGAACTGTTTACAACATCACTACTTTATACATTTTTACTACGTTATAGGAATTATCTTATAAAATTAGTGGAATATCTTACACTATAGATTTTATTTACAGAACTCTTAGTCCCTTTTCCACAGCCAGTGGCGTCCCCTGAGAGGTCGGTCGTGCAAATTACCGGGACCTCCATATGGCCCTGTACAAAAAGTTGATTGAATAATCTTTAGTAGATTCTAAAGATGGGACTGCACATGAAATAATGAGCTTCAATATTCGTCCCTTACACCCTGTTGTAACTTGTCGGACCTTCGATTTAGGTTAGGCCACTGACCTTGAAATTCTCAATAAAATGTTCCCGAAACTGACGTTTCAATTAAACCGTGTATGGATCACTTTTCTGATACACGTTCAATTTTAAAAATAAATGTTTTTTAAAGCAAGTCGGGTATGCATCGGGGTCTTTAAATAATCGGGACAGTTTTGATAAATTCGGGAGCTATCCCAAAAAGTTTGGCAAAACAAGTCAAGTTTATAAAAATGAAGAGCTAGACAGTTATCATCTTCATATTCTTCACCACTTCCCATCAACCATTCCCAAGAATGGCCTCTTTGACCGTCGTATCTTCAAGAAGATCTGCTTTTGTTTTCGCTTAGACATATAGCCAGTGTTTCCAAGTAAAGCGGCTGACGGGGGCTCCTCCTCGAATTGCCTCGTGTTCCGATTCTGGTGATATGCAGCAGGCTAAACGCTAAAAGCAAGAAAGTATTGATTAAAAACAAAGAACGTAGAGCAACAACTTTGCTTCCCCAAGTAAGTACCTATAGGTAAGTACCAATTTTTCTTGGGACATTCTGGGATCTAGGTAGGTATTGTTGACTAACTAGAAGCGGCGAGACAATGAAACTCGACGAGTATCAGAACTCCCAGTCTTTAGAACCCGCATAGAAAAATAAAATAGCTTCCACTGTATTCCATTTCAAGCAGTAAACAGAAAAGAGTATTTTTTCCAACAGTATAACAGCATAATCAGCTTATTAATGTACCCGCCACTGGGACACACGCCTCCTCTCTCCTCTCCGTGAGAAGGAGAGGGCCGTAATCCATCACGCGGGCCCAGTGCGTGTTGATCAATTGTTGCCAACAGGATTCTTATAAGTTTAATTGTTTTTGCAGACTTTGGGTAAATTAGCATAACTATATCTGACTCTGTTTAGGGTAAAAGCTTTGGAATCAGATGTATTTTCCATAATCTGTCAACTCATGGTTCTCGCCTACCTCCAATTATATACCTACGAGGTTACGACCAGGAACAAAAAAATATATTGTGGACTAAAATGATTAAGATACAAACCTCTCGGCAGGTTCCAGGAGTAGTGATGAGCTTGTATACTGCGACGATGGGTATCATGAGGATGGAGGAGCAGGCCAGGCCCCAGCCCAGCACCACGGCCCACGGCGGGTATGTGTAGTGCTGGTATTGAAGCGGTTGTTGGTACAGGAGGCCGAAGACCACTACGCCCTGGAAAAAATAATGAAAGTAGAAGATAGAATACCAATGCAACATAGTTAGATCAATTCTACATGTTTGTATAATGTGTAGGGTTGTAAACTAGCCCAAAGGCAGTATCAGGCAGAAATCGAAACAGGAATTCCTAAACTGAACTGCACCTCCTAAGCGGGAGAGTGATTTTAAAAATATAAACCCACGTTAACAATAATTATGTTTCATATCGATCGAATTTTGACCCATAATCCTGCAAACATGTTTCAAATAATATAGCATTTTCAGTATCAGAAATGTAGGAAACGTTTAAACTTACAATAATGAAAGTAGGACTGATGAATTTCCAGCATATCCTCCAATACAGACCAGGTCTAAAGCCAAGCATCTCTTCCACGTCATCAGAAAACCGCTTCAAGCCTGCAAACAATTCATTCATGAAGACATAATAAGACGTGCAAGTGAAAGAGTAAGAAAGGGGGAGTGTTACCATAGAACCAGGATACAGCAACCGCTTCGAAGAGAGCAGAGCACAGTAAAGATATGCCAGCAGCATAGGTGTCCAGCAAATGGAACATGTAGATGCCACCCTGGAAATATAAGATAATGTCAATCTGGAAAAAAAGATAGCTTACAAAAAGAGAAATTTACTTTTAAACTTAGAAGCAGTGTGGTTGGGAAAGCGATTCTCCTAAGAGGTAAAAGTAGTTGGAGGATCACCTTGTAGTTTGTGTCACTAAGAGTCTAACAGACCCTGAAGAGGATTGAGGATTTCCATACGTTAGAAAAAACGGACTCTCCAATCCAATTTGAATTTCTTTATTAGTAGGAGTTTGTGGCTAAAGATCTCTCTCACATTCGAGTGCTTGTCTTACCGGGGTAATATTAATGCAGGCCACACAGAAGGAGAAGCAGACGACGATGAGCGTGAAGTGTTCTCGTCTCAACCAGGTGGCGCCACAAGCGCGCGCCTCATCTAGTAGGCCAGTTATCACGCACTCTAAACCACCCATCTAGAAATGAAACGATTTTGCTTCGATAGGTAAATTAAAATAATGCCTTATATAGCATGCCGGATCTTCGTTTGTTTGATAGGTAGGACCTAAAGATTGACACAGAAAATTCATCTTCTAGTCTTTTTCTACTTACTAAGGGCATAACATAACCCATTTCCATTTTAGGTCATCCTCCTCTGTTTTGTACCACTCGTGTCCAGCTTAAGGGCCGGCGCACATCTGGCGAGGCGCAGCGCAGCGCATTCCTCACTGCCAAACAAATATCGACCTTGCCTCAGTTGAAATAAAATTGAAAATAAATAAACGTCCATTAGCTCGAGACGAGAGCGTGTCTAAGCGAAAAGAGACACGCGTCTTAGGTTATTTATTCTCAACTTTATTTTAAAGCATGTAACGTTGATATTTGTTTGGCAGTGACGAATGCGCTTCGCCACATTTGCGCCATCAGTAGGACTGTTCATGGTCATCTCTTATCTGCCACGGCTTTTTTTAATTTCATTTAATTTTTGAATTGTTTTTTAATCTTTTTGTTACGGACACTTTTAGCGTTCTGCATCGTTTTCACACATTTATAATTTCAACATGAATGATGCTACCAATATTTGTTACCATATATTTTGATTTAAAAGAGTGTCCGCAGAGTTACTACCCCGTTGTTCTCCATAGGTACCTTACCTGCTTTGGAGTGGGCAACTAGCTTCATCTTTCTGACTGACTGACCCCTTGACTTGCCAATTCAAAAATGCCTGTAAATGGTTTATTTGAAATAGATATATTATATGTTTATAATTTGAGTTTGAATGATGAAGTCGGCTCATCTTGTCACTAGTCCCACGTTCTCCACATCCTCTATGGACCAGTAAATAATAATAGATTTGAATGAATTTTCCATTTCCATGAAAGCTTGGGAATTCGTTCTTACCCCAGAATCTAATCCAAGCATGATAAGCATAAAGAAGAACAGCATTGCCCAAAGACTTGCTCCTGGAAGAGTTGCGACTGCTTCTGGATACACTTGGAATACAAGTCCAGGACCTGAAAAAGTGCATACAGTTTTATTAAAAAAACCGGCCAGGTGCGAGTTGGCCCTGGACACGAAGGGTTCCGTTAAGATCGAGCAAAAAACGCTGAAAAAGAACAAGTATCTTGTATCCCTTTAAGTATGAACTTTATTTTATTTTTATTATTTTTTGTTATAGCGGCAATAGAAATACATAATCTGTGAACTGAAATTTTCAACAGTCTACCTAATACGGTTCATGAAATACAGCTCGCTGACAGACAGACTGACGGAGAGCGGGGGCTTAGTAATAAAAATTATCCTATTACCTACAAGATGTACTGCGTTATCCAAAATGGTATATCAACTAATGGTTATGAGAATCAAGGTCTTTTGGAGAAGTCACACTAGTTCAGCAGTGAAGATAAGTAAATAACTGTAGTACATTTTGTAGGCAAATGCATGGAATTCTTACCCTCTGTAGCAACCGAGGATATCGGGACTCCTTGCTTATGGGACATGAATCCAAGATATGTAAAGATAACGAATCCGGAGAAGAATGACGTGAAGCAGTTGACCAATGTGGTTACCAAACAGTCTCTGAAAAAACAAAAAGGTGGTAATTTAGATCCATCAGACGACTCTTTCAAAAACAAGGTGCCTGTCGTCGATTTTTCACACGGCTTCTAGAACATTCTAGAAACTGCGCCCTAATTGGACGTGCGGGTTGTGGCAGGAGCTGTTGGAATTAAATTCATGTTACAACTTTAAATTGATGCCTACTTAAATACAGACTAACAGCCAACTACGTCTAGATATTCTGAACACATGTCACACATGAAATAAAATATAAACATAAACTATACGCCTTTATTAAGCAGAGCTGTCTTCGAACAAATCGTCATTCAATAGCTAGAGGTTCTGAGCGCGGTAGCCACGTAGCCAGCTCTAATCCTTAGTACGATTAGTTCCTGCTTCGATAGCCTAGTAGTTAGTGCTACCCGTGCGATGCCGGGACGCGCGGCTAGTATATCATATTTTTTCTTATTTAGATATCGATACCCTTCACGTTTGCGGAGTTTTGCTAACTAATTTTATTTGACCCCGTGCAGTAAAAGACATCGGCACAGGGGGCATTTTTTCATCAAAACAAGGCTGTTCATGAGTTTGTCACCTGTAGCAGTTGTTATGAAAAGTATTGTAGCTGGCATATGAGAGATGGACTCCGAAGCCAGCCCCGACTGAGTAAAAGATCTGGACGGCCGCGTCTACCCACACCTGAAAGTTTATAAGTTTATCAATGTCAGTGTTTCTTCGTTACCAAAGGTAACGGAAATCCATTTTGTCAAAGTATAGTTGTCAATAGCTAGAAAAGGATCTTCGGGTGATAATTTCCTACCGCCACAGCATTTTCAAATGAATTACTAACGCACTTTATGACGTTTTGGTCCTAAAAGTAGATGCTGCAACAGTAATATTCTCAATTTAAATAGTTATTTACGCAACTGTTGTATAATAAGGGGTATTAAAACACGAATGTGGGTCACATGAGTGTTTTAAAACCTAATTATGTACAGTTGCATACAAGACTTTATCAAACCCATGTTATTTATCCTCTATAAAAGTTTCTGAAACAGTTAGCTTAAAACAACCAGTGACATAGTAACCACATTATGTTTGTGGTTCTCTACCACAGCGCTGTAATGTGGTTACTATGTCGCGCATGCATGACAATGTTCTTTTTTGACATTTATAAAGCCCTCCCAGCGTGACGGGCCGTATTTTAGAAAATGTCTCGCATGTGTCGGCGCGGGTCTCAGCAAAGTCAGTGACAACACTCGTTTAAATGATATAATGGTTACTATGACACTGGTCGTTTTAATGTTGGCAATAAGCTGTTTCTGAAAAGTATGTGGAGGGTTTATAGCATGGGTGTAGATAAAGGTTTTTATGCTGCAGGCTGCAGTATTACCTCCTGATAAAGAAAATGCTTAAATCAGATAGCAAATCATACGTACTTGTGTGTCTTTCAGTCTCGTCAGTTCCGGCTGCAGGTAATAAGCGATGCCCCTGGTGGCTCCGGGGAGCAGTAGTCCTCGCGCCAGCAGGATGGACAGCACCACGTATGGCATTGTTGCTGTCAACCACACCACCTTGCCTGCAAACATACAATATACCTAACTGTAAACTCTATTCAAGTCCTTGTTTCCAATTGATATTATTTCTAAGTAAACGAATATCAACTTTATGAAAGTGTAAAGTAATTTAATTTTAGAATGAATAGGAGGTAGGTACTATTGCAAAACAGAAATATAAATGTTGGAAGTTTAAGCGCAAACGGAGGTTTCAGTTTCAGGATTCACGTAATTTTAAAAACGTTCGCATTCGCATCTCATTCGCAATCTGTCAAAAATACAATCAATTTACAAACATTTTTGACAAGATTGACAGATTGCGACTTGTATGTGTACGTTTTTTGATTTAGGTACGAGAATAATATTGGGCTTCGGAACATGTATTGTGTGAATTTTAAAGTTTTTTTTTTCAAAAACGATTATTTTGTTACTATGCTGGAAACTAAATCGCGAAACAAAAGTATCTAGGTTTCTGCCTAGGTTTTTTAATTAATGAATCTCAACCTTGAAAGTGATAGTTATAAGTCCCAGCCTTTAAGAACTTACCAGAGCTCTTGACCCCCTTGAACAGTGATAGGTACAAAGTAAGGTAGACTAGTGCCAAGCAGATCATCAGTTGCCATTTCGGAAAGCCGAGATCGTTCAGACCTTCTGAGTGCTGCATTTCGAGGACAGCTCGGCTGAAAAAAAAAAAAAAATTGTTGAGGTACAGTCTTCCTGACCCCCCAGGTCACAAGAGTAAAATCACCCAGCACAAAATTCATCAAACCGAGAGTCACATCAATTTTTTTCTACCACGTCTAATACAATAGTCCACAGCGCTCGGCGACAAGTCAATCGTCATCCTGAGGATGCCTCGTTGAGAGGTGAAACACGTGTCGATTTCCTACAGAGTTTTTTTATTACTCTTTAGGAATAGTTAAGCGGAACAGGTTACTTAATATATCTACGTGTATTGTAATTTATAATGTATTTCCGCCCGCCAAGTCACGCCTGAATCAATTAGCTACCACGTGTAATATTTTTTCGACTATCTTTTTCGCTTTATGTAGACTTAGTAGATACCAAGTAGATACCTATACAATTATATCTATCTATCTATTTAGCCCGTACAGTCCTGCGGTTGGGCAAAGGCCTCCATTTCCCTTTTCCACCCACGTCCGTCCACTTCCATAGCGGGCTAGTCCTTTCGGTAGGAGTCAAGGTCGTTCCTCCATCTTCGTTTTGGTCTAAAATTACAAAACCAATTTCAGGATACGATTAAAATAAAGATATACCTATACTATATCATCACCTTTCTATTAGATTGAGCGCAGTAGATAAATTACGATACATTCACCTTTGAATAAGGGTCAATTTCCGGAAGCTCTGATTGGACCTTTTGTACTCACCGGATGCTTTCCGAACGATACACAGGAAACATCGGACGATGATTGACACTATGTGACACTTTTAGTGTCAACAATACCAATTCAAGTTCTTGTATTACACGTGGATCCAATCAATGATTTGATGCGCCTTTTTATAGGGTATAAGTAGAAATAAATAAGGTTTTTTTGTGTACGTTTAACATAAACAAAAATATAGGTCTCAAAATTAGGTTCTCGTTCTGACCTTTTATTTTAAGGAACCCTTTAAAGGATAGACATATTTCACCATTTAATATTTTTTTGAAATTGGCCCTGCCGTGGAACGGTATATGGACTAAATAATAATAATGACTTTACGTTTACGCAGTTTTTTATTTTTGGGATGTGTTCTCTACCCATTACCATCAAAAATCCTTTCTTAGTGCTTGCAAAAGACTTGGCTAGACCTCGGTTAAGGATGTGCGGTGTCTGTCAGTAAGTGAATGAATGAATGTTTTTTTTAATATTAGTACTATATATTTTAAGGTAACACCTTAGACAAAGATAATGGACTGAGCCTACCGTATTCAGTTGTGCAGTGAATACAGACTGAAAAGTACGAGAGAGACAAAGCGAATTCGCGGCCAGTAGTTGTCTCTTAATTAGTACTACAGGTATTGGCCGCACAGTCGCTTTGTCTCTTTCTAGAGAATGGTCACTTTTGTGAGGCTAACGCTCAGTCCAATTCTCTATGTCTATGGTCAACACCACCCTTTATTTATGTATGCATCTTGGAATACTCACTGAAAGAACTCAGAGGCCGGTGTGAAGTGCGACAGTGGTCCTTGGTAGCGAACGTCAGTCCTGTTGCTGGTGCCGTTGACAGCTCGGCCGGAGTCCCAGCACTGGTCCGTATTCCAGGAGTTGTCGCAGTGTACCCAGGGCAGCTCCGAGCGAGCTGATGAGACCAGGAAGTAGAACGCCCAGCCTGGATAGCAGAAAGAATAGTTATGAGGACGAAAATATAAGTAGGTGAAGGTTTATTTTAAATTCGAACATTCTGGTATAGTACAGTCGTGAGCAAAAACTGACACCTGCGAAGTAATTAATATTATAAGTGATGATCAGACCGAATGTTGAAGCGAGCTTCACCCGGAAGGCTCAACCACAGAGGAACTGGCTATCTTACCTTTAACTGCCGAAACACAACAATGCTGTTAACATTGTTGTTATGGCCACAGACTTAGATAAGATGGTGGTAGCTAGCCAGGCGGACTTAGAACAAGCCTTACCACGAACCAAACCGAGCAGAAATTTTTGCCCCTACTGGGAATCGAACCTGGGACCTCTGGATCTGACACAGGTGGTCGGTTCGGTCGGTTTTGCGGGCTTTCCTGTAGCTTCATAACATCATAGCTTTTAATTTGCAAACACAAGTAGGTACATGGGGCTAGGTGTAAATATTACTGTTTAAGACATTTATTTCTCAAAAAGAATACAACTCACTTATAATGAGAAATACAAGTTAATCTTAATACTAAATACACGAACTTATGAAACATGGCAGGTACTCGTTAATAATCCAACCACGTAGTAGATGCACAAAAACGTTTCTTGTGGGTAACAAGAAAAAGTAAGTGAATCTACTATTACATATATCGTTTCTTGATGGCAAGTCAATAGCAATGACACATGTTAATAGTAGCAACCTGTCAATATAGCTGTAAATATTAACGATAGGCACAACATAACGCGTCAGTTCTGGCATGAATCTGACGCCTCTAACATTTGGATGAGTTCCAAGCAGCGAGTGTTGTAAATATCAGCGCGTAACTGGATAAAGACCGTTTTGTGCATGAATTTTAACCAACCACAATTATTATTGAATACTTCAGTATTCAATAATAATTGTGGTTGGTACTATAAGTGCTGAATTAGAATAGAATAGAATAGAATTATTTTATTTCAGACCGGAGTCCATAGGGTTAGTAACAATTTTACTTAACTACTAGTGTTAGTAGGTTACATACACAAATAAAAATATACAATTAGATTTCAGCGTCGAGCCGCATCTACCTCCGCAACATCGGGGAATCCCACCGATCTGCGAATACTCTGAGAATACTGTTGGTGCTACCGCGAACACGCGCCATCGGGGATGCACATCTGTTCCTAATAATGGCGGCAAAACCATAAATATTATTCTCTGGAAACATCCCCGAATTACCTTAGGTACCGATTTTGATTTGAGGTACTTTAGTAAATGATGATTGTTTTGACAAAGAATGTACCAATGGAATTTAAGTCGAAATCGTTTTTATTTAAAATGCAGCTACAATTTGACGTCAAATTAAAAACAGAGCCCGCATATTGTATAGAAATTACTTTTTAAAGTGAACCATCACAGATTTACGGGAACTTCTAAGGCTTTGCGTCGATCTAAAAAAAAACAGTCTTAGACTATCACTATATGAAAACAATAATAGTGGGTACACCACAACAAAATGCGCTCGACAAAGCAGTTTTTGTCTGAGTGTGAACATAAGTCATTTTTACCACTACATTACTTTTGTTTCTGCACGAGAGACGGCAGTTATTATATTATCTAAATAAGGGCGCATTTAACCAATAAAAACTGAACGCGATCAGCGTTCATCAATCACGTTTAAGAGCTGTAAGTGTCATTATTTTCTTTGGAATATTGACACTGACAGTTCTTGAACTCGGTTTAGATGTGCTGAACGCGTTCAGTTTCATAAGTGAGATTCACACTTACCCATATAAGGTCACGGCTTGTTTTCCCAAAAGGTTGGGCAGAGGTGTACCTCCCACCACCCAGTTATATATATATTTAAGTCCGACGTAATATGGGGCGAGCCTATTGCCATCAACCGGGCACAAATCCATACTCCGGGCTGCTACTGAGAAATTCCAGATAGGACAACCCAATAACACTGCACGACCTGGTAATCGAACCCAGAACCTCATGCTAACGACCACTAGACCAACGAAGTAGATGTTATTATCTCATAACGTAGATACGTGATCATTGTAAGATTTTAATTTGACAGCACTAATTATATCTAAATAACATTGTATAGAATTTTAATTTAGCACCAAATAAACGGGCTGGTATATAAATACTGGACATAATTACCAATGATGACGTTGTAGTAAAAGGACACGTAGAAAGCCACCATGACCGCACAGAATCCAACACCTGTAACAACAGTAGGTACAGTTAGCAATCAAAAAGTTTCGTCATCATTCTCCGGCCTTTTTATAGGCATGAGGAACAGGATGGACGTAACCAGATGGTTCCTTGGGATGGTCCAGTACAAAAAAAAAAGATCACAATTACAGAGGAGTATAACTGAATCTCGGGTTCGTTAAGCATCTTTTTACACCAATTATTATTCACATCTCATAATATCCACAAAAAAAAATGGTTGGTGGTATTAGTATGATGATATGCCTTGCTAATACATGAGGAACAGGGAGTAAAGTTCACTCATCCTCTATTGAAAAGGGAAGATCCTCCGACCAGACGGGTATCGTGTCTTTCGGGCAACTGCTCAACGATCGATGTCGGAAAGTTATACAGAGTTATTGGCTATAAATGTCGGCAATCCGTTAAGGCGATGTAAGAGAGGTCATTTGCAACCAAATTCCCCTCAAGATCCCTAATAATTTTCGAGTCATGTGACATTTTATATATTTTTATTTCATACATTTTAAAATATAAAATGTCAAATAACTCGAAAATGGTTGACATTTGCATATTAGTAAAAAGGGGTCATTTGGTTGTGAATGACCTCTTTTACATCCCCTTAATTGATTGCTGACATATAACCAATAACCTTGTATATATGCTCACGGGGTAACCTCTGCTTGCGCGATGCAGGATTTCGTGTAACGTCAGTAAGACGCGTAGCTTGCATGTGGCGATGTAGATGTCGCCACACCCTTATCCCAACTTATTTGGGATCGTGCGCCGACCTTTTTTTCTTCGATTCATCTTTGTTGGCCCTGGTCGTCATGTCAGAATTCGCCTTCTTCAACACACTTCTACATAATCTCTAAGGGGCGTCGCTCACACGAGCTGGAGTCGAGGTGGCGTCAAGGCGCGGGTGCACAAGCGGCGCGCCGTTTCTATGTTTTCTTAGGAATAAATGGCAGTGCGCTCATATACTAGAGTCGCGGCACGGGCGGACGAGCATACAGTTCTACATAGAGACCATGCCTCAACCGTGCCGCAACCTCGCCTCGACTTACCAGTGAGCGACGCGCCTAAGAGTCTTAATTGATCCAAAATGATTCGATACTCCAGCTATATCAGTGTTTAATATATTCAAGAATAGATAGAATACTCTTTATAATGTACACCATAAAAGAATATTATGAAACAGAAAATTAAAGAATTCATTCATTCATTTATATTTTTTATTCATGAATTTGTGTATTTTATAACTGTACTACATAGCGACAGTTCTGTCAACTCATGTCGATAATAACTCACATTTTGTTTGTGGTCATTCGATAAATGTTTGCAGATAATCCCCATGTATCGGTGAAATTAAATACCTACCGGTACGTTTTATATGAAAACATAAAATACAACCAGGGTCCCGAGAAATGTCAAAAGACGTAAAAATAATAATAATAAGCACACGAGGTTGTTGACATGTGGAATGTGAGCTCGGCTATCATTGTGCCGATAGTCGTAACGGCCAATGGCCTGATGGCCGAAAGCCTCGACCAACATCTCGTTAGGTGGTTGGATCAAGGGCCTGATTCAGAAGACAGTATACTCCTCGATACGGCTCGCATTGTGAGAAGGTTCCTCCTGTCTCTGCAGCCCTAACCACCGGTAGCTTGGACCCTGCTCCCGACACCGGCGGAACACAATTTTTTATATTTTTAAATGTTTTTTTTAATATTTTTTTAAGAAATATTTAAAAATGTATGAAAAATAAATAATAATAATAATCAGCCTGTATTGTCCCACTGCATGGCAAAGGCCTCCCTTTCCTTTTACCACTCAACTCGATTCAGAGCTAATACGGATAATACAAAATAAAACAATAATACTTAATTCAATAACAAAATAATAATACTTAACACAGATTGCTAGAAAACTACTGCAATCCAATCAAATAAGAATTGATAACCACCTATTTTTTAAGTCGGTTAAGAATATGTACGTAATAAAATTACCTTTAAACAGTGGACATATCTTCCACAACGTTATCGGTCCTTGTCGGTTGTACTGCCCGAGGATCAGCTCCATGTAGAACAGGGGCACGGCGCCGAATATCAGCATCAACGTGTACGGAATCAGGAACGCTCCTAAATACAGCCAAATATTTAGTGGATTTAGTACATTTTACAACTGAGGTTCATTGGACCATTGGAGAATAAAATATAAATTATCTCATTTTGCAAATAAATTAGTTGCTAAATAAAAAAAATACTCAATGTAGTTAACTCATAAAAATTGTAATTAAACGTCAGCCATCCGTAGTCTCGTTACGCCCCGCGTAGCCATTTGCTACGTACCGTGCTACGGCGTAACTCGCATATGCTACGACAGCGTAGCTTTCGTCTACGAAACTTGCGTGAGACAATTTCAATAAAAAAATATTTTTATTGGTGTAGATTATTATATGGATACTAACATTAGTTTTAAATTGTCTTTACTAACACTACTGTATGGATACACTGTCTTATAAAATAAAGGTTAATTATTATTTTAATTTTTGTATTGTATCTGATCTGTCACCGTATAATTCTGTACATCGTTAGTTTATAATCTATCTAGTGTGATTATAAACTATCAAAAAATTGTGAAATGCAACAAACCCTAATACAATTAAACGCATTATTTTTCGATAGCTTATAATCTGTCGATGGCAAGCCGACTAATGGTGAACTGGTATCAAACTTGCATGCGACGAACGCACCTTGCGCTAACACAAATAACTGCGACCAACTTGGAAGAAGCGCTCACCGGCCGCCGCCACTGTACCGCTCGCTTCGCTCGCTCGGCTCGCGCGTGGTTGTTCACAGTTCTAACCTATAACCTAACCTGGTTAACCTGGCTTAGATACTGCGACCAATTCGGTTACCTTCAAGACTGGTACGTCTTGAAGGTAACCGAGGACGGTCCACAATTTTACGGGTGATACAATCGGACAGATTATGAACCTGTCGATAAGGGCAGATTCGTTCAAAATTTGACGATTTTACATTGATAGATTATAAACTACCGAAATTAATGCGTTTTATTGTAACAGTTCCCAATTTTTCTATAGTTTATAATCTCGCTAGAATTATAAACTGTTGCACACAATCTTACGGTGACATATCCAACCCATTTACACTAAGCAAATAAAAAACACAAAACAATTATGATAAAAATCCGAAAAGCCGAGAGATATTTTATTTTTTATTTTTGTATTATTTATTTCAAAAGAGTTACACATGTGGGTATTACACAAATCTTCTGCCAAACTGCAGGACAGTTTGTAATAAATCGGCATATAGTCACAATCTTTACCCGTCTAATAAAAGTCTTAAGACGTAAATAAATAGTTATCGTTTACAATCATTGGCTAACAGATTAATTAAATAACTGAAATAATTTCACTGTTAATTGAGTTTTGTAAAGAAACTATAAATCCTTCTCTTGTTGTTGGAGTGGTGGTTTAATTCTAAGAAATTAAGCAAACTGATAAGGGGACAATTCTCAGTATTCAGTTATTGAAGTTTGGAGTCTCCACGTCGACGTCCATGATCATATCGTCACGTTAGGAATGATAAAAGTGCCCATTGATGTCAGTTAATTGATTCAGTCGTGACTTGGCGGAAATCCATGATTAAATACAATAGACGTAGATATATTAGTAACCTATTCGGCTTAACTATTCCGAAAGAGTACTAAAAACCCTGTATGAAATCGACACGTGTTTTACCTCTTAACGAGGCATCCTCAGGATGACGGTTGACTTGTCGCGAACCCGAACACGACAGCAGGCGGGCGGTGTGGCTGAGTAGCTCACTCAGCGTCCAGCACTTGGCGTGGCAACACGTCGTGTTCGGGTTCGCGACAAGTCAATCGTCATCCTGAGTATGCCTCGTTGAAAGGTGAAACACGTGTCGATTTCTTACAGGGTTTTTTATTACTGAATGTATCTATGTCTATTGTATTTCAGATTTATGTCTTTGGAACCTGCAAAGGCCTACCTAAAATAATATACCACTAACACACCCTAGGCAGTAAGTCCCACTACAGCCTTCCTAACTGGTTAATACGTTTACGATGGTTTGAACTATTGTCATATTCAGATAGACGAAGAAACAATCAATTTAACACAGAAATCTCTGACTGATTCCACCATCCTGTAAAATTTTAAACTACAAGAAGAAAGAAAGAAAGAAAGAAAAATGCGTTAATTGGCAAAATACACCTTAAAACTAAAACAAACAGAAAATAATGATTATAACGCCAAAAGGGCCTCAGCTCAGCATAATGTCAGATGACAACACAAAGTGTACCACCTGACGCTGATTTTCAGCTGCAACCCACGAGTGCCATACGCTAGAATAAAGATACCTACACCACTATCATCGCCTAAGTTCTACAGGCGATATAATCCACATAATGCATACATATATAACTTGTTTGTATATGCTATCCATCTTTATCAAAGAGCATTGTGAGTCATAAACCCAGTGACATGGAAAGTCGTATAGAGCCTTCCTATATAGCTATGTAAAGTTAACGTGAATAATGAAAATACTATATAAAGCGTAAAGAAAATGCACGTTTGCATTCTTTAAACTCATCATAAATTTTTCGACTCGGGATCTCGCCGTGTGATGTGAATTATGTAAAAGTTGCTTTTTAGTTCGAAATTGGTGAAATTAGCCATCGAGATAGTAGCTAAGGATTCCTTCACTACATTAGACAAATAACGGTTAACACCCTTTCGTTATTTCGACTTAGGGTGGATTCGACCAAACAGCAATAAATTTTATCCGCGGAATAAGCCTTCTCTTCCGAATAAATTTTGAATTTTTGACAGTTTCTCCATACGAAAACTGTCAGAAGTAAATCTTATTCTACGGATAAAACTCCGATATTTCACGCTATTTACCATTTACATAAAAAAAATCTTAAAGTGCAGTTATTTCAACAATATTATACAATAACTGTTGTTAATTAGCCGTTATTTGTCTTATGCTAAAATAAATAATAACTATACTGAAATATGTCTTTCAAAAGGTAATGATAAAATACTGATAAAAGTTCATTTATTTCTATAAATTGGTTTTAACAAACACTTTTAAACATAAAATAGATGAGGTCAATGTTTCCTAACCGACTACTCTAAGAAACCTAAACAAATAAGAGGTTACAGTCAACTTTAAAGTCCAGACACTATCTTATTATTAATGTAATTAAAGTCAACTTTTCTAATATTAAATCCATAGAGTCAGGCTGGTCACCCTATCGTGCTTACACTAAAACGCTCATATTCATCAATAGCTTTCTCCAGCCGCTTCACCTGCGTTATATCTTTATAAATTATAGCCTATGTTCGCAGTGAGAACATAGCATTCTAGTGCTGAAAGAAATTTTTGAAATCGGTACAGTAGTTTCTGAGATTATTTATTATTAAAAAAAACTTTTCCCTTTATAATATTAGCGTAGATGTTGACGCAAAGAAAGAAGTTAGTAATAATAATTTAAAAAATCCGCGAGCTTTTCCAATTTGCCCAGTCTTTTCCCTATCGGATAAATTCATATTATTCAGCAAACGATATTAACTCTCCACGTGGCAACACTAATGAACTTACTCGTAATAAACTTACCTTATGCAGCTCGCGACTAAAAAAATATATCGTAAATATTAAAGGCACCTTGCAAAGTGATTATAGAAAATGCACGTTAGCACATTTACGTATTTGATATTTTCGTCTTGGCAACATCCCTTGGTAACGACAAAGATGTTTTTTTCCTGACACCCTCGACAAAAAATCAAAAGAAAAATAAAATAAAATCATGACATAATAACTTCAACGATTGAAAAAATAAAGAATAAATATTGACGCAGATCAAATTGGGAAATGCTTTTGTTAACTTATCAAAACGGGGCAAAATTAAACTCTATTTCAATTTTAGAAATTAGAATTGTTATAGATAAACCTCTTTTGGTTTTTATAATTCAACTAACTCACAAAAAACGTTCACAGTACACTCTCGAGCATAATAAATTAATACCTTACGCATATTATACGCAAATATACGCAAATAACATTTATACGCCCGATTAAAAAGCGATTTTCTCCTAAAGTATTGATAAATATTTAATGGTGTTACGAACATAGTATTATCGAATAAATAATTTCTCAAAGTTGCAATTTTGTTTTCTCGACACTTTTGAGTTTTGGGTAACTGTACGATATTTATAAACTCGTAACTGTATATAAAAAAAAGATATGGCAAAACTTACCGCCGCCATTTCTGTAGCAGAGATAAGGGAAACGCCACACATTCGCGAGGTCGACTGCAAAGCCGATGATGGACAGCAGAAAGTCAGCGCCGGTGCCCCATGTCTCGCGCCCATCGCCTTCCTCTGACATTCGTTATAAATGTACAGGTATTTGTTAAGAGCGTTTGTATAACTAAGGATTTTTACAGTATTTCTTAAAGTTATACTTGAGATATTATATATATTTTATTTTATTTTAGTACGGCCGTTATGTCTATTATATGTACGCTATTTCAAGGTTATCCATTCTTTACCGGACACCCTGTATATATATTTAGAATTAACTCATTACTAGCTTTCATTTGATAATAATATTGTAATTTATTTTAAAAAAAACATTCCTCTCCTTTTTTTTCTTTTTGCAGATGCAATATTATACAGCAAAAGTCACTCCTACAATGATGAATCTAACGACACCTCGTATGTTAAAACTCACAAACCACCAAAGAAATTGACATACATACATACTCTCGAAAAACATTACCCTCCTTTTGGAGCAGTCGGGTAAAAAAGGAAAGTTATAATTATAGACTGCAAACCAGTTGAATCAAAGTTACAAAGGGTGTACAGACGAAGCAGGTACCTGGTTTAATACTATTCGTTCTGAGTTTTTTCGAATTTTCACTAAAGAATTCCTCCTCGATTTGTATTTTTGGCTCCTCTGAAAACAAAACAAAAATGTAAGTGAATTTCAAATGGCATTGCATCTTTAAAATCATTTTTAATCGATAACTATTCACTACTTACTCTTATAACATGATAGAGTAACAACCGAGCCTTTTGTTGATTTGTTATCTGAAAAAGAAAATATCAATTTTTTAAACTGTAAAAGTTACTGCTGAAAAGTGACAAGTTTTTACGCATCATTCCTACTGGATTTTATTTAATCTTACAATGCCCCGAAAAGCATATCAATCTGCCTAGCCTTTTCCCAACTATGTTGGGTTCAGCTTCTAGTCTAACTGGATGCCAGCTGAATACCAGTATTTTACTTGGAGCGACAACCTATCTGACCTCCACAACCCAGTAACTTCGTTATACGATGGGTAAGACTGGTAAGACTTTGTAAGACTGGTTGACTGGTTGTCAGTTTTTCGGGATTCTGACGACCTGTAGCGACTGACTGATCCTCGGAAGACAGCTGGGAACAACGGCCTAACGTGCTTTCCGAGGCACGGTGGAGTCTCGATATATAAAGATGGTTACCCATCCACAGACCAACCCTGGCAAGCGTAGCTTAACCTGATGGATCGACCCGTGCGGCTGTTATTACTTAGTCACGAGCTTCTCGAAAAATGCCCCGAAAACCAAAGTACCTAATTACACATTTCTATGATTTGTTCGTTGGTTGTTGTGCCGTAAAAATGCACCAGCATGATCCATTATTTCCAAATCCGCAGACAATCACAAACTACCTCGGCATGCACCCAAAACTCTCCTACATTAATCCACCTCATCAATATGCGAATAGTCCTTATACCCGTGCATATAAATGAGCCCTAACTGTCCCTAATACCGTTCATTCTTACACCTACCGCGGGATCTTAATAACGTCACTGGCATCCGATCGGGGACGCCATAATAGGATGCCGATGTGGAAAAATGCCGCAATAATCCTGAGGTGCGATTCCATTGGAATTCAAAAATGGTACGTTAATGTCGGCGCGGAATGGGTCGGTATTTCATATTATTGAATTATGTCGGTATATGCATCGGTATTTTTAGCTGTTATTGACTTCGCGTCGGCGTGATGCATGAAAATTTTAATTAATCAGCACGAATTGTTTGTTGTTTACAGTTCTCAAGGTCCCGCCACGTGTGTTGGTAATGTTTTATGTGAATTGAGATGGAATCTAATCTGTTGTTCATGGGTATTGATACTAAGGGTTGCACAGATAAGTACTATTACATTTTTATAGCTCCTCATAGAGGCTCGAATAGTCCTGTAGCAGGAACTAAGTCAGAGGTTGGAAATCGGACTCACGACCGGTCCCTCATTTGCGAGTCCAGCGCCTTAGCTGTAAGCCCCTATAATTTTTACACCCAAATCAGTAATAAATCAATCTACCCAGACTTTTCCCGACTGTGTTGGGGTCGGCTTCCACTCTAACCAGATGAAGCTGAATACCAGTATTTTACATGGAGCGACTGCCTATCTGACCTCCACAACCCAGTTACAGGGTAACACGATGCCCCTTGGTAAGACTGGTTGTCAGACTTTTGGTCTTCTGACTACCCGTAACGACTATCAAAGATCTACGAATGACAGCCAAAACCAACGGCTTAACGAGCTTTCCAAGGCACGGAGGGGTCTCGATAAATGTAATGGATGGTCACCCATCCATGAGCCAACCTCAACAAGCGTAGCTTACAAGCCCTTTACACCTAAATCAGTAAGACAAAGCCAGCTATTTATGAACTGAAACCTCATACATAGCATGTTTTAATCTAACATCAAATAATAAACTTTACCACAAGAATAAACTTTACAAAAACCAAAGTTTAAAGACCCCATTCAACAGAGAACGCAATAACATGCATACAGATAGAGTATAATCAAGCGAAACCTTCTTTTAAAACTTATACTTTGATTAAATCTAGACTCTTTTCACGACTCCCTAGGTTTTCATTAAAACTTGTTAGTAAATTAAATTCAACGTGATACGTGCTGGATTATTTTTAACCCCTGACATGTAAAGAGGGGTGTTCTGTGTACCTGTGTGTCCGTCTGTGGAATCGTAGCTCCCAAATGGGTGGACCCATTTCTATGCGGTTTTGCAACTTGCAAATAATTGCCAAATTGAATTATTCTCTCAGATACACGACGTTAAAACTGTTGTTTCAACTTATTAACTAGCAGGAAACAGCTTAAAGTTCATAAAAGTATTTCCGTTCTTTCAAATTAATCACACACACACACACACACACACACATATATAGTGAAAAAGACATAACACTATTGTTGCGTAACGAAAGCGATAGGAACTTCGTTCGGGTGTCCAAAGACACCTCTCTAGTCTCTATAGTTTTTTTTTTAGTTTCATTGTAGTAGAAGGCTGGTTTTAGCTATGTTTCATAAAAATCTGATCGGGGTTTTTAAAAATTTGCAATGTGTAACGTGTCCTAATTTGTTTTGAAGAATTTTAGGTGTCTGAGGATCGATTCGAACGACATGCAATTGGAGATACCTTTGTCTATCACTGGGCTGCTATGTTGATATTTATAAAACTGAAACTGACATGGTAACCAAAACTGTTGCATTATTTTTGTTTTTTGGGACCATAACACATGCAACAGTACTGAAATATCGGAAATAATAGATGTTATAGCCGTTTCATGTTATGTTATTTTATTTGTTTTGTTCCTTCTGCTTTCAGGCCGAAATTATTGTAAATACATTGGAAAATAGCCCCACCATTTTGTTACACTTATAAATAATTGCAATAACACCAACGTCTCTGGGTGTTTAAAAACCTTGAGAAGTTTGAAATATTTAAGTGATCAAAAGCTAAAAGATGCTGGTCTCAGGAGACATCTTCCGTTTGACCGCATTCAGATTACCAATTCCACGGTTTTATTTGATCTTTAATGTTGAAAAGAATGTTATTTTTCTGCAGCTGTTTTAAGAATATCTTTCGTTATAATATTTATGTATGCAAATGTTTAAAAAATCTTAATTTCTGAACATTACTGCCTAAAACTATAAATCGTAACAATAATCGAAATGTCTTTTTCTTATAGAATCATAAAATCATCAAAGTAGAATTTCTGTGTACACTTTCAGATTTTACAGCCGGCGAAATAATTTGAGTAACCAGAAAAACTTTTCGGAAACTTCATTAAAAGTCTATTCAAAATATTTCAATTTTCCAATAAAATTAACTCACCGGTTAGTCAAGGAGCCCGCTAAACAAAGTTTTCCGCAAAGTCAAACAAGAGTGGCGGAATAAATAGTGAAGTGGCAATAAGTTTCTACTCAAGTGCCACTAGCGCCACCTGGCGGCCTTAGAGTTTTTAATATATTTCCCCTCTCTAGAAGCGCCTTGTTTTTCAGTTGAGTCGATACTGTATTTATTGCAGTAAAACGGAATGAGTTCTAGTCTAAGTAGTTAGTTGTTTAATGGAGAAATATTGGACTGGAAATTATTGATAAGTTTCTTGGAGACAAGTTAATTTGACGTTTTTGCTTTACCTACATTATTTTCATAGTAGTTTTTCGCTTTTAAACTTTGTTTCTTTGTGATCTTTGCTATACATCATGGATATATTGTTGGTAGATTGATTGTAAGCTTTGTTATTATTTTTTTGTGTTAGCGATTTTTGTGTTTTTTTTTGGACTCAATGAATTTCCTATACAGTAACATACCGAATGCCCGTGGCGTGCTGCTTGCTGAGCAGTACCCATCATCCCTGATGCTTCTACCAACCAGATTGCCACTGGCGCCGCAGCTCAACAGCGCAGGGTTAGCGCGCTTATACTACCTACACTACATCATCTTACAAGTACCTACTACAGTAACATACCGAAAGCCCGTGGCGTGCTGCTTGCTGAGCAGTAGCCATCATCCCTCACACTTCGTCCACCCGGAGTGCCACTGGCGCCGCGGCTCAACAGCGCAGGGTTAGCGCGCTGTTCCTCGTAAGATGGCGCTGTATGAGTTACCACGCCGGCGCCGCTAAGCGTTGCCTGTTGAGAAATAAAGCATTTTTAAATTTAACTCGACTCTTTTATTAAAAATTGGCCACATACAACAGTAGATGAGGGAATTGACGCCTTAACCCGGGTTCGGGACACAAACTCTGATAATAAAAAAATATAAAAAATTGAAATAGGAAAATTATTCACAACCTATGTTACACAAATAAAAATGATTTGATTTAGAGATCTTTCAGACTTCGTTAATTTTGGGTCCAAAAATTAAAACCGCGAAAATAACAAAGTCAACATAACATTTACTGAACATTTTTTATATAAGCAACTTTTTATTTTTTGCCTAGATTATAATATTTTACATTTTGACAAAATGAAAAACGATAAAAAATCTGGCTGTCTCTTTGCCTATTAAATATAGTTTTACAGCTAAACAAAGAAAGAGGCGGAAAAACCGAACCGGAACCAGATAGAACCGTCTACCACAAGCCATAACCACCTTAAATCAGAACATACTACAAAATGAATCATCAAGGCTCATAAAATTCCTAGGTTTCCTAGAACCTACCTCATAAACACCGATTACTCAACCAATTACTTACGTAGGTTGAGCAGTTGAGCTCAATATCGTCGCCCCCGCTAAGTTGAGTAACAGCGTGATTAACCTTTAAAGTTTACCGACAATCAAGTTATTTCGGTCGACTTGTAACTTGACAGCTTTCGGTTATTATAACACGATCATCGGAACTAACTTGTGATGTGGAGGTTGTCGATAAATATAGATTTTGCTGTATAATCGCGATCGCGAATGTACGGGGTCAAAATGTGTTACATTATTTATTAATATTGTGTTCTAGTTGTTCGTTCCGGCGTCGCCCGGGTGAATTTCATGTCTCTTTCTCCATTTTCTTTTATTAAAACATTGCCTTGACACAACAAAAAGTCAGTTATTTCTATTTCTCAAGTGATGATCTTTCATATCTACTATGCGGCAATTTTTTTATATTTAACTATATGTTTAAAATAAAAATAATTTATTAAAAATAATCCACAAAATTCAAACTCCATGACCTTCCATTATGGCACTTAAAAATCAGAGGATTTAAAGGAGTAAACATCTACCCTTAATTATAATCCTATCGAAATCAAAATGGTATCATTTTGAAGCCTTTAATTTAAATTCTCCAGGATCATTTTTTTTATGTTTAAGATTCTTTGAAAAAGTTGAGTTGCGTTTTTAAAAATTAAAAAACATAATGCAGTATTGTAGCCCTTTTAGTAACGCATTTTTTGATATCATTATCATTTCTCTATCTTAATAATTGAGGAAGCCAGACACCGGTTGCACTTTTCTTAAAAATGACGGCTAGGTACCCTACTGAGGTGATCGAAAATGGTATAAAAACAATACAATAGGTGCAATATGCAATTAGAGCTATGCTTTGGTTGCTTTATAAGCAACCAAAGCATAGCTCGCGTTAGTTATTCCGATCCTTAGAAGCACAGTGTAAAGTCTCATGTGTGTACAGGGTGTAAGGATCATCGACGCGCAGACTGTTACCATGACCACTGCTGTTCAGTACATGTACACAGTTCACAAAAAAGTCAGCAACCCATACATTTTGACCATGTCGGTATTGCATTTTTGTAAGCAACAGCAGCTTTTTTTATAACCTGTGAAATTTCTGCGCCAGGGGTCTAATCATGTGCTGAATTCAAGGTAACACATGGCGCGTCGATGTGATAATTATTCGGCTATACATTGCCTGGCGGGGGTAAGAGTTCCCTGGAAGTCCTTCCACAAGGACCTTTACTACTTAAATTGAAGATACTCACCACGGTGGGCACTTTGTCGTGGTACTCTCGCTCGTAACTGGAGGGGCGCGTCCGCGTCAGGTCAGACTTGTGCACCGTCGCGTCACACGTCTCATGCTCCTAAACAAATTAATACGATTGTAATTTTATTATTATTGTACACCACAAAAATACATAACAAAAAATAAATCAAACACTACAAAATATACAATGGGCGGCCTTATCGCTTTCTGCGATCTCTTCCAGGCAACCTTGGAATGGACAGTGATTTGCGTGGCCATAAAATGGGGCTAATCACTGTCGCTTCCCCGAGCTAGTACAATGTTTACAAACGTTTACCTGTGCGTGTTGCGGGGAGGAGCCGCGTCGGGAGCCGCTACTCGACGACCTGTTGCTGGCCTCTGAACACACAAACAAACAATACAAACAATTAACTAACTATTTTGATAGAACGATTGGTGAGGGAACACAGGGCCTGGGAATAGAGCGATTTGTTCGCTTCGCGTTCGCGTTCGATATATGAAAGTCAAATAAAGACGGTCTTCGAAGATCCTGGAGACCTAAAATTTTAAAACTAACTTCTATAGGTATGTTTTATTTGTTGTTTTCTAATAACACTCGATTATCGATAATGTTCTAAGAGCATTATCGATAATCGAGTAAAACCCGACACAATTCAACGTAACAAAAAACAAAACTATATGGTCGGTTGTAAACAATGAAAAAACGGACGTATAAAAAGCGCTCTATATCGAGTAGGTAGCAACCTATCCCAGCATAAACCTACGTAGTCACAACATCAATTAATAAAGAAAACCTTACAGTTCGGTAGTTTAGCGCCTAAACAAATACTCGTGTTTGCAATTGGAACGTGAATTTCTTATAAGAACATTGATTTACGACTAAAGGACGGAAAAAGTGCCAACAGAAAAGCCAGTACCTACTCTGAGAGTTAAAAATGAATAAATATTTATTACACAACTCATTTTGCTTAGTTTACGTTCATACATCAGGGTCATACACGCATTGCGAGTACTACGCACCTGACCTTTCTGAAGCACATCATCAATTAGGTCACAATTAGCGCGTCCGCTCCCGCCCATTTCCACTCACATCCGCCTTGTAAATACCTTTTGTAACCTTTTGTTTGTGAGTATGTAGCTGAGCGAGCGGAGCGTAGCTGGTGGCGTTCTACCTACCCCCAATGGGAAGAAGGCGTGAGTTTAAGTATGTTATTGACAGTTCAGCCACGTTCATTGCGTTATTTACGTGGCTGAGCAGACGATTTTTTCTAACTTATGAAGCAATGGACTACGTCGTTGGAGTAGTGGTCGCAAGCGCTACTGCTGAGCATGGGGCCCTGATGGGTTCAATTTAAGTCGGGAGAAGTGTTATTGGGTTTTTCCATCAGGAATTTCACAGTATCGGAGTCTGGATTTGTGCCCTGTTATTGGCTATTAGTAGCTCCCTATTACTTGGGACTTAAACATAACTGGCAAAATGTAGGTGTACACCTCTGCCTAACCCTTCGAGGATAACAGGCGTGATGCTATGTATGTATGAAGCAATGGATGCCAAAATGCCATTTTATGTGTCTTACGCAATTATCCCGCTGGATTCAATCCTCGGGTTGGGTAAAGTGTTATTTGGTTATTACAGTAGTTCTTCAATAGTAGCTCGAGGTGTGGATGTGTGCCTTGTCAATAAACACAATAAACACAACTTCTCCATCACCCACACCCGCACGCTCTCACACGCACACATTCACCCCCCCACGCACTCACACAATCCACAAGAACACTCCTTCCTATAAGCCAAATAAAAATTATTGTCTAGTTTTCGTTTAATAACACTAGAATTATGTACTTGGGGCGGAGACTTGGTGGCCTGAAATACAAGCCTCAGCTTAACTTAGGCACCAGTCTCCCACAATATTCTTCTGAGCCCATGAGTGCCCATGACCGAACAATAACCGATTCTTTTTTAATATTATTTAAGGATATTGTGGTGAGAAAATAAATAAATAATAGCAATAGAGTCGCGCCTATTCAATTGAACTTATAACATAACTTGCGTAACGTGGTTGTAGGTATTCCTCTGGCTACCCGTTCGGGTACCAGGTGTGATGTTGTGACCTTTAAAAACATCATTATTTATTAAGCTTCCCAGCGAACGTTTTCGAAAGCAGTCAATTGCAGCAACTCATCCTTGACACCACTTGTTGTCGAAACTTCGCCTTGATACGCCAAGCTTGTTCAACATCAATATTTATCCAAAACAAATAGAGAGATCTCACAAAAAGTATTACATCTGTGAACATTTTTCAACTTCGAAAAATAGTTATTATTCTAATAGGAAAAGAATATTGTTTGTCTGTAATGTAACATGTACCTTAACCTTAAAATAGCAGTAGGTACCTACAAAGATCTTTCGGCGCGTGGAAAAAATCGGAACTAACACCAACATCTAATTTCTTCAAAACATTTCACGAAACAATAAGCGTTTACTGACCGCGCCCTATCAATGTCATTTGAGTGCCAAAAGATTCTTGTAGCAATGTATATGTCGCAGCCGATTAGCCTTTTAGTCGCCTCTGGAAGCAGCGCTCGCTCGGCTCTCGCGCGGTTTATCGCAGTTCTAATTTAACCTAACCCATTTGTTCGGGGTTTCCCGGCTTAGCCACTGTAACCAATTCGGCTCGCGCGCTGTTGGTCGCAGTTCCAACCTAACCTTTCATGAATATCATTCAGGCCGCTGGTTCAACAGCGCCGTTTAGTAAAAAGGGTAGGCTGTGTGATAAATAATACATACATAAACTCACATCTTTTCCCATGGCAGAAACTACAGAACGCCACCTGATACGACCCTTACATACTCCTTTTGTTTCGTTTGCGTAAAAATACCTAGGTATATCCGATAAAAAACAGTCTGAATTGTAGCACTGTCTATCAGAAATAGACTTAAAAACTATGGTATTTGTATTTTAAATGCATTCGATTTCAATGTTTATTTCAGTGTATTCATAACTCTGCGAGAAAACTTAACATCGAATATTATTAATGCAACGGCTAAGCACTGCAGAGGTGCTTGAAAAAATTAAGCCTCATTATTTTAAACTGGGTTCTTGAACTTCACCTCAATTTTAAGACCACTCCGATTTTACAAGGTGAAAGTTACTAAGTTACTAAATATTAAGTTTATTCTCAATATATTGTCCACGTTTCACTTTAGAAACCCAGTCACGTGTCTAAAGTAATTAGCAAATAAACCATTACTTAGTTAGTCAATATGGTTCTGGAGGTCAATGGCGCACCTCTGGATGGCCGCCACTGAGTTTGTTTCGATCTTCTCAGAGTATTCAGTTAGGAAACACCAAACTCATTTAAAACATACGTTATTTTTTATGTGTAAAGGTGTTTTTTGAACCAATTTACAGAAATAAATATCATATAACTTTGATTATTTATGGGTTATAAGTTCAAACCCACTTGATATAATTTAATTGCATTTTCATGAAAAAAAATCTTCTCCCGAGAATTAGTTACATAGAAATAACACGACAGCAGCGACAACACATTACACACACACATTGACAGCGTAAAGCCTTTTTGGTTACACCAACCCAAAAAAATCTTGTTCTTCGAAAAATTCTAAAAATAATATTAAAAAGAAGCCGAAGTGGAATAATAATACGAATTAAATTGATGAAAAATGTGTAGTGTAAATAAAATGATAATAAAACAGATACTGGACGGCGCATCGCCGGGATTGCAATTAATATACGTTTTGGACATATCGGTAAATATAACGACCGTTGATTGAATACGCTATATGAATGATTTTAAATTGCAGTTTATTTTTCATGGTTTCGGTAATAAACCGTTCCAACGGAACGACTAAAACCTAGCAGTTTCTAAATACTACGCGAGGAATCTGCGATAGATCCGTGTAACGGATGGGTGACTATGAGGAGGCGCGGAGATTCCAAAACACTCTACACTCACTTTCGTGTTCAGTCAGTAGGAGTCCAAGTCAGCGCCCCCTGCGCTGGCCTGAATCTACAGCAGCAGTTGCCACCTCTTTTAAACTACGGCAAAGGTTTCATAAGGGGGGGGGGGGGGTATAGGGTTTTTTTTTTGTTTGTTTGTTTATCTTAAAATATGTATGTTTAGGTTAAGGTATTTATCTATTGGCCTGTGTCGTGAAATAAATGGTATTATTATTATCGGGAGTGATTATTTTTCTCAGCTTTTAGGCTGGTTTTTACGTACATTTACGGGCCCAAGCCAATAAAAGCCAAGTAAAAGCAGCCTTTGGTGAATTTCATGGTGAGAGTGTACTTTCATCTAACTGCATAAATTTCCTAACGATTCTGCATGTGTTAAGGATGGCTATTATTATTATTTGTTATAAATAACTCACCACGGCTGTTATCTCGCAGCTCTCCTGCGCCGACGCTGTTCCCCAGCCCGGGCATGCCCGCCATGCCGCCCGCTACGCTACCCGCTCCTCCATGTCATCGTCTGAAACAATATAAAATATCACTTAAAATTATAAATATACCAAACAAAAATAATTAGAAGGTAAGTGCATACAACAAACGTATTTGTACAGTCACGAGCATAAATATATTACTATAGGAACAGTTCCGCAATAATATCTGATTTAATGATTCATTCATTAATATCTGTTCTCAAGAAGACATATCTGTGGTATATGTCAAAATATACAACGCGATCAGCACATCTAAACCAAGTTCAAAAGCTGTCAGTGTGAATGTATTCCAAAGAAAATAATGACACTGACAGCTCTTGAACTTGGTTTAGATGTGCTGATCGCGTTCAGTGGCATTGGTGAAATTCGCCCTTAGCTTGCTAACTTTATTAAATACGTAACTATAAAACGGAATCTAGCAAAACATTTTGTAATTTGTAGCTGTTGCATAGTATAATAGTTATTATTAAAATAGTTATTCAACTGTGGTAATGAATTCCCATTTCAATGCGGACCAAAACTATTTGTTAACTTAAAGTTGAAATATTTTATGTAGAATAATTGCCTGTATATGAGATCTACTGATTGCTGTCTATTGCTGGAGAAACGATGTTCCTCATTTGGGCCAAAACGCTTTTCCTTTTTCTCAAAGACTAGCGATCCGGCCCTGCCTCACATGATTTTTTAGGACTTGACCAAACATCGGGATTTCTTTATTTTATGCAAGTTTAATATTAATGAATTATACACACAAACTTTCCGGAATAAATTCTCTAATAGAAGTTAAAAACCGCATCGATGTGCGAATTTCACCAATGAAACTGAACGTGATCAGCACATCTAAACTGAGTTCAAGAACTGTCAATGTTAATATTCCAAAGAAAATAATGACACTGACAGCTCTTAAACTGGGTTTTTATGCTGATCGCGTTTACTTTTTATTAATGATTTTCGCCCTAAATCCGTTGCGTAGTTTAAAAGAAAAACCGGTGATACAGACAGACACGAAAAGTGACTTCAATTTATAATAATTACTAGCAGTCCGCCCCGGATTCGCACGGGTAGCAGAGCATAATTATATGCAAAAAAAATAATGTCGTATTGTCTTATCAGCCTGTTGTAAATGTACCTAACTGATGTTCATCCTACTTGGAGTATTTTCCGTATAAACCGTAACCGTCTGAAAATCCGTTCGGTAGTTTTTGAGTTTATCGCATCCAGACAGACAGACTGACGCGGCGGGGGATCTGTTTTATAATATGTAGTGATTAATAATAAGTCGTAACAGGTACATTTCTGCCTACCCATTAAAAAACTTTACCGTCTCTAAGCTGCAATAAGAATTAATTAATTATTTTAATTGGTTTCTCAAGCAAATACTTGCAGCAATAATTTGCATAAACTTCTAATACTTCTTAATGGCGAGTCGTAGCTCCGTAGCACCGTAGCGTCGTAGCTATTCGCTACGCAGCTACGAGCGTAGCTTATGCGTAGAATGCGACTCATTACCAGAGAGGCAATTCCCGTATTGTTAAGCACGTTCGCATTCTAATCTCATTCGCAATCTGTCAAAAATACAATCCATTTACCAACATTTTTGACAAGTTTGACAGATTGCGACTTGAATGTGAACGTTATTTAAGTACGAGAATTAGCCTTCAGATATTTTAAGCTTTTTTTGAGAATGCTAATGATCTTATAGGTCT
Organism: Eupsilia transversa; assembly: GCA_914767815.1. Classification (NCBI taxonomy): domain Eukaryota; kingdom Metazoa; phylum Arthropoda; class Insecta; order Lepidoptera; family Noctuidae; genus Eupsilia; species Eupsilia transversa. Next base: position 6,192,477 of record OU611894.1, on the reverse strand, counting down.
CAATTAAAGGCTAAGTAAATTCCTGTTAAATAGTTCTGTCGTATGTTTTATATTTTTCATTCATTAATATGATGAACTTTTGGGTATCCATAGAGAAGAGATAAACGCGTGTGCACTTTTCAGACAATGCTAATGATAAAAATAATGATTAATTATTATATTTAATCATAAAAAAAATCAAAAGATATATATATATTTTTTAATGTAAATAGTAAGTATTAAAAATGAAATAAAGGAGAAAATAAAGATAAATGCTTTTATTTCTGTAAGTAGGTTTTTTCAAATGCTTTCACACGTCATAAATAAAGTATGCTTTAAAAGTAGATAAGTTCGGTGTATCCTATCCGACTGCTCTAAGAAGAAAGACCGAACTAACTTCTGAGTTAGTTTGACTGTGACCTCTGTTTAACGTCCAGACATTATCTTGTTCATGTGAGGAATATGTAGATTAGCGTCAGTGTTAATTAAAAAATAATACTTAATAACCATCAATTATCATCTCAACCGAAAGCTTGAAATGAGGGTTTTCTGAAATGACATTCACTAGGTGGCAGCACTGAGACGTCAGGTCCGGGCACCTGTCAAAAGTGTCAAAGTGCCTTTTTTGTTTTTCTTGACTGGCTGATGAACTAATGAATGAAACAAATGATGAACGTCATCACATATTTTATTTTCATTGTCGAAATGAAATACCTCTTGTCAAAGTGGCGCCACCTGGTGGGGTGAATTTTCATGAAAACTCTCAATAGAACTATTAAAATTCTTTTGAATTTAGTTCTTTGACTTTGAAGATGTGTAAAACAAGAATGTAAGATCTATTAAAATGTCGTTACCCCTGTTAATTCAATAGAATACTAAAGATATATTGACACACGTTTGACGTAGGGTTGAAGGTCCTTGCGATGACAATTACGTCACACTGCGAGAATATCTACAGCTATGTGACAACCCTCGCGTACTCTCACTTAGACGAGTAATTAATTATGTTCACACCCTGTCGATTTGTAGGGCTGTAACTTGAGATATTGCAGGAAAGTGGTTGTTTTATTTATTTGTTTTGGAAGTTAGATAAATTGAAAGTTTAAAAATTCTTAAGGCTTCCGTACATGACGCGCTTTCCGGTACCGTACCGCGTGTTTCGTTGGCAATACTTAACTGAACTGAGAACGTTGCTTTACAATTTAAAAATAACTCTTTATTTATGAATATGACACAACCATACAGAGTAACTTAATAATAAGCCCCGGATAGGCCAAAAATCGTTTAAAGACTAAAGTTATTTTGACAATAAAATTCAGGCAGGTCAACGGCAGGAGAATGTTACTGTGCCTTCCCGCTAAGCTTGATATATCTGTGCCTCATTGAAGTTTGGTATCTACTATGCCCAGAAAAACTGCCGAATCTAGAGTTGCAAGCATCTCTTTATCTAACATGATGATGGGTCCTAGATTTCGGTGAAGCGAACTTATACATTTCGTTTTCTTGGCATTGAGTACTACATTATTTGTCATTAACCAATCCGTGACCATTGAGAGTGCATTGTTACGTAGTAAAAATCACCTTGACCTCTTGCTCTATACCTACAAAAAGGGATAAATTATAACGCAGATATCTTCTGACAAGTACTGTCCTTCCCTCACCTTGAATTTACAGCTGAGGTAGCTCCAGACTCTATTTCAGTTTACTTGAGATTGGAGCTTAACTTGATTTCTGAAAGGTTACGGCGACAGATATTGTTGTTGTAAGTATTAATAAAACACAAAAAATATTAAACTTTTTCAAAATATTGATAGCAGCATGTGCTGTTTCATACAAAAATGCAAAATCAACCAAAATTGCCAAGACTGCAGTATTGAGAGTGGGGGACGTCAATATGACAATTATATGGGTTAAGGGGCAACTCGTCCCACTCCAAAACTGGGACCAGGGACCAATTTCACCTGTTGTTTGAGTTAGGGGTCAACTCGACCCACTTCGAAACTGGGACCAGGGACCAATTTCACCTGTTGTTTGAGTTAGGGGTCAACTCGACCCACTTCGAAACTGGGACCAGGGACCAATTTCACCTGTTGTTTGAGTTAGGGGTCAACTCGACCCACTTCGAAATTGGGACCAGGGCCCAATTCCACCTTTTCTAATTTGGTAATAGGCAACTGGGCCCACGATAGTTTAGGTATTGAGACGATTGCACACTAAATACTCTCTAGGGGTTTATTGGTCTGAATAAAGTGATAATTGTTGCAGCTGAAAATCAGCGTCAGGTGGTACACTTTGTGTTGTCATCTGACATTATGCTGAGCTGAGGCCCTTTTGGTATTATATACGTAATCATTATTTTCTGTTTTTTTTAGTTTTAAGGTGTATTTTGCCAATAAACGCATTTTTCTTTCTTTCTTTCTTTCTAATTACGTAATTAAGGACGATCCCAGTCTATAAACAGAAAATCAATCAAATTCCTAAAACCTAAAACGATGACGGTGACGATTTCAAAATACTCTAATGCAACGGGTCATTCATCAGGTTAAGCTACGTTTGCCGCTGTTGTTCCGTGGATGGGTGACCATCTTTATATACCGAGACTTCTCTGTGCCTTGGAAAACACGTTAAGCCGTTGCTCCCGGCTGTCATTCGTGGATTTTTGACAGTCGTTACGGGTCGTCAGAAGCCCGAAAGTCAGACAACCAGTCTTACCAAGGGGTATCATATTACCCAGTTACTGGGTTGTAGGGGTCAGATAGGCAGACATTCCATGTAAAATTCTGGTATTCAGCTGCATCAAGTTAGACTGAAAGCCGACTCCAACATAGTTGGGAAAAGGCTAGGTAGATTGTTGTTTATTGCACTAGTATTGCCAGTGTTTTCATTTAATGTCGTCATGTCATCCTCACATGATATGTACAGATATAATAATATGTATGTACAAAATAAGTAGTTTCGCAAAACGAATTTGCCAGCGTGACAGCCCTGATTCACACCGTATACCGTGCAGGCAGTCAATTAAATAAAATTAAAAACTTACCTCGCACGAAGCGCGTGACGCAACGGTATTTATACTACGCATTTAATTTATATTAAACACTATTTCATTGATATTTTTCAGTAGAATTTAAAAGGTCAAAGTCATGAGTTAACTAACAAATTAAGCCAGAAGAATTTGCTTGCATCAGTCGTTATGCAAAATATGTATACGCTGAGATCCTCTAAAATTACGAGATCTATAACATAACATCATGCCTGTATTCCCCGAAGGGTTAAGCAGAGGTGTACCTATAGTACTCCCACATTTCGCCAGTTATGTTTGAGTCCCATGTAATAGGGGCGAGCTGCTGAATTCATACTAATATTATAAATAGGTATTGTAAGTTTGTATGTAGGGGGTAATCTTAGGAACTAATGATAGATTTCCGAAAAAAAAAAAAAAAATATACCCTTACGGGGTAGCTCTTGTCCTGATGGAAAGTGATGATCAAGCCGAAGGTGGAAGCGAGCTTCACCCGGAATCCTCAACCACAGAGGAACTGGCTATCTTATCTCTAACTGCCGAAACGATGCTGTTAACAATGATGTTATGGTGACAGACTTAGATAAGATGGTGATAGTTAGCCAGGCGGACTTAGAACCAGCCCTACCACTAACCACACCGAGCAGAAAATTTTGCCCCCAGTGGGAATCGAACCCCTGAGGAACCTCTCTAGGTCTGAGATAGATGGTTTAACCACTAGATCACTGAGGCGGTTAAACTAATGAGAAGCTACATTATTGCCGAGTGTCATAATAGGATATATTTTATGTTAAAACAAGACGTTTCACGCGGACGAAACCGCGGGCAGAAACTAGTTAATAATATTTCGAAAGCATTTGTAGTACTTAACCTCGCTGTTAACAGGGCACACGGTGTTTTATAAAATAAGTAGTATAAGAATGACAAAGACGATACTCACATAAGCTGTCACACGTGACAGACTATGTCACAAGCACCATGTGTCATGTTAACGGCCCCTGGGGTAAAGCTACTGCTTCCTAGAAGAGCGGTAGCCGTCATCTAGCGTCACCAACTGGCAAATGACGTCACTGATACAATAGACGTTGATATATTTAGTAACCTATTCCGCTTAACTATTCCTAAAGAGTCATAAAAAACCCTGTAAGAAATCGACACGTGTTTCACCGCCCAACGACGCATCCCCAGGATGACGATTGCCTTGTCGCAAACCCGAACACGACGTGTTGCCACGCCGAGCGCTGGACGCTGAGACAGCGATCGGCGTGGCAACATAATATGTCGATTTCTTACACGGTTTTTTTATGACTCTTTAGGAATAGTTAAGCGGAATAGGTTACTAAATATATCTACGTCTATTGTATTTTATAATGGATGTCCGCCAAGTCAGGTCCGGATCAATTAACTCTCAAACTCAAAGCATTTATTTCAGTTAAACCATCTACAGGCACTTTTGAATTGTCAAGGAGTCGGTCAGTCAGAAAATATGAAGCTAGTTGCCCATTCCAAAGCGTAGTAGGTACCTATCACTGACACGTTATTTATGAAAGTAAGTTGGTGTGTTTTCCTAGACAGCGTTCTTTGACACCGTAATATCAAACCCCGCTGCCATCTTTTTAAGACAGCCGTCACTGTGGCTGGTGTGTGGCTGCCACCGCTCTTCTGGAACACCGTAGCTTTACTCTGTGCACGTAATAACTTTACAACATAAAACTAATAATTGTGACCAAAAACCGTACTACTTCGGCTTTTGAAACAAGGCTTACTATACAGTACAGTATTCTACGTCAGGGTGTCAAGCCAGTCGGCTACACTGCTCCACTCGAGCACCGCCGTCAGTTAGGGTGGACGCCCCACATTTCATCCGTCACTATACGCCGGACGTTTTACGAGAGATCTGTCCGAGGTTTATAACTATAACAGATGTTATTTGATGACTAATAAAAATTACTACGATTAACTTTGGATTTTATTGTGTTTTGCTAGATGTTGTTGAATTCCAAGTAAGAAACAGCGGAAGGTCGCGGGTCGCGCAATATTTTTTCATAATAAGGAGGTCGCATCATGGAAAAGGTTGACAAACACTGATTTAGAGTATTTATTCCATGGTTTATGTGTATAAAACATTAGCTTCTGCCCGCGACTTCGTCCGCGTTTAAATTTCGGCCCCCGGCCCACCGCGTCGCATCCCATCGCCTGCCCGCGCTATTACTTTGTTTTCGCTTAGCGACTTAGGCTCCTAAGGGTAATAGCGTGACCTTCCTCATGAGTTGGTATATCCAATGCAAAAAGATATTTTCTAATCCGACTGGTAGTTCCGGAGACTACCCCCTATATACAAAGTTTCATCTCTTTATAATATTAGTATAGATATAGATTAATATTAGACTTAGATATAATAAACAAATCTCGCTGTTTTAGTACCTAGTCGTAATTACCGTGAAAAGCAGGTGCTTGTTGCTTTGAAAGAAAGAAAGAAAGGAAGAAAGAAAGAAACATATTTAGTTTGGGACACGCAAAGGAATTATAAACAGTAACAAAGGAGCATTTAAACCGAACAAAATTAACAGCTAATCAAAAACAAATAATAATAATAATAAACATTACGACTTGTGCGAGGACAAAAAGGCTCATATCTCAGCTTATTGCTGCGATATTTAGAAAAAATAAAAATACCGCAGCGCTGCCGCTGGTATGTCACGTGTTGCTTTAGTAGGTAAAAAGATAGTCCTTCACTGTCATTTAAAACGCCTATGAAATTAAATTAAATGAAATGATGAAGTGAAATGATTTTATTTTCTGTAAATAGGTTTGTACAAAACACTTTTACATGTCAATAATGTTTTAAGTACCGTACTACATGAGGTCGGCGTTTCCTATCTGACTACTTGGCTATGGCGAGCCTACGTCACAGGCTCGCCATAGCCAAGTGCATGCGAAGGCGGTACATTAGTCGATAACACTGTTACTGCTGTCTGTCCACACCATGTTACTTTGCGTTAGTTGTTACTGACAGACGACAAGTTTATTGGCACTGATATTAGTTTGCATTGAGGATTAAGCAGTAGGAATAGGCGAGGGTTAATTTCTTGGGTCCAGTCGGACGTAAACTAATTCTAGTACCTATGTAGCTTTAATTATTAGGGTAAGAGGTGTACCTATATCACCCACATTTAGGTATCTTTATGCTCCATGTAATAGAGGGCGAGCCTATTGAAATGAGTAAAATTCCTCATAGAAAAACCCAATAACACTTTATCCGACCTGGGAATAGAACCTGCAGGACCTCATGTTCAGCAGCAGCGCTTGCGAAACCACTACTAAACCAAAGAGGCAAAATAATACTACGACTATTAACTTTATGTTCCCTGTACACGTAGCATGAGTACCGTAGAAACGGGTGTTGTCGACAGGAGAATAGACAATCTGACAGATTGTGATTGTTTATCCGTCATTTTGTCTATTCTTCCGTCGACAAAACCCGTTTCTACGGTGGTCATGCTACGCATGCTGGTGGACATTTGAGTTAGAAGAACTTGAACTTCACTCATCCTCCATAGAAAAGGATGGATCCCCCGACAAGACGGGTGTCGTGTCTGGTTGGTAACTGTCCGACGATTGATGTCGAAACGTTGTATATATGGTGGCCGCGCGGTAAACTCTGTTTGCACGATGCAAGATTTTGCGTAACATCAGTGAGATGTGTAGTTCGCTTGTGGCGATGTAGATGCCGCCACAAAATAACATGAATTTTGTCACATTAACGTCCTACTTCACAAAGAAAAAAAGAAATGAAAACTACGTGACACCTACCTATCTTTCCATAAATTTCAAGTACAGCGTACGTAACATTATTTCCTAGTCTGGTATGTCTGATTTACAATTATAAACAGTGCTAACCTTGACTACAATGACCTAGGTGTTCGTCGAGTATTTTCATGATAAACACATTTTACAATATATTATTTTATGTGTATTTACGGTCTACATGTAAATTCTGAGAATGGAGGTGGACGTGTACGATCTGCTGACAGGTAGGTAGAATCAATATAATAGGCTTTAATGTTGTATTTTAGTTTCTGTTTGTAAAATATGAAATAATATTTTGTCTATAAACAGCATTACTGATATCACTAGGAAACTTTGTTTTTCCTAGAAATCGATCTTAATGGTGCGTTTACATTGAGGAGCTCGTGGCTAAGTAATAACAGCTGCACGGGTCGATCCAACAGGTTAAGCTACGCCTGCCGGGGTTGTTCCGTGGATGGGTGACCATATTTACTTAACGAGACTCCTCCGTGCCTCGGAAAGCGCGTTAAGCCGTTGGTTCCGCCTGTCATTCGTGGCCTAGCCTTTGCCCAATTATCTTGGAGTCAGCTTCCAGTCTAACCGAATGCAGCTGAATACCAGTATTTTACATGGAGCGACTGCCTATCTGACATCTACAACCCAGTATCTGGATAATGCGATACCCCTTGGTAAGACTGGTTGTCAGACTTTCGGGCTTTTGACGACCCGTAACGACTCTCAAAGATCCACAAATGCGAGCCTGGACCAACGGCTTAACGTGCTTTCCGAGGGACGGAGGAGTCTCGATATGTAAAGATGTCACCTATCCAAGGACCAACCCCGGCAAGCGTAGTTTAACCTGATGGATGTTTCCGTGCGGCTATTATTACTTAGCCACGAGCTCCTCAAGGTAGGTATAGGTAAGGGCTTCGAGGTACAAAAATAGATGTGTTATTATAATAACCGTTTGCCGCAAGTCTATTTATAATTATACACTTTATTAGAAAAGCTTCAGGATGCCCTCTGATACTTATTGTTTTCGTGATATCTGACACTCGCAGATTTTGTTCAATTAACTCAAAGAACAGGCATTGCCCTTTAATACTGTTAGAAAGAGACATAAGACGTGGTTCGCCTCATCAAAATGTCTATATTTAGTAACCAATATCCAAAACAGCTAAGGGCCTGAACACACGTACCGCGACCACACCACAATCACAACGACAACACGTGGACGGGCGCTAATTTGTTATGAAAATGAATAATTTATTCACTTGCACCACATTCGGCTGTCAAAATGCACCGTGTGGGCGATACCGACCACATCAAGGCCACGTTGCAGCCACAACGCAACCGCCAGCGAGACGGTGTACTAGCGGCCGGCCAAATTGCAAAAACAAAGATCTGTAAGTCTGCAAAAACTAGCCACAACGTAACCACATCGCAACCACTAGCGAAAACGCATACACTAGCGACAATATTCACTGTCACTACTGCTTGCCCACATTTCGTCACTACGATGTGGTGTGGTTGTGGTATGTATGAACGGGCCCTAAGATCTCTTCCCGATAAAACTCAATTATCGGAAATATCCAATGTTTTTATTAAGTTGGTTTATCTAGTCCACTTCTGATTTCTGACAAGAATTTCCAATTCGATTTTTTTATTCGATCTCCACCATCATTTAGTAGATTATCTATGATAAATTTATATTAAACTTACATTATAATATAAAAATCTCGATGTTATGTCAAGTTGTAAACACCGTGTGAAGCTGGCGCGGACGCTACTAACCGAATAAAAGCTGAATGTTAATGGTATTTTGGCAGATCCCTCTGCAGCTTACGACGTCTCATAGCCGAGGCCTCCATTAAAACCTCCACATAATAAGATATAAGAATTATCACAAGAACCAAACCTTCAAACTTTGAGAGCCACTCTCTGTTTCAAATATCCGTCTTTAGCTTTACGGAGATTTTTTAGGGTTCTGTTAAACCAGGACCCGTTTAACATTAGAAATAACTGACACCTCTCTAGTTAATTGATTCGGGCGTGACTTGGCGGAAATCCATTATAAAATCCAATAGACGCAGATATATTTGGTAACCTATTCAGCTTAACTATTCCTAAAGAGTCATAAAAAATCCCTTCATGATAACGACACGTGTTTCACCTCTCAACGAGGCATCCTCAGGATGATTGACTTCGATTGACTTGTAGCGAACCCAAACACGACGTGTTGCCACGCTGACTCCTCTCTCAATTATTTGTATCGAGCAGAGTAAAAATTATGGAATGAGATTTATTTTTTTGCTTACCTATATCGAATTATTACAAAACTCAACTATTTACGCTATTTTACTAACTAACTATAAATTAACTGACAGTCATCCGGAGGTGATGAAGTTTTAAATTGATCATATTATATTCTCCACTTCTGCCGACGGCCTGTGATTGTCCAACGAAAAGCAAATGACAAACAAGAAAACTTCTTCTAAATAGAAAAGTTTGAAATTGATTCTAGTCCATAATTCCACTCTAATTTAATATTTATTGATACGGAACCTTTTATAAGGTAGTTTTACTCGCACAGAACCATATTTTTTCTTCTGGTATTAGCGTCGATAAGCCGATTTACAAATGTCTATGACCTTCGGATTTTTACGTTCTCAGAACCCTTAGGATTAAGATGTTTTGAGGTCATTCTAGTTCTTTTTTAGAGCCCGAACTCCGAAATTGTAGGTCGGGGGTTCGAACCCAGGCACAGAACAAATAATTTCATCACCACTGCTCTTAAAAACGGTGAAGGAAAATGTCGTGAGGAAACCAGCATGTCGTAGGACCAAAAATTCCAAGGCATGTGACATCTACCAACCCGCCCTGGGCCCGCGTGGTAGATTACAGCGTCCCCACTCTCGAAAAGAGAAGGCGTGAGTCCCTGCGATGGGAAAATTATAAGCTGACTATGATGATCATATGATTATGATAGTTCTTTTAACTCTTAAACGTATGATTTCCGTGAAAATACTATGAAACGCTTATTGATACAATAGACGTAGATATTTAGTAACCTATTCCGCTTAACTCGTGCTCGGCGTGGTAACACGTCGTGTTCGGGTTCGCGGCAAGTCAATCGTCATCCTGAGGATGCCTCGTTGAGAGGTGAAACACGTGCCGATTTCTTACAGAGTGTTTTATGACTCTGAAGGAATATAAGCGGAATAGGTTACTAAATATATCTACGTCTATTGTATTTTATAATGGATTTCCGCCAAGTCACGTTTGAATCAATTAACTATCGCTAGTTGATACGTGTTCTCCGTGAATGCGTTCAGCAATACTGCTCTTAACTACAGCTTTGTCACTATCCTCGCCGATGCTGTTGGCAATGAACCAGTGCTGAAGCCGCCCCTTGTAAAGTTTCCATCTTGTGTGTGATGATCAAAATATATTGCTAGCAAAATTTAATTTACACCAAGATTTTATTTCTAATGTGTAAAACCTACAGAGGTGAGAACAGAAAGACAGAATGACTCGCACTGGTATTTGACAGCTGTCATGTAATCTACAACTACACTTACCACCTAGGTTTTTGAAAACTTACTTTGGTATTTTGTTATTTACAAGAACATCTTATTTGAATGCAGAACTTGGTTGTTTTTTTTTTCGATTCCTCTACTCATTTTTTAATAAATAGATAATTGTTTCATATTTTGCAATAAATTACAAATGTGACCGCTTCTTTTCGATGCATACCTTTAGTGACCGCGGTTTAGCTCTTGTCAGCGTCTTTAGCGGATTACTACTTGACTATTCAATCTTCTTAGTAAGGACACGACTTTGTATTTAACTTCACTCATTTAAGCTCAAAGACTTTTTTATAGCTTTAGCTCCCAGAATCAGATATTCTCTCAGTGTTCCGCTGGTAATAAACACCCTGTATAAGATAATCGAACACAAAGTAAATACAGAGTGATTCGTGTATCGGTTTACAGTTCAGTGCGTTCGCTTTAAGCCGAAACGTTGTGAAATACATGAATTTGTATAGGTTTAGGTAAATAAATCACATTTGAATGTAAGGTGTGACATAATATGGATACCAATCCTTTTTTAACCGACTTCCAAAAAGGAGGAGGTTATATGTTCGTAGCGTATGTATGTTTTTTTTTTTTTTTTTTTGTGTATGTCCGTCGATATTTTCGTCAATTGTGAACGGATTTAAAAAATTATTTTTTTGTTTGAAAGGGTATGCTCTCAAGGTGGTCCCATATAAATTTTATTAACTTAGCTTGAGTACTTTTTGAGTTAGCTTCATTAATACGTATTTTTCCCACTTAGCCTATATGGACGATCTCTTAACATTTTCCTGTCACTGTTATTTACATAGCAGGTCGTGATATTCGAACTAGTAGGGGGTAGGTACCACAACTAAAAAGTGAAAAATAAAAACTTTTTACAAAAAAAACCAACCGACTTCCAATAAAAACACTAGAAAGTGAAAAATAACTTTAATTTCGGAAGTCGGTGGCTTAAAACGAAAATTCAAAACCAAAGACACCGACTTCCGAAATTAAAGTTATTTTTCACTTTCTAGTGTTTTTATTGGAAGTCGGTTGGTTTTTTTTGTAAAAAGTTTTTATTTTCTTTCGTTTAATTTTATACTAATTGTTATTATACAGTCTGATTTTCAGTATTCCGTCCTATTCAATTCTCGTTCCTCATTGAACAAGTTTTTGGTTTCACAAAAAAACGGCTTCCAAAATAAACCTTTCGTTTTTTGCCACCGACTTCCGAAATTAAAGTTATTTTTCACTTTGAAGTGTTTTTTAGCTAGTTTTTTTTTTGTTCAATATTTTTGTAAAAAAAAAACCGTCGTCTTTAAATTTTTCACTTTTTGTTATGGTACGTATGGTCATGCATACGTACCACTATTGAAGCTAACTTAAAGTACAGTAAAGTAAAGTAATTATTTCTTTCCTAAAAACCATTCATCAGAACTTGACCATGGGAATATCCTTTCAAATAAAAAAACATCCAAAGAGAGTTCCGAGGTCACAAATAAAAAAAAATACACCCGAATTGAGAAACTCCTCTTTTTTTTAAATTGTTTAAAAATTGGTCGTTTATATTAATTTATTCTAATTAATATATCGATGGGGACATTCGCTTTTCGCCTCTACTAAGCCAAACGGATCTAAACATCCTGCCTCATCAAAGGTCCCATTTATTTAATATTACAATATTGTCAATCTTATTACAATAATTTAATTAAAGGTTTTCTTTGTAATTTGTCTTTATCCGTGTTGTTTCGCAGCTCAATGCCAGCTAATCTAATTGCGTAACACTTTTTGCGTTAACGATTAAAGACTAATGTTTCATTTTGACAGTTCAATAACATTTATTGTGTTATTTACGTAGTTGAGCAGAATTTTATTTCGAACTTATGAAAATATGAAGCAATGGATTAGCAATATATTTCAAAACGATTCAGTGATTGATTGTGTATTACGCAATGTGCAGGTTGTATTCTTTACTGTAAGTCAGAGGTAGAGTGAAATCACGCTCTAAAAAGCTTTGGCAAGTTAAACAAAGTGATATGAGTGCTAATAGTAGTATAGCACGCTTCCCAACGGTACTAGATAGGTAGGTGGTACCCTATACCTACTTAAATATGGCACGGCAAAAGAAGTAAATTCATCAACACTGAAAACTATGCCGAAAAGATTGTTCAAACATAAGTAAAACACCGAGTTTTGAAGCCCACTGAACACAGGATTAAAAGTAGGTATTTCTTAACTTTTGTGAGTCAGGAATGTTTCCTTTGAGTAAAATGTACTCACGTTCAGTATATAGAAAAGGAGAATCTAAGGGGGTTTTATTATTTTTTCTACATCTATCCCCCACATGATAATCGTTTGACGATACATAAATAGCTACATCCGGCTAGATACACTACGTTCTAGATATACTACGCTCGGCTTAAGGCTCGTGCATACTGACGCGAATTGTCGCGCGACGCGACACCGGCGGTAAATGATTTACCACGTTTTCTTAGAAATTGTTTTATTATAGTCGCGTCGCGCCTGTTTGCGGGAGCTTTTACCCTCAAAAGTCAACCACATTGCTGCTAACCACATTGCTGACAATAAGCTTATATTTCCACCACCACCTAAGCTAAGCTTTTCTCATAAACCTAGTTATAATAAATAAAAACTTCGCTCATAAACAAGTGTTTTGATTTGGAATTTTTACTTCATGCCGTCATGCATCAAATCTATTCGTAAATAAACAAAAAAGGAAGAATCAATAAGATTAATCAAAAAAACAATTGAACGTTTAAAAAATCAAAACAAATCTTACGTTCCATTTCCAACTGGACGAGAGGTCACAGAGGGGGTCACTTCACACACAATTAAGCGTGATGCCCAATGCAGGACAAAAGCGTCCCTTATCAACGAGCGAGCCACTGCTTTCTGCTAGCCTCACCTCGGCTTTATAGCCGTATAGATGGCGGCCATGAAGTTAGTGCTTGGAGTCAGCGTAATTCTACGTTTGTATGTAGCTTTTATTGTTTATAACCTTTTTGTTCACTTACACATACTTAATAAACTAAGTAGGTTTGTGGTGATTAGAGTTACCCAATATTCGCACATTAAAATGGACGGTTAGTTTTTGAAGAGCAGATCAACAAGAGGTATTGATAGACACGTTGACGTAGCATCACCATTGACCACCATAATAGAAACGGAAGAATAGACAAAATGACAGATTATTATTGTGAATCTGTCATCTGTTTCTATTCTTCCGTCGGCAAAAAATTCGACTATGGGCTATAAAAAAAAATTGAATTATCTGTATATTTTGTCTATTACTTTCACATTTTGACAAATAAAATGTGATGCGACATCAAAATGGCAGATCACGTCCTCGCTCTATCACAACACCGGTTTCGTAGCCCCAATCTTTTGTATGACTTTATCAGCGGTACATAGCGTGTAAATTAGAGCTATGCTACATTAACCACGCCACGCCTGACCTTAGTAACGCGACTGTGGACGATGGCGCGGAAAATATACACTTTTGTTAACTTTTCATTTTGCGCGGAACGTTTATTGGGGGCTAAATATCAAGATGATACTCAGTGTTCTGTAGTCTCAGCCTATAGGTACATATGGTGAATTGTCGTGAGAGTATCATATCTTAGTATACTATCGTGAATGATTGAAAGCTGCAATTAACTGGAATAGCCTTCGTGTGTAGGATTATCATCCGTCTGGATATTCCTGGACAAGCCCAGCTTCTTGGCCCCTCGTTCGGACTATGTCCGGCCTTGTCTTTTATCCGAAGTTTTCGACTAAGAGGTCTTTTAAATTAAATTAATTCCAATGACCGGACTTTTTTGAAAATGTCGGTTTTTTGTCAGTACTTTTCAAATGAAATAGTATAAAAGCCTATTAACACGTGACGTCATACTCAACGACCAGTGCACCAGCATTCAGTCATCCTAGCCAGCAACCTTACTGCCTGTGAATTTTAGCATTATCTTCATTTATGTCGAAAGACCTGCCATAATCAAAAATTCTTAGTCTGAATTGGAAAGTCCATTCACTAAGTTCAATATAAAGTAATAAAAATATTAAAAACTTAATACACCTATAAAAAATCTTTAAAAAATCTATTCAATCTATTTTAAGCCTTTGAGACAGTCTCAAACGGCTACCTCCATTGTATCTGAAAGCCATAAATAGCACTATCTTTTTTATTGGACTTAGCGCCATAGCGAACGAATTTACCAAAAATATCAATTTTCATTGAAATTCAATTCCACATAAAATGTTTCAAGACAATTCTTTTTAGATTTATTTCTTTAGACTACACGCACCATGGTCATAAACTCATGAGCTTATACTGCTCTGTAGCAATGACGTAATCATTTCCATTGGTTGTTTTCATAGTGCGTCGTCAGCACATGTTAGTTGGTGTCAGGCGTTTGTCTAGCAAGAGATACTAGTTAAATGCCTAGCTAGTGCTGAACTTGCTTGATGGAATTAAGTTCAATCGCCGGCATTGACAGATTTCATAGAAATTCATGCCAGCAGTTTGCGCTATTTTGACAATCCATTTCGACAATGAATCTAAAATATTTGAGGACGTTCATCATTTGTTTTATTCATTCGTTCATTATTCAAAAGAAAATCCATGCGCTTTGACAGGTCCTGACATCTCAGTGCTGCCACCCTATCCTATCCGGGGTGGTGTAAAATGAAACTAAGACAGATGAATTAAATACCGTCGACCAAACGAGTTAACATGACATAACATCACGCCTGTATTCCTCGAAGGGTTAGGCAGAGGTGCACCTATAGTACCACCACATTTAGCCAGATGGGTTTATGTCCCATGTAATAGGGGGCGAGCCTACCAAACGAGGTGCTTATGGTAATTTCCTTTAGACGATGATCTCATTAAAACGCTTTAAAAAATGTTAAAAACTTAAAACGTTGAAAAGGATACGTGCCTTTTCAACGCTTTTAAATAAAAGTAATCGAATAACAAACTTTCAAAAGTATTGAATCTAAATGAAAGCAACTTTGACTTTCTCTAAAACTATACGACTGACAGTCTGACTTTTTCCAAATCATCATCAGATCGATAGGAGGAGCGTCCGAAAGCAGAAATGATGAAAACAGCTAACATTGCACTATGTCATAGCACTCGTGGAGATAAACCCCAACTGAAATCTAATTTAATACTAAAGAGATTTTCAAAGACATGATGAACACAAAAATTATAAATCTTCCTTCAACGTCAGTCAAGAGGTAAGTAAGTAATCTGATCGAGATCTTACCTTTGATCATTTTGATGTCTATTCCCGGATCATAATTTCTAATAGGTTTCTCTTTTTGTGTGAAACGGTTTTGGCCAAATATTAAAATGGCCTTCAAAGTCAATTAAGATGAATTGATATCTCCATTTCTGTACCGGTAAGTTATAAACGATACAATTGTTTAATTCAAGCAAAAAGTACACTTAGTAGAAAAGTGAACGTATTCTGAGAAATATCATATTGTATTTGAAGTTGAGGACAAGCAACGAGGTGTTACTTACACCTCTCAAAGTGAAAGAAAGAATAACGTTAATTTGTAAATTACGCAGCTTTTGTATTGGACTACATTACAATTTAAGCCAAAGAAGGTGTGCTAGTATGCTCTGAATCTAATGGAGCAGGACACTTGGCTAGACGTGGTGATGCCAGGTGGCGCAGGGTCCTAACGGAATGGTTGTCGTGAAACGATAGAAGGACCGTTGGCAGACCAATAGCCAGGTGTGTGACCTACAGAAGTTCGCGGGGGAGACTTGAATGAGGCTCGCACAGATCAGGGAAGCATGATACAAAAGGTAGGAGACTTATACTTAGCAGTGGATGGGAAAAGACTGCCAAGGACGATGATGATGTACGCTAGAATAGACTAGAAAATGATTATTAGCGTAGAGAGCTAATGACACGCATACGATTCAAAAATAATCTCACCTCATTTTGATACATACAAAAATAAAAACGTGCATGCGGGTTAACATAAAAAAATACAAGTTCAGACATGTTTGCCACATAGTATGGCATGCAAATATGATAATTATTAAATTGAGCGATGAAAATTACGAAAATTCTTGGTCGCTCACTGCACGTTAAAATTAAAATACTGAACACTATTCAGAGCTAGACTCTAACACGAATAAAGAATGAAATAAAAAACCGCAGTTACGGTTTCACTTCATGCATGAATTAGAAAAAAACCGTCGCATCTAAACTGTATCGGTTTTCGATACGGGAAGTGTGACGAGAATTGAATTTCATTTGTAACTGATGTCGACTTCTCCGTCGTGTAGTGATGATTAAGCTACAGTAGAATAGGTATAACTGAAACTTATCGATGCTGATTATATGATAAAGGATTTTTCATTAAGAGCGCACGAGGTTTGAAATGATACCTATATGTATAACAACTTGTGTAACCTCATTTATTTTTATTTTAAAGGTCATTCAATGAAATTATGGGAATATACTCTGCTGTAGGTGGCGTATCCTGGTGGACCAATTTGGTCCACGCGAAAGGACAAAGTCACGGAACGTTAGGCGAACAGAGCAGTTCAGAGCACTGATTTTGATAATAAATTTTAACAATTTCAACGAGATACTGAAGCGTGGTGAAATGGTGAAATGTCTAGACTAAATAAATTAATATTCCTATCAAAATTGACAGCTGTCACTTTAACAAGATGGCCGCAATACGCTGTCAAAGTTGTGTCGCATCTTCGTCCGCGAGAAATTTATTGTTTTAGAAAACATAAAATATAGCCTCGCATCGCCCGCCCGATACTTTGTTTTCGCTTAGCGTTCTTTCTGATTTATTTTATTTTTACTCGGACCCCAAGGCCTCAAATCCGACTGGAAGTTCCAGAGATTAGCGCGTTCAAACAAACACACTCTTCAGCTTTATTATATTAATATATGTATAATATAGTATAGACTTTTCGGGATGAGAGGGTTAGGTACGTTCTATAATAATTGGGTACAGACTAAATGTGGTTCAAAGTAATTAGTATCTTCGTACCTTTGCTATACTCCTTCTTGGGATACAGGCACTGCCTATTATATTTCACAAAAACAATTTCCCCAGGACAGCAATAAAAATCAAAACATAACTAAAATGTAACTCGCACCAGCGAACCTTTAAATTGAATCGCTCGCCAATTGGACAGGGGAGCTAAGTCAGCTCTGTTTTACGTTACAAGGACAAAAATGACAGTTTTATGAATGGTCCACTTAATATGAGCAGCTCATTATTATACAGGTCCCTTTGACTGCTTACCTACAATCTGCTTATAATGTTTTGTGTTGGGATAGCTATCCAGTAAAAGATGTGGCATAGCGTGACGCTTTTATAATAAATAATTATATGAAATGGGAAGGTAATATTATTTTCTTTAAATATAAGTTTTGTTACTTGATCATGATAGGTTAGGGTTTTTATAAGTTAAGAACATAGCTTTTGTCAGAGGCTACGCCCGGGTGAATGTCGGAAATTATCCCACGGGAACGCACAACCAGGAAAAAAAGTATAACATAACATCACGCCCGTAATCCCAGAAGGGTTAGGCAGAGATGTTCATCCAATCCAGACGCCAGACTCTGTGCTGCTACTGAGAAATTCCTGACGGAAAAATCCAATAATACTATGCCTGACCTGGGAATAGAACCCAGAACTTCTTGCTTATCGCTTATAATCACTAACCAACGAAGGATAAAAAGATACGTTTTATATAATATGTGTTAATCCCGTGTGTCAAATTTCACATAAATCTGTTCAGCCGTTTTTGTGTGATTGAGTAACAAACATCCAGACATATTAACATACAAACTTTAACATTTAAAATATTAGTAGGAAGAATAAACATGTTATGAGAATTCTATGGTTTAGCAGAAGAGCTTGGTGATGTTTTAAAAGAAGCGATGGTCTTAGGAATTTACTAGGTCCTCTTATGTTCTTGTTACTCCTGGCAATTATGAAGACTGAACCAGTATCAAATAGGGTATACAACCTGCAGCTGAATGCGTTACACACTTACTATGACAATCCCTTTCATAGTGACAATTCAACAATATTCATAGAGTAATTAACGTGTGCAAGCAGATGAATTTTCCAAACATTTGGAGCAATGAATTGTGAATTTATGACTGTTATTGTGTTACGCAATTGGGTTGCTGGACGTCGTTTTCATCAATACTATGCTAGAAAGTCAAAGATATTATATTCGCAGCGTCGTCTCTCAGTGTGTCGGTGTACTAAGTTCAAGTAACCGCACCTCGACTAAGTTGTTGCAAGTTGTCCTAGCTCAGTCTGCGAACTATGTAACTAACGAACTTTACTCATGCTTATTGCAAACTCAATGCTAACGATTTCAAATGAAATTTTGTGCATCTTTGAGCTATTTTCATCGACAATTTTGTTCATTTGTCTATGACTTCTATTCAATACACGTGACTTATCTGAAATTGTTCGTTGCCGCAGATCAGGCGTGATCTGCGAAATTAAGCTAAGGTGGCCGTTTTTTAACTTCTACGAGGCAATTACCAATACCCTTATGAGTTTTTAAGAGCAAGATAACACCGCCGTTGCCAAAGTATAATCGGGTACTTCGAAACATAGATCAGCCACGTTTGAATTCTGAAAGGTACCTATATACTTCCCCATAATTGTCCACAACCATCTCCAACCCACTCTAGGATTTAAGAAACTACGAAGAGACGGTCAAATTCTTCTGTAAACAATAGTTACGGCTTTCAAATCAGTAACTAAACGTCCACGTGATCAAAATAACGAACGTGACTTGTGTATAATTGATAACAATAGCATTATGCTCTTTTGTCTGTCAGTGGGTGACAAAACATTCAGTTTGATAAGAAATGGTGAGTTAATGGACATTTGTACAAATGTCTGGGGTGAAATTAAATGGAATACAATTTTAAACCTATTGGGCATTTGAAACCTTTTTTTATTTAAATAGTAATGTGATAAGACCTACTATTGACAATCTTTGGGTAGAATCGTATCGTTCATTTGTTTTTGATCAAGGACTTATTTAATAACCTTTTGGAACAATAATGTTCAACATTGCATGATCCGTGTGATTTCACCATATTTACTTGAGAACGATGAGAAAAAATTGGGTCCCGCGCTGGGCGCCAAACCCATTGATAAGATTAATGTAAAGTTTTATTACACTTTCTGTACTTCTGAGATTGGTGAGATAAACGCTTTAATAACATACACTGAGAAACATGATCCGAAGTTAATGGAATAATGGTAGGTATTTGTCAATACAATTGTGCCCCGCGTTGGGCGCCAAAACAGGTGATAAAATTAAGTAAGACACTAATATAATTTTTATATTTCTTGAGATTGGAAAAATAACGTTGTTTAAAACACAGATAGAGAAACAAGTAAACGGAGTACTTTTCTTTATCATTTAATTGTGCCCCGGGTTGGGCGCAAAATGTACTTGAACTTTAAAGTAATCAATGTTTAAAAAATTACTAGATTATATTCGCTAGATTATATAACACAGCCTATCCAAATCCCAGTACTATACAAACCAATCAATTACAAACAGACAGACATATATTAATGCAGACGTTGCAGTGAGCGTGTGTCAAGGACAGAGCACACACAATTAGTGCGTCTCCCATACGGTCATGGTTGCGAGTGGCGGACTGACAGCTCTACTGTAAACATATCTCCAAATACCCACATCTAGCAAGCTTTATTGATTTTGACTGAAGTTCAATTGAAACACGTTAATTAATATACTTAAAACCTGGATGAGGCTAGCACAGGAGTTTGGGGATTGGCATAAGAAAAAAGAAGTTTATACCCAGCAGTGGGTGAAGACGAGCTGTGAGATGATGAATTAATGTTACAATGTATTTCTTGTTTCTTGCCTTGTTGCTTGACTGTTGTAGTTTATGATTAGCTAGCTGTATCACTAAACCTAATGTTTCAAAACATTCGATAAAAACTCTGTAATTAATGGTTTTATTCTCAGTTTTGAAAATAAAAACCATTAACAGTCGAAGATCCGTGAATCACTTAATTGTGAATGCGATGCGCGAAAGGTCAAT
Source organism: Eupsilia transversa (assembly GCA_914767815.1). Lineage (NCBI taxonomy): Eukaryota > Metazoa > Arthropoda > Insecta > Lepidoptera > Noctuidae > Eupsilia > Eupsilia transversa. Next base: position 6,172,006 of record OU611894.1, on the reverse strand, counting down.
GATAAAAATGTAATGCGACATGTAGACCAGCGAAGTAATTGCCTAACACACACTGGAAATATCTTTCATTTTGACAGTTCAACAAAATTCATTACGTTATTAACGTTGTTGAGCAGACCATTTTTTTAAACATGAAGCAATGGACACGATATTTCTTTCAAAATCTTTCGGATTGTAAAAGTGTGTTACGCAATCGGGTTGCAGGAAATTATTACTTGAAAAATTACATTTTCGAGATTAAAAACAGAGATTTGATCAGACATTTTAAAGTACCAACAATTGTTAAATAAACAGTCAATTATTGACCCAATACGACATAAAAATAAAGCAAGTATTAACTCTAATGCAAAAGAAGACCGCAGTACCGATTTCAACGAGCGCCTCGACGTATTTGCCTCCACACGCAACGACAAGGCTCCTTACAGCCGCGACAAGTGTCACTTAAGAGTGATACGTGACAAAACCACTGCTTTGGGGAGCGGAGTACAGTATGTCTAATCCTTCCACCCTAATCTGAATGTAAATAAAATTTTAAATAAAAATAAAGATTTGATTGAATAAATAATTTGTAAAACAGTAAAAAAACATAAAATAAATTATCTTTAAAATTATCACAAAAATTATCATTAAAAAACAAAATAAAATTGTCAGTCAAAACATATGTAGCGACATTTTTTATTATTTTTTTACTTTTTATTCTCGCTTAGGTGAACAGATGATGATTTAAGATGTATCTAAGTGGTTATGGACAGTCAGAATCCCGAACCGTCTAAATCTCGTCAATCCGACAGTCAGAATCCCGTCTGATAATCAGTTTTGCTATGTTATAGAGATCAGTTAAGCTACAGTTTCCTGGCAGAGCGATGGGCGTCACAGAGCGTCCGCAATTTACCGGCGATTGAATTCACTGAAACGTTATTTATGAAAAAATATAATTTTGTGTGTTTTAGTAGAAAAAAAAAAATAACACCGTAAACTCAACTACCATAATTTTCATAGTAGCCGTCGCTGTGGCCGATTTGTGGCGGCCAAGCTACTAGGAAACCGTAGCTTTAGGAAGTTTGCTCCATACAAAATACTGCATCTAGTAACACAGATGGCGATGATGATTTAAGAGCCTGATCTTCTAATTATGTATGCATTGTCAATATCAACGTCAAATTGTAAAAGTAAAATATATATAATATATGTTACTTTTACAATTGTTGCAGTTGTGAACCAGTATTTTGTATGAAGCAAACTTCCTAAAGCTACGGTTTCCTAAAAGGGTTCACTCATAACATAACATCACGCCTGTTTCGCCAAAGGGTTGGGCAGAGGTGTACCTATAGTACACCCACATTTCGCCAGTTATTTTTAAGTCCCATGTAGTAGGGGGCGAGCCTATTGCTATCAACCGAGCATAAATCCATACTCCGGACTGATATTTTTGATGATAGTTTTTCATGGAGTTCACCGTGGAGTTTCTTGCCGGCTCTTCTCCATAGGAAACGACCAATTGGAACCGTGCACCTAGATTCTGACGTTTCATAAGTGCCCATGTAGGTTTATGTGAAATAAAATATTTTGTTTTTTTTTTTTTTTTTTACATGGAGCGACTCCCTATCTGACCTCTACAACCCAGTTACTGGGTAACTGGGCAGGGGTTTCGATATGCAATAGATGGTAACCCATCCATGAACTAACCGCGGTAAACGTAGCTTAACCTTCGATCGATGCGTGCGGGTGTTATATATTAGCCACAAGCCCTTCGCTTGTCTATTATCTTAACCTCGTTTTTATTGTAAAAAATCAGGGTCCATAAAAAAATCACCATTGCATTAATATGAAAACGTCAAAGCTCAAAGTTTCATAAGTAAATAGTCTATAGTTTCCCCTTAGAGACTCTCTTTGAGTTAGTAAAGCAACACATCACTGAATAACGACAGTTATACATACTTCAGTACAGTCAACAAAACAGATTAGTTATAGGTATGCCAGGCTGCTAAATACAACTTTTGATTAAAGTTGTGTATGAGATCTTTCGAATCTTTTAAATCGCTTTTCGGTGCATCTTATATTTAGAAAGATATCATATTAATAGTAAAAGTAATTAGTATATTTAATATTTTATTACGATTATATTTACATAATATTTATAATATTTTTTAATATTAGTTTTAATTTTATTAATAGTTTAAATGCGTAAGTAACTCTGTATATCTTTTAACTTTTCACGCTTTAGCGCCTGAATGGATTTGAATGAAATTTGACACATGGAAAGAGGATGAAATGGATTAGGAGTTTAGGATATAGGATACTTTTTATTATGGCGATAGTGCGTTCCAACCTCTACGCAGGCGAAGTCGCGGGCAAAAGCTGCAGCAAGCAAAGCAGCTGTTATAAAAAAAACACGCCTGTATTATACATAATATATGATATTCCCATATTTCACCAAGCATTGTATTATAACATTCCGGACTGCTAAATTGGGCCATACTTAACGCTTTCGTCGACTGTATGCATAGTGTTATATATATACCTACATGTGAGTATTCCCTTTGTAAAATTACAGAGATATTGTTAAAGTTGAACTCGTATGGGGTGTCTAAACTGTGCTGTACATGCAAGTGAAAGATACACTGTTTGGTTTTCATTCTGTTCAGATAAATTAAGTGACTCAGGGGTGAATCTTCCGTTTGGGTGAATCAGATTTCGGTGTCAGCGCTATTTTCTTGTGACTAAGTTGTGTAGGTACCAATATATTGAGAAATTCGCGTGTGACAAACGGAAACGAGTTTTGGAGTTAAAAAATATACCTGTATGTATTTATTTAGTGGACATACGCTTTTTTTTACATAAACTTTACATTACATTGAAATTTATTAATAAGAAATTCAATTAAAATAAACAAAAATATCCTAAAACATCTACCAAATTTTTTAATTTACGTGTCTTTTTATTTTAATAATTTGTTTCCAAATTCTAAAGATTGCACGATTACGTCAGATACATTGACATTCTATCGATAGAAAGATTAGCTAATCAAAATTATTGATATCGAGAAATTCGGGAGAAATAAAATGTTGAAACGGAAATTAACAGCGTTCGTTGACTGACTCGCTAGATTATAAGATTGTAGACATTTTTTAATACCTAGTTTCAAGCAGTCTGATGCAGTTGGTGGTTTAAAATCTGAGATAATACTAAGAGTATCGTTTGACGTATCATTTGACGATTTATCAGCGTGTTTCCAGCGAAGCGATTTGTGCACGTGGTATTACCATTAACGTGCAGCCTACTATACCTATAATATACAACAATAACGTTGATTGTACCTACCACTGTTATTGAACAAGCCTGCAGTGCACTTTAAAGAATTAAACAAATACACGCAATCTCTATTTATTTAGCTACGGCTGATTGAACTTGTTCAGTGATCCGCCAACAAAGAAAGATCATAGTTTATAAAAATAAATTGCAAGTTCAGTCAAGGCCTCAATATGTAAGGTTATACTTGCACTTTACTATTTCCAACTTCATTGCCAGAATTTTGAGTGAAAATAACAGTACAAAAAGGTGACATGCGCCCGCTGTGTGGATCACAGTGTACAAGGAAGGTGTACAAGGAATTTGTTTGTAAACTGCTTGACATTTTGGCTCCTTGACCGTTCACGGTGTTTTTTTAGAAGAATACGGCAATGAGGGTTTTCTGAAATGACGTTCACTAGGTGGCAGCACTGAGACATCAGGTCCGGGCTCCTGTCAAAGCGCCTATATTTGCTTCAGTCGTGACCGAATGAATGAAACGAACGACGACATCATATATTTTAGATTCATTGTCGAAAAGGAAAACCTTTTTTTTTTTTAACCACAACGTGGAGTCTCTAGGCCTGAATCTCACCTGATGGTAAGTAATGATCAGGCTGATGGTGGAAGTGAGCTTCACCCGGAATCCTCAACCACAGAGGAACTGACTATCTTACATCTAACTGCCGGAACACAACAATGCTGTTAAAATTGTTGTTATGGCGACAGACTTAAATAAGATGGTGGTAGCTAGCCAGGCGGACTTAAAAGAAGCCCTACCACCAACCACTAACTATCCTCTATCCATCCTCTTGTCAAAGTGGCGCCAATTACGCCAATTAACTATTGGAATTTTCATGAAAACCTTCATTATGTAAACGATCTTATTAGTATCTACATATATTTAAACACCAAATATTATAAAATGTAACGTCTCTTTTGTCAGTCTGTCAGGGCGCTTATAAGGTAAAACTCAAGAACACATATCATACATAACATCACGCCTTATTTCCCCGAAGGGTTAGGCAAAGGTGTACCTATAGGACATGGAAGACAGTGTAGAGAAAATTATGAAAAAAGAAAAACTTGACGCTGTTCAACAGAATGTACGCAACTACAATAACGTCATTATAACTCTAATATTTTAAAAGCAGTACAACAAAGATGTCCTCTAAACACAATATCATAATAATGAAACATTTAATAAAGGGACGCCCGGTCTGCTATTAGATTTTCCCGCCGTAATGCAGGAGAGTGCACCTGTTCAGTTTATTTGCGTTCACCCACCGTTATCTGTCTTAAATTCAACTACTGTTGGTTTAACCGCGTTTTAGCTTAAATTAGTTTTTGTGAGGTTTTATTGTAGCTCTGTTTTATTTGATAATAATAAATAATAATACCAGCCTGTTATTGTCCCACTGCTGGGAAAAGCCCTCTTCCCACACATAAAAGGCACGAGCATTGATCCACAAGCTTGTTCAAGACGGATTGTCGATTTCAAACATAAATTAACTGTAAGTCCTTCACGATGTTTTCCTTCACCGGTGTCCGTAATGTCCAAGATAAACTCATGCATTGGTACCATTGGTTGCAACACTACTACATACTAATTCCATGCCAACTCATCTGTCCAATCAGTTTCTAAATCATGTCAAAAATATCCCCAAGTTTTTACCAGATTCAAACTGAGATTTTCGAACGTTTAAGGTATTGGCCCTCTTTAGTCAGTCTCTTCGTTCGGCCGAAAAGTCTAATAGGTGTATGTCCTAAGTGATACACACCAATCATGCTGTTCATTTGTATGTATGAAGAATTCTGAGGGGGACGGCGCGTACGCAGTCCCCACTACCAAAAATAACGCATCCGAGTTATCCACATTAGGGATAATCGCAGGGGTCAACCCAACCGCAGTGCAATGGGAAGGCCTCGCCCTGGGGGAACCGCCTTATTGATCACGGTATCCCCTATGCCAGGTAAGTATGATTATTTTACAGAAATTCGCGAGGGTCGTTCAACAGCGGAGAATCTCTACACCGCGATTCAGAAACGTGACGTAATTGTACAGCGCCATCTAGTTTAAAGATTGGAACTAAATCGCACGGTATGTACGCGACTTCTTGACCGTACCTTTACTTAGATTGCACTCGAGTTCAATGTAAACAAGTCAATATATCAAGTACCATTGACAATACTAACGATTAAGGTGATACGTAAAAAATAAATCATAGCTCGAGGGGCGTGGCTTAACTCAACGCGTTCTACCGAAGACGCGGGGAGCGCCCCGCGCCCCGCTTGAATACATCGCAAACGCACCGCGAGCGTGTCTGTGTTTTGAAGTTTTAGAATAGAGAAGGCATATGAGTCGCCAGAAATACATTTGTTTTTTTTCCTCTAAATTAAACTAACTAATTAATTATAATTTACGTAGTATTACTTAATATAGTATTTTGTTTAATTTGAATGAAAAAAAAAAAATAACTTGTGTAAATGAACAGGTAACATTTAAGATCATATTGATCTAAGAAAAGAAACCGCGTCAGTAAAAAAACCGGCCAAGTGCGAGTCGGACTCGCGCACGAAGGGTCCCGTACCATTATCTATAAAAACGGCAAAAAAATCACGTTAGTTGTATGGGAGCCCCCTTAAATATTTTTTTACGGAAACCTTCGTGCGCGAGTCCGACTCGCACTTGGCCGGTTTTTATAGGTAATGGTAAGGAACCCTTCGTGCGCGAGTCCGACTCGCACTTGGCTTGGTTTTTTTTTTAATGTGCTGTGTACTTTGTATGAACAGATTTTTAGGGTTACGTAGTCAACAAGGTCATTAGTTTTATTCTTTTATTAAAATTATTTACTGTTTTTATTGACATAAACTTTACAAATATTTATTTTTAAACAGCTTTGTAATTATCTAGTGTAGTGCTAGTGAACAATTTCTTACTATGTAAAATTCTAAAAAAAAATGTAAAATAACATTCTCTGTACGCAGTACTCCATTTATGTAAATAAAACAGCAAAAATAAATAAATCGGCGACGGTGTCGAAATACTAAAATAATAAATACTCTTTAGATTTGGTAATAATAATAATAAACGAAACGAACTAAACGATCAAAGCATAAAATCAGCTGGTGCTCGGCTCACTTGGCGGCAGCGCATTGAACCCGTGGCGCCGAGCGCGACCTAAAGCTCGCTGCGCTGCCGTTCGCTACGTACAGTACGTACGATCAGTGTTGCCACACTTGATTTTAGAAAATCGGTAGATGGCATGTAAAAAATAGGTAGAAATAGGTAGATTTTAAATGAAAAATTGGTAGATCTACCACTCTAATTTCAGTACATTTTCAGAATTAATAATTCGAGTAGGTAAATAAAAAGGTTTTCTGTTCTAAAGCCCTCTTGTGTTTCAGTGCACAGTCGGTTTCTCTGCCATGTCTTCATGTTATTAGAACAGTCAAAAAAATTCAAATGGCCGCGAACGAAATATAAACAAAACGCGCGAACTTTTCATCTAAAATGTCAAACGCTCCGATTCGCGACAATTTTTTCCACAAACAACCCACAATGTATCGTTGTCACGCTCACTCTGCTCCCGCTCACATCAATACCGACGCAACGGAAAGAGAAATATCGCCGAAATCGGAGAACAGATCATTTCGGAACGCTGCTAACTGTCAGGGTCAGTTTCATGTTTTGTTGGATGTCAAGTTTATGACGCATGCATAGCTCAAATTGTGTGTTCCTAAAAAATGTTTTCAATCGTAATATTTTGAAAAGTAGGTAGATTTGAGGCCGAAGTTGGTACCTTGTTCTCTGACAAATATAGATAATGAAGGTCATGAAACAAACACAAACAAAAGTATTGGGATAAAAAAATGTTGGATGTTGTACTGTTGCACGGTTGCGGGAGGAACCGACACAGGTCTGTTACTGGCAAAGGCCGCAGGCGAACTGGGCGGGAATAAGAAAGTGACAGAGTCAATTACATCCACATGCGAAAAAAGAGAACGCAACAATGCGCTGGGACCAAAATAAAACAACGTAAGCGCCAAACCAAATAAAAATTGTTTAAAAATAAATTAAGCTATCTATCAAAAATGTTTTCAGTCAGAATTTTCTATTACCTAATACGCACATTTTGAATTCAATTTTGCAATGAAATTAATTAGCATTTTAGAATTACAGAGAAAATTATAAAAAAGTGGAGGTCTTTTCGGAATTAAATTCTATCGAGCAAATTTAATCCAATTGTTTTTTCCTTCAGTCAAAGTATTAATCATTTAGTCAATAAACATTATATCCAATAATAAAATCGATACATGCTGTAATAGTGAAATAAATGGATACGAAAAATACCCCAATTTATTTTGGTATCGCCTTAAATACTGCACTTAGTGAAGAACAGTGTGATTAATTGAGAACAATCCGTAAAAAGATACTGACGGATCATACAACAAGGAAAATTAAGTAATCTTCTACAGTGCTGTGCTGTGTGTGATGTATAATTACGGGAATATAGGAGTTTTTAAATACAATTCAATTCAATTAAATTCTCAATTCTTTATTGCATTCCTGTTGGTAAAACAGTTGGTAGGCCGTCCGTCTTGTCCTTTCTTCTCCAAAAGTACCTACTACGGTTTGGAATGGGTATTAAAGCTTCATCTTTCTGGCTGACCGACTCCATGACAATTCAAAAAGTGCCTGTAATTTGTTTAATTGAAAAAATGCTTTGAGTTTGATTTTGACTAAAATTGTGAATCGATTATTTAGAATAGAATACTCTTTATTATGTACAACGCGGCTCGTGGCTTAATAATAACTGCCGCACGGGTCGATCTTCACGGTTAAACAATGCTTGCCGAGGTCGGTCCGTGAATGGGTGACCATCCATTACATACCGAGACCACACCGTGCCTCGGAAAGCACGTTAAGCCGTTGGTCCCTGGTGTTTTTTATAGATCTTTGACAGTCGTTAAAATTATTATTTGTATCTCATTATATGCTGCACTGATTGACGTCATCACGTCAACGCCGGCTGTCCCTGAAAACCAGTGCTGGGGCTCTGTCTCGCATCGATGGCTATTTTGCGTGGATGTGACGCATATTTTTCCGCAACTTGTAATGATCGTGTACAATTTTTTTTCATTGCGACATATTTGCCGCAAATAAATGTATTTTCTTTCTTTCTTTCTTCTTTTAGTCAGAATCCCGAAAGTCTGACAACCAGTCTAACCAAGGGGTACCTATGTTATTACCCAGTACTACAACTGGGTTATGGAGCTCCGTGAGGCAGTAGCTCCATGTAAACTACTGGTATTAAGCTGCATCCGATTAGACTGGAAGCTGACCCCAACATAGTTAAGAGAAGGCTAGCGCAGATGAGTCTTTATTAAATAAATAATTTTTCGGTTAACAATAAAAGATCCATAAATTGTTAGTTACCTGTTTGCACTTAATAAAACACTAGTAACATAAACTAAAGACGAATTTAGCAGAAGACCACCCAACAACTAGACACAACGAGAAATGGTAATTTCTATGGTATAAGCCTTCTCACAAATTGCCTTATTATAGCGGAGGAAGTATCTGCCGCCACAGCCTTCAGTTTATTATGTCCACTATATGAATTATAGATATAAACGTATAAAGTTTACACAGGGCGACACAATGGGCGGTCTTACCTCTAAAAGCGATATTTTTAAGACAATAGTAAATTTCTGTCGAGGCCAGCAAATCAAGCATTGATGGACGATCGTGAAAATGTGGGCCGAGGCGTAGCCGAGGCACACATACGTGAGGCAATCAATGCCTGGTTGCGGCCAAGGCTTGAATAGTGCTTTTCTCAAATAATGCGCGGAAATTCAAACAAAGTAAATGAATTATAAATTCCAGAATCAATGACGGACAACGACAATTTTTCACGCGCCAATGCAATGTGTTCATTAGTTTCTTCTTGGTTGTCATGTGTTGAAGTAAAAAGTTCGTTCCATTTTTAAATAACACGACAGATATGAGTTTTCATAGTAATTTATTTGGCCGCTACACAGGACAGATATGGATTTTCATAGTAACTTTGCTGGCCGCATCGTCATTTGTTTTTGATCAGTACAGCAATTACAATTTATCTCGAAGAAGGTTGTCAAAATAATGGTCGAATTTCCAAGCATGTTTGAGAAAAGTCATTTTGTCGGAAAGTATGATTCACGGGTATAAAGGATTCTTTTTTTACGCTATTCTTGCATAAAAACTCATCATAAAATGCAACCAATGGAGACAAAGATGAGTGATTTACACATACATATACTCACGCCTTCTTCCCATGGGGGTAGGCAGAAACTACAGAACGTCACCTGCTATGATCCTTTTGTTTCGTTTACATTCATATATTTGGTCATACACGCACGCCCGCTGGTTGCGAATACTATCTACAAATAAAAAAAAAACAATAGGTACACATGTATAAAACCAAACCCTACAATGAAGCTTTTACGTATTTATTTCAAATTAAGTAAGAATAGGTATATTTTATTTATTTATATATGTATTCATCATAAATTCAGGCACATTACCCCAATATTGGTTAGAATAATTAATTGTGACACAAACAAAAACAAATTACAAACAATAACACAACAAGGAATACTACATCTGTTATGCCATGTTCTGGAGATAACTGGCAACAATACATGCACTGCGCACAGATGCCCCACCTTCAGTCTTACTAGCAACAATGCTCAGGAGACTGTTGACGCCTTGTCCCATCCGACACAGAAGTGACTCGGATCTTTTACGCATGATCGCAAAGAAGCCATCGGAACGCGCGGTCGCGAACGTCCTGACGCGCTACATAAACATGGCAGCGACAGCAGAATCCTAAAAACTTTTGAATTGTCAAGGAGTCGATCAGACAGAAAGTTGAAGGTGTTCGTTCCAAAATGTAGGTTCATAAAATCCGACACTTAAAAATTACTTAGGTATCGAAAGTGTCTGCCTTCATCAATTGCCTACTTATATAGCAGCTTACCTCGTGAGTATGTAACTCGTAAATAGTTAGATATTTTAATTCTTGAAATGTGTAAATTGAATGTGTTTGAAAATTGCTCAATATTTTCGCTCTTTGACCGTTCAAGTACATCAACGATGGACAGTTTGGTTGAATTCCGAAGTCATTTGTCACTATGCCGTATCTAAAAACAGTCATGTTTAATTCAGTACACTTACATAGGTACTTATAGGAAGAAACCGTTTATTTTTAAGCGTTGACGGCCTCGTTGGTCTATTGGTCGCAAGCGCTACTGCTGAGCATGAGATCCTGGATTCGTATGTCGGGGAATGCGTTATTGGGAATTTTTATTAGAAATTTCTCAGTAGCAGCCCGGAGTCTGGATTTGTGCCCGGTTAATGGCAATTTTTGTATTTTTTTTGTATTTTTTTTAAAATTAGTATTCGACCACACAGGAATAAATTTTATCAGCGGAATAAGATTTAGTTCTGACAGTTTTCGTATGGATAAACTGTCAACAATTCAAAATTTATTCGGAAGAGAAGGCTTATTCCGTGGATAAAATTTATTCCTCTTTGGTCGAATCCGCCCTAAGTGATACTGTAGCCTGACGAACAATTATAATTAATATAAAAAGTAATATAGTAGCATAATAGTGTAGGGATATAAAAGGCCCCTGTAAACACACGTTACTTGGCGTGAAAAACTACGCATAACTACGGTTTAATCACCGTGCGTTGGCTCACTTGTCGGTATTGTATGGATCACTATCTTATAATAGAAGCTTGTTGACGGTCACGTTTTTTCTACTTACGGCGCGGTTTATACGCCGTGTGAAGGCACGGTCGTCAGTGCTGTATGGATCACTATAGAAGCTTGTTGACGGTCACGTTTTTTCTACTTACGGCGCGGTTTATACGCCTTGTGAAGGCACGGTCATCAGTGCTGCATGGATCACTATGGATTTTTGTTGACGGTCACGTTTTTTCTACTTACGGCGCGGTTTATACGCCGTGTGAAGGCACGGTCATCAGTGCTGTACGGATCACTATGGAAGCTTGGTGACGGTGAAGTTTTTTCTACTTACGGCGCGGTTTATAAGCCGTACCGTAAAGTAACCGTGCCGTATACAAAGGGCCTTAGAGATCCCTTGACGCCGAATTATGATTATAGTGTTAACTGCTAATCACCACTCCCAGTTGAGTGACATTTTTTAACGAATTATGTGCTAATTGGTTAACTATTTGTTTATGTCTATTAACGCGTGAGGTCACTGATATTATGAAAATTGCCAAGGACGGTAATTCGTCTTTTCACCGTTCTTACTTTACAGACTGAAATGACGATGATCATTCAAACTCAACTCAAAACAAAACTTGAGTTTGAGTTTGAAGATCATTCTATTTTAAATGACCTACGAAAATGATAACTGTAATAAAATTAAGTCTAAGTCAACGAGTAAACTTATTTTAAAACGTCGGTCATTGTTTGGCGGTAGGTACGACGAAATCGACAAAGCAATTATAGGTCCAGTAAACAATAATAAATCAATCTACCTAGCCTTTTCCTAACGATATTGAGGTCAGCTTCCAGTCTAACCGAATGCAGCTAAATAAATACCAGTATTTTACATAGAGCGACTGCCTATCTGAGCTCCACAACCTAGTAACTGGGTAATACGATACCCCTTGGTAAGACTGGTTGTCAGACATTCGGGCTTCTGACGACCAGTAAAGACTGTCAAAGATCCACGAATGACAGCCGGGCCCAACGGCTTAACGGGATTTACAACCTCGACAACCTCAACCTGATAGATCGAGCCGTGAGGCTGTTACTTAGCCACGAGCTCCTCCTATATTAAGTTATAAATAAAATAAAAGTTATTTAATTTAGCCCGCGCTTTGTGTTTTCTGCTGTCGAATGGCAATTATAGCTTGCACCAACTTTACTGACTTCAGATAGAATAAGAAAAAAAAAAAAAAATCACTTTATTAGGTATTAGGTTATTACTTACTTTGTTATTTTTGTTCATTACTCAATATTTCTTTATTTTTTTCTTGGTTGCTAGTAATAGTTTACCCGGCGGACCGCGACAAAGAAAAGAAAAGGAAGAATAATGTTTATTTGGACACAGTTCGTGAAACACATATAATACAAAAAACAAACAACAAAAAAAAGTGAAAATAATGTACAACATACAAACGCCATGTAATGACATATCATAGCCCCGAATGCAACTAATTGTTGATCCCTGCTTTAAAAATAATGGATTTGTAATTTTTGCCGTAAAATTGCACTGTCTCTATATTTTGAATCGATTAAATAAATACCTTAATTAAACAATTAAACGATTGAATGGAACGAAATTGTTTATTCTGTAATGTAAATAGGATATCGGAATCACTTTTCACGTGTCGAGGCGATATTTCCTATCTGACTATCCCTGAAAACAAATGGCAAAACAAACTCAATGGCCAAAGTCTCTTTTAAAGTCCAGACATAATCTTGGTCAGGTCATTGAGGACCATGTAGATTAGTGTCTGAAATGGTCTTTTGAGAAAAGAACTACACATATTTGAGTGGACCTGCCCAATCAGTGCAAGCATTTGGCAGTGCAGCTCAACTCAGAAATTATGGAGCTCAACGACTCGACTTACAATCTGGTAAGCCGCATCAAGTACTCAAACTACCAGAACATCATCAAAACTGACTGAAAAAGAAGAAGAAATTACCCACATAGTCCTCACATTCACCATAATAAAAGTAATAATAATTGAATGATCTAATTCCGTTGCTCCCCTACACCTGTAGTATTGATAAGGAAAGAAAATTATCGGAAGAGCTCAGTCAAGATGGCGATTTCGCAAGGTCGAATGACTGTGAGCAGAGCATTTTTACCCGACTGCCCCAGAAGCAGAGTAATGTTTTTCGAGAGTATACAGGATGGCAGGTAACCGTTTTCGCGTCGATGTCCTTGCCACCCTGTATGTAAGTCTATTTATTTGGCACGCTCTGTAGCCTATGCGGCTTGATGCTTTTTAACATTTCAGGTGTCGTTAGAATTGTCATAATTAGTGGGTATGATATATAATATTTATATATTGCATCTGCAAATAAAAAAGGGTGGGAAAGATTTAAAAAAAAATGGTTTCAAATAAAAGCTAGCAATGAGTCAATTCCTTTTTAGTTATGTGTTTTTGCAGCCGGGTTGTTGTTTTTTTATTATTACTACTAACTACACTTTTGATAATAATCACATTAGCTATTTTTGGTACTTAAATGTATGAACATCACCATCGTCGGGATCAAACATTTCCAGATTCACGAGTTTAAGTAACAGACAACAAATAAGCTGTTCCCTTCCCTTCCTTTTTTCTACTTGTACAAATATTTTAGTGTTACCTATATTATATTTTAGTATGGTATATATTGTATTTACGATTTGTCAAAATAAATTGAATAAATAGTAACAGTTTATATTAATGATGTCACCGAATTGTGTTTATGGGTGTCCAATTTATTAAAATTATATTTAATAACATATGATTATTCAGCTCTTTCAAACAGAAGCACAGTAACTAAATAATAAGTCGATTTACTAAAATAATCGCATAAAATATTACCAACAATTCTATTAACATTTCCAAAGTTCACATCCTTCCAGGAATACAGAATACAAAATACCAAAGTACTCAAAAAGGACTTACCTGCCATAAATCTTTAATAAGTTCCGATTTATTGGTTTCAGAAGTTAAAGGGCACTCGATGAAAAGTGTTTATTCACTCGACTGGTAAACTTACGTCGTCGAAGTTTGGCGGAGCGTGACGCGAGACGTGGGTCGTGGTCGACCGCCCGATCGCAACTGAATCCTGGCTGGTATACACCGTGTACTGGCTGGCAAGGACAGGTGTGATTGCGTTCGCTTTTTGAATTTGAGTTTGTTTAGAATAGCAGTTGTGGTTCAAGATACTTTTTCTTCAGATTATATCGATTAGGTTTGCTTTAAGTTCTGTAAAAACAAAAACCTGTTTGAGTAGGCAATGGTTTGATTATACGGTTTAAGAACTTGTTGTTGTATTTGAACATAAAACACGAAATATGCATTAAATTGATCTTAACTTATCAAATGGAATCTAAATTCATAATAAACATTTGACAAACTCATCATACTTAAGAAAAAAAATCAACAAAAAATTTCTGAAAGAGTTTATACAAGCCCTCACTTGCTACGGCGTAGTAAGGCGTCTACGACACCGCTACGAAGCTACGAGCGCCGTAGTAAAAGTTAAGCGTAGTATCGTAATGAATAATAATAATGTTTTATGTGAAAGGTATCGCATTTTATGATATTTTATTAGCTATTATCCTTTAGTACATTATAAAGGTACATTTTGTAACATAATATCAGGATTTTTGTGACCATACGAACGATAATGGTGTCTCTTACGATCGAGTTCGATTGTCGAATATCAAAGAATTTTAAAGTTATAAAAGCTTATGTTCATATTATGTCACAGTCTAAACTGTTATATTATACGGTGAAAACTACTAATAATTGGTAAGACTTTTGGATAGGTTAGGTAAGTCCTTCTGCTGACCCTTTTAACGGCTGATTTAACCAAAGTCAGATATCTTTTATCCGTGGAATAAAATTGACGTTTGACAGGTTTTTTGTGGAAAATCTGTCAAAAACTAAACATTTTTTATACCATGTATAACTCCCACGAATAAATTTTGAGTTTTTGAAAGTTTCTCCTTACAATAACTGTCAGATTTAAATTTTATTCCACGGATAAAAGATATCTGAATTTGGTAAAATCTGCCCTCATTCGCTGGATTAAACTTATACTAGGTATAAAAGAGTGGTCGAATTCGTACTAAGGCGTTTCGTAAAAACCTGTTTTTTTAAATAAAGAAAACGCTTGTTTTAATAATAATAGTATTGACTGTTACATTCTTATACAAATTAATAATTTAATAAGCATTGAACCTATCAAGCGTCCTTCGACCTGCCTTTTCAGAAGGTATTGGGAGCAGAGATCATGCCAAGCAGTGGGACAAAAACAGGAATTTGTTATTAGTAAGTATTAAATAGTTTGTATTTAGTTTCTTCTAGTAAACGGTTTCTCCAATATTACGTCAATTCTTGGTACAATATAATTAGATATATTTGGTGTCCTATTCCGCTTAACTATTCCTAAAGAGTCATAAAAACCCTGTAATAAATCGACACGACGTGTTGCCACTCCGAGCGCGTGGCAACACGTCGTGTTCGGGTTCGCAACAAGTCAATCGTCATCCTGAGGATGCCTCGTTGAGAGGTGAAACATGTGTCGTTTTCTTACAGGGTTATTTATAACTCTTTAGCAATAGTTAAGCGGAATAGGTTACTAAATATATCTACGTCTATTGTATTTTATGATGGATTTCCACCAAGTCATGCCTGAATCAATTATCTATCAATTCTCGATATTCATAAGTAAACAATTAAAACTGCTTTCAATAATTTCTCAATATTATTGATCTAACGTTAATAGGCTTACAGTATTATTGAGAAACTATCATTATTTTCCATTGCAAAATTTTATAAAACCAGCTACAACTAAATTACAACTATATTCCTGTCAAGTTACAGTCAAAAATTGTTTGATAGAAGTTAGATATTTTACTGAACGCTTTGCGAATAGTTTGGTGGTTGAGTTGTTTATTAAGCACAGCACACAAATCTTCAGTCTTACTTTTTGTGGTTAGCATAAAATTATTTTATCACATGCCCCACCAATACTGCTGCTGTTGCCTGAGCTTAACCCTGTTTGACTTATAATAATCATTATCAGACTAGGTATAAGCTCAGTATTATATTATCTGTGCTATAAGGCCCTATCTACATGTCCACACACGATTTTCTTGCCGTGAAAAGCTACGGTTTATTCGCCGTGTGTAGCCACGTTCGTCAATGTGGATGGATCACTATGGAAGCTAGTTGACGCGCTTTTTCTATTATTCGGTTTATATAAAAAACCGTGCCGTGTACAGTGGACAGTTAGGTCCACTGTTGGACAATTAACATGATCTTCAGTTACTCGTATCCTGTTGACACCAGCCACCAGAACCACCTACCGAAAAATACGCGATGATAATTCCGCGTGCTTTTGCTTTCTATAAAAAATACGCAACGTAATTTCGGCTAGAGGCCTAGCACGAATGATGCGTGCCGTGTATAAATATGAATAAAGTCTTAAAAATAAGTAAATATTATGTGCGAAACAATATTTTCAATTCTAAAATCGTTCGAGTTTACTTTACGTTCACTCCACGCGTTCGTGCTGGGCATACTGAAATAAGAAAGGTAACTTAAGAAGAAAAGGGTGTGTGCTTGTGATCACACGACAAGTGAAAACTTACTACTGGAGCCGAGTATACGCGATGCAGTGTCACCGAGCGACTGAAGCCAAGTATACCGGATTCAACGTCACCGACCCGAACGTGACGGTTCAGTTAAAATATCACTATTTGGAGTGTTCTTATAGCGAATGTGAGAACCAATACAAACCATTTCTGGTTTAATGGTACAAAATAAACATGAACCTGTAGTCATAATCCTGTCCTACTATATCCTATTAATATTATAAATGCGAAAGTTTGTGAGGATGGATGGATGTTTGTTACTCTTTCACGCAAAAACGACTGAACGGATTTGAATGAAATCTGGCACTCATATAGTTTATCACCTGGATTAACACATAGGATACTTTTTAAGCTGATATTCTCACGAGATCGAGACTTATGCGGGTGAAACCACAAGGCGCTGCTAGTACATAAATAAATATAGTATGACTAAATAAAAAATAAATTCGTTCACTATTCAGAAAGAGCGTAAAATGTCTAAAGAAGTTCCGAAAGAAGTAATGTCAGAAGAGTGTCCCTGCACTACCGTCTGCCGATTTGCAAACCATTCGACTATGAGCTTAGTTAATATTGACTCACAGTATATTTTTTCCTAACAGGGGCCTTATTATGAAGTATAAATGCCATCATTATTCCACTGCGAAAAAAGGATGGTGCTATCGGCCTTGTATAGCTCCGTCTCTCTATCACACTGGAAAAATGGTGACATTAATACGTCATAATACGGCCTCAGTTGTTTAATCAGATGTAGAAACGGATTTTCGGTTAGAAACCGCGTTTATTCATTGTTTGAGAAAGGAAAAACTTAAGTGTTCAATTAATTTGCTTGAAGTCCGTGAATGCTGTGACATAGTTCATGATATTGCAGTAGCTCAACAGGTAATTATTTTTGAGTGTACTTACTGTTACATTACCCAAAACGTAGAGTAGTTAATATTTTTCTTATTGCTAATTCAAATCTATCATCCCCTATCAGATACATCATGGGGCTTATAACATAAGTGACGATGTAAGTACAGAAGCCCTAGCACTTTAGGGAAAATCGGTTTGATAGTCGCCTTGTAAAGGAAACATGGTGGAAAAGATTGATTCCCATATTATTATAGAAAAATCAGCGAGCGGAAAAATTTGAAAGATGTGCATTTTTCTACTTTCCGTGTGACACACGGCTATTCTGATTGGTGACCTTGCAAACATTTTACGCTAAGTGGTGAAACTAAAACTGTCTAGTAAATAATACGATTTTTTTCCTCCTATAAGTGACGGAGAACACCTACATTATACCTGATGTTGCCCTTTATTTATGTGTCATCTATTGTGTATATCTTTGGTTGATAAATAATAAATACAATACTCAGCACAATCTAGCGAAATGGACGATTATTGACCCTACCGACACCCAGTGCGATTGCGGAGCTCTTGATGAAACCATCTCCCATATGTTGGAGTGTCCGAGGTGTCCATACACCTGCATTTTTGGGGACCTAAAATACGCGCCCACTGATGCCGCGATTGGCGTACCCACCTACTGTGCATTTTTTTCTTTAATACGTAATATACAGCCTGGTTTGTTCAAACATTCAACCAAGGTTTTCTAAATTCTTTATAAATTTTTTTTTTAGAATTTTCGCTCCATCTTTAGTTTCCTTTGTATTGGTACCTCTGTTACTAGCTACTCTGTGGCATCCAGTCCGAGGCACTTAATCGAACTAGTTGGCTCAATTAGTTGACTATAGTGCATGGTTTTGGCATCTCAATAGTTCTTATGTCAAAGTTCAAATTAAGGATGCACCATCTGCTCGTACTTCCTGCGTTTTAGTCTGCTAATTAGAACTTATGAAGGCGTAATAGATAACCGTGTATATTTTGAGTGGAAAAAGATGCTTTTTGCCCATAAATATGATTGTAGTAGCTTATTACTTACTTGCGAGCTTAGTAAATATTGGTACATTTTTTGTACATTTTATGTTTTTAATTATGGCATAATATAACTGATAATCAAATTAATGCTAGGTTTTATTGTATTGTATGCATGAGATTTTAATCTTTAATTACTAGTGTGTAAATTCTTTATTTTTAATTTAAATAAGTAGGTATTCACAGCGTTTGTGTACTCTTTAATGAATGAGCTGTAGTAACCATACTTTGTAAGTCCCTCATGTACTACAAAACATTTATGTGCAATTGATTTAATCAATTATTATATTATATAAACACAGTGTGAAACGACCAATGGCCACGTGACCACAGATAACTAATCGAAGGGCGATAAATCACGCCCAGCCGACAGGAGTCGCCGGTGATCATGTTACAACTATCACTTACTGTGGAAGGGTTTTACGGATAAATTATCCAAAGAGTACATAGTATTGTTGTTGTTTGGGTTAGTGTGGCACTAGTGGAAGTTGGTGTAGGAGAAACTATGCTCCGATATTAGGCAGATGTGTACCTATAGTACACCCACATTTGTTCAGTTACGTTTAAAGACCCACGTATAGGGAGCAAGCCTATTACCATCAAACGGGCACAAATCCAGACTCCGGGCTACTACAGAGAAATTTCAGATGGAAAAACCCAATAACACTTTGCCCGACCTGGAAATCCAACCCAGTTCCTTATGCTCAGCAGTAGCGTCTGCGACCACTAGACCAATTCTATTTAATTATCTATTAAAAGTTATATATATATAGGTAGTATATCATATGGGATCTTACCAACAATTTTGCTTGATAAGCACGACAAAACAATATGTTATTTATAACCCTTTACGGGCTACTGATTTTTGCTCAAACGGAATATTAAAATGGCTGCCGAAGCTTTAATATTCCACTGTTATTTTATTTTACCAAAAGCCTGTTGGGAATGGTTCGCCAATATTGAATGAGCAAAAAGTCTGCTTTTTTCAGTAGTTGTGGCCATATTTGGATTAAAGGATTAACAACTGGATTATATTTTAATCACTTCTGCTTGTGGCTTTGCCTGTGAATGAATACCTCGTTAGTCTTGCTCGTAAGATAGCTGAGCATGAGGTCCTGGGTTCGATTCCCAGGTCGGATAAAGTGTTATTGGGTTTATCCATCAGTCATTTCTCAGTAGCAGCCCGAAGTCTGAATTTGTGCCCGTTTAATGGCAATAGTTTCGCACTTATTACATGGGACTTAAACATTACTTGTGAAATGTGGGTGTGCTAGGTATAGGTATCTACCTCTACCTAACCCTTCGGGGAATACAGGCGTGATGTTATGTTATGTTGATTTTCACGCTATTTAATGCAGGTTACCTATATATATAGTATGTATTTCATCACCACTGCTCTCAATACGATAAAGGAAAACATCGTGAGGAAACCGGCATGTCCTAGAACCAAAAAATCGAAGACATGTGACATCCACGAAACCGCACTGAACCGGCGTGGTTGTTTACAGCGGACTCCCTCTCACAGAGAGGAGGCCTGTGTCCCAGCCGTGGGAACGTTCTGGGCTGGTTATGATGATGATACAGTGGGTACGGTCTATCTAACTGGATGTAAGTAGTTACTTAGTATTGTTGTAAATAGACCCTTTAATCCACTTGTAAGAATTACCAAACCAGAAAACTTAAATTAAAGCTTTGTCTGACTCGGGCATCAAACCTGAATCTGAAGCTCTCAATCAATCAA
Source organism: Eupsilia transversa (assembly GCA_914767815.1). Classification (NCBI taxonomy): domain Eukaryota; kingdom Metazoa; phylum Arthropoda; class Insecta; order Lepidoptera; family Noctuidae; genus Eupsilia; species Eupsilia transversa. The sequence continues at coordinate 6,151,650 of OU611894.1, read as the reverse complement.
CTCAGCCTATCGCTGCCCATTGTAGAAATAGGCCTGTCCCCAGTCTGCGCCACAGGACCCCGTACTCCGCCTTACTCATCCGCTCTGTCCCCGTCACCTTTTTAAGGTCGTCGGTCCATCTAGCTGGGGGGCGTCCCACACTACGCTAGCCGATACGCGGTCTCCACTCCAGGAACTCGTCTGCTCCTCAGGCCATCGCTGAAGCTCTACTACATACCAAAAGCCAAAATTCCAACACAGCAAACAAAAAATCTTATAAACGATTCAACATCTTGGCTCCTAAACCATAATTAATAAAACATTTCAAAAGCTGTACAGTGAAAAGCTTGAACAGATCTGACCATAAATCGCCGCGGGTCTCGTTGGATAGACGATTACCAGAGACAATAGAAGCGCGCGATTAATGCGCATCTCTAGACGAATGTCCGTTGAGAGCCGGCGCCGTTCGCGATAATCACCATTCTTAATCAACACCATATTTGAATAAAAGTTTCATTTTCTTGAATGGAATTAGATTTTTTGCTTATTATTTTAGCAGGTTTTGAAGCAATTCGGGCTGCATTTTTTTGCACCAGTCATTGTGCAATCATTTCTAATAGGACGATATTATCGTGGACGTGCACGTCCATAATTATGTATGGGAATACATGCACGTTATGATGTTATCGTGATGGAAAAAAATCTTTTTCATATTGGAAGACCAAGAAACGATGTGTGGACTGTGTGAAAGATGATATGGCTAGAAATGGGGTGACTACCGAGATGACGACTAATAGAGAAATATGTAAGAAAAAGACATGTTGCAGCGACCACAAATAAATTGGGATAAAGGCAGGAGAATGATGATGAGAATTATGAAATCTTTTATCTATTTCGTGCTATCTATCCGTGTGTCAATAAAATTATAAACACGAATTTTGCAATTTACAGCAATAGTTATCCTGAAGTCACAACAATCAACACCTAAATTACAACAACGCAGGATTTAAAATAAATCCACCACATAGCTCTTAATGGATTTCAGATTAATCCACCCGGCTCATCTGTGCACACCTTCATTTTGTATTGGAACTAACTAAATAAAGCTCAGAATTGCAGCCGAAGCACCTGGATACCTGACGTTATTGATGATGTAACAAAGATCTGTATAATGTAATTTAATGTAAAATAAAAACAAAAACATGGCTCCTCCTAAATAATTTTAATACAATAAAAGAATGTTTTGATTATAAACAAAACAAAATATATTCGATTTATTTAGTTTTATGACACTTACAAACAATTGTCCTGCATCAGTTCTAACGTAGGTACCTAATTGTTGTTAAAACATGTTCATTATCGGAACTAACGCCGCCATCTTGTCGTAACAGTAGATTTCTGTCAACGTCATTCAACTGTCAAAAAGGTCATTGTAGCAATGTAATGTATACTAGCTTATGCCCGCGACTTTCTTTCTTTTAGGTTTCCTTACCCGAAGTATGCCAAATGGAACGTTATTATTAAGCCTCCGCTGTCCGCCCGTCCGTCTGTCTATTAGCGGGCTGTATCTCATTAACCGTAAATGATCGTAATAGATTGTGTATTTCTATTGCAGCTATAACAACAAATATTTAGAGGATGGAAGTATAGAATAAGTCGATGGAACGTAAAAGTTAAACTTGAAATAATATTTTTGATTTTATATTTTTAATATACCAATTAAATATTTTTTATTTATATTTTTTTTAAATGAAATAAAGTTACAAATAAAAGGGTGTATTTAGGAAAAGTGATTCTTTTTACTAAAGTATTAAAAATAAAATTGTTTTAAATATTGTACAGTAATAAAACCGGTCAAGTGCGAGTAGAGCTCGCACTTGACCGGTTTTTTTTACATAAAATAAGAATCCTATGACACTCAGCAATATTGTAGCTTCCCATTAGTGAAAGAATTTCCGGAATCGGATCAATATTTCCGATCTACATACAAACTTACATCTTTATAATATTAGTATAATATGCACTACTAATCTTCGTGAATTCGTTTCCCGTTTACAGTAAGTTATCAGATTGCGGAGCTCCCGTCGGGGACGTCATTACACGGGGACTATTGTCACGCGCTGCAGACATCTTGGGAATTCATCCGCGGAATTACGTGTGTCAGCGAGCGGGCCGAACGCTGCGTTTTTTAAATGATCACTTTGCGTTCATTCTGAACAGTGAACGATACTGAACTGTATTGCTATTCTGTAAAAAATCTCACCGTGAAAACATAGGTGAAGTGGGCTTTCAATAGTGTCAATCTCTAGTAGTAGGATCGAATGACAGCTCACTTTAAGCTCACTCAGTTTTCACGGTGAGATTTTTACAGAATCGAGCGGCTGTTCTGCTAGGGTCGGTGACGTCGAATCGGGAGTACACGGCTGCAGTCGGTCGGTGCCACTGAAGGCTGATAGACGAATGACGCCTATTTCGCTAATCCCGCCAGCTTCTCTCCCTGTAGTATCTACAACAACAAGATTTCGTGAGTTATGTCCAACGAGCGTACTTCTACTAAAACCACCGTTTCCTAGAAAAGCGGTGGCCGCCACATAGTGTCCGCAATTCAACGGCTAAAGACGTCACTGAAACTGAACACGAACTGAACTGATTCATGAAGGTAATTTGGTGTGTTTTCCCGGAAAACGTTTTTTGACACAGAAAAGTCCGTTGTCAGTCATGACAATGGTCTCTGCGGCTCTTCTTCTAGGAAACGAATAATCACGTTTATCGGAAAAGGGGTTCTAAAAAACCAACAAATGATGATGAATGAAACAGTTGATGACGTACAGTGAGTGACCGGACTCTATTTAACTCCATCCCTTGTCTATTCTCATCCACCTACTACCAGCCACGGCAGCCACTCTTTTTTTTCCGTGGGTACACTCCGTCTGGGGAGAACGGAGGGTTATGTCCATAGATGTATTATATCTATGGTTATGGCGGATTCCTACCGAATAAAACCCCACTGTTTCTTCTACTACCATGAGTCGGGGGCCCGGGAGATACTTGTACATTCGCTGCACCCTACCAACCACTCTGCGAAGTTCGTCACTGCGTATAAAATACTGATATCTCTTCTTTGTTCAGGCAGAACTCCTTCTAAAATGACCGGCAAGAAACTGTGTCAGTTTTTTCTAGTTCATTGTTAATTAACGTCATTTAGTGAACCGAGCTATTCCATTATACTGATGGTGGCTCATTATGAAAAACATGAAAAACTTTTCATTGGGTCATTATTTTGTAAAACTTCGTTTTTTTGTGCTTTTAAACATTTTCGAGAGACTGAAGTATACAAATAATATAAATGGGCTGGCTAGTTCTTTGGCCAAAGAATTGGCTTTGCCATTCAATATGGGAATGCTGTTAGTTTTCGGAGTAGTTCAGTGGACGAGTACTTTGTTTCGCCCGCGATATCGAGCCAGTGCGTACGAGCCTCTATGGCATTCCCAAATATGGTAAGTATTCCCTAAATATGGTAAGTATTCCCAAAATATGGAAAGATTCCCAAAATATGAAATTCTTAAAATTCGCCACAAAAAATATTCAAATAGATACCTACTATACCATAGACTTCAACAAATTATAATGTGACCCCAGGATTTAAGAGAGAAACACAGATGTCTACACCAATAAAACTCCTTCCAAATCCAAATCTACCATTTCAAACGCCAATAAAAACGCGGCTTCCGAACCGCCAATCACGCGCTTACCTTAGGGCGGCGGGTGCTGGCGGGTGCCGGCGGGTGCTGGCGGGTGCGACCGCGGGTATTTTGCGGCTATTCCAATTATACGTCTTATGAAATAGCGGAGAACGGTGTCTCTTTCGCCTGTGCTCGCAATATCGCGCCGATGCGATGGCCGATTGGAATTTTTGTTGGAATGCTCTGTGTGTTATGTGCGGAGCGGAATATTAAGATTATTTTTTGAGGTGAAAACTTATTTAGGCGCACTTTGCAGTCTTTTTGAAAAATGAACGAAACTGAACCGTCACGCGTGTGTTGGTGACGCTGAATGGGGTATACTCGGCTCCAGTCAGTCGTAGGTAATAGTAATAGTAATCTTTATTTTCTCTGTTCACGAAGATTCACATAGTTATAAACGAAGATTTATTTATTTTCTCTCTTCACGAAGATTCACATAGTTTTACTTTATACTGTTAACTTATTAGAATTATTAGTATTTATGCACTTTCTAGCCTGAAACAGGTTCAACCTAGTTCAGGCAAATAAGGAACTGTTCTCTATTTTTAAATTGTTTAAGGTGTTTATTGTAAAAAAGTGTCCCTTTTTATAAATAAAAGTTTTTATTTATTTTTTATTTATTTTTTAAACATAGAGACAAGAATTATAGTGATATGACAAAAATGCATACCGACCTCATCTAGTACCGTACTTTAAATATTATTGACATGTAAAAGTGTTTGTAAAAACCTATTTACAGAAAATAAAATCATCACCATCATCATAAAATATGATCCTTAGTGAGAGACTGGCGTCCATACTAGGATACCCTGTGTGACGAATCACCAGGCTCTCACCCCGAGTTTAGTCTAATTTTATTTACATTACAATGTAAGTAAGTTTTCTATCGTGTGACCATACTCACATCACACCCTCTTTTTTTTTCGTTGGAGAGAGTGCTATTGGATGCTGAAGACGAGTTTGAAGTGTGGAGTCTCAACACGTAGTGTCTTTCTTCGTGAAAGAGTCGTGGTTTTTTTCTGGCAACGACTTTGGCAGTATGTCGTGGTATTCACCTCACACTGCAGACGTTGTTGTTCTTAGTACCAATTAAGAGATTCTTTCATTACAATAATTAGAAAACTTTGGTCACCATTAAATATAGATGAGTGCAAAAGAGTTCGGTTAACTTACACTTAGAATCTGGATAGGCATAATCAGCCTATTATATGCCCACTGCTAGAACACAGGCCTCCTCTCTGTGAGAGAGAGTGGAACGTCAACCACCGCGCGGGGCCACTATGGGTTGGTCAAAAATCTCAAAACGTAATCTTATAATGGTTCCGTTCTCCTTTTCAAGATCGTCACCTTAAAAACGCTCCACCGCTTCCCGCTACCGCTTTGCTAACCACCCTGGCAGCTACCGACAGCACCTCACGCGCCCGACACCGCGAAGAATGAGAGATATAGCGGGACGAACAGTTTTTTAAATTCAGTCCATGGACGCTTAGCGGAAGGACGTCTCATTTATTAGAATTTTTCATTTCTTATTGGTATTTCTTTTGAAAATTATGTCTCCTATTGATTGGGGATTATTTGGATGATGGACTTTCTGTAAATGAAATGCGGCTGCTGTTGGGAAATGTTTTAGGAGAAAAGAAGAAGAAAGAAAATACTGTTTATTTGTGGTAAATATGACGCAAAGAAAGAACAAAAACACAAGAAGAACAAGTTGAGCAAAAATATGCGTCACATCGACGCAAAACGGTCTTCGCTGCGACCCTATGCGAGACAGAGCCACAGCGCTGATGTTCAGCGACAGCCGGCATAATGGTAATGAGTATAATGGCTAGATCTCTTTGTAATAGAATTCGTCAAAGATAAGTACTTAGATACTATATCATTTTCTCCTGTCATCTCATCATCCATCGCGTCCTGTCGTTTCATCTTGCTCTGTGCTCTTTCGAGTTTCAAGGACATTGCCGCTTTTAAAATAGAGGCAATTTAAAAACTAAGTTCCGTGTGAAATAGGAAGAGGATATCGCCATCATTCTCCTAAGCATTCTTTGTCATCTAATCTTCAACCACTATCATTGAGGTCAGGTGAGCGATTCTATGTAGTACCCAAACTACGGCAGATATGCTTAGGGAACCAGTATTATCGCAAAGCAACAGGTTGGTAGCCAAATCTTACGAATAGAATGAGCAGTACATACCTGGCATTTTCTGTCTCTCTCTCGCCCACAGAGAAAAGGTAACATTTCCACACTGAAGTTATTTAGGCTACAATTAAAATCAAGAGATCATTATTAATAATAATAATATTCTTTATTTTGCAGACAACAATGATCCATAGTGTTAGTAAAAACAATAAAATTACTTATTTCTAGTGTTAGTAACTAATATATTACATGGAAGGCAGAGTAAATAGTATTGTGAAAAGGAAGGAAGGAGGGTGCATCATTCTGCCTAGCCTTTTCCCAATCATGTTGGGTTCGGCTTCCAGTCTAACCGGATGCAGCTGAATACCAGTATTTTACATGGAGCGACTGCCTATGACCTCCACAACCCAGTAACTGGGTAATACGATACCCCTTGGTAAGTCTGGTTGTCAGACTTTCAGGCTTATGACGACTCGTAACGACTGTCAAAGATCCACGAATGACAGCCGGGACCAAAGGCTTAACGTGCTTTCCGAAGCACGGAGGAGTCTCGGTATGTAAAGTTGGTCACCCATCCACGGACCAACCCCGGCAAGCGCAGCTTAACCTGATGGATCGACCCGTGCGGCTGTTATTACTTAGCCACGAGCTCCTCCCTAAAAATATGCCCTCCACCTTTATCATCATTGCATGTACAATTAAATTTAACCTAACCTAAGTCATATACCGGAGTAATACCAAATACATGTCGCTGGTGCTACTGTCGCCGCCGGTAGCAATCTACCCGGTTTAAGATTAAGCCGGGAAGCCGGCACTAACTTCGTTAACCGACCCATTAAAATTAACTTCCCCACCTGTTGATTACAACCACTAGCGAAGGTTTAGTTCTTCAGCCTCTGTTAAACTTATGGAGTACGTCAGGCTCAAGAAGATGTATACTTACGTCTTACATCGACAAGAATTCATTTGATTTTCTACAATAAGGGATATGCATGTATTTTATTATATTTTTATTCGATAGTTTACATCTAAATATAATAGCAAAAAAATATTTAAAGCCAAAAAAGCAATTGAAAGTATTTTAAAATAAAAGTAAAAAAATAGCCAACCGACACGGGCACCCGCTTGGTGTGACGTCATAGTCTATGACAACGATGATGACAAACATCAAGAAATCGCAAACACTCCTAAAAATCAAATAGACTGTTTTTTTTTGGTTGTCATTGGTTGTCCTAGACTTTTACGTCACGTTCGCTTTCGCTCTGACAAATGGCGTCGCTTTTCAAATATTTGAATTTCGGCAGAGGTGCATAGAACACCCACATTTCGCCAGGTATGTTAAAGTTCCATGTAATAGGGGGCGAGAATATTGCTATCAACCGGCCCCAAATCCAGACTCCGGGCTGCTAATAATACTTTGCCTGACCTGGGAATCGAACCCAGTACCTCATGACTAGCAGACAAAGTTTGTAGACTATAGAGGTATGAGGAACAGGGTGTAAAGTTCACTGATTCTTTATAGAAAAGGGAGCATCGTCCGACCAGTCGGGTGTCGTATCTGGTAGGCAATTGCCCGACGATTGATGTCGGAAGGTAATATATATTCAGATCGCGCGGTTAACTCTGATTTGTGTGACGTCTTTGACGCGTAGTTCGCATGTTGCGTTGTAGATACCGCCACAGGACAATTAAATGATTTTTTGTCGATATACTTTTGAGACTGAAAATACCCTAAACAGAACGTAGCATTTCGCCTGAATTTCCTGAAGAGATAGGAATAGTTGGGTGGTACACCTACACTACATTTCGCCATGTAACAGGGGGCGAACCGATGTACAAATCCAGACTTGGAAGATAAAAAGAGAATATCCTAATAAAATTCAAATTGCTCGTGCAGAACCGTACACGTTTCATGCTACGTGTCCTTGTCATTCTTAATTCTCGTCCAATTATCGAATCGCTGCCTTAAGTGTCACTTCAAAAACTCGTCACGACTGTTTCTATGATAAAGTGGTCAAAAGAGTGATTCCTGAGCGAGGGGTCCAAACTTCGAGTCCCGGGTCTGGCAATGTGTTATTCAGTCATGTTAAGATTATGTATAGGTTTTTTTTAACTCAGTTGATCTCGACATGGACATCCTGTAATAAGTAGGGGTCAAAATATATTTCGTTTTCACATACAAACTTTTATGGAAACTCTCTTTTAAATCCATGCCCAACACAATATTGACAATGTCAACCAACTGACATTGTCATTCAAAACGTTCAGTATAAAATAAACAAACCACCAAGTGGTGTTTTTTTTAATTTTTTTACTCGTGATTACAAAAAAAAACAGGTATTTCACATTATTCTGTATATTTCTGTGCTGTAGCCCACATATGCTTAGTGTTTAACGAGTTCTTTCTGTGTATTCTAATTATTTCTAATTATTTCTGTGTATTCTAATTATTTCTAATTATTTCTGTGTATTCGCCTATCATTCTACTTCACGCGCCAAGGCCCTGTTTATTTACCTTTTACCTAGGCCGGGCCTAAGTTTTGTTCCACCACGGAACTATAATATTTAGTCAGTTTACCTACAGATTTTTAAAGAATAAACCCACATTCTCAATGTGTTCTCACATAACAGTTACCATGCATTACCTACTCCACCAGGGATGACGAAAATGGTCTCATGGTCAAGGGTGTGATGATGGGGTGGGATGCGGATCGGGGATGTTTAGTCAGTTAACCTTCAGATTTAAAAAAAAATAAACACACATTCACAATGTGTTCCCACATAACAGTCACCATGCATTACCTACTCCACCGGGGATGACGAAGATCTAGGGTTCTGCATCTACTGTTCGTAAATGGCAGCCGGGACTTACGGCTTAACGTGCTTTCCGGGGCACAGAGGGGTTTTGATATGTAATGGATTGGATACTCAAACACGAACCGACCGCGACAAGCGTAGCTTAACCTTGGCGCTTGCGGCTGTTATTATTTAGCCATAAGCCCCTCTCTACTACAGCATCTTTCAACTTCTATAAAAAACATAATTCGTACTTGTGTCGCAGACAGGATGACGGAAGGCAAGTGCACGTTCGGCACGCGCGCGCCCATTGACATACACATGCTCAACGAAATCATCTACAGGGAAGTCAAACATTTTAGAAACTACAAGATTTACAGACCTAACTTTGGATGTGAGTATAAAATAAAATAATAAAGTTAAGTGAGTAGGAATTTCTCGAGCTGCTGAGCATAAGGGGGCTGGGGTAAGTCTGGCAAAGTTATTTTTCCAATCATAAATAGAGACCCGCCCCGGCTTCACACGGGTACAACTTGTAGGTGAAGACGTATTTTGTTCACGACACGCTGTGCACAAGTTCTGAGCAGTAACCTAACAATAAGTACTAGGCTTGCATGAATTCAAGATAATATTTGATTGGTATTATTAGGTACTTCTTTTTACTCGACTGCCGCAAAGCCAAAAGGAAGGGTTATGATTTTAGTAGGCTATGCATCCCGGAGACTCCTGGTAGATTTAGGCCCGGTTGATGGCAATAGGCTCGCCCCCTATGACACGGGACTTAAACGTAGCTGGCGAAATGTGGTTGTACTATAGGTATACTTCTATCTAACTCTTAGGGGAATACAGGCGTGTTGTTATGTTACGTTGTCTTCTTCTGCAGCCATCCCCGTGACCGGCAAGTTTTACGCTGCCCACGACCAATTGAAAGCGGAGACCGCGGAACAAACAAAGAAGGTGGATGACTACCACACTAACGTGGCGCAGACCAGAGCCAAAGGACCACGCAGCAAGTATGAATCGCCTGCTACAGAGAACCAGGTGTAAGTTAACCAACCCATTCGTTCCACCTGCTGAAAATCTTCTACTGTAGTTGCCTTGGCTTATCTGGAAGTCTTTAACTTCGGACCCAGTAAGGTCGAAGCAAGGAAAACCTGCTCAAGTGGAGATTCACAGATGAATACGCCCTGAAGTGTAAATGTGGTGCTGTTCCACAAACAATGGGGTGTAATGTCGTGTTCAGCGTGTTGCCTGCACGATGCAGGAGCTGATGGACGCTATTGAACGTGCCAAACTCGTAGCCAAATTCTTGGAGGACTCTATATAATTTGCCATCATGTCGCTAGGAAGAGGTAGAGGAATCTGTGACGGTTACGGTCAGCTCGTCCGTAGAAGTACAACCACCACCGTACATACCTGTTTCTGCCGCCAAGCAGAAATGCCTTTCTTCTCAGAGTAGTCAGATAGGAAACGCCGACCTCATCTAGTTCTTAAAATATTATTGACGTGTAAAAGTGTTTGTACAAACCTATTTACAGAAAATAAAATCATTTCATTTACGGAAAATAAAATCATTTTATTTCATTTAATTTACGGAAAATAAAATCATTTCATTTTATTTCCTAACAAGCAGTGTTGCTATGTGGAGCCGAAGCGATGCAATTATTTGTCCATGAGACTAAAGTGTCATTTTTTGTGTGTGACTGTGATATGTGACTAAAGTGGCTTCGCTTCTAAGTTGAGTACGCATGTGTGCACACAGAGACTACCCACATATTCTTAGTTGTTTCTTGAAAACTAATATTACGGGGTTACCTAAGTGCCTCGGATTAGAGAACTCGAAAGTTAATCTACGTACTACTGCCGTTGACTTGTATTTACCTAGTACGTACTTAGTGATACTTTGAGTTTATCTCGTTCAAAATAATTCTAATTAATAACGTACACAAGTAATCGGTGGAAACGTTGTGGATTGTAGGTACATTTAGCCATAACTATGTCATATATCATATTTACTGTAACACACATTGTACAATTTTTTGTTTTTCTCAAATATATAAAATACATCAAAATCAAAAGTCATTTATTCAAACTAGGCTGAGAATCAGCACTTTTGGAACGTCAAAATTACGTTACGTTATTGGTGCACGACTTTTTTAGAGTTCTGTGCCCAAAGGGTGCCAACGGGACCCTATTAATTAGACTCCGCTGTCCGTACGTCTGTCACAGGGCTGTATAACCGCAATAGGTAGACACCTGGAGTTTGCACAGAATGTTAACTACTAAAGCCGCTATAACAAAAATTAAAAGTTAAAGGGAGATACAAGGAACGTGTTTTTTTTGACGTTTTTTTTCTCAAACGTAATACGGAACGGAACCCTTTGTGTGCGAGTTTGGTTTTTACTCGATTGCAAAAAAGAGTTATGTTTTTCGCACGAATCTTTTAAATGTCGCGCGTGTGTGATGAACTATAAGACCATCCTTTTGCTTGAAAAGTGATCGAACTTTTTATTCGGGTTTTTCTTTTTCATCCTCATCATCGTAGCTTTTTCCCAACTATGTTGGGGTTGGCTTCCAGTCTAACCTGATGCAGCTGAATACCAGTATTGTACATGGAGCTATGCCTATCTGACCACCACAATCCAGTTAGTGGGTAATTCAATACCCCCTTGGTAACACTGGTTGTCAGACTTTCGGGCTTAATCTGACGACTATTAGAAGAAACATAGTAACCTTGAACCGATACTGCAGCATCACCTTGAATTGTGTCGTATAATTGTATTAATTTTTAATTTTAACTTGTATTCTTGTTTCAGTTACGGCTGGTATGACAAGCCACTGGTGCCGATGAATCGCAGCGATAAACGGTTCTACTACCCTCAAGTGGAAAGCAATCATACGAAGATCGAAATCGTCATATTGATGAGCAATCCCAAGAATAAAAAATAAAAGTAATAAAAACTAAAACCCAACTACGACAAAAAAAAATCAACTAAAAGGTTACAAACAAGACATCTCAAACAGACAAATAAAAAATCCGGAGTCACACGTTAGAGCATAAATCGGACAGATTATGTGTGACTCCGGATTTTTTATTTGTCCCCCGAATTCTAAAACTTTCGGGGAAACTTTCAATATTTATTTCCATAAAAACTTTATTCGGACTAAAAAAGAAAATTAACCACATCAGTCCAGCCAGTGTAGCGCTTACCAACGAACGGCTTTACATTTTTATTTATACCTAGATTTTGTTTTTGATATTATTTTATTTTTATAACACACTTTATTTTTGTAACAACGCAGAAATGAAATCAATAAATTTATTGTTATTTAAAACCTATTGTTTGTTGCAGCTTCAGCTTATAACAATGTCTTGGTTTTTAAGCCTAATTAGACAAGAAAAAAAAAAACTTCGATTCGTGGCCTGCAGTCAACAGGCTTATTGCGTAACACATTTTCTTCTAGAATGCGAACGCAAAATGTAGGAATTTCCACTCGCAATCGCTTGCCATAAATTATTTAGAAGTGTGTAAAAGATATTTTTCCAATCCAGCCCAATTGGTAATTGGGGTACCTACTTAAAAATTGGTCAAAATCTTTTCCTTCTAGCGTTTTGTTTCAATAGATAGGTACGAATAATTTGGCCGAGAGGCCATTTTAAAACTCATTTATCTCATAATTTATCTTCTGAACTAGCTTCTGCCCGCAACTTGTTCGTTGTTCTGTTGTCACTGATGCGGAAACGAAGCCGACACGGCCAACACTTGTACAGGCATGCCTATAAGAATCCTATTCATATTCAAATGATTAAAGTCCGTTTGGACGAGAGAACCCAGTGCCGACCTTCGTCTGAGCTATAGAAGGTAAGTAAAGTTCGCAAGGTCTGATAATAGGTACCTACAGTCATAATCAGCCTATAATGGTCCCTGGTTGCTGGGATACAAGCTTCCTCTCTGTGAGGTAGAGGGCCGTACACGCGGGCACAGTGCGAGTTGGTAGATGTCACATGTCTTCAAATTTTTGGTTCTAGGACTCGCCGGTTTCCCCACGATGTTCATTGATGAATCATTTACACAAAGTAAAGTGGCTGCCCGTTTGTACTGGGCAGCCAATACTCTCCTATTAAATCTATAGTAATCTTATATAACAGGTAGAAAGAAACGCAGTTTAAGTTCTACAGCTATTATTTATTTATTCATCAGATTTCTTCTCGTCGGTTGCATACTGGTTCCATTTACGGGCATATTTCTTCTTGAAGTCACTATTATGTAGCGGATCCAAGTGAGCTGCTGCCACGCGATCCCTGAAACCGAACCAGAATGTTTAACAATGAAATAATCAATAGTGTTACTGCTGCTTTTAGCTACAAAACTTGTGTCCGAGATCCTTGGTCAAATTAAATCAGCTGGCGAAACTCCACGAAGACGAAGATGTAGAAAGAAAGAAAATACATTTATTTGCCACAGACTAAAAGGCACACAATTTAACAAATAGCAGATAAAAAAGATAAAAATAAAACAAATAAAAAAGGTATAAAGTTCAGGAAAGAAAATTGGCAGGGGAGTGTGCCTCACGGCTGCGGCAAAAAGGCCCAGTTCAGCAAAAACGCCAGACAACAATAAGTGCCTGACGCTGGTTTGATGTGACATCCACCAACCCGCACTGAGCCCAAGTGGTGGATTATGGCCCACTCCGTCTCATAGAAAGAGGCCTGTTTCCCAGCAGTGGTTACATTATAGTCCGCCATCATGCTTATGCATAAGCAAGTGTCCAGACGCAAACTTTTAAAATAGCTTTAGGTACTCACGCGAATTCTTCATAAGTCTTGGCAGTGTGGATGGCATCACACTTGACGTCGTTTACCTTCCAGTATAGCCTGTCCTGCTCCACAGAATTTTTCAACTGACTTTCCATGGCGGCAAAATCATCTTGATTTAGTGGCTTATCCATTTTGAAAACTGGAGATACCTCGGTATTTCTTGCAACTCTTCGAAAGGATCTTTGAAAGTATTTGCTATTAAGTATCCCGAAATAAAGTTTTGCGCGTTGCCTCTCTTGCACAATGTCGATGTCAGGTATATTGACATATCAAATAGTTGCCATGGAAACAGTTTTGTTTTCTTTATCGGAGATGGCATTCTTCGTTCAAACCGTCGATTGATAAATAAAATTGGTAATCTCCATGGAAACTGATATAACTACCTTCGTAAGCATAGTTATTTTGAGTAACCTAAATACCCTAAATATAACGTCCCAGTGACGGTTATACTGTGGACAAACGCCCTGGGGAGGGGCGCACGGGGTTTTTTTTTTTGTAAGAAAATCAACATATTTCTGATAAACCTACATGGGCACTTATGAAGCGTCAGAAGGCGATGCACGGCTCTAATTGGTCGTTTTCTATAGAGAAGAGCCGGCAAGAAACTCCACGGTTACTAGGTACTCTTTTAAAAATAAAAAGCGCTAAATTATCTTACTTTTTTTGCAATTTACAGAACTGAGTTTTTGAGTGTCACGTTGTACAATGTAAAATATGATTCGCGACCGTAACAAACACAGAACAGATTGAACACATTAGGTAGTAGTTACAAGTATACGTTAGCACGTAAGTTGCGGGATTTTTTTTTGATTAAGTAATCTTTAATCATTGATAGTTTGAAGTAATCTTGAAACATTCTGTTATTGAGATTGTAACTTAGGTAGGTATAGGCAGCTTACCTAATTTAGTAATAAGAGTAGATACTATATTACCATTTGAACATTTTCTGAAGTAAAAAAAAGAAAAAGAACGCCTCCTGTATACAGTCTCAAAAGTGCAAAAGCAAACAAAATGGATTGGCTCGATAAGTGTGGGCTAACTGTATGTTATGAAATATGATGTTGTACAAACATACATACGGCTAGTGTTACACGATCGATCAATATAGGACTCGCGTCTATGCTGTAAACATCTCACCGTGGGAACTTAGGTGAAAGATTAAAATTTAGCAGCGTTTCCGAGATAGCGTCACAGCTTCTTGCCATCAAGTTTTAAATGTAGACCCACTTGGGGTACATTTGGTAAGGAGTCCGAGCATTCATTCTAAAAGTTGGCAATGTCGCAAATATCTATCAAATTATTTACCTGTTTTGATTAATTTGGCAATATTATAATGTATGGAAATTTGAAATATGGCTAACTAGTGAACTAGTTCTTTCGTTTTAGGTGTAAAAAAGATATTTGCAAAGTTTCCAAATACTTTTTCACATCTAAAACTTTACTACTTTTTATTTAATTGCGCGCAAAAAAAATAGGTAGGTAATGTTATTTATTTTTCTAAAAACTTATAATAATAACTTGTTGATGTACCTATACTGCTAAGCATGCGGTCCTTGGTTCGATTCCCAGGTCGGGCAAAGTGTTATTGGGTTTTTCCATCAAGAATTTCTCAGCAGCAGCCTGGACTGTGGATTTTTGTGCCCGGTTGATGGCATTATATAAGCTCGCCCCCTATTACATGGAAGTTAAACATAACTGGCGGAAAGTGGGTTTACTATAGCTACACCTCTGCCTAAGCCTTAGGGGATTACAGGCGTAATGTTATATTGTTACGTTCTAATAGTAGGCATAAACATCGATCGAGTGTTAGAAATGAAGTAACAAGCTAACAAAGAACACGTGACCAAGAAATCAAACGGCGGATTGTGGTCCGCGACGCGGCGTACTTTGTAGCTGCGCTTTAATAACACAAGCAAACTTGATAAGGTACATAGGTACATACATACATAAACTCACGCCTTTTTCCCATGGGGGTCGGCAGAAACTACACAACGCCACCTGCTACGATCCTTACAAACTCCTTTTGCCTCGTTAACGTTCATACATCAGAGGCCTTAGTGTAAGTTTGCAAGTGAGTAAACGTAACTATCGCGTTTGGGTTAAGGGTCTCTGGTTACGCACGCCGGTTGCGAGTACTACGCACCTGACCTTTCTGCAGAACATCCCTAATAAGGTCACTATATGTCCTCCTAGGGCGTCCCCTCTTGGCGTTTCCACTCACACTTGCCTTGTAAATACATTTTGTTAGTCGCCGTTCATTCATCCTCTCTACATGACCAAACCATCAAAGCATACTCTTTTAAATTTTTGTCACTACATCTTCTTTTAAATCGCACCGTTTGTCGCAAATCGCATCTTGGTAATGTTTAAGCATATTTACTGATACTAATATAATAGACCCCTGTCATGAAATGAAATGAAATGAAATGAAATGAAATGAAATTGTTTATTCTGTAAATAGGATATCAGAATCACTTTTACACGTCATATAAAAAATATTAGAGCTAAGCTAGATGAGGTCGGCGTTTCCTATCTGACTACTCTGAGAAGAAAGGCCGAAACAAACTCAGAGGTCACAGTCTCTTTTAAAGTCCAGACATAATCTTGGTCAGGCCATATGAGGACCATGTAGATTAGTGTCTGAAATGGTCTTTTGAGGAAAGAACCACACAGATTTGAGTGGACCTGTCCAGTCAGTGCAAGCAATTGTCGGTAATCGCGGAGCTCAACTCAGAACTTAAGGAGCTCAGCGACTCGACGAACAATACCAAAGAAAGGACATTTGCGTAGGCCGCATAAAATACTCAAACTGCCAGAACATCATTAAAACTAATTGTGCAATAAACAAAAAAGAAAAAAAAAAAGTGATCCACATAGTCCTCACATTCACAATAATTAGTTTAAAAAAAAAAATATATAAATAAATAATACTTAACAAAGTAATCATGTCTTTTTGTTGTAGTATTCAATAATGTCAATGTGTATAAAAAAACTGGTATTTTTTCTCATGAGTTTACATAATAATTAAAGTGTCAAGTTTTTATGGTTTTATCACAAGTTTTAGCAGAGCGAGCAGCTCAATCCCAAGCTTTTTTGTCTTCTAAATAATCAGAAATTTTATAGTACCCTTTTCTACAAAGTTTAGTTTTGATACAGTTTTTAAAACGTTTAATGGGTAAGTTTCGAATGTCAATGGGAAGTTTGTTGTAAAAGCGTATACATTGACCCATGAACGAATTGCCTACTCTGTGGAGGCGAGTTCGATGTACGGCAAGATTGTGTTTATTCCTGGTATTCAAACTATGAATATCGGACATTTTCTTAAAATTTGAATGTTGGTTGTTGTGGTCGCAAGCGGTAGATACTGCTGAGCATGAGGTGCTATGTATTTCTCAGCAGCAGCCCGGAGTCTGGATTGTTGTGCCCGGTTGATCTTGATGGCAATGCTCGCCCCATCATAATACATGGATCTTAAACATAACTGGCGAAATGTGGGTGTACTATAGCTACACCTCTGCCTAACCCTCAGGGGATTACAGGCGTGATGTTATGTTAACTATACATATATAATAAAGCTGAAGAGGGTCGAAAGTCTGTACATGGAAGAAATTCGCTACTTAGAATTGATAACAGAACACTTTCCAACAGTTTATAGGTTTTTTTTCTGTTTGTCAGTTTATTTGATCGCCCATCACGTGAAAACGGATAAACCAATTTTGATGAAATTTGGTACGGGAATACCGTGAACCCTGGGGAAGGACATAGGATATATAATTAAAAAATATATATCTGATACGGCCGGAATATACAACCGATACTGACCTGCAAATAGCAAAAAACGTAAAAAAAAAATTGAATTTTGCGGGCTACCTTGGAGTATCCATTAACCAATTTTTTTGCATACATTTTGTCCCACTGTTGAACAAAGGCCTCCCCTTTTCCTTTCAAACCTCTCTAAGTTATGCTATCTCTTGCCAAGTTGGCCCTGCAAACACGACCAGATAGTCACACCACCTTTGCCGCGGTGTACATCGACGGCGATTTCTTCCCCAGGAGTCCAGTATACGCGGATCTTTGCCAAGCTTTCCAGATCCATTCGTCCGACGTGACCAGTTCACTCCCTCCCACCCATGCTGAACATGGGTGTTTTTCCTCCAAAATCTACTACTTGAGTTATTGAGCGCAAATACAATATCAAGACAAAACACGATCGGCCGTTAACATTATCGAAGCTAAGTCTTCGGCATTCTATAAACATGTGCGATAAAACTACTGTTCTAGGTACCTACTACCTTTCAGTTCCTACCTACTAACAAAACAGTAAACTAAAACCGTCGGCCACTGGGTTTACGTCGAACATAATGTGCTGAAACCGTTGCAATTGGTTACCTCCATGTGAACGAAGTTGTTGAGTTTTTTCTTGGTGTGACAAAGTTTGTTTTTAGATATTTCACAATGTTCAGAAATAACTATTTATGTGGGTTTTTATATGCATTTTGTTTGCTGATGATAGTGGAAATCTCCTCAAACTTTGATCCTATTTTTAACCCACAGATCTGGCTGTACTCTCATTAAACCTGGCCCTCAGTGTCTGCTACGTAAACTACAACCTGTTCGAAGGGTTTGAAACTACACCGGTTACTTTGAAAACGCTTCGGTGGCATCATGTGCGAGGAAAAACCACAGCGAAACCGAAGCTTATCAGTACAAAAGTTAATGATGAAACTAAGCCCACAGTTCCTACCACAGCAGTCATCAGTAAAACCAAAGAAATTAATTTTACGAGTGAATATAATTTTGTAAGTTGCTGTTTTATTTTTTGCTAATACTTTCCCACGAAATTTTCGGGGAATTTTGAGGGGTTTCCAAATGCCACACGGCATGCCTTCTTATTGATTATATAGTTGAATAGTCCTTCATATCAGCCCCTAGAAGTAAAACATTGCCTTCCCGGAACCTTTTAAAATTGAAAAAGAGACGTCATTTTTCCCACCATATTATAGCAACTCACGGTATATAAAAACATACTAATTTTCAACAGTACCTGACCACACCAGAAGCGAAGCACAGGAAACCAAAAATCAATGTCAAGGAATTTAATATGAAATGCCCTGAGAACGAGATGCCGTCGAGCATCGGGGTCTATGTGATACCGACCCAGCGAGACCTGGTCCTCTTCACGCAGAGAACCCTCCTGAATAAGTTCAATAATTACCATGAGAAGACACTGTTCTTACTTAAAGATATAAAAGAGGTTTGTAACTTATAAACTTATAACTTTTTGCTCCGCAGACTGGTGTGTATTGTGTTGGCTACGCAGACCCTACAATTTTGATTTTTACACGAGCATTATTTTGTGCAACATCTCTCGAAAAATCTGTTCTTTGGCCCTTGTGCAAAAGCTGTCGTTTGTGTGGTTGACTGTACCTACACTAAGTGTTTTCTCAGTTAAAATTCGTTTACAGGCTACAAGAGCTACGGTGGCGGTGGAAAAGAAATGCCACAGCATAGGTAATAAAAGATCATATAAGCTATGTGTGAAACAAATCAACAAAAAGTTTGTTTCCGTCACCAAAGAATTAGTTCAGTCGCTTGAACGCCAAGAAGAGGAAGTTGCCGCTTTGACAGAGGTATTTACATTGGTTTTCTTATACCTACTTCTTTTCCTCTACCTCACTTACCTCCTCTGATACAATACATGTTTATTTTCTAACGTTTTAGGGTAAAATATGCAACTTGACATCCATGAAGACAAACCCTATACAGCTAATTAAAGTACTGGCTATGGACGAAGCTTCGTTGGACTTCGCATTGCCAGCCTTTTTAAGACTACTCGGTGGATGTTCCGTTCATTGCAATAAGTAAGTAAGATTAGCTAAACAGTCCACGACCGACACAAATCAATTCTTTATAAAGGTAATTTTAAATATAACGGTAATTTTGCAGTCCGGCTCCACCCGATCACCGTCCAAGGCTACGTAAAATGACAGATCAAGAACTAGTCGTAAGACATTTCCTTACAAGCAAAAATTACTTACAACTTTTAAACGACAAGTATGTGTAAGGATAAAAGAATGCAACGCTGGTAAACTGGATGCATTCCTAGCATTCATCGCCAATGAACGCACCCACTACGATCGATCGAGCTTTACCGTACTCCGCGTGCCATTCGCTAGATGTCGCTAGTATCAATGAACTTTTGACGTGAACTTGATTGAAACTTAGAATAACTTAACCAAAATATTCTAAGCTTTTTATGTGATGTGAATAGTGATAACCGTGGGAATATATATCTAAATAACAACATTTATATTACAATGCGTGAGAAATGCACAGGTGTGTTTTAAATCGTAGAATATTACATCCTGGTTCCTCCTTCTAAAACTTTGAACAAATCCTTAGGAAAAGGTATGTTGTGTTATTTACTTACTAATAGATTAAGTATTATTTGTAAGGAACTGAGTTAATTCAACTCAATATTTATCAGTAATCGTAAGCATAAAGTTAATTTTATCAAATTACCAATCGGCGAAAGTCATATTAGCCCACTTTCTCGCACTTACCAACTTAGTAGCAACATACTAATTACACGTTGATATTAGGTTTCCTCAATTAGGCAACATCTTAAAACCTTTAACTTTTACATTCCCATGTAAAGGTACTAATTGTTATCAATATTTGCCACATTTATAGCATTTGTTCTGAAGTTTTGTGAACTTGTTTGGTGTTACTTGTACATAACTTAGCGATATCTGATATCTATTACATTTATGTAGCACGTACGTAAACAACCCACAAGTATTATTATTGTAATGTACTTACTTATCAAGTCTATTTAATTTTCTATCACTAAAACCAACATAGTAAAAAGTATACAAGGAGGAATTTATTTTACCATTCAGTATCTAGCATCATTATTAAAAAGTCAAACAAAGTTTGGCTTGGTAACTTGTAAGTAGTACCTAATAACTTGAGTGAACCCTATAAAATAAGATTGTTTTACCGAATCATGACTGAATCTACAAAATGGATACTTACATTTTAACTTTAAGCCCCACTGTAGGTATAGTTTTGAACACTAGGTTATGGCTGTCCATGTTTTGTGTATCTGTATTGATATGTCCAACTTGTACACATAGTTTCAAAGATAATTCACACAAAATAAACTATACTTACTTACATTCATCAATTAAAGTTAACTGCTGTGATTGGCTCGCTGAAAGAATAATAGCTAATTAAATCCCTTGGCATTACAATATTGAAAACAGATTTAAAATTGACCTTCAGAAACTAGGGATTTGAGCTTCTGTCTATCAATCAATCTGCCTAGCCTTTTCCCAACTATGTTAGGGTCGGCTTCCAGTTTAACCGGATGCAGCTGAATACCATTATTTTGAGTGACAGTACATGGAGCGACTGCCTATCTGACCTCCACAACCCAGTTACTAGGTTACACAATACCCTTTGGTAAGACTGGTTGGTGAATCCCTGAGAATTAACGGTATTCTTATGTCAACTGGAACAAATAGCGAGACATGCTAATGATGCTTTTAAAATTTCTTTCTGAAAATGTTAATTAGTAGGTCACCTATCTTGTAAAAATGCAAATACACAAGGTATATTACAAGTACCAAGAATGTCTACTGAATGGATGACTCTGTAACAGTAGATTTTGTATAGCTGTTTGCAGTAGCATAGCAGCACAATTACCAAACGCCTTTATTAAGCTGTAAAACATAGGGGAAACAAACCATACTTACACATTAAGTATATATGAAAAACGAGGTGTCATGGGACACCTGGTTAGAACAAAGTTGCTATTGCTGTATATTTTATATTAAAAAACAGGCACAATGAAATAAATGAGAGTAAAAAAAAAATGAAAAAAAAAAAAAGGAATGGTAATAAAATTGAAAAGTGAGTAAGTATTTATGTTTTTTTTTTCATTTACATTTTTTAATTATTATAAATATATTTAAAGAGTACACAAGTATACTGTAGTATTATAGCAAAAGTGTTATGACAGCCAAAATGTTACACTTTTTTCAGTCTAGCTCTCATTCGCCATAATGCGATTAGGAACTTTGTTCCAAAAAAGTAACCCATAGTAAAATCTAAAAATAAAAAGTAAAAATCTGCAAAATTATTTCTTTAATACATTAAAAGTTACAATCCATGGCTTTAACTCATCATATTTGCAATAATTAAAACTTATTCATCTAAATTGCTTAAAAATTACAATAATCAGCCTTAGTTTAAGTATTCCACTTACTACCGTAACTATGGAAGTATAATCAGGGTAAAATGTAACTTGACTGCCTCGTTGGCCTAGTGGTTGCACGCATTACTGCTGAGCATGAGGTCCTGGTTCCGATTCCTAGGTTGAGTTTTGTTTTGATCTGCCTGGTTGACAGCCCCTATTACATGGGACTTAAAAGTATCCGTCAAAATGTGGGTGTACTAAACGTACACGCCTGCCCAACACTTCAGGGAAACAAAGTGTGATGTTATGTTATATTTAACTTATAAAAAGGTTATAGTGGTCAAATAACAACAATAGTTGTAGTTGTAAAGTAAACAATAAGTTCTAAAGATAATTAATATGCCTCTGAATTCTGTATTAATTTCAATTTATCTGCTGCTAATTTAGCAAAGTCCATGCATACTTCTTTTTACATCCATATTTTATTTTTTCCTAGTTCAAATCCTGTCCGCAGTTGTAAATACTGTATTATTAGAGTATCCCATAATAAATATCAAAGAAGAGCAATTATATCATTATAGATCAATGGCATTGGGTACAGTACAGTTACACTTGAGGCAAATTGGATATGATGATGTGTACCACAATGTAGTGGATAGTAGCTATCTCCATTTTAACACATCATTTTAACTTTCCATACTTAATCTCCCTAATATATATTTATAACTAAACAGAATTTATCTGCCACATAAAAGAAATCTTAAATAAGCTATCAAATTATCAGAAACGCAAAATACAAACTAAATGGCAACTACAAATGTTATTTCCTACTTTTTTTCCTATCACCATGAGATTTCTTAGATTTAGACTTTTTGGACTTCTTCTTATGCTTCCTTTTCTTGTCTCTGTCTGATTCACTGCTGGAGGATGATGATGATGAGGTACTGCTAGTTGAAGAAGTGCTTGATGATCTGTGAACAGAGTATACAACAATATAATAAAATTATTTACTACTAGCTGACCCGACACGTTTCCTGTCAAAATTTAAATAAGGTCATAGGTGCATAAAAAAATCTCATTGAAAAAAGCACTTTCAGTTTCTCCCGAATTTTCCAAATTATCTTTTTAAAATAAAAAAATTGCTGAATTGGTTCAGCCATCCTCAAGTTATGCACTTACGGACAAACAGCATTGCATTTTTATTTATATAGATAGTAGAATTCTTCTTAAAAAACAATGGATCAGTAATTACTATGCAATACAATGGGGTTGAAATCACCAATCTAGTTGGATAATTATTATAGAAGAATTGACTATTGATGAACAAGGAATAATGTTGAGTTTGAGAGAAAACAATAGACCAACAATAACTTTTTCTTATCTAACTTTACTGTCTCAATAGCATGTAGTTTTAATAGTATATAAACAATCTTTTTAAAAAATAAAATGCTTCTTGTATTAAACATTCTTCAATCAGTGTAAAATATTGTCTGTAACCTATCAACAAACCAACTATGTTTCTTGACCTACCTAGATCTCTTTCTCTTCTTGCTCTTCTTCTTATCCTTGGCCTTCTGTAGCTTCTCCTGCAGCTTCTGCCTAAGTTCTGCTTCTCGGAGCCTCTGCAGTGGCGTTGCATACTCCTCTTCAGTATCACTGCTTGTACTGCTCACATCCAGTACTATCTCCTTGTTAGGATCCACCTGGAAGTAAAGGCATAAATGAGGAGTGACAGAACAAAAGCCGTTATTGACCAGGACTTTTTTTTTTTTTCGATTCTCGACCTTTAAATACACATCCCAATTCCAACAAACCGCTTCAAAAACCAGTAAATCCTTCTGAAAAAAAATGTTAAAAGTCGATGGTTTGATCAAAATGCTACAAATACGTTCTATTACTTACACTATGCTATACAGTTTTTATCATTTTCTGAAAAAATATGCAAAATGGAGTTAACAGTTTTTGATAAGTTACTCCTCAAATATTGCTAATATTATGGCATCAGTTTATGGCCAGCTCTACTCAGGACTCAAGAATTCAAGATTAGTGGTCAACTAGGCATTTAAATGTATCCTTAGCCAATAATATACAGTTATGTACTTAGATTTATTATTGGTTACCTTAGAGACCTGAAAGGGTTGAAAATAATAATATAGACCCTTAATACAATGAAAATACTCGTGATTAAACTACAAATCGAAAAAACAAAGTATATATATCCTGCTTAATTGTATAGTGTAAAGACAAGATTAATCATATGTCCAGTGTAATTAATAACAACGACACCAAAGTTCAAATATAGTTCATTTACCTTAATAAAGTTTCTACATTGGAACGTAAGGTGTCCAGCATAGCCACATTTTTTGCACGCAGCCCGAGACGTCTCTTTGCCGAATTTATTGACTAAATCTGTATAGTTAGACATTATTGTATAGAAAAGGTAAAGGAAATACGAGAATGCAAAGTAACCAACAATAAACTCGAGCTCGAGACGTGAAACGTCAACAAACAATGCCGTTCCGTTTCGCCTGGCCTGTAGCGCTTGGTAAGCTTTGAGCCTCAAGAATTTTTATTTTGATAATTATTTTGCAAGTCCTCAGATATAATAATAAGGCGTAGATTATTTATACAATAAATAAACTGTTATTTTGTATTTTTAAAAGTAGGAAATCCCTCTAATAACCTCAAAAAACGCAACATTAACTTGAAACGAAACGTTCGACGAAATCGTTCCGTTCCACACAATGGCTCACCGTTCCATTTTGCAATATGATTAATGTAAAAAAATATTTTCTTTTGCAGCAAATGACGAAAATTCTGGAACAAATTAAAAACATTTTATCAAAAATTAGTAGTTGAAAGAAATGTTCGGAAATGGCGGAGTTCCTGCCGCTGTGCGACGTGCTATTCAACGTGATCTCGCTCGCTGGGTACTTCTGCGACGTGGTGTTCGACGTCGTCATGGGCTACGCGTTGCTCGAACGAGGATATAAAGGCACTTTCGCAGCCGCTATATCTATTGTTATCACTTCGCTACTTATATCTCAGGTGTGAATATTGTTATTGAAATATTGTTTTATGTTGAACGGAACGTATTTTGCCCGTAGCGAATATTTGGCATCTTGGCTTTTAAGCCCTTTTTAGACAACACACTACAGTCAAGACTGTAGTCAAACTAATGGGTCTAGTTATACTACAAATTGCTGCAAAGCAACCAAAAATTTCAATCTGCTGCCACTGCTACCAAAAGAAATTCAACTCAACATAATAAATATCTCTCCATTTCTTCTACCCAGGTGCTATCTCTCCGCTGGTACCTCCACGTCTGGTGGGCGGGAGAAGGTCGTAAGGGGCGGCCGCCATGGCTGCCCATAGTACTGCACTGTCTGCAGCTCGGTGTACTGTGGCGGTATGCTAGGCTGTTGGTACCGGTCGAGTTGAGACGCGTGAAGCATCAAGTGCGGGACTTATGTGAGTATACAACATTATTTAACACTGAACCAGACGTTCAGTGTTACTAGCTGTATGTCGTTCACTACTGAACAATGACCTCTACCATTTCCGGAACTAAGAACTTAGACTAGACATAGTTTCACTACCAAAACCTGAAGTGTTTTTCGCCAGAGGCCGTAGCGAACGCACTACGTAAACATACGTTATTTCGAATGTTTTTACATCGAAAATACCACTATACCTAGGGCGGTTATATAGCATATTGGTTGAAGTTTTAGCAAGTATAATTCATATATGTATGAGAAAAGTTTTTTGCGATTTCAGATTTTTCTAGTACTCAAACCTTAGTTGGTCCAATAGACGTTTTTGATGCTTATAAGAAACAGGATCGATTGGCATCAAAAAAAGTTTTGTGAAAACTGCCCATTTTCTTGCTGACTGTTAATTTTTTTCAAAATCTGTGCATGCAGATCAAAATTTCTCAAAAAGGTAAGCACACTCTCCTAAGACCATTTTCCTGTAGCTACAACGGTTAAGGTAGCTGCCCTTGCTGCCCCATCTCAAAAATCCACCCTGTATACCTCCAGACAGTATACACGTAACATTCTCATTTCACAGGTATGCTCAGACTGGTGCACGCGTTCTGCGAGGCGGCGCCGATGTTGCTGCTCCAGCTACACATACTGTTCAAGGATACTAATAGAGAACCTGCCAGCGACCTCACCGTCACACCGGAGCCGAGCATCGATGAACCTTCAGGTATAGAACAAAGCAAACAACATACTTCTAATACATAATACTAGCGACCGTCCAGCTACACACGGTTTTTATGACTTGAAAAAACATCGAAATATCTTTATTCTATGTAAGCATAAATACACATAAAACTTCCGGAACTATCTGCATGTTGGTCAAAACTAAAAGGTCACACAAACAGACACTAACAGCGACGTTCATTCATATTATGACTGATTGGAGGATCATACATCCAAAAGGTCAATTCCCGTTATTTTTAAAAACGTTCGCATTCGCATCTCATTCGCAATCTGTCAAAAATACAATCAATTTACCAACATTTTTGAGAAGTTTGACCGATTGCTACTTGAATGGGAACGTTTTGTACGTAAATTGGCCTTCGCTTTGAAAGACGTTTGCGAGGGCAACTTTACCGCTGTTGACGTGGCTGAATTTTGGTCTGGTTTTTAATTTCTAATCATCGGTACGTCGAAGATGATGAAGAAGATCGGTGCTGGTTTCGATTAAATAAATAAATAAAAAAGCCTTTTATTTCCAATTAAAAAAAAAAAAAAAAAAAAAAAAATTGTAACTGGAACCTCAGGTCAAGGCCTCTTTCAAAGATTAAGAAGATAAGAAAGAAGAAGAAAAATTTATTTTTTTATTTTTATTAAAGATGAACGAGTATTTATTTTTATATGACATGGATTACATGCACATAAAGTGTTGTAGGTAGGGACATAAGAGTTTTTCATCAATCGTCCCAAATTTCTTCGTCGTATTTTTTATCCCTAAGTCTTGTATACGCCAGTGGGATATTGAGGACTACGGATGATAATAATGCCTTTATAGCTTCCTCGTACAAATACAGTGAATAACCACAAATCAATAACAAATCACTTTTACATCATTGTTTTCTGTTTTTAAAGTTTTAAGGTGTATTTTTCTGTTGTAATGTCTATAAACGTATTTTTCTGTCTGTATAATTACCAGAAAACAAAGCGTTTGCGGAACTGAACGTGATATCTGCGTCACTGTCTCTATTCTCCGTGTGCTGGGCGCTCGCGAGCTTCAGCAAGAACGTGCGGCTGCAGAATGTTCACCGGCTTGTGCTCACCTGGCTCGGCGTTATCTTTCAGGTAAATTACTCTTTTATACCTTGTGAGCCGCAGGAATCCGCTGGATGCGGGAAGCCCTCGGCTGATGTGGCGACGCTTGGGGAGGCCTATGTCCAGCAGTGGACGTCTTTCAGCTAAAATGATGTTGATGACACTTTTATGTTATTTCGAAACCGAGCAACCTATGTTTATCTTGATCACTGATGGAAGGTGAAGGTAACGGTGAACATCACGAGGACACTACCTGCGGCCGTTGACCCCGTAATCAACTAGAGTTACCTCACGAAGCGTCGCGCGCTTTACTTGTGGTAAACAAGTGTACAAACACGCTGTGAATGTGTGTGAAGACGAATAACGTCAGCACATAACACACACACACACTTCCGACTTCGCCATTGTCTCGGACGGTACCGAGAGCTCCTGCGCTTATCCACACATTCACAAGTAAAACGCACTTCCCTTAGTAACATAAAAATACAATATTTAAAGTTATGTAAAATCTTTTCGAAGTGAAGCTTATTAAGCGGCGATTCGAGAATTGAGAGTGAGATTTCAAGGACTCGTCACGTTTAGGCACATTTCGTTAAGTACATGAGAGAGAAGAAAGATACAATTCTCTCAGTCTCTCATACTAAATAAATCATATTTTTACAAACTTCTGTGAAAAATAACATTAATTTCGGAAGGCGGTGGCAAAAAAAAAATACAGATCCAAAGACAACTACTTCTGGAATTTTAAGTTTTGTTTTTCAAAATCTGGAATTTAAAGTGTAAAATAGCTTTTTTCTAAAATATTTCACTTCTGTAACGTTAACGGTGCTGCAAGCGCATTTTTTTTTTCTTCATTAAATATTGACTGATCACTATGTCTGCGAAGTTTCGCTAGTTAACTTAATTTTGACCTTGTATAAAAAGTAATTGCGTTTGTGTACAGTTCCTGTGGCGGCTGGGCACGATATCGGCGCGGATCTGCGCACTCACAGTGTACGCTCTAGTCTACGAGTACTGGGTCTTCTTAGTTATAGGTAAGTATCGTGATTTACCCGTTGCGAATCATATTTTAGGCGGGTAGCACACCTCCGCCGCGAAACTATAGCAGCGAAACCGGAGTACTCGCTTCCGATTCGAGTAGAGGAACATTTTTGGGTACCAGTCTACATCAACAAAAATATATCTACTTATTATACTTTTACTAAGAATGTGGAAACTTTCACACTACACGCATAAAAACTCGCATAATACGCGTTTAATATGGTACATCAAGTTATAGAAGACTAGTGACCCACCTCTGATTGGCACAGTTTTTGCGACTTTACAAAACATGAAAGTTTTTATAAATAAAATAATTATAGAAATTATTACATATAATTATATGCTAACTTAAGAGCCCACGAAACGAAAAACCTGAGGTTGTGTGGGCTCTCCTCAGGTGGGGGCTTAAAATAATGAAAACTCAATCCATCATAATCCAGCCATAATCCGTGACACGAAATGACACTTTCACTTATTACCCTTTGGCCTTACCCCACAATATTCCACCATCATCGTCTTAACCAGTGGTCTCTAGTAGGTACCAATGTTTTTGCGGCTTACCCTTACTCATCAAACATCCATTATATAAGTTTTCCCCTTACCCCAGGTCTCCACTGGCTATCAATGTTCTTATGGCTGATATCTCCTAAGAACGTGTTCCACGGCGAGCGCATCAGTCGGCCGCGCAAGGCGTACCTGTCTGCGCTCATCGCCTTCGTGTACGTGTTCGCGTATGTCAACCTGCAGGAGCTCAATCATAGGCAGAAAATGGTAGGTAATTAGGTTTTAGTTTTTTTAGTACCTATGTCTGGATGTAGTTTCAAACACGGTCACAACTAATACAGTAGAGTTGGCCGGCAGAGATAAAGGTAAAAATGTAGGACGGCTTAGGTTGATTACAACAACTTTTTAACCACCCCCTCTCCCCTGGTGATACGTGGTGAGGTTTAAGCCTAACAACCACCCCCACCCAAAAACATGGGTTTTTTTTTTGTACAAATTATCTTCTTTAAGAAAAATCAGAACCTATCGGATTTAATTCTGGAAAATTAAGCACCGTGATAAAAATGTCCGGTCATGCATTAATTAAGGTTGTAGTTTACTCTATGTCATAAAAATAATAAAGGAATTTTGCAACAGTTAGTCAAGCGAAGCTTTGAAGCGTCACGTGAGTAATGAACCATCCCAAAGGCACAAATTAGAAAATAATAACTTCAAAAGATCATTTTTATTGAAATCGTTAAGGAGTATGGAGGATGTCTGGATTTAAAGATAGAATTAAAATCAGCCGGCCAAAATAGGGTAAAATAATTTTACAGTTCACGGTTTCTTGAGACGGATTTTCCATATTTTGGTGGCCGCCATCTTTCGTTTTGATTTCGACCACAATTTAGGCATACCCATGAAAATTATGAAAGTGGTACCCCTGGTACCCCATCTTTGATTTTGACATCACCTCTCCTAGCAAAATAGCTTAGTTTAGTTACTATACATCGGATGATCAGAAAGTGGAATACCCTAAACTTATATCCCATAAAGTACTTCATTATAACTTGACGTGACGCGATTAGTAGGTCGCCTACTGTTCTGTCAGTCGCCATTTTGCACTCTATCTATTAGGATTGAAACTAAGCTTGACTAGCAATGGTGCCAACATAACAGCAAGGGACAAGTTATAGTGAAGAGTCTGTATCTGCAATACTATAGTTTATCACAATATGGGGGATTCGACCAAACAGGAATACATTTTATCCGTTCAAAAATTCAAAATTTACTCGGAAGGATAAAATGTCTTATGTCTTAGTCTACTACAATTCCGGATTTCCTGCCAAATCCTACTATAGTTCAGCCTGTATTCCCGCACAGGTGACGTTCTACTGCGTGATGTGCGTAGAGAACTGGTTGCTGGTGACGGCGTGGTG
The DNA here is from genome assembly GCA_914767815.1 of Eupsilia transversa. Lineage (NCBI taxonomy): Eukaryota > Metazoa > Arthropoda > Insecta > Lepidoptera > Noctuidae > Eupsilia > Eupsilia transversa. Next base: position 6,121,709 of record OU611894.1, on the reverse strand, counting down.
GTGGTCGGGCCGAGCCGAGCGGCCGGCCGGCCTGGCCGCGGCCGCCGGGGCCGCATTCTGTGCAGGCATCGCCTTCATGTTGATATACTACAGGTTAGTAAGTAGTAGTGCGGCCGGCCGGCCTGGCCGCGGCCGCCGGGGCCGCATTCTGTGCAGGCATCGCCTTCATGTTGATATACTACAGGTTAGTAAGTAGTTGTGCGGCCGGCCGGCCTGGCCGCGGCCGCCGGGGCCGCATTCTGTGCAGGCATCGCCTTCATGTTGATATACTACAGGTTAGTAAGTAGTAGTGCGGCCGGCCGGCCTGGCCGCGGCCGCCGGGGCCGCATTCTGTGCAGGCATCGCCTTCATGTTGATATACTACAGGTTAGTAAGTAGTTGTGCGGCCGGCCGGCCTGGCCGCGGCCGCCGGGGCCGCATTCTGTGCAGGCATCGCCTTCATGTTGATATACTACAGGTTAGTAAGTAGTAGTGCGGCCGGCCGGCCTGGCCGCGGCCGCCGGGGCCGCATTCTGTGCAGGCATCGCCTTCATGTTGATATACTACAGGTTAGTAAGTAGTAGTGCGGCCGGCCGGCCTGGCCGCGGCCGCCGGGGCCGCATTCTGTGCAGGCATCGCCTTCATGTTGATATACTACAGGTTAGTAAGTAGTAGTGCGGCCGGCCGGCCTGGCCGCGGCCGCCGGGGCCGCATTCTGTGCAGGCATCGCCTTCATGTTGATATACTACAGGTTAGTAAGTAGTTGTGCGGCCGGCCGGCCTGGCCGCGGCCGCCGGGGCCGCATTCTGTGCAGGCATCGCCTTCATGTTGATATACTACAGGTTAGTAAGTAGTAGTGCGGCCGGCCGGCCTGGCCGCGGCCGCCGGGGCCGCATTCTGTGCAGGCATCGCCTTCATGTTGATATACTACAGGTTAGTAAGTAGTAGTGCGGCCGGCCGGCCTGGCCGCGGCCGCCGGGGCCGCATTCTGTGCAGGCATCGCCTTCATGTTGATATACTACAGGTTAGTAAGTAGTTGTGCGGCCGGCCGGCCTGGCCGCGGCCGCCGGGGCCGCATTCTGTGCAGGCATCGCCTTCATGTTGATATACTACAGGTTAGTAAGTAGTAGTGCGGCCGGCCGGCCTGGCCGCGGCCGCCGGGGCCGCATTCTGTGCAGGCATCGCCTTCATGTTGATATACTACAGGTTAGTAAGTAGTAGTGCGGCCGGCCGGCCTGGCCGCGGCCGCCGGGGCCGCATTCTGTGCAGGCATCGCCTTCATGTTGATATACTACAGGTTAGTAAGTAGTAGTGCGGCCGGCCGGCCTGGCCGCGGCCGCCGGGGCCGCATTCTGTGCAGGCATCGCCTTCATGTTGATATACTACAGGTTAGTAAGTAGTTGTGCGGCCGGCCGGCCTGGCCGCGGCCGCCGGGGCCGCATTCTGTGCAGGCATCGCCTTCATGTTGATATACTACAGGTTAGTAAGTAGTAGTGCGGCCGGCCGGCCTGGCCGCGGCCGCCGGGGCCTCGCCTTCATGTTGATATATTAAACTGGTTAGTCAGATAATACAGATATTTACCGAAATTAAAAAAAAGGCAATTTCAATGCTTGAGGCTCAAGAAAAGGGAGGCCTTTGCCCAGCAGTGGGCGAAGTCGTGCTGTAGATGAAGATGAGGAATGCCTGAGGCATCTGTCTAGCCTTTTCCGAACGCAAGGCTAGACTGAATAGGCTCTTAATAAACTAGTGCGCCTCACCATCGACGATTGCATCACTGCTTACTATCAGGTGGGATCGCAGTCAAGCGCTAGTTTATAACCATTAAAAAAAAAAAAAAAAAACATCATATTACAGGCACTGGTTAATAAAATGAATGTTATGTTTGTTTTTCACAGATATTTCCACGTGAGAAGATTGGGTTATATGTTAGGTGAACATCAACAAGGAACGAATAGCACTAACACGTCATCACAGAATAAAGATGGTATGTTCATGTTAAACTTTTCCATACTTAACCTTATCTTAATTATACAGGGTCAAATCAAATTACTAAGCTATAAAAAAAATTAGGGTCATCGACCGCTGTTGGAGGGTTTTTACTTGAAGTATGAATTGAAAAAAAATATATTTTTTGTCGTGTTTAGACATCGATAGCTAGCTTATTTAATGTGATCCTGTATAACTAGTGTACTTCGATAAAATAAAGAAAGTGAATGAAATTAAAAAGTGATAATAGAAAGAGCAATGATACACAACAGACAAAAAAAAAACAGAAAAAGCTTTAAACCGTATAATAGCTAGTTGACAGTAAGAAAAATACCTCAGCCCACAATCATTCTAAAATACAAAATTCAGTTATCAAAATTGAAGTCACTCGAGCCCCCATGGCAGAATGACAAAATTAAATTATAAACAAAATTAAAATTTTATTTTTCAATTATTACCTAATTGGCTTTTCCAAATCCGTCAACTAGCCTATTGTTGACCAATTTTTCTTAATAACTTTTTTTATTAGTAATATACACCGCTGATTACCTCTTCAGAGGCGCTCATCACAGGCGTGATGTTACATTGATGTTGTGCTATCTTCCATTACATTATCCATTTTCAGGTAAACAGTCGAATCAAGCGGACAATCCTACGATACCGGGAGTGTTCAATTGTCGGTTCTCCAATCCAGTCAGTAATAGGTGAATACTTATTATAATGTATTAATTACTATGTAAACACTTGGTCTCATGCACACAAGTTGACAGCTATCACTAATGTCAACTGTCAGTCACTGAAAAGCGCGGGAAGTTGAAGGAGGACTTTGTTGTGGTATGGGCCTGTGAGTTAATCCTAATAACACTAATTATTAATCAGCCCTTATTAATAACTTAAAACAATCCTTGATGTCCTGTGCTAACGTACTGTATGTTCCACCCCAGCGCCGCGAACGGTCGCAAGAAGAAGAAGCCGACGTCGTTCGTCCCGCCGCCCGCCGCGCCCGTCGCCGCCTTCTGGAGACGACCCTTACCTGCCGCGCACAACCATCATGTGACTACTATTATTATTATTTCAATAACTAGCTGACCCGACAGAACTTGTCCTGTCCAAATTTCTATATAGTCTTGTTTTCATACAAAAATCCCATATAAAAAAATACTTCCAATTTTTTGTTTCCATATATGAACTCAAAAGACCATCCCAAAAAGCAGTTTTGTACAGTCAACTGCACGTCTATAGTAACAATTAGATATTGGCAGCACCACCATGTCGTAGCAGTTACTTAGTAAGGTTTTCGTGTTTCAAGTCACCAAATAATAAAAATAAAATTATTAATTTATCATTTCGTTTTTTGTTATGTCAACATAAATTGATAATTAGAAAAAATCGTAAATATCTTCGCAATATCTTCTTTCAGGGCGGGTCATCAGAAAACGAGGGCTCAAGCGTCGGTTCCCGCGTTAACATCCAGCAGAAACTACAGGAGAAGAAACAAAAACAACTCGCGGAGTTACGCGTCATAGAGGAAGAGATCAAGCAAGGCAAACTGGCCAAGACTACGCCTGTGGCGGCTGAAGAAATATACAGCAGCTTGCAACGACAGCCCATACCGCGGGCCAAGACTCATGCGGAACCACCAGCATGGCCCAGCATCGAAATGACACACTCCTACCAAAATTATCCCATTTGCAACATCTACCCAACGTATACAGAAATAAAACCAGACTTCAATATCAATATAACTTTTCAAAACAACGATTCGAACAACCCCACAGATTTAAACGATCCGTTAAAAATCCGAAGACTCCCGAACAGATACGACAATACACGAACGTTTTACGAAAACCCAGCGAACATGAGAAACGATGTCACACGAACTCCTTTACGGTCACCGAATTATTTAGAAAACAGAAACTATGAAGGGAACTGTGGCAGTCCTAGGAATGTACTGAATAACAGTCCTAGGAATTACATGCCAGATGTTAGTAATAACTATGAATCTGGGTTAGATAAGCCTAGGATAGCTCAGAATTCAATATACTCAGAAGACCATAGACAAATGGGGGAGTATTCGGGGTATTGCGAAGGTAGTCAATACCCAAAATATGAAAGTAAAGATGAGTATGTGTCTGCGTTACATAATGTACACAATGCTTTAAATGTTCAGAGCATAGAGAATATTAGGAATAACTACAATGAGGTTGGTTGTGGATACAACCAGAATTGTGAGAGGTTTCAGTACCCGATGGGGAAGAAGGCGGAGAATATGAGGAAAATGCAGCGGTGCAGGACTCCTGAGATACTGCTGGCGCCGCATTATCTAGAGGGGTGCAATAGACAGGTATGCTGCCATTGGGGAGCGCCTTATACGTGAGTTTCATTTACTTAAATACATTCATTTATTGGCCTCATTCAAGTATAGTCAGGGAAATTAATGGTTAAGTTAATTGACCATCAATTTAAACTGTCCGTGTATTCAAATCTTAACTGTCATTCTTTGTATAACATGGCTTTATCACGCCAATTTGATATTGAACATACTTTTTTTTACCTATTTAAATGTTAGCCAACATTCACCAGGAAGGGTTAGGTAGAGGTGTACCTTTAGTACCCCTACATTTCGCGTCGTTATATTTAAGTGCCATGTAATAGGGGGCGAGCCTATTGCCATTAACCGGGCAGAAATCCAGACTCCGGACTGCTAGGGAGAAATTCCAGATGGAAAAACCCATTATCACTTTGCTCTACCTGGGAATCGAACCCAGGACCCCATGCTCAGCAGTCGCATTTAAGACCACTAGACCAACGAGGCAATCGAGGCAGTAGGGATAAGTACATAACAGGTCTTTAATAATCTGTGAGAAAAAAAAGCAGCTTATAAGTATACTAATTTCAGCCAGTAAATGTCACAATACCGTTACATAATGCTAAATATTGAAAGGTTCATTCACCATGCAAATGAATATTTGATCGTATTCAAGTAAGGAATTTCAAGTCTAAAGGTTTTACTGCCACACAAATATGAACATTGTTCTCATTGAAATAAAGTCGAAAATATAGGAGTCTAACTATGAGAAATCAAAATTTAGAGATGCAAGTGTCAAAGTTTATTTTCGACTTTATTTCTGAGTAATCAATGTTGATATTTGTTTGGCTGTGAAATAACCTTACGTCCGTATTTACCTCTGATTTTGCATCACTCTCTTAATCTCAGTGATCTTTCTTCTCGTTAGCAGAAGGTTGCTGTTGGATTGCTGCTGTCAAAATAACTGTCCAATATTTTATGTTATCAACAGTGATTGATAAAAGCACCTTTGTCTAGCAACAGAAAGAAGGAGGAAGGCGGTGGAAGCAGTGGCGAAGAGTCCTGTCCCGACGGAGCCGCGCGAGAGACTCCAAGACCACCCAGCGATATTGATAGCCAGGTCTGACTTCATTTTAATTTTACTTACATACTAAACTTTCTGTGGTAAGCAATTGTGGCTCTTATTTAGGGGTGAAATCTTCAAAGTACTTCAAATTAGATCATGAAACTTGGCACACTAACTGAACTAACTATAGAGCAGCGACTATGTTTTTTAATTTTTTTAAATTACCCTTTGTTTCGCCGTAAAATGCAATTACCTAAACTTTTACCGATTTGGAGCCGCCTCCGTCTCGCTCGCACTCAGTCCGCCAGTAGTATGGTGCGAGCGAGATAAAATCCTGAGGTTGTGTGGGCTCTTAATCATAACTGCACGCATAATATGACTACAGTAGAGACGGGTTTTGTTGACGGCAGAATAGACAAAATGACTGATTGTTATTATTTCATCTCATATGGTGGGCATGCTACGCGTGCAGGCGAAATCCGTGTGTACAACTGTACACGGCTACATAATTATACATTTATACAACCTATACATTTCCAGTATAAGTTGACCTTTCATTGTACGTCCTATTCAATGCGTGATCAGGTAGGATACTGGAAATGTATAGCTTGATGTGTGTACCATGGTCTGTTCCAAGTGTCTGATGAAAATGTAAACATATGGATCAGAAAAAGAATCTGTGTGGAGTGTGGATGCCAATTCGTAGTGCTACTTACAAAGTACTTTCGATTAGATTATTGGAATACTTAACCCCGAAATTCTAATTTAAATCTCTTTATAGATGTGTTTCATTTTACAATTGAGGTTAATTTTATAATCGCAATTTTCAACGATGATTTTTCAATTACAATTTAGTATTGATATTCAAACTATGGAAAAAATTGTGAGATATAAAGTTAAACCGTCTAAATACAGATGAATGTGTTACTAATTCCCATTAGTGAGTACTTAATTGCGTAAGAATTTAACCTGAACAGGTTTTGTTTACACTTCCATCACATACTTTCGGAACAGACTATAGATACCTCTGCCTACCACTCCGGAGAATACAGGCGTGATGTTATGTTGTTATATTTTTTGCCAACGATTTTATGTTTATGTGCAGATATCGCTGCCTCGCTCGTATACTCTGCCGCGCGAGTTCCGCTACTGGCGCCGACGGCCGCGGCTACGAGACGCACATGTGCCCAGCAATAATAGCAGTGATGGTAAGGAACTTTTGACTCTAACATGCACACACACATTGCATCCTTAATATCTGTAGAATCTATGTGTCTCGTTTCGTCATTCATTATCTATAGTACTGTAAATGCAGTAAGTATCAAATCTATTCAAAATATCATGCTACCATAACGACATGAGGAAAAAGGCAACACTTCGCAACTGACGTAACTTGAGTCTAAACTAACTGAAGTCACTAACTCAGTCCAGAATTGAAAGAGTACAGATTATTAAATTATGCTCGTGGATCCTCGGGAGCGCGCAATATTCAAACATTAATTATTGTGTCTCAATTTGGGAGAGGTCTATGTCCAGCAGTGAATTGCGAAAGGCTTAGTTAAAGATAAAGATTATTTATTTACCCAAAACATAAGTAGTATACACACAAACATGGCATGCAAGATGTTACATTAGATTATAGCAGTCATGTTTTGCCTTAAATATAAACAGCCAGTCTATTCTGCAAAACTCTCGCCGTGATAACGTCGGTGAAGTGAGCGGTCATTCCATTTGATGTTAGGGATTGACAGCTCACTTCACCTAAGTTTTCACCGTGAGATTTTTACAGAATAGTACGTCAGGTAATTTTGATTGATTTTGAAAATTTTCGTAACCGCCATCTTGGATTTATATTTTGACCCTACTATCGACTTTAGCACCCTCGAAAACTATAAACACTACACTGAGAAGTATTTTTTATTTTGAAGTTAATTTTTGCTTTCAAAGACATAAAGCATTTTGAAATTCCATGTTATCTTTAATTAAACTCCACTTTTTAGAATGCGTCCACACTGTAAACGAATGAAACTTTTTTTCCCAATCGTCAACAGTGTTGATGACAAGGTGTTGCTGATCGGGAATATTCGAGTCCCTTTAGTGAATGATTCTGTAAGAATTGAACCTGAACAGCGTTTGTGTTCATTTTCATTACATACTTTTGAAACAGACCATTCGTTGCTACCGATAGAACGTAGAAAATATCACAAAACAAACTTCCAACTCCGCAGGTGACGTAGACAGTGCAGACGACAACGACAGCTCGCACCGCTCCAACTGCTCAGCGGCCTCACAGCTGCAGAGTACGTGCGAGTACTACCGCCCCGACATGTACTCCTGCGCGGACCGGCGCCCGCGCCGCATACACGCCTTCCGCAAGCAACCCGCCAAGCCTGAGACCAAGCTGTAGTATGGCCAGGTTACCAGGTCACAGCCACAAGCGAAGATGACAAAAAGTCTACTGAAATGATGACAGTTTAGGGCCATGTCATGTCTCTGATCGAGGCTAAACTACAGCAGGTAATCTGTTATCGCAGATATAGCCTATCAATGCACACTGTTGCTTGTCAATACATAGAGTATTATTGACCATGTGACTTCAATGTGGAATCTTGTTTTCACTTGATGTATGCAGCAGTTTTGAAATGTTGAAATCAAAATTTGTATGTTAACTGATGAAAATGTAATAAGTATGCCTAAATCACAGGCAAAAATAATTAGTAGTTTACTAACAAGAAATTAATATTTTGTATATTCAAATAGTCAAATATTGTACATACTAACTTTTGTAATAATCCGTCCGTTATGGATCTCGATGTTAGTTCATAAGTTAATCTCATGTAATTGTAAACATTGTATGTTTAGTTTAATTTAAATGTAACATACCTTGTATTATTGTATGATAGTGTATATTAAACTAATAGACTGCAGGAGGGGAGAGTGGAAATAAAACAATACAATCAATCAAATCTGTGTTTTATTCATTTGAGATACATAAATACATACATTACACACATACATACATTTTGATTACATAAATTTTCTAAAAGTAAGCGGTGGAACAATTAAATCATATCACTTTATAATTACTGTATCATGTCTCTACACATCAAGAAAAATCACATTAAATGTTGATTTAAACTATTACAACTAAGGCTGCTATTTAACAGACGATATAACGACGAAGTAAACTATGGTTCTCAATCCCGCGATACGATAGATATAGCTGTCGCAATCGCTCAAAATGAACATCATCTGAAGTGGCCTAACCCGAAGACCAAGAAAAAAACCGGCCGAGTGCGAGTCGGACTCGCGCACCGAGGGTTCCGTAGAAACCTGTGGATATATAAGTAAACGTTCACCCATCCCGACAATCACAGAAGGGAACTGAACATAGGATATCGCACAACCCTAAGCAATAAAATGCTGTTAGGTCTAGGGTTGCTCATCGCCAATGCGGTTTACGAATAGAGATTATCGAATATAGACAAAAACAGGTCACCTCTATGAGTGAACGCATTGCGCCGCGTCGCCGCTCGGCCGAACCCACACCTACGTTAGCTTCACCCACGGGACTTAGCGACATCGGCCACAAGTTACATTCATACAATACCAAATGCTATAGCATCACTTAAAACTTATATACTATCCTGTACTCACTATGTCAGTATCATAATACAGTAGTACCTAATTAAAATGTTTCTCATTTCACAGAAGAAAAACAAACATTGAATGCACTATTCACTATTCTAACACTTATTCTTACTTCTAATTAACGATTAACGAATAATACTGTGCATAAATGCCAAACTGCCAAACATGCTAGTTTCAAGCAGGTACAAAAAATACGTCCAAACTTTAAAAAAAAATGTAAGTAATTTAATATTACTTTAATAATTAATTTTGATATAAAGTCTTTAATGTCAACTTAAGGTAGGCCGTCAGAGGGTAGGGCTTTTTTTTTTTGTGCTTATGGCATGCTTGCAACGTTTTTTTTGCAGTTTATTTTCCTGTGCTATTCAAGAATCAAAGAAAAATAATACGGTCTGCAAAAAAAACGTGAAGATTTTTAAGTTTTTGTTCAGGATTATAAGCAATAATAGTAAATAAGCATGACTACATAGTAATCTAAATAAAAGATATCATGCCTTTAATTTGTCTCATTATCTTGGGTTAGAAATAAATAAATGAAAACTTAGTTGGGAGTGTTGCGACGCTCTATTTCTCCCGCAATTTTGTGGCCACAGGCAGCTATAAAAGCTCCCAATTTTTCGGCAGTTGCGCCAAAGCTGTTCAAAATTTCAGCACTCTTCAGATTGACCTGTAGTCTCCCTTCCTCTATCTTCATCAGCCGCTCCATGGCTGTGAGTGATCTGGGTCGTCTTGCTCGGGTCTTGGCGCGCCGGCTACGCCTCGCAGCCCTTCTAGCTGTAATAACATAACACACGAACATACACAACACAACGTATCACATCACACACACACCTTACATACGTAACATATCACTACAATGTTCGCACTGCTAGGAGTCAGGACTCGGGCCTCCTCTTAGTGAGAGTGAGCGGGCCGTAATGCCTAGGGAATTAAGGGCGAATAGGGACGTGCACGCATTTCAAAACTTATACATTACCTATTTAAATATACATTATATAGGATTCAAGTAACAAATTCAAAAATATTTTTTTTTTTGTAATTTTTTAATGCATTACTTATTTTATAATTGATTATTTTATGTTATGTGTTTTTGGTGAAATGGATCGCAAGCTCGAAACGTGTTGTCTTCAAAAATGCCGAAAGTGACCCAAAAAGGCATTTTTATAAATATATTTTCTTAGTAAAGAGGAGCTCGTGGCTAAGTTATAACAGCCGCACGGGTCGATCCATCAGGTTAAGCTGCGCTTGCCGGGGTTGGTCCGTGGATGTGTGAACATATTTTCACATACCGAGACTCCTCCGTGCTTCGGAAAGCACGTTAAGCCGTTGGCTGGCCGGCTGTCATTCGTGGATCTTTGACAGTCGTTACGAGTCGTGAGAAGCCCGAAAGTCTGACAACCAGTCTTACCAAGGGGTATCGTATTACCCAGTTACTGGGTTGTGGAGGTTAGATAGGCAGTCGCTCCATGTAAAATACTGGTATTCAGCTGCATCCGGTTAGACTGGAAGCCGACCCCAACATGATTGGGAAAAAGGCTAGGCACTTAAGCAGAATGAATGATCTTTTCTTAGCAAACTGCAAAACAAGCAGTAGTTGAATTTTACTTTAATACTTGGCTGAGGTTTATATTACTCTATTTTATCAATATAGTGTAAAATAAATTTAATGCATATTCCATAATTCAAAAAAGGGGTTTCCAACTATTATGTCGCTTAAAAGGTTAAAACTGCTTGACTTACCGGAAGAAGCTGCCGCTCGGCTTGTAGACGGCTCTTCAGTTTCTGGTACATCGCCTGAGGATATTGGGTAGAAATCATCTTCAAATTGGACAGTTTGCTGAGCAGCTTCTTGTGATGTCTATAAATTCATTAATAAAGCCAGTTGTAGACACACGTTTTTTCGACGTAAAAATACCAACTAAAATAACTTGGCCGTGTGTAGACACTGTCATCAGTGTTGTATGGGCCACTATGGAACTTTGTTGACATCATGTTGTTTTACATCAGTGTTGCAGTCTATGGGACGACGGCACCACGTTTTGGCGGCGGCAATTATTTTGTTACTTAGATTCAGATCAGCTATCTAATTGCATAAAACGTTTTCGTAAACGATTCTGACTGTTCATTTGTCGATCTGTTTCATTTTGACAATTCAACAACATTCATTGCGTTATTTACGTTGTGTAGCAGATTTTTTTTCGAACTTATGAAGCAATGGATTAGCAATTTGTTTCAAACCGATCCAGATTGTGATAGATCGTGTATTACGCAATTAGGGTGCTGATAGTGTTGTTTGCAGTGTCAACAAGCTCACACGATTATTCTGCAGCGCGGCTAGCGCGCTGTACCGTAAAGAACCGTGCCGTGTATAAACGGCCTAATGAAACTTACCGAAGGCAACCCAGCTGCGATTTCATCATTTCCCACCAATAAAACAATCATTTGTTCCATCACCTCTGCTGGGTACAGTTGGCGGATTCCACGGCGAGAGCGAGTTCCAGATCTCCTAGCGGCTATAATGAAATTGAGATGACTTCGCAATACATCCCAGAACTGAAAACAAAAACATTTGGACAACATTTTATTGTGATGGTCTATCTTTACTATATAAAAAACAGTGTGTGACTATGATTGCCAGACTATGATTGTCACTCGAATGCTATTCGATCGATTACGCACTTAACTTAAAATGGTAACTCATCAACATTGCGCTATGCTGCGCTGAGCTGTGCTGATTTCTATTGAGCAAAAAAAAACGTATTGTGCTCCGCTGTTTAAAAACAGCAAGCGTCACGCGATACTCGCACAGCACACCGCGCGGCTCAGCGGTTTGTTCAAAACACAGCACGAGACAGTTAGCTTAGCTTAGCACAGTAGGTACAGCGTGGCACATTACAGGATACTGGAAACATAACGTGGCGCTGCGTAGTGCGGCAGGGTTCAGCTAGTAAATGATAAATTGTAATTTTATTGAAACAAGGCCGAACAACATTGTTTGGATAGCATTAGCATACTTACTTCTGCCCAAGAGTCACCGGACTTATTTACGCCTCCCATCTCATTTAAATCTCTTGCTACAGCTGCCCATTTCTGAAGGCTTTCATTATTCGCCTGACCAGTCCCTGTAGCTATCTCTGGATTCTCCTCTAGAAATTTCACCAACGTTTCCAACTGTGCCATGTTTGGCTCCACGTTTATAGTCTGCAAGCACAGTCACCGTATTACAAACTTTTACGCATGATAAGCCAACACTTACCTTAACGGAACACCGACGGAAGATCATAAATAGTGCAAAGGCAGGCAGACCCTTGCACCTAGCATAAATTTGTTTAAATATAAAACAGACACAGAACTTCTCTGTCCGGGGCAGGTATTAGGATACCTTTATACACCTTAAATCCTCAGCCCTCTGATCCGCAGGTGTGCTATCCGCCAGGGCAGTACGGAGTGATCACACGTTCCGTTGTGCCTAATGGTTGTTGGGCGTGAGCACCAAGCTCATGTCCTACAACCACTTTCCTAAGACAGTGGCCGCAGTGGCGGCTGTCATGGAACTGATGGACCGGGACGACAAATTGCGGATGCTATGTGTCGTTCACCGCAGTGTTAGGAATTAAACCCAAGCTTTAGATGGCGAGTTGCTGACATAAGCCCGTTATGCTAATACCAAGGTTGTTGGGAGAAACGATTGTTTTCTTCTTGCTTGAAGGTCTGACTCAGAGAACTAGAGGCTATCTATTCAATGTAAAAGATGCAGGGGAATTGAGGGGAAGCAAAGACATCCCGCGCCGCGCGCTCGCAATGTTGAATGAACTGAAATCGACACAAGAGTTTGATTTGTTTGCCGCGAGATGGATAGACGTAGGTTTCACATGTTTGAGATTCTGTGAGATGATGAACAAAAGATAAGTTCTACTTTTGTGACAACAATTTTGTGTATTTTTTTCTTATTGTACATAAAAATATGTCTGTTTACTGTACAATTTGGTACTGACCGACTTAATTGTGGCTTTGATGAAGTCCTTCTTGTGCGCGAGGTCGAAGTCGGGGTAGTGGCTGTACACCTGAGTGTACACTGTCTTCATCGTTATCTGCTCCAGGTCGGCTCCGTGCAAGATCTGCTCCACGTACTCCTTGATCTCATCATTCTACACAAAAGCACTCTCATATAAATATACTCTGCGTGTAAAGATATTCGCCCATTTGCCTAAGGGCGCGTTGCAGACGCGGCGCCCCTTCAATAAATTTTCATACAAAATGTATAGAAGCGTCGCGACACAAAATAAACAGAAAAGACAGAGCGCGGACGAGACGCGGTCAGTCTGCAACGCAATCTCGTCTTACGTCTTTTCTGTGTGTCCCGCCCCCTTAGGTAAGGCCAACGCAGACCGGGACGGGATGGTAAAGGATTTTGCCGTCAGTCAGCGCACACAAGCCGCGCAACTCGAGCGAGGGAATTTGTTTCTAAAAAATCGGCTACCTGTGCTGTGAGCCACTCGCAAAATAAGGTAGATTTGACGGTTTCCGATGTATATACAGGGTGGATTTCTGAGATGGGGCAGCAAGGGCAGCTGCCGTAACCGTTGCAGCTACAGCAAAATGGTTAGGAGACTGTCCTTAACTTTTTGAGAAATTTTGATCTGCATTCACAGATTTTGAAAAAAATGTACAGTCAGCAAGAAAATGGGCAGTTTTCAAAAAAACTTTTTTTGATGCCAATCGATTCTGTTTCTTATAAGGATCAAAAGCCTCTATCGGACGAACTGAGCTTTGAGTACTAGAAAAGTCAGAAATAGCAAAAAACCCTTTTCCCATACATTTCGTAGGCAATGAGACTGTAACTGACTGATGAAAATAAACAAACAAATTAAACTTCGAATTTCGAACGAATACGGAAATTATAATTCCAACAAGATGGCGCTCCGCCATACAACAGCGGCTATATCCTTTCTAATTTGAACCGGAAATTCGTAAGGCAGGGGATAGGAACATAATTATTGTCCTATTCCGTGGCCACCTTGCATTCCCGATCTCACGCGTCTTGATTTTTAATCTATTAAAAAAAAAAACTTTATAAAAAGAAACACGACAGTGTTCAAGAACTCAAAGATTCACTTACCACGATTCTCTATGGAATGAATACTAGAACATTATCAGCTACTACCCGCTCTGTAGTAAAGAGAGTACTACGAGTCTACGTCAAAACGGCTGCCCTATTGAGCACTTCATTATCTTAGTTAGAGCATAAAAGTTTTCTAGGTGAGTCCAAATGTAAAGTTTCAAGTTTTTAATTAAGCTGAAATAATACCTGAAATAGGAGTTATTGTTTTTTGATCAGTCTTTTTTATAGCGGCCAGTTTATCGATGGTAAAAAAGTTTTTGTGAAAACTGCCCATTTTCTTGCTGACTGTACATTTTTTTCAAAATCTGTGAATGCAGATCCAAATTTCTCAAAAAGTTAAGGACAGTCTTCTAAGACCATTTTCAACTCCGCCCCTAAGACGACCCACTGACCCCATTTTCCTATAGCTACAATGGTTAAGGTGGCTGCCCTTGCTGCCCCATTGCAAAAATCCACCCTGTATATGGCGTTTAAAAATCACATGATGCAAGGACAGGGGAGGAGGGGTACAACATATTTTTAATCCAGACAGAATTACAGATATATCACGCTGTCTTTTTTGCATGGTAATTATTTTGTTAATTTTTATTCTAACAATATCAATATTAACATTCATTTATTATACATACAGTGGGTGGCTGCCTGTCCTTCATGTTTGATGATTCACTCGCTGGACTCCTAGACCCGCTGCTCAGTCGATGGATGCCTTCTTAGATATGCATGTAACATAATATAAACATATATGAGGGCCTAGTAAAATCTGGTGGCTGGCCTGAATTGAACGGGTTGAAATTGCTTTTGACTTTGAATTAGTATAGATTGTAGCCAACAACTTACTTATTTGGAAGTCTTGCATCCAAATTTTTCCCGAAGTATTTACCTACCGAACTAGGTAACAAAAATAAATTTATTTAATTTATTAAAGAAAATACTTGAAGGCAGAAACATAATAAATAAAATAATAATAGTCTAAGTGCAATTACTTATAACAAATTCTCTTGCCTGCGACAAGCACGAATGCCCATAATTTTGGAATAAAAACAAGAAACCTCCAGGGGTTTCTTTTATTTTCTTCTACAAGTAGGTACATAAATAAAAAAATATGGAAGGCATTTTTGTAAGTCTTGTAATATCTTACTTGGTTGTGGAAAGTCAGCTACGCTGCGACCAGCAAACTTTGGAGACCTGCGCAGCCTACACTTTTTGTTTATGAAGCAGTAGAAATTTTGTAATACTGTATTGATTTGATTGTGTTTTGAGTATTCAGTTTAATTTTATAAATAATCGATAAATCTCAGTTTGACGTCTGTGGCTGGGCGCTTTTTTTTTTCGAAATCTACTCTGTGGTTTTGTTTTCACTAGGTACCAGTGTGACCTTCTAAATTGCCGATTCTGCCTTATTTTGGTTTGAAACCTGCTAAACCTTGTCAAAGACTCGAGTAAAACATGCCAAAATATTGCCAACTTTATTTAGCGTAGTAGTAGTAAGAAAATACACTGTTGCTTTCTTTCCCTAATATTTTTTTATGATCAATTTGTTCTTAGTGCAGAAGTACAGGGGAATCCCCTACGACGACCTGTTTTTAGGTTTGCCATATTTGACATCTTGAGATGCCATTGGGAAATTTGACATTTTTTTTCTATATTTTTTTGTTAGCGCAGTGGTTAAGCGATTGACTGCTGCGCTGCGTATCGCGGGTTCTATTCCCGCACGGAACAAATATTGGTATGACCTACAAGTAGTTGTTTCGTATCTGGCTGTTTGTGTATGTGAGTTTAATAAATGTTTGTAAACGCACCCGCATTACAGGAGAAATTCATAGTTTAGGTAAGGTTTAAAAAAAAAAAAAAAAAAAAGATTTGCAATGCTGCCAATTTTATTAAACGTTAACCAAACATGCCAGATGCTAAAAAAAGAGGCCAATCCTGCCAAAAAGTCAGGAAACTGCCACATAAGGTCACACTGTTCGCTACCGACCACAGAGAACAAGTCAAAGTCGGGTCGGATCTATGGACATGTTAGGTACTCATGTGTACTAAGGCCACACCATGGAATTAGTATATACTAATAGTAGTTCATGGTGTATGGGCTGAGAAATAGTCTCTCACTTAGCAGGCAAATACCAAATTCAACGAAAGTGCAATAATTGTTGTTGGGGATTTTTCTTCACTATATCAGAAATACAGAGATCCTAAGAAGGAAGCTAATCGAAAGAAGTGGAAATGTGTAGGTCACATATGCTGCAGACAAGGTGGTAGACGGGGTAACGCGTTGGGGCGGAAACCCAGAACTGGCCATAGAAACGTAAGCACGTCACCAGCCAGGTGTATGAAAGACTCGGTCATAGTAGCAGGCAACAGCCGAAGCAGGGAAGGGCCCAACACCAGGTAAAGTAGCGTGGCCTGCCATGGACGTACCCTCGACCCACGACCCGCTCGATCCCCCCAAAGCCCGAGAAACTCGCTCGTTTCGATTTCTTTGTTCTTATTGTTCGAAAAATCCGGATTCCATTTATAAATACGGATCTGGAAGTCTAGTAAAACTGTGCGGATATTCAGATTGCATTTCCTAGCGGTCACGGTAACGCCGGGTAAAAACAAATTGATTTTAGGGATTTATAAAACAATTTTTATAAACATTTTTGATTTTCAAATCCATTACCTTGACAGAGGTTTAAGGTGGTAGCACATCTGACGAAAGATGCGTCGGGCGTAACTTCGTTAGTAGTAGGTACACACAACGCTTAACACATTAACGGACAGGAGTGTAGTTGTCCGTTCTTGCGTTACGCGACCGACGATTCGCGACATATCTTCCGTCAGATGTAAGACCTATAATCTTACGAGACGGGTCCATAGGTTACCAGGTCTAAGTATTGTATTGTTGTGTTATTATGTTTATTATAGACCGAATAGACTGCGGACGGGGAAAGCCGAAAATAAAACAATACAATACATGAAAATCTTTTATTTACTTTATTATCCAACTGTAAAAGGGGGAACCAGTCACTCGCTATCACTCGTTCGTTACAGATCTCAACCATTTACACATATAAAAAGAAAGATGAAACGAAATAAAATTAAAAATACACATTTAATGTTGATCATCTTAACTTATAAGTAAGAGGCTCGAGCGCGCGGGGAGATGGCGATCACAGAAGGGAACTGAACATAGGATATCGCACAACCCTAAGCAATAAAATGCTGTTTAAGGTTAGGGTTGCTCTTCGCCAATGCGGTTTACGAATAGAGATTATCGAATATAGACAAAAACAGGTCACCTCTATGAGTGAACGCATTGCGCCGCGTCGCCGCTCGGCCGAACCCACACCTACGTTAGCTTCACCCACGGGTCTTAGCCCGATAGCGCGGCCAGATCGATTTCGTTGCCGTTCTCCATGCTCCATGGCGATTTCATACAAGTGTATCTATTTCGCTAGCCGCTGCGACCTGGCCGCTAGTGCGCTATTTATTGCCCTTAGGGACATCCGACACAAGTTACATTCAAACAATACCAACACAAGAAATATTGGTATGATTTCAAAAACCTCAATGATTAATATATTTGTTACGCGTTACGATTATTGCAGTAACATCAGACCGGGTTGGACAGACAACTGTGGTGCTTACTCGACTATTTGTGTTTGCGGCCGATTAGACACCTGCTCACGATGATTTATGAGCTATAAACAAAGTACACGTGTTAGTAACACTTATGAAATGGAAGCTGATATCCTGAAAAGCGTGCAAGACCTCGCCATGGCTGTCATGTCCGCCTAGTACACACAAGTTAGTTATAAAACGGTCAAGTTTTCGTTCAAAGGACGGAGGATACGGATACTCGCGTAAAAAAATCTCGTATCCTTTTATAATATATAGGTATACTATGTAGACGTCTACACTCCGCTCTTAACTCCTATCATCTTCTTAAATACACTGGAACAGAGAAAAATATGTAAATTAAAAATGAATACTGATGTAATTTTGTAATAAAAAATAAAATAAAAACAACAACAACAAATATAACTATGTAAGGCAATGGAATATAAATAGTAAGTACACAGAAATATCAGTTTCTGTGTGTTTATAGTTATATTCCGTTGCCACTGCATGATCTTAATCTTGATTCTACGGGCGAACATTCAGAAACGATTTTACACCGTATCTCTAACAGAGCAAAGATCAAAATTTAAGGTTCATCGGCAACTTCGGTGTAAATCCTGCGATTTGAATCTTTATGTTGTTGGCAATATGGTGAAAAGTCGCTTCGACATCCGTGAAAGCGTGCACTGTTGGAAGCCGGCTGTATAAAGTTGTAGATAATTAGCTGGTACTGACCGACTTGACTGTGGCCTTGATGAAGTCCTTCTTGTGCGCGAGGTCGAAGCCTGGGTAGTGGCTGTACACCTGCTCACACACCATCTTCATCGTAAGCTGCTCCAGGTTGGCGCCCTCCAGAATCTGCTTCACGTACTTCTTGATCTCGTCATCCTAAGATAGCGCGAAGTTGGAATTAGGGTACATGTTCATACTTAGCTCTCCTTTATTAGCTTTTTGACGTTAAACCTTTTCCCGGCCAAGGTTTACAAATTAACAGCTATCATTGATCAATAAACCTTTTTCTCAAGGTCTTAACCTAGTTTAAAAAAAACCGGCCAAGTGGGTCTCGTATCACGCACAATGAAGGGTTCCATGGGATGAATTTATCATTAAACAAACTTAACATTGTAGTTGAAAAAATATGTTCCTGCATACATTCCAACTGCAAATGTAAGTTTGTACGCACAATATTGGGAGATTTACCATGTTATTTTAAGACCATAGACTTCTTGTGGGTTTCCCTGTAATTTATAAGAATAAAACTACTTTATTTTTATTTTATTTTTTAAAATATTTTGGCTCAATAGTTATATGTGCGGCGACTTGACCTTTGTCTGCGGGCGTGTCGGACTCATCACCGCTCTCCTCGTCCTTATCACTGGCCTCATCCTCGTCTTCCTCCACGCTGCCCTCGCCGGACTCCTCGTCTGAAGACGCCTTCTTGCCCTTCTTGGCTGCTCCCCCCCTCGGGGCGCGCGTTTTCGCACGGCGTGTTTAAGTGTTGTATTGCAATCCATTGGGATTTAAATTAGTGCATGGGTTGCCGCCTCATATTATCGTCACATGAATATCGTGCGGTGCGGCTTGCGCACCGTGCCGTATACAACCGGCCTAATGAAACAAAAACTTACCGAAGGAAACTTAGCTGGGATTTCTTCTATTTCAAGTCCTTCCAATAAATTAATCGTTCGTTCCATCATGTCCGGTGTACGCGGTTGGGTGATACCGTCGCGAGCGCCACTTGCAGATTTCCTATCAGCTATAATGTGATTAACTTGACTTCTCGGTACATCGCTTAACTGCAAAAAAAAAAACATTACGTTAGTATGGAGTGATCACGCGTTACGGTGTGCATAATGGTTGTAGAACGCGAGCTTGGTTTACTAAGACAAGGGTGGCGCCAATAACAGTTTATTTTATTTTATTCATAATCTATATTACCGCCGTTACAACAAGACATAACGGCCGCAGTGCCGGTGTTTCTCTCTTTCTCCGTAGAGCTGCCGATCCGACAATGCTTACTAGGGTGCGACAGAATCTCGGGTTTCCTAAAACGGATCGTGCAAAAGAATCTCCAATCCACTATCGGCAGTCCATGATCGTGGATTGTGGAGCGCCGATCCAAATTTGGATCGTCCGGTGTGGACGATCCAACTATTACTCTACTGACATCGACACAGGAATGTGATTTGCTTGCCACGAGATGGATAGACGTATATCCTGCATGTTTGAGATTCTGTGCGATAATGAGCAAAATATGACATTTTTTGTTAATTTTGTGTATTAGGTATTTATTTAGTTTTAACTGTGTAATCACTTTAATTTATGTCCGTATTGGCACCTCGTATGGTTATTTCTTAATATTCATGTATCTTGTGTTAATTTAATTGTTTTATGCTATTTCTTTTGCGTGTACCAAATAAACGATTTATCTACCTAACGACGTGTTTATTACGTAATAAATACTCACAGTGGGCGGCCGCTTTGCGTTTGTCTGCGGGCATGCCGGACTCAACACCACTCTCCTCCTCGTTATAACTGGCCTTATCCTCGTCCTCCTCCACGCTGCCCTCGCCGGACTCCTCGTCTGAGGACGCCTTCTTGCCCTTCTTGGCTCGTCGGCCCGCGGCCTTGCCTTGCCGGCAGTTAAGTGTTATATTAGCCACTATGGAAGTTTTATGAAAGAAACGGCGGCAAAAGAGCTTGATTACGCCGCCGTGTGCACTGTGCTCCCCCTCGGGGCGCGCGTTTTCGCACGGCGTGTTTAACATCAGTGTTGTATTGCAGTCCATTGAGATTTAAATTAGAGCATGGTTTGCCGCGTCATATTATCATCACACGATTATTCTGCGGTGCGGTAAGCGCGCCGTACTGTATAGAACCGAGCCGTATACAACCGGCAACGAAACAAAAACTTACCGAAGGCGACTCAGCTGGGATTTCTTCTATTCCAAGTCCGTCCATTAAATTAATCATTCGTTCCATCATGTCTGGTGTACACGGTTGGGTGATACGGCCGCAAGCGCCACTTGCAGATTTCCTATCGGCTATAATACGATTGAGTTGGCTTCTCGACACATCCCATAACTGAAAACCATAATAAACATTTAGACAAAACGGTAATGGCCAATCTATCCTACTAATATTGTAAATGTGAAAGTTTGTATGTTTGGATGTTTGTTACTCGATGACGCAAAAACGGCTGAACGGATTTGGATGAAATTTGACACACAGATAGTTTATAACCTGGATACGGTAGTAAGTTCCCGTGGGATAATATCAGAAATCCACGCGGGCGAAGCCGCTCGCAAAAGCTATTAAGTACTATATAAACATCAATACGTTAGTCTTTTTTTCACTCGAATGCTATTCGAACGATTAACCACTTAAGGTAACTCATCAACATTAAGCTATGCTACGCTGAACTGTGCGGGCTTCTATTGCTAGTGCTAAACATTGTTTAGCACAGCTCGGGCTAGGGCGTGCAAACCCGGTTTTCCGGTTTTGCCAAAAACCGGAAACCGGACAATATTTACCGGTTTTTGAAAACCGGTTTTGAGAGACAAAACCGGAGCTAGCTCTGGTTTTCCCGTTATTGAATAACATTTGATTTAAATCAACTTTTTTCGTATGTTCTCAAGAAATATTCAATTTTGAGTCATCAAATATATTCGAACGCAACCTATACCCACTTACACTCCTCCCTACGCGATCCCCGCACCCGCGTCCCGCCCCCCTAACTGCGTTGTTGCACAAATACACTTGCCGGGAGAGCACCGCATTTGCGGCGGTGTCTGGATACTCTCTGCGGACCTTGAAAATTCACGTGAGGGATGCACGTGGAAATGTCGCGCCGGTTCGTACCCATATACGCAGCAGGTCTCCAAGGCGAAGAGCCTCTAGTCGATAGAATAATGTAGGTAAGGTAAGTCGGCAAATTGGATCCGTAACCTCGGAATAAGGAAGATTGATTGTCGACTTTGGACGGGAAGCGGATGCGGCCGGTGCCAGGCCTGGTCGATGCTCTGGCGTCTCTCGGGGTGCTAGGGCGGATTCCGGGCCCGTGTTCCGGCCTTCCGCGGATCATCCTAGCCGTAAGGCCGTGTCGGTTTCGTCTCGTGCGCGATCGGCAGTCTGCTCAGAACTGGCACGGACAAGGGGAATCCGACTGTCTAATTAAAACAAAGCATTGCGATGGCCCTCGCGGGTGTTGAAGCAATGTGCATTCTGCCCAGTGCTCTGAATGTCAACGTGAAGAAATTCAAGCAAGCGCAGGTAAATGGCGGTAGTAACTATGACTCTCTTAAGACTTCGTGCACATTCATATTAACGCTCACGTCGAGAGTACGCAATACGCGGGGGCGGAGGACGGGTATGGCGTCTGATTTTAACTGCCGTGCAGGTTGCATGGTAAGGGAGACGACGGCGCACACCATCCAACAGTATCACAGAACGCACGGCGGCCGTATTGAACGCCATAATTGCGTAGCGGACGTCGTCAGCTCCGCCGTGGAAGACAAGGGCTGGGCTGTGGTTAAGGAGCCGAAGGTCATCATCGCCTGCAGGAACGGGGTGGGGGTGATTGTGGATGCGCAGGTAGTGTCAGGACAGCGGCCCCTTGATGAGTTGCACCGGGTTAAAAGCGAAAAAATACGGAAACCATTGTGACGATTTGTTTTATTAGATTTTGTGGGTATCTAAGAATATTGTTTTCTTGTTAAAATTCTACTATATAAAAAACATAAAAATGTTGCCGAAACCGGGGCTAGCACCGGTTTCCGGTTTTGGCCCCTCAAACCCGGAATTCAAAACCGGTTTTGAAGACCTTTCGGTTTTGCACGCCCTAGCTCGGGCTGTTCAGTGGTTTGTAAAAAATACATAGCACGAGCAAAATACTTAGCATAGCACAGTACTGGACACTGGAAAGATATAGTTTGAGCAATTTAAAAAAAGTAGCGCTATAGTGTGACCAATTTAAAAAAAGTATAAGTTATAATTTTAGTGAAACAAGGCCAAACAATATTGTTCGTTTGGATAGAATAATTATGTACTTACTTTTGCCCAAGAGTAGCCGGATCTATTTGCGCCTCCCATCAAATTTAATTCTTTTGCTATACCAGCCCATTTCTGGGCCTTCAGACCGCCTTCAGACGACTGAAGGCTTTGGTAGGCATTATTCGCCTGACCTGACCCTTTAGCTACCTCTGGATTTTCCTCTAGAAAATTCACCAACTTTTCCATCTGTTCAATGGTTGGCTCCAAGTTTATACTCTGAAAGTAAAGTCACCGTATTACAAACTTTTACGCATGATAAGCCAATATTTACCTTTACGGAACACAAATCATAAATGGTGCAAGGGCCTGCCGCATCTAGCATAAATTCGTTTATATATAGAAAACAGATACAGGACTTCTCTGTCTGCGGCATGTGGGCACCTAATATACATTGATATATTTTAAATCCTCAGCCCCATGATCCGCCGGTGTGCTATTCGCCAAGGTAGTACGGAGTGATCACGCGTTACAGGGTGCCTAATGGTTTTAGGACACGAGCTTGTGTTTACTATACTAAGACATGGGTGGCCGCTAATAAAAAATAAAAATAAATCTTAATCAAAATCTGTTTTACCAATAACAAGCCATAACTTAGTGGCGGCTAGCATGACAATTATGGACTGCGATGACAATCTGCGGCCGCTATGTACCCTAGCTTTAGATGTCCAGTTGCAAATATAAGCCCGTTCTGCTCATACCAAGGTTGTTGGGAGAAACTATTGTTTTTTTTCTGACTTGTCATACTTGAAGGATGGACCCAGAGAAGAGACGATGAAGTGGCTCTGATGAAGTCCTTCTTGTGCGCGAGGTCGAAGTCTGGGTAGTGGCTGTATTTTTTTATGTTTCTGATATTTTATATTTCTAATGTAATAAGTAATTTTTTTAATTAAAAATAATAAAAAAACAACAACAACAAATAAAGTATTCAATAAAGAATATGATCATGCAGTGGCAATGGAATATATCTATGTAAGTACACAGAAATATCAGTTTCTGTGTGTTTATAGTTGTATTCCGTTGCCACTGCATGATCTTAATCTCTAGAAGTCTAAATCATCTCTGATTTAGACCCGATTATTAATTAGATTTAGAGCTCGGAGGAGCTCGTGGCTAAGTAATAACAGCCGCACGGGTCCATCCATCAGGTTAAAGTTGCGCTTGCCGGGGTTGGTCCGTGGATGGGTGATCTTTACATACCGAGACTCCTCCACGTTAAGCCGTTGGTCCCGGCTGTCATTCGTGGATCTTTGACAGTCGTTACGAGTCGTCAGAAGCCCGAAAGTCTGACAACGAGTCTTACCAAGGGGTATCGTATTACCCAGTTAGTGGGTTGTGGAGGTCAGATAAGCAGTCGCTCCATGTAAAATACTGGTATTCAGCTGCATCCGGTTAGACTGGAAGCCGACCCCAACATGATTGGGAAAAGGCTAGGCAGAATTATATTATTTAGATTTCTCTATCCGTAGAATCACATCATCATCATCAATCTACGGAAGTACATTCGCAAACGATTGTACACCGTATCTCTAACAGAGCAAAGATCAAAATTTAAGGTTCATGGGCGAATTCGGTGTAAATCCTGCGATTTCGGTCTTTATGATGTTGGCAATATGGTGAAAAGTCGTTTCGACATCCGTGAAACCGTGCACCGTTGGAAGCCGGCTTTATAAAGTTGTAGATAATTAGCTGGTACTGACCGACTTGACTGAGGCCTTGATGAAGTCCTTCTTGTGCGCGAGGTCGAAATCTGGGTAGTGGCTGTACACCTGCTCACACACCATCTTCATCGTTATCTGCTCCAGGTCGGCTCCATGCAAGATCTGCTCCACGTACTCCTTGATCTCATGATCCTAATCACAAGATAGGTGCTTAATAATAATACATGTCATTTATAAACTCTGCGTGTAAAGATATTCACCCATTTGCCATACCGAGACCGTAAAGTACTGGCACGTGCAAAAAAATAATACTTTGTTAATTAATGATAAGTAACACCTGGTGGGAACTAGACTGTTCTATCACTGACCAACCTAAATTACATAAATGTTTTCTGTGCCACATGTTTAGTATAATGAACATGAAACTATGCTGCGCTGTGCGGCTGCGGCTTGGCTAGCTAAGTTTCTCGTGATATTTTTTCAACCAAAAATTTGAGGAATGCGGAGGCTTCCATTTCGAAATTTGAATTTCTGTTTTCAGTACAACATTCAACTCTTTATTTAATTAAAGAAAAACCCCTCAATTATTCGAAAAGCCTGCACAAAGTCTGAACGGGGGCCAAAAAGCCAGATCTGTAACCCTAAGTGCGCGAGATGTGCTGTGAAAGTTAACATATGAATGTGTCAAGATGCTTTAAAGTGCTCAGTATGAGCCAGATAGACAGAAGACCAAGTGGCTGGGCTCGCATTGACCTTTTCGTAAGAGCACAGATACTTACAGTGCAGTGCAGCACCTCTTGTTTGATTCCAAATTGAACTTGTTTTATTAGCTAAATGGAGCATAGCATAGAGCAGAATAGCATGCAATGATGATTAGTATTGATCATAATTCACAAAATTGTGATGCTAACAATACATATAAGTAGGATTGCAAATATCCCACAATCAACATCAACATTTTGAAAAAACCCTTTTTGCAGTAGAAACATCTTTTGGTGGTCCCCCACAGAAGCTAGCACAACATATTATTCATCCAGACTGTTATAATACAGTCTTTTTTGTATAGTAATTATTTTGTTTATTTTGTTAGTAACAATATCGATATTATTATTTTTATACATACAGTGGGTGGCTGCCCGTCCCTCATGTTTGATGATGCACTCGTTGGACTCAGAATGCTCTGTCTTGGCTATTAGACCTGCTGCTTAGCCGACGGATGTCTTCTTAGCTATGCATATAACATAACATAAAAATAATCGGTTGGCCTGAACCGACACCAATTTGGTCAACCGGCCTGAATAAAGACAAACTTTAATATAGATTTTCACTTTGAAATTGTAATTTGTAGCCAACAATGACTCTTTAATTCTTTACTAAAAAGTTTAGCACAGTATGAACTCTAAATAGTTAATTATAATAATTTATAGGTAACAACTTAGAGTTCTTTTTGGCAACAAACTATACTACTTGACCATAAAAATCCCTAAGTACAGAGTTTTGCCCCAATTGTTGACATTCCTAATCACCCCATTTTTTATGGAATATAATACATTTGCTTTTCCTAGATTTCATCCAAAATGTTGGCGGAATAACTACTTACCCAAATAATTTCCTGCAGGCCTAGAGGAGTGCTGAAAGTCTGGAAATTGTTCGTTTAAATTCTAAAGCTTTTCAAAAGCCCATCTTATTACGAAACTGGAGGTTTCTTGTTTAACTTTTAGCATAATGTTTAGTAACTTACCGATTGTTGTAGAAAACGCAGCTACTCTGCGGCCATAATTTTGCTTCGTTCTATGGCTGCCAGCAATTTCTGGAGAGTCTAGAAACCTGCGCAGCCTACGCTTTTTGTTTAAGTTTAAGAAGCAGTAGTAATGTATTGCTGTATATTGATTTGATTAGTTTTGAGTGTTCAGCAAGGTTCAGTTTACAAGTTTTTAAAACGTCTGTCCGTCTGTCTCACAGAGTAGGTACCTCAGGTACCTACTTCTTTGTCTGTCTGTGGCCTGGATGTTTTGTTTTTGTTTTCGCTATTGACCACAGAGAACAGAGACGGTCGGGTTGGTTTGGTTCCGTCCGGGTTCCATAGACATGTCAGTACCCTATTTGCGTCACACACACTCGATCAATCACAATCTGTTTCATTTCAACATTATTCCTGTGCATTATTCACAGCTAAGTAGGTATATTAAAAATGTACTCTGTGATTCACAGTTCAACATTAATTTCGTTATTTTCTGTGATAAGCAGACAAATTTTTCGAACATTGCGTTGATCGTGCTAACCTGCTGTTTGATTGGATCCGTAGTGGTAGCCCGCGAAATTCAAATTATAATCACTAATACAGCTATTCTCTATACGTAAGATTTGTTCCATATTTATGAACTAATTGATCAACAAATTAGAAACTTGATCAAGATGCAGCCTGACACTGACCTGCAAATTGCAAAACACGTATGAAAATTTGAATTTCGCGGGCTTCCATTGCGAAGAATGCAAGTCAGTTTAACAGTTGTGCCCATAGGTAGATAATTAGATATGCAGGAACGCGAGCGTTCATTAATTTACTAAAAACGTAAATCTTCGCAAGCAATGGGAAATTGACCTAAGCCATTGAGGTATTATTGTACTGTACGTTAGTACAATAATACCTCAATGACTGCTGTTTTTCACACGGACAACTAGGTATACGTCACTTGGACCCGCAAACCAGTCTCTTTATATTTTAGCTCCTATGATTAAAACTACAAACGACTTACAGGGAAGTATTATAAAAATTTGCTGTTATTTTTACCCGACTACGGCGAAGCAAAAAGGAGGGTTATGATTTTTAGTATATTATTGTGGTGTCTTATGACATCGTTTTCCTGTCCTATGATTTAAATAACTATGGGCCTTGGTGAGATGCCGGTACCAGAGTAGTCTGGGTGCCAGTACCAGTACTATTGTTATTTCTACTCAGTATTGGTACTGTACTGGTACCATACAAATATTCCCGTTAGTTGCGCATAAGAAAAATAACTTTCCGAAGTTCCTCGTACAAATATAAGATTTGTGGTACGCGCCGGGTACCTGAATTTAGTACCGGTACTTGTTAGGTGTAGTACCGGTACCCAGGTACCGAAATAGCAAGAACAGCTAAGTACCGATTCAGTGCCTGTACTTTTTGTACCGGTTCCAAGCCCTGGTGCGGTGGTGACTGGGTGGGAGTGGTATTCTCTGTGTGTGTGATTGTGCATACTAGTCCCATGTTGATTAGTAATAAACAATAGACTACGGAAGGGGAAGTGGAAATAAAACAATACATGTCAAACTTTTATTTACTTTATTATCTATTATCCAATTGTAAAAGGGGGAACCAGTCACTCGCTATCACTCCATGTCACTACTTCGCTACAGATCTCAACCATTTACACATTTATAAAGAAACATCAACCGAAATAAGGTTAAAAATTCACAAATACACATTTAATGTTGATTATCCTAACTTATAAGTAAGAGGCTCGAGCGCGCGGGGAGACGGCGATCACAGAAGGGAACTGAACATAGGATATCGCACAACCCTAAGCAATAAAATGCTGTTTAAGGTCTAGGGTTGCTCATCGCCAATGCGGTTTACGAATAGAGATTATCGAATATAGACAAAAACAGGTCACCTCTATGAGTGAACGCATTGCGCCGCGTCGCCGCTCGGCCGAACCCACACCTACGTTAGCTTCACCCACGGGACTTAGCGACATCGGCCACAAGTTACATTCAAACAATACCAAATGCTATAGCAGCACCTAAACTTATAAGAAGCGGTTGATCCTTCGACAAAAACATTAACTTATACACTATTTCCGTGTAACGAGAGAAATGCCTGTCTACATGTAAGCTAAGCTCGGATTGACACAAGAAATATTGATATGATTTCAAATACGTCAATGATTAATATATATTTGTTACGCGTTACGATTATTGCACTAAGGGGATCAGACCGGGTTGGGAGTATTGTGTATCGGGACACAACAGCGGGGCGTGTGTCGTGATTATCTTGCTAAACAACTGCACCTGGCCGCGTACATGAACACATTTATGTACTGAACGTTACGCTAACTTATCGGAACAAATTAATATACAACGCGGGACGCGCGGGCACACACGCACACAGTGAGACCACGCTCTTACATGGAGTTATTTCAGTACACGTAGTTTCTTTAATTAATATAATGAGAATCATAGTAACAATGCGACTACTATAACTCCATGTATTATAATAACATGTCCAATATTTCACACGCATCATCCCCAAAAATCCTGTGTAATATTTACACTTCTTATAGTACACTTAACCGACCCTAAAACGAATAGTTTTATTTTGCGATAGTGCCAAACTGCGAGAAAACTTTTACCAACTACGTCCGCGTTAAAAAAATAAACTGACTTCCCCGAAACACCTTGTGAAATAGTTGACGATTTAAAAAATTAGGAAACATAGTTATTTACCTCTCATTACAGCGTACCTAATTTATTTGCGACAATGTACCAATACATTACTATAACTCAAGTTAATTAACGCGAAAGGCATTGTCGTCCCCGATCCCAATAAAAAAATAATTTTGGATTTTCCAACACTAGTATATAAATCCTTAATATAATATGCGGATTATTACAAGTGATATCACTATAGTGAATTAATTTTGAATTTTGTAAAGTAAATCAATTAACACATGGTGCCAATGTTCCTGAACTTTGTACATATCATTATATTATAAAAGGGATTAACGTGACTTCTCAGCGTAACTGAACACGGCTCGAGCATTAGGAATACACTTACATAAATGTACTTTAAAACCTAGAACTTTAAAAAAACTGTGCTTATATAACTCGCCGTTCGCTTTATAATTGAACCATACATAAAGCTGTTGTCCGACTGTCAGCTGCATTGCTTCAAAGCAAAAATAACACAAGTCACAATATGAAAAATAAAACAACATAATATTAAAATATAAACTTATTAATTTGAACGCTAACGGTCGTGCTACAGCTTGATGTTACATTATAAAGTCATTCACTTATGTAACTGATTATGACAAAAAAATATGCAGTTTATTATCAAACTATAACTTATAACGTAGAATAACTCTAGAGAATAATGGAAATACATCAGTTACCAGCTAACACCGAGCCGCATTCTTCATCATAACATAATCAACAAACGTGATCGTAATTACTAATACAGGCACAGTTAAAATAAAACGACTTACAAATCCTAGAGCTGTTTTACTTGGGTTATCCTTACTCTAATGGGAAATATTCCTACAACATAAAATTACATAGGCCCACGCAGCTTCGCCGGCGAAACAAACAAATGTATCTACTTGGAGTAACTTATGGGTGTCTGCGGGGTGCGGTGTACAGCCTGGCGAGCCGGGGGCATTAGTCTAAGTATGTTTAAGTGGTGCTTACTCGACTATGTATGTGTTTGCGGCCGAATAGTCACCTGCTCACGATGATATGAGCTGCAAACAAAGTATGCGTGTTAGTAACACTTATGAAATGGAAGCTGATATCCTGAAAAGCGTGCAAGACATCGCCATGGCTGTCATGTCCGCCTAGCACACACAAGTTAGTTATAAAACGGTCAAGTTTAAGTTCAAACGACCCAAGTCGCGCAAAAAAATCTCGAATCGATACGGATGCATTTATTTGAGGTTCAAATAAATAATGAAAAGTTTCAATGTAAATGATGATGGGAAAAAGAATAACAGCAAATAAAACACACAGTCAATGATAATGTCAAATGGATGTAACACGTTTTACAAATCTGTATAATAAAAAAGAAATGTTGTTCATTGGTAAGCACATCACTTCAGAAAAGCTGGACCGATTTGGAATTTTTTCGTTTTAAATGTTTGTAATAGTCCAAATCAGGTTCTTACAGAAGGAAAAATTTTAAAATATGCCGGGAAAATGGGGAAAAAATATATTATTGCACAGGACAACGTCTGTCGGGTCAGCAGTCAGTAATAAAAAAAGACAGGAATACATCTCATAATGAAAATCAGTGCTAGTTGGTGGTTTATTTTCAGGCGAAAACCTGATTAAAATACGTAAAACACACCAAATGTGACAAATCTTAACTAGGAAGGGGTTTGCTTTTACAAGAAATAATATTTTTAACCATGTTACATACATGCAAACCTTAAAAAACCACACGCAAAAATAAAAAGTAAGCAAAAAATCTACCTTGTAAAGTAAAGCGGGTGTTTATCCGTTCCACTTCATTTCATATTATTTTTTTATTATTCATAATATATTATTATTGTAATAATATATAGCTATGTCCTTTTATAATCTATAGGTATACTATGTAGACATCTACACTCCGCTCTTAACTCCTATCATCTTAAATACACTGGAACAAAGAAAAAAAAGAAAAATAAATTAAAAATAATACTGATGTCATGCAGTCGCAAATAAAGTGTTTAATAAAGATTAAGATCATGCAGTGGCAATGGAATATAACTATGTAAGTATACAGAAACTTAAATTCCTGTAAACAAAGTAAAAAGTACTGCTAAAATTAGTAGCAAAATATTAATATTCGATTGACACAACGCTCACAAGGGGGCGGCATGCAGTAGCCGCGTTGTGCCGTGACAATCTAGGAGATCTCAGGGAATAAAAGAAAATCTATGAAGATAATGCTGTTTGAAAAAAAAATACGTGTCTTAAAATCTCTGAAAACAGTACACTTGGAACAGTCCTGAAAGCAGTCAACGTGGCTTCAACAGAGCGTGATTTTACAACAAACCACATTCACAAAAACCGTAGCTTTTTAGAAATTTTACACCATATTCATTCATACACTTCTAACAAAGCAAAGTTGAAGGTTTCAGTGTAAATCCTGCGATTTCGATCTTTATGATGTTGGCAATATGGTGTAAACTCGCTTCGACATCCATGAAAGCGTGCACCGTTGCAAGCCGGCTTTATAAAGTTGTAGATAATTAGATGGTACTGACCGACTTGACTGTGGCCTTGATGAAGTCCTTCTTGTGCGCGAGGTCGAAATCTGGGTAGTGGCTGTACACCTGCTTGCACACCGTCTTCATCGTTATCTGCTCCAGGTTGGCGCCCTCCAGAATCTGCTTCACGTACTTCTTGATCTCGTCATCCTAAGACAGAGGGAGGTGTGAATTAAGTTACATCTTCAAATGGTCATACTTAGCTCTCATGTTATGGGTGTTTGTAGATAGTGGAAATAGCTTGAACATGGGGGTTAGTGTGTGGCTTACAAATTAGCAGCTGTCATTGATTAATAAACCTCATTCACAATGTCTTATGCCTCGTAAAAAAGGAGACTTCCTCGACCATAGAGGCGAATGTCCATACTGGTAGTGAGGTGAGGGTGTCTTTTTGACATAGTATTCAATGTTTATTATGTGCTAAATACTCACCGTGGGCGGCCGCTTAGCCTTCTTGTCTGCGGGCGTGTCGGACTCATCACCGCTCTCCTCCTCTTCATCACTAGCCTCGTCCTCATCCTCCTCCTCACTGCCCTCGCCGGATTCCTCGTCTGATGACGCCTTCTTGCCCTTCTTGGCTGGTCGGCCTGCAGCCTTGCCGGCCGGTGCCTTCTTCTTAGCTGTGAGAATTAATGTAGACTAAATTACCGTGAAACATGAGAATAGAAGATGACATTCGAAATTTTAACAAAGTAGTCTGAGAACACGGAGACGTCAGTCAAAAATTGGTCACCGACATAAAGCGGTCATGATTTTGCATTGATAGGGCTAAAAAAGCTGCATTTAATGACGGTATCAAGTATTCGCCCGACATAGGTTACTACTACCAATTTTGCTGATAGGATAATATTTTTACTAAGGCTATGCGTTATCGTACTCGTGTCGACAAATCGTTACAGTTGTTTTCGAGAACATGTGCATATAAATACAAATATTGCTCATTTAATACCATAGGATTTATAATTATATGTGTGAACGTTGAAAGCGTCCAGAGTAAAAGCAGAAAGAAACAACAACAAAAAAACAGAAATAAAATAAGCTAAGAGATGACCAGTCCCAACTGAATGGGCCCGTTCACGTACATGATGCATGGATCAGCACATTGAGCGCAGTCAGAACAAGTACAACATACCGGGTGGCGTGGGTGCTTTCCGCTTGACGGGCGTGGCCTTAGCGGCGGCGTTCTTAGCCACGGCTCCTTTGCGGCCCTTAGCGACCGGCGCCACTGGCCTACCGCGCTTGGACTTGGGTTCCTGCTACAAAACAAAACAATTTTTTTGTTTTATCTAAACCAATAGTTATCAACTTTACGTCAGTGTAAATTATATTAGAAGATCAACAAAAAATTATTTGATTGTCTACAATTTGTTTTCCATAATACTGTATCAATGTGTAGATACAAAATTGTATCTAATATGTTATACGTTTTATGGATACATATTGATACAATACTATAGAACAAAGATTGTAGACAATGAAATTATTTTGTGCAATACATACATCTTTTTGAGGAAAATTTTAAGCAGAAAAGAACAACCAAGGTAGCTATAAATTTTGAAGACAAGAGAAAATGGCTTAAAATACTGCCATAACGTAAAGTTCACGACATCATATCAGTAACTTGTTACTTACATCAGACTCCTCTCCCTCGCTTCCCGACTCGTTCTCGCTCTCACTTTCTGACTTTTCACTTTCCTCTTCACTGTCAGACTTTGCTCGTCGACCGCGACTTGGTTTACTTGGCTGCGCAAAATAATCATAAACATTACTCATTAGTTCTCTTTTACATTTGAAGTTACCGTTTTATATTTATTTTTTTGAAACGACTGACCATCGAGTTTAAATAATAATGTATACAAAAACATTCTGGACGAAATTCTCTAAATCATGGTGAAAAGAAAAAAACGAAAAGCAACTTTAATTATTTATAATATGTATGTAGTGAGTGAAGCAGGGCTGTGGACGATGATGATGTTTAGGCGTTAGGGAAATTGTTATTAGTTTTCTCCCTCTGGGATCTCAGTGGTTGCCCAGTCTGGATTTTTGCCCAGTTGATCTGGCAATAGGCTCGCCCCTGTTACATGGAATTTAAACATAACTGGCGAAACGTGGGCGAACTATAGGTACTATCTCTACCTAGCCTAGTAAATAAGTGTTTATCCAGTAAAATACGAGCAGTTTTGTCTGCGTATGTGTACGTACCCGTCCCTTCTTGCCCTTGGGCTTGCGGCCGCGCTTGCCGCCGGCCGGCTTGCCGGACGAGCGGCGTCGGCCGGACGACTTGCGCTTGCGGCCCGGCCCGGCCGCGCTCTCGCCCGCCTCCGGGTCGAAGTCTGAGTCCGCTTCTTCCGAACCGCTCGGGTTGAATGACCCCTGCGCAATACATACAATGTGTCGATATCACTCGGACTAGCATAGAAACTGTCTATGCTTATGTCAACTGGAAACACGTTGGTTTTCAGCTCACAGTACCGAGTCTAGACAATTTGTTCGTATCCCTGATTAAATGATTTCTCTGAGAATTGCTACTCAATACTATAATTATAATTATTACGTTAAGTATATTAGAAAATATGAACTTTAATATATAATTCTAATATTTATAAAAAGGCGGACGAGATGAGCAACACAGTCTGAATGACTACTATTGGCTTGTTCATAATTATTTAAATCCTTAATGTGGTGTGTATGCTCTACTTACATCTGAGTCTTCCGAGCCATCCTTGGCTGGCTTGGGTCCCTTTACTTTTGTTTCTTGGTCAGTTTCATATTCTTCCTCAGAGTAGCCTATGAACATTTAAAAAAAAATTGCTATAATATATTTTTCTTTAGTTCTTGATCTTAATAAACTTTGAGTAAAAGTCGGCGTCATAGTAATTAAGTTATTTGCCGACAACTGTGGGTGAAAACCGTGTAACGGAAGGCCCAGGATGGGTACACCGTACACCCGAGGACACGGTGAAGGTTGCAGGAAACCGCCGGTCGCCCGAGGCATAGGATCGATCGGGCGAGCCCTATATCCACTGGTACAGGTCGGGACACGTTTCACCTGAAGGACGATGAGCTGCGGACGTGTACCTCTGTTGTGCACCTTGACGGCGGCGGAGCGGCGCGGGCGGCCGCCGGGCGCCTGGGGCGGCGCGGCGGCCGGCGCCCGCGCCACGCCGCGCGCGTGCGGGCTGTTGGGGCCCGGCTGCTGCAGGAAGCCCACCAGCCGCGCTGACAGCTCCGATGCTGAACCTGGGGGGGAACGATCAGTTTAAATATAATAAAAGTAAATAAACCTGAGGCCATATGAGGGTGTCATAATATAAGCGATGATTGTGGCAATACGCGACTGTCACGTTCGTTCGTCGTAGCGCAGACCACCACTATAATATCTGCATGTCTGACTGCCTGCCGATTGGTCGGATACACTCGGTGATAGTGGAATTCGAGCGGGCACCAATTTTGTTGAGGAAAATTAATGAAGATTTTTGAAAAAGGAAACTAATAGGTCTGAAGATAAGTCCAAAAACCGATGCGGATGTAAGAGGAATAGAACATGTTAGGACGAGGGCGTGTTCGATTTTTCCGAACGAGACGATCGCGTTTTCGCGCGATTTTAATAGGACACGGCCTAACGATCGGACGCATAAAATATATGCCCAATTAAGGCGACCTCGTGAGAGGTGGTCTAAACGCCTCAATCAACTCATTCGGAGAATACAGGCATGATAATATTATTTATTTTTCTTACCTTTCTTATCTAGATCAAGCATCTCGCACATTGTCCGCAGCTGCTTGGGTTCCATCTTAGTGGTCTCCTCCAGCTTAGCTTTGTATTCTGACGAGCCGATGGACCACTCATACCCCTTGAACTTCTTGACGTTGCGCTTTACATTGCGGTCCAGACATAATTGCTGACACACAAATAAGAACATTAGTATATAATTTTTAACATGTTGAGGATTACATTGTATAATAGATGCCTGTATCTTAAAAGAACCAACATTTATAATGCGCTCATTACCATGAGGCAATAATTGAACGCTTTTATAATTTACCGTAGCACGACACGTAACGACACCATTTTGTCGTCACGACACAAGAGGAAACCATTTTTTTTTAATTGTTGAGGAAGTTATCTTCCGTAGGACTTTTTTCTTTTCTTTTTGCGTGCGCTATAAATTTTTTTGGTACGAAAATTGAGTAAATAAAACAGTCCGCCTCGTTGGTCTAGTGGTCACATGAAGTCTTGGGAGCCAGGTTGGGCTAACTGTTTATGGGGTTTTCTATCAGGAATTTATCAGTAGCAGCCCGGAGTCTGGATTTATTCCCGGTTGATGGCAATAGGCTCGCCCCCAATTACATGTGACTTACATAAAAGGCGAAATTTGAGTGCACTATAGGTATACATCCGCTAAAAACCTTCGGGGATTATTAGTGTTGTTGTGATTAACGGTTCTAGGGTTAAAAGCAGATGTTTTGAGTGCTAACTCACCCCATACAAGTACTGATGCAGCAGCTTCTGGTCCTGCGTCTTGAACCGCGACAGTGATACCTCCACGTTGCTGATGTGGCCCAGCGGGATGCCCTTACCGGCCGGCAGCGGTACAGGCGGCTCTGTTGGCTAGAGACAAAATCATCACGACACACGTTCATCATGGAACCAAACTTTGGGAATAATTTAAGTTTATAATTGAGCCCAATAATGTCAAAACAAACATACCCAAAATCACTCAGTAATACAGTTAATGACTCAAACTTAATCCATATTCCAAATGAATATTACTAGAAAAATTAACAAAAATAAATACGCAATACGCATCCTTAATTTATAGTTATCATCAAGAAGACACGACAAGTTCAAGATCAGGAAAAGTGGAGAGAAGTAATGGTCTATGACAATATAGGCTAGACAAAACTTTGTATAAGCACAGATGAATACTTCAATACGTTATTAAATGTCGTCACCTTTTTCTTCCCGTTGGCATCAATAAGCTTGTCGAAACCAAAATTATTATAGATTTGTACTCCATCCTCGCCAACAACATTTAGAAAAATTGCATTTTTTCTTTGACCCTTTTCATCATCAAGTCCAGAGGCAATAAGATATACTAAGCTGTTGCTTAAACTTTTTTCAATTGCTTGGCAAATCCCCACCGAGAAACAGTGTTTCGGACAAGTTGTACGACGCTGCGGCCATGTTTGCACACAGTTACAAACTGCACAGCGATTATCGCACAAGATGGTACGCTATATGAATAATTACGGCATTATATTAACTACAATAAAACAATGTAACAATAATGCACATGTACTTAAATTTTAGTTAGCTTACAGCGCTCGCTATCGGACGCCATTACAGTCCCAACAATAGTATTGTCCATCCAACCACTTACTAAACTTCCATACTACAAGGTTAGTACTAATAGTATGAAACGAAATGATATCGGAAATAAGATCTTATTTCCGATATCATTTCGTTGATAATAGTGTAGGTTATGTGATCTTACTTCTATTATCCTACTATTATTTATAAATGCTGAGACATAACTATTTTGTCCGAAATAATAGAAATAAATATTAATTAAAAGTAATCGTACCTCTTTCTTAGGCTTGGGTTTGGGCGCCTCCTCCTCTTCCTCTTCTTCCTCCTCCTCCTCTTCTTCATCCCCCTCCTCCTCGTCCTCGCCGTCGTCATCATCCTTAGCTTTCTTCGCCGGCTTCTTTACTCTGTAATAATTTACATATTATAATCCTCCAAGTTTTGAGTATGAATGATTGAATGTGGATGGCTCTATGAGTAAGAGAAGTCCAAAGAAACGTTTAATGGACTTTGTGAAAGATGATATAGACTAGAAAAAGGCTAGAAGAGGGCTAACTGCGGAGATAACGACTGATAGAGAGGTCCTCTCTATCAGTCGTTATCTCCGCAGTTAGAACAAGTCTTATTCTTCCATACCTCTCTGAGAGGTATGGAAGAATAAGACTTGTTGCGCCGACCCCAAATAAATTAGGATAAGGGCAAGAGAATGATGAAACTTCCAAAACAAGTAAAGGCTTATTTACATTGAAGGTTCTCGACGGAGAATCTCGACTCTGCAAGCGATTATCGTACTGATGTGTTTACAACCAAGCGGGAAACCAAAACTCTAATACAATTATAGACTCGCCAGATTTTCTCGAACCGAGATTGACCACTACAAATACGTCGCTGTAAATTTGGAAAGGCGCGGTGATTTTTGCTTTGAACTCTTTGATTACCTTTCAATAATCGCCTATTCGAAGCGAGAATGTTTCCTCGTGTAACTGATGTTGTGGAGGCTTTTTGTAATTCGCATTTTCGAAAAAAAACAACCTAAGTAATCGTCAACAGAAAAGGATAAAACAAAAAAAAAAGGAACTATAATAAAATGGAACCTACTTTTCTTTAGTTGGCTTCTTTGCTTCCTCCTCGTCGCCCTCGTCTCCTTCTTCATCCTCCTCCTCTTCTTCCTCTTCCTCATCCTCCTCATCTTCTTCTTCAGTATCCTATGAATTTAAAAAAATATAGAAAAAGAAAATATTGTTTTTGAGTTTTGACTTCGTTACTAAAAAGATCTCGAAATAAATAATTATTTATTGTTTGTATTCAGAAATAAACGAACAGTTTCGGTAATGTGACTGTGTTGAAGCTGCTATACGAGCTGTAGAGTTCCATCTCTTTTTCGCATTTGAACAATTATTATGACTTGGACACTTCAGATTTCACATGCAGATTCAGGTTCGTCAAATGAACCATTAGATTTTGTAGCGATTATGATTTATTTTAGTACTGTTTGGTGGAATAATATTAACAATAATCGACATAGTTTTTAAACGACTTCCAAAAAGGAGGAGGTTCTTTGTTCGTAGCGAATGTATTTTTTTTTGTTTTTTATCTATATTTTCGTCAATTCTTTGTTCATTTGGTAGAGGAAGCTAATAATATAAAAAAATAATACAAAACATAATAAAAAAAACGACTAAATAAAACACTACAATGTGAAAAAGTTATAAAAACGGCAATAGTCCGGAGTCACACGTAATCTATTCGATTTATCTCCTAAACAAGTCTGACTCCGGATTTTTAATTTGTCAGTCTGTAATGACTTGTTTATACCTTTTTAGTTAACTTTTGCCGTAGTTGGGTTTTAGTTTTTATTACTTTTATTTTTTTCGTTTTGAAGCCGGTTTTTTTTACAAATTGGGACAGCTTTATTACTACGCTATGGAATGTTCTTACCTCTTTCTTAGGCTTCTTTTTAGGAGCGGGCTTCTTAGCACCTTTGTCGTTAGTCTTTACATCATCTTTTTCATCTTCGTCATGGGCCTCGCCATTTTCTTCCTAAAATAAAACATGCATTTAAAATAATCTACCTGCAACACTGCTTGTTTGCATAAGGATCAAGTAGGGCATACAAAACTTTTCTTCTTTAAATTAAACTTTGGGCAATAGCCGCTACTCTTGCATCTTGAATACGATTATAAAAACGTACTTCTATGTAACAGGTGCAAAGAAAATACAAAGGAATCTATAAATAAGGAAAATCCTCTCTATATTCATCCTATAATTATCACCTCTCGTGACTAATGGAAATCGATGATATTTATCTAATAATAAACCCTTGTGTGAGGGACACGTCCTTGACTTCCGAGGTCGCGTTATTTTTAGCCTCACAGATACGATTCTGAAAAAAGGTGTTGACAATAAGTGAATTGTGTATAGTGCTGAAATAGAAATCCCGCATGTTCTGGTGCAACTAGGGATATGTCCTGCAGTGGACTGCGATAGGGAGTTCATTGATTGGAGTAAGTTAAAAGCAAAAATGAAAAAATACCTAAGTCAAGAAAATATTCCTTTGAGTGAATATTACATAAGTAGGTATTACAATTAGGTACTAGGTAAAACCAAAGAACGTAATCATTCACGTTCCTTAGTGAATTCATTCACATTATTATGAATTCATCAAGCATTCAAGCCAAACTAGTTTTCCTCGTATTTTTGTAAAAAAAAAACTAGTCGGGCTATTATTTTATTCGTAAATACCAGTTTTGTTTTTAAACACGCTTTTCTATCTAACATTGTACTTAGTGTACTGTGTAATTATATCATTATTGTATCGCATTAAATATATTAAAATGTTAATGGTTCATTGTTGTTGTTGACCACTTCATCACATGCGACCTATTTTCCGTATTAACTATTTTTTTTCTTTTTTGTTGCTATTATTAAAAAGCTATGTAGTCGTGAACCGTTGACCGCGGCCATGACCGACAAGTAGTGGTTCAGCCTACTGAACTATAGGTTCGCGAACTGCCTATTATTTCGACAAAATATCATTAAAAAAATATAAGCTTTTTGAAAGTAAGAACTTACTAAATCTAACACGCAATTTGTCTACTTGCTAAACTCGTCAGGTTAGCATTAGTCAGGCGTTTATTTCTTTGAAAAATTCCAAGGCCATAAAGTATTTATTAGGTCATCTTTAAATTAATTACTTTATCAGAATAGATGTTAATTTACGTAATTAAATCACGACATCCGTGTTCGTCACGCTCTCGTCGTTAACTAGGTAAGCAGCACGCGAGATGCGACCACATAGTCATACATAATAGAAGTTTGTCTCAAAACTTAAAAGTACTCAACCTCAACGTTTCCCTCGAAAAATACTTTATTAATCATTTTGTTTGATATTTTTTACTCAATCAAAATGAACGTTGCCTCGCTGGAAAGACGCTCACAAATCGCCAGTGTCATGAGTTCATGACGCTCCGCTCTTAGCAAGAGGGGCACTC
Organism: Eupsilia transversa; assembly: GCA_914767815.1. Classification (NCBI taxonomy): domain Eukaryota; kingdom Metazoa; phylum Arthropoda; class Insecta; order Lepidoptera; family Noctuidae; genus Eupsilia; species Eupsilia transversa. The sequence goes on along the minus strand of OU611894.1, from coordinate 6,081,471 downwards.
ACTATTATAAACTGTCAGGACCTTACTATCTTTCTTAGATTGTAATGTACTTGTACACCTGTGAAATAGAGATCTATCCGGTCTCATGTATAATGGCTACGCATTTCCACCCCAGATTCGTAGTGAGGTACAGTGGGGCGACCCCTATTTGCATACATTAATGCACTTACAAAGACCTTGACCTAACCCTGGTGTTATTCAGTTCTTTTTGCCTGTGTTTGTTTGTTTTTCGTGCACTAGACAAACGATACGCACTGTTTACCAACAAACTGACATTATTTTATGGACAAATTATTGACTGTTTAGTTTAAATTCGACTAACTTTAGTTAAAAAAACTACCATTTCGCAGATAAGAGGCTATTTTCGGACCATTATTTAATCGAATATGTAACTATTAAATTTTTCTACAAGCACAATTAGTATCATCCATTGATATGAATAAAGTTTTAAAACAAATTCAATATTATGTGCAAAACGAGTAAGTACGTGTTACTCCGCGCATTCGTGTTAGGCCCAATGGTGGTCAAAAACAGGTCACTGGAGTACCAACGCCAAGCTTGTTGGTGCCCTTGGTGACCTATAAAAACCCACATACTTATAACAATATCCTCATAATTCAGTCGGAAGGCACCCCCAGGCATCAATGCTCTATTAATGATTGTTATTTATTTCACTGACCTTTTTAGAATCTGCATCAGCCTTCACATCCCTCTTGTCGTCCTTAGAGACATCTCCTGCGTTGTCATCGTCCTTGCCGTTAGCCGTTGTTGATTTTGAATCGCCTGTTCGCAAAAAAACTATTGTTTAACAAACGCTTCGATATTTGAGTTATTTATACAATCTGTATTAAGGCTCGTACACACTGGCGCGACGTAATTGTTTTTAGTTTCTCAGAAATTTTATTGTTAATTTCGCGTCGCGCGTGTTTGCTGAGCCTTTAAGCTTTAAGAGCTTCAGCGAATCAGATACCAACCGTATCTGATTCTGGAATCAATTTGATTACCATTGTCTATTTTTCCCCAGTTTCAAAGCTTTAGTCAAGATTCAGAGAAATTGGTAGCGGCATTGCGCGACTCATTGCCTAACCGCGCACTGTTCGTGTATTATTGGTTAGGTTTTTTATTTACTATTATTTTTAAAAATAAAAATCCTCAGCCCACGATTGCAATAAACTTAATTTCGCCCATATGACATTATTTTATGTTTTTAACAACGATTAAGAACCAATCCATTTGGTTGGCTCTTTAATACATCAAAAAAAAATGTAAGCAATGATAACAAAACGATATCGTTCAGTGACATTGCGGTAAAGTTGTAGATTTTTAAAAGCGATAACTTTAACGATGATAACGAACCATTGCATAAGAGACTCCATTATTGATAATTTCCGGACTTCCCATCTTATAGCGAGCAGTGAGTTTAAATCTTATTTAATAAGTCCAAAGTCATCCTATGCACGTAATGGTAACGAGCTACGAGCATCACTTAGCCAACATTTTATTAACAGTTAGACCATGTTATTTAGTCGGAGCAGACCACAATCACCAGACTCGACTATTAAAAAGTTAAAAAAATAAATTAAAATGCACTTTGTCCCGCCAAATTTAGAGCCCAAATTCAAATAGAGACCAACAATTTGCAAATGTGATAAACTGCCAACGATAAACGCTATCGATTTAATTTATATAATACTACACAAATAATACTAGTTGAGATAATGAGTTTGCGAATATAACCAACCGTAGAAACAGTTGTTTCTTAAGCTGGGTATCCACTGCACCGCGCATATCCTTTCTATTTGCATAAAACGGTCACCACAAGCAGAGATGCGCGGAAAAGTTTGTGCGCATAGTGGATACTCAGCTTAATCTTGGCCTGTTGCACACACACAAAGATAGCGGTCGTATACAAGGAATATAGCGGGGTAGCGACGCGGTCTCCAATTCATAAAATGCAAGGAGTGATCCCCAGGGTAAACACTAATGACATAATCTCCATAATCCCGCCGATGAATGACGAATGAAACTTATTACCGAACATATTAGATGTTATCACTGTTTTAATGAATGTAAAAGAAAGCTTAGTTCCGAGATTTCATGCAACAAAGTGGCTGATTGAATCGACTTTCCTTTGCGTTTCGACTTTGTATTATTAATTACTAGCTTCTGCCCGCGACTTTGTTCGCGTGGAAGTCGTAAGACACCACAATATAGTAAAACGACAGCCACATGTCCCTCCCCGTGCTATTACTTCGTTTTCGGTTAGCGTTCTTTCTGACTTTTTTTTCTTTTTGCTCGGCTCCTTAGGGTCGTAACGTGATATTAAAGAACCTTCCTCAATTGAAAAGGAACTCTGCTTATTCCTGAATTGGGCAAATCCGACTGGTAGTTCCAGAGATTAGCGCGTTCAAATTCTTCAGCTTTATTATATTAGTAATAGTACAGGTAGTCACTTATTACACACCGTTCATCGTTCATTAAGGCATGGTCCGCTAAGTGCATGACGACCGAGACTTCGAGTCCTAATTTTTTAACCATTTTAGGATAAATCCTAGCTTTGTATCAACAACTTTAACAGGCGTGTCAATGCCCTTTGGTTCTAAACTCACAACAAATCGATTTGCAAACCGATCTTTGCGGACATTGAATTATGAATGAGTGATCCATTTCTCTCATGCTTATTAGGTACAGGCCACACTGTTGCGTTAAGAACTCAAGATACCTACCGTATTCGGACCAAACGCCTTTTGATACAATACTTCCTCTCCTCATGATCTTTTATTTACTTATACTTAACATTAATGAATGAAGTAATCTATACATTTCTTTTAAAAAATTGTAACGAAGTCAAAACTGCACATTGAATACTTTTGAAAAAACAAAAAAAAGTACTTATTTTCATCAATGTTACTTTCTGAAGTTTTTAGAATTTCTGTCCGTTTTACTGTTTGTGTGTGTCGCATTGGATTGGCGCAAAAACGACTAAACAGATTTGGATGAAATATAACACAAAGATAGTTAATAATCTGGATTAACACAAAAGGGTACTTTTAATCCCTGTAGTACGTTGCCGTGGGATATTTTCCGACATCCATGCATCCGAAGCCGCCGGCAAAGGCTAGTTGTTGTAATATACTTGCAATTCTCTTTATAGACATATAAATAATAGACTGTTTTTTACGTCTTATTGCTTCGATTTGTTTCTCTGGTAATATTTGACTTCGTAATACTTCCATCTCTCCCGCGTCCGCGTCGCGCCTATCTGACCGTCCCCTAAACTGTAACGACCAGTTTGCGCAGTAAATTGCGCAATTTATCATAACGTGTACTACCTCAACACTGAATTTAAATAGCTTGTTGATAACATTTCGCCTACGAGAAATCACGGAAACACGTTGAACTTTACAAATGACGATCGCCTGATTAGAGTTTCTAGTCAATAGCGAAAAGGTGAATTGGCGAAATGTTCTAATATGTCCTCGAGTTGAGTTCAATTCCTGCATTTTGCCCAAAACTCATTAATTACATATTTTTTTGCAAATTTTTGTTACTGATCTTTATGTATGTAGAAACCACGACAGAAGTGTACTGCTTAAATATCCTTCATTCCATCCAAAAATTCAAACGGCCTAATACTCCGAGTTTATTCTTACAACTTAAGGCTTGACAATGCATTTATTGGTCGTTTCTGTGCCAATCGTGTGGGCACGATTGTCTAAATTACTCTGGATGCTAACTGAATCTCGCCGGATAAAAGTAAGCGGTAGCAGTACTTATGATGCTGAGATATATTGTTAGTTACATGTGTACGAAATGCTCATGAGGTGTGGAGATTATTATGAAGCGGTTCTGATACTGTACTGTTTTTGGGCTTTATGAGTGAAACGTGCAATATTAGTTTGTTTTCTATTGGGGAATATTAAATAATAATTTATTGTAAGTATTTTAGTTTTGAGCCAGAAATTGGCATTCATTTTTGTTTTCTTATTTTAGTCTATTAGGTTTTTCAATTGTCAACAAGACTACCTAGACCATTTTTGAATACACATTTTGCTTTTATTTTGAACAAAATCAATGATTTTTAGGCAAGGAGTCTCATGGACTCCATGGGGTAAATTAAGTGATTTGGGGTCACCAGGTAAACTAAGGGTAGGCCGAACATAAAATTACTAAAATGTTCCTTGTAGAAACAGTAATTACTGGACTTTAAGGCCTGTTTTGTTCTGACCAATCCATGCCATGGGGCATGGATTGGTCAGAACAAAACACTAAAGCACTTCCAGAGTGTCCATACACCTGCACTGCTGAGGACCTAAACAACCACCTGTGGGTAGTGGGCACCTACTGGGCCCAACGCATTAAATAATTTACCATCGACTCGAAAAAAAGAAGGCATGTGAATGATTATTCCTAGAGTAACAACTAGTTAGCAGTAGGTACACTGATTTTGGTCCAAAGACTAGTCGCAGACGACTAAAATTAGCAACGTAAAAAACTTGAAAGTAGCGACACACTACAAATAATTATGTTCTAAACCGGTATGCATTAAAAATCGGGCCGGAATAATCATAAGACCGATTTTAGAAGACCTCTGATTTCTCAACATCGAAACAGTCAAGGAGGTCAACATGTTTTGTAGCCGAGTGTGACTCAGACTATCCACCCAGCCTGAATCCATAATTACAAATATCATCGGCTAGCATAATAGCGTAGAATTTATCTTATGTAGTAATACTACCGGGTACCGGTTTCAACAGTATCAATTCTTTAAATTTTTGTCGAAGGAAAAGTATTAATATGCGCAACTTCGCAGACAGAGAAACCCTTTAATTGTTGAATTGGCTTATTGTTTCGGAAATTTTGAAATTCTATTTGCATGACTTGCGTCTTTGGGCATCTCAGCTCTCAAGTGTGTGTTAAGAATTAAAGAAGATGACGAATCTGTGTAATTCATACTTTTCTCTTCTTTCACATAATGAGTGCATGCTTTGATTGAGGTACTAGCAAACATCTTAAGAATATCATCGTACTTTACACCTTTTTTAATTTAATTTTTATCTTTTTTATCTGCTGTCGTTATATTGTCTGCCTGTCTGTGTTAAATAATAAATGTATTTTGTTTCTTTCTTTCACATTTTAATATTTGAGTATCCAAATTATAGATTCTTCAGTGCACTAACATTTATTTGATCAGTTGACAAAAAAGTTTTTATCCCAGTCTGCATACCACAAACCGTGTCGTGTGTAGGGAAAAAAAAATCTGTCTAGGAAAGCGGCCATTACACAACACGTTTACATTGCGCGGGAAAGCCATCTTTATTTCATAAATAAACATACAGACACATTCGGAATTCAAATAGTAGTGCCTAGATTTATTAAAACCAGTTTCAGAATAAGCAGTTTCTTTTCACTGACGAATATTTCTATCTTCAGGGCTTTTTGTCTAACAATGTGGGCAGAACTAATTGGCGCATGTATTGATAGTTTTATTTTTGGCTTATTAGAAATACAATCCATTAAATAGTCGTCCAATATGCCTAAAATACCTGGATAAAACCCGAGGTGATATACGCACAAGCAACGGCGCCATTTAAGCCACAGTAAGTGCTATGCACGGAAATCGATAATGACGAGTGACAAGGTTGCAAGTTTACTAGTAGCAACGCTTTTGACAAATTATTCAGTTTCTAGTTATCATTATTCGTTTCGTGGGATTTGTAGTCGTTTTGATGTAAAATATTCTTTTGTGTCAGTTTGGCAATTAATGCTTAGGGTATGCACAGACTATACCGTTTATAGCATTTTTTCGGCACTGTTTATCTCAACGAAAATACAGCCAGAAGCCATGGCTAACTTTACTTTACCATGGCTTCTGGCTGTATTTTCGTTGAGATCATTTAATTACAGTAGTTGGATCTCCTATATTGCCATAGAATAGGAATAACTATCAAAATACTACATTAGTAAAGTATTATGATAGCTATTGATTGGTATAACATTATTTTAGAGCAACACGCTCGGTGCGTACGGCAATCGGCATCCTACCCGAGGGCTGGTGGAAAATTGGTTCTTTCAGTTTCTCAAACTGGGATCAAGAGGGTCACCACGTTAATATTTCGTGAAAGCTGCTAAATTATTCAAGCATACAAATTTAAACAAGGAGCACTATGCCTTCGTCATTGATTTTCAAGGTTTATTGCTGATATTTCTTAGATGATTTTGACTGATTTGTTTTATTTTTTATATTCTTTCGAGAACATGCTGCAGTAAAATCCAGTAGAGGCGATGGTTTCTTTTTCAATGAAGATATTAAAGAGTCTTGCTTTACATCGACAAGAACCGGTAGATTTCTGTTTAGAAATTGAATAGTTTTACGTTATGTAGTTGATAAAATCTAAGAAATCAATTATTTTTATGTACTAGCCTTTTTAAGAGTTTTAACCATTTAAAAAAGGCACTACAGACGTGATGGTACTCCGAGGGATATACAATGAGGAATCAGTTGCGAGTGTTACGACGTACAATTATTACAATAGGACAACGAAATATACACGAATAATTGACATACAAAATGAAATTGAAAATGATCGATTGTCTGCTGTGGAGTGTTAGGGCAACTTCCAATGTTTTGAGTCTACATTTAAATGCCACTTTACTACATCATATCGATCAATTCTATTTAATTATAAGAGAAGTAGAAAATTGTAAGAAAAGGTTTTATACACGATCAAATTCTGTCATTCGTTTTTTAGGAGGGTGGCAATATTGATCGGCAAAGTCGATCGAGTCTGTGGGCACCATTTCTGTTTACCCGACTGCGACGGAGCCCAATAGGAGGGTAATTTTTTAGATTTATTGTACATTTAGTTATCATTGGGTGTACGTAAAAATTCAAATGTACATTAGTAGTTATTTCCGAAAAAAGTAATTAAGCCTTGTAATTAATTAACTTATTTGAGTATTGATATTTTATTAAGTATTAATAATATGTGGTGTAATGTATGAAATTATGAAAGCGTATTTGTAATGTGATGTGATGTGATGTAAAAAACAATCTTTGGGATGTTAACTTAAACTGAAAAATAATAACATATTGTTACTAAAATAAACAGTTATAGATCTAAATTATTAAAATTGTACTGAAAAAATATCTAATTTGTATCTTAGCAGTTGTCAACACTTAGAAGTCCACTACCGCCAATGCCGCGGGATTTTGTGGAATTATTTTTCACAAAGTTAACAAGCAATAGATCGAAATCAGCCCCAAAAGGTTAGTTGCCATGTAGATGAACACTGACTTCTGAACACATTGACCAGACTGGGGACCTGGTGCTAGAACCTGACCTTCTATACTAGGTGGCTTATCTTCCTCTTTGGTGTCTGGTTGATCTACATCAGCGTTACCTTGGGCTGGGGCAGGGTCCACAGACGCCTGCGACTCACCCTTTGAGTCCTGGGAGGACTCATCTTCTGTTGTTTGACCGTCGCCTGTCCCTGACTTCTTGTCTTCATCCTGCACACAAATATGATGTTGAATTTCTTATAGTTCTTTTAATTATTTTACTTACAATATCCTCCGTTTTTTATGAAAAATCATTATCTGGTCACTACACTTACAAATTTTTCCTTTGATTTTTCTTATTTTAAATGTTGTGAAAATTCTGTTAGTATTTTATTATCCATTGCTGGGTACTTCCCATACAAAATATACCTGTGCTATAATTATAATCCTAGTAACAAATTGGTTGTATCACTTAGTCTCTGAGTGCATAGTAATTTAGATAATCAATAAATACTATGCAGTTAGCTAATGAGTTTAATAATTCCTGATTTAGTCACATACAATAACACAGTTATACATAATTTACTTGAATTTACTTTATACACAATACAAGTAAATACATACATTTTCACAAATTGACAGTAATACTGAGCCAAAACAAAAATATTCAGATAACATCACACGGCCAATGCATGTTCTGTCAAATGTGTACTAAGGTTGTCCAAGCAAATACAGCAACGGACAACCAAGTATTCTAGTGAAAATTTTCATAGTACCTAGATGAACGGCTTTGTATGTAAACATGACTTCAATACATTCATGCAACTTTATAAAACTGAGATATTAACTAAACTAATTAATTCCAAGATAAAGAAACATTTCAAGCTCTGTACTTATTGTGAAACTGACATTTTGCACAAAAGCAATGAGCAGATTGTGACTATTTTTACTGTACCCAATGCAACATGTATTGTTGTTTAAAATCTCAACATAATGAAAAAATAAAAAATTTTGCAACCATGCATTGCAAAATCTGCATGTTGAACACCATTCTATTGGTGAAGCGGCGTCACTTCCGCGCGCCGTCATCCAATTATCAACCTTATGTTAATAGACGCAGGTCACAAATTTCAATGCTTCTCTTCTAGCACTACAGTAAGACGTATACAGCTGTGTACATACAATATCTATGTATGGATTACTACTACCATTATGAGGAATATTCTACATCTCTCCAGTCAAATCCGATGCACATTTCAAGAATTTCATGATAATTTATTTGCGTTCGCGCCATAAACGTATACTATCACAAAAAATGTACCGGAAAAAAAACTAAAGAGGTCAGCAATAAAGGCCCCCGAAAGGATACTTATGTTTTATTTACATCGCCGGCCGAGTTCCGAGCGTAAATAATGAGTCGCGAGGCCGCGGCTCAGTGAAACAACAACATATCACGCTGCCTCTAAAATTGAATAATCGCAAGAAACCAAATATCAAGGTCATGCGGATTTCATATCAATGTCATATAACATCGTGCACATTAACAAAGGCCCTGCAACGAAATGCAAAGGGGCGGGGGTGGCCAAAATATGCGAAATCCTGAAAAATATCCCATTAGAATCAGTTTCGATAACTGATCAAGATGGCATTCACAGTTTTTATTGCGAAATATTGACTCGTATCACAACCCTCCGTGGCGTAGTTCCCGCTTTTAGCGGGAAGCAATCGTTCTGTCAGCCATGTTGAGACGCAGGCAAACATTAGTGATATAACACGGAAATAACACCACTACACAACTGAAATCCATCTTAATAGACGCGCACTATTACAGAGAAAATTAAAACAAAGACATATTTCACAACTATACCTGATTATCACTGATTTTCGCTTTATCGGTATCACCCGACATTTTTCCTACGAAGAAATTGAAAGCGAATTCCAAGCGTCTTCAAACACCGGACAACACAAATGCACGCACCCATAACATAGAAAAAAAAGTTAGAACGTTTTGTTATTTTCGGTGCATCGACCTTTACTTATGTCTAAAACCCCGAAAAAGGATTATTTTAGCCAAAACTGGGCTAAATTATTATATGAAAATTATAATTATCGTTCTGTTTTATAATTGTCTAACAAATACAGAAGTTTCATCTTCAAATTGTATCGATGTTTCCTTGTGTATTTCAAGAAAAGTAATAAAAAGGAAAAGTTATAATGGTTTTAGCCAGAATAATAATAAAATAAGATTTTATAATTTAGTTGCAGTTGCAGTTGGTTATGTTATTAGAGCCACCATTTTATAAATTAAAATAATATTGAATTTATAAAGGATTTTTTATTCTTTCAACTTTAGCAGGTACTTGAAAGAATAAAAATAAAAAATAACCTGAAAAGAAGCGTTTACTGTTTTTTTTAATAATAAATCCTCTTTTAACAAAATAGCGATAACCAAACGCATTTTGATTTTCAACCAAAGACAACAATTTTGACTTTTCTAAAACTCAACTGTATTATTTCTGTGAATATTTCAGAATGAAAAATAGCACAATCGCTGTTCTATTTTAGCTCGTTATGTTTCAGTTATATTTGGGAACTCATTAGATCATTCAAGTTGGTAGATAAATACAATAAATACAAAAAGAAATAAAATTGGTAAGCGACATTTAAAACATCTCTCATTTTGTCTATGGTCCGCGTCTTTCTCGCAACGAACTTGCGTTGCGAGAGAAACCTTTCATAAAGTTTTTGGGTCATTTTGATCCTTTTTAATGGCTGCGGTATTACGCGGTTGAATGTGAAATTGGGTTCAAATATGAGTGATTATTCTTCTATGGCTACGCTTCAAAACAATAGCCAAACGGCGGGATTTGCGGCTGCTGTACAACGTGCTAGATTGGTAAGCGCATCTTCTCTTTACAAAAATCGCGTCTATTGACATTTGCGTGTTATTTACCGTTAAAATTTTGTGTTTATACCTTCAACATGTTAATTATCATTCATTAGAAGTAGTTTTTATTCCAACCCGCCCTTTTCTCTTCATACCATTGATGTTCCATGAAGGATCATTGGTAAGATGCTTTTACCTAACCTACTTATTGATTGTAATTTTTCGTGGTGTTAAATGAGTATGAGTACTATACGCAAATACAATGCAGCTGTTAAGTTTTGATGTCTGCCCTTGCGGCTCGGATGATTTTGGCTGGCGTACACGCCAAACGGTTCCGTCGTGGGCCGCGGCAATACTGCGTTGTGGCACATTATAGGCGCGAATTATGCATCAGACAACAAACTTAATTCTGAACATGCTATGAGTGATTCACGAAATAGGCTTCTGATGTGGAACATTCCACAATATCAATGTTCAATGAAAAAGCTAAACTTAAAATATTGTCTCTAGCAGTTTGGATCAATACAAGTTTTAGTAACAAAGACAAATTACAAATCAATAATATTACTGATTCCTCACTATGCATATTATCAATAGGAATATTTTAGATGCTTCAGTATATTTTACCTAACAAACTGAAATATTATAACCACAAAGTGTTAATGTTTATAAATAATCGGTCAGAGGGAAATCTCAGGGGCGGATCAACCTAAGTTATGGCTGGTTGGTGACTGCAGGAATTTAATTTAAAATGTGTCAGTTTATCTTTTTTGCTTAAGTATTGAAGGGAAACAATTGATACAATTAAAATAAACAATTGACTTGGCCTTGCTACAGTTAGCCACTTTCATAAATTCTGGGACATTTAACATCCTACAGAGACTCATACACAGTTTGATTTAGTCATTTACCATTTCAAGTTTGAAGTGATCAACTTAACACAACATTTGGTCACTATCATACAAAATTGCCATTTAAAAACCTAATTTGTAACAAATGCAATAAAATGTAAAACATAACCGTCAATAATGTTCTTCTCGTCAGTAATTGTTGAATTCATAGTTTGTATGAGCCATAAAATTGTATATAAAAGAAGACCCTTTCTTATGGATGAAAGTTTCAACAGTTTCTTTGCGAGATTATGATCATTTACTAATTGACTAATTATTAATTGTATAACTGATAGTAATATTGATAATGACTCAAGTCATTATTTTACAAATGACTTCAAATCAGATCATTTATTCCTTTGCTATTATGGGTAAAGTAGATACATACATATTTCCTCATTATTCTCCATGTTCTGCCATCACATGGGTTTGCAAATATACAACAATTGTTTTAACAATATATTTTTCAAATTAAGATAACAATAAACTGGAAAATAGGAATGTCATTTGTTTCATTTGTAGATAAAAACTTGTTACATAGGGTTCTTCAAAACCATAAACTTAGAACAAGCAGCTTACATTTCAAGTAACTTTGTCTATGGAATAAAATGTAAAGTAAAAAGAAGCAAAATTGAAAATGTGACTAATTATTTGGAAATGGTGAAGGTAAAAATAAGTTTTCAAAACATTAAAAGGTTACACTCATCAATATTCTCTACAGGTTGCTGCTAAGCTCGAAGGAGGCGGAAGCAAGAGGCCATTGGAGGAGGGTCCAGAACCGAATGCGAAGAAATTAGCTTCAGTAGAAGTACCGTATCAACAACCACAACCACAAATGAGGTAAGATAAGATAAAAAAAAATACAAGTTAAAATGGTTTCTGCGCTATTAATGTAACAAAATGAAATCTCTCTTTGCATTTACTGATTGTCTTAAAAATTTTAAAGAAAGGAAAAATGTCTGCTGAGGGCAATGCATAGTCTAAGGTTTTGAAGAAAAGGACATGATCCACACATTTTTAATATGTAGGTACTTGTAAGTACAGCATAGAAATGAATGAATGAATGAAAACTTTAAATACATAATACAACTTACTGATAGAATCTGTTTTAAAATTTGTATCTGTGTTGCTTTACTAATAATAAAATTATTTTTCATGAAAAAAGAAAATTAAATTTAAAAAACTTATTATACAGACTCTACTGCTATGCACATGTCATTTTTTCAGGAAAAATTGTAAGATATTTTATTTGAAATAAAATATCGCAATATGCAACAAAAAATTTCTTAGTATAAATTGTTGACTAAACTTAGTAATGAATAAAGTCCTAGAACTTCCAATTTCCTGAAACTTTTCCACACATTCTTTTACCATCTACTAATAACGAATATAAGTTCGTCGTATGGTTTATTTTTATTTAATTTTTTCTTCTCTGACTATTTTTTCGCAAGTCGCGTATGTCAACACTGTCAATCGGCCATTGTGTCTCGTTTCACTTATATAAAAAACACGTGTTTTTGCTGTACGAATAAGATTCGCGCGCGTCATATTGCGTCAGAGACATGTCACTCGCACGCGTAAAAACGTTTGAAGGTTTTTATATTATACTATTCTACTGATTTTATTATCTTTAAAAAAAATATAAATAGAGAAGACAAGCGCCACGCCGATTTTGTATGTCCAGCATACCAAAAATGGACTTCAGTCTTAAATAAAAGTTTTTTTTTTAACCATTGTGTCGAAAGTCAACACTTTTTTTTGCAGTCTTGCAAAACGGGTTGAATTCGAAGAGAAGAACTCCAGCAACTTGCAGCTAGACCAAATCGTCATAACCTTTCCAGAATGTACTGAAGAAATAAATCGATCAATTTATGCAGATCCTTATTACTTTTACATCTTAACATAATATTAAATTACCTATATGCCAATCTCGCTGCATACGTGGTGGAGTTTTCTATAATTAAAAGCGAAAGCGCTAGCGTACCCCGCGAAGTTCAATTTTTCTTACGTTTTTTGCAATTTGCATATTTTCATCAACTTATAACCTGATACAGACCTGCAAATTCTAAAAAACGTAAGAAAATTTGAATGTCGCGGGATACCTTAGTTAGAGCATCCCCCTAATACTTCGTTTGTTTGTAGTGGACCGAGTGCCGCCCCGGCTGCGAGCCGCGCCGCCCCACCCGCACCAGCCCCGGCGCCGCCCCCGCCCCCGAGCGCGCCCGCCAATCTCATGCCCGACCAGACGCTCAATGAGTACATTCGGGTGCCCGACAAGATGGTCGGACTTAGTAAGTATCGACACCACTTGCTAGTGCAATAAAAAGGAAGAATAAAGAAAGATACTGCGTAAATTTCCACCAACCATTAAATGATAACTGCCTATTTTACTAATAAAAGTAATTGCTAATGCCAAAAAGGCCTCAGTTTAGCATAATATTAGATGGCAACACTTGTCCTTGTGGCCCAGTGTCATGTAGTCACACACTTTAGCTGCAGTACAACATAAAAACATTATGTAGAATGGAATAAAAATTGCAAAAATAATATAAAATATCACGCCTGTATACTCCAAAGAGGTAGGAAGCCCTCAGTGCGCCAGATAACTGGCGAAACTGGTGTATAAACAGGGTCTATCAGAAAGGTGTCTTCAAATTTAAGGTGGCCGTACAAACGATCAAACTGAACAACTTTCTCCATGGGACCAACATCATAATCGAGAAAAATACATAATAAAAATACATTGGATCGAGTAGGTATAGAAGCTATGTACGGGACAGCAGATAATCTTTTCTCGATTACGATGTTGGTCCCATACAGATAGTTGTTCAGTTTGATGGTATGTACCACACCCTTAAATTAGACCCCCCTTTCTGATTTAAGTCTCATTAAGTAAGTTAAGTAAGGGGCGAGTGTATTGCCATCAAAATAGCTCAATTTTTTTTCAAAATTACCTCCAACCCGAACAATAAACTGCTGGTATTTAAAAAAATATTTCTAATTAGATCATGAAACTTTGCATAATAACTGAACTGGAGTAACTATAAAGTAGTGACTGTTTCTTATTTTTTAACCGACTTCCAAAAAGGAGGAGGTTCTATGTTCGAAGCGTATGTGTTTTTTTTTTAAATTTATTTTCACCGATTTCTCCGTCAATGGTGGACCGATTTTGAAAATTATTTTTTTGTTTGAAAGGGTATACTCTCAAGGTGGTCCCATATAAATTTTATTAACTTTGCTTGGGTACTTTTTGATTTAGCTTTAATAATACGTATTTTTCCCACTTGGTCTATGTGGATGATATTTTAACATATTCCTGTCACTGTTATTTACATAGCAGGTCGTGATAATTGAATTTGTGGGGGGTAGGTACCACAACTAAAAATTGAAAAAAAAAACAAAAAAAAAAAAACAACCGACTTCTAAAAAAAACACTACAAAGTGACAAATAACTTTAATCGGAATCGGAAGTCGGCGTCTTTGGTCAAATTTTCGTTTTTTGGTTATAATTTTGGCTTGCTTTTTTTCGCCGTAAAAAGCAATTACCTAAAATATTAGCGTCTTGGAGACGGTAGCACCCCACTTCGTCTCGCTCTCTCTCGGTCCGCGAGCAGTATGGTGCGAGCGATATAGTGAATTTCAGCTGAGGTAGTATATGGGCTCTTAACTTGAAGAAACGTGTATAAATATTTAATGCCAAAATTAAATGCCATGTGCTTTGTCCACAGTAATAGGTCGCGGTGGAGAGCAGATCACGCGCCTGCAAGCGGAGTCAGGCTGCAAGATACAGATGGCGCCTGACTCGGGCGGCCAGCCCGACAGACTGTGCACCCTCACTGGATCACGGGAGGCTATCTCGAGGGCCAAGTAAGGACTAATACTACCTTACAGTACGTGGCCATTAAGAAGACTATGAATTTATAAGAAAAGTTCAACTTTGTAGAGTGTTGTCTCTCAAACATGTGAATATCATCATTTCCCTTCTTAATGGCCTCGTACTGTAGAAGACCTGATCCCACCATCTCTTTTTTACCCGACTGCGCGACAGCAAAGACAGGGTTGGGTTGTGTTTTTACTATCAGACTGAACAAATTTTTAGGGGTTGGTTACCCAACTCCTAAATATTTTACGGGGTATAGGAAAATAACACAATTTATTTAAAAAAAAAGCCTTATTTCATTCCAACAAACGATTTTTTTACCTTCTTTCCTATTAGAAAACAACTGTCACATTAAAAGAATAAAAGAAAAGTAAATATATCAAAAAACCGGCCAAGTGCGTGTTTGACCACGCACAATGAAGGGTTCCGTAGCTGGGATGAATTTATCCCAAGAATAAACTTAACATTGTAGTTAAAAAACAATGTTCTCCCATAAAAAATGTACACTTGACTCTAACAAAAATTAGCACTTAAAGCATAATATTTCGCAAACGGATCCTTCAATCCAAAAATAGTTTGAACAAACTCACAATATTTTTGAACGACATTTCCAAAGATACGCCCCACCTAGATAGACGGAAAAAGAAACCCCACTTTACGTGTAGGGCAGGTTTTATTTCATGATTTTATTTTACCACTTTGTCGGCGTAGTTAATATGTATACTCATGCCAAATTACAGCTTTCTAGTACTTGCAGTCTCTGCGCTAAGCTGGGGACATACAGACGGACATAGCGTAACTATAAGGGTTCCTTGTTGACTACGGAACCCTAAAAAGGTTACTAGACCACGTAAATGAGTTTTAAATCTTAACACGGGCTTTCAAACGCACTGCAGAACACAGTCCACGCTTGGAAACTTTAGATGAATAATTGATTAGTTATTTCGAAAGGTATCGTACAGCCGACAAAAGGAATTTGCTATCGATTTTGCTTTAGAGAAAGGTGAACCTTGAACATAAACCTAGACAAGTCGAAAACCTCATAAACGTTTATTCAGCATTCTGAATTAGCAAGTTTCAAAGACCACTGACAGGGTACGGAAAACATCTTGAGGATCCAACATTGATTTAAGCTAGTGTGATGACGCGTACGCGTCCTTTCAGCTGCGGATAGCTGAAAAGACACTTTCGCGTCTCATACAAAATCGTAGTTTTCTATGGGCAAACGCTGAATAGAGCTGAATACGTGTGAGTAGTCCCTAAGACTCCTGGAAACATGCGCGACGCGATACCTGTTATTATTCTACCGTGAAGTTTTCTTAAAAAATGTATTGTTAGAGTCGCGTCGCGCCAGTCTGCACGAGGCTTTATGCGAGTTTTGCTATGCCAGATGAGGCCTATTCCAATGATTTTATGTGTGAACCCTAAAGTGGCTGTTATAGGTAAAATAACTGTGAACGGTCTTTATCTTTCTGACGTAGGGAGCTCGTGAATCAGATAGTGAACCACCGCGGCCGCGAGAACGCGCCGCAGCATCCCGGCGAGAGCCAGCCCGGCGGCGGCATGCCGCCCATGCCGCGCGGCGGCGGCGGCGGTGGAGGAGGCTCCATCACGGTATGTACCACTCCAACATAGTAACGTGCGGTGAACGCAGAATTACTGTATTACAGTTCACATTATTATGCACCGATAATAGATTTCATTTTGATTATAGTTCTGAAGCTTAAAACCAGGGATTCTGTTTATCTTTACGTTAGTATGAGCTTATTAATGTTAATTAATTAAGCAATGTTCTAGATACCAGATTGAATTCAGTAGATTGGAGATCATAGTTACTTACCAATTGGAACTGGTATGTCTATACTTATTGGTCATGGTTAGTAATCATTTAGATAAGTGAAATGCTCACTTATAGACTGGAAAATGGGTACAACTCTCAAAAATGTTATTGTATGAATACTAACATTTACTAACAAGTTTTTCAGCAGGTATAATAGCATATTATAACACTTCTCGGCGATAAAATCGTGATTTATGTATGTATTCTGTACATTTGTCACGACTTCACACCCAATCTGCTGAGTCGACCTATACTATTATTCTTTACAGTCGATCATGTCGTTGTACTTACCTTTGCCATAAATGGGAAGGCGCGACGTACAATAGCAGACATTTTGTATCACAGGTCGTCTGCAATCATACTTCAAGATTATTTGTTTCATATTATAAATTGCCCTGAAAATGATGGAGTAATTACGTAAAATGTTTTCATAAGTTTTCTCCCAATTTTTAGAAAGAAATCTACTCAAATCTCTTATAAAAATATTGGTTCTTTCCGTGATACTTATGCTGATTGACAGCTACAAGCCTTGTTCACTAGCTAAACTCACACGAAATGTCTATGCTCGATAGGTTTTGCTAAGGTTTGACTGGTAGAAAATGCCTTATTCAGCCTCGTGTACACACGGCTACATATCAAGCTATACATTTCCAGTATAAGCTGACCTCTCATTGTACGGAAATCCTAAACAATGCGAGATCAGTTTTTACTGGAAATGTATAGCTTGATATGTAGCCGTGTGTACCACCATTTTTTAAAAATAATCATTCAACAACAGGCATTATTAGGCATCTTTAAAGTGAGTGTTAACTCCACTGTATGGAGTAGTGTGTGGTCGGCCGGTAGATTTCACCGTCACAGGAAGTAGTTATTACAACTTATCTGAATCCGCAGGGCAACCTACCCATCGGACGATCGGATTGGGTGCAAAATTGTGATGTAAGTATCCATTTTAATAATGTTAATATTTAATTATTCATTTTATAAATCACCTGAGTAAAGAAGTCACTGTGGCAAAAAATCAACACCTTAATTTTGTAGTTAAATGTCAAAAATGCATGATTTTTAAAGTATTATGTATTTGTTAATGTATAAATGTGCTTTTTGTAGAGGAATGTAATAGCTGGATTTCGAGTTTTATTTTTTCACAGCTCCAAGGGACAGTAGACTTCGAGTATTTGATATAAATTTCAGCTTGATATCTCCATGCGTTCCTGAGAAAAATGGTCTTGACAGACGGACAACAAAGTGATCCTATAAGGGTTCCGTTTTTTCCTTTCGAGGTACGGAACCCTAAAAACGTCATAGTATTAGGAAATTTGAAAATTACATCAGATTGCTCAAAATAAGGTTAAGACAAGTGGCGAATAAGATAACTTTTGTGTGTGCATGTTGCACATGCACATCAATCGCTAAAACGTATCTGGCAGATAATCTTTAGAATTTATCTGTTAGATAATGCCTATTGGGTCACTGAGAAACAGACACTTACTTTTTATTTAATTCTAAAGCAGGAGGAAATTATGCTGCCGGGTCCCAAAGTGGGCCTGATCATCGGCAAAAACGGCAAGACGATCAAACAGCTACAGGAACAGTCTGGAGCTAAGATGGTGGTCATTCAGGATGGACCTAATACAGAATATGTAAGTAAAGTACAGCCTAACACAGGATTATTATTTCGCTACTAACCGTCTGTATACTCATCAGCCTATAATATTCCCATTCCTGGGGCACTGGCTTCATCTCTATGAGAGGAAGTAGGTCTAAGGGACTACTCACACTTATTCAGCTCTGTTCAGCGTTTGCCCATAGAAAACTACGATTTTGTATGAGACGAGTACGCGTCCTTTCAGCTCCGGATAGCTGAAAGGACGCGTACGTGTTTCGCGCGTTGTCTATGGGCAAACGCTGAATAAGTGTGAGTAGTCCGTTAATCCACCACGAAGGCTCGAGTGTGGGTTGGTGGATCGTACTCATCGATCACTAATAAAGAACTAGATACACAATCAGCGACAAAAAGACACTTTTTTCACTCACTAAATAACCGCCCACTTGAATGCTTGGGTGCTTTTTGAATTTAAAAGCATTCGAACGCTCCGACGGTAAACATCAGTGCTCAGCCTCAGTGCTCGTTCAAAAATTGCAAAAATCACACATCTGGGACGCTAAAAAAGCATGGAGTTTCATATTTTCAGTAATTATTAATATTATCATTATATAATTATTATCAGTGTATTGTAAATACTGATATTTTGTCAAGAAATCATCGTAAAAACATTTTTTTAAATTAATTCATAATAAACCGCAGGAGTTATAAAGCACCTCAATTGTAAAGATTCTTTACGAAACGTATTATTCTTACTATTGTATGTTGTATTGTTTTTCGGGTTATGTGCGTTGATTCTGTTCCGTTTAACAAAATTTAAACAAACAAAAACAAAAAAGTTAGACAGTTAGACAGTTCGACTCCACTCATTCCCTGTCCTAGCGGCGAGCCTCGGTCGTTAAATTTTTATTGCTTTTTATTGGTAGTTTGTAATTCTGACTTTAAGACATGCGTGTAATGTTCAATTTGTTTTGATGTATGTTGACCAGCGAGTATCGGTTGTCGTAGTTCCTAGAATAATGTAAACACAAGTTGGTGACAGTTTTAAGAGAATTTTTGCACGGGATCTTTTATCAAGTTCTTTATAGCAGTTATTAGCAGCATCCAAAAGCTGAAAGAAGGAGAACTCGGTTCTTTTTTCGCTACAATATTTCCATCAAGTCATCCAAAAATTACAACACCAAATCGCACCTTTTTGTTCCTTTGCAGAAAAAAATGTTTTATGCATACCTGCATATAATAAATTTAACTTTAACAATTTAAATATATATTCAGGAAAAGCCGCTGCGCATATCAGGCGACCCAGCTAAAGTGGAGCACGCCAAGCAGCTGGTGTACGAGCTATTAGCGGACAAGGACATGCAACAGGGCGGTGGACCCAGGCAGCCGCAGTACGACGACCAGTACCCGGGACACGACCAGGGCAACGGACTCGCTACCAACTCCACCGAGGTAAGGAAGTATTTTGCCCTTTACAGGACTTAAGATCTCTAAGACACATAGTAGACTATAACAAAAAATCATCCTGTCAAGCTGTACTTAAATTTCGCTTAGATTGTGAGTCAGATTAAAACGTTTTTAGAATTTTTGAACATAAAAAAATAACTATTAATGACAGCCCACTCTGAAAGCCTTAATAATTGTACAATTTAATAACCAGTAACAATAACAAAACGTCTTATTGTTATTAGGTACTAGTACCAAAAGTAGCGGTAGGCATCGTGATTGGTCGCGGCGGAGACATGATCAAAAAAATCCAGGCTGAGACCGGATGCAGGGTGCAGTTCCACCAGGAGAGAGACGACGGACCCGGGGACAAGAGGTAATGTATTTAATAATAAAATCATTTATTTACAAAAGGGACACATTTACAATAAATTCCTTAGCAATTAAAATCGAGCACAGTTGCTTATTTGCCTGAACTAGGTTGAGCCTTTGCGTCAGTCTCTAAACTGCATAAATACTGAATGTAATACATTAATAAAGTAAAACACAACTTATAAGTAAGGTAAATAAAAGTAAAATTGCATTTTAGCGATTCCGTTTCCAGACAGCAATAGATCTTCTGTTTGTGCATAATCAATGGTATTTATACCCATTAAGCACATATACCCTGAACGTGTAGGTAGAGGTGTTTATTACGATCACCTTACGAAAACGAGTACTTTTGGATCTTGTCACATTCAAAGTCACCATTTTCTATCATATAAGATTTTATACAAGGTTTCATTTAAAGTATGGTTAAGGTTTTCGTAAGTAAACCGTACACAGGTTTTGTTAAATATACGAAATGTGATACAGATGTTACCTGCAAGGCAAGCCGCACCAGGTGGAGCAAGCCCGGCAAATGATTGAGGACCTCATCTCAAGTGTAAATGTGAGTATACAATAATACGATTTTGTGAAGAAACTAGTCAAAATAATTATCGAATTTTTCTGATAAAAACATGAATTAAATAAGTCACCTGCTAAAGTTCAATTTTGTGGTAAATTGCATTCAGACTTGCAATTGTCAACTTCGGAGAGGCCTATGTCTGGCAGGCAAAAATACGTTCGTATAATAATTAGATGTAGGTCTGTATTTGAATATTTAATTTCGACCAGCTTTGCGTATTTGTCCTTGAGTGGATTCTGCAAAATGGCAAGTTTCCAGTTAGATGGACAGTCTGGGTGTAGAAGGTGGAGAACAGGGTGTTGCAACTTGAGAGCTTAATACCTATGTCCAGCAGTGGACTACGATAGTAGTTTCTGAAAGGCTGGCCAGCAATGTAAGCATGTAATACTGTGATAATGTACAGAGACGTGAGCAGGAAGTGCGGACGGGGCGCGGGCGCGGCGGCTCGGGACAACGCAACGGCGAGCGCGGCGGCGGCGGAGACTACTCGCAGTGGCAGGACGCGCAGGAGATCCGCGTCACCTTCACCGTGTCCAACGTCAAGTGCGGGCTTATCATCGGCAGAGGTACGTCACAAGAACTATAACTCTTCGTGAAGGAGTTTATCCATGGATCCACCATTTATTAATTTCAGTTTTGTATTTCTTCTCCCAAAATATAAACATATTGGTTCTGTTGTTATAAAATGAAAGCTATACCTATAGTCTTTGTAAAGGCGCTTATCGAGGGGAAGGCGTTAGTGTATTCCGGTTTGAAGAGAATGTGTGCCTATTTGGGGCTGTTTTTGTCTTTGGCATGACAACGCTTTTTTGATGTCTGTAATATTGCGGGCACTGCTGCCTGACCACTCTCCATCGCAAAAGCCACCCGGCAATTATTGACGATTTTGTAAATACAAATTTGTACAAAATACTTTGTAATTACTAGATTTGCGCGTGGAAAGATCAGCCTACAATTCAAAATTGTGTATTTCAAAGCTTGTATGAATAGTTGAACTGATACCACATATTTTTTCCAGGCGGCGAGGTAATAAAGCAGATCAACGCAGCGTCGGGCGCACACTGCGAGCTGGACCGACGCGCGCAAGGCTCGGACCGCAACAACCGCACGTTCTACATACGAGGACACCCCGAGGCCGTTGAGCACTGCAAGCGGATCATCATGGAGAAAGTTGGCATGGTATGTACAACTTTATTTGAATACAGAATGGGAACACAAAATCATGACTAACGTTCAAGTTCTATTGCAACCGATTAGGTCGTAAGACAATGACATGTAAATAATTTAAGATTGGGTATAGTTTACATTACCCAAATTTATTGTCCCATTCTGTATTTTTACTTTGTGGTCCCATTGCAGAATAAAGGATAGTGTTGTCTTGTCTCCTGTCATATAGAGATGGCATAGGGCACTGGTCATCACATTTGCTCAAGGTGTATTGACGGATTAAAACTTTTAAGGCTTCATTCATAAAATGTGAATTTAAAAAAAGTGAAAATTATCTTGATTTCTTATCGTAAGCTTCCTTCTCTTTAGCCAGTGAACTTCATCAACGAAGGCAGCGGAGGTAACGGCGGCAATGGCAACGGGAACGGTAACGGCGGCAACGGCGGCGAGTACTACGGCGGAGGCGCGGGCGGCGCGGGCGGCCCGCCCGCCTGGGGCTACAACCCGCACTGGCACCAGCCGCAGCAGCAGCAAGGCCCGCAGGTTTATAACTCGTTCATAGTCGAGCTTTAGGCTATTTGCCCTCTTACCGCTTTTACTCAATTCTCATGAAAATGACACTTCCCAGTTTTATAGTAATACAAGTCAACCATTAAATATTATGCTTCATATTGGTGCCCCTAAAATAGTTGCAGTAAGCCAATACAATATACTTTATTTTAATCCCAAAGAAGAAGAAAAGCTTAATTAAAAAAACTGGCTTGAGTCCAAAATATAATGGTTTCTGCTAACCTTTTTCATTTTATTTGCGTCGGAAGCATGAAAGAATCAGCCTTAACCAATTTCAAGTGAAAGTATACTGGCTACTTTTGAAATTATTCTAAAACATACTTTACTCTTTGTCCTGTAGCAACAGGTGCAGATCAACCCAGCAACCGGACAGCCAGACTATTCTCAACAGTGGATCGACTACTACCGCTCCTTGGGACTGATGCGCGAGGCCGATGCCATCGAGGCACAGGCCAAGGTGCAGGTGCAGGGCATGGATGGTGAGCAATCCTTCTAATTTATTTTTAATTTTTTGTTTATAAGCTACTAGCGACCTGCCCCTTCGCACGGTTGTTACGGCTTTACAAAACATTGAGATTTCTTCATTATATGTAAATTTAATATTAATGTTTATACACAAAATCCGTTGTGTAGTTTAGAACAACAACGCGGTCACACGAAAAGCGACAAACAACTTTTGTATGAATATAATTATTTTATCCAGTATTTCTTTTTAAATTAAAAGACAAGTTTGATAGTTTGTCCTAAAAGTTGGAGACATTGTTTTAACGCGTTTCGTTTTTAGTTATTATTATTCGAGCAGATTAAGTTTTTCATGAACACTTTGTATAATAATTCTATGTCAGAAGGCTGATTCATAGTAGAGCAACATTTTATAGACTTTGGGATGTGTACTATTTTGCAGGATAGCCCGTGGAAGATAACTAACTACATGACTATTTTGATCTTTTGACTGCTTGATCTGCTCCAGGTTCTTTAAATGTTTTATCTGTGCGTTTAGGTAGCGGCGGTGGCGGCGGCGGCGGTACGCCCCCCGCGGTGGGCGCGCCCCCGGGCGGCGGCGGCGCGGGGCCCGGCGCGGGGCCCGGGGCGGGGCCCGGCGCGGCCCCCGCGCCCCCGCCCGGGGCCGCGCAGCCGGACTACAGCGCGCAGTGGGCTGAGTACTACCGCAGTATCGGCAAGCTCAAGGAGGCCGAGGCTATCGAGGCGCAGATTAAACTCAAGGTTACTATTTGTTTTTACTTTCAAAATACACAAACTCGCTCCTTTATCAGAGATTATACAGAACGCCAGCTACTACGATCCTCACATGCTCCTTTTGATTCATACATCTGGTCATATGCGCACGTTGGTTGCGAGTACTGCGCACCTGACCTTTCTGAAGAACAGCACCAATAAGGTCACTTACAAAGGAGAAATTATAAAAAAGTAGCAGAAGACCAATTCTCATACTTAAAAAACGTTCATATTCAGGTCGCAGTCTGTCAAATTTGTCTAAAATATTGGTAAATTGATGTTATGTTTGCCAGATTGCGAATAATATTAGAATGCGAACGTTTAAAAATTACGGGAATTGCCCGTCAGTTATTATGTTTTGGTATGAGTAAATTTCACCTGCCTGGTTCGTTATTTATTTAAACTTTTCGCACTAAAAAGGTACAAAGGCGGACTTAATGCCTTAGGCATTCTCTACCAGTCAACCAAGGGTGGTGAAGAGATTAGATGGCAGGTGCTCTGTTACAGAGGAGAAATTTTTTTAATTTTATAATTATTAAAAATATATCTATCTATATATATATATATATATAGCCATTAGCATGGGTTCCAAAATACTATGTTCGTAACAATATAAAATCACAAATGCAAAACATGTGCTCGAAATTGTAACACTGCTGTGTGTGCAGACGACGGGCGGCGGCGGCGGCGGCGGCTCGAGCGCGGGCGGAGCGGGCGCGGGCGCGGGCGGCCAGTACGCGCAGTACGGCGTGTACACGCCGCAGGTCTACCCCGCCTACCAGCCCTACCCCTACCCGGGACAGCCCAACGCCGAACACCACCAATAGGCCGTAAGTACCGCCCCCCAACACACACTTACCGTGCTCACTCCAACGACAAATCTCCACCCGGATCATCATCATCTACGCAGACTTTTCCCAACTATGTTGGGGTCGGCTTCCAGTCTAACCGGATGCAGCTGAATACCAGTCGCTGCGACCGCTTATCTGGCCTCCAAAACCCAGCTACTAGGTAACACGATACCTCTTGGTAAGACTGGAAGCCCACCAGGCACCCACCCACACAAAGAGGCTTACCGTGCTTACTCCATTGACACAGCTACGGAAAATATGCGACAGAAAGTCCGACATGCTTATGCCTACAGTTACATATATTATGATCGTTTCTATGAATTATGACGTGCAACCTGATTGTTGGCGCGAGTCTGTCATATTCATATAAGGAGCACGACGGATAGCTTTTGGTGTGGACACGGCATAATGCATACAGCCAAAATTATAGTACCGCAAACATATCTTACCTGGTGGGTAAAAATGACAAAAAAGTAATTTTTTGTGTATCAACGCTCACCCACATAGGTTTATGAGACTGTACGTCGCGTAATTTGCATAGAAAACATAAGTATGCAGAATTTCTGTTGCGTAATTTCGGTATTTGTGTGTGCCAGCTGTGTCGGACAGTGTTTCATGTATGATACTACTATACCCGTTCTATGTACTATTGGTTGTGTACTTTAAGAGGGTGCATCCTAAAAGTTGGCAACGTCGTAAATAGCTGTCAAATATTTACCTGTTTCGATTAATTTGGAAATAATACTGTATGGAAATAAGAAATGTGGCTAATCAATTGACTAGAATATTAATAATGAATTGCAATTATAACATTGAATTTGATGTTGTACCCGTTTTAGGTGAAAAAAAGGCATTTGGAAAGTTACCAAATACTTTTTTTACATCTAAAACTAACTATTCGGTGTTACGATATTAATTATTGCATTTCATAATCAATATTCTAGTTCGCTAGTTAGCCACATTTTTTATTTCCATACAGAAATATTATCAAATTAATCAAAACAGCGAAATATTTGACATCTATTTGCGACGTTGCCAACTTTCAGAATAAACCCTCTTAAGTTGTGTGCTTAGGATAATTTGTTCTTATGATACTACATGATACGTGATTATGTTCATATTTGCCTGTTTTTTGTTATTATTATTTTTGATTTATTCTATGACATGTCTTATGCTCTCAACTGCTTTGATTATATTTTAGTGGACCCGATTTTTTTCTCCATTTTTGTTATAAATTATAAAAATAGCTATTGTAAAGCCATATTGCGTATTGTTTGTTTATTATTTAGAGCAACATTAACATAATACTGAAAATGCCGTAAATAAAACCTCATTATTTATCATTTATATTTCGACGAATAAAATTGCAAGACAATCATTATGATGAATTAAAGTAATGTAAATGATGTACCCTTCTATGCATTTATTTTATGTAGCTTATTAATGCTTACCATCTAATGGCGTTTAACTATAGACAATTGAAACAACATGTTAGCAATTTATTTAAGTTGTTCCAATTGTCACAATGACCTTGAAATGTATATTGACGTGTTATTTTAATTTGAACAGTATTACATCCAGCATGTTATGGTATATTTTGTGTACTTTTATCATAGGTGATTGGTTTATTTTTACATTGCAAATTAATCTTTATTTTACAGGCATTTTCCGTTATATATCACAAACATATTGACGAAATGCATGTCTTAATTTATGATATATTCTATTTCAGTTTGCATGTCATACAAACATAATGTAAATTTATAATATGCTATATTGACGTGTCTAGTAGTTATCTGTGAGATGTGTTGAACACCAACTATTTAGTGTGTGTAGTGTTGCAGATGTAGGCCAGTTCCGGGGTTGCCTGCTCGTGAGCGCAAAATCGACAATTTCTTACGTAGCAAGTGTTGCCATGTTCGTTTGTTTGTGTGATTGCAGAGCGCCGACGGAGGGCCAGGAGACCAGTCGCCGCCTGACTCCCCGTTGTACATTCTAACGAAATAGTTATTATCTTGGGAAATGAACGCATCATACAACTACTGCAACGTCTAGCTTCTAAATACCTACAATAA
This sequence comes from Eupsilia transversa, assembly GCA_914767815.1. Classification (NCBI taxonomy): domain Eukaryota; kingdom Metazoa; phylum Arthropoda; class Insecta; order Lepidoptera; family Noctuidae; genus Eupsilia; species Eupsilia transversa. Next base: position 6,054,792 of record OU611894.1, on the reverse strand, counting down.
ATAACTTGCAGTTAGCGCGCTTCTCTAGATGTGAGTCGACCTCTCCTCACACATACAGCTCGCGACCTCGAGTCACATGTTCAAACTGTATGATCTGATTATTATTTTAAAGCTTGTAATTGTTATTTATGATTGTAAATAAATAAAAACAGATCAATTCACCACTTGGCACCCATCTAGAGGTCTACTCACATCTAGAGTCGTCGTCCTGAACAGACAGTACATAGGCACATATCACATATTTATTTCTTGTGGGTAACTAACACTTGAACATTGTCAACAAAACGTATATGATGAGATTATTTTTTACGAACACTATATTATTTAAACTTACGAACGGCTGTGTGGTTTATACTTTGAACTGTGTTATATCATGTTCTTTTTATACTGAATTGTTATGATTGTTTATGTGCCAATATTGATCATTTGACATGCCAGTCTGTCCAGGTATAAGTTAGAAAGCCACACTGCCTTAAAAGATGTAACAGAATGATCCGACCTACCACGGAGCTATAGAGAGAATGAACGAAAGCGGACACCACGCCGCGAGGAGCCGAGGTAAATGCACTGTGCTGAGTGACTCTAGTTGACACGCAAACTGTCTTATAAATACTTGTGTAATATCCACATGAATTTGGAGATCACAAATTTATTTTTCCACAAAATCAGTAAGAAATCATGAGAAAAGAACTCCCAATTCATGTAATGAACTATGTTTAGCATACGTTAGGTTATAATGTTTGGCGCCACATCTCTCTGGACAGCTCGTAGGTTGTAATGCTGGTATCAGTGATGTACGTTATATAGCCTCGGTTTAATTAGGTGTTAGTCTATATGAGAAATAAATGAGATAAAGGTAATGTAATACTATCTACATTCCTCTCGACACTGTTCACTTAATGGTTCGACGCGGCTCACGCTCGACTCGGCACCGAGGGCGCAAGCCCCCTCAGACTTGTATTAATTTTTAAGCATATAAAGTGTATATTGATTCACTAGTGTGTTCATTTTATTTATAATCATGGTTTCTATCCACAGTCCCTGGAGGTAAGTGACCCTAACTCTAACAATATAAATCGTTGTGCTTTTTACTCTTTCTCTCACAATATTCTGAGGTTTTTACGTGTCGATCGACATTGTTTTATTTGGTGAATTTTATTATTTCTGATATATTTTTCGTGAAGGTGTTTAGTAATTATATTAGGATCTGATTTACTCTTTTTACAGTCTCACGATATTTGACGTATGGTGAAACGTTTAATAGGTCAGAAAATTTATAGTTGACGTTGAAAAACTGTATCTTATAATGAATATCGAGGATAGTGCAGTTGGCCTTTCTGAATGTTTCCCACACGTCAAAAATCCCATTGCTCTACAGGCGTGTATTTGAGTTATCATGTTATTTCCTATTTTACTAGGTGTAATTCTTACGTTGACATCTCGTAGATACTAATCTCATGGTTCACTGTTTTATCGTATTCGTTTTATGATGTTTGCATATTTTAAATGTGCTTTTCACAGAATCGCATATCCAGAGATATGACATCACTTTTTTGACAAATACTGACGAGCATACTTCACCACAAAGGCGGGACATCTTTGACATGCTAACCAATATTTTTAAACATTGATAATGTTTTTGCGTTACATATTGTAACATTTCCATGTGTCTCTATATGCCCTCTATCTTATACTTGTATTTTTACATCGCTGTGTATATTGATTTTGATTATTATCTTGTGTGTATGCTATATTTGCATCTCATCATGTGATTGCCTCACTACCCTCATTGTTGTCGATCTGTTAAAGGTGGGAGAAGTACTGCCACTCGTTAATATCATTGAAACTGACACAAAAATGATACAAATAATGTTGGAATATGGCGGAACGAGCACGAATGCTGAGATAAAGGTGGTATTACTGAGATTGTCTTGGTAAGTCTTACTATAGATGAAAGGATGAAATTAACTCTGATTATCTGGTTACTCTCAAACGTCATGCCAAGCACAGTTAGAGTAGACGAAAATATTGAAACTAATACACAGCAGATCCATGAGGACAATGCCCATGGAACATCTTGTTATAGTATCACGTACTGAGGGTAACCCCACTATGAAAACTGCATAAGTATTTTGATTAGTGTTTTTAGTGTCATAATGACAAAATATTAATGATCTCGGATACATTGAAAGGGTTTAGTCCTGTCTGGCGAATGCGATTTCTAAGGAAAGTACAAAGTAACATCAATAATTGGTTTAGGGTCACTTTCGACTACAAAAAAATCTTTGTCAAAATTTTCTAATGGGCTTAAGAAATTCTTTCTACATAAACATTTGAACACGGTGTCTTCATATCTACATACAATTATGTTATGGCTAATGCTCGTTTTCTGAGGTATTTTTACAGTAGTTTTTTCTATTTGATAGTGCTTTGATACGAAATCGCGTGTCTGAACACTGGGACAAATTCGCTAAATTTGACAAATCAATAGCTATTGAAAGTTTGGGTTATTCCGTTTATCAATCCCGAAAAATCCACTCTAAGGTGGATGCTCCGAAACGTATGTCCGAAAATTCATCCTAGCCTTGCTGGATAAACGGAATTTATAGGCTTAGGGTGGATTCTCGATCATACGTTTCAGAGTATCCACCTGAGTGGTGTTTTTTGTGGTAGAAAAACGGAATAATCCGGAAGTTTATCTGAAGACCTCAAAAACCGGGCAAATAGGTGTGCAGTTGAATTATTTCTAAAGCGTTTGAACGCACTTAACAATGCGAATACATTTTAGCCATTTTATACCAATAACAATCCAAAGACAATTACCATATAAATTAGAAACAGTAGTTTAGTATTGGTCGAATGATAAAGTGCGTTCACCGCTTTACGTTTTGGACAAATCGTGTCTAGTCATAATCGATGATTTTTTTAATTTTATATTAGTTGTATCTATGTTCAACCATTTCATTTTGCATTTTAGCTTCGTAGTCATCGTAATGAAACAACAGTTTATTCCAAATTATTTTTATTTTCATGTTACATCTTCGTTACTTACATATTTTTGAATTTGATTACGTTATATTGGTTTTCACAGCGGCGAGTTAGGGGTGATACAATAAATTATATTAAAACTATGTTTTGTTTTATTTCACAATAGATATGAGAAAACATAGTTATTATTAGGACCTGCCTTGCATTCACTAGATACTGATTATACCTAGATATTATAGTAATATTTTAATGTACCTTCCTACTTATTATCACTGTTAAGTTAAAGCTATATGATACCACTAATAAGGTCTAAGTAGTTACGGATACACACATCTACATCACATCACTTATTACAATTATTTAATAAATAGTACAATTTGACTAGATTTTATTGAAGTAGATACACCTCATGTTATAAGTTCTATAGGTACCTACTTCGAATAATGTGAACTGTGCACTCAATAGCTTCACATGCCGCAGCTTTGATTTGAACGATCATTACAGTTTATTTTATATTCAACTATATTTCTAATGCTAAAATCTTGAAGATGGCAGTGTAAGTATCGTTGCTTCATCGTCCTATTATAAAATATGTTAGTACCTCTGCCGCTGATTGCTGTCAGTCTCATCACCTGATGTGCACGAGTTGAGCGATGCGGTTGATGCACTGGACGTTCTGATGAGCTGCGAGAGCCGGGACAGTGGCGCTGTGGCCCAGGGTTGCAGTGGACTACCTGCCTCGATGACAGGTGAAGGAGATACCCTGCGGAGAAGTAGGCTTCGAGACAACATCCGTACAGTATAAACTCCAATTACACGAAGCTTTACCTACTTTGCCGCCGGGCAAGCCGCTGTGCGCCCGGCTTGCCGCACAAAGGAACCGTCAAATAAACACGTGCTGCTCGGCAAAAGCAGGCGGTACCTACGTGCCGCCGGCACTGTTTGCCTTTAGATATCGATCACGTCTGTGAGTTTCGTCAGCCAATTTAATTTAACCCTGTAGGATGGGCCTATTCGAATGATAACTTACCTGTTCCGTCTGTGGCGAGCGGTTTTCGGTCTTCGAGTCTTCACGTGTTTGTTTGATGCCTGAGCTGGCGCAGCACTTTCAACGTCAACTCCACTGCCAGCCCCTATTGAAATAATCAGATGAGCTCCGTAAGGGCCGAGTCACACCGGAATGGCAGCGACGCGGCGCGCACTTTCAGTGTGAAATAATAAACGTTACCTACATACTTAAAATACCAGTATCGCTCGAAAAGGTCGCGAGGCCGCCCGCGGTGACGCGAGCGGCCGTGCGCCACGCGCGTCTTTTCTGTAGAAACTAAACTAGTCAAGAAGAGACTAGGCGCGTGGGGTCTGGAGGTCGCGCGAGGCCGCCGGCCCATTCCAGTGTGACTCGGCCCTTAAGAAAATAAGTTGAAGAAGTGCCGTTGATTCAGATCCTTTTCGGTATCTAACCAAATAGATAATTATGGTGTCGAAGGTAGATTTTCGCCGAAGGTACCTAAAAATAAACGACTTACCTACCTACTGGCGGCAATTGCCATAAATGCTAAAAGTTAGGCGGGTACCTACTTATATATAGGTACGTACCAACTACAAACATTGAATGCACGTACCAACTACAAACATTGAATGCTCCACATGGCCTGGCGCCGGTAACCCGGTGGCAGACAGGATGCAAAGAGGCCGTGCTGCTCTGATTCGAGCAACGTCTGCAATCGCTCTGGTGAACAAAAATCTTATTAGGTTGACTTGCAATCGCAACCTACTCATAGGTACTACAACAAACAGAACCAATCCGTAATAGAATGGGCTCATGGCATGATACATTATGTTGAAATAACTACAAAGCAGGAATCAATCATCACTTTAATGTGACATGGATCGCGATGTGGATTTGGATTCCAAAAACTAATGTGATTTGTCGATTCCTGTACTTCGCCTTGATGAAAACGAACCCTATTTTACAGGGTGTCTCAAACCCTTGAAAATAATTAAAATAGCGAAATTGTCTGAACTGTTCAGAATATCCCAGCTTTTTATTTTTGTTAATGATAGGTGGACCCCTTCGCTTTACCTCATTTGCCTTTGGACCACTACGTTTGAGACACCCTGTATAGATAAAATGGTAGCCAGCCTGACTGCCCAAGATCCGCTGACTAGGAAACCAATTCGCGAAAATAAGTAAGTCAGATCGAATATTCCTCTATAGATAAAATGGTAGCCAGCCTGACTGCCCAAGATCCGCTGACTATAAGAATCCAATTCGCAAAAATAAGTAAGTCAGATCGAATATTTTCTAACATTCCTTAGCTCTGCATTAGTTTTATATTAGCAAGAAGTCTAGAATAAAATTAAAAGTTTTTGGTACATAAAACACACCATAAACGATTGTAATTTTATATTACAACTAGCAACCCTTATTGAACCGGAACCTAAACTGTCAATGCCAAAGTCGATCAATAAAAGTAGTTCTTGTCAAGCCATGCCAACAAGCATTCCTTATTTCAAGTTGTCAAATCAGTTTTTCTGGTCAGTAAATAATTTTGCAAAACTGATCAAGTGATTATGAAGGAGGAAGGCTTAACATCGACAGCACTTGGTGTGTCCCTCAGCCGTGAGACTCGAGCCATAGAAGAAGACTTTATTGAAACTTATAAGAATTTACCTGTACTTTGGGACACTGACCATAAACATAACACAAATAAATACAAACGAAGTGAAGCTCTAGACGTCCTGTTACGAATAATAAAAAGATGGAATTCGTCCGCGACTCGCATGAATGTCCGACAGAAAATAAACATACTAAGGTCCACATATAGGAAAGACAGGCGAAAATATTTAGCATCTAAATGTATTGGGTCGAATGGTGATGTAATTTACGAATATGAACCTAGAAATTGGAAGTTCCACGCACTGAAATTTCTTGACAAAAATTTTGATAACAACGATATCGCTGAAATCAGTGAAATTAATATGGATGACAATAACTTTGAAGTAAGATTCTGTCCATTGCACACGTATTTTGACCTTGACATAATGCGGTCCATAATATTTGGACCAACTTGATTTTGATTTGACAGATGGCATTATACGACGACTGCTCTAACAATTTTTTTTGTCTTTTTTATAGGATGAATCCGGTAATGAGTCAGCATCAGAAAATGGGGAGCCTTTATCTCACACTAGTGATGTCTTAGCATCGATACCTGAACCTGAAGATGACCCACCAAGAAAGAGATTTAAAGCGAAAAAGAGTAACAAGTTTGTGAAGGTCGAAATAGAAGATGATTATTATGAACAACAAAACGATAATTTATTAGATCGAGAACTGGACGCTATTGGAGCTAATGTAACTTGTAAGCTAAAGAGAATGGATTCACTGCAAAGATATCATGCTGAACTGTTGATAAACAAAGTTCTTATAACTGGCTTGAAGAACAATTTGTCTGATGATACAGACTTGACTGATGTGTATAGACCATAGTCCATAGTATTTTTTATAAAAAGGTCTTAGTTTTAGTTACTTTTATGACATGTTATTGTGAATACTTACATAATCGTACTTATTTTTAAATAAAAAATGTCTTTCAAACAAATGTAAACAAACTACCTAGGTATGTTTTTCCTCTCTGAAATGACGCACCCCACTAGGGCCGCGCTGATCCGTGAGGCCAGACCGCTGCGGCTTGCAAACTCACAAAGTCACAATGCTCGGCCGCGCGGCTTGCAAACTCACGAGGCTCGGCCGCGCAGCTTGATAACGGGATTCGGCCGCGCGGCTTTGCCTCACGGAGCTGCGCGGCTCTTAGTGGGGACGCGACTTTACACAAGCCGCGGCGCCGCTGTCGCCTCCGAGCCGTGTACCAAATGCTGTAGTGGGGTGGGTGGGGCGCGTTATTTCAAAGTGGACCAGCTATACTACCATATTGAATACCTACCTAAACAGACAGAGCAAGTAGATAGCTTTTGTTAATTAATTTGAATAATAGATAATGTAGGTTGTGGGCGGCTAAAACTTACGAGTTATTCCCCGAGCTAGGGTGATCTTCCAAAGGCGCATCACTCTCCACAGCGCTGCTTTCAGACGCCACCAAGTACATAGACCTACAAAAGATAGCCAGTAGGTATACATAAAAAGTCAAAACTCATTATTAGTAGGTATGTAATTACCCGATTTTTTGATATAAGGCAACAACAGCAACGTGACTAAATTAAATTCATGTCAAGTGATTTGATTTTTAATTTTGGTATTTTAGCCAGCAATGAGCCAATCACAACAGTTTACAGGCTGTTAGCGAATTTTTGTGTTGATTATCTTATCTAGTGTGGTTTTCCATCTAGTATTGCAGATTGCAGACTATGTCCATAGGCAGCGATGACACGAATTTTGCCATCAGACGGCCCACCCGTCCGCGAAATTCAAATTTTCTTACGTTTTGTGCAATTTGCAGGGCAGTTTCAGGTTGCCCTGGCTACCGTGATGGTGCTTTCGCGCCTTAACAAAAGAGTGCAAGAGCTAGATGTAATGTGTCAGTACCTGGCAGGTACATAAAGATGAGGTGGCGGCGGAGCGGCGCGGCGCGACGCGGACCGAGCGCGGCGAGCTCGCGAAGCGCGACCCAGCAACACTGATTCTGTTACGTATTATTAATTTAGTGATAACTTAAGTACTTATATATCGTTAAAGTTTACTTCTCAACAAGAAATTACAAAGTTTAAAAACAAAAAACAACCAAAACTTAAAAATAATACAAAAATGTCAGTTTATCTTGCTAGTGGGTCAAAATAAAGCCGTTTTAATTCGACCTACGAGCACGGTCGAAATAAAACGGTGAAGCTGTAAATCCGGAAATTTAGACATCAGTTTATGCCATGGCATTTGGCCACCTGGTAGTCCAATTTGGACACCAGTAGGTATGGCATTTGGGTAATTTTTATTTTAATATGGTAGGGACCTACTTGAATAGTTAGCATTATATTTTACTTGCTCGAGTTGTACCTTACTTACCTGATATAGGATCACTGTCGCTGTTCTCGTTCCTCTCGCGTTTCCAAGCGGTGTCGGTGGTAGTGGCGGGCGCGTCGGCTGCCACTCCAAACAAGCCCGACACCGCGCCCGCCACCACACGCCGCGCCGACCGCGCCGCCGTCTGTGACAACATGTAAAGACCATCAATTCCACTATACCTAACGCCTGAAACGAACTACCTATCTGATGCTACTGACGACACTTATTAAAAAAAATACATTTCTTCCAGGAGATACCATACCATTATCATTACAACAAATTACAACTGCAGACATTTGCGGTGAACAACTTTTCACCCTTATGCGCGGATGAAAAGTGGTTCACCGCCAGTATCCGCGATTTAGGTACCTATTATAACATCTACAAGTGAAAACTATTGATTTACAAACTCACAGAAACATTGATATCGATCTCGGGCACGTCGTCCAAATCGGCAGCTTTCTCGGCGAGAGCCTTGAGTTCTGATTTGTCTGGCGTCGGATCTGCAGCCAGCTTGATCAGCTCGAACAAATAGTCACGGAACACCTCATCGGAAACTAAAGGCACAGTTATGCGATTTATTTAACGTTTGTTTTGTTTTTACCATATTTAAGAGCTCTATATAGGTATACAAAACTTACCGGGCTTCTGAATTTGTATTTCAATCATTTGCTGCATCCCTGGGGCATACATCTGCCCATATATCGGATACATTAACCCCGGCTGACCGTATGCCATCGGTCCTTGCATTGACATTACTGGCATTTGACCACCAGAAACTTGCATTTGTCCACCAAAATGCTGCATTTGGCCACTCGCGATTGGGATTTGGCCACTGGGCATTTGAGTACCCGTTAGTGGCATTTGGGCACCAGTATATGGTACTGGGCCTCCTTGTACTGGTATTTGGGTACCAGCATAAGGCATCTGGCCACCTGGCAGTGGTATTTGGGCACCAGTAAATAGCATTTGGCCACCTGGTAGCGGTATTTGGGTACCTGCGTGAGGTATTTGGCCTCCTGGTAGTGGCATTTGGCCACTTGGTAATGGTAATTGGCTATTAGTGTAAGGCATTTGACCACCGTGCATTGGCATCTGGCTACTAGCGTAAGGCATTTGGGCACCAGGTAATGGCATTTGAGAACCGGGTAGAAGCGATTGCACGCCAGAGTAAGACACTTGAGTTCCCATGACCATTTGAGCACCAGCTGGCATCTGGGTAGTAGTTGGTAAAGCACCGATTGGCATCGCTGGCATTGTACTAACAGCCGATGTTTCCAAACTTGTTTTGTTTTGAGGAAAAGATGGCGGCACACTGAGTTGGTTAGGAGTTGAGAGCAACGGCTGAGTTGAAATCAGAGAAGCTGGTATTAGTGGCGACTTTCCATTGACTAGCAAATCTGGAGTTGGCTGCTTATATTCTTGACCTACAACAAAGAACGCATTATGTAACTGGTATTTTCAATGTCCTTGTTGACATTCCAGTTGAAATTCATTCGTACCGGTAGTTCCAGTAGTCCCCAGGTTCATTTCCTGTGTGAATGCCATGACGTTGAGGGCTGAAGATAGTGCGGGGGCCACTCCACCACCCTCACCCCCTACCTGTGGCACTAGAGCGCCACTCGCTGACGTTACGCAGTCCGGGGGTGGCGCCGCGGTCCGACGACTACTGTAGGGATACATAGATATAAATAAATGAAAATCTTTATTGCAGACCACATGATCCACATCCATACATAATAAACTCACGACTTCTTCCCATGCGGGTAGGCAGAACTATAGAACACCACCTTCTATTAGTTCCTTACATACTCCTTTTGCTTCGCTTACGTTCATAGGTACATCTGGGTTATATAAGGTGCTATAAAAATATCTGCCACGGCTGCAATGGGAGATAGTATTGTGTTTATAGATTACAATAGTAAAGATAAATTATTGATCATGTGTCATATTTTTTTTCATACAAAAAATTGTACGTATAAATTTGCAAGTGTCGAACTAGTCAGCTGATTTCAGTTTTCATTCACAGAACAGATGGAAAGAGATAGCAGTTGTTTTCATTGACGAAGTGCACTTCGCGCGTAATTTGTGAACCACGTTATGCAGAGTAGAGTCAATGTTTATTTAACTACTTTATTTTCTCAAATTGATTTAACTGTGCCGGGGTACGAAATTTCTTCACTATTGTTATCTTTAAACACAATACTACCTCTCATTAAAGCCGTGGCAGATATTTTTATAGCACCTTATATATCAAACAATTACTATCCATGTGCAAGTTGAACTGCCATGGTGACGCTACACAACCCTGTCTATGACCCCTTGAGATGCAGAACCAGTCTGTGTTTGCCCTATTTATATTAACACAAGAACTGCGATCCTTGTATAAAGATTTCAGTGCCCGTACTAAGCGCCAGTCCACACAGTGCACGGATAGTGTCGACCACAGTTGTTCCCTCCAGTTTAACACACTGTCATAGTTCTTCTCCAAGTCAACGAAAGCACAGCAGACTTTCTTGTGCTTTTTCCCAGATGTTTTTCGGCTATGCAGCGTAAGGAGAAGATCTGATCTATAAAGCCCATTCCGTCTCTAAATCCTGCCTGCACGTCCCATCATCGGTCACTCGTACATAAGAAAAATATAATTTTAAAAATTATATGTAAAAGAAAAAATACAATAAAATGGCACAATACACATAAAAACACCAACATTTACTCGAGCCTTTCCCCCCCTTACAGAATATAACATTTGCGCTTCTATTCGATTCTCAGCCGCCGCCACGCGCACCGTTTGTAAGACGTGTTTGCATACATCCTATCAGCAAGTATTTATCTAAGTATATTGTTTCTACACGTACCAACCTTGGACATGAATTGTATGATGCAATTCTGCTTCTCTGAATGGCATTGAACTTGCCTAACTAGCATTTGGCAGTTGGCTGCCATAAAACCTCCATCAATTACCTACTTGGCAAAATACGGGAAAGTTGTAATATTTACTTGCACGGGTTGTCATGTGTGTCGTATGAACTCACACCGCACGAGTAGGACGTACTAACGTCCCGTTATTACGGCTCGTGCAGACCGGCGCGAAATCGCGGGCGCGACAGGCAGCTAGACCCTTGTCGCGCCCGCGATATTGCGCCAGCGTGTACGGATTTGTTATTTTATCAATTTTAAGACAGCGATTTGGTTAAGTATTTAAATCCTTACCCCAGTGGTACTTTGGTCGGTGTAGATATGGACACTCTGCCCCACATCAGTCGACGTAACTCTTCACCACTGATGCCGCGGCGGCGCAGTTCAGCTATTGTCACCTTGCCGACGCGCTGTCGCAAGCAGGTAAATAAGTGCAATACTTGTGTAGCTAAGGTTGCCCGCGAAATTCAAATGTTCGCAAATTGAAAAAAAAACGTTAGGTAAATTCAATTTCGCGGGCTACCCTGACGCTTATGTTTTTCCAGACTCGGGTAAAGGAAAGGTAAGTACCTACTTAATTAATGAGTTTTTATAGTCAGATTTGAGGCAACGTTATCCTTCGACAAATATTTTATTTCCCTACCTAATCATAATTATCATTTATTGTATTAGGTAGGTATAATAAATTACATGTAGGTATTTACTATACAATGCGAACAGTTCAGACTGTCAGTAAACAAACTGATGAAGTAGGTACCTATGTACCTACTTCATCACCTTGTTGAATTATACGCATCGCTATTTTTAACTTAATTAAAAATCTTTGTAATAATAAAAAAGGAAATGACTGCCAAATTTAATAAACGAGGGTACTTATTTACATATTTTATACATTTCTATTTTTGTACTTCCGGGCCCTTCCGGTAAAGAAAAACCTCTAAAAATGTCGCAAAAATTTACTTGAAATGAAATAACATGAGCAAAAGATTAAGTACATCATTAATTTAATTCTTGTTATATTACTTAGTTGGTATTTTTATAGGAAGGTCTTCAATCAGTAAAACTCCCAACATTCTCACCTTCCAGTTAGTCAGCGCGCCCTTCCTCTGCTTAGCCCTCGTCTTGGCGGCACTCTTGATGACCATGACGGCTCTGACCTCGTATCTAGGGTCGTCAGACGGTCCCAGACCTATTGAGTACTCTTGTAGGTACTTGTGAGCGTCTTCTTGAGCCACTGACCGCTCTAGTGATACGACTATTTTTGCCCACTGAAAGAAAGTGAGGAATTACCTACTATTTTTATGAAGTGACATAAAATTACTGAACAGCCCAGAAAAGTCTTGATTATCGTGAGCGCTACTGAAACAGCCGCCATTTTGAAGGACCACTGTTGTTTAATTTCAAGTGATTGTGTGCAAAATGTCGTTCAAAATCAAAAGGACCATAGCTCCGATTGATCTCAGTCATCGCTAGTGGAAATTACAAGTGACCTTTATAAAAGACACTTTTTTTTTCTCAGGTCCGTTCTATTTTTATGTGTAAACTTGCTTGTTCTCGTTTCAAACCTAATAAAAATAGCCTCTAAGTATTCACGATTTTAATTTTACTTAGCTCAATTCATTTACCTGTTTCACCCATTCCTTCTCCGACTGTTCGATGACGTGCGCGTATGTGTTGCCCATCATAGCTATCAACATGTTTAGCAGTAGGATCGGCACAAACACCATGAATATCGCAAACACTGTCTTTGATAGATTTGGGTAAGTTGTCATGCTGAGGTCTGTGTACTGAAAAACATTATCGTTGTTAAGACCAAAATGACGTGGCAATCACCGAATAATAAACCTAAGTTGTTGTGAAAACTGTAATTATTATTAATTTAACTCACACTGTAATCTCCTAACGTTATCTGGAACAGTGCCATCCAAGTGCTGGGATAGCTTGAGAATAATGTAGACTGTACGTTTGGGAAACCTAAAACAAAATACGTAATTAGGTAGGTACCAAAGTTTTTAAAAACACAAAAAAACAATGGCGCGATGAAATTGATATCCACAAAGCGAACACGCCAACCGAAATCACAGATCTCTCTCGATCCCGATCAGGAAATGTTATTTACCTTTGTATAAAAAGTAGAATGACTGCGAGAACCCGAACAGCACGATGGAATAGATGATCCCGAAGGTGAACATGTCGCCCGTGATCATGCTGTAGATCATGGTCACGAACGGCCCCGTCAGCTTTACCGCACTGCCGACCAAAAATCATAACATCAGGCTTGTTTGTGTCCATTCCTCGTACGAGCTAAACGTAAAAAAGCCGATACCTGTGCTGTTGCTGCAAATCACAGTTCGCAAGCAATCCTAAAGGTTTGTAATCTTCCCACATCCGTAGGGTCATAAGAGCTTTGTCGGCCAAGTCAGCCGGCCTGCTATCTAATTGCGTAGGTAACACATTTTCGTAAACAATTAAGATTAATCTGTTTTATTTTTACGGTTCAACAACATTCATTGCGTTAGGTATATTTACGTTGTTAGCGAGCAGTTTTTTATTTTCGAAAAAACTGCTCGCATGAAGCAATGGATCAATCTGTTTCAAAACAATTCCCATTGTGATTGATCGTGTATTACGCAATTAGGGTGCAGTTCTGTAAAAATCACACCGTAAAAACTTACGTGATAGGGATTGACACTAATAACAGCTCATTCAAGCTCACTCCACCTGCTTAGTTACATATCACGGTGAGATTTTTACAGAATAATTTTATTTCGGTTAGTAGCGGTGTCCTCAGCACTACTCGTATGAAAGACTCGAAGCCTCAGCGGTCACAACGCTCAAAAGGAAACTGTACTAGCTGGGAAGAATGTATAAACACAAACTCAAACTGTTCACTTCATTTTATTAATTATCTTAAGAACAAAAACGGCTATGTCTTATTTACTACAATGTTCAGAAACTAATTCTAATCGAATGTAGCAATCGACGGCCCAGGAGCGAATGCCCTCTTGCGCACCCGCTCCTAGTCAAAAACCCTCCACATCCCCGCGGTAAATCCCACTCTCCAATTGGCCCACGATCTCGGGCGATGCCAGTGTCGTGGTCCAATCGTTGAGCGACACCAATTAATATCAAATCAAGGGTTGACATTCCCAAACAACAGAAATTAATCGTTTACACAACATTTCTTTGATAATATTTAAAACTTATATTTATATAAAACAAAAACCCTAACAAAAGTATCCCAATTTAACAATTATCTTTCAAAACATAGGCTAATATTTATTCAAGGGAGCAAAACCTAACAATCGTCCGTCCTGACATCGTGTGCGGCCCTGCACACGACTCCAGGTGGAAACCTAACAATCGGTTTTTTTTTTTTACCAATTACAAACATTTTTTATAAATACTACTACTAACGTAAACACAAAATAGAATTATTAACACTACTTATGAACATTTTTTTTTTTTTTTACATTTATCATTTACTTATTTTAGACAAATTTTGTACTATGTTATCAAATAAACAATAATACAACTTATAAAAACATTTTAATACTTAGGATAAGGTTTCAATAATGAGTCAGCAATCGATTTGCTGGATCGTAACATGAACCCAAACGATCGATTAATTGGGTCATAAAACATCTGAGAGTAAGTTCACGACCGATCGATTTATGTCGTGAACAAACAAATCCCTGAACGATCGATTAATCAGGGTGCCCTAATATCCTGAACGATCGATTAATCAGGATGCCTAGCGACGCCCACACGAGCCGATCGATTTATGCTCGTGAAGGTAGCCGAAAGGACTTGCTTTGGTAACTCTTACATCAAACCACGAACCAATCGATTCTCGCGGACTTGATCTCTGGACTTGCTTTGGCAAGCCATCAAACCACGAATCAATCGATTCTCGCGGACTTGATCTCTGGACTTGCTTTGGCAAGCCATCAAACCACGAATCAATCGATTCTCGCGGACTTGATCTCTGGACTTGCTTTGGCAAGCCATCAAACCACGAACCAATCGATTCTCGCGGACTTGATCTCTGGACTTGCTTTGGCAACTTTTACATCAAGCCACGAACCAATCGATTCTCGCGTACTTGATCTCTGTAACAAGGAATAACATTCTGTATATAATAAGTCTTTTAAATACAACACAACGTAACAAGTAATGTGCTCGTCTTCTAACTCGAATTATTGCCAGTATTATTGTCGTCACTATCGCAATTATCATCAACATCGTTTCCGTCGATTTCTAAAGCGGTCGCATGGATCCACGGTTTCATGCTGTTCGCAGCGACAGTTGTTGGGCATCTGCTTTCTGTATGGACTAGCCTCGTTATCGGTGCTACAACGTAACGGTCCATACTCAGAACCTTGCTAACACGGCATGGTCCTATGAAAGAAGGCATAAGTTTTTTACTCTGCCCGTTGTTACTAAAACAAGTCTTTGTTATTTTCAACAGTTCACCTTCTCTGTAGTTGCGCGAGTTTTCTATTGCTGTCATACTGTCATACCTATCCTTTTGTTTAGTTAACCTGCTCTCTATCTATTCTAGCCTTAACTTCGTCGCGTATGTTCGATAAATCATCCTCACGAGTGGCTACTGTGACAACATTAAGCATTGGATAAATTTCACTGCTCATACAGGTTCCGAACATTACCTCTGAAGGTGTCCTTCCTATTGTTTTTTTTTTTAATGGTGTTTTTGAGACCCCATTGAATGTTACCCAATTGATTGTCTGTTGTTACAACGGGTCTTAAAAATAGTATTCGGTAAAACACACAAAACTACGAACAGCTGAGTAAAACCCCTATTTGACTTTACTAAGGGTCCAAGGTGGTCCACATGAAGCGTGTGGAATGGAATCTCTACCTTTGTGATAGGTTGGAGTAGCCCTTCGCGAGTGCTTGAGTTGTTTTTTGCATATGCTCAATGCAAGCGCCCACATACTTCCTGACGAATCTGGACATTTTTGGGGAACCAATAATTATCTATAATCCTCTCCAAATTTTTCTCAATGCCGAAATGTCCAATCTCGTCGTGATTCAGCTTACATACTTGCCACCTTGCCCCTTTTGGTACTACCCATCTAACTTTCTCCTCATCACCGTCTAAATAGCTAAATAACCTATTGTCTCTAGTGCAATAATTCTTTTTAATGCCTTGTAGGCGTTTTTCATCTAGGTTACTATTCAAAACGTCTATATTCCTACGCTGCTCTGAGTCACCTAATTGGAGCCCATGAAGCCAATCTTCGCTACTCTACTGATGCTCACTAGTGCCGGCAAATGATCCTCGAGAGATTCCGACTGTCCGACAGGATTTCGAGACAATGCATCGAAATGACTCATTTTAATTTCAACCCTATATTCGAAAGTACAGTTGAATTCCTGTAGTGTCAGCCACCATCGCGCTATCCTTGGGATCAAGTTGTGCTTTGAGAATGTAGAACGCAATGCGCTGCAATCGGTGATAACCTTGAATTCTTTCCCTAGTCAATAAACTCTAAACTTACGAAGGGAGCAAACCACTGCTAGGGTTTCCAACTTATAATAGTGGAAGTTCTTCTCCTCGGGATAGGACTATACTAAGACTATGAAAATTCTCGCAGTCTCGTTTCCGCTGAAGAAGAATCCCACCTATTCCTTACCTACTTGCATCTGTGTGTAATTCTAATCCAGCAGCGGGATAGGTATTATATGGTATCTAAAACCGGCCTATTACCCCAACTCATTTTCAGCGTCTATAACGCTCGTTCGGCGTTCCTGATCATCACCTGATAATAGCCAGACGCGAGATTAAAGATTATGGAACACGATTGCCCGGAGAGACGTGCTATTGCATTCTCGATGATAGGCATTGGATACCGTTCTTTGACAGTCACCGAATTCAGCATACGATAATCTACACACAATCTCGAGGAACTATCCTTTTTACGTACGAGTAGAATAGGGCTAGCATACTCTGAAACTGATTCTCGGATCACGCCAGTATCTATCATATCTCCAACCATAGAATGCACCTTTTCCCGCTCGTGGTGCGACAACCTGCATGGGCGCATAAACAACTGAACGCTGACTGTTAAGTATGCTCATCTCGATAACATAAAGTACACACATAACGCTGGTACATCCTAAGTCATCAAGGAGGAGGCGAAACAATGCTGATATTTCTCAAGCATATTTATTCTAATTCATCTCCCATTTTCAGGTACTCCTTCACCTACACGCACCTGACTTTCATCGAATCGCTGCCCAACCTTTGACCCAATTGACGGTGCATAAACAACGATTCACAACGTCGACTCTCTCTCAGCACGACAAAAGATTCGCTTAGATGAAATTCGGCAAAAACCTAACCAGGGTACAACCAATACGCTAAAATATGATATGTCCATTGATTGAATGATGAAGTTCTCCAACGATGAAATACTGATCGTTAGGCCTTCCCGCTACGCTATTTCTTAGAAGAACATTTTCATCGAACACAGGTTGAGTCCACACTCTAACTGATGCAGGACCATAAATACTAATGTACTAGCTATCGAAAAACTCATCAGGGTATCACTGCCATCAGCAAGTTCAGAACAAGGCAATTCATACCCAGTAATTTGTTCCTGTCTTTATAGACTGATATGTAAGATTGCTCCGTGAACGTTTGTCCCATAAGCCTACTAGGGACCTCTATTAAATTGTCGGCCACGACTTTGCAAGCAACTCTAGCTTCTACCTCATCGACACTCATATCAAGAGTCAAATTCCCTAGCGATTGGACTACGCTATTGACAAATCCTTTCATTAGTGTTGGAACATTATCGTGAGATACACCTAGTTTCCTGGCAGCGGATTCCCTAATCAGGGTAACGTCGCTCCCGTAATCTATAAAAGCTTTAATTACACAACTATTGACATTTATCTCATTTATAAATTTAGGTCTATTTGCGCGTCTTCATCGTTTGTAAAATCAATTCGCATAGTTTTCTGCACAGCACCACTAGTTCTTATCTGACTAACTATAACGCTTTTCCGCAGTGTGATCGATCTTATTACCAAGCGTGGACTTCAACAACAGCTTAGTGCAGTGCACGAAACTATGTCCCTTTTCCTTGCAATTGTAACATCTGATGAAGTGGCTCGGTCTAGCAATATTTTAATTGTTCGCTGTATTGGAAACATTGAAGTCATCAGAATTCTTATTCCTAGCATGAAATCAGTCCAGACCAGGTTGTTTGTAATCCCTATTACTGAGTAAATACTGTAACAGCTCATCGGGGCGAGTACAACGCAGTGCTAAAGCTCCTGATTTAACTGTTTTATCTGTAATGCCATGTATTATGTATTCTACTGCGCGGGTACCTACTATATCGTATTGATTTACTGGACTTCATTTTAATAATACACTTCTATGGATTAGTTAGATCTGCTTTTTCTTTCATATCGTATCTTCCAAAGTCTGGCCGTAGTTTTGTTCGCACGGAAACGCGTTCAGTAACTTCTCTTGCCATTCTTGACAAGTAAATAGTATGGTATTTAAATTTCGTACCACGTCTTGGCCAGGCCTTACAACTTTTGCATAGCGAAATGAGTGGTGGTTCTTCCATCCCAGCCGTATAACGAAGCGCACTCATTCACCTTTCCTAGCCACACGTCCATTCACTGGTTTTTGAACGAGGGATCGAAGTTTGGCAATATATTTTTATAATCAAATCTCTGTAGTGGTTGCGGTGCGCTTCGGTTTACAGGTGGAAATGCGAGACCATTCCTCAAGTTCCTAATTATAACAAATAGATCTCTTTTCGAAAAAGATTGGCTACGTGACCTTGGAATCCGTTCTGCGCAGTCGAACTGCAGTGGTCCGCGCCCCACACGTTGCTCTGCACATGGCTCGGCCACCCGGCGTCTTGCCGACGCGGAGGTGCTGCAGAGACGGCTGTCCGCTCGCGGCTCGTCGCTGCGACGCGACGCGACGCGTAGTGAAGGTCTTCGGTGGCACGCACACGATCGCGTCCTAACCGTACTTCATTTTCCAGCATCCGAAGCCTCTCGAGGCTTCGACTTATCAGCCGACTTCGGCTCCGCGTGGCAGAGTGCTCCCTGCGACCCGGAGTCACGATGATTCGTTGTCCCAGCTTTTACAGGACGACGTTCACATTGTCTGAAATCTCGCGGCAAAGAAACTTGAGAATTGTATCTATATTGAAGTTCTATTGAGAAGTTAGTGATTGTAGAAAGATAAAAACTCTAAGCGTTGGTTTAACCTGTCTTTAAATACCATTGGGAAACATAGTAACGTACCTACAGATATATCGTTTTTTGGTGGAATCAAAATCTTTCTCGTATTTCTTATACAAACAATAAAGTCTTATTCGTCCTGTTCTAAAAATAAAACATAGGCACCTTTGCTAAAACACTTAAGTCCCACAAGCGATAAATGTGGTATGCGGCGTCAAGTGCTTTGCTCGTATCGGTTCAACTTTTTGTGGGAGGTGTCGGGTGACGCGCTGCTTGGTAAGCGCCGTTCCAACCCAATAAGGCTAAACTTTAAATAATCTATACAAACTACAGCACAACTTTATCGTTGCACATAAATCATTCAACCATTTGATTTTAAGAGCCCACACTATCTCAGGTTTTTATCTCGCTCGCACCATACTATTCGCGGTCTGAGTGCGAGCGCGACGGAGGCGGCTACAAAACGGAAATAGTCTAGGTAATTGCTATATACGGCGAAAATAATGTTAATTTCAAAAAAATAAAAACATTGTCGCTGCTTTATAGTTAGTTCAGTTAGTATGCAAAGTTTCATGATCTAATTTGAAGTATTTTTGAAATAGCGGCGGTTTATTGTTCTGTTTGGAGGTAACTTTAGATTTTGTTTCTATCGAGAAAATTTTATGAAAACGTGTTTTCGGCTAACATAGTCGCTAACATTAATCCTCAACTTTAACATATATTTATTTCAAAATTAATTTTGCAGTAGTTTCAATATAACGGCGGATCTTGCTAAGCTATTTGACGTTAAGCTCGTGATTTGACTACTGACCGGAATTCGAACCTGGACCACATGCCAATTCAATTTTTTTATTAGGCGTCTTCCATGGTACTTCTATATGAATAGTGTAAACGGGTATTCACTCGCTAAAATACTGTCGAGCCACAAAAATTAAGAATAATAATGATAAACAAAATGTTATTACAACATTTCAACATTATAACGGTCAACACTAATAAATGATGACTACATCTAAAAACAAATCGTATTGGTGCATAATTAACGCAATATCCTAAGACTCAAGGTCTCAAGTTAATTCCGAGGCTAATTATGATCACATTAAATCAAGTAGAGACACAATTTGGGCGTGTACTTACGTTTTGGGTGCACTTGTCACTTCTGAAGTATGAAAGACTCGAAGCCTCAGCGGTCACAACGCTCAAAAGGAAACTGTACTAGCTGGGAAGAATGTATAAACACAAACTCAAACTGTTCACTTCATTTTATTAATTATCTTAAGAACAAAAACGGCTATGTCTTATTTACTACAATGTTCAGAAACTAATTCTAATCGAATGTAGCAATCGACGGCCCAGGAGCGAATGCCCTCTTGCGCACCCGCTCCTAGTCAAAAACCCTCCACATCCCCGCGGTAAATCCCACTCTCCAATTGGCCCACGATCTCGGGCGATGCCAGTGTCGTGGTCCAATCGTTGAGCGACACCAATTAATATCAAATCAAGGGTTGACATTCCCAAACAACAGAAATTAATCGTTTACACAACATTTCTTTGATAATATTTAAAACTTATATTTATATAAAACAAAAACCCTAACAAAAGTATCCCAATTTAACAATTATCTTTCAAAACATAGGCTAATATTTATTCAAGGGAGCAAAACCTAACACTCGTGTCAACTGAAATAAAATTGAACCTAACACACTTACTAACCTAGTGGGACGCCATATCTGTTGTACTTGAGTTCGGAAGAGTTTGGTATCATGTCATTATTTCTATCCACTTTTGTAACGGTAACACGCTGTCGTCTGTTATTTAGATTAGAATAGGTACTCTTTATTATGTACACCATAAAAGGTAGGTGGTTTAGGTATATCGAAAGCCACTAAAGCAGTACTTATCTTCTTTGGTGGTACATAAAAATACCTGAACCTTACTACAGATGCATATGAATAAAAAACCATAAGCTAGGTAAAAGCAATCAGCGTCAGCGATTCTTGATTTATAAGCGCACTTACCTACTTACAGATAGACACACAGATGTTGAGTTTTTTCTTAATAAGCATGTCGACTTACCCAGCGAAGAACATTAGCAGAAACCAGAAGCCTGGCAGTAGAAAGATCAGTAGCGCTTCCTCTAGCATCGGCTGTCGCATCAGCCGCGCTGGTATGCATGCCAGCAGGAGCAGGTTTGAAATCAGGAAGATGAACTTCGCTGGTTCGTGGATCTGCGGAAAAGGGAGAGTAGGTAATAATCCAGCAAGAAGCAAAGAATTAAGTCGACCGTCCACAGTAAGGTTTGCCACGTTAAGGCTTGTACCTGCCGAGGTTGCGGGAAAGTCCGCAAGGGATACGGTGGCCCCTGGCAACACAGACAACTGAAGGAACACGGGTGGGTTTTCGTCAGTAAGTTTCTGACACGCCCTCCCGCTCCGCCCAGAGCGGGAGAAAGTTAGTAATGACTTCCCACACAAAAAAAAAAAATGCGTGTACAGACTTACGTAATGTATCGTGTAATGTAACGGGGATAGTGTGGACGTCATAGATGTTTGTATCTATGACGTCCGCACTATCGAGCACTGTGTTGAGGCTAGAACCGACAGTCGACAGCCGATGAATCAGCGCGAGCACCAGCCCGAGCGTTACATACATATATTACAATGCTCCTAGTGCGTCCACAAACACGCAAAATTCGCGTTATATTATAAGATAAAGTATAATTACACTTTAAGGCTCGTGCAGACAGGCGCGACGCGACACCGGCAGAATAATTTCCGTGAAGTTTTCTTAGAATTTGTTCCACCTGAGTCGCGTCGCGCCTGCCTGTTAATTTGTTTGACAGCCACGCATCCGTACGTAACGTGGCTGTGGGTCAGTCAGGATGATACTGCTTACATTTTCATACATAGCGAAGCTTATATGCCTAGCTTAGCCGAGGACTGCTATGTATGATCTAAGAACTTGAAAAAAAACTCACCAACTGTTTAAAATAAGCCACTAGCCCCTGATTCTTCAACTCATCGCCCTGCTGCAATATTATATAGCACAGGGTACTGGCCAAAGTGCCCAGTTCACTTGCCAACCGGATGCCACTCCTCGCGTCAGCGATCTCGAGACCCCAATCCGGGTGAGCATCGGCCTCGACACTGCTGTGACGAAGGTATACGGAGAGGGACAGGAGAAGGAGGTGTAGCATTAGGATTAGGAGACGTTTAAGGAATTTGTTCTGTAATGACAGGACCAATAAGTCAGTTATGAAATACTTATCATTGTTGGGACAATACAGGTTAGTTGGGTTATATAGATTAGATTGTACTTCATATATGGACAGGTAATATTATACGTACTCGAGCGAACGTCTTCCACTTTTCTTCGAGGAGCCTCTGAATGATGCCGCCGTCCAACATGTTGAGATGCTCTTGTTTCGTACCATTCAGGATTATGAACAACGCGGAGTTCCAATCTGAAGAGTACATTTCGGTGTTTAAGACTTTTGTAGATGGGAGACTGGATAGCGGTCCTTCTCTTGCGAAACATTATTTTAATACCTATATCAACTATCCAGCTGCGCCCCGCGGTTACACCCCCGTAAAGAGTCCTGCAGACTTGCGCGACGCGACACTGATAGAACAATTCCCGTGAAATTTTCATAGAAATTGTTCTACCAGAGTCGCGTCGCACCGTCGTTTCGCCCCTGACTGCCTTAGTCTCGATCCCGTGGGAATCGTATCATATTTCCTTCTCCGTGCCGAATTTCATCTAAATCCATTCAGCCGCATGAAAGCGTAACAGACAGAGCAACAAACAAACTCACTTTCGCATGAAGACCGTCGCTAAATCCGTTCTAACTATCTCTAGTCTATCAACAATGTGTACAGGGTACCCACGTGCTTTATTCGTTGATTAAGTACCTACGTAATAATATCGCCAGCTCGGCTGGGCATTCATCAAAATATTGATTTCATCTGGGGCTAGGGTTGCCAGCTCGCCAAACCTAAGGCCCGATTTCGAACCAAACCGATATAGTTATTTCCACATCGCGATGTGGAAATAACGAAATGGAATTGGTTTTTTCAACACATCTCTCCTCTCCGCTTTGGTGGATACCGGGCGCGGGCCTAATAGCCGGACATTTGGGTAAAAAGGCCGGACACCCTACATTATTGAGGATTTTGTGTCTCAGTATTAATAGGTAAGTACCTACGACAAAAAATTTTATGTTTAAATCAAGCTTTTTTAGGGTTCCGTAGTAAACAAGGAACCCTTATAGTTTCGCCATGTCCGGATGTCCGTCTGTCTGTCTGTCTGTCCCCGGCTTAGCGCAGAGAATGTTAGTACTAGAAAGCTGTAATTTGGCATGAGTATACATATTAACTACGCCGACAAAGTGGTAAAATAAAATAATAAGTATAAGTACTCTCTAAAATCCTCCCCTACATGAAAAGTTTTTTTTTTTTTTTTTTTCGTCTGTTCCATGGTGTGGGGAATCTTTGGAAAGGCCGTTCAAAAATATTGTGAGTTTGTTCAAACCATTTTTGAATTGAAGGATCCGTTTGCAACGGTAAGTTCTGGATATGTGGAAAAATTCACAGCAGTAGTGTATATAACGAAATTAAAAGGAAAACTATCACAGCTAAGTAGGCTCTACTAGTTGACGCCTAATTATCGAACAACTTAAATTTGCAGTTGCAAAAACATGTTTTTCAACTAAAATGTTAATTTTGTTCTTGGGATAAGTTCATCCCAGCTACGGAACCCTTCATTGTGCGTGGTCCGACACGTACTTGGCCGGTTTTTGATTAGCCATATAACTTGATTCTAATGAAATATAGATAAATAAAATCGAATGCGAAATCAGTCTAAGTACGTAAGTACTTTACTATTAACTAGCTGTGATCGCGGCTCCGCCCGCGTGGAATTCGGTTTGTGTCAGTTATTAATCAGTCAAATAAAGTCATCAGTCAAAATTAAATTCTAGACATTCAACATTTTAAAATTCTAATGAAAGGCAATTGCACAAATAAGTCTGATTTACCTGCTAATATGCTATTACTTCCCAAAGTATAACAATTGCGGAGCGACCGGCAGTCGACTCGCCTGCGCTCGGCAACGCTCGGCGCTCGTTCGTTTGCGAAATGTAAAAAGCCGGACAAGCCGGACACCGTTTATTTTGGCCGGACTCGCAATCAAAAAGCATAACTATGTCCGGCTTTATTCGGACGCATGGCAACCCTATCTGGGGCCTGTTAGCGCGGTACCTAGTTAAATTGTTTATAGATAAGTAGTGCTTGCAACCCTGGGCCCCGTGACGCAGCGCAGGTAGGGCGAAGGGTGGGTCAGACAGGGTGGCAAATTGCAGCTGCCATGCTTCAATATTAAATTATTGCTTGTTACTTGATGTGTAGGTAAGTGTGGTTACTTTGATCATCGTATTTTTTTTTATCAGCGTAAAGAATCTAGTCTTTCAGTCAATAAGTAGAATATAAAGTATCTAAATGTAATGTTAATAGCGGTTATAATTATAATGCGGTTATCTCTGAGTAGGTACTCTATGGTCACTGCATTGAATGAGTGGTCTATGCTGAAAATGCATGCTTGCATGATTTGATAAGATATAAGCCCGCGGCCGCGGGTAGAGCCGTCGACGAAAGAAAACGAAACGGTTCAGTTGACAGCCTTGGTGTTGGGTAATAATAACGCAAGTAGCGCCTGACGCGGTTCCCCCGCTCCCCACGATCCCCCTACGTCGTCTGACATCGGCTAACCAGCTGGCGCATGCCTTACGTTTCGGCCCCGCTATCTAATTGCGCAACGCATTTTAAGTCATCCATTCCGATTAGTTGCTTTGGTTTCGATAGGTATTTACTTAATTTTACGACTTTCGAATTGCGTAACTTCAAAATCAGTGAAGCCGATACCAATCGCTTAAGAGTGAACGATAAGCGTCTAAGTAGGCTAATATTGGAATTGTGTAACTATTTTGACAGTTGGAAATCGGCTTCAAACTAACAACCGATATGTTTCATCTGTCAAACGAAACCAAAGGCAACCCTGTTGGTTGATATCATTTATCTTAGTAATTTTTTTGGGATTTATTCGTGTATTCTCCTAAGTTAATACGAAATTATGTAAGTGAACATCATCTTGATAAATTATGAATGTGTTTTTGTGTAAAACCACAACGATAAATCACTATTTTTGGTATTTGAGATACCGGCAATATTGTCGGCAGCCGCACGTAAGTAATTTATAGTGTTAGTAAACCTCGCTTTTGGCTATTTCCTAATTTAATTTTTGTTTCAGCTGCCACAATGTCACGAGGTTATTTATTGCTTATCGCGGAAGATCAACGCCTCAAAGACGGGTTTATTATAAGCCGCAGACTTTTGAAGAGTGCCTGCAATCGGCTCGATCTGCCAACAAATAACTTCGTGGCTCACATGAGAGAAAGTATTTCCACTTCTGCAACCACGTCGCCACTTTGCTGCAAGCCCTGACCTAAAGGTTACTTTTCTAACAAACTTAGATAGGTTGGCCAATTCAAAGCGTTATATTTCAATTAAACCATTATCAGGCACTTTATAAATGACAAGGAGTTGGTCATTTAGCCTTTTTTTGTTGGTCTGAGGTCAGAAAATTGAAGCTTGTTGCACTTTCCAAAACATAGATCCTAATGGAGAAATAGGGGATAGAAACTCCATGGACCTCTGTTAAAATCAAATGATTACAAAGACTAGGCAAACAACTATCTTTAAACATGTGTCTTCAAAAAATGTGCTTAAAGAAATAACATCATTTTATTTCAGGTCTTAGCAGCAGTAGCCTTTTATGCCAATGGGACATAACAGAAAAATATTTGAGCATATTACCATGTCGGACTGTCACAAACAGGAGTACATGATTGTCTGTGCGAGGTAAGTTCTACCATTAAATATTCCAGTAATAGAATAACAAATTTTACCTATAGTTTGTATACATAGGATAAGTAGGTATTTAAAACATTTACAAAACATGCCTATTTAATTTGTAAAAATGTATCCTCATAAATTATAGGATGTCCAGTGTAAATAATCAAAATCAATATTGTAGTCTACTACCATACTACGATAGTCTTGAAGGTTATTATCTAAACATAGAACTATAATATTATGGTACTTACTTAAATTTATTTCTAAAGTTTATTGTTAGTTTATTATGTGGAACCCTTCAAAATACTCTTTTACCACATTTAGCAATTAGGCAGTTGCCGAAGTTATTTCAAATATCTTAGTCAAGTAGTTACCATGCTTCATCCATCAATTAAATAGAACTGTAGGCACCTAATTGTTGTTTATGAAAGAATATTATTCTATATAGTAGATAGATTGTGCATTGAAATGTTGAAGGGAGAGGCCTATTAAAGATTGTGGATGGTAAGGCGTGATGAATTGATTCTTTCCTTTTATATTTCAGGTATCAGGCTCAACTACATTATTCAGGAAATAATTAAACTTTCTCTCATGCGCTACCAGCAAGTATTAGCAGCAGTATATAAATTATCCAAGATAACTTCCACAGGAAAAGATTCGATGCCAAATTCCACTAAATCATACACTATATTTATACTTACCAATTTCTTTTTGCCTCATGTATATTTCATGTAAATGTGAATAAATGCTAATATATGTAATGATAATGATATAAATAAAAAAACAATTTGTTTACTATAATTTATTTATTTCCTATTTTGCACCTATACCTCACCGTAGGCAATTAAATTTACTAAATACCACTATTTTCTAAGGCCTGTGTTCACCAACATTAAAACCACCTGTTGGTCTACGTCAAATTTCTAAGGAAATTTTATCTATAGAAATATCAAAACAGTTGATTTAAATTTTGGTGAACACAAGTCTAAATTTAATATATTAATCACTTGTATTTATTTTGAAGAAAGATATTAAATTCTTTAATATTCAGTTTCCTGCTTTTGCGCAAACAACGGCATTGGGGTGACATCATTCATGCTGGCTTCATCTCTTCGTAACACCCCGGGAACTCTCCTAAAAGTATAAAACAAAATCAAATTATTTACTGCTCAAACAAACGTTATGTGGCTAACTAGGCCTTCATAAGCCCATGCCTATAACAGCCATCAGCCTATAATCAAAATCAAAGTCTTTGCTGCCGGTTGTTTAATTTCTTCTTTATTTAGGGCACATGGTATCAGTCTCCAGATATTTTTATATAACATAAAACTATATTAGAATGGTAGTTAGGTATACATAAAATATATGATAAATGACTGTAGAAGTTTCCCCAAGGAAGTACCTATATTCATAATTATGTTGAGTTGCTGCTTGATTCTTACAAGCAAGCTTACCTTTAATGATTCATACAGAAGATTGATTTTCCATGTCTAGCCTTGCCACCAATAATAAAATCCTCCATGTTTCAACTAGATTGATTAATTTGATTCTTGTATTTTCAGTGCTAGCTCCGTCTGTGACAATATTATGATTAATGTTTTGTAGGCAGTTGCTATTTAGTTATTATAGTTTGTTTCAGCATCAACTTATGTAAATCCACAAATATTAATTAACGATTTCAGTTGTTAGACTGTGAGGTTGCCGGTCATAGTAAAAATAATTATTATTTTAACTGCAGTAAATAGTTAACCTCACGTAAGTTGCTTGTGTCTACACAACAAAGGAATGATTGTCCCTGTGTAGCCTGACCAATAATTTACCTCGCTAGTAATTATAAGTCAATGCTACAGCTGCAATAATTTAATTAGATACGAAGGCACAGTCCTACACACGTTATTCTTATTTATATTGGTTTACTTACTTGTAGTTATGTTATTGACTTTGTTACTTTTGGCTATTGATCAAAACAACCTACGTCTTAGTGCAGCCCGTACAAACCAAAGACAAGCCCTAGGGCTCTGCTGTCTTCCATGTCTTAAAACCAGAGAATTTTCCAAACGTCTTTCAGACAGTCAGACAAGAAAAATGTTCCAAAACTATTTATCAGAGGCCCATTATTTCCATATGGGAATAGTAAATATAATTCTCTATGTAGAAAAATATAAAACAACAACAAAATTCAAGGCAAAACAATGCATAAGTTTGAAATTTCGTAAAACTTTTATTCAGTGTTGCCAACTTTTTCCCGACCGACGTACGGTTTGGAGGTCCATTTATTTTGAAGATTGGAGAATGAAAACAAAACTGCATACGAAATCACTCATTGTCATTTTTAGGGTTCTTTATTCAATAAGGAACCCTTATAGTTTCGCCATGTCCGTTTGTCTGGCTGTCCACTGCTTACATCCGAGACTCGTAGTACTTGAAAGCTGTAATTTGAAATTAATCAACCAACTTACATTTGCAGTTGGAATGTATCAAATCAAATCAAATCGTTTATTGCTATCCATAATGTACACTTACAGGTGGTAAAAATATATAGAAACAATTATGGATCCTGTTGGGCACACCAAATTACATAAGTAGTGAAAGGAAGTATGTTTCAGTACCTATAGTAAAAAGTACTCTGTGAATGTATGGGACAACAGGTTTTTTTACTAGGATTTTATCACTGTCTGTTCTTGGGATAAATTCATCCCAACTACGGAACCCTTCATTTTGCGTGGTCCAACACGCCCTTAGCCGGTTTTTTCACATACTCCTAGTTCCTACCTACTGTAATATCACAAAATATTTCGTGAAGATATTTGGATGTTTGTTAGATACATAACGGCTGAACGCCTGATTTTTTTATCCCTGAAGTATGTTTCCGTGGGATATTTTTTAGGGGTGTCCAAACCCCCAGGTTTAGTGGAAATCCTACTATGTTGACAACACTGCTTTTCTACGATTTTTTCATTGGCCACAGATAACAAAAACACAAAAAGTAAAACGTTTTGTTTCGTATTTCAATTATGGTAGTTTTTGGTAGAAAGAGTTTAAAAAAATGGTTTTTAATTTTTCAGCAATCAGTGTACATTTTTATTTTCATGCACTAGTAGACCATCAATTATAATGAAAACAAAATTAAATTATATCACATTAATTCGCAAACAAATCATGCCTATATGATGAAACAAAACGCTTCAACGATGCAGATATGGACTATTGTTTCGAACATCCCTAGTCAATCCTACTCAGATGATCGGTAAATGTATTACGCAATTCCAAATAAGGCAAACGATCCAGATCGGAGTTGTCATCGTTTCGGAATTGATATCAGAAATAAAATATGTTACGCAATTAGGCTGCCGCTCTTCACCGCACATACCTACAGCGCGTCAGTCTGCGCCGCGAGGCGCGATGTGTCTCACACACAAAACAAACACGACGTATTCTATTATTGCAGAATAACGTTGTTTCGAACAAGGAATCTATTGTTTTGTACATAGTTTCAGGAACCTAGGTAAGTCTAGTATGTTTTGATTTTGTACTTTATGTTCAAATATCAACAAACTACACACGACTTAAAACATCGTAGTTTAGTTATAATAGGTACATACTTAGCCGGGATGACAGCGCGCCGCCCCGTCACCCCGTGTCCGTGCCATGCGGGGCAGCGGGGGGAGTTACAAACGTCATTCGAGCTGATTTCGCGCCAAGTGTCACCCGTCAATTCACCCGTCTTTTATGTACCTCTACCTCAAATCATTATCACAGTGACAGTAGTGCGAGCGTTTTCGCCTCAGAACAATACTTAACTAAATATTGTTCTGAAGTTGTCGCAAAATAATAACGGAGGGTTGCGGGGGGAAAATGGGCGGCGCTTAGTGTCCATATAGTTTCAGGGCTTTCACTTACTGATTTCGAAGATTATTTGATCAAATAGTTAACTTTTATACTACTTAACTTATGTACAGAGTTTGGTGGTTCACAAATAAAAAATGGCCATGTAAGTAGGTAGGTACCTACCGGCATACAATGACCATACATGACCATGAGATTTTTTTCGGGTTTAAAAAAATTGTGAACAACATTTCTCAATCTTACTAGAAAAACATAGGGTTTTTGCAAAACTAGAGTCGCTCTAGTAGGTAATATTGCGAAACGAAACTTTAGCTATTATGAAATAAGGCCGCTTTCGCGAAAATTCGAATTATCAAATCTCCCTATAACATGTATAAGTAAATATAATAATACTGACTTGTCCTTCCATCAGGCAGCAAGGTATCCAGAGCATTCAGCGGGTAGGCAGAGCAGGTGATATTGGAGTACCGCCAGAACTCCTTCGCAGACAGTTCCAACATCTCGCGGAAGACGGACGCTCGGCCCAGCTGGCAGGCCAGTGTTAGCGGCGTGAAACCCGCTAGGTTCATTCGACCGTTGCTGGCTGGGACCTTCGGGTGCCGGAGCGCGTAGCCGAACATGTCCTTGTTTGGGGACACGGTGAGCATAACTTTATTGCTTTTCTTTTTCGAGGAATCGTAAGTAAATTAAAATCAACGAAACATAAACTACAGCCCGATTCAAACTAAATGGCGGCTCGGAAGTGCGCTGCTCGCTGCGCAGTACCCCACGTCCCCACCCCTCACCCTCGCTGACCCATGAATTCGAGCCTTTTTTTTTTTTGATTTAACCTATATTGTCCCACTGCTGGGCAAAGGTCTCGTCTCGAATTCGTTACTACGCAGCAAAAAAATTTAAAGTATTAACAAGAACGAAACGTTTAAAAAGCTTTGAGTCCTCATTCGAGTACCCTAAAGCTAAACAACTTTGCAACCAAAACTCACCAGTTTATCACAAACGACCACCATATGCAGTATCATGTTCCCAAACGAGTCCTGTGCGTCTGGGTCGGCTCCGGAGTCACAAAGCAGGTTGTACACTCCCTCGTTGGCACAGCAAGCCGCCCACGCTAATGGGTACTCGCCTAAGTACGCCAGACCTTCGTAGTTTGTCTGCCTCGCTGGAGGCACGCGTTGTTGGTCGCGGGGGAGGAAGAAACTGCCTGATGGCAGAGCATGTTAGACTAGATGTATGGGATAGTTATAAAATCAAATTTAAAAGTCATTTAACAGTGTATACTAATGTATATTTCTTTGTGTCAATAAAACTATTTTATTTTATTTATTTATTATTATTATTTATTTATCAAATTGGGCTGAGAATCAGCACTTTTCGAACGTCAAAATTACATAAGACAGTCCCCCAAAACGCCCACCCATCACCACTTCCTAGTGCTTTAGCTGGGAAGAAGTGGCGCAACAAACTCCCCAGCAGCACAACTCTCTGTTCAGTTAGAAAAAGGAATTGATTCTATACACTAGTAGCTTTACGCAATTTTTTTCATTTACCTTACACAAAACATACATTTAATTAATAGCCATATGTCAGCAGCTAGCACACGCCAATATACCAACGAAAAACATCGAGAACTATTACTCAAGCAGAAATAAAAACTAAAAGTAACAGTCAGATAAAAGCCTCCAGGCATAAAGGGCCGCTTACATATTATAGCGGTAAATGGAAGTCATAAATTATAAACTAGGACCATCGAGCGGGCAGAGTTTTCGGCACAGCCTAACCGCAACTAAAGAAAAGAAAAGAAAGAAAGAATAACGTTGGCCACAGTTCGTGAAACACAAAATAAGTGAGAATAATGTTTAACAACAATAGTGTGCCTCACGGCTGTGCCAAAAAGGTTCAATTCAGCATTCATGCCAGACAAATACAGTCTGACGCTGGTTTTGAATGAACTCTGTCCGTTCTTTATGATTTTAATTTTAAAAGTCAAGGAGGAATCTTTTATAACAAAAATAATTAAATTCAGTTTATAAGGAAACGTACCTACGATATGCTGATGCCCTTAAAAATAAAGAAGTAAAACAATTTTATTAGACTAAAATAGTCAGCAACTCAGCACCCTAATTGGTTTGGTGTTATCCAGTAACTTGTGGAAGTCAGATAGGCAGTCCCTCCATGTGAAATCAGGTGGCATCCGGTTAAACTGGAAGCCGGCTCCAACATAGTTGGGAACTTAGGAAAAGGCTATAATTGCGTAAAACACTTTATTAACAATCGAAAGGATTTTAAAGGGAATTCCTAATCTATTATAGTATCCTAATCTAGTATAGTTCCTTACTTTGAAAAATTCATCTGCGCGACAACTTAAATAACGCAATGAATGTTGTTGAATTATCAAAATGAAAGCCATTGCTACTGTTAGTGTGTTACGCAATTACGCCGCTGCTATGTTATTACAACTTACCGATAGCTCTTTGGTTGACGTCGGCGCCCGCTTCCACTAAGTCTTGAACCAGCTCGTTGTTGCTGTACGCTATGGCCAGGTGAAGAGAACTGGCTCCTTCAACATAAATATGAACAATGTTCCACTACTGGTTATAGCTACAAGTCTTTCTAGAAATGGAATTAGGTTATAAATGTTGGCAATGTCGCAGTCATCATCATTTTATCTGAAAGATATCCGCTGCTGCTGATATGCCTCCTCAAAGCGTCGCCACATAAACCTAATCCTGTATTTCTCTCATCCAGTGGATTCCTGAAGTCTTCACAAGGTCATTGGTCCACCTTGTGGGAGACCTTACCTCGCACTACGTAGTGCATTTTTTTAAATTGTTTTCCTACCGAACACAATTTCATTAGAATTAGACATTATTATAGACGCTATAGCGAGCTATTATTGTCACTAATAGTATTTTACTTGCCTAAATACTCCTCCCCTTCGACGACATCGAGGGACAGTTTCGGAAAGCATTTCACTAGTGTTCTTGCTAGTCTTGTGTGAATCTGGAATTGAAGAACAATCGTTGGTACTCAATATTGTTGGAAGGCGTAGGGACATCTAGTTTCTCCAACGTTTACATGGTCAATTTTCTATATTCAATGAATCTTTAATAAGGCACCCTACCCCTTAATTTATAAGACAGCAATGCGTGGTATGCGTATCAGCGTAACACACTAACAATTGCAATGGAAGGACATTTTGAAAATTCAGAAATATTTATTGCGTTATTTACGTTGTCGACCAGGAATTTTTCAAACACAATTTTAACATGTTTGAAAAATTTGTCGTATCAAATGGATCAGAAAATTTCAAAATCCTTCGGATTGTGAAAGAAAGCGTGCTACGCGATTTGGCGAACACAGTTTATAGCAAGCGCAACTAGGGGTGAAGAGTTTTCCATTAGAAAATTGTTAATACTAGCAGGTCAGAGTCGCATTTGTGCCCAGTTGATAATGTCAACAGGCTCGCCCCTTACTACATGGGATGATAAATATTGATGATATGATAGCTCAGTCATAACCATAACATACTAGCGAAAGGTACCACCTTTCGCCAGTATGTTATGGTTATGACTGATTTGATTTGATTGAGGTGTACTATACAACTTTGCTGCTACGTTTTCCTTTGGGATGTAATCAGCTGACGATCCTTCTTTGCACTCTCGTATGCAAGGAAGGATCGTCCGTCGACCGATCAGCTTAATATAAATATGAAGATAAGAGCAGTCTTACCTTAGTATCACAAATAATGAGCACATGAAGTAACGACTCTCCCAGAGCGCCTCTGTAGCACATCTGCCAGCACGCGGTGTGGTCCTCCCATTTAGCGAGCGGGTCGTGAGGGGAGAGCGACGCTTCTATTGGTAACACCACCTGGAGATACCCAAACACTCATAAAGCCAACATAGACTGAAGACTCGCTGGTCTAGTGGTTGCATTGCAAGCGCTACTGCTGAGCAGGACGCCCTGTGTTCGATTCCCGAGCAAAGTGTTATCTCAATAACATGTCATAATTTCTCAGTAGCAGCCCATGAGTCTGAATTTGTCCCCGGTTGATCTGGCAATAGGCTCGCCCCCTATTATATGGGACTTTCACCTAACGGGTGTACCCATGTTCTACAGGTAAACTAGCGTGATGGATGTGAAGTTTGTTTATGTAGACTGAAGTGTCAGCGACCTGCCCTGCACTGGAACCCTGACCCTGCGAATGATGATGCCCAGTAGCCCCTGACCTTCTGTGATTTGAAATAGTAGGTACCTAAAATAATATGATGAAATGAAATGATGATAATGAAATGATTTTATTTTCTGTAAATAGGTTTGTAGAAACACTTTTACACGTCAATAATATTTTAAGTACTAGATGAGGTCGGCGTTTCCTATCTGACTACTCTGAGAAGAAAGGCCGAAACAAACTCAGAGGTCACAGTCTCTTTTAAAGTCCAGACATATTGTTTGGATCATATGAAGACCATGTAGATTAGTGTCTGAGATGGTCTTTTGAGGAAAGAACCACACAGATTGAGTGGACCTGTCCAGTCAGTGCACGCATTTGTCAGTAATCGTGCAGCTCAACTCAGAACTTAAGGAGCTCAACGATTCGACGAACAATACCAAAGAAAGGACATTTGGGTAGGCCGAATAAAGCACTCAAACTGTCAGACCATGATTAAAAGTAACTGCAAAAGGAAAAAAAACAAAAATAAAGAAAAAATTACCCACACAGTCTTCACATTCACAATAATTAACACAATAATTAACGTTAATGTCTTAAAAATCCAGAAATAATCTTGGTCCGATCATTTGAGGACCATGCACATTGGTGCCTGAAATGGTCTTTTGAAGAAAGAACCATACAGATTTGAGTGGACCTGTCCAGTCAGTGCACGCATTTGTCAGTACTCGTGTAGCTCAGAGAACTTAAGGAGCTCAACGACTCGACGAACAATACCAAAGAAAGGACATTTGGGTAGGCCGCATAGAGTACTCAAACTGTGGCGATTGTCATTAAAACTAGCTGAGAAAAGAAAAAATAAATAATGTAGATCCACATAGTCCTCAAATATATTAAATGTCAAGTAAATCAATAAAAATAAAAATGTCACTAATAAAACAATTAGTATAACATTGTTTGTTGCTTGGGGTACATTGGAGTAGCTTAATTAGTCCCAAGCCTTTTTGTCGTCCAAGTAATCTTTAACTTTATAGAAACCTTTTTGACAGAGTTTCTGTTTAATAAATAATTTAAATTTATTGAGGCTCAGTTCTTTAATATGGCTTGGGAATAACAAGGAGAAACATCCTCTAATGATGCCATGTGTTTTAAAACTTAGTCCAGTCAAGTGACAGTAAATTGGTATTTTCAAACGTGGTCAGTTAGGTCCAATAATCAGCAAAAATGGGATATGTATTAGTCTGGTCCGTAGTTGGAATTGAAAACGATAAAATAAAGATAACCGTAATAGCATCCGCCGTTTACCGGTATAGTGTAATCATTGTAATCAACGTTATCGCGTTGTCATATAAAACCACTTTTAGTATCGACGAAGTATCGACTTCAAGCAACTTATTTAGATGAATTGAATTTTATTTCAACTGATTTATTAATTGTAGGTTTATTTTTATTTTTGGCCAAAACCTAATCTTATTATTTCTTAATCATTTTTATTTAGTAGATATCGTTTCATTTAAAACGGCACGTCCCGCCACAAAAAATTCTAAACAAAGATTTTATTGCAACAAGTAGTAGAGAGGTCTGAAATGAAATTAGAAGATAGGGATGGGCCAGTGTAAATACAATACCTAGTTAGTACACAACTAACTATTAATAGGGAACATGAATGTATTTTTTTTCATTAAATCAATAAAAGACATGAAATGAAATGATTTTATTTTCTGTAAGTACCTACTTAAATAGGTTTGTACAAACTCTTTTACACATCAATAATATTTTAATTAGGTACTAGATGAAGTCGGCGTTTCCTATGTGAAGAGAAAAGAGAATGAGAAGAAAGGTTGAAACAATCTCAGAGGTCACAGTCTCTTTGAAAGTACAGACATTATATTGGTTAGATCATATGAAGACCATGTAGATTAGTGTCTGAAATGGTCTCTTTTGAGGAAAGAACCACACAGATGACAGAAACATAAACCTACTAAAACTATTAAAAGTTAAAATCTACTACAGTTCAACCGTCTGTTTCTGTCGCGGTTAAGAAGTGACGTCATTTGGGACGATACTGCTTTGTTTACAGCTGTTTTTAAGGATTTTTAGCACCAAATCAGATAAATTCAATTGTTTTTGTGCTTTATTCCAGCAGAATTCGTACTTACAAATTTACCTTAGTGTGAATTCAAGCAGTTTGTTTGCTTAGAAAATATACCTATTTATTGACATGCCTTTTGAGGTCACTTTCGGCATTTTCGAAGACGACACGTTTTGATTTTGCGTTCTTCCATCAATAAAACATAACATGAAACATTAAAAAATGTCAAAAAAAAAGGAATTAGTTTCTTGACTAGAATGTTTATTTAGATAACGAATAAGTTTGAACTACGTGCATATTCCCTATTGTATAAAACTAGCTTTAACGTGCGAAATTTCGCGTTTTTTTTAGATTTTTATTAATGTCACCTCTTTAGGTCATGAGTTATCCGAATAGCAAAAAGTATTTGGCCCAGGTCCTAA
Source organism: Eupsilia transversa (assembly GCA_914767815.1). Lineage (NCBI taxonomy): Eukaryota > Metazoa > Arthropoda > Insecta > Lepidoptera > Noctuidae > Eupsilia > Eupsilia transversa. The sequence goes on along the minus strand of OU611894.1, from coordinate 6,018,188 downwards.
AGGGGAGGCTTGTAAATTGATTCGCTGTTACATTGTATAATAGATCATGTGCTAATTGTATAGTAGATATATACTGACCTGTTCCTGGTCTCTGAACTTCCACCGTAGGTACTCAGCGCGGTTGATGACCCTGCCCCTCCCTCCCGCATACATGTATGCCGCGAACTCGTCTCTGATCAACTTTTCGGCCGCCAACATTCCACCTTTAGTGGACGCCTCGAGCAGGAGACCGCCTTGAGTAGAAAAGGGTTAAAAAATTTAATGGAAAATATCAACCAAAATATAAATATACCTAAGTGCCTGAAGAACAGTAAAACTGTAGAGTACCCTAACATTTCAATAAAATAAATTATCGGATTTTAGATCAATAGATTAGTACTCGTGGGTCCGATCATTGATCTTATGTAGTGTTAAAGTTGTACATGTCGTGAGGAAAGTATTGAGATAATGTGGACAGCTATACTATAAGAGTAGGTACAGAAGACCAAAGAAACGATGGATGGACTGTGTGAAAGATGATAATTACCTATTATTTTAACTAGAAAGGGGCTGAGTACAGAGATGCGACACCGGTAGAACATATTCCGTGAAGTTTTCATAGAAATTGTTGTGTGCGTGAGCCTTAATCCTACTAATATTTGTGAGAGAAAAGTTTGTGAGGATGGATGGATGGATGGATGTTTGTTACTCTTTCACGCAAAAACGACTGAACGGATTTGAATGAAATTTGGCACACATATAGTTTATAAACTGGATTAACACATAGGATACTTTTTATCCCGATATTCCCACGGGATCGAGACTTATGCGGGTGAAACCGCGGGGCGCTGCTAGTAGAGACGTATAGAAGAAAAAAGACATGAATGTTGCGCCGACCAAATACATTGGGATAAGGGCAGGAGACTGATCATGAGTTGTGCATGTCGCGTATGGTTTATTTATTACGAGTACCAGAATACCCGCGAATTTTTAATTTTTTTTCATTTATATTCTCTATGGCACCTCTTTAGGTCATGAGCGATCCGAATATCAAAAATAATTTGGGCTTTTAATGGGGAGACGTGAAAATTGATTCGCTAGCTATTACAATGTATAATAGATAATTAATAAAATAATGTACATAACATCTTATTTATAATGGGTAGATATCACATTAGTGATTTTTTAAGTAATTTAGGAGAGAAGATCCATCTTACTACAATACCAAATTATTAATACTTACTTTACTCAATAAAAAAACAAATAAAGTAAAGTAAAGTAAAGTTTATTTATTTGCTTAGATTGTAGGTAGGTACATAACATAAGGTATTAAAAAAAACAATTGTGATCCTTATACAATCTACCTTCGATTAGGCATGCAAACAAAGTAACTATCATCGATAATACTCACTCACCTTTTTTATAATCTGCAAGTTTATAAAGCACTGTATGATCTTCGCTGCTGGGCTGCGATATGACTCTGTCGAGGACTGAACCCCCCGCCTGCACGCCTCCCGCCGATATCAGTTTACTGAGCGCTTCCCCCATTACCTAATTCCTTCAAATTTATACATTATTATACCCCATTTACAAACTATATAGTAGTCTTAAAATAATAATAATATGTTCAGGTTTAAGATAATTTATTATTATACCGAGTTAAAATAGACTAGCTAGCAAAACTCCGCACAACGTAATGGGTATCGATTAGGGTTCGCGTCCCAGGACGTCTCCGTATCTCGAAGTCCCGGGACTTTTTTCGAGACTCGAGATAGAGATCATCAAACTGAACAACTTTGTACATGGCATCAACATCGTAACCGCGAAAACACTATGAGCTGTAGGTATTGAAGTTTTGTATGGGACAGCTGATATTTTTTTCTTGATTTCGATGTTAGTCCCTTAAAGACGTGTTGTTTAATATCTTTTAATTTTATTACTTATCAACATAATATTTTTACGTTGAGGTAGGTACTTACGTGATAAAAAATACGACGATGTTACTTCTACTCAATTTCTTCATAACTTGAAAGTCAATACAATTTACAATACATTCTTATTACATATCACTATTGCACTTTCTATCCATAAATAATTAATCATAGTTGAGTTAATTAATTAGATATTTATGTCACCGTTCACCATATTATTTCCATAACGAAGCACAAAACTATTACTTAATTCATTTATATTTTGACCCCATTGTTACGGGTTACGACTCGCGGCGCGGGGTCAACAGAATTAGGTCAATTTAATACTTTTTTCTTTGTATTTTTTTTATAATAAAACTTCCTGTAAGAAGTTTCAGTAGAGTTCGAATAAGGCTTATTTTAAAACAAATGAATTTATTAGATTTGTCTTTTGTCCAAAATAATAACAAAAGAGTAACAATACAACACAGTATGTTACCTACTTGTATTTTTAAACTCAATTTATACACTTTAAACGTCTAATAATATTAACTGATAATTTATTATGTTGTAAAGATCTTTATTTGTTGTCTTAGTTATTTTTAATAATAAACACAGCACAAAAACAATGTAGTTTGAACTAGAACTCCGGGTACAGTAATTTCGAGGAAATAAACAATCGCCGTCGTCATGGCAACACCAACATGGCTGCCTGTTCAAAAAACCAGTGTCGAACCACGCCATTCAAGTGGTCAAGGATTCGGTAGTTGGGATGAATACTTTTTACGCTAGAGATGTTACGGAGGTTGTTTTACCTTTTACCGGAACTGGAGTCGGAGGTTTTAAAGATGTATAAACATGCGCCATTGCAGCTTTTTACTCCCAAGGGTCTGAGACAGATAGACGGATTTGGCGATACTATACCTACGGGTTTATTGTTTTACTGCGGAACACTAAAAATAGGCTTCACCTATTATGACCTAAGGGTTCCATAAGTTCCGTTTCAAAGAGAGGATAGGTAGGGATTGATGCAGCACCTGGGATCACCGTTTCACAAAACGAGAGAATTAAAAAAAAAAAACGAATTTTCTAAAGGAGATCATTCATTTCCGGCCCAAAAACCGAAGTGCCGGCCAACGAAAAAAAACGTGCTACCGCTGTTGGGGAAGTCAGTCCGAGTATTTTTTACTACGGCAGTAAGTCTCTACAGCCATTCCTAAAGCTGATTTTTTGGGTTGAAAAATCAAGTTATGGGTACGTTTTATTTGACAAAAATCTTTTCATCAGCTGGAGAAAAAGTGATATGAGCTTGCTGGGATGAAAAACAAAGGCTTCGAAAAATATTTTATATTATATTTGCATCATACAATAAAGGTCCATGCAGACGAATACAATATAATACAAGATGTCTTCTAAGAATAATGCCGGAGGGATTACGTGCGGCTCATGCCTTGCATAAGTTTGTACCAAACAATGCACATTACGTGTCAATAACACCCTACCGTCCTTTTGCCAATATTACAAGTGCAGTAATAATGACTGACAGCATGCCGACCATTCAACGTCCTGTCAAAACCAACATATACGCAATAAGTTTTCGCTCTCATATGACGGGATTGAATTCGCCCACGTATTATGCACAAATCTCCTCCTCCCAAGTCCCTGACATCTGATGCTGGCAATGAGTCACCCAATTCAATTAAAAATGCTCCATTCGCATTCACGTGTTCCCCGTAGTAGCTGATAGCATGTTTCAATTGATAAATACCGAGGCTTAACAATATTATCAAGTCTTCCTCGGTTAGTCGGGACAGATCACCAAACTCAGGAAGATTTGCCGACATTGTGCGGAATACAGTCCTCCTGCTGTTATAATTATGTCTCATGACAAGATTATTTCTAGAAATCGCTTCATAATGACGGATAAACAATCACAATCTGTCACTTTGACTATTCCCCTGTCAACAAAACGACAAAAATTCTCCCGTCGTTTCTAGCTAGGTATTAGCTAGTTGCAATGCACATTACGTGTGAACAACACCCACACGTAATGTGCATTGTTTGGTACAAACTTATGCAAGGCATGAGCCGCACGTAATCCCTCCGACATTATTGTTAGAAGACATCTTGTATTATATTGTATTCGTCTGCATGGACCTTTATTGTATGATGCAAATATAATACAAAATATTTTTCGAAGCCTTTGTTTTTCATCCCAGCAAGCTCATATCACTTTTTCTCCAGCTGATGAAAAGAATTTTGTCAAATAAAACGTGCCCATAACCTGATTTTACAACCCAAAAAATGAGCTTTAGGAATGATTGTAGAGACTTAGTGCCATAGTAAAAAATACTCGGACCGACTTCCCCAACAGTGCTGACACCTTTTTTTTCGATGGCCGGCACTTTGACTTTTGGGCCGGACATTGTATGAACCGTGAATGGTCTCCTTTATTCTAGTAGTTTTACAATAAGGTCACTAGATGTGTGGAGTGCTTACCTATACTGTGCATTTAAAATGTTTACCCCTGTAATTCATAATATTTTATGTTTTTAGTAAGTATAATAATAGTGCAATAGGTACCTATTACCTACACCATCGATGTATAAAATAGGGAAGATAGGCCACTCTCTAACATCACGTAAATATTAAATGGAATAGAAACACTTACATGTAATCACAACTGCATTTGCCCATGTCGTGCGGCATGTGCTCGACACTCGACAACCGAAATAGAGAGACATTAATTTATTACGCGGGCTATAGCGGGAACGAGATAGCAATAATTGTCACTGTTACGTGCGTGCGTGCAAGCGAATTCGCGTTAGCAGCCGAATGTTTACGATTAGGAACGACATGACGGAGCAAACATTAAAATATTATTATAATTTTCAACAAATTAACATTTTTGGCTGTACTTACGAGTGAAAACTAATCCCGTGGGACTTGTTTTTGGTTTTTGCACTATTTGTGCACATTTTAAAAACACAGGAGCCTCATTGTTGCTGCTTATTTAGACGATTACTGTAATTTTACTTAGCGTGCTACACAAACGCCAGTTCGATTGTGACTAAGGTCGATTGTGTCCTTTACCCTAATTCACGCGGTCCACGTCGAGGAGCGCGTACCATATCTTCCCTATTTTATACATCAACTAGCTGCTGCCCGCGGCTTCGCCCGCGTGAGTGTCGGAAATTACCCCATACATCCCCATGGGTTTTAAGTATAAATATTGAGTTTCGAGTTAATCGGACAGCGCGTTAAAATTCTTCCATACAAACATTGACACCCCCCATTCTTTTAGGGGGTAATTTAGAAAAAACAAAAAACTACAAACTTTATAATTTATTTAGATAACTATTCGTGCGAAGTTTCATGTTTATTACCTCAAGGAATAAGATTTTTCATACAAACTTTCATCCCTTATTTTACCCCCTTAGGGGTTGAATTTCGAAAAATCCTGATACACGTTATTCTTAATTTTTGGGTTTTAGTATAAATATTGAGTTTCGAGTTAATCGGACAGCGCGTTAAAATTCTTCCATACAAACTTTGACACCCCCCAACCGTAGGATAGGGTACTTTTCCGGGATAAAAAGTACCCAGTGTGGTGCCCAGGATATTAAAGAATAATTATACCAAGTTTCATCGTAATCGAACCGGTAGTTTTTGCTTGATGCCTGAACAAACAGACAGACAAAAATTTTTTTAATCAAATTTTTGGGTTCGGTGTCGGTCTAGTAACACCCCCTGCCATTTATTTTTTTGATATCTTCAATGTACAGAATTTTCACTTCTACAGATTTATTATAAGTATAGATATAGATATAGACGACCTACACGGTCAAAATGTATGGACCAGCAGTTTTTTTTTTAAATAAGTAACCGATTAAAATTTTCTTTGTAGGGGGCTCAGAATGATGAACTGAATACCTACGTGGTTATCGTTTTCGCGTCGATGTCCCTGCCGCCCTGTATTTATATATTTTTGTAATCTTCTAAAATGCAGATTTAGGGTAGGGCCGTAGTAAAAGTTGTCAGTTTTAGACCACTTTTGTACGAGCTGTATCGCAACAACTACACAAGTTAAGACTTTGAAACTTCTGTATAACATCATGCATGGCTATGCTGACTGTATCTTATCAACAAATATTAAAAGCGCCGATTCATAAACTATTTACTTAATTTAAATAATTATGGGTGATTTTCTGCAACTGCAAAAGACAACTTTGGAATTCCCAGTATCATTATGAAATACATATTTACCATAAAATATAAGAAGAAAATTATTATTCGTTTAGTATTTTCATATATTTGTTCAAATTAAATAATGTATGGTGGTACGAAACCCTAAGTGTGCTAGTCCGACTCGCACTTGGCCGGTTTCTTTAAATTGGCGATTGCGACGATGAGCCTGGTTTGGGGCGGGAAGTCGCACCTTGCGCGGTTCACAGCACAGAGCCTGATAATCACACTGATGACTGATGCACTGATAATATTATTCTTCGGCACGGGTTACTTCCCCCCCTGCGCACCTCACTCCTCTTTTACCCCTCTGCTAAGTGACGCCGACCGACTCGACGAGTATCGGATCGGAACCATTCGGAAGTTTGGAACGAACACGGCGACGGCGGGCGGCTGCGGCAGAGTGCGGCACAGCCCCCCCCGCGCCCACACCGCAGTCACCGCACCCAGTCCGCGACTCCGCGACTCCGCGTGCCTCGCGTTATTGTCACGAATTGTCACGAATGTTGTGATAGTGCGGAATTTTGCAAATCATTCCTGACTTTCGTACCTAATGTGATAAATAAGTAGTTTTACGTTTTATAATCCCGAGTGCCCGTAGTAGTGTAGGTAGTCAATATTTTGTCATTTGTAATGGATACGGATACGGTAGGTATTGTATTGTTTGGTTCATTTTCTTCACATTCCTACGTCTACGTAGCTATAGTTACAAACTCACATAGAAACTGTAATCACAAATATTCCTAAATAACACGTAAAATCTTTATATAAGTATTTATGTAGGTATATTTTTAATAATGAGAAATCTAAAGCTAACCTAAAAATACACAGTACAGTACGCCCAGTATAATTATCGTACTTTCCACTTCCACGATAGACGTTCCTCCATAAACGCGGGTGGGCGGGGCGCGCGGCGTTATTGTCGTGCGTCGAAATGTTGCCAACTTCTAAATTATGTAACCTAGACCTACTGAGAGAGTAGGGCAAAAAACGTAGAAGTAGATCTCTTTTTCTCCATCGTATGAATTCATAGTTCCTTGAAGTATTTATTTATTTAAATTAAATCATTGTAATGTTGAACCTACTTAAAAAAGAAGATTCAAAATTAATTAAGTATTATTTATTTCGATTAATTATGTCCTCCGTGAGTAATGGGCGTAATGGGTGGTCCATAATTTATGTAAAATTATGTTGTGCTTTTTACCCGACGACCAAGGAAGGGTTATGTTTTTCGCGCGTATCTTGTATGCATGTATGTAAATTCCTTTATTACCTCGTGTTTGGGCTGGATGAATTTCGACAGACGTATCGTTTTTATTCCTCTTAAAAGACCAAGTGTCTTTAGGTGTTTGAAAAAAAAAAGACTAAAAGTAATGCACTAAAAATACAAAATATCGAAACAAGATGGGGCTCGCCTGCACGCACTTCCCGCCACCCGCTCACTTGGTCTGCATTTACACGCATACTTCCTAATGTAGTAGGATATCCATAATTATATTTCTAATAGGTACTTACATGTTTTCTGTCTTAGGAAATGATGGACTTCAGCGATGAGGCTACGGGAAGTTTCGACGAAGAGGAACCAGAACTAAAATTTCAGCATGAAATACGCAATCCAATTGTGTATACAACGAAACTAGATGAAATGAAAATATTCAAGGACGATACAACCAACATGGGCGTAGCCACCATCATCAATTCAATTATCAAAGAGAGTAAACCAAAATTAAATTGGAAAAGAAAATGTACTCACACAATACATTCCCATTATTCATACGAAGATTTATCTTGTTATATAAATACTTTCAATAGAAAAGTTGCCCGAGTAGCTGAATATAACAACAGTCAGTTATCCCTGTGCAAACCCGTTAAAGTTGTGCTTGAAGACATTAAATATACTTTACTACGTGCAAAAAGTAACGAAAGCAGTAATTCAAAAATTAAGGAAACTGTATGTCCCATAGTCAGTGATAAACCATTACCAGCATACAGTCCATCACGTAAGCTTCAAACTAGAATAATATATGATCTGCAACATAAAGAAGCCGACATGTATTCCCTTGATAAATCATATTTCATTAAGGAATACACCAATTTTCGTATTGATAAAAGTAATTCTAATATTTACCGTTCACAGAAAACTGATAAAAATGTTTCGCATATTTCCTGCTGTTGCTGGTATAACAGAGAAAAGAGTTTAGCGATGTTACCACTCATTCCTCATGAAACACTGAAATTCATGAGAAAACCACACAAATGTGCAATTAATCTTTGCCGTTGCTGCTGTAGAAACAAACCTATCAAATCACCAGTAAGGATAAGTTCACTGAAGCCTTTAGAATCACACAGCCATTGGTTAAACAGAATGACAGAAGTGCATGGAGCACTGCCACTTTCAGAGAAATCAAAAAAAACATTACTTTCGAAATCAATGAGTGCCGTCCCTAAACTCGAAAAAGATATTAATCCTGTGAATCGTGTTATAGAGATCCAAGACACATTGCCATTTTTACATTCAACAAATATTGATTTTGGAGGAGAATATTATGCAATCGGAGCAGATGGCCAGATTAAATTATATTTAAATACTGGAAACGACCAACGAAAATGTTCAAATCTAAGATTGAAAACAGCAAACAATATCGTGGGTGATATTTGTTGTTGGTATAAACGCGAGGAATTTGCTGGTCGTTTGCTAGCACTTGGCGCTTTACCCAACACTGTAAACTATATAAGGAGTGCCCACCCATGTTCTCCGACAAATTGCAGTTGCTGTTGCCAGCCTTCAAATACTGAGAAACCTAAACTTACATTTTTAAATAAATCTGCAAGGCACACTAATGATTTGGTCAACAAAAAAGTTAATATCGAAGTAAGATTTTCAGGAGACGCAGAGACACCCAGAGTTAATCCCAGAATTATAAATAATTATTTTTCATTTAATGTTTCCTTAGCGGCATTAGAAACTATATCAAAGGGTAGAACTGAATCCGGTGATATAGATTTCCTTATACCAGAAAGCGCTACACTTGACAATAAAAATAGTTCTGTGCGGGTACATGTAGAAAAAGCACCTACACACAAACCTGTTATTGAATGTTACACCCGTTTAAAGAATTATACCACAAAGGAACTGAGAATGTTGGATATAATTTTTTGTGCTGTGAATAAAACCATAGGACTCGTAAAGGAAGAGAAAAAAATTATAAGTTATCGAAAGTGGAAACATAATTCAAATTGCTGTTATTATAACACAATATACCCATTATTATTAAATACACAATTAAGTGTTGCAACTGATTTAAGAAGCAAACGTTTCCTGCCGTCTTTAAGAGACCACCTTGACAAGTATATTTTGCCGTTACCCCAAATGAAAAATATAAATGTGTGGTTGGATGCCGAGAGGAGTTTAGAATCAACCTGCACAATATCAGCAGACTCTAAGGATATCGCAAATGAAAAAAAAAAAAAAAGAATAGTAATTCAAACACCTAAAAGAAAAAAAGGGGTAAGTAAATACTTATTGCAGCGACAGGAGCACTTAACGTAGATGACCCAACTCGAAAAGCTTTATGTATAAAACATTTTGACTGTGCAGCATTCGGTCGGTCTGTTCCTGCACCTCCGCAATTATGACAATGTCATCAGTAAAGCAAAGATCGGCTTTGTTTGGGTGTTAACTTGTTGGATGGTAAATCTCCCGCTCAATTATTGTCAACAGACAGAGAGACTAAATCGCGTATCTGTGGTGGACATGGTCGTTACCGAAATCCCAAATAGTACCATTAGATTTCGGGACATTTAAACTAGCTACGATGAAGTTACGCGCGCATTTAGTGTTTCCGTTCAGACTTTGTCCATAAAACCTTTCATTTCTTCCGCTAGATATTAGATATAAATCACAATAAAAATGCGAACAACTCAACATTATTCTTGTTTTTTAGTTAGGTACTTTAGATCTACGATGACGACGCTCACTGTGATATATGATATGTATAAGTTTTTTTTTGTTTGAAGCTGTGTAGTCATAAGCTTACTGCTTCAATACTTGTGATCATCATTATCAAGTCAGTTTTAACGTTCTCTGCTGGATTGGCGGGTTTCCCCAAGAATTTCTACAGCGACTGGTATTACGCTTCTCGCATCCAATAACCAGCGTCGTATAACCATCGTGTGTGGCCTATGCCTACCCACGCTGCGCTTTTGGCTACCACGTCCAGCTTTTTCTGATAACAGAAAAAATCTATGGCCGAAAGCCTTTGGCCAGAGCAAATATGAGCATGGTTTTGTATTTTTTTTTGGTACCTATGTTATTAAAGTAGGTAGGTACAAACTTAACACTTCATACAGAGTTAACAATTGCAATTGATGTTTTTTTTTACATAAAGCTTTATTTATCCATACAATTTGTTTTATTATTTCCTAATATAATACCTCATTCCACAGTTTAGGTATACCGGCTTCGTACTTACCTCGAAGTGCCTCGGACACGTAGTGGTAGATAATCCTTTTAGATAAATTAATAAAAGGCTAAAGCGATGGAGGCTGGCAACATTCTGTCACAGTGTTGCCAACCCATAAGATAACTATGGGGGCGTATGATAATTCAGCGAATGGTACGATTTACGATATTGAATGTGTACTGAAAATTATTTTACAAAAAAAAAAAATAGTTATCTTATTCAAGCTCCTAGGCTTGCAGCAGTACTATAAAATCAAGTAGCTCTGACTGAAATAAATCAACTAAGGGAAAAACGTAATCCAGACTCATAACTCATGTTGCGGCTTATAGCAAATTCGAGATTGTATGTAGGTACTAAATAGTAGTTGGTTCCTCTAAGACCAGCACCCTAATTGCGTAATACACGATCTATCACGATCTGGATCGGTTTGAAACAGATAGCTAAACCATTGCTTCATAAGTTCGAAAAAAAATCTGCTCAACAACGTAAATAACGCAATGAATGTTGTTGAACTGTCAAAATGAAACAGATTGTCGGAATCGTTTACAAAAACGTTTAACGCAATTAGATAATAGAAATCAGAAAATCAATACATATTCGAAACTTCTGGCAACACTAATATATCATTGTCAATTTTGCCATTGTTTGCGAATCTGAATTGCGATTTCTTGTAGGCGCCCTCCGCAGTTAACAAAGCAGTCGAGTTGTTTCCGTGCAGTGTGCAATTTCATATTTCTGTGACGAATCAGTTATCGTATTTCTACGAAAATGACTGTTAAAGAAGGAGAACCTACATACATCGGGCCGTTCAAAATGTCCAAGCTGAGCCCAGTCTTAGCGACCAATTACTATGAGCATCTTATCCACGACAGTAAGTTTACCCAAACATTAATTAGGTATCTACTTATCTAGCTGTGCGATAAGTTATTACAAGCTGTTGGTTTAACTCGCATCGAAAACTACTCCTTAAACCAGCATATTAAAAATCTTTGTTTTGAATACAATAAAATGTATTGTAATTTCCTTTGTAAAGTAGGTAGGTATATTAATCCAGCCGGTGTCGTCGCACTGTGGGGCAAACGCCTATCTTTCCTTTTTTCACTCGTCATATCCCTTGGTTATACCGCAGACATACTGATACCTTATGCATTTGCCACAATATTCTACATCTTCATCATTTCTTTTATTAATGTTTAAACCTAAAACTGTGCCAATTATACTTTTATTTATTTACCTTTATACTTGTTCTAGTAGGTATGAGTTATAGCCTTTTGGTACTATATTGAGTGTTCATAGATGCTTGATTTTTGTAGGAGCTAATTGAAAGAGTAGAGGTCAAATGTGTTAATGCACATATTCTAGAAAATGTAGCTTATACAAAAACAAAATCTGACTGATTGTAGGACCTGCATAAAGTATGCCATGAGCAAACGTGCCAAGAAGCCTACCTTAAACCCTATGGATGTTCATACCTTCAAACTATTTGTTCCGTTTCTAGAGAGCAACAACAACTTTGTCCAGGCATGGGACCTGATGATGGGCGTTCATAACTTGTCCGCCACCATTGCTACATTGAAGAAGGCATTGGACAAGAAGAATGGTATCGAGGAGAAAGGTAATTCATTTTTATAATATTACTTATACAACACGAAACAGGTCATTCAGCCACTTGAAAAAATTGTGAGGAAACCGGCATGTGCTAGAACCAAAAATTCGTAGACATGTGACGTCTACCAACCCACACTGGGCCTGTGGATTACGGCCCACTCTCTCTCACCTTAAAAGGAGGCCTGTGACCCAGCATTGAGAACATTATAAGCTGATTATGCTACTGAGAAAATGGTTGGCAGGAGTCCTTTGGAACATCTTTCGGCTGAGATGATGAATGACGACTTAAAATATTATTGTATAGTCTTTAGCCCTTATATCATCATTTCAAAATGATTGTAAATGGCCAGTTTTTTTCTTTAGTGACTATTACCTTCTTGATTCAGATTGTACTGACACATAAAAAATAAATAAATAACTCCTTTTTGTTTCAGAATATGATACCAAAGACTTGTACCACATGCAAATTGATGCTTAAAAAAATCAATTTCAGGACATTACCATTCTCAGTATTATATAACCAAAATCATGATGTAATGTCAATATTTAACCACAAAATATTACTTCTTTCTGTAGTGCCACTTTGTAATCTCGATGAGGTCTGATTTTTGTTATGCTGACTGTATATTTATATAAGTAATAATATATATTTGAAAGTTAAATGGGTAGGGTAATATGGTAAGACAACAGAATGTTGGAGATGTATATTCAAGTCCAATGATCAACGGAAACGCAGGTTCTTTCCATTTCTTACCTAAGTATTGCAGAAGATAGGAGTCTCTTTAACACCTACAGGCTGGATCTCTAAAAGAAATGTCTAAGTGATAACAACAAGAATACAGGGAAAGTAAATAGACTGGGGGATTTTAGAGTGATATGTATCTTATAATATATTAAAACATTCCGTTTTAACGTTTAGTTTTCTAAGTTTATAATAAGAATATGTTTTGTATTATTTCTAGTCATTATTAAAACCGTATGTTTAAGTTGCTGCAGTAGAATAGAAATTATGTATTTTCGAATACAATTGACCGCTGAATTTGAGTTTTTTTTAAATAGATTTTAAAAGTAAACCCACATTTTAACCCTTAAGCCGGTTGCAGACCAAGAGCTAAGAAGCTAAGTTAGTTTAGTTTGCATAGCTGAGGTAATTTTTCATACTTGTGTACCTACAGACCACCAAACTTTGAACACAAATAGGTACAGAATGGTTAACCAGGCGTCTTCTACGCCTGGACAGGGACGGCCTGCGCCTGGTGACGGGGACCATCACAGGACACTGCTCGCTAAATAAACACTTTCACACAATGGGCATAACGGACAGTCCTCTGTGCAGGGCATGCATGGAGACTGAGGAAACCGTCGCGCTCGTGCTCTTCGAATGTACGGGCGTCACGCAGATCAGAACAGAAACCCTTGGAGCACCCTTATCTTTCACAGACGTTCTAAACAGAATCACCACCGTCGGCCGCCATGGCCCACGCACAATGGTCCACTCAAGGACTAAGTGCGGAAAACAAAACCCCTAACAGAATGGTTTGTTAATTTAATGAAATAGAGTCAATTTTTGAGATTAAGGGCCGTACCACACTGGGTCACAATCGCGGGGCACGTCGCTCTACCAACAAAAAGTGTGGTTGGCTGCGGGCGTGACCACGCAGACGGCATAGCCAAGTGAGGTACCTACGCATCATAGACGCTTAGCCCTGCTACGCATTTTGTTGACAGCGTGCTCTGGCTGCTGTGGCGCCATGTCGAGTCAGTGAGGATCCGTCCATAAAACTCAAAAATGTACCTATTTTAGAATATGTACAGGAAGGCAGTGGTCGGCGGAAGAAGACGAACTGCATTTTTAATGTTTTGAAAAAGGTGATATTTTTCGATGTTTTGCGTAGGTAACTTAGTTTCGCATCATTTAATTAAGCTCATTCCAGTAGTTAAATTGTAACCACCCTTAAGGACCACTGCAACACATTGAACACAAGTGGACTCACATTAGTGTTGCCAGGTCTGATTTATTTTAAATCGGGGCAGAAGGCAAAACAAATCGGGATTTAGGGTTGTAGATCGGGACATTTAAAAAAAGCAAGGTATTTTTAAAATTAAGGTTTTGTCCTCTAGAGGGCGCCATATTCAAGTTAATGTAATGTAATGTCACATAGCCTATAACCAGCGGACAACCGAGACGCTTCCAACCATACCCCATTTCAAATTACGTTGAGTAGTTCATAAGTTATGAGGGAACAAATGAATATACATACATACATACCGGTCAAAATCATAACCCTCCTTTTTGCTTCGCCGTAGTCGGGTAAAAATGTTATAATGAAATCGTAGTTTCAGTACGACGAATGAATGGACGCACGAAGATCGATTGATAGAGCGAGACAATTTGTTCTTCTATCCTAGCTATTTTTGCTAATACTAATGGTTTTTATTTTTGATTGATTTATCGGGACATTTAGCGTCCCGATCAGGTTCAAATCGGGACGCGTCCCCAGACCCCTGAAAATCGGGACGTCCCGCGCAAATCGGGACACCTGGCAACGCTAACTCACATAGTCACATAATATGTGTTGCCATTCTAGAGGCAGCCGAAATTGTCTCAGGTGCCTGTACCCTGGCACGCATACCCTTCCCTTCCCGCGTTAAACGTTGCTGCGTTCCAACAGCACATGAATACAGATGGTTCACTCCGCAAAATCATTTATATGAAAAGCGACTCTTGCTACGACACAATAAAGTGCAATTCAGGTCGCACAGCGCTAATTACCTAGTTATATTCACCTAGAAGTTGCCTGTGATGTTTTCTTAGAAATTGTAATATATATAAGTCTCGGGTTTTTGTAGGAGCCTTTAAATCTTCTGACGTAGCATAGCGTAGTCAGAATATCTGACCTAGTGACTACGTTACGCTCACTCACAGATAAATATACTTATTTGATTATTATACTAGTCTGAGATGCTCACTTGACAAGACGAGCCAGCCGCGTAGTTACTTGTAGCTTCATACCTAAAATGCGGAGTGAACCATCTGTATATATAAGTACCTAGCGCTCGTTGGCGGGAGAAATACTTACATCATCCAGGAGGAGGGGTGGAGTCCCCAAATTAAGACTAGTACACACTGGCGCGACAAGGATAGCGCTGCTTGTCGCGCACGCGATAACGCGCCAGAGTGTACGAGCCGTTAGCTTCTTCACAAAGAGCTATTCTACGACTAGGTACTATAATAGTCGCTCACTGTTAAATGTTTCGTAAGCCTCGCAACTTTGAAAGTGAAAATTGAAATAAAAGTGATGCTCAATATCGGGGAGGCGCTAAGGTAGCCCGCGAAATTTAATTTTTCTTACTTACTTTTTTCCCAATAAGCAGGTCAGTGTCAGGTTGTAAGTAGGTATGTTGACTAAAATATAATTCAAAGTATCAAAAAATGGCTTTACAGAAACGATAGCGGAGTTGTATTGCTGATTCCAATGATTATAAAATTATAAGAATTAGCAATACAGCTCCTAATCCTATAGGAACGAGACAAGGTTCTCGGTTCGACGTAAAGGGACTCGACCATGGACTTATTATGGACTCAACATAGAGGGAACCATTCATAAGTCATGATTTCATGAAACAGTCATTGGATATACGAACTTAGAGACT
Source organism: Eupsilia transversa (assembly GCA_914767815.1). Classification (NCBI taxonomy): domain Eukaryota; kingdom Metazoa; phylum Arthropoda; class Insecta; order Lepidoptera; family Noctuidae; genus Eupsilia; species Eupsilia transversa. Next base: position 6,002,329 of record OU611894.1, on the reverse strand, counting down.
TGTATTGATGAGTTTTATGATTATAATAATATACCTACCTACATAAATATTTGATTCGGCCGCGAATCACATTTAGATAAGCATATAACCAACTGACCTGCAAATTGCAAAAAAACTTATCAGCATCATCTTCATTAATAAAATTATCTGGGAACAGTTGTCTCAAAAACAGTATTTTAGATACTTAGGTACTATGCCTACATACTACCTTTAAATTAATAAACAGAGGTAGGTACGAGAGATTGTTATACTATGTGCGAAGGTTTATTGAACTGTTCACGTAAGTAGGTAATACGAGAAAAATAGTTTACATATTACTGTTTTTAACATTATGGTTGGCAACCCTAGCAGTAAGTAGGTTCCTACTGCGCTGAGCGCAATTACGGTTGTCACGGCCGCCAACGCCATGCATGAGTCATTTGTCAGTGAGTTTCTACTAGGCCGCGTTCCGAGTTACAATGTAATCGATTTGAGCGTGCTAACACCCGTTCCGAGTAAGCGTTAGCCCGATAACGCCGACCCATGAAACGTCGTAGATGACGTCATGACATGCGCCATCTTGCGATAACGCCGACCATGCCTTTTACTAATATCACCGTGAGTTCTGTCAAAAATGACAGTTGACTGAACTGTCATTTTTGGCAGCGCTGTAGTTTTGAGTCGCATATATCTATAAACTAACGTGGCTTTTTCTAAATTGTGCTTCTGGCTACCGTCGCCACTTAACCAAAGAAGAAAAAGACATTTCAGATGTTTATACAAAAACTTTAAGTAATGTTATAAGTTTTGACGTTGAGCAAGCACTGTAGGCGCGTTCACGAGCGTTCCGAATTGATGACAGACCTCAGTTGTCATAATCGTAATATCTAAATCGGAACGCAAAATATTGATGTCAGCGCTGTGAGCGATTATGGCCTAACTCGGAACGCGGCCCTAGTTTCTAATCGCACGTTGTTGTATACCTACGCTGCTTATCATACCAATTTCAAAAACCTATAACAAATAGAAATGCCTCATTGTGCTGTGATTTGGTGTAATAACCAAAGTAAAAACGTAAATAAACAAAATTCTGGCGTATCATATCACAAGTAAGTAAATAAAGCAATGTTTAGCTTCAGCTGTGGGCTGTAGACGCTACCGCTGTAGATTGGTAGTCAAACCTACTCCGATTTAGTTCTTTTTTAAACGCGGGCGGCGCCGGCGGCGGACGGGACGCCAAACAACGTGTCACCACACTATTTCACGACAAAAACAGCGCTACCATCCGACCGCCGCGGCGCGGTAGTAATATTAGGTAGTAATATTGTCGATAATGCATTTTGCAATGAGGCGATGTGACGTAATTTCTCAAATAAATTGTTAATTTGCTAATCTTGTAACATAACATAAACATAACATCACGCCTTGTTTCCCCGAAGGGTTGGGCAGAGGTGTATCAATCAGTGTGTTATTCTTGTAATTTGTAATAGACAAGAATAATGTTCTGCAGCTAATAGTAATTTTTAAATTAAATTTTCTAATATAAATTGTTTCTCTTAGGTTTCCTAATAATCCTTATGTAAAAGTTAAATGGATAAGAGCGACGGGAAAGTGCAATTGGTGTCCTCAAAAACACGACACCATTTGCTCTGAGCATTTCGAGGCTGACAGTTTTATGAAAAAGAGTTCCAAAACATATTTACTTTTTGATGCTATTCCAACATTGCAACTACACCCTATTTTTGACGAGGTAGTGTATTGATTTTATTCTTATTAATTTGTTGAGGATAAAATAATTATACAGAGTAGTGTTGAGTAGAGAACTTTGGTTAAAAATTATGCACTTTCCAGATCGATTCACTCACAAACAGCAATAATAGTCACAACACTGCTGATCTAGCACCACCAAAACGACGTAGGAAGAATAAAGACCCTGCTGTTCCAAAACCAGCAAAACGTAGAAAGAAAGAAAATCCTCCTGATCTAGCGCCAGCAATTCTTATAAAGGAGGAGGACCCGCCTCATCAAGCGTCAGCAATCCGTATGAATGAGGACCCCCCAGATCTAACGTCAGCAATCCATATAAAGGAGGAGGACCCGCCCGACCAAGAACCAGCAATTCGTATAAAGGAGGAGGAACCACCTGATCAAGCATCAGCAATCCGTATGAATGAGGACCCCCCAGATCTAACATCAGCAATCCATATAAAGGAGGAGGACCCGCCCGACCAAGAACCAGCAATTCGTATAAAGGAAGAGGACCCTCCTAATTTAGCACCAGCAAAACATATGAAGGAAGAGGACCCTCTGGCTTTGATCGAGGTTTTCAGTCCTATTACTACACAATTAGATTTTTCTGTCGAATATTACTTTAAACTAACGAACACTTTATGTTTTCTCTAATATTTTCAGGTCACTGTGGAAAAGTTACATGTAGAGCCAGCCGATGAAAGCCAAGCCAAACGCGAAGCGTATTATACACCAAATCCCCAGGACTCGCGTCAAACACGTCACTTGAAATTATCTCTGATTAGGGCTCAGGATACCATTAAAAGGCAAAGACTTCAAGTAAAGCGAATCAGAGAAAGCAATAGAAGGTTAATAAAAAAAGTTGCTAAAATGGAAAATATCATAACTTGTCTACGAGAACAATCTGCTAATGACTGATGAAATGTAGACATTTAATCCAATTATAAACTTAGAAAGGACCACAGTTAAAAAAAAAAACTTTCCATTATTATTCGAATATTCGCCAAAGGCCTACTAATATGCGGAACCTTGTCTATGTGCATCTTTAAAAAAGAAAAGGATTTATTATTCATTTATTTAATTACGTATTTTTATTTAGTTAAAATAAAATCTCTGTGTGACTTTTAATGAAAATAAACACAACTCACTCATATTATGATGTTACTTATTATTTGTGTAAAGATTGTTAAAAACTTAAGCCTACCTTAAGTAGGTATAACATGTATTTAAACACCACAAGACATCGATATCGATTTTTTCGGTTTTCCTTTAGTCGGAGTCAAGTCATGTATCATCGTGCTTGCTGACATTGTCGGAAGTCTTAAAGACAAATGATGGAATAGCTGTACGATAAAACTACGTTTACCTTGGACAAACCACCATCAGCCTGAAAAAAAATAGCCATGAACGTGATTTCGCGAACTGCCTTGTAGAACTCCGTGTGTAATAAATTCTTCGTTAATTACACACGGATTTCGTTTTTCTTCATCCTCTGTGTACGGTTTTCAAGGTTTTCTTCGCAAACCATTCCCCTTATACCTTTGCTCTCGATCTGCTCTATAAGGATGAGATGGAGAGAATAAAAGTAGGTACATTCGTGCGTGTCGCTTGATGCAAGTCGCACCGCCTGAGGCCATGAACGGGGCCTTAGGTTTATTGCAACAGTTTAACAAACTGTAGTTACCTATACCTACTAAATGAAAACGGTGATGTAAGTACCTAACTGCTTATGTAGGTATTCGACTTGACCTAACATCACGCCTGTATTCCCGAAGGGTTAGCCAAGTGTACATAACACATTTCACACACCAGTCCATGTCTGTCATGTAATAGGGGGCGGGCCTATGAGAATTAATTTTGGTAATAACAAAAAAATGGTAGGACCATGGCTATTTTTTTTTTAAACCTATTAAGAAAATATCGATAAAAATATCGACTGACGACTTGTACCGCATCACTTTGCGGATGACAGGCAGGCCAGCAGGAGGCATGGCATGGTATGTATTGAAAGCACAAAATTCAGTTAAAAATGTGTTGAATATGCCGCCTTGGGATACGTACAGTGATGCCGTCTGTTTATAGCTCTAGCCAAGCCATAGAATAATATATCTTACTTTTTGTTAGCTAGCAGAGCGGTCGGCGCGGCGCCGCGCCGGGCGGTCTTCTCTGTCTCTGTGAGGAAAACTATTCCAAAGCGTTTCGCTTTCTTTCATGTCTTTATCATTTTGAATGACGAACTAGTCATTCAAAATTCGCGGGCAATGTTCCCCGCGAAATTCAAATTTTCTTACCTACGCATTTGCAAATGTATATATTGATCAAAATATGATTCGCGAGCATAACAAATATGTATTTAGGTACATATAAATTCATTAGAGTCTATAATACCTAGATCTCTATTGGTAACATTTGTTCCATTGAATGTCTTTTTCATGAAATCATGACATTTGAGAAAGTCATCCTTTTTGGAAGTCGGTTAAAAATTTAAATGACCCTTTATCTAGTTCTTATAGTAGCTATGGGCTGTATTGGATTTCTCTATGTGTAACCCTAGAGGGCGTAGGCAGAGCAGACTAAAGACTGCTGCGCTGTCGTATCCGCGGCGCAGTTTCATTTATTGATTTATCTTAGAGCGAGATAGCAATGGAGTTCGCTACCACCGCCAGTTGGCCACCGCGACCTATCCTATCTAGGCTATATTAGTAGTAAGTACCTACTAATATTTTTGTTACCTAATCACGCAAAAACGGCTGAACGGGTTTGGATAATTTTATCCCGGTTAGTAGGTAATACGTTCCCGTGGGAATCCCCTAATTTCATATCTCTACATGGGCGAAGCCGCAGACGAAGGTTAGTCTATAATCATAGATATAAATCTATAAACAACTGCGTTAAAGGCTCCTACAAACAGTCGCGACGCGACGAAAACTTCACGGTTGAACAATTACCGGTGTTGCGTCGCGCGACATGTGGCGCCAGTACGCACGAGCCTTAAGGTTTTGTACTTCCAGTGTTTGTGGTTTATCCTTTTTGAGGTGTATCTACCTAAGACTACTACAAGAAAAATCGAGGACCAGCAACTTCGGAGGTTGTTTGCTCATCAACCGCTGGTCAGCCTGACTAATCCACAGACAGGCGTGACGCGACACCTTTAGAACGATTTCCGTGAAGTTTTCATAGAAATTGTTCGACCAGAGTCGTATCCCAGTCGCGCCTGTCTGCGAGCCTTTATGTACTTAGGTAGGTAATTTATCAAAAGCCAATAGGTCCATAATATTATGATAGGTGTCATCTCTCGTAATGGAGTAGGTACTTAGTACCTACATTCTTTGGGCATCATTTTCATAGGTACCAGCTGACAAGAGTCACTATATCGATCTTTAAGCGGATCAGCAGACCAATCGTATCATATTTTCGTTTGATGGTATAAGCAGGTTCCTAATTACTAATTAATTAGGTAAGTAGGTAAGTACATAAATTCAATATTCCGATGTCAAACAAAAACAACAAAAAAAACCCATTATTTACCCTACTCTATCCTATCCTTCCCTAGTAAATTGCAGGGTTAGCTAACAATTTGGGGAGGTTGCCTAGGCGACCCAGCCGATAATAAAAAAACATGTTTCAATACTGAAGACTCACACGTCACAAACTAATGAATAAACGTTGGATAATTTACTCAACGAAGGTCAAAGAATGTAAGTACAAAAGCATTCGTACACGTAAAAGTAAACTTTATCATAAGGTATCAAAGCTTATAATCGCGTGCACAGAAACACTATCGCCCCTACAAACAAGTTACAGCTGGCTGGTACGGTTTCATTACGAAGACTCGTGCGATACGATAATAGTATTTTAGTTTCAAAGGATGACGAGTAATAATAAAATGAATATCCACTTTTGTGAATCCAATATTTTCAGATTTGTACCTATTTATTTGGACAGGTCTCACTTTGGATATAACAACAACAAAAATAATGAGCAACTCTTCACAAAAAGAGGCTATTAGAATCAATAACCAGCGATTTAGAATAGGTAGGTACCTATGTAAATGCTAATTGCATGCCAAACGGCGCATTCACCGAACAAAAACAAAATCAAGAGACAAACGTATTGGGAGTAAGGAGAAGAGATATAGTACGGTTAAAAAAGGCAAAAGGAAATACTACGTTCAAAAAAATTGAAACAGTAATGCAGAAAAAAAAAATGTCAAAACAGTAAAGGCTTATTTTATTACATTTTATTTTTATTTGTGCACGATGTAGGCATTTAACTTCTCAAAAATATTGCTGTGCTATAGGTACCTACATCTCTATAATTCTCTGTTATACTTATAATTTACAGGGTTAAAACATTATTGGTAATTCTAAATGCATATATAAATCTAACTTTCAAATGTAAATAAATTAATTGTGATGAATGATGTGGTCTCCTATAATTGAAAGCGCACCTTGTATTTGTCCCTATTTATGTTGCCATACATGTCATTTTGAAGCCTCTGTTGGTATAAATAAATAAATTAACAGGAAGGCTTGACTTATAACAATGGAAACAATGTAACTTGTGCGCTACGCGCTCGATTTTTTCTTGTCAGCCCCTACTATGTGCGCCAAATACGACAACAACTATCGAGTTTTATCGAAAACTAGTCATGTTTTAACATAGCATTTTACTATAGTTTGGAATGATTATTTTGGTAAGTATATTTTTGTTTCCTACAATTATTTTCGTTGAGATCATTGAATGTAGGTATTATTATTGGTTAATTTTCCTGGCCTTTCCCGTCCAAAACTATCAGTTCATTATGATCTACCTCCCTACCTATCTACTTATTAATCTTCTGGAGGTTTGAATTCTCACTAAGAATAAAGGTAGGTACATAGTAGGGGTTCTTATCTGTTATGATTACGAGTTTTAGCATTGAGAGCCTTTCGAAACGCTTGAGAAAAATACACACGCCTACCTGGGCGAATTCAGGTTTACCTGTTAATTTTTGTGATCTAGTTAGGGGCAATCAATAGTCTCACTTGGTAAAAAAAATGTACCTACTAAACACTCTCTAAACATTCCTCTCTGCAAATCGTTTTCTATTCTATTCATGATTTAACGTCGGTACCTAACCTACTTTCGCAGTAAATTCTTCACGCCTTATTATTTTACTAACGGAGTAGGTAAGCAGACAAACAGATCCAACTTTCAAGATCTCAGTTAGAATTAAAAGCCACTGTGCACTAGTGCAACAATAAATTAATAATGCTTGTTTTAAATTAACGCGGTTCACTAAAGAATTTTCTGGCACTCCGCACATACATACGTCTGATTCGTTTGAAGTCCACATTCAAAGTGGCTCGTGATTTCGAAATAATGTTATCTCACTCACGCAACTCCCCTGTCTCAAAATCCCGCTATGATGCGCGACAAGGATAGAAAGACAGTCTATTTGTGTCGCACACGTTGAACAAGCTTCCCGTGGATTCGGCGCAGTCGGTCTTTATTGAACGATGCACGTTTTCGCCATTTTGTTTTGAAACGTTGACGTGTTCGCAAGTGTAAAAAAATGTGGACTGTGAAAAGAAACTCTAGCTTGATATTATATTAGTGAATGTGATTAGTTGATTTTAATGTGATTAGTAACTTGTGTTCCGGGTTTCCTGTACTCAATGGGTAATTTATATTTTGGTGTCTAGCTAGTTTCTAGTTTGCTCGAGAATGTTCATTTGCGAGGTTGCTTTAGAACTATGCAGACGTGTCAGCCGCTGATATCATTAGGTCGTTTTACTGGACTTCTGCTGGAATTTTAAATGATATTCAATTACTTACGTTTAATTGCACTAGACAAGTGACACCTATTTTTAATATTAAAAAAAAAAAAAAAACTCACCATTAAAAATAGCCATGAGTTAAAAATATAAGCCGATCGTCGACAAGAAAATAAAAAATTATTTACAAAAATAAAGAGGTCAATAAAATTTACCAAATAAAAAGACACAAAATTTACTAATCATATTTTTTTAACGTGTTTTGAGCTGAAAGGTAGCGTGTTTTTTTTACCTAAATAAGAAAATAAATATTTTGACTACCCACTTAATTATTGCAATTATCAAGTCAAGAACCCATCAAGAATCTGAAAAAATATTGTACATAATTCCCTACATAAACAAACAACGTAATCATTATTATTTTTGTATTTCCGGTTAAGGTACGTGGCACCGGTCGTGCTGCCAGTTGAAAAAATGAATTTAGAAAGACTTGGTTTTTTTTTAAATTTAGTATTTGGGGAGTGCTCTGTTATTCATTATTCATCAATCACAAATCAAACGATACTCACGCATGTATTCCGCCTATCGGGCTTCGGGACCAATTTCATTTTCGTATGAATCATTAAAAAACATAAATTTGTGAATATTCACACGTGTAATTTTTACTAAATTTTGAAAATCAAATTAAAAGTTAGTAAAAATAGTTAGCTTAGTAAAAATATTCGATAAAAATGTAAAGATGAACATTAATTGTAATTCTTTAAAAAATCAGAATTAAAATTAAATACGTTACATTTTTTAGTTTATTGTACTAGTAATAGATGGCGTTGTCCTACATATGAAATCCTGCCAAGCGTGTGTGAGGCCGAGTGCATGTTCCATTTCAAGCAGAAGCACTATTTATTGATTAGTTGATTATTAACGAAAATCGGACACAAGCTGTTTTCAACAATAGAAAAATCATTCAATGTTGCTATGTGGAAAGAAGAAAAAATAAGCATTTGAAGCATGTGTAATCAGTGTAATAACTAATATCTATTGCAATCTACAGTAAATTTAATAACTGGAATCTTTAGGATTCAAGTTGTAAACAATTTATATTTTAATTTGTTTTTATTTTATCAAACAGGAAAATATAAATAAATAAAAGTGGTTATGACTTTAAACTACATAAATGATAGGGAATAATAATGAAAAGAGTAAACATAAATCAAATAATTAATTTAAAATTCGTTATTTTATGTTACCTTAATTAAAATTATACTACTTATGCTAAATTTCTCGGTAAGTTCAAATGTCATTACCGAAGGGCACGCAGTCATAATACAGTGATGACAAAAATTGTTTTCGCGGCCTAATTTAATCGGCGAATTTACTCAAGTTCATCACAATTTTTAAGGTTCCGTAGCAAAGTGTCAAAAGCGGAACCCTTATGATTACGTGTTGTCCGTCTGTTCGGCCGTCCCTCCGGATGTTACACAGCCATTTTACCCGGAGACTATTTTGCATTATATTGATGAAAATTGGAAAATAACATGTGAGTACTAAGTGCACCACTAGACAATTGTAGTGAAATAACGAGAAAGACAATTACGGGGGCCTCTGCTCTCCTCATACATTTAACCGAGGGATGACAAAAAAATCATTGCACTTACTTATGCAGGTATCGTTGGATTCCCTAATGATTATGAGTTTCCAAGTGACTTTTTTATAGTCAATACTTTTTCTGTTACAACCGCAGTGATAACTTGGTTTTCCATAGCTTTTTCAGGGGATGCGATGAAATACAAACTTCTTTTTTCAGTCGATAAAATCGATGCTATGCATGTGTAAATAAATATTCAAGGACCGACATGCACTTGGCTTGTTTTTACTGAAAACTTTTCGTCCTCGTTTTAGTAGGTACGCATCGTAGGTATACTTTATTTTTAGTGCTGCATTTTAAAGTATGCAAAGTTACAACAGCTTTTTAGAGAGATAGAGCAGCCCTAATCACGAGCATGCTCGAGCATGTATTGTGATGCTGTCAAGTTTTGATTGAAAAACTCCACATAACGGGAACATATGATGCAGAAAATCATCTCTTGGACACTATTTTGAACTGTACTTTTGTTTATTTATTTATCATTAAGAATGAAAAACATAACTTGAGTGTTTTGCTGATCGGTTTGCGCTAAGTGTTCAAGTGCGATCCCGAAATTTTGTTAGATTAAATCAAATTGGCTCTTTCCCACTGCGCAGCCAATGCCAAAGCTTCTTTGGTTAAGTGGCGACGGTAGCCAAAAGCACAATTTCGAAAATTCCATAATTATGATGCAACTCAAAACAACACGGCCAACTGTCATTTTTGACAGCGCTCACGGTGATATTACTAAAAGACATGGTCGGCGTTTTCGCAAGATGGCGCATGTTATGATGTCATCTATGACGATTCACAGGACATCGTTATCGCGCTAACGCTTATTCGAAACGGGTGTAAGCACGCTCAAATCGATTACATCGTAACTCGGAACCCAGCCTAAATCGGAACGCAAAGAATCTAAGTGAGCGCTATGAGGGATAGCGTAATTCGGAAAGCGGCCTGCGTGTGTGTCAATCTTGAGAACTGTCAAGTTAGGCCGCATTCCGAGTTAGGCCATAATCGCTCACAGCGCTCACATCAATATTTTGCGTTCCGATTTAGATAATACGATTATGACAGCTGAGGGCTGTCTTCAATTCGGAACGCTTGTGACCGCGTTAACAGTGCTCACCCAACGTCAAAACCTATAACATTACATAATATTCTTTGTTTATAAATCAGAAATTTATTTTTCTTCTTCTGTTAAGAGGGGACGGTAGCCAGAAGCATAATTTAGAATAAGCCACGTTATTATATAGATATGATGCGACTCAAAACAACAGCGCTGCCAAAAATGACAGTTCAGTTAACTGATATTTTTGACAGAGATCACGGTGATATTAGTAAAAGGCATGGTCGGCGTTATCGCAACATGGCGCATGTCATGACGTCATCTATGACGTTTCATGGGTCGGCGGTATCGCGCTAACGCTTATTCGGAACAGGTGTTAACACGCTCAAATCGATAACATCGTAACTCGGAACGCAGCCTTAGGCTGCGTTCCGAGTTACAATGTAATCGATTTACGAGTACCTAGTGAGTTTGATTACGGAGATTTACATTGTTTATTCATATTTTCTGGAACATAACATGCACTTTCATTATTTTAGTAATAATACAAAAAGTGATGTTGTTTGTTTCTATTATTTTATAGTAAAAAATTATACTATCTCAATGCTGGCCAAAAGTTCCTATACAGTTCGATTCAAACTTAATGGTGGCTCGGATCATAAGGCGAGTCGCTGCGTAGTAACAATTTCATATGTCAGTGGGGGTGAGGGGTGGGGTACTGGTACTGCGCAGCGAACTTCCGAGCGGACATTACGTTTGTATCGAACTGTACCTTTCCTACATCTTTGTCCTATGTCTTTTCCAATCAGTCAAGAACGAGTCTAGGTCGTTGCGCTAGCGTTATTTTTATATTTTTTAAGTTTATTATTATTAACACAATTTATGCAGGTCACTCACGTCACTATATTATATACTTGCGCAAAATTGGACTTGCACAAGTACGTATACATTATTTAACGTGTGTGGAATGAATCAGCACTTGTATCCGATCCACTCGGTGTCACGCACACAGGTCTAAACTTGCGCAAGTATATCGTAACGGTATGGCTACCATTAGGAACGCAAAATAAATATATGAATATGAATTTTTCGAAGGCCCAAAATCGGCCGAAGTATATCTTTATTCGTGTTAGAGCTCTTCAATTCTTTGCCAATACTACGCCACACCAATTATAAGAATGCATGCTTCTTCTTTACAGAGAAACCTGTCCGTACTAAGGCTGGGGTAGAATTAGATAAGTTCAAGAGACGTCTGATCCGAGCTGTCGCGCGTTTGCTAGTACACGAAAAGAAACCAGAGGAAGAAATATGGAAAGAATTGAGGAAGGAAACTGGTTGCGACTGCCAATTATTATGGTAAGTTTTGCTGACTTACCTTATACCACACGCTAATATACCGTCCTGTCTGCCCAACAACCAATTTTGGCTTATTTGTGACTCGCACCAATTTACTCGCCCGAAATGAGTCAATCGACTTTCAATGTTTTTTTAAAATATATTTTTTATAGAGTCCCCTAAAACATTGCTTAAAAAAAAAACAATTATTATGAATTGTCTCTCATAAAACAATACCTGTACTTACCATATATTTTGTATTCAGGACGCGAATGCGAGCCCTAACATTAAAGAAGCTGGACCGTCTCTTAGCAGCCAACGACTGCATGGATGGCGTACCAAGAGCAGCCCGGATGTCGCTCACAGACTGGCTGCTATTCGACCTGGTGCTCGTCCACCAGAAAATAGACCTTATTGGCCAGGTAATTATGTTCATTGTTGTATGAAAAGAAGGAGATAATTCTTTAGTCTCTATACAGCCAACGACCGTATGGTTACCGCGCCCAAAGCCGCCTAGATGTCGCTCACAGACTTGCACCGAATAGAAATTCGACCTGGTGCTCGTCCAGCAGAAAATAGACCTTATTGATCAGGTAATTATGATCATTATTTAATGAAAAGAAGTAGAGAAGAGTTTCGTCTCTCGATAGTCCTGATCACTTCCTTGGATGCTGTTTCCGATGGCGGCGGCCTACAAATAATTTGAAAAATGAAAAAGAGAATATAATTTATTATTATTATTCTTGGTATTTGTAGAATATCTGTGGCAATTAAATTTTGATCTAAACGAACATTTTTATTTTCTTGCGCAGTTTGTAAGCGAACCACCTATTATTATTATTATTTCTGTACCTATTTATAGAAAGTTTGCAGCACTTTTACAATATGCCCCATAAAACCGTATTCATAGTTTGTCTTGTGATTGGACCATCTATCTATATATATTAAAATCAATTGCTGTGCGTTATTCTCGCAAAAACTCAAAAATGGCTCGACCGATTGGAATGAAACTTTTGTACGTTGTTGTGTGCGCGCTGGAGAAGGTTCCTAAAAAAAAAACGACGAGATGTCATTATGATTTTGTGATATGATTGATTTTATTATTTGAATTTTGAATGATACAATACTAACATAGTTTTGTAACTAACAATTCTGGAACAATTAATTAGTCTTAATGAAAAGAAGTTCAGTACTTTTTGTATTATTTAATAATACATGTGTATTTATTAGGTTTCCTAACCAACGAAAATAGAAGCTTTGTAATTTTAATTAAGTATATCTTGTTAAATTTCAGAACAATTCCAAAGATAAGGAAGATCGTCCAGTGTTGGTAGAACTGTTCGAGCTGGTTAAGAAGTTCAAACTTGAGTTTCTGCGCGGTGGGGAGCTGGCTGAAGCCTGGTCATTGGCTACCTTGTATTATAATAAGAAGTAAGTCCTATTTTTACTATGAATGTTATGTAATTTCCCGACATCTATCGTCGGGCATTGCTCACCACACACGACACCCGTCTGGTCGGAGGATCCTCCCTTTTCTATGAGGATGAGTGAACTTTACACCCTGTTCCTCATTCCTCTATACATGCTGACTTTGAAAACATGCAACAAAATTTAAGCGGGTGTTCTACCCATCAATATGAACAAATTTTACTATGGGAACAACAAAGCACTCGCAAAAAAAAAATTGACCTTCTTATACAAAATGGTCCAATCGGGTATACCTACCTTTATACAGGAAAGTCGTTTTTTTTTGCGAATTCAAGTTAGTCCTAGAGTAAAAGTTGTTCACTTTGATGGGTCCAGCACCCCCTTAAATTTTGTAGCATGTTTTCAAAGTCAGCCTGTAAATGCAACGGTACGTAGGTTGTCGAAGGAATTTAAAGTTATGTTATTGTTACATTTAAAACTTGTTTTGGTACGTCGACCTTCAATATCTACGTAACCAGAAGGTATAGTCCAGTGTAATTATAATATCCAAATGATGGGGAGCACCCGGGATTTTCGGCTTCGTAAGGGACTACCCACACCTATTCAGCTCTATTCAGCGTTTGCCCATAGAAAACTACGATTTTGTATGAGACGCGTACGCGTCCTTTCTGCTGCGGATATCTGAAAGGACGCGTACGCATTTCGCGCGTTTTCTATGGGCAAACGCTGAATAGAGCTGAATAAGTGTGAGTAGTCCCTTATGCGTCTTATACCCGTTATAAAGATGCCGAAGTTCAACAAAATTAATTGCGTTATTTACGTTTTTGAGCAGACAAATTTCTCGAACATATGAAGCAATGTATTAGCAATATCATTCATAATTATAGCAATATCATTCAAAGTTATTCCGATTATGATTGATCGTGTGTACGCAATTAGTGTGATGAGCTAGGACATTGGGTACTTTTTATCCCAATATTGGGATAGATAGGACTTATGCGGCTGAAATCGCGAGGCGCAGCTAGTGTATTTCGAAAATCACTCGTTCGATTTTAGATTTGTTTTTTAACAAACCAATAAGTCTATTATGTACAACAGCAATAAAAATAAAAGTATAAAAACTAAAACCTAACTACGGCAAAAAAGTCAACTAAAAAGGTATAAACAAGTCATCTCAGACAGACAAATTAAAAATCCGGAGTCACACGTGTTAGGGGATAAATCAAATAGATTACGTGTGACTCCGGATTTTTTATTTGTCTGTCTGAGATGACTTGTTTATACCTTTTTAGTTGACTTTTTGCCGTAGTTAGGTTTTAGTTTTTATACTTTTATTTTTATCTAAATTATTTTGGGGTATATATATATATTTTTGAAATCTGCTAATTAAGCCCTTTCATGTGATACCCAACATGGCACCATTAAAAAAACTTTTTTTTAAGTTCATGACTTTTGCTCTCTAGAGTGCGCCATATTCAATTTAATGTGACGTCACATAGCCTATAACCAGCGGACGACCGAGACGCTTCCAATGATACCCCATTTGTCAAATTATGATAAGGAGTTTAGAAGTTATGAGGGAACAAATTAACATGCATACATACATACCCGGTCAAAATCATTTATTTTAAAAATAAAATGATTTCTTCCACAGAGGACACCACTGCTCGCCGATGCTGTTGCAGCGTCGCTGGTACCAGCTGAAGGAGGTCACCAGGTTCAAGTTCTACGACTTTTGGTACGCGTATCGCGGGAACCTCACGAGGATCAACTTTGCTGAGCCCTATAAACCGTCACTCTTGCAAACTGAGATTGCTAAAACGTAAGTATTTTGTCTACATTATCTTCTACTTGAACGAGGGGCTTGTGGCTAAATGACGCACGGGTCGATTGAAGGTTACGCTACCCTGGCCGCTATTGGAGACCCATCTTGCCTCGGATAGCACGTTAAGCTGTTGTATCTTTGCCAGTTGTTACGGGTAGTCGAATGCCCAAGTCTGATAACCAGTATGAAGGATAGTGTTTCCCAGTAACTTGGTCATGGAGGTGAGGTAGGCAGCATAGGAAAAGTTTTTTTGCGATTTCTGACTTTTCTAGTACTCAAACCTCAGTTGGTCCAATAGAGGTTTTTGACACTTATATGAAACAGAATCGACACGTGTTTCACCTCTCAACTAAGCATATGGTGCTGGTGGTAGAGCACCATATGCTTTGTTAAGAGGTGAAACACGTGTCGATTCCTTTAAGGGTTTTTTTTTACTCTTTAGAAATTAAGCGGAATAGGTTACTACATTTCTGATACATGCTGTATCTCTACAATAATGCTTTAACATAAATACCGAATTAAAACTAAATCAATTTTGTAATTTAAATCATTACTTTTCAGTTTCAAATTACTCGTCACTAAGCCGTTCCTCGAGTGGGAAGAATTAATAAAACAAAGACTGGTGACGCTGCCCGACGAATTTGTAAGTAAAATAAAATAATTTTGTGGTTACATATCTCTTGCGTTGACAGCACGCGTATAATGACGGGTTTTGTCGATGGAGGAATAGTTTCTTCTTCCGTCAACAAAATCCGTTTCTATTGTGGTCAAGCTACTAATATCAACCAAAAACCAATAAGAAACAAAGTAATGTACAAATTATTTTAATTCTGGTTTGATTTCGAGACATTAGTGCCAATTCCCTTGTTCACAAACGAAACTAAATTTAAATTCAGTGCATCTTTATCTTTCTATTTAATTAAGAAAAGGACAGAAGATAAATGTTAGTTTAGTCCTGTCAAATTAATCGGTGCCTGACATAAATTGACGTAATTTTAGTAGGCAAGTTTTTAATCACGTCTAAACTTGTATGGAGTAGTGACAGGTGCTGATTACTTTGACAGGACTAAACTAATATTTATCTTCTGTCCTTTTCTTAATGAAATAGAAAGAAAAAGATACACTGAAATTAAATTTTGTGTAGTTTGTGAACAAGTGAATTGGCACCAATATCAGTGTTTAAAATAAATTTAGAAAAACCAGCTAAATCCTTTTTTTACGGTAATGTTCCTATTTGCCTTCGGTTTTTTCCAACTTGTATAAAAAAAGGATACGAGAATGAGGTTAGCTCCTTATAAAGAACATTCTGCAATATTAAGCATTGTTTATATATTTCAGGAACGGAAAATGAAAGAAAGAGCTGCTCTAAGAAGACCTGTACCGAAACCAACTGAAGGTGAGTCAAATCAAATCACTATGGCGTCACTATAGCAATTTGACACACTGAAACTGGGATATATTCCACGACATTATCATACAAAGATCCCGCTCGCGTCGGTCGTTTTAATTATGGGGAAGTTACGCGACTAATCGCGCCAGTTTGAACATCCATACGATTTAATTGACACATGCGGCGCGAGCGACGTTCGTCCCGCATTCTGCGCATGATTCGCTTCAGTTTGGTCAAAGCTTAATATTGTAACCTTATAATTATAAGTATAGTTCATTCATTCATTCATTCATCCCTGAATATGAATACTCCTAACTCCCTATTTTTAATCCTCAGATGTACCAGATTTAGTGATGATAGAACCAAGTATAGAAACAATAGATCTCAGGCTTGAACCAGACGATAATGCGACAGAAGCTAATAAGCCAGAAGAAGAAGATGTAGTAGTGGTACAACCCTTAGTAAGGATAAAGCAGGAACCACAAGATGACATAGAAGTTGGCGAAACACAGGTACATCCTCCAAAGAAATCCATATACGAAGTGGTTTTAGAATCAACGGCTTTAGAAAACGAAAAATTGGACAGCATGGATGCTGAAGACTTTGACTTTGATAATGATGAAGAAGATGAAGAAACTGAAGAAGCAGTCAGAGATGAGGAAGAATCATTGTTGCCACAAATAGCTAACGTGTTCGGTAATGTCAGTGATACCAGCATGCTCGCTAACATAGATGAGGGTAGAGTTTATGGTAACGTTGAAAATACAGAAGTCCGTAACGATACAAGTGTAGTTAACGTTGACGATGATAATGTCTGTAAAGATAAAAATAACGGTTTTAGTGAGACAATTGTACTTGATGATGTTGAGATTAGTGACCGCGGTAACGATAAAGCCACAGATGATTGCGATATTGTTGACAATGACGGTGCGCGCGGTAATGAAAAAGAAAGCGTTGCTTGCGACAATATTGACAAAAATAGTGCCCATAATAACAATGCAGTTATCGAAGTCAGTAGCGACGATAAAGAAGCCGATATTTGTGATAATGCTGAAAATGTCAACGAGAATGTTGGTGAAAGAACTCCAGATGTTGGTGTACCTGTTGAGATCAATGAAATCAGTGATGATGACGATATTTCTGGTAATGTTCAAGCTACAAATGATATCGATAATCTTGACGAAGCCAGTGTAACCGGTAACGTTGGTGAAACCAGCCTAACCGGTAACGTTGACGAAAGCAATGTTTTCGGTAATGTTACCTGCAACGTAATTGAGACCAGTGTAACCGGTACCGACGAAGTTATCGGTGGCGTAGATAAAACCAATGTAATTAGTGAGGTGGAAGTAGTCAGTACCGCAGTTGAGACTAGTGTAAGTGGTAATATCGAACTTATCCGTAACGATGACAATGTGAGTGTCACCGCTAACGTCGAAGACACAAGTGAACACGTAACCAGTGATAATGTAGCTGTTTTAAATGCTCAAACCGCGTGTCCTATAATCGCTGCCGCTTCAAATTTACCTAATCCTACAGTTCCCAATACAGCAGAAGTAAAAGATATAGAAATAATAGAAACTACTTCAGATCCAGTTGTAATTACTGATTCAGACGAAGACGATGACAATATTGTAGATGACCTCGTCAAAATAAATAAGACTGTAACTAAAAGTACTGAAGAAGATATAATCATACCTAAAGATACTAAAGATCAACCAATGGAGGTAGATTCAAAACCTGAACTTCTAAAAATATCATTAACTGAGCCTTTAAAAGTAAAAAACATAATTGAAGATGCTGTAAATACTGAATATAGTGTTAAGAAGAAAGTGGAGGAAGATAATAAACAGGATATAAAAAGTTTCAAGTTCGGGGAACTGTCCAATGATATCAGTTTTGCAGATGAAGGGATTGAGTTTGTAGACGATGGCATTGTTTATGTTGATGAAGATGGTCATACTGGTGAGTGGCTTTTTATTATTTCAAAACTAACTGACCCGACAGACGTTTTCCTGTGCAAACAGTAGTTTATACAAAAATTCCATCAGACAAAAAAGGCTTGTTTTTAAAATTTTCCGGGAAACTTCCAATTTTTCTTTCCCTAAAAACCTTATTCCGACTATTACGAATATAATTATTTTAATGCAAAAATAGCGAAATATGTCCAGGGGTCCTCAATTGTTGCGCTTACCAACCTAATAGCATTTCATTTTTATTTCATTTCGGTTTCGCCGAACATAATAAACGCGACAAAATAGGACGCGGCCGAAAGTTTCGTGTCTTCGTATCAGCCGAAGATAAAATTAAGGGACTACTCACATTTATTCAACTCTATTCAGCGTTTGCCTATAGAAAACGCGCGAAACGCATACGTGTCCTATCAGCTATCCGCAGCTAAAAGGACGCATACGCGTCTAATACAAAATCGTAGTTTTCTATGGGCAAACGCTGAATAGAGCTGAATAAGTGTGAGTAGTCCCTAAGTCGTCACCTTGTAATGGTGCCTAGGAGTTAAACAATTTTGGATGTTAACAAACTTTTTATCATTATTACAGAAACAAAAATCAAATGTGAAGAAGACGAAGATGAGGACACTCCACAAATAGATGCAAAGCTGCTGATGTGCCCCATCATATACACAACCAGGTTAGATGACATGGGTCTGTTCCACTCACAGACTGATCACATACATATTAATGATAAACATTTATTAGAAGCCATTACTAAAAAAAGCAAACCAATTAAAAAGGAACCACAAAATGATAGCAAGGAAACAATTGAAAATGTAACGGTCAACTATTGTGGTGAAAACATTGAAAGTGTTACAGTAAATGGTAGTGAAAAAACAATTGAATATGTCCAAAAAGTTGTTGATGAAAATGTTTTAGTCAAAGATAGTAGTATTATAATTAAAAAAGAACCGGAAAATGTAAATAATGAAACAATTGAAGATGTAACAAAAGATAATATTGTACCTGTTGAATGTAAACTGGAAAGTGATAATAACGTAACATCTGATGACGATGTCTGTGAGGAAAATGTAATAGATGAAAGCCAAAAAGTCAAACCAAGTAGCTACTTATTACAAAAACCGCGAAGTCGTAGATACAATCCTATACAGTTGTGTAAAAACCCTGACTTTAACACTAGACTAAAGAGGTTAAGCGTAGGATTCTTTGGTTCACCGCGTAACCGGGTACTGATCAAATCTTGCAAGCCCTTGACTATTGACCTAAGTAAAGCTTTCGAGTCTAAACTTGTCTCCGGAACTCTATATCTGAAACCCGTTGATCACAACGTTGTAACGGTAGTTATAAATGATACAGAAAGCCACAACGTTTCAGTGGTCCCCTCGGCCATGCCCGCTCAAAGCCTTATAGATAACTCGAAAGTCGCAGATATTCTTCCTATGCTACGACGATGTTTGGAAGCCTCAAAACAGCCTGTAGATGTAGGTCCAACGAGTGAGAGAAATAAAGTAATAAACCTACCGGATATCACAGAGATACGTCGCATCAACCAACGACTTCTTACTGCGGAAGTCACACCTATTCAAGTTCAAAACAATCAGCCGCAAGTACCCGTTACTATCGTAACATCTTCTAACACTCCGGCTTACCCTGCTCAAAAAAACATAACTATCGCGGAAACTGACACAGATTTACGATCGATAGTATCAGAACCGACCGATGCTAGAGGTCCTCCTAAGTTACTTGACATTACAGACGACTCGCCTGCTAAAAAGCCGCATGAATATTATTCCGGAAAATATGATGATGGCTTCAGACTTCGGCCCCTATTACCTGGCCGACCACCGAGAATGATGAATGGGAAAAGAGTTGTTCCGCCGAAACCCGCGGTATGGAAGCCGAGGCAATTCAGACCTGAAATACCCTGGCTAACTAAAAATTACGAAGCAAACATTAATTCCAGAAAGTTGGAGGACACACTTTTAACTTTAGATGCCCTAAACAAAATGTTATTTCTATTAACTGATAAACTAGAACCGGAAGCAGTTGCTGCGAAAAAGCCGAAGCCTAGAAAGAAGCGTAAAAGCAGCGATCAGCAGCCGAAACAACGAGGACGGCCGAAGTTAAATCCTGATGATGCCCGTTACGTGGTCATCCTTAAGAAAACAGATCAAGCAGATGAAGAGCTAAATAGCTCTTCGGAAGCTTCATCAAAGTGCCAGAAACCCAAAATAAATATAAAAGCCGCGACGAACTATCCACCTGATAAAGAGAAAACTGTTGTAGCAGAAACGGAACAGCCTAAAAAGAAGATTAAATATTGTTGTTGGGCTCGGCAAAGAATGCTACAGTTGTTATTTTGTAGGGAAAGCATACCGCCGCACGGTTGTCGGAAAATATGTGCATGTTGCTGTAGCAATTTGTTAAAAGATTATGTTTTGCATGACCAGAAAATAAAAAACACAGATTTGGAAGTAATCAAAGCAACATATGATATATCAGATCAAGATGAAGTAAGTGTGGTAAGTGAACAGACTATTAGCTCTGAATCTGTTAAAGCTGGCATCGAAAATCCTGTTCAAATTCCTGTGGAAATTCCAGCTGAAGTTGATGTAGAAACAGTTCACGTTCCTGATGTAGAAACAGTTCACGTTCCTGATGTGGAAACAGTTCAAGGTTCCGGTGTGGGAACGGTCCTAGTTCCTGAAGATACACCAGTTATAGATGTAGATGCCACTAATACTGAATCGACTACTAATACTACTACTGAAAATGAACCTATAGATATTGAGGCTATGGATACACAAGGATATGTTCCTGTACCGGCTTGTCAAGTATCTGTTACAACTACTGCAGAAGTGGAGAAACTGGCGGCCCCCGTCAACGTGCGTTCTAAGCGTAGAATAGTGACTGTTCCAATTTTAAATCATAACGATAAATCATGTGCGACACCAGAAATAAGTAAACCGTATCGATACACACATTGTATTAGTTCTGACAATCAATCCGGAGGTGTTATATTAAATGCGATAAAGGCTCCCAGTACAGAGATAGCGCACATCATCACTTCTCCGCCTAGTTTAAAAAAATTTTTGGCCGTTAAAAAGTCTAAGGCGCCCAATAGATTTAAAACATATATGCCTCCGCCGCCAATCTTGAGTAAACCTTTCGTGCCACCAAAACATTTCAAAGAAAAGATGATCTTCTTAAACAGCAAACAAATTTCCGAAAAGCCGACCAAAAGTCCAGTATTTTTGGGGAAGAACAAAATATTACTGACCACGATAAAGTTTCCGCCTAATTTGAAATTATTCGAGGAGGCTAAGTTAGCTTTACGCTCGTCGCTTAATTTACCGAGCGGTGTGCGTTTAGTCTTATTGCCTAATGGGACAATGGTGTACAAAATAGATCAAAATGTGGCGGTAGACGCAACGGAGCTGGCGGCTATGCCAGCGATCATTGCAGCCGTACAGGCACACATGAACACAAACGCCGCACAGGAGGAAGCATTGAAGAAACAAAAAGGTGTCAAGGAAAGCGAAGTTGTTGATCTTATTGACGATGAAGATGAACCTGCACCTAACGTTAACGATAATGAAAATAACGAATCCTCTCTAGTGACTGAAGTTGGAACTACTGAGGTGATTGTAACATTAAATAGTAACGGCTCCCCTGATATAAGTCATAATTCACAAATAAATACGTCTAATGAAACAGAACAAAATAGCACTGATTCAAATTTCAACAGTAATATCATTCAAAACGAGGGTGCCGACCAATATATCGCTACTACAATTCAAGAGAAAGTCCAGGAGTCGAGTCAAAATGAAACGCTTTCAGCATCAAGAGAACAAACACAAGATCAGTCTGACCCTAAAAGTCAGACAGTAAGCGCTGAAAAAAATGATCAGCCTAAACCCTCAAGCCAGACTGGAATTACTGATGTACACGAAGTATCATCAGAACAAGCACAAAATCAGTCTGACCCAACAAGTCTGACAGTAAACGCTGAAAAAGATGATCAATCTAAACCGTCAAGCCAGACTGAACGTACTGATGTACACGCAGTATCATCAGAACATGCGCCAAATCAGTCTGACCCAACAAGTCGGACAGTAACTGCTGAAAAAGATGATCAGCCTAAACCCTCAAGCCAGACTGGAAGTACTGATGTACCCGAAGTATTATCAGAACAAGCACAAAATCAGTCTGACCCAGCAAGTCTGACAGTAAACGCTGAAAAAGATGATCAATCTAAACTGTCAAGCCAGACTGAACGTACTGATGTACACGAAGTATCAGCAAAACAAGCTCAAGATCAAGCTGACCCATCAGCAGGTCAGAACGTGAGTATCCAAGTACAAGACCACCTTGAAACAGCAACACAAAACTTTAGTTCTGAATCACCCGAAGAAAGCACAAGTGAGCCCAGTAGACCTAAAACTAAAAATATACTATCGGACTTGATGGAAATGTCCGGTATATTTGATGAAGACATGACATCTGAAATAGAAGAAACACAATCGGCAGAAACACATGCTGTACAACCGGCTGAACAGGTTGTATCGACGCAGGTTGAGGTTGAGGACGCACCTGAATTGGCGCCCATATCCGAAGGGACAACTATAATGCAGCCAATTTTGATACCAACAAACTACAACAGTACAAATCCTCTAGCTCCGAAAATACGGTCACCTCTTGGCGAGCTAACACCAATCACTTCGTTGTACGAACTAAAATACGCGTGCGATAATAACGGAGTATTCTTTAAATTGGATTTCGATAGTGGATACCTTGTACCCATAAATGTTTGCATGAAACCAGTACACAAACAAATGCAACTGCCAACGGCAACGACACCACGGAAAATTACCCCAAAATCAGTTATTGATCTAACTGAGGATGATGATAAACCAGAACAGACAAATACAGAATCTGATACTTCACCCAGGAAAAGGTCGCTTTTACTCGTCAATCATTTGCCGACGTCAGTTGGTTTTAATGGCCCAGTTAAACCGGTGAAAATGTTCAAAGCTCTGAAACCTAGTATTTTACATCGATTAAACCAAAATAAAATTCATCTAAAAAGTAAGAACCTTTTGTTGCATAAGAGTGTCTTTGACCACAAAATAAAGCGGAAGCAATTTTTGAGGAAAATTAATTTGAACGCTGACTCAGACGCTGTTTTAGACTACGTACAGCCCGTTAACGCTGTGCCTGTGAGAAGATACGTTAAGAAAATTAAGGCGAAGCGAAATTCTATCCATATGTATACAGTTACGGATGAAGCCGGCGAGCCGACTCCAACGACATCACGTACAGAACCTAACAAAGAATTTGCTACTACTATTTTATCTGATGATAATTCTTCCGATGATGAACCGCTAGCCAAGGTAGCGAAAAGGATACATGAAAACGCGAATGCGCCGGAAGAAAACAAGAATGCACCCGAATCGGTAACAAAGAACATTGAACTAGAATCACCAGCGGCTGACGTACAACCGGAAGCGCCTGTTGAAAAGCAAAATGAAACAGAATCACCAGCGCCTGGCGTAGAACAAGTTTTTATGAGTGTCGATGGCAAGGACGTAGTAGAACAGGAAGCGCCTGTTCAAAAGCAAACTGAATCGGAATTACCAGCGGCCGACACTGAAACTTATTATATGAGTGACGATGACAATGATTCAATAGACCTTGAAGCGACATTTGGGTTTGAGAGTAACGAAGAGGATGAGGATTGTTGTATATTAGGTGTGTGATTGTTAGTCATGCACCCTAAATTGATCAAAGTATTTCTTAACCCACATGCCTATGGCGGTATCCTACTAATAGTAAAAACTAGCTTTTGTCCGTGGCTTCGCCCGTGTGCATGCCGACAATTATACTACCGGGAAAAAAGTATCCTATGTGTTAATCCAGGTTAATTTCCGACCACCACGCGTACGAAGCCGCGGGCAATAAAAGGACTCAATAAAACATAACAGGGATTTGATTTGCCCAGACCTAGACTATAACAAAAATAAATGTTGATTTATTTAGTGATATAAACCTGGCGTATTTATTACGGTTCGTGATTTTATTATTTGTCTGTCGAATAGTGTTTGTCTTCATCATACCACGTGTTTTTAAGAATAAACATATTTTAGTTCTATTTAAAGTAAACAATAATTATTGCACCTCAACGAGTATTTTGTTTTGAAATTGACATGTTTTACGATACAATACTTTTTTGTTACCGTATTTTATTTATTTATTTATTTGCATAATGTACACTCAATTACAGGCTAGGCTAAAACTAAGAGTACATGACCCTGTTAGGGCGCAGCAAGTATTTTTGTTATGTAGTTCCGTTCAATGCTTTCACGTTTTTTTTATATAATAAAATCTTAAATTATGCCAATATTTTAAGAAGCAGTCCGCACCACTTTTATAAATAAAGCTAAAAATATTTTTCTGTGCATATTTTCTATGAAAATATTGCAGTCGTCTTGTTCACAGATACATTACAGTTTGTGTTATTATATAAGTATGATATTTCATATTTAGGTAAACATTAATTTGTACTCATTCAATCTTAGTAAGTAAATAATGTGATAAACGACCTACATGTAAGAGCGAGTCTTTAAGTTAGTTTTTTGTTAGATGCCTGAGCCTTATACCCCGCATCCTATTTATAAGCGATTAAGGCGCGAGTACGCGGTCGTCGCGTGAATAAGTCACGTTTTTTTCGGTGAACCTGGACGCGTGGTCGCGCCAACAGAGGGCTCTTTCCGGTTTTTCGAACAAAAAGTGACATTATGACGATCACGTATTCGCGCGACGATCGGTTTTAATTAGGACGCGGCGGGAAGATTGAAGATGTTAGTTCGATTAATTTAAAAGAGTACTTATTCAGATCCACCAGGCAGAATTTCAGCCCAGAGTATTAGTGCGGTTCAAAAGCAACTAAAATTGGGCAATTCTTCGCAATTTAAAAACAATCTTGAAATTGCTTGGTGTTGCCGACATGTCATAGTTACAATTGAAAAGAATTGCGCAATTTAGTTGCCCGTTTATCAGATGTTTAGGCATAATTAAATTATGCTAACTTGTCCTGGCTGTGGCATGCCAAACCAGCTGGTTGACGCATTTTCAACCGATAGACCGTTACAATAGTTGTCTGTGTACCTACTTTAAAATCACAATTTGATTTAAATTGACTAGAAGTATTTAGTTAAGTTAAATATCTGTTTCTTTTAAATATACTTTTCATACTTCGTTCCATAGAATGAGGTGTATTTTTTTAGATGATAGAGTTATTTCTAATGAAACAGTATTGTATATTTAGAGTTTTCTGAATATCAATTTTATCCTGATGTATGTCTGATGTTCAATCTGTGCGATATGATCCATGGATCTTCTGTGATATTATTTTAGGATAGGCATAGTACTAAAGTTATAATATAAGGTGATTTGAACCTCCACTTTGAAATAAATATTCTTATTGATTGCTCAGTGTAGGAATTAATTTTATGGTGCGCGTCCTAATCAAAAGCCGGAAGGCGCGGCCACGAGTTCCAGTTTTCCGAACAAAAAATAGTTATGAACGCGACTAACGCTTTCTATTAGGACGCTGCTTGAAACTTGATATTTTCTGGCAAATCTGTGTTCATTTGGTGTTTCGGTGTATAATTATAAATAAAAGAGACTGCACTGTCGTGACTTCTAAATGTAAGAATTGTACTGCGATGCTCAGCCTTGGGTCTGCGTAACCCTTCAAGGCGATAAGATTCTACGCGAGTTCCAAGTTATTTTTCCATTTAATACTTATGAGTAGTTACCAAACGGGAAAGTAGCAAGTTTATGTTTATGGATTTCTTACAGAGTTTTTTTATGACTCTTTAGGCATAGTTAAGCGGAATAGGTTACTAAATATATCTAAGTACGTCTATTGAAAGTTTATGCTGGTTATTTTTTACTTGCAGGATACATATTAGATAGTAAATAAATGAAGGGCCAAAACAGGAAAAAGGTTGAGCATCGCTAATTAAAACAGGCAGGCCTGATTACTGCATCACAATTAAATCCAACGATTTGTCTTGTCTTTAAAACTGTGTTAATTTTATGTGTTAATAAATAATTATGGAAGTAATATCTGTGTTTTAAGTCTAAATTTCCTTGAATTATTATACTAGCTAGCCCAAATTTCAATAGTCTATACAAGTTAAAATTAAAAATTTAAATAACTCCCGACACAAACAAAGACAATTCCAGGTGATGCTGCAGTATCGGTTCAAGGTTATTACGTTCTAATATCATTGAAGTAACAGAATACGAAATTTCGAATCGATCAGACCTGTGGAAGATCCGCACATCCATTCATCAAATAGAAAACAGCTGATAATTCTCAAACGGCTGAACCGATTTTCTTGAATTGTAGCTAAGAACACTCTCGATCAAGACACCTTTAAAAAAAAAAAAACGGTTCAGGGGTTTGGGAGCTACGAGGGAACAGAAAGATACACACGTTAAACTTTATTATACGAGATGGCGCCGGTCTTTCTTATCTGACCGATTCCTGCGAAGACATGCTGAAACAAACTCAGAGGTCATGGGCTTTTTTAAAGTCCAGCTTTGAGTTCACCTATCCCGATAGACGCCATGCCAGCATCAGTCATCGGGAAGCTCAACCCTATTATTTCGGGGAGCTCAACAACCCGTCACACGACGCCACCAGATCTACACGACATTTACGTAAGCCATATAAAAATACTCAAAACCGCCAGACAGTCATGTATTATAACTAGCCTGCAGACTTCTCTGGACGATTATTAAAGCTTGTA
The DNA here is from genome assembly GCA_914767815.1 of Eupsilia transversa. Classification (NCBI taxonomy): domain Eukaryota; kingdom Metazoa; phylum Arthropoda; class Insecta; order Lepidoptera; family Noctuidae; genus Eupsilia; species Eupsilia transversa. The sequence goes on along the minus strand of OU611894.1, from coordinate 5,975,379 downwards.
GTGCAGTTTAATCATGTTATTTTATAACTTCATCATTATTTCTGACGAAAGACGTCCACTACTGCCCTCCCGAATAAATTGTACGTCATCACATCAGCCGATCTTGTGACTCTCAGTTACAGCGAATTTCCGCGACTTTCACCAGGAATTATAGCACTTCGTGAGCAAATAAAACAAGCCACATAAAACTCAACAAACTATATTTATTAATAAGTATATTTTATCTCATAGCTACACCGAAGGTGTCGACCACAGCCTTCTCAATCTCCTTGTGGACTTGATTGACCTCTGCTTGAGTGAGCGTTCGCTCTAAATGTCTGTATACTATGCTGTAACACAAACTGTGTTTCTTTGACTTGGGGTGAACAAACTTGTCCTTAAGTCTCACCTGAAAAATGAATAGAAACGTTTTTTTTAAAGATTTGCCATATTTTTTCAGATTTAGACCTATGTTCAGTCAAAAAAAGAGAAGTAAATAGCCAAGAATTAATCTATTCACAAATATTTTTTTAGAGAAAGAATGCTTTTGACCTCTCACGTTTTTTCTTAATTATTTGTTAGTTTTATTGTTTGTAGTTCCTGTGCGAGTCCGAAATAAAATATTTTTCTTTGTCTTATTTGGAAATTAAATACTTTATGCCGCCAAATATAATACCTATCACTTTTTGACACCTAGAAACAGTCCTAACTCTACATACATAGATGTCTATTTCAACTGATTACAACGGAGAGGGAATAATAATAACAAACCTGCTCAATAATATCGCCTCCAATATCTCTGACTAGATCATAGAAATCATTGGACATAAAAGTATCTATTGTCAAGTTTTCAGGCAACCAAAATGACATGTCATTTGTACATTGAGGATATGACGACACAGGTTTATACGCAATCCTTGTATTCAAATCAATATTTTCAAACTGTGTCAAAAATCCTGAGTCGGTACTCCACATTAATCGAATATCTGGGATTTTGTATAATGCCATTGCCAGTCTCTCTAAGCCAAGACCAAATGCATATGCTATGGTGTTTGAAGGTCCCGCATTGATTAGAATCTCGTTTCTAACTATACCACAGCCTAAGATTTCCATCCATTTGTTTTCATAGAATATTTCAAGCTCCCATGACGGATGAGTGAAAGGGAAGTACTCTTCAACCCATCGGTATTTTATGCTGTGACCGAATAACACTTTTGTTAGACCAATGAGGTGCATTTTCAATTGTGTCTCCATTAATTTTGTAGCTTCTAATGTATGGCAGCTCTGTTTCATCGGGTCATCAATGGAGTTGGTGAAGGCACGTGGATTGTACTTATCATATTTTGGCTCAAATATTTCTAGATCTGGTTGTCCAGGGAACAGTTCTTCTTTACGCTGAGATCGTACTGCATCTACCTGAAATAGAAAAAGATGATGATTTACTAAATAGCTGTTGTTAGTGAAACAGTAACATAGTCTACTTTATGTGAAAAAAAATATGTAATTCATTCTACTAAATATGTCTCTGGATGAGCTTCCTATATGAGAAAACTTATCAGTGGCATTTAAAAGCAGAAATTCTCAATAGATGCATTATAAGTGCAGAAGTTGCTATTATGAATAACGAAAGACACTTATCCGTAGAGCCCACTCCTCTAGAACCTCATAACAAAGGCTGAGACATTAAATTATTCCAACAATATTTCATGAATAAAAACCTTCTATGCAAAATTCGTACAATGCACTTACTTGGTGAAACACAGGAAAATGTGTAGAATCAATTTCATCTCTTCTATAAACATCTCCAATCATCAGGAAATTGTCCAGACCAGACCGTAATAGTTCACTCTGGTGGGCAGTCATGTGAGCCCTAAGAAGATTGCCCCTATTGATGTAGTAGCAGTCAGACTTTGCCCTACTCGGGTGATCAGAAGGAATCAGCAGATCATCAAAGTTTTGCTTCGTTGTGACAATAGGAGACAAGTTGTCGTAAATGCTAAACGCTGGGTGCCCTCTATGAGTGAACGAGGAGTAAAAATAATTCACAATTCTTTGCCTGACGATTGATAGTGGGTTATTTTTTTGCAAGTGTAGATTCTTACCCATATATGATATAATTTTAGGAGTAATATTAGTGTAATCGTCTGTTCTGAATTCTTTGCCTTTTATTTGCACTGAAGCAACAGCTTTTGCAGCTGTACTGTATTTCAATTTCGATAAAACTGCTGAAAGAGTGCGGTTTGTTTTTATAAATAATTTCGTCATGATTCTTACGATATCTTGCTAGAAAATAACTTGAACTATAGAAATCGTGATAACGATTTCATTCGTCACTATTCAGAAATGAATAACTCAGTTTGTAATTAAAGATACCTATTAGAAAATATTGTTGGAATTAGAACCAATGTTGGAATTCACGATCTCCAATCGTCGTTCCAGGGTATCATTTGAAATTTATATTGCGTACCTGCTCTATTAAAAGTAATTGAAAGGGGATAGCAATAAAAATATGATTAAAATCAAACAAGTAAACTCTTGGACTGTTTTCTTATTTTGCTTTGACATCTGACATTTAAAAAAAAAGTCAGAGCTCGAGACCAGCGCCAGATGTAATAATTATTTTATGTTTATTGGAGTTAAATTTTTATTAAATAAATTTTGGCCAGATTCAGAATTTTTTTTAAACAGACACACAGAACAATGAATTCATAAATTACAGCATAACAAAACTTCATAATTTTGGTAAAACGAAATCCGAAAACGAATACAGGCAGCTGGATTGTTTTCAAACGGAGAATTTAAAAAAAAATTGCAGCTGATAATGTCAAACTGACAGTGTCATTTTACATAACCTAAATCTAGGCTTGTTGACTTGTTGTTACGTGCTTTGAAACACAGTGATTTTATGAATATTAACATAAATACGCATTTTTAAAGAACGGAATCTCATTTCTTTAATAGTATCAACCTTAATACAGAATGTTTCGTAAGAGACTCTTGCATATCGCTCAGTTCAGTGCTATTGGCCTGACCGGATTTTTGGTGGGACAAAATACAGAAAAAATTAATAATTTTCTTTGGGATGACTCAGTTATTGTTGATGGTAAACGCCTGAAGAACATGCCAGGCCTGCCGGTCTTCGGCACAGTGTCGGCTGCTAGTCCATACACAGAAACCGGTGGCTCTACAGATCGGGTAAGATTCGTATTGGACAAAATTAAGAAAATTGTCTGTGTAACATACCCCTTGACTGTGTTAAGCTTACACTCAGCCTTAGCTCCGAGGGCTCCTATCTATGTCCTCAGAAAAGGCAAGCAAGCAAGCACATCACCATTAACTTTTTTGACACAAAAATGTTCAATAAACATTAACAATATGACATAAAATTTCTAGGTATCACAAATAATGAAATATGGCTTCCCCAGTTTGGATAATGTTCGTTCCTATGATGACTTCATACTATCGTATGACCGCCGCAACAGAGTGCCGAACTGGGTTTTTGAGCATATCACTCAAAAACACATTGCTAAGAATGACCAGGTGGACCGAAGCAAATGTGATTTTAAACCTGATGAAAGTATACATCCATTCTTTAGGTAAGAAACTCCCATGTTATCTAATCTAATTGCTGTTGTGATTTTCACTATTATAATGGTAATAGTAATAGTATAGGCAAGCAAAATTATTTGTTAGTTCAGCAATATTCCAGCAGTGTTTTCCTACACACAGTGGGCATGTCTGCTGGGTTTTTATTGAAAAGATGCTCCGAAGCTTCTACATTATGTGCCGTTTATGACTGCGGTATACGCATGGGCAATGTCATGTGAGTGGGATTGTGTGTAGGGGCACAAACTACATAACAGTGCAAGAACAGAAGATTCACTCTACAAAATCATTTAGATAAATAGCGACTCTTGGTACGACAATAAAGTGCAATCCAGGTCGCACAACAAAATAACAATAACAAGTTGCCCCCTCTTTCCATCGCGTAAAGGCCCTCGCAGACAGGCGCGATGCGACTCTTATAGAACATTTCCTATGAAAACTTGATGGAAATTCTTGTACCAGAATCGCGTCGCATCGTCGCGTCGCGACTGTCTGCTGTCTGACTATGTTACGCCCACTGAATTGACCCGACAAGTCGAGCCCGCCGCGTACTTGTAGCTTCATACCTAAAATGCGGAGTGCGCCTGGCCTGGAACGTGCTTCAGGTTGTGCATTTTGTTTGTTTCCATTGTGGCGGCATCTACACCGCCACATACGAACTAAGCATCAAAGACCTGACGTCACAAGTCCTACATCGCGGTATAAGAGTTTACCGAGCGATTAAAATATATAAGACTATCCGACATCAATCCTTGGGCAATTGCCCGCCAGACACAACACCCGTCTGGTCGGAGGATCCTCACTTTTCTATAGAGGATGAGTGAACTTTACACCCTGTTCCTCATGGCCCTAAACCACATTGGTTTTGAATTAATTCCAGGTCACACAATACAGATTACAAAGGCTCAGGGTTCGACCGTGGTCACATGGCGGCCGCTGGTAACCACCGCCTCTCTCAGAAACATGTTGATCAGACATTCTTTCTCACCAACATGGCTCCTCAGGTAAATGATGAAATATAACCTTCATGGTAATTTTAACATCATAGTTTAAAACTACCCAGGGACCGAAACCGGTATGATCACTACGGGTACTATTTTCGGTTACAACATTTATATTTTATACAGGTATTTTTAAAGGCTAGATTCAGATGAACCTAGCCTTAATTGTATACAACCAGTATTAATACCGGTTACGCAAATAAAAATTAAGTACCTCTATTTTACACGTACCGTTGGCATTAGTCCATAGCGCGCATCGCCTGTGTGTAACCGGTATTAAAACTGTAACCTAAAAGATGTAACATTTTTGTTCTTGGGTTACCCAGATAGCGGTAACCTTAATCGTAGAAGTAACCAAAATTCTCGATATCTGTACCATAATATAAAGCTTTTCGGTCCCTGGTTTTAACCTTTAGACCCATTGCTAGGCAATAGTTTTAAACTAAGCTAGTAACAAAAGATCATGAACATGTTACATAGTTACTAATTACCTTGGTTTTGTTCCCAGGTAGGAGAAGGCTTCAACAGACATGCGTGGAATAATTTGGAGAGGCATGTGCGCAAACTTACGAAAGTATATACCAATGTGTACTGCTGCACTGGACCTTTGTACTTACCCAGGTAATTAGGTTATTGTGAAGTCTAGCACACCTTAAGCATAATTTTAAAGAATTTTTGAAACAAATAAATCTTGCCCCATGTCAGGAATTGCTACCGTGTAATTTTGAAGAATAATTTCTAGGGCATTATATGTACATATTCTGTGCCGCCTGGCGCACCAATTATAATAACCCACTGCACAAATGTAGGTGTCAGAATGAAAATAGATAATTCAATTCTGGAATAGGGTTCTTTTGTTACTTTCATAAAAGTGAAGAATGGAAGGAAAAACTGTATGTGTGCTTGGTTGATGGCAATATGCCATACATGGATACAACTTAAACATAACTGGCGAAATGTAGGTAGGTCACCTCTGCCTAACCCTTCGCAGAATACAGGAGATATGTTTTTTTTTTTTTAGTAGCCTCCATTGTCCCACTGCTGAGAACAGGCCTCCCCCAAATCCTTCCAAGTGATGTTATGGAAGGAAAAATCCTATCCCAAGAATGCATATTTTGAAACAGTGTCCGTACTCTTTTTCCAGGAAAGAATCGGACGGCAAGTGTTACGTCCGCTACCAAGTGATCGGCGCTAACACTGTGGCGGTCCCCACACATTTCTACAAAGTCGTGATTGGGGAGGCGAAGGATGGGTCCCTTGATATGGAGGCCTACGTTATGCCCAACCAGAAGATACCTGATGAGACGCCTGTGGCGGCGTTCATGGTATGTTACCGGTTACGTGATATTGTTGTGTAGATTTGATGCTAATTATCATACGCTTCGCTTCTACAATGAATACAAAAAAAAAAGCGAATAACAGCTGGTCTATTCTGCAAACATCTCACCGTGAAAGCAAGGTGAAGTGAGCTTGAGGTGAGCTGTCAAATTGTGTCAAGCCCTGTGGAATGACGGTCACTTCACGCTCACTTCAACTAAGTTTTCACGGTCGGTTTTTTACAGAATAGAATGGCTGGTCCTTGATTTATAAACGTAATAACAACGGAAATAATAATAATAATATATGTCTGTTCTATAAAGAAAAGGTGCCAAACGGAACCCTATTACTAAGCCTCTGCTGTCCATTCATCCGTCTGTCTGTCAGGGGGCGGTATCTCTTGAACCGTTATAGGTAGTAGACAGTTGAAATTTTCATAGTTTGTGTGTTTCTATTGCCGTTATAACAGCAAATAATAAAAATTAAAGATCTCTTGAGGTCTCTTGTATGGGGACCTCCATACAAGAGACCCCCTCGGAATGCACGTTAAGTCGTACGTTCCGGCTATTTATTTCTTGGCATCTTTGACATTCGTTACGGGTTGTCGGAAGCCCGAAAGCCTGACAACCAGTCGTAGAGGACACACATGTAGTCGATCCATATAAAATACTGATATTCAGCTGCCTTCGGTTAGACTGGAAGCCGACCCCAACATAGTTGTAAAAAGGCTAGGCAATGATATTTATTTTTGTTACAGGTTCCGCCAGAGTCAATAGAGAAGGCAGCAGGTCTTTTATTCTTCGATAAGATTCATAGAAGTAAACTGAATAGAATAAACGGTAAAAAAATGTAAATATATTTAATATAAAAAGTTATTTTATTTTATGAATTTGTTTCAAATGTGATTTCAGATCTATTATGTTAATTATGATTTAAATAGTTGTTATTGTAAATAAATGATATAGTTATGTATGTTATTTTGCTGTTTTATTTTAAATATGAACCCTGTAATTTATCTATTAGGCCCGTTCATGATATCCTCAATGCCTTTTCTATGAATCTCCTCATTGTAGACTGTTTTCCATCTGCGGAATCGTAACTTCCAAACGGATGGACCGATTTCGATGGGATTTTATTTTTGACGCGTAGTACCTACTACAGTTTGACCGCTGTTCCTCGCTTTAGGTATGTGCGCGGCGAGATGAGGGCAAGTGCTGGCCGCTCATTAGTCAACGTTCACGGCGCGTGTCGTCCCGCCGCCGCTCATTGGTCAACGCTGCCCACCACCTCGCCGCGCATACCTAATGCGCGGAACAGCGGCCCCGTTAAAACTAGCCGGCAGTTCGCGCGGTTTTCTAGTACACATGACCTGTTTACGAACGGAAACATTAAGGAAAATTTGACAACCAATCTTACTAAAGGGGTATCGTATTACCCAGTAACCGGGTTGTGGAGATCAGATAGGCAATCGATCCATACAAAATACTGGTATTCAGCTGTATAGAGTTAGAGAGTCCAGTGGAAACCGACCCCAACAACGTTGGGAAAAGGCTGGGCAGGTATTGATTCGTAATCAGCGTATAGCTATTTACCTACAGATTTTATGAGAACTATTGTTGTTCCTATTGTAAAGAACAGAACCGGCGACCTATGTCCTTGGCCACTGTATGTTCTAAAGTATTTGAAAACATAATTATGAAACATCTGAATGAAAAGAACATACCGCTAAACAACGCTCAGTTTGGTTTCCGACGAGGCTCATCCACAGATCTAGCTATCTTTGCTTTGAAAAATACAGTTTACGAGTACTTAAATAGAAATACAACAGTTTATTCATGCTTTTTAGACCTAAGCCGAGCATTTGATTCAATTAATTATAATATATTATGGGAAAAATTAAGAAAAACAGAAGTACCACGGAAATACGTAAACATTTTAGAATTCTGGTATGCTAACCAAGTTAATCAGGTTAAATGGAATAATGCTCTGTCTGAGACTTACAGGCTGACAAGTGGAGTGAGACAGGGTGGTCTGACGTCACCGGTATTGTTTAACCTGTATGTAAACCAGCTGATCGAGGAGCTGAGCAGCACCAGAGTCGGATGCCAAGTCGGCGGTGTGCGCGTTAATAACCTGCTACGCGGACGACATGGTGCTGCTCAGTCCGTCGGTCAACGGCCTCAGAAAACTTAGATATCTGTGAGAGGTACGCAACTCGACACCACCTGACATACAATGTGAGCAAAACGGAAGTTATGATTTTTAAATATAAGAAAGGCCCTGACGTAATACTCCCTATTAATTTAGGTGGAACTAATTTAAAAGTTGTTACAAAATTTAAATATCTCGGACATATTGTAACTGAAAATTTATCAGATGTTGATGATTTGGAACGACAGAGACGCAGTATCGCTTGTAGAGGCAATATGATAGCTAGACGTTTTTATCACTGCTCGAATCAAGTTAAGGTGACGCTGTTCAGGGCTTACTGTCAGTCGTTATACACCAGCCAACTTTGGTACCAGTACACGAGGAGTGCTTATAACACTCTTCGTGTACAGTATAATAATGCTTACCGGGCTATGATGAACTTGCCCTGGCGGTGTAGTGCGACTGACATGTTCGCCGAGAGCAACGTTGCCGGCTTTTTCGCGCTGCTAAGTAAGCTCAGAGTGTCATTCTACACAAGGGTTACCCTGAGTAGGAATGAAATTGTAAAAGCTGTGTACCGAGTCGTCCATCTTGCAAGAGAGGCAAAAGACTTTTAATATAGGTTTAGTTTCAGTCATTGTTATTGTATTTGTCTATCTGTGTTATTATGTTAATGTATATTGTATTTAAGAGTATGTGTATGTATGGTATGGGTTTTAAATTGCCTGAAATAAACGATATTTAATTTAATTTAATTTAATTTAATAGCTGGCCATCCATATGCTATCTTAAGGTTGTAACAAAATGAAACGTTATCATGTATAAAAACGTGTGTATATTAGGTAGTAACATGACGGTACTAGCAGTAATGTATAGAGGGACATATATCTCGAGGTTAATCTTCTTCTTCGTCCGACGCGCCGTTCTGTTGTGGTTCGTCATCCATGCGTACGTCGCCCATACCTGGAAAAATAACAACATACATTTTTATCATTTGTGGCTAAATTATAATTAGCCGCACGGTTCGATGGAAGGATTTACTACGATCACTGACCATCCATTACATATCCGGCTGTCATTCGTAGATCTTTGACAGTCGTTACAGGTGTCAGAATCCCAAAAACCTGACAACCAATCTTAGCAAGGAGTATAGGGATACCCACTTGGATTAGGGTGTGGAGATTTATGTATAACTGTAAGAACAGAGTACATACCCTGGTCCTCGTCCTCCTCCGCGGAGTCGCCGGCCACCTCTGCGTTCTCGGCCTCCGCGCGCTCCATCTGCCGCGCGAGCTCGGCCTCATCGGTCGCTGTCACTACCTTAGGCTGTAATACACAATGGGGTATTAATGGTAGAGATTAGATTTGTATTATAAGTAAATCCTAAACAAGGTGCAGTAATGATAGGAAGATATATAGCTTTCTATGATCTATTTAGTAACTAGAATCGTTGCGAGTGCACTGAGTCCTTAGCCAGTCAGCACGCGTAGCCTGGCAACCATAGCAACGGGTTTTGTCGACGGAAGAATAGAAAAAAAGACAGATTGTGATAGTTTATTTGTCATTTTGTCTATTAGTCCGTTGACAAAACCCGTTTCTATTGTGGTGATGCTTAGCGTGCTGATTCACCAATGTTTCTATATCGGAATAAGCCATACAATATCTGAGAGCAGACTTTAATAGTGAAATTTTATACCAGACATATTATTATGACTTAGCTTAGCCTGTCTTGCAAACTCAAACTCAAAGCTTTTATTTCAAATAAACCAATTACAGGCAATTTAGAATTGTCAAGGGGTTGGGCAGTCAGAAATATGAAGCTAGTTGCCCATTCCACAGCGTAGTAGGTTCTTATGGAGAAGAATAGACAAGAAACTCCAGGGACACTCTTTTAAATTGAAATATTGGTCACATCATTCATGTTGAAATTATCATGTGATAACAATGTAGAAAGGCGTGCACGTTAGAAGTGTTCGTAATAAAAAGATAAATACTTGCTCACGGTCAAGTGCAAAATATAACTGAATTCACAAACATATTTATATTTATTATTCATATAGGATTATGGTGTGGTGCATTTTATTTATGTAATGCGAGCTATTATTATTATGCATTCCACTTACCGCCATCTGCACATTGAATACTCCTCCCGCGGTGTCTATGGTCTCCTTAATTTTATCGATGGCATCTTGCAATGCTTTGAGACCGTCAGTTTTCTCAGGCGTTGATGTGGTCATTACTGCAAATTATTGATGAAAGAACAAGAAATCAATAACTTTTTACGTATCTAAGAAACTATGCATCACGATGCCACTGAAGCACAAGACAAAACCAATGATTTTCTCAACTTACCATACAAAGGCGGCGCAATAAGATTAATCTTGATAGGCAGGTCCACAGTCGACAACGCAAGCCCAGCTTTCAACGCAGCACGTACAGCATCTATGCCTTCATAGCCATAGCACGCACACTCTATGTCGGCACGAATCTTCACCGCTTGTGACGTCAGCTTCCGCTTGATGTTCGCTAGGAGGACCTCCTTTGTGTTCTCATCGAGACCACACTCATTTAGGACTGAGGGGTCGCTGGAAAATTGATTGAGAAATTAATATTTTATGTGTATTTCTAGTATATAAGGTGAAGACGGTGGATAACGCTGACATCGCGATCTAGGATACGTCAGTGTAGTTAGATATCGCCACACTATCTTGTTGGTCTCACAATGCGTTTTCTTTTTCCGTAGTATTTTGTGGAAAAAATACTTCTTGATTAAAGTTACTTTTTGTATGTTAGTTGCAGATGATATGAGAATAATTTGTATCCTTTGAGGTAAAAATCTAATTAGGGGAATTCCAACAATTGAATGATAAATGTTAATATTGAATTTCTTTTACAAAATCATGGCCCTTAATTAACTAACTTATTCTGTTTTCATTCAGATGATTTTATAAGTTAATCAGAACTTATGTAGAAATATTGAAAATAGCATTGATTTAATATTCTCAATGAGGAAAATTGTTGGGGAAAGTAGGATTTTTTTAAATATACTCACACTGCAGCCTGTTTAAAGAAATCATAAGCTGAAGCCTTCTTCTTGTATTTCTCCTCAAACAGCCACGCTGTCCTCTTGTAAAGCTCCTCCAGCTGTTCCGAGCTTTCGTAGTGCAGGAGTTCGGCCACATGACGCAGGATAGAGTTCACTGCCTTTGCTTTAGCGTACCTCTCGGTACATTTGTCTATGTCCTCTGCAGATACACGACGTTTTGACAAGTCTATGTAACCTGGAAAATGAGGATGTAAAATAAATGATAAAAATTTAAACTGGATAAGTACAAGATATGAATTGATTTAGTTTTTAGTAGAAAGAACTGTATGTTGACATTATTAAATTGAAATCAATTATTTTTAGTATACATTGCAATGATAAGAAGTTTTTGTGGCAGTTAATAAACTAGTAAATAAGTAACTTTGATATGAATGGACCATACAAACCTATACTCTTGACAAAACAGGACAATATTGCTGTGAGTGGTAACCTAACAATTAAAGTTTTTCTGATAATAAATAATTGAACATTAAGTAAGACTAATTAAAGAATAAACAAAGAGGTACCTTTTTCTTTGTCCACTCTGATGACGACGACGGGCTCAGTCTTGCCGACTCTGATCAATTTGTTGATGGATCTGATACGACGTCTGGACAATTCGGACAACAAGATCATGCCCTCAATGTTGTTGTACTCTAGCAGGTGGACGTAGGCACCCATCTCCGCGATGGACCTCACGTTCACCATCACCACATCTTCCACCTCCGGATACTTTTCTTGGTAAAACCGACACGAAAGAGGCATCTGCAACGATTTTTTAAATCATAACCTATACATTCCATTTTTTAAGAATTTTCACTACATGAAAGCTTCGGTCGGCTTATTTCAATACCTTGTTTGTGTTTTATTAGTTATTTTGCTAATAATTTTGGGAAATAACTAAAAGAATGATGAAATACAGCACTTGTTCACGTTGACGACTGAAGACAACTTTTACGTTTCGTTTTGACAAGCAAAAGACTCGGTTGAACTCGGTTGTATTTGATGACAAAGTTACAAATTTAATTAAAATTTTAGTTGCGAACAGTGCAAACTTTAAGAAATCTTGTATACCAAGCATATGCTATGGTTATTTGACAAGTGTACAGTTAAAAGCTATGATAAAATAGAAGAAGCTCTTTTTATTCCGTCAGAAAACAAAAAAGATTATCTTTATGCGTAAAGGAATGTAGTAAAGGTTGCCTGTCTCGAAATAGGTCGAATAATTTAGGGCTAATAAATTCAAAATTCCACCTAACACAAAAAATAATTAATTAATTAAACTCTACAAACAATTTAATTATATAACGCGGAGTACATACCATTTAGCATTATAATGATGTTCTGTGCCATTTAGGTTGTGAAAAACCAAAACCGGCAGTGCCGCGCGCCTAGTGTGTAGGAGCCTCCGTAAACTTTGGGAGTAATTATTAGTAGCCGCCGACAGATGGGGGGATATGTAGCCGAAGAGCTGAGATACTGTTAACAAGCGGGAAAGTTGAAAATCAACCACTTTGGAAAGACTGGTAATAATTCATGATAAGCCCTGACACAAAATTCGCAGGATATGCGTCGCGCTATTTAAAGTAAAAGTAAAAAGGTTTTATTTTGGAACAACAACAAATTGACATAATAACAATGGAAACGATGATAGCTGCAAAAGTTAAAAACTGAACATATGAAGCACATTGCTCCAGACTTAACTGTGACATCAAGGGTACAGTTTAGTTTATTATGCTTTAGGTACCTATTTATTACATAGATGGACACACGTTTAGCTCCTAACAAGTACCATGTATTTGTAACACCATACATTAGAGGGTTTAGTTACTGTTGACAATACAATAATTAACTAGGTCGATCGAGTAATCAACTATAAGGAGGGCGGACATTAAAGTGAACAATGCTGACCCTGGCCTGTAACTTTGCCCTGTAAAATTGGTTTGGGCTACTTATCGTTATCAGATACTACTTAATCTAAACTTTTAGGTACCTAACTGTAACTTTTTAACTTGTCAAAATCAAAAGCACACCATAAAGCACTGCATTGACTGCATGATTGAATCAGCTACTGCAATCAGGCACAATCGAGTTTATCTTGACGTTCAAAAACTTCAAAGGAAGCAGTTTTTTTAAGGCATCAAACCTAGCTTCCCTCTCGACTGAATTCGAAGAAACTGGCTAAATGCAAAAAAAAAAACTTTAGCGTATTTTAGCGTAACGAAGGCCATTTAGCGTATTTTTTTTTGTGTAAATTCATAATTGTTCGAGGATAACAGCCTGAAGTAATTTTAATTGACCTAATTTATAATTAAAATATCACATAATTCTTACAATTTTCGAAATTAGGTTTCGAGGTAGGCACAATATTGACTTTTAACCAACGTTGTAAGGAAATAATATCTTCCTTAATTATATCGTTCTTCCATGTAGTTCCTAGTTCTAGTGATTTGTTAGCAACTTATTTAATCGTTAATTAAACACTGGTGGTGTGGCGTGCGTTTATCTTTCTGCCCATTAAAACCTATTAACGAATGAAATCTATCGCATTCCTGGTTGTCATATGCACTCGTTCCTGGAAGATGGCCTGTTTAAAGATTCTCAGAGCCTTGACAGTGTGATTTAATTGAAATAATGGAAATAATTCATGCATCATGTGTCATCGGTTTGTCGCAGACAGGTTTTTTTTAATGAATGGCTTCTGCTTGGTGTTAGATAACTAGCAATATTTAGAAGTCAATCGAGTTAGCCTATCGCAGACATAGGCCTCTCCTAGGCTGCGCCAAAACTCCTTGTCTTTCACCTTCCGCATCCAGTCTGTCCCACTCCCAGCCACCTTTTTAAGGTCGTCGCGGTCCATCTAGCTGGGGGGCATCCCACACTACGCTTGCCGATAGGCGGTCTCCACTCCAGGACTCGTCTGCTCCACTGGCCATCGGTCCTTCGACAAACATGGCCAGCCTAAGCCACTACTACTTCGACTTTCTTTTTTAAGGTTACAAAACTCTCAAAGTGGTATTTCCCTGAAGCTCCTTAAAAGCTCAAAATTAAATTAAACTAAAGGGCCCAGCATACCGTTTTGGATTTGACTATGATTAGGTTAGAAACAACGTTTTTTTTTTTTTTTGTAATAAATCTATGGCAATGTGAGCAACAATGATTTATTATTTTAGACTCTCAAAAGAGCCTACTAGTAGGACCAATTAAATTGTGTTATCTAGAATCGCGGTGTTGCTTTGAAACGTTTGTTCCTATTTAGAATTCGTTGCCCTGACTGTACTGATTTAAACTAACAGCAGCTCATTAGGTAAATAAAGTTACGAGCTCTGAAAATCGCACAGAAACAAAGAAAGGATTGAATATTAGGCGCCATTTGTTTTCATTAAAAACCTGACCGTAGAGGTCGCAGGCACGTCCTGTTTGACCAACTGATGCATTTTTATTTATAAACAGAATTGTAATTAATGTAGATTGAATGGGCCAGACATGTCAGCTTGTTATCCCAAAGTACATCAAATACAAATACGATGATGGGTTCCATTTTTTTTTTTTCATAGGTCTGTTTTGTCAATCCAAATCAGCGGTAGACTTAGAAGAACATGGAAGGCCAGCATGCACTATAAAAAAACGGTGAATCTATTTTATAATGGCCTTATTGATTACAGCATACAAAGTTATTTTTGTCCGGTACTTTTCTGGTCTAAGGCTTTTTTTATCCAGCCTTATCAAGATTTTAAAAGAGGAAACTTGATTTTGACAACTGAAAAAAAATGGCGGGAATGTTTCCAAACGTAAGTTTTCTTGTAAATATTTTGGGTTTTGTGGTCATAACTTAATATCGCAGTTTTAATCATTTTGATTACGTAGGGCGCACTATAAATTTCTGACATGTATGCGAATAAATTACTGTGAATGGTCAAAAATGAGGTAGTATGGGTAATCAGCCTATAATGTTGCAACTGCTGGGACATAGGCCTACTCTCTTCGAGAGAGAGTGGGCTGTAAGCATGTCTTCGAATTTTTGGTTCTAGGACATGCCGGTTTCCTCACGATGTCTGTCAGTCTGTCCCCGGCTTAGCTCAGAGACTGTTTGTACTAGAAAACTGTAATTTAACATGAGTTACATAATATTTACACCGGTAAAGTGGTAAAATACCCCTACACGTAAAGTGGCGATATTTTATTTTTTTTTTCTTTGGAAAGGTTGTTCAAAAATATTGTGAGTTTGTTAAAACCATTTTTGCATTGAAGGATCCGTTTGCGAAATATTAAGCTTTAAAGTGCTAATTTTTGTTAGAGTCAAGTTAAATGGTAAGTTCCGGATAGATATGTGGAAAAATTCACAGCAGTAGTAGGTATATATAACGAAATTAAAAGGAAAACTATCACAACTAAGTAGGCTCTACTAGTTAACGAGAAATTATCGACCAACTTACATTCGCAGTTGCAAAAATATGTTCTGCCATACATTCCATATGGGAGAACATGTTTTTCAACTACAATGTTAAGTTTTTTCTTGGGATAAATTCATCCCAGCTACGGAACCCTTTATTGTGCGTGGTCTGACACACACTTGGCTGGATTTGTTTATGGAGTTTCATCAAATCTCGTCCATTGCATTTCGTCTGTCATCTATTCTACCTCTACTAACTAATTTGAACCAATTTCGGGCATACATTGTAGAATCGTGAATTGGTGCAGTTTATAGTCAATTGCGGTTCCTTGCTGTCAGGAATGAATTAATTGATATATCAGAGTGCGCTGTCAAATCTCAGCCGTGCTCAGCAGTTCAGTCAGTAAGAGCTCGATAAGACGCAGCGGTTGGGTCGCGCGGATTGGCGCGCGCGCTCGTAATGCGCGAGAGTTCATTGTTTTAAGTAATATGGCGGTTTTTAGGTAAGCTTTTGTTTTTTTAATTAATTAAAATCAACTTAGCTTTTTGCGAAGGTCAGTTGAATCCAGAAGGGTTAGTGTAAATTCCTAGAAATGTTTTTTTTTGCCACGAACATTCCGACTGCCATCTTTTCAAATAATGTTTAAGTATTCTATTTTGTAAAGGATTCGTATTTTACACTGTACATATTTTTATGATTAGGTGTTTAGATGTTACATTTTCTTGTCAATTAATTAATTTCCTACAGTTTCTAAGTAAATATTCTGCACGAAAACGTCCTTTCAAGATTAAACAATTATTATGTGAATCAATAACTGCATCGTATTTATGGAAAATGTCCTGATTGATGACCAGCTTCTGTTTAATGTCTTTAGTGACCACGAAACTGTAAACAAACACACACTTTTGCTCTACAAGCTAGCGCTCTTCAAACGCAAGCAAGCATGTTATATGCGAAATAATCCAGGGATTGTGTCCTGTAAAAAGTAAAGCTCCAACGTCAAACCCCGTTTATCAGCAACTTATTGAAGTATTGGGATTAAATAATAGTAATAAATAATTATTCTATATTGTTGCCACTGCTGGGAACCAGGCCTCCTCTCGGTGATAGGGAGTGGGCTGTAATCCACCACGCAGACCCCGGGCAGGTTAATTAGCATTGGAAAGTAATTTTTTTCTTAGCTTCCAAAAAATCCGAAGATTGTGTCCTCTTCCAAGATCCGGCTGAATATCATTCGAATATAAACACATCTTTCTTTCCAGCTAGGTAGCTAGCTAAAACTGCATTTCAAACAGCCCAACACATGATAATTCCTTTAGACAAACGTACAGTACGATTCACGAAAGATGACCACAAATGGCGGCCGTCTGCGCACGTACACTCATGAAGAAAAGACTTAAGACTAATAATATACACTTAATATATGATATAATGACACACTTATTATTATTATTATGACTTAATATTTAATTCTATTACTTAATTGACAAATTGACTTAAATATGCCTTCTGCGCCGTGGTCATCTTTCGTGAATCTTACTGTACAAGGCAACTAATACAATGACGAATGTCCTTAGCGGCACACTCCGCTAAATGAAACAAATTAATTAAATGATCGTATCACATCGCCGAATCATGCGGTCGTAAAAATACATGTAGAAACAAATTATAGTAATGATTGCATTTCATCATTTTTATGAGTAATTCGTCTTTGACAGATATTTGTGGCCAAGATTAATCAAGGAGCCTTGTGATTGTCATCATGATTCTTGTTTTGGGTAATTCTCACACACATTAACCTTACTTGTTTAACCAGTTATTAGCCAATAGCCCTAGTATTAATAGGATCCGGGGCATGAGTACTATAAGGTATTCCCACCCGTGTTAAAGGTCCCAGACAAGTGATTGACGAAAACGGTATTCCTATCAAGCACCTCTGTCTGTGTCCCTTAAGTAAATATAGGCGCGATATTATGCTGTGGTTATACATGAGCCTATAAAGAAAGAAAGAAATAGTTATTTGTTATGTAAGGCTGCAAAGTCGTTTTTGGTGCGAGTACTTGTATTGAAACCTGAGCGTTGCGAAGGTTTCAAAGGTACGAGACCCAGAATACATTTGCTGCCGAGCGAAACACACAACTTTTCACCTCACTAAAGCGAGGAAATTGAAAGCAAGAAAAACATGCAGTCGTCTTACTGGCCAGTGCGATTATTCTAATAATGAGGTTGGTACATTGACATGAAATACGTATTTATGCATTTTCAGTGAACCCGGTATAGAAAATAATTGAATAGAAAGGTTCGAATTTTAAAAACTCTTTAAACGCTAGCGGATAAAATGCACTTTTGCACTCAGATTTCGAATGACAAACAAAATCTTTCCGAGCTTGTGAGGTGAAAATACATTTATTTGACACATACTAAAAGGCACACAATATAACAAACAGCAGACAAAAAGAGATAAAAATAAAACAAATAAAAAGGCTATAATGTTCCCACTGCTGGGAGACAGGCCTCCTCTCGTCGAGAGGGAGTGGGCTGTTCTGAATCCACCACGTGGGCCCAGTGCGGGTTGGTAGATGTCACATATCTTCGAATTTTTGGTTCAAGGACATGCCTGTTTCCTCACGACGTTTTCCTTTACTGTTTTGGGAGAAGTAAAGCGCCTGTCTGGGTTCGTACCCACGATCTACAACTTGTAAATCAGGGCCGATACTAGACTGGGCCACCACTGCAATAAAAAAATTGATTGACGTGTAAAGTGTTAGTACTTACAGAAAAAAAAACATTTATCATTTATCATCAGCCAGCAGGAGAACAGAAAATGCAGACAAACATTAAGTAATTTTAATGTTCCGTGTTGTTAATGTTACGACGGTAATAAATCTCTGGACAAGCTTCAGTTATTCGGTGCAGTCGTTAATTCATTAACTTTAGTATTTCATTCAATACAATGTTGGTTATCTTTGGCCATCTTTATTTTATACCTTGTTACGATATAGCAACATGCCCCTGCTTCGCTCGGGTGCAACTGATACCATATCAAATCATAGAGATTTCTGTGCTTTATCTAAGTTAAATATGAATATATTATAGACGAAGTAAATGCTCTAAATAATGGGGAAAATGCATCAAAATCCATGTACCTAATGTCCGCTTTTATAACTAACGTGACGATATTATCATGGACGTCCGATATCAAAAAGCTTGGAGCACTTTTTTGCAGTGTGTACCTACCTACTTTTAATTAATTTTTAAACAAAGCGCCCCACGCTTTTTGATTTAATCATTGGCTATAAAAGAAATGACAAGCTGCATTGGTACCTATATCTTAACTAGTTAGTACCTACAAGTCAATTTAATAATTTTATCATTTTTACTTGTGTGTTTTCGTTTTTTTTAAATTAAAATGTTTATTATTCTATTACGTAGGTTTAGGATAGGTTCGTTGACAGATGAAATTAGAAATCATCTATATTAAATGTAATAGAACATTAAACAAATAACGTGTATAACCCTTTCGTTATTTTGATGTAAACGTATTATAAACTCGGTTATTTCACGATAAATACAAAGCAATGTAATCTATTTACCATTTACATTAAAATATTTTTATGTAGGTACCATTAACTTTAAAGTACAGTAATTTCAACAATATTACACAATAACTGTCGTTATTTAGACTTCTTATGCTACAATAAATGGAGTACCTATGGTAATCGTCTAGTGGTTCCAATCGCAGTTGATTTGGTTGAGGTACCTACCCTGATATTGAGGTCCCAACATTATTGGGTTTTTCTAAGGGAATTGCTCGGTTGCAGCCTAGAGTTACTGGGTTTGTAGGTTTTGGTAATAACATTAGGTTATGTTCTAAGGAATAACCATCATCGTAGTTTGCATTTTTTATTTGATTTTATATTCTATCTCCTGTGTATTTTATTGTGTGTCTTTTAGTCTGTGTTAAATAATTGTATTTTCTTTCTTTCTTTTTGTAACCTAATTAGATGGGACCTCATGTCATTTAAACTTTTTTTTTCAGATTAATTAATTCTTACGATATCACTTAGTGCATCTGCATTTAGAAGGTTTTAACTTTATATCTCAACACTTTTTCCAAAAATAATTCTTTGAAAAATTGTAATTGAAAAATCAACGACGAAAATTGGGGATATAAAATTAACGTCATTTGTCAAATGAACGACAACTTTATTATCATTTAAAATTAGAATTTCGGGGTTTAATTATTCAAATAACCAAATCAAAGCACTCAATTTGTAAGTGGCACTACAAATTGGCATCTTTAGGCACGTTTTCTGATCTATTTGTTTACATTTTCATTAGATATCTACTTTTGAAACAGACCATTATCTACTTACTGTACTTAGTTGGCGTATCCTGGATTAAAATAACTCTGTCAAATCCTTCGTGAAAAAAGGCACGATCATTATTTTGTACGTACCTACATATCTATACCTAATTCATTCAATAGTTGAAACTTTATTTTCTTATCATTGTTACATCGCTTGTTTCCAGGATAACTACCAAGATTCATTGAACGAGAAATAGAGAAAGGAAAGCTTTCAGTAGTTCATTATGGTTCATTTGTTTTCATTAGGGCCTCAGGTCAACGACTGTAGCTTTTTATTGCTATAAGTTTTGATTTTACTAAGATTCTTTTAAAAATTATGTAGGTAAATAGTAAAGAATTACGTACAGACTTTATTCCGAGCGTAATTTGCGTCTTTAAAAGAGAGAACTGAATGTGAGTCGATTAATTTTGCGGCATGCGTGCGTTGTCGTACGTATAAGTATGTAGGTATTTTACAGTTAAGAGAAATATTTGGATCAAACCACAGTCAACGTGAACGTAATTTCTAGTAGACTGTCTCGTTGGTCTAGCAGTCACAACCCCTACTGCTGCGCATGAGGTCCTGGGTTCGATTCCCATGTCGGCCAAAGTGAGTTTTTACATCTGGAATTTCTTAGTATCAGACCGGAGTCTGTACATTGATGGCAATAGGCTCGCCTCCTATTACATGGGACTTAAACATAACTAGCGAAATGTGGTTGTACTATACACAGGTACTTATATACCTCTACGCTTCGGGGAAAAAGGCTAATGTTAATTAATTTACCCGCATTTTTTTCTAAAATTTCGCGTTTTTTATATTTATGATTTTTACTTCATATTCTTTATGGCACCTCTTTAGGTCATGAAAAAATATATGAATTCGCTGTTACAATGTATAATAGATAGCGACTTGCAATATTACCCATAGACAATAATATTTGCCCTCCTACTCAGTACCTCCTACAATAACATCGCCACCGTTATCTCTGCTCATTTTGTTATGTATTTCTGCCACTTTGTAGGCATCGGCACTTTATTATCTATGAGCTCGTATCTCACATTCCTCCCAGAAACACACATTCTCATCATACATTCACTCTCTTCACACACACACACACACACACACATTATTCTTAGAAAGATTGGGAATGATGTTTCATGAACCTTCATTCATCATTCAATGATGATTCAAACATGGTTCTGGGAATTCTATTTCTTTGTAAGTACCTAAATATGAATTGCAAGTTTAAAGCTCTGAGTTCCTTCCTCCTTTAGATATAAACTATACTAACATTTACGCACAGTTGACAGTTCTGAAATATCCTTTTATTTACCTTGAAAGCCTAAAATCCCATAGGAACATAACTTTCATTTCCATGTTTCGATCTTCAGTGGCTAAAGCCTCGTGCAGACTGGCGCGACGCGACACCGGTAATTGTTCTACAGTAAAGTTTTCTTAGCAATTGTTTTGTTAGAGTAGCGCCGCGCCAGTCTGCACGAGGCTTTAAGCTGTGCGATATTGTACAATTTTAAAACTTTGAAAACAGAAACTTGTAATTGTAACTTGTAATTATTGTATATACCTACTACAATTTACAGTTTACAATCTGTAAAGTTTATTAAATAGAGCCCAGGCAGTCACGAGACTACCAACTTAATTTATTGGAGAAGATGCCAGAAATATTTGCACATTTTCGACACGAGTCAATAACATTTTGTTACAATGACCCACTCAAGAGTCTTGACGTCACATTACCGTTAAGGAACCCAACAAATTGGCTCGCTGACCACTCATTGGCTGTTGAAGGTCAAATCTAGTGGCTGTGGACGCAGTTCAATTATTTGTTGACCTGAGTGTATCGAGATTCGATGCCCAAAGTAGGACACGACTGATGGTCTAATTTATTAGTGGCATCGACAGTTTGGCGGCAGGGTGGTGGGTCAATGTTATTCCAGGAAGGTGGTAGAAGTATCCAGTTTATTCCTGACCTTAAGCCCCAAGCGCTAGGATCAAAATATGGTTCACGACCGTAACGAATAATAATATGTATTTACAGAATCATTAGAATCATCAATACTCTCTTAGTTCATAAGTTACCCTATTGAAGTCATCTTGTTTAGCGCAGCTTGGTAATGAAGGGTTTATTATTTTCCATGCCAGCACGAGCCATATGCTCCAGTCGATGGTTAAATTGCCATATAGGATATAAAAAAAATAAGTTGGAGAATCTTGTTCATAAATAAGTATACCATGTTTGAGTAAAATAAGTCTTATTTTATCTAAAACATCAGCTATTTATTGTTATTTTATTTCGTTTCAGATTTACTGTTTTCATAATCGTGATATCATCATATCCGACCAGCAATGGACAAACAGGTGAGACAAAATGTTAATTTAATATAAAAATCTTAAAAAAATATTGGTAAGTTCATTTAGTTAGTTCATTTTTGCTTAAATGAAACCAAAGCGAAGTATCTAATCTATATCAACTTTATGATCTTAAGCCTCGTTGTTCTGTGACTGTTCTAGTGATCTAGTAGTAGCCCTTACTACTGCTGCGCATGAGGACCTGGGTTCGATTCCCAGGTAAGGCAAATGTGCGTGTAGGTAGGTACTATCGCTGTACACCTCTGCCTAATCCTTCGGGGATTACAGGTGTGATGTTATGTTTATGTTATCTTAGAAGGTAGAAAGGAAAAAATAACCAATTCATTGCTGATTTTACCAAATTCAGATATCTTTTATCCGCGGAATACGATTTACTTCTGACAGTTTTCGTATGGAGAAACTGTCATAAATTCAAAACTTATTCGGAAGAGAAAGCGCAGAAAAAGCCCCAAGCGATCTATTTTCGTCTAATATAAATCATTGATACTTTATATCCCACAAGCACACATTAAAAAAACACTTTACATTGACAGAATTGACCAAATTGGTCTGAACCAATTCTGTCAATACCAAATGGTTTCCAATTCACATTTTGATACAATGATTTAAGATAATTTACGACTAGGTTCGTACGTTTATAAAAACATTCATAAGAAAGGATATAATTTAGGTTCAACAACATTCATTACGTTATTTACGTTGTCGAGCAGTTTTTTTTCGAACATCTGAAGCAATGGATTAGCAATCTATTTCAAAACGATTCAGATTGTGATTGATCGTGTATTACGCAGTTAGGGTGCAGGTTTAAACGGGTCAGATTACTAAATGCTACGTACGGCGGTCTCCCGGGCTTTTGAAAATGAAAAATGGTTTATAATTTCAACAAGTAAATAACTCATCAAGGTAAATTGTGTTACCCAGTCTGTGGGTTGTGTTGTGAAGTGACTGCCTATCTTACTTAAGGCGCAGTCGCTCCATGAAACACACATTCATCCGGTTAGTCTGGAAGTAGACCGTAAGGAAAAATTAGGCAGATTATGATAGTGATTGGAGTCCCATTTTAAGCAAATAAAGGCTTATTTGTACTCAAATCCGATTCCTGAAAAAAATACGTACCTATACACAGTAGGCACATCATAGACTATTTCGATGCATCTATGAAAAGTTTTATTTTTACTTATTTGTGGCTAAGTAATAACAGTCACACGGGTCGATCCATTAGGTTAAGCTACGCTTGCTGGGGATTGATCCGTGGATGCATGGGTGACCATCTTTACATATCGATACTCCTCCGTGCCTCGGAAAGCACGTTAAGCCGTTGGCTGTCATTCGTGGATCTTTGATAGTCGTCAGGGGTCGTTAGAAGCCCGAAAGTCTGACAACCAACCCAGTAACTGGGTAACCCAAACAGCTTGAGCAGCCCAGCGTACTGAACCATGTCCACGAGGCGTATTACACGCATACGTTTTCAATCATTTGTGACAATTCCCCCCATTTTTTACAAAAATAAACACGTTCTTTCGCTCGATGTTCGCCCCGGCGTATGACATGCGGTACGTGCATGCAGCGACGCGAGGCCGACGCGCGCGCGTCGACAGACTTTCATAGTTTTGTATGTAAGCTGTGAGCAGGCGTATAATGACGAATACGCGTCTATGAAGCTACGCGTCCGTGGACAGTAAGCGTAAGCCTTAAATCACCACCCTATCTACAATTTCAGATACTACCACAACGAAGCTTCCCCTGGCGGACATGGCAGGCCCCTGTTCGCCCCACATGCCAGGGCATGTGGACTTCCAAACAGTGGACCTGATAGCCGTGTACAAGATGGACCAGCCTGGCACTAAGGGCATCACCCTGGTGCAGGGATCGCAGGACCTGCAGAGGGCTTATAGGATTGGGATCGATGTCAATTTGACGCTGCCTTTGCAGTAAGTATGGCATGGCGAGAATCGGGTTTAATTTAAAATGATTAATTTCAAAAGTGTGTGTGAAAAGTGTGTGCCAAACTATCCTTTCTTATAAACCCACAGTGGAGTGGTCTGTATCTATACCATATAATTTTCGTTTTGCTCACGAAATCCCGTGCAACAAACATAGATCTATTAGAAAATCGTAATTGTCTAACTATACAATTTAATATTTATATACATGGTTTTTGGTTATAATATGTCGGCAGTCCGTTAAGGGGACGTAGGAGAGGACATTTGCAATTAAAAGATCACTTAAGACACATGCCTATGTCAAAATTTTTAGAGTAATTTTCTTTTTTATTTTAAAATGTATGAAATAAAATTATAAAAGACAAAAGGGGTAATTTGGTTGTAAATGACCTCTCCTACATCCACTAAATGGATTGCCGACATAATTATAACCAATAACCATGTATGTAGGTATTAGTCGGTCGGTTTATTAGCTCAGTCGCCACTTAACTTAAGAAATAGTTGCAAAAGGCTTTACTTACTACGATTTCGAATAAACATTTTCTTTTTATCTTTAATTGTTCCCCTTGTTACCCTAGTAACGTATTCCCCACCGGCCTACCCCCCCACTTCACGGTAGTGGGTACATTCAACGCCCGTGGACAGCGGCGGCCGTGGAGCCTGATCCGCGCGCGCTCCGAGTCCAGCCTGCAGTTCTCGCTCACCATGCTGCCCGTCAGCAAGAAGATCGCTGTCTTCATCGGAGGGTCTAGGGTCATGTTTACTAGTTGGGAGGTAACTGAAACAGTTTCTCTTTCATCTCTAATGTAACCCCTTTTAGAAGAATAATTTCCATAAATCCTTCCATAGTGTTCACCAGGGTTATAAAAAAACCCTTGTGGAAACTATCGTGCTTCTAGCCCCAACTGCTGTGAGTTGTCTGTCAGTGAATTTAAGATTTTTATTAAAGTAGTTCTTCTTTTGTACCTGATCATATCTCGCTCTGCGCGTGCAGTATAATAATGCGCTAATATTTTTGGGGCTGCCTCGGTCTTGCATGCATATTTGCGTGAACGCGCAAACGGTTGGCCCTAACAGTATTTTAGCTACCCTGGCGGACAAGGTTGATGGACCATTTATCAGGCTCTGGGCTGGCAGTCATGTGCGTGCGCATGTTCATGTAGCCAATTAATGTATAATTATTGTATTTTTAGGTTATTGAGTTTACTAACATAGGCTAAGTTCATACTAACAATATATGGATCCCTTGGTATGTTTTTTTTAATTTGAATTAATATCTTACATTCTAAACCTTTATATTAATTAGTATTTCTACTTACAGATTTTATATTTGTACTTTAGTACACAATAATACAGAGACAGATTTATGGTACAATTCTATCTTCGGTGACAGGCATACGAGATTCTCTTCTCATTGGTGTCGATTCGAATTTGGTCTTTTTTTACTGTATTAAGATTGAAGTAATTGTTTAAATACTTGATTTTCTTTCGGATGGTACGTAAGCATTTGATTTTACCGTACTATAGAGAAGATTCGTTTTTTTTTAAGTTATTCAAGTCAAGTTACAAACTCACCGTGATATCGTTTGCAGATATTCTCTCCTGGTTGGCACAAGATACACGCATCCATTTCCAACAACACGGTGCATGTTGCCGTCGACTGTGTTGAGGTGAGGAAATGTACAACTACTAATTTAAGGCCTTTCATTCTGAACTCAACCAAAATCGATGTTTACATTAAAAAAAACAAAATTACTCTTAAGACACCTATCTCGCGGCTGACGAGGAGAAGCTATTAACAATTTTCTCGCTCAAGAAGCGAACAAAAAAATTATAGGCTCCGTGTAAGTAAAAGAGATAGATATAGATCGATCGCTGACTGTTCACACCGCCCGCCGGCCCCGGCGAGTACTCGTTTGCTGCAGCGACAAGAGCTATTAGAAAATACTCGCTCAGCGACACTCGTTTGGCGGGCAGAACACTTGCTGAGTTCTAGTCCAACTTAACGGCGGCTCGGAACACTCGGCGAATCGCTGCGCAGTAACAATTTCATGTGTCAGCGGGGGTGAGGGGTGCGGTACTGCGCAGCGAGTAGCTAACTTCCGAGCCGCCATTAATTTCAATCGAACTGTACATTAGTGTACCTACATACGCATACCAGCGAGTAATCGCTCGTCGCCGCTCGCTATCGCTTCTCGTTAATCGTGCGTTAACAGATGCCTTAGGTTGAGGCTACAGTAGGCAGCGAATTGCGATGCGACTGGAAGAGCGAAACGAGATAAACATGGTATGGCTACATTATAAGCGAAAATTCGGCGTATATTCGGCGATAACGTGGCTACAGTACACATCATCCTTCGCGGTTTACTATACGCATAATGTAGCCACACGCATATTTAGTAGCACTATTGAACTAGTCTTACAAGTGAAAAATTATCTAATAAATTCGCTTCAATTTCGCTGATATGTTGATGTACCCGATGCGGTGATTACAGTAATGTTGTCCATATCGCATAAAGAAATCAAAGATCGCTAGTAATATTTGATGAACGGTGCAGCCATATACATGAGCATTCATTTATTTGTTTTAATCGCTCATGTGTCGCAGGTCGCGTCGCGGCCTAATGTAGCCTCAGCCTTATCCTTACGCGCTTTCTTGCACTTTGTGGACGTTTACAGCCGACAGGTTTTGGGTTTCTTTGCTAACAGTTCTCAAATATTTCGGTTTCAGTTGATGCCAGAGAAGATCAGTGTCCGCGACTTCGCTAACGCTACCACCGTCACCATCGTGTCGAATGACGACGGGTCCTCTGCACCTGTAAGTTGAATCTTTAAGTAGTAGAATTGTTCTTTGTAAAGAAATTCTACCATCTTACGTGTTTCTCGCGGCTAACAGAATTTGCGTGACGTCAGTGTGATGCGTAGTTTGCATGTGGCGTTGTAGATGCCGCCACAGGTATGGGTGCTGGTGACAAGATATAAAATAAAATAGTATATGTAAAACATTCCCGAATTGACAGCTCATAATTTCAACCACACATAAGAATCTTGTGAATTGCTTCGGTTCATTTGCACGGATTTGTGTAAATCCGGGTAGTATTACGTCATAGCCGGGGCATCGGCCGGATGTGGCAACCCGGGTATTACCTGGTTTCGACGTTGAGAATTTCTAATACCTCCCGATATTAACGTTCATGTGATAATTTTGGGTTGTATTTTACTTTTGTTTTATGGTATTCTTATGATTGTTCTGTACGATTATTTAAACGTCTTCCAAAAAGTTGGAGTTACTATGTTCGTAGCGTATGTATGTTTTTTTTATGTATGTTCACCGAATTCCGTCAATTGTGGACCGATTTTGAAAAATCTTTTTTGTTTGAAAGGGTATGCTCTCAAGGTGGCCCCATATAAATTTTATTTAAAAAAAAAAAAAAAAAAAAATTAACTTCCTTTGGTCCGTTCTGTAAAGTTATTGAGAAGATCACTAAAAACGAATATTTTTTTTAACACTACATGTAGACGTATATAGGAATGTACTTTGTTATTTTCAGATAGATCTTCAATGGCTGTCGTTGAGTTGCGACCGCTACAACTTGACTCGCCATAGCTGTGAAGAAATCGTAAGCTATAACTTTAGATTGGATTCTGTTTTTTTTTTAAATAAATGCTAAACAATTTAAAAGTATGATTTTATACATTTTCAGAATGATTCTGATTATTTATTGTCAACATCCCCGCCAGCGGTAAGTGCACCTGAAAATACGTATTTTAAAATTAAATACATACATAAACTGACGGGTTATTCCCATGGAGGTAGGCAGAAAGTATAGAACGCCACGCATGTCCACAATAGAAACGGGATTGTCGACGGAAGAATAGACAAAATGACAGATAAACAATCACAATCTGTCATTTAGTCTATTCGTCCGTCGACAAAACCCGTTTCTATTGTTGTCATGCTGTGCGTGCTGCTCCTATCCTATCCTAACATGAATACTCAAGTATTTATTACATACTTCTAAAACGAGTTTTTTTTTTTTTATTGTTTATTATTCAAAACAAAATACAGTTTACATGCACTTTACTAAACATACCACACAAACCATCGCGGGTTTAACAGCGGTATGGCCAGACACGGCAACTCGGTGCCACTACATATTAACTTATATATAAGTATTAACAATTAGGTAGGTAGGTACAGACGCCAGCGCATCAACCCACCCCAAACTGCCAAACTTACCCAACCAACATTGAACCTTATCCTTTAGCGATAAAGTTGAAAATCCATTAAAGAAATCTGACAGACCGCAGCGACTCGATGCGCTGTCGTCCGTACATTTTTTATTTTTTTCTATATCGTACTGCAATCCACAAAGTATCTTTTCAATATCTTTGAGCAGTTCTTCGCATTTATTACGTTGCAGATTTCCGTAGGTAACTCATTCATATACGACGGTAACATGCATTCCCACGTCCGCGCTCCATAAGCATTATTAGGTTTAGGTTCTATAAATGTGGGTAAATATGTCAAACAACGCAACGACTTTAGTCTTACGTATTTACGAATTTTACTTATATTATGGTAATTCTCACTTATAACGCGTAAACGTACCTTATCAAAGACATTTACAATTTGGCAGTGCTTAAATAAACCCGTGTCATTATCTTGGAATTGCTGTTTTATTCTTATAGGTACAATCGTTTTCAAAATGCGTAACTGTAACTTGTAAATGTCCTCGACGTAAGTCTTGTATGTACGCCCGTAGCTACTCAACCCGTAATCAATTACGGAGTCGGCTAGTGCCAAATATAATGTTCTAAGTGTTCTATATGGTAGTTTATACTTAAGAATCGATAATTTTGCTAATATTGACCTAAGCTTGTTACATACATGATCAACGTGCGGCCGCCAGTGGAAATTACTATCTATTATCACACCAAGATACATATGTTGGGTCACCAACTCTAATTTCTGGCAACTACACGCTGTGACCGGTCGGTGAAGACACAGATGCTCATGGGCAACGACAAAAGGCACACAAGACGCCATCAGGTAGGGAGAGTGTATATGCAGTAGTTTGGTTTTTTTTGCATTAATTACAAGGCCAACGTCGTGAGACCACTTGCATAAGAGGTCAAAGTTACTCTGCAACACTCTCTGTGCCTCCCGTATGTCCCTGTGTGCAGCAACCAAACATGTGTCGTCAGCAAATTGGTACACGGAGCCTTCCGTGAAAATGTTACACATGTCGTTCACGTACAGTAAGTATTCGGTCGGCCCAAGAATCGAACCTTGTGCTGTGCCTTTATCGGTTGGAATCATGCTACTCAATGAACCTGAGACATTTACCGACGTGAAGCGGTTTCTGTGGTAGTTTTTAAACCATTCCAAGAACGGACCCCGTATACCATTTTGCTGTAGTTTATTAAATAGTGTTTTATATTCTAAACAATCAAAAGCTTTGCTAAAGTCAATGAGGACAACGAGTACGTGTTCACGATTGTTCAGGTACCCGTTGACCTCATTAGTAAACTTTGATAATAATTGTGAGGTATTTTTATTTTTTTGAAAGCCGTACTGTTTCTCGTTAATAACATCATTTGTTTTCAGGAATTTGTTAATTTCAAGTCCGAGATACCTCTCAATTATCTTATCAATACATGATAAAATAGTTATAGGCCTGTAATTATTAACATCTGTGTACGAGCCGTTCTTATGGATAGGTCTTACTATTCCAACCTTAAGTTACTTTACTACGTTACCGTTAATAGTTAGTTATATTAAATATTGTAAAAGAAATGTTACCTATAATAATAAATAACATATAAAATAAAATATTGTTTGAAAATCCTTGTACCTACTCACATAGTTTTTCGTTTTTGTTTTTGTATATTAAGGGAGATAACTTAATTGTTTAGGAATTCGTTTCCATAAAAATGATTAAGGGCGGATTCGACCATACAGGAATAAGCCTTCTCTTCCGAATAAATTTTGAATTTTTGACAGTTTCTCGATACGAAAACTGTCAGAAAAAATCTTATTCCGCGGATTTTATTGTTGTTTGGTCGAACCCTTAGTGTATAAATAATTGTGTAAGTTTATCCATTTTGTTTGCAGTACGACGTGGACCCGGCGTTGTTAGCTGATCCATTGGTGGGTGTCTGTAACACCACATGTCCTGCAGTGAGTTCACACAAAATATCATAGTACCTACCTCATAAATATAATAAAATTAAAAATATATGTCTAATACCTATTTTACAATAAAGGGAGCAAAACAAATCACCAAGAGTTATTTGCATAATATTTTTTGTCTATGTTTCAGGGTCCCGAAGGACCGCGTGGTCCTAAAGGAGATCAAGGACTAAGAGGATTTACCGGTTTACCGGTAAGGAATATTTAAATAACACTGGTCTTAAAGGTCTACCTTGTTGAAGACAACATTTTATTACCACGAATTGACTGCCTCGTTGGTATAGTGGTCGCAAGCGCTACTGCTGAGCATGAGGTCCTGGGTTCGATTCCCGGGTCGGCCAAAGTGTTATTGGATTTTCCGTCTGGGATTTCTTAGTAGCAGCCCGGAGTGTGGATTTGTGCCCGGTTGATGGCAATAGACCCCTATTATATGGGACTTAAACATAACTGGCGAAATGTGGGTGAACTGTAGGTACATCTCTTCCTAAGCCTTCGGGGAATACAGGTGATGTTGTGTTATCGACGAATTTTCTACCATTTCTTTGTGTGATTATTTGTGGCGTATCATAGAAACCGATGTCTTTCAGGGCGTACGAGGTACGAAGGGAGACGTGGGTATACCAGGTGAACCTGGCTTCACAGGGGACAAGGGAGAACACGGACCCCCGGGACCCCCGGGGGCCATTGTCAATGTAAGTACTTATTTTAAAACTGCAACAGCAGCTTCTGCTGCAGATTGAATATGCGAAGAGTAATGATCAAGTTGTTGAAACCCAAAAATCAATTAGCTTTCCAACAATACCATACAATACTAAATACTCTATACAGGGTTATTTTAAACTAGCTGCTGCCCGCGGCTTCGCCCGCGTGAGTGTCGGAAATTACCCCATACATCCCCATGGGTTTTAAGTATAAATAAATATTGAGTTTCGAGTTAATCGGACAGCGCGTTAAAATTCTTCCATACAAACACTGACACCCCCCAATCCCCCTTTAGGGGGTAATTTAGAAAAACAAAAACTACAAACTTTATAATTTATTTAGATAACTATTCGTGCGAAGTTTCATGTTTATTACCTCAAGGAATAAGATTTTTCATACAAACTTTCATCCCTTATTTTACCCCCTTAGGGGTTGAATTTCGAAAAATCCTGATACACGTTATTCTTAATTTTTGGGTTTAAGTATAAATATTGAGTTTCGAGTTAATCGGACAGCGCGTTAAAATTCTTCCATACAAACTTTGACACCCCCCAACCGTAGGATAGGATACTTTTCCGGGATAAAAAGTACCCAGTGTGGTGCCCAGGATATTAAAGAATAATTATACCAAGTTTCATCGTAATCGAACTGGTAGTTTTTGCGTGATACCTGAACAAACAGACAGACAGACAGACAGACAGACAGAAAGACAGACAGACAGACAGACAAAAAAAAATTTAATCACACTTTTGGGTTCGGTGTCGGTCTAGTAACACCCCCTGCCATTTATTTTTTTGATATTTTTATTGTACAGAATTTTCACTTCTACAGATTTATTATAAGTATAGATTGGCATATCTAAAAATGATAAAACAAAAAATATATTAATTTGATGATTTTTTGTGGGGTTATCGACTGCAGTTATTGTAGTCGCTTGAAACATCCGTTTAAAAATGAATGTCTTATATTAATGGAATAAATCATCATTCTGCCTAGCCTTTTCCCAATCATGTTGGGGTCGGCTTCCAGTCTAACCGGATGCAGCTGAATACCAGTATTTTACATGGAGCGACTGCCTATCTGACCTCCACAACCCAGTAACTGGGTAATACGATACCCCTTGGTAAGACTGGTTGTCAGACTTTCGGGCTTCTGACGACTCGTAACGACTGTCAAAGATCCACGAATGACAGCCGGGACCAACGGCTTAACGTGCTTTCCGAAGCACGGAGGAGTCTCGGTATCTAAAGATGGTCACCCATCCACGGACCAACCCCGGCAAGCGCAGCTTAACCTGATGGATCGACCCGTGCGGCTGTTATTACTTAGCCACGAGCTCCTAGGATTTATATTAATGGAATAAATATAAATGTATTATATTTATTGCATTCCACAATGAGAACCATCATTGAGGACCTATGTCAATAAGAGTTTTCATTAAACGTGTCACGACTAAAGAAAATATAAGCGCTTTGACACTTTTGACAGCTGTATTGTTCTATTGTTCTGAGGTTCTGAGGCCCGGACCTGACGTCTCAGTGCTGCCACCTAGTGAACGCTATTTCAGAAAACCCTCAGTAATGAGTAATAATAAGTTACTAAATCAGCGTAACTGCCAGTAACGAAATCCATGGGTTTCATGAGATATTTACTCTTTTTTTTTGTATTTATCTTTATTGAAATAAAATGATATAAATTGAGAAATTTTAATAGTTTACAGAAATTAAGAAAATAGTGAAAAATAATAATTTACTTTTATTATACTTAAAGGCATCTGGTCCAGGGTACATTGGACCGCCAGGTGAACCGGGGCGACGCGGACCGAAGGGTGTGAAAGGGGATTTAGGGCAAAAAGGTAAATGCATCAATTTAAAAGATAAAAGCTATAGTAATAGTCGAACTTATTTGAAATTTTTATATATTATTAGTTATTATTTATATTTTATTTTTTGGTATTTTTGGTGTGTAGGTGATCAAGGAGAACCTGGCTTGACTGGTTTCGCAGGACCTCCAGGATTTAACGGAACAGATGTGAGTTGATTACTATTAAATGGGAAATATTTAATTGATCCTCTAAAAACTCTTTGCGTCTCTAATCATGCATCTTTTTTTAAATAAATGATCTTCTTTTTAACTTTGTCTTTTTCTCACAATCGGTCGCTACTAAGTTAGGGTACTCCGACCAAACAGGTTAGGTTAGGTTGGAACTGTGAACAGCCACGCGCGAGCCGAGTGATATAAGCGAGCAGTGCCGCGATAAGGGCCGCCGAACGCTACATTCAGCTTGGTCGCAGTTATTTGGCTATTTAGTATTTTTAGGCCCTCAACATAGGAATTATTTGAGGTTCACAAAGAGAGGCACAATACTATAAATGAGAGTGTCAATAATATTTTATTAGAGGTTTGATTAAATATATGCCCTATTAAATTCGTATAGCTAAAACTGCAGATTATTTTTTACAGGCTAGTGTTATAATCACATGCAATTATTAAAGAGGTGATTCAACACTTCATAATATAATTCTCCCGATTTCTAGTTATATCCGAGTCGCAAATAAAAAGTCGAGATGTGTCGTGCGGCTTGAACGAAGTTCCTTGCGCTGTATATTATGGTATTAAACCAGAATAATACCCGGGAAATTTCGTTTTTTTAAAATCATTTTCTTTATGGCACCACTTTAGGTCATGAGCTATCAGAATAACAAAAATATTTGGCCTAGGTCCTAAGGGGGAAAATTGATCCGATGTTACAATGTGTATGTGTTGTTCTAAAAATCCTCCTTAAGGCTCCTGCAGACAGGCGCGACGCGAACAGTTTCCGTGAAGTTTTCATGTCCCACCAGAGTCGCGTCGCGCCTGTCTGTGGGGGGAGCCTTTAATCCTTTTACAAAAGCGAATTCTCAAATCCATTCTTTAAAAAAAAAGAGTTACCTTCTACATACTTTGTAATGTAGTTAATGTACTTATAATTCTGTCGACAGGGTTTCCCTGGACCACCAGGCCCCGTGGGACCCCCTGGAGATCGTGGTTTTCCTGGGCCCCCGGGACCCGCCAGTAACATCAATGCTTCTCTAATACATGGTAAGGTCACATTACGCATCTTATTCTTTTGTATAGGGGTGATATCGGTGTGATTTTTCATCGCAGTTGGCAACGCCTGTTGCCAACCAATCTAGGTTAAGTTGCCGTCGCCCCGTGTGAGAATGGGCTCACTTGGCGCGACTCAAGTTGTATCAATTTTAGTCTTTTCATCATTCATTCAGCCAATTTTATGAAAAATTCTGTTGGCAACGACCGTACCAACCGTTTCATTTCATTTAATTTCATGTCATTTCATATATTCTAAAGCCTTCAAATGTTTATGAAGGTGCTAAAGGCGAAAGGGGTGCTCCGGGGCGGGACGGTAGACCTGGTGACATAGGCCCCCGAGGAACGCCTGGACGCGACGGTGCTGTGGTAATGTCACATGTGAAACAATTTATTTAAATCATGCTTTATGTAAAAGTTAAATCTGTAGATGGATTTTACCTATGCCTTAAGCTTTTTCTGAAAGTCTACTTCAAGGTGATGCAGAGAGTTTTTTTTCTGTTGTAATTCTCTGAATTAAGTAGGTAGACAGTGATTATGGTGTACGGTAAAACTCCAATGAGTTTACGTTTTCAGCATCGAAAATGCATAAATATTTAAGCACTACAGAATAAATATTGTTAATACCAATTCATCATCTTTTGATCTTACCAGGACCATAATTGTGTAACCCGATCTTTTCATTTTAACAGTTCAACAACATTCACTGCGTTATTTACGTTATTGAGTAGACACATTTTTCGAACATATGAAGCAATGGATTAGCAATATCATTCAAAATGATTTAGATTAAGATTGATTGTGTTTCATAATTAGGGTTCTGAGCATACATTCATATTTTTTTTATGTTTTGCAGGGTCAACTAGGACCTGTAGGTATACAAGGTATACCCGGCCAAAGGGGTCCACCGGGCCTACCGGGTCCAGAGGGAAAGAGGGGCTTCGACGGACTGCCGGTATTTATCATACATTCATCATAGCCTAGCGTTTTTCCAATTATATTGGGGTTGGCTTCAAGTCAACCTGGATGCAGCTAAATACCAGTATTTTATATGAATCCATTGCCTATCTGACCTGGACAAACCCGTTCCTGGGTAGCACGATACCCCTTGGTAAGACTGGGTGTAAGACTTTTGGGCTTCTGACTTACCCGTAACGACTGTAAAAGATCTTTAAATGTTGCTGTTCATTTTACATTAACAGTTGTTAGACGTCGAATTAATTTACATGTAGGTATACAGTATTCGACACAGTTGGTCGTGTTTAAAAAAAACTGGAAAAATGGCCTTTCTGTGGTGGGTGATGCCAAAATAGCATTCAATTTTATTTAAAAAAAAACGGGCACTTGCGTGTTGCTTACGGAACCCTTCATTGTCGGCCCACGCACAATGAAGGGTTCCGTAGTTGGGATGAATTTATCAAAAGAACCCAAAAAATAATTAGTTTTCTTTTACCACTTTGTCGGCGTGATGTTTACCCATGCCAAATTACAGCTTTCTACTGTAGTACTAAGTCTCTGAGCCAAGCCGCGGACAGACATTCAGACAGACGGACATAGCGAAACTATAAAGGTTCCTTGTCTACTACGGAACCCTAAAAACTGGGCGTTGTAGAGCGTCGTCTGTCATAGGCCTATCCGACAGACGCTTTGTAAAGCTCCATGTCATAAAAGAATCATGTAAATAATCCATGTAATTGTTTATTAGAGAACAACTATTTTGGTCCACAATAGGTGTTTGAAGTACTATTTGAGTAAAAATGGATTTAAAAAAAAGAATTGTTTTTTTTAAAATTAATGATACAAGTAATGCACGCGATACCGTGATAACAAAATATTATAAACACTATTACTTACTTCAATTAAATTTCCCCAGGGCCCAGAAGGCCCACCGGGTCTGCCGGGCCCCCCCGGTCAGCCAGGGTCTGCAGCTGCATATTCACAGCACATCTCCATCCCAGGACCACCGGGGCCTCAAGGATCAATGGGACAGGTAACTACCATAACATGATCGATTGTGCTTATGGAAAATGACACTCACAGTAAATTCCAGGGACAAACTTTAAAGCTCCGAAATAAAATTAAAATAGCTACCTACCGTTTTGTTTATGATCTATGAACAAAAATTGAAAACGGTAGCGTGACAAGTTAAAATTAAAAAATTAAATAACCACCGACACAATTCTAGGTGATGCTGCAGTATCGGTTCAAGGTTACTATGTTCTTCTAATATCATTGAAGTAACAGAATACTAAATTTCGAATTGATCAGACCTGTGGAAGATGCGCACATCCAATCATCAACTAAAATAGAGCTGATAATCTTCAAACGGCTGAACCGATTTTCTTGAATTATAGCTAAGAACACTCTCGATCAAGACACCTTTCAAATAAAAAATAATAATCAAAATCGGGTCAGCCGTTTGGGAGCTACGAGGGAACAGACAGATACACAGATACACAGGTTAAACTTATAACAACCCTCTTTTTCCTTCGGGGGTTAAAAAAGAGTGAAAACAAGTGGTTGAAAACTACTTGAGAATGCGTGTATCTGGAAACACATACGAACGAAGCATGCTGATATACCTTGTAAAAACTATAGTACATACTTAGTTATAACTTATAGACGTTTCATAACGAAAACGAAAGATATCTGTGTTTATCTTCTTAGTTTTTCCTTCAAAACCTCTTATTAGTCTTCAGCTTTATACCAAAATTGAGTACTTACTCGTGATTAATCATGTTTCCAGAAAGGTGAGGCAGGTTACCCTGGACTACCAGGAATGCGCGGCATGGACGGACTCCCGGGCACTCCAGGAGAGAGAGGATTACCGGGATTGCCTGGGTTGCCGGCACATCCCAGCTATGTACAAGAGGTAAGTAGTAAAATAGCTTCCACGGGTGGCGGCGCATCCGCGATAGTCCGTCCCGCTACCAACTTGCTGGTTGGCAAAGATTTTTACAAAGGCAGTGTTCTCTCATTCACAAATACACTCCATGGTTTTTTTAATAGTTTTTTGTTGTGTGTAATCTTGTAAAAATGTTTTCAGGCACCTTCAATCTCTGAAGCTGAAATAAGAAACATTTGTGAAGATATCATTAAAGGTTTGTACCTGTTCATTTAACATCATTGTAAGGTTGGATTGGAGGTAAAAATCCTCCGATTATTTCAGTATTCAGAAGATGTAGTGATTTTTTTTTAATGAAGCTTCGATGTGTGGCGGCATCTACATCGCCACATGCGAACTACGCATCAAAGAGCTGACGTCACAAATCCTGCATCGCGCTATTTAAGTTTACCGCACGATTAAGATATGACTATCGGACAACAATCCTTGGGCAATTGCCCGCCAGACACAACACCCGTCTGGTCGGAGGATCCTCCCTTTTCTATAGAGGATGAGTGAACTTTACACCCTGTTCCTCATACCCCTAAAGATGGTTAGGTCGGTCATGCCTGTTTTTAGTCGACTTTCATACATCCTCTTAGGGCGAATGAAAGCGCGACAAGAGCGACAAAAAAAAGGTATTTACAAGGTAGATGTGAGTGGAAATATAGTATGGAGGACATATAGTGACCTTATTGGTGATGTTCTTCAGAAAGGTCAGGTGCGTAGTGCTCGCAACCGGCGTGCGTGACCAGATGTATGAACGTAAACGAAGCAAAAGGAGTATGTTAGGATCGTAGCAGGTGGCGTTCTGTAGTTTCTGCCTACCCCCGTGGGCAGAAGACGTGAGGTTATGTGTGTATCATTAAAACCCAATGTGGGTAATGTTATAAAGTTATTAAATAAGTTTTTTCTCTACAGTTCGTCTAGGAGAACTGGCTCAAAATCAAATATTGCAGACAAATACTATCGTAGGCAAGCGAGGACACCCGGGCAGACCGGGGCCCCCCGGACCACCAGGTAACTAATAATTATAATCGAAACTTAAATTACGAATGCGAGAGTAACTCTGTGTGTCTGTCACCTTTTCGGCTGAATCAAATGATTGTGGCACGACACGACACGTAATAATATACGACATAGCTATGATACTTTTTACTCTGGTTCTCAGCAACAAAAGTTGATTAACACTTCAGTTTTCTTAATCTCAATTGTTGAGCACAATATTTTAATTTTAATTGGAACAGAAGTAAAATTGAAAGAATATTATCTCCAAGCTATTATATGAAAAGCTAAAAAGCAGTTTATCGAACCATTTTGTGTAAATTGTGATGTTGTATTGTTGAACGTACGTTCCCGGGGCGAAGCTGCGGACAAAAGCAAGCTATGTAAAAAAAAAAAAACCCGTTCCTATATGGTTTCTTTACCAGATATATACAGTTAGAATGTCGCATGTGTCTGTAGATCAATACTCGTACGAAAAAAAACGTCCACATTCAAGTCGCAATCTGCCAAACTTGTCAAAAATGTTGGTAAATAAGGTTGGTATTTTTGACAGATTGCGAATGAGATGCGCATGCGAACGTTCTTAAAAAATACGGGAATTGCCGCTCTGACCAAACTTCTCCAGAGGGAGCTCCTTTAGAAAGAGATCTAATATTACAAAAATGATCGTGTCACGTTATATGAAGGCAGTATGAGTGCCGCAAGTGGCATCGTATCACAATCGGTCATAATGCCAGCAGCTTGCGACTCGCGTCATGTTCCGCAACTCGAATCGGATTCGAATCGCGAATCATGACACAAGTACTACTGTGGTTTCACTGCTATGGTTTCGTGGCGGAGGTGTGCTAAGGCCATGAATAATGTCTTTCACCATTCATATGTTTAGGGCATTTTCCTTAATTGTAATATATTTGTGGACCAGTTAATAAAAAAAATCTATAAGTGGCTGTTTTTAACTCTATGTAATATTTTAACTTCAAGGAATTCAAGGTGATTCCGGGGAGCCAGGCCCTAGAGGTTACCCTGGGGAGACGGGGGATACAGGCAAGACTGGCGGCCCCGGCCCTGCAGGGGAGAAGGGAGACAAGGGCGAGAGGGGGCCCGAGGGTGTCGGCGTGCAGGGGCCCGAGGGACCCAGGGGACAAATAGGTAATGTAGTCGACAAGATGAACGGCTTTTGCCTATTCTATTGTTTTAGTCGTTCATGTTAATTATGATTTATTGGTTGTTATTATTTTGGTGAACAAAAGCTTGCAATAACGAGTATAACACTTGGAACTAGTTTTACTGATCAAGGAAGTAAATAGGTGCAAAGATGCAATTATATTGTTGCGTTCCCCTTGTCGAAAACAGCGAGGTTATTATACATACTTGTGCGAACTGGATTCGTAGAAGATATCATATACAATGTTATTGTCAGCAATCCATGAAGGAGATGTAGGAGAGGTCATTTACAACCAAATGACCCTTCATGACCACTATGCCAATGTCAACCATACCGAGTAATTTTATATTTTAAAATCTATGAAATAAAAATAAACGTCAAATGACTCGGAAAATTGTTGACATTTGACAGCTTATTCTGAATTGAGACAGAGTGAATCGAAATAATTAAATATTTAGGAACTACTCACACTTATTCAGCTCTATTCACCGTTTGCCCATAGAAAACAACGATTTTGTATGAGACGCGTACGCGTCCTTTCAGCTGCGGATAGCTGAAAGGACGAGTACGTAAAATTTTTGTTTTCTATGGGCAAACGCTGAATAGAGCGGAATAAGTGTGAGTAGTCCCTAACTCACCGCTTCAAGAAGAAAAACTCACGCTAGACTCAGCGTGGATTTATTCCAGAGTCAAGAAGCAAACAATTTGTGAAGATATACAATCCATTCATCACTGAAAGAGTTTGCGTGGAGTTTCTTGCCCGTTCTTCTCCATAGGTACCTACGCTTTGGAATGGGCAACTAGCTTCGTATTTCTGACTGACCTACAATTCAAAAGTGCCTGTTATTGGTTTATTTGAAATAAATGCTTTGGTTTGAGTTTTGAGTTTGAACTGTTTTCAGGTCCCATGGGTCCATCAGGTCATCCAGGCAGAAGTGGGGACAGAGGAGACCCGGGACGAGAAGGTAAAATTAATCACACCTCCACCTACCCTTTTATATGAACTTTCAGCTTTTAGTCTAGACGAGTTTCAGTCTATACGGGTTTCAGTGTAAACGGATGCAGCTGAATACCCGTATTTTACATGGAGCGATCTGCCTATCTTACCTCCACAACCCATGTACTGGGTAACCCAATATCCCTTTGGCTTCTAACTACCCGTAACGACTGTCAAAGATTTAAGCACATTTAATCGATATCAAGGCAATAAAAACTCGAAATCAATGTTTCTAAATGCGTTATCATTTCAATTGTTTTCAGGACCCCCAGGCCCCCGCGGTCACCCAGGACTTCGAGGGACTTGCGAGTGTCCTCTGACTTACTACGCGTACTCCCCACAAGGACTTAGCAAGGGGCCGTGACCAATATCTACTACTAGAAAACTTGTGTACTTAATAAAATGTTAAAAATTTAAATCGATTTTTTTCATTGACTTTTGTTCTGAGTTGAAGGGAAGAAAAAGATACAAATGACTAAGTAAAAAAATAATTTAATAAAATATACCAAAAATTATCGTCACTAAATACAAGAAATTATCTCCATACTTTATTTTATAAAAACAATGTAGGATGGCTATGATTTTCATAGATTTAATTAAATGTAACTCGAAGTATAGCCGCCATTACTGTTGATGACGTAATAAGATGGCGTCAGTTATTAGCGGGTTCTATTTCACGCACAGAGTCGATGTCTGCCTTGCAGAAGAAACATTGCTTGCTGTTTAAAAGGTGTTGCATTATACAAGCTCTAAAACAAATAATATTAAGTTAAGGTTTATCCAGTAAAACTGTGTGACAATTCCAATGACAGCAACAACCCAAAAGCAATCTTATTGTAACGAAATTAAAGATCACTGTGATTTTGACAGTGACGCAAAATTAGAGGCAGTGAAAGGACTAAGAATTTTGGGAATTTTGTATCTCAATCATGCAACAAACCTGCAAGAATGGTGTCCACAAGGCATAAAAGCGGTGTCCGCAGGTCTAGCGTAGCAGATGGTGCATAACAGGTCGGACTGCGCCCCGCTGGAGCCCGGGGACTTCGCCTTCACGATAGTGTCCCGAGCTATGCGTAGTCGATCTGCTACTATCTCTAAGGCTTTTAATTCTTCCATTGTTACGTCCTCTTGATCTGTAATAGTAAAAAAAAACGACAAAATCAAATCAAAATATTTTATCTCACATAAACCTGGGAACTCCTGAATCGTCAGAAGCTAGGTGCTCGTTTCCAATTAGTCGTTTCCTATAGGCAATGGAAATGAGCAGGAAAGAAACTCCACGGTTACTCTTTTAAAAATAATTGGCTCTTAAAATATTTCTAAACTACAGTGTTGAAAGGTATTGGGAGGAGAATGTAGGCCTGTCAACAAGTACCAGGTACATTACCAGTTTCTCTCCGAATAAATAAATAAATTGCCTAGTTTTTTTGCACTAGTTCGACAATAATAAGCCAAGTTATCCTGTCAACACTCCTGGACGCAGGCCACACAGTCATTTGGTTACAATCCATCCAGCTACATTCTTCTTCATCTTCCCAAATATGTTGGATCGGCTTCCAGTCTAACCGGTTAGACTGAATACCAGTATTTTACATATGCCAATCTGACCTACACAACTCACTTACTGGCTAACACGATGCCTTATACAACAAGACCAGACCAGCCACATTCCTAGGTCATATATAACATAATACGTTCATCGTAAGAACAACTTACATTTGTAAAATGAGAATACTTTGTGGTTCTTCGACTTGCCAAGCATGAGCTCGAGTCCATCCATTCTGAACAGTGGTTCCGTCACCAATGCTTTGGTCACTCGGTCTAGATGCTAAAATTAAAAAAAAAGTAATGAGGTTTAGAAAGCCACTGGTCCTTGAAGCACACGCACAGTTCCCGCAAGCGATCACCGTTTATAATATTCACGAAGGAAAGCATCGCGAGAGATCTTGGATCATCACCCTCCTGCACTTAGCTAATTTTTTTGGGGTATCTCATACCGTAATAGGTAGATAGTTGAAAATTAACAATCTGCATCGCATTTGCCCAACTATGTTGGTGTCGGCTTCTAGTCTAGCAAGCGTAGCTTAACCTGATAGATCACCCTGTGCGGCTTTTATTACTTAGCCAAGAGCTCTTCAAATAATGAAAATTCAATAAAGTTAATAAACCGCCGAGAAAAACACGTTTCGCCGAAAATACAAGAAATGTGTTATTTTCGGCGTTTCTCGGTCTATCTTAATACGATACGGAACCCTTCGTGTGCGAGATCAGCTCGCACTTGACCGGTTTTTTTCTGTACAAACATTGCAGTCATATTAGTAGCCACTATTAAAAAACTTGTATAGCTAATAGTCTGAAATAACTATCACGCAATGAGCACAGCATTGTGGTTCATTCTCGCGCTGCGCTGAAATTAAGGGTCTAGAGTTCGAATTTTAGACTACAGTCAGTTTTATGTAAATTATAATCTGATCTGAAGGCTGTCGCCGTTCGTATCCTCTCCGATACAATGCGATGCGAGCCGTTTGGTGGAAATCATCCTTTATACTTACTTCTGGAGGTAGCTTAGGCTCCAGCATTCTGATGAGGCACCCTGCCACGGGCGCTAGAGCCACGTAGTAGTGCACCCGGTCTGTGTCCGGTAGACCTCGGGCGACCAGGCGAGCGAAACTGGCGCCACCACCGCCGCGGATGCACACCCGGGATACTACTGCCATTAGGATCTAGAAGCCATGTTTATGTTGGGTGTAGTTAGTTCAGCACTATTTTAGTATAGGAATACGTAGACTTAAAGGGGTTTATTTATAAACGTTGCTTAAAGTTAAGTGACGTTCAAACGTCAAAAATGTATGGTTCAATAGTCGCTAATCAATAAATAAACCCCGAAATTGATAAAGGAGAGCGTTTAAAAAAGCTATGAACAGTAGTTCCCAGATAACTTACAAGGTTAGTGATAAAACAAAAAATAAGTTCCAGGATAAGCCTGTTTTTCGATTTTTGTTGATTTGACACTGACAGCCCTCGAACGCGTTCTAGATGTGCTGATCGCGTTCAGTTTTATTGGTGAAATTCGCCCTTAATGGATTGCAGACAATAACCAATAACCCTGTAGATGTTTTTAAAAGCTTTTATTTAACTTCACTTTATGTATGTCCTGGAATATTGCAATCAATATTTCACCCACTTCCACTGAAGCTATCGGGCTGAAATTTGGCATACGTGTTTGGTTCTCGTGACAATGCATAATAAAAGCTTTTTTTTAAATTTTAAAAGCTTTTATTCTCATATTAGGGCCTACATATGAGCTGATGACCTTATGGGGTTAGTAGAAATTACATATCGATAGTTTATGCTTATTTTTGGTGTTGGTACTGTAAACATGTTTTTTTGGTGTATCTGTTGTTTTTCTTTTGCCTGAAAGATCCAAAGCATTATTTATATTTGTCTTTCACGATACATACCTGACAAGTCCTGCCAAGCAGTAATTCGTTCTGGTTGTCACAGGCCTCTGGTTTGGTCAGCAACAAGGGGGCAAGGTGCAGCGTCATCTCTAGAGCTCTGGCCAGGCCGTGGTAGAGGTCGAAACACGTCGCGCACAGCTTGATCTGGCGTGATTCTAGATGAGAATCTATGCTGACACGGTCCATCTAGATAATTCGAATATTTTGTTTAAAGGAAATAAAATAAAAATATTGGATTGAGATGGCGGGTCGAAGTGGACCCTTTTCTCAAAGAATCGGTCAAAGACAGTAAGGCTGCGGACCCGAAGTTAGCGGGCGCGGTGGCGGCGCGGGGAGCGGCGCGTTCCAATGCATAGTTTTATAATAAAACTAATAGAAAATTTATTCCTGTTTGGTCGAATCCACCCTTAGAGATATTTATCAGGATCATAATTTAAACACTCCTTCTCACCTAACCTGGCAACATTCAATAATACCGTTAGCCCTCAAGCACGGGTAATTTTTTTACGCGACGATTTTTTATCCCGCACTCGATTGAGAATTCAACGAAGTGCATCTCAGTGCGTCCAAAAAGCTATCTGTTGAATTTTCAACTATCCGCGCCAAGCAGAGCGTTGAAAGTTCAGTGCGCCATAAAATATCGTCACGTTAAGTGATCGCCCGTGCGTACGAAGGCTTACTCTTCACTCTATGAGCAAAAATTTCGCGACCATCACCTCCTGCATCATCGTGATGAACTCGGAGAAGGCCCAGTTGAGCTGACTGAGCAGGGAGTTGAGGTAGGCAGCCGCATTGGTTGGGTGAGCCGCGAGGTACTCCTTTATGCGGCTCTGGATCACCTCCGAGGGGCAGGGACCTTGAGGAAGTAAGGAGAGCTTTCTCAAACCGATCTTAACATAGTGTCTGAAAGATAAACCTAAAAAATTGCTAAAATTTTAAAGGAATCTGATTTTGAGACACCCATCATCGATACAAAAAAAAAGCAACTGAAATATTA
This sequence comes from Eupsilia transversa, assembly GCA_914767815.1. NCBI lineage: Eukaryota > Metazoa > Arthropoda > Insecta > Lepidoptera > Noctuidae > Eupsilia > Eupsilia transversa. Next base: position 5,930,669 of record OU611894.1, on the reverse strand, counting down.
ACCATACAGATTTCACCTAACTATTTCATGTGGTGTACCACCGCACAAAATGGTGTTTAAAATGAAATATCAAATATAAACTAAAAACTGTTCTCTCTTAAGTAAAAAAAAAGACTTTCCACGAAACCCAAATAAGTAAAACTCAGTTTCAGCTTCAGAAACTAGTCTCCACATACAAGTAAAAGTACCTATAGAAGTGATTTATTCCTACATACAAGTATGTAGGTATAGATCCACTTAAAGCTCGTGCAGACTGGCGCGACGCGATAGTTTTCATAGAAATTGTTCTACCGGTGTCGCGTCGCGCCAGTCTGTACGAGCCTTTATTCTCATGAGGCCTTCAAGTCTTAATTCTAATTTTATTCATTTACGATCACTACATAAGATCTCATTTTGATATATCTTTAATAGGATATTTGAGTAACTCGCTTACCAAAACATTGGCTCATTAGTCCTGCGTCGACCTTGGCCCCGAGGTTGTTGACTGTCGGCTCCCTGTCGCCATACCTGCGTGATGATACACGTCACTATCAATATCAGCTATCTGATTTGTTCGGTGGGCAGACACCAATGGGAAATGTCTGGTAGTAACCTACTGCCAGACTTTTCAGATTTCCGATTAATACAGGACAGTTGTTATTTTTGAGTACTTCAAAAGTTAAAATGACTAACGGCTCGTGCATACTTGCGCGATTTGCGCGACGATAATTGTTGTATCGTGTACTTTACAGAGAAATTGTATTATTAAAGTCGCGCCACCCAGTCTACTCCTTCATATGCAATGGACTCTATAGCGCCATGAAACATGAGGCTCCAGGGGCTAGTGCAAATCTTGGGGTTCATTCGACGTATCGAGTCTGGTTTAACCACGGGATGAGTGCATTTCATTCATTAATTATTGTAAACTAGATTATTAGTAGATCGTGAGCAAATGTGGACCTACATTATCTTGTAATGGTTCTTAACTTGTTCATCGAATTAAAACAATCCTTTTTTTTCTGACAACCTTTTTCCAACATAAATAATGATAAAAGTAACGTCAAAAAAAAAGGAAACACGTCGTAAAGGGAAACACGTCGCAGTGTTTAAAGAAGGTAGTTGAAATGTTTTATCAAGAGTTCCAGTTAAAGTGCAATGTGTGGTGGGAGCACTTTTCTGCTTAAAACTTTCCTAGAAATAGAGAGGTGTATTTTCTTTGCACTTTGAAGTGGTGGGTTATTTTGACATCTTAACACACAGTTTTTGAAAGACAGCTTAACACAAAAATTTACTAACAAGCTGTCAACTCTCATGTCAACTGCTGTGATTGGTTTACCAAAGTCAAATCAATTTGCCTAGCCTTATCCCAACTATGTTGGGGTCGGCTTCCAGTCTAACCGGATGCAGCAGAATACCAGTATTTTACATGGAGCGACTGCCCATCTGACCTTCACAACCGAGTAACTGGGTAATACGATACCCCTTGGTAAGACGGGTTGTCAGACTTTCGGGCTTCTGATGAACCGTAATGAGTCAAAGATCTATGAATGACAGCCGGGACCAACAGCTTAACGTGCTTTCCGAGGCACGGAGGAGTCTCGATATGTAAAGATGGTCACCCATGCACGGACCAGCCCCGGCAAGCATAGCCTTACCTGATGGATCGACCTGTGCGGCTATTATTACTTAGCCACGAGCTGTCCTCGATTGGTTTACCGAAATAACAAAACAAACAATCAGATAATCGTATCTAAATTGGATTTCTGTACAAAACAATATTTAAAATTATAATTTTTACGATTATCACATTTTCGTAAATATATCGCGAACGATAAGTGGGCGGTCAGGGCTCGACACCACATGCTTGACATGAGTTGTGCCAATCAAACTTTCAGAAACCGGGTTTTAATCGAAACATATCAGAAATACCCAAAGTTATTCAATGAAAAGTTGGATCCGTCGTGGTTTCGGCTAGTCAGAAGTCTAAAAAACGAATAAAATAAAATTACATACTAATTTCGGTGCAGGGCTGCATTCTGCAGTTACTGATTAGATTAGGAGACAACCAACAAACCACGAACATTATAAGAACATAGGTACTGCAAGTCCCGTCTATTTTTTCTGTGTGTAACATTGTGTTCTCACCTGGCAGCTAAATGCGGCCACTGCCGGTGCCGAAAACCGAAGCCAGAACCGTGCCAGAACCGTACGAGCACCCAGTTTGACTGCGCCCACGCACGGTTCTGATACGGACGAACCAGCTCTTCTACCATGGACATCTGTCTGAAACAAAATAATGGCCCTGGATGTTATTGTAGTGAAAATAAGTACCATTGTGATGATATACATGTTTTTCTTGATACAAACGACATTATCAAAAGAGAGTGTAAAAAAGACATAACCAATTTCTGAGCAGCGATACTGTCGCAGAAAATATTATGAATAAATGCATTTCCCGAATTTTGACACTATTCGATACTAGAATTTTGACACTATTCGATACTAGAATTATGACACTATTCGATACTAGAATTTTGACACTACTCGATACTATAATTTTGACACTATTCGATACTAGAATGTTGACACTATTCGATACTAGAATTTTGACACTATTCGATACTAGAATTTTGACACTACCCGATACTATAATTTCAACATAAAACTACATACCTACAGAACCAGTGAAACGTTCTCAACGTAGTCAGCAGGTGAATTTTAGTAAAAAAATTATGTCTAATTGTGTTGTCTCGAAAACACGTTTACCTGTGTTTTATTTTTATTTTACCGAGGTGTAACTTCTTTTGATTGTATTTTAGCTGTTAGTTTACTAGCCACTGATGCCGCGATTACTGCGGCCCTCTACTACTTCTCAACTTATTTAGTAAAAATCCATCGACTCGAAAAACAAAGCAGTATACTCACTGTTTAATCGGCACTCTCTCGATAGCCCTCATGGTGGTTGGCTGCGTGGCGAACGACGCGAGAGTCTGGACCAGAGACTCTCTCGTGCTGGCCAGCACTATCCGCTGGTCTGCAAACTCCGCGCACAGGAACGCAGCACAGGACACCACTAGTTCGTCCCATTCTGAGGTAAATAAGAACATGGTATTAACTGTCTAGTTTGGGGCTCATTGGTAAATAATATATTGTAACCAAGTTGTAGGTAATATTTCAAGTTACTCATGTCATCTCATCTTGTGTTAGCCTGTAAACCTGCTAACTGTGTTATCAGCAGCACCGTAATTGCGTAATATACGATCAATCACAATCTGAATCGTTTTGAAACTGATTGCTAATCCATTGCTCCATAAGTTCGAAAAAAAATCTGCTCAGTAACGTAAATAACGCAATGAATCTTGTGTAATGTTAAAATGAATTGTTAGATAGCTGGACAATATACTAGTATTATAGTAGTATCTATTTTCTATTTGGTGTTGGGCCTATAGCCGACGTCTGAGATAAGCGATGACGAACGAAAAGCTACTTTTTGATATACAGGAAAAAAAATAACCAGTGCGTAGTTTTTTTTTGGTGGCTCAGTATCAGTAATAGAACACATTTCCATAAAATTTTAACATTATTTTTTTAAATTTTATCCAACTTATTTTTTTTTACATTACTTCAGGTTACGTCCTTAACTTAAAAGTCGAACTAGCGACTCGGCGATCATAAAATCAGGTTCAAAGTAAACATCTTTCGTTAACGATAACTTATTTTTTTTGTACTAAGACTTATCAAAATAAAAAATACGTGTTTAATAAAATTCATTTAAGTTTAATCTATCCAAATTTGCGCACTGGTTAAAAAAAAATCCTGTAGATTATAAAGAGTATAAATATTTAAAGCCCTCACCTGGTATCTGGTGCACGGGTATGGTGGGATGCATGTACAGCCTCAGGGTGTTGCACAGCTCCAGCATGGCGTCCACGTGGTACTCCGGAACGAAAGCGAATAGAGACTCTGCAAATTCTGTGCCACCTGTACGATCTAAGCCATAAGGCGGGTATTTAACTGGCCATGTTGTCCTCGGCACTCGAGGATACTCTAGCAAGATCTTTTAAATTCCTTCTTTTTTATTTCATCAAAAAATATATACAATTCAGTTTCAGAAAATCTATCGTATTTTAATTATTTATTGCTAAATCTGATGTCAATTTGTATTATTGATTATTTGTGCTATCAGATTTATTGATACGGGAACTAATCAGGTTTTCAGAATACTTTGTTTAATCGAGCAGAAACCGTCGATACTGAAATATCGGACATAAAGTTACTAAGTAAGTCACCTAGGGTGACATCTCCTACAAGTTAACAGGCGAAATGGGAGTGATTTTACAAACTGAGGATAACAGGGCATACAGTTCAAGAAGAATAAGAATCTATAAAAGTTTGATGTTTCAGTTCATGTCAATACAGGCATTAATATATTTTTTATTAGGGTTCCGTACCAGAAAAGTGCCAAACGGGACCCTATTACTAAGCCTCCGCTGTCTGTCTGTCAGCGGGTTGTATCTCATGAACTGTTATAGGTAGACAGTTAAAATGTTCACAGTTTGTGTATTTCTATTGACGCTATAACAACAAATAGTAAAAATAAAATAAAGTTAAATATTAACGATACAAGAAACGTCTTAACGGCGTTTTTTATCTAAATAAGAAAAAAAACGCCGTTTGTATGGTGGTACGGAACCTTTCGTGTGCGAGTCCGACTCGCACTTGGCCGATTAAAAAAAATAATTAATCTACCATTATGTTTTTCTGTGAAAAAACTATGTCAGTCAATGAATAGATGGCAAAGTGGGAGTTACTATGTCACTTACGATTCGATGCTCCTATTTGTGCATTGGATCCCATCCGCGGGGTCGTCGCTCTTGAAGGTTGGCTCTGAGGACTGAAAAAGATTAGAGAGGTCGGTAACACTGTACAAAAACAAAACAAAAGCATATAAGAAACTTACTTGGAAGAGAACTCAATCCATGAAACGATTTATATGACATAATTATGGCAATCAAACTTCGATCATTAATGAAGAACAATAAATTTCTGTTGGAAACGAATCCTATTGGGTATTGTTCAATTAAGTGTCTTAATTTTTCGATGACTTCGGCAATCGAAGGTTCAAGTGGTTGCTGTTGGTGAAGAAGAGTGCCAACCATGGTATTCCTCAGGAATTATTTTTATAGTGTCATAGTCTGACAAGATCTCTCTTTTTAGTCTCACTTGAAGAGTTCATGTAAAGGTGCTTTCAGAAAACATAATCAGTCTCGCATAAACTCGAAAATGGCTCGACCGATGATGACATTTTGGTAAGTTGCAAAAACAAAAAAAAATATACAAAAAGGGTAAAGCAACACTGGGCAATAGCTAGATTTAAATTGATAAAGCCACAGGTTAAAAATAGCACATACCTTTGATCTGAACTGGATGTATATTCTAACTGTAGCGAGGCGTAGCTGGCACCTCCAAGTATCGAGCTCTTGCCAGGGAGGATCTCTTTGCTTGCCACCTGCGCGTACTGAAAATCATTTGATTTTGATTGATTTCAATTCAATTTCAATAACTTCAATTCAATCATTTATTTCGGAAAACATCCATTTTGTATTAGTATTAGAGCTTAGAAAAATATGTTAGTAACATTAAAAATTCGCCAGTTACATTAAAATCCCATGTAATATGCGAGCCATTGAAGGACCCCAAAATATTTATTTAAAACCACTCTGCTTTGTAGCTCATAACAATAAAACCAAGCAATGTAAGGCGTCAAACAGATGAGCACCACTTTGTTGTAGACAGAGCCAACTTCAGCTGTCGACAGAGCCAACTTCAGCTGTCGACAGAGCCAACTTCAGCTGTCGACAGAGCCAACTTCAGCTGTCGACAGTGCCAACTTCAGCTATGGGCAGAGCCAACTTCAGCTGTCGACAGAGCCAACTTCAGCTATGGGCAGAGCCAACTTCAGCTGTCGACAGAGCCAACTTCAACTGTCGACAGAGCCAACTCCAGCTGTCGACAGAGCCAACTTCAGCTGTCGACAGAGGCAACTGCTACTGTCGACAAAAGCAATTGTTGCAGTATTTGACACGCCGACTGCTGCCCACCATGTCGACAGCATGAACGCCATGAACGTTCGGTTTGTTTGAATTCGACTGACAAGGCAGCGCGTGCGCTGCGCTCATACTGTAGCTGTCGCTATAAGTCGGCGTTTGCTGTCCACGTGTCGACAGCAAACGCCGACCAATGGCGGTAGCTGCAGTTGCCTCTGTCGACAGCTGAAGTTGGCTCTGTCGACAGCAAAGTGCTGCTCGTCTGTACTCTGCCTTATATTATGCATAATATAAATACACCATGTCAAAGTTTTACAAAGTTTCTGTCTTCCCCCATGGGAAGAAAGCGTAATTTTATGTATATAAGTTTCACAAAAAACCAAGTAATCTCAAAGAGATCACCCTGTATAACAGAAACAATAAACTTACTTGGACATGTGTCACATATTCAGGGTCTGATGACAGCCTCAAAGAGTGCAGTGTTCCCGAGAAGTGCGTCGCAAGCTCTGCCTGCCTCTGTTCGGTCCAGATAGCACCTATAACCCACGCCATTTGCAATGCACCTGCTTCTAATTTCTCCTGGAAAATACAGACACTATGCATCATTTTCTATGTTGATTTTTTTAAATTCATTGAATTTTTTATTATTCGAACTTTTCGTCGAACGTCGCGGTGACGGCGATCGTTTTGTTCAGTATTTTATGAAAAACAAAACAAGAAAGCCGGTACAAGTTAAATGCTGTTCATTTCATCTTTAGTTATTGCATATAAACGGTTTGAATACGAACAATTTTTTTAAATGTTCGTAATTTTTTCTTCAACATCACAAATAATCTGGTTGTCAGACTTTCGGGTTTCTGACTACCCGTAACGATAGTCAAAGATCTGCGAATGACAGCCGAGACCAACCGCTTAGCGTCCTTTCCGAGACATGGAGTGGTGTATCATCCATGATCATCCATCCACGATTAAGTATGTACGTACCTAGTTTTAATGCCTTCATTATAGTCCAATCAACGGGGCTTCTGTAACCCGAAAAATTCCCCTGCCTGTGAGAGTAGGTAGTATGATAAAGTAAGGTAATAAAGATTACAGATTTCAAATTATCCAAAAGATTTTAAAAAGAGAAGTTAGGTATTTTTACCTAAATATGAAAATCTCTTATGAATCTCTGTGAAAAAATCCTCAGACTGAAATACTTTCTGTATACGTACGTACGTATTAGTTAGAATAGGTAAGTACAGGCATCCAACATTATTTCGATTTGAGAGATACTCCAAATTAAAATTTTAACATTTTGCGTTATAACTACTAGTGAAAAATTGGTCTGCCAATTTTTATTTTTTAATATGGCGTTATTTACTTAAATAAATAGCTTTGTTAAGTTATCCAAAAGATTTTCCTTTAGAACATTTTTTTTTGAATTTTTACGTAATAACTTCCTGTGAATAATTGCTCAGGTTAATTCAACACGTTTATTAGTTATGAGTCAAAGTATTTTAATAGATTTTCCAATAAGCCAATGGAAATTCGGCCTTTTATCAACGTTTTTACAATCTCAATAATTGCTAAGTGCAAGCATTGCCGTTGCTTAGCTACGACCGGTCGCGAGTGTGGAGAGGGGTGCGGGGAGATCGCGCAGCGATGCGGCGACGCACGGTGGATCGAAAATCGGCTGTAGAAGACATAGGATCTCGATTTCTTAAATGTTATTTTTTTTGCTGGAAATGACTTCTGCTGATCATTACTATGTACAAAAATGACACCCGAGTTAATTCTGCCCAAAAACGAAGGAAATATATTTTTTTTACGAAAAATTTGTATGAAGCTAGTATGAAAAATCCAATTATCTTCTAAACGGCATGTTTAACCGTAATATCCTTGGAGGTGGTAATAGTGCTAATTATTTATGATTTTTTGGTTGCCGATTTGACGAAAAATTTAATGCCGTTTTTTTTAAAAAAATCGTCAAAATATTTTTATTTATTTTTACATGTAAAACGATCCCTTTTAGTGTCCAAGTTAAAAAGTTCGATATGTTATTAACCCAAATATTAAGAACACACAAAACAAGAAAAATTAAATAAAAAAATTGCTGTTTTTTGACACATTTTTACTAATTTAAATAAAAAAAGATTATCAAACTCTTATTTTTTCTTGTTTATTTTTTTTCTTTCTTGCTTATTAGTCAGAAGCAATCAGTGACAGTTACTGATTCATCGGCTAGGATTACACTTCAAGCTTTACTAGATATCACAGTTACAAGAATCCTTCAAAGCCTTTCTAAGGAAGAGCATAACAAGCAGTTGAAGCTGATATCCAAGTGGGGATTTGATGGTGCTTCTAACCAAAGCCATAGCCATATAATACAAGCAGAAAATGGAGGGTGAGGAAGATGACTCGAGCATTTTCATGACCTCCTTGGTGCCACTTAAACTGACAGATGGAGACAACATCTTATGGACGAACCCAAAACCATGCTCAGTTTTATATTGTCGTCCAGTTCAGTTTACTTTTGTAAAGGAGAGTGAAGCAGTTGTCCTTGAGCTGAAAAAACAAATGGATGAAGAAATTGAGGCCCTTATCCCCACAGAGTGCAATAATAATAATAGGGTGACTCATGAACTAATGATGTCGATGATCGACGCTAAAGTTTGCACTTACCTTTCTGAAGCTAGATCAAATGCATCGTGCTACCTGTGCTTAGCAAAGCCTACTGAAATGAACCGCTTAGATGCTGTAACATCAAAAATTGTGTGTTCTGACCTGTATGAATTTGGCTTGTCATCCCTACACGCCCGTATAAATTGTATGGAATGTCTGTTGCACATTGCATACAGGCTCGACTTCAAACGGTGGGCAGCGAGAAGTGATGAGCACAAAGAAATGCTACAGACAAGGAAGAAAATAATTCAAAATAAATTCAAAGATGAGCTCAATCTGTTGATTGATATAGTAAAACAAGGCTCGGGAACCACCAATGACGGGAATACTGCAAGAAAATTCTTTGAGTTTCCTAATAAAACCGCAGCTATAACCGGTCTGGATGAAGACCTCATCAAAAGATTTGCTGTAATTTTACAAGCAATTACAAAATTTAGAGATTATGCCCGCAAAACAGCAGAAAAGTACGTATTATTATACGACTGGTACTACATGTCGTCAACCGTTCATAAATTATTAATCCATGGGGCTGACATAATTGAGAAAAATAATATTGTGCCGATTGGGACTCTCTCGGAAGAAGCCTCAGAGTCTCGAAACAAAGATTTTAGGAGGTTTCGAGAACATCATTCGCGGAAAAGAAGCAGGCAGGATTCCAATCAAGACATTTTAAATATGCTTGTTGTTTCTTCGGATCCTTTGCTAAGTGCACAAAGGCCAAGAAAAAGCAGAGCTTTTTTGCTGAAACTCTCGACTTAATTCAATTTCAGGAAACTGAGTTCGAGTTTTTGGATATATCCAATCTGGATGCTGACTCAGAATTGGAGTCTGACAACGAGAGTGATAAGGAAAATTTGTAAAAAAATTATATATGTACTTATTTGTAAATTTGTATTTGAGTCTGTTTGGGTTTTTTTTTTGTAATTTAATGATATTTTGTCTTTTTTTTAATTTATTTTACTTTATTTTACAAATCCTTAGTATTCATTCCTTAAATTAAATTATTTTGTATATAATATAACTTTATATGTTACTTAAATAAGAGTTTGATAATCTTTTTTTATTTAAATTAGTAAAAATGTGTCAAAAAACAGCAATTTTTTTATTTAATTTTTCTTGTTTTGTGTGTTCTTAATATTTGGGTTAATAACATATCGAACTTTTTAACTTGGACACTAAAAGGGATCGTTTTACATGTAAAAATAAATAAAAATATTTTGACGATTTTTTTAAAAAAAACGGCATTAAATTTTTCGTCAAATCGGCAACCAAAAAATCATAAATAATTAGCACTATTACCACCTCCAAGGATATTACGGTTAAACATGCCGTTTAGAAGATAATTGGATTTTTCATACTAGCTTCATACAAATTTTTCGTAAAAAAAATATATTTCCTTCGTTTTTGGGCAGAATTAACTCGGGTGTCATTTTTGTACATAGTAATGATCAGCAGAAGTCATTTCCAGCAAAAAAAATAACATTTAAGAAATCGAGATCCTATGTCTTCTACAGCCGATTTTCGATCCACCGTGCGACGGCGCGGTGGCGGCATTTTCTTTGTGTCTCGGTCGAAGTACGAAACGTTGTTGGATAATTGATAAATCTGTTTTAATATAAAATCATATGACTAATAAAGGTATAAAAATTGACAGAGTAATTTTTCACATGACGTAGTTCGGCAAAACTCAAAAAAAAATGTTTAAAATGGAAAATCTTTTGGATAACTAAACAAAGCTATGTATTTAGGCATATAAAAACGTATTAAAAAATAAAAATTAGCAGACCAATTTTTCACTAGTAGTTATAGCGCAAAATATTAAATTTTTAATTTGGAGTATCTCTCAAATCGAAAAAATGTTGGATGCCCTTACATACTTATTCTAACTAGTACATACTTACGTATACAGAAAGTATTTCAGTCTGAGGAAATAATCACAAAGAGTTATAAGCGATTTTCATATTTAGGTAAAAATACCTAACTTCTCGTTACAAAATTTGTTGGATTATTATACATTTGTAATCTGTATTACCTAATTTAATCACATGCCAAATTTCATAGCCGGGGGAATTTTTCGGAAGTCTCCATACAATAAATATCCTCGTTGATTGGACTATACGGTACATAATAACGTAAGTGACGATACTAACCACATAAACACATTTGGACCTCTCCAATTCTTTGATCATGTTCTCCATAAGTTGTTTCTTAATATTATCTTGTTCTGTTGGTTTGCCATCTGTACCTGAGGGGCAAATTGTCGTATTTTTAAGAACAGATTATAATCTCTGTCTCAATCTGTCAAAAAAATTATTTACGACATTTTTTCTTAATAAAAACTACTTTGATTGCCGCTGAGATGAGATTGTGACCTGAAATTGAACGATTTTTAAGCACGAGAATTCAAGTCTTCTGATCAAAGTTTTCTGAACATTTTGTCATTTAGAATTCCACGTAGGTTACTTGCTCTAAGTGCTTGTACACACGAGCGGCACGCGTCAACGGCAGAGGAACTGCAGCTGTCGACGGCTGCCTTCGATTCGTGTCGTTTTACGTACAAAAAGCTTTATAGATGTCTTGTAGCCCGGTCGTCAGGTAGTTTTACTTTGCAAAAGGTTGGGAGGTTCTTAATTATGGATAGGTTGTGTTGTGTAAGATTTCGTCCTAGAGTCATCTCCGTTCAGTCCGTCGTCTTAGATTAATGACGCAAGAAATGAGTATTTCTTTTTAATAATTTTCTACATAAAAAGCTCAGATCGAATTAATTTTAAAGACGATAAAATTATTGTTTTTTTCCTACAATCATAAAAAAATAGGATACTATAATTGCGTAAAACACTTTTACAATTGATATTGTAAGTGTGCATTCATTTTGACAGTCCAACATCATCCAATATCCTTTGTTGGAGATCCTAAATAAATAAACATTCATTGCGCTATTTACGTTGTAGAACGGAACGAATTTTTCAAACATAAGAAGTAATGGATTATCAATTTCCTTCAAAATCCTTCGCGTTGTGATTGATAGTGTTTTACGCAATCACGTCAAGTCATTTAAAGAAATATAAAAAATATATAAAGTGTTTAATAAATCAGAGAAGGTAGTTTTAACTAACCACCTGCAGCCTTCAACTCAGTGGTGACGGTATATATTCGATACTCAATATCGTGGAGACAGTCTGCCATGTCCAGCTGATTGTCCCTCAGCTCACATAACTGAAAATAAAATAACATTCAAAGGAATAGAATTCAAAAGTTGCAGCAACTATCTTTACATAAAATCATGTCACGTCTTTTCTTGAGCCCAAGAGAGAATTTGAAGAGAGAGAAATAGACAGAAGAGAGAGAGAAGAAAGATAAAAGGGAGAGTTGAGGGAAAGAAGAGAGAGAAAAGAAAGAGAGTTGATAGAAAGAAGTGAGAAAGGAGAGAGAGTTGAGAGAAAGAAGAGAGGCATAATAGAGAGAAAAGAGAGCGAAGTGCGCGAAAAGACAGAGAGGAGTGCGAAAAGAGAGAGAGAAGAGAGGAAGGATAGATAGAAAAGAGAAAGAAGAAAAAGAGAACGTAATTAGAAAAGACGAAGTTGAGACTGTTAAGTGTTGAAATCCATCTAGATGAGTGATCGATGTTTATTTTTATTGACAGGCCGAATGCTGCCTTAGTTACTCTTCATACCCCTAACGCCTAACGTGACTTTTACACCAAACGCACATAACAGCCACAACGGGCCGCAGTGCAACGTATTTTCATACAAAAAATGCGCTAGCCTTTACGATACATCTGTGAATAGTGAAGCATATTCTGTGTTATAAAACCGGTCATCCGTGTTGAGCAAAATGTGTCGATGCATAAGTTATGACTCTGTACGATTTATATTGCATTTCGTGCAGGCGGGACATTCAAACGAAGCTTAACAGCAATAGTCACGTTACATTGCAAAAATAAACATTCATCAATTTAGGGCGGATTCGACCAAACAGGAATAAATTTTATCCGCGTAATAAGATTTACTTCTGACAGTTTTCGTATGGAGAAACTGTCAAAAATTCAAAATTTATTCGGAAGAGAAGGCGTAATTCCTGTTCGTTTTAATCCGCCCTTAATAGAAAAGGAGTAGTGGTAGCATACTAGGAATTCTTTTGTTAAATAACTGAGTCTGTCCATACGTGTTTTTCTATCTATAAATATTAAGTATATAACAATGACGATTTTTATGTCTACCTATGTGACCACTTCGTTCTTCTGACTTAAAGAATGGGTTTTTAAGCCTCGTGAAGATTGGCGCGACGCGATGGTGCCATGCAACACCGGTAATTGTTCTAATGTGAAGTTTTGTTAGAAATTGTATTGTTAGAGTCGCGTCATGCCGTCGCGTCGCACTAGTCTGCACGACGCTTTACGCGGTTTTCACCATAATTTTAAGAATTAATTCTGGAAGGTTTATGTCAAATACATTAATCTTTAACTAAGATATAGCACAGAATTCTAAATGTTTTGATATGTCGCCACATCAATAGATTGTAACCGTTTATAGCAGGCTCGGCTCGCTAGTATAACATAAGAGAACTTGTTAAACTGTATAAGTCTAAGGTATCATAATGACTGGCTCAACTTTGAACAAAGCACGATCTATTCTCGCATAGCTTGCGGTCATGAAAAGGGTAAAGAGTAAAGCAGATTGGAGTGACGCAACGCATTGCAAACTATGAACCAACGCACATTACAGGCGGACTCCATCGCACTTCTTTGTAAAATAAAATTTAAAATTTAAATAACCCCCGACACAATTCCAGGTGATGCTGCAGTATCGGTTCAAGGTTACTAAGTTCTTCTAATATCATTGAAGTAACAGAATACTAAATTTCGAATCGATCAGACCTGTGGAAGATGCGCACATCCAATCATCAACTAGAAAAGAGCTGATAATCTTTAAACGGCTGAACCGATTTTCTTCAATTGTAGCTAAAAACACTCTCGATCAAGACACCTTTCAAACAAAAAAACAATAATCAAAATCGGTTCAGCCGTTTGGGAGCTACGAGGGAACAGACACACACGTTAAAGTTATAACCTCTTTTTCCCTCTTTTTCCGTCGGGGGTTAAAAATGCGTTGCGCTGCGGCCCGTTGCGGCAATAATGTGCGCTTGGCTTTACTTTACGTTGATATCAGCATACCTTCTCTGCGTGTTTGATGGCAGCTCCGTGGTACAACGCTAGGAGTCCGTCCACGAGTCGAAGATACGCAGACCTGACGTCAATGGCCCCCGCACCCGGCATCATGGACCTGGCGCCTTTGAGAGCCAGCGCCGTTTCTCCTGTAGTCCTGGATGTGGTGAATACATGGAATGACACTAGATTACCACACCAAAACTTGAAGTGAAGATCATTATCATTAGTGGTGCTACGCCGTAGCAGGCGTAGCTGTGGCTACGGCGTAGCAATTTGTGTAATAATTTTAGTAGTCTTCAAAGTATTTGTGTAAAATTTTCAAGACTGACATAAATGCTGTGCGTAAAAGTGCCTATAAACAAATAAAGAAAAAAAAAAAGTATTTGTGATTCAACTTTTTGTCTCTTACTAGTGAGATCAGGCTGGTAGTCCTAAGAAATGTTGTTGGTGAACACACATTTGCCCCTTAATTATTAAATGACACCTTTAAGATTATCTTAAAAGTCTGTCTCGCTAAAAGGTTACAATACACGTTAAAGTGGTAGGGATAGCATGACTTAACAGCGACTTAACAGCGACTTAACAGTGACTTAACAGTGACTTAATAGCGACATAACAGCGACTTAACAGTGACTTAACAGCGACTTAACAGTGACTTAACAGTGACTTAACAGTGACTTAACAGTGACTTTGTAATTAAGTTGTTTGTGAACTATGCCGTTAGTATGAGGATTTAACGGTAGTCAAAGTGAGTTTTAACGAGACTGCTCTACATTCAATTCAAACTCAATCGCGGCAGCGAAGGTCTTAATAATAATATACCGGACGTTTTATGTATTTATATTTACTTTATTGTATACCAGAAAATACACTTACAGTGGATTCAGTACATGATTCTGAAACCCCTCAATGCAGGGGGCGTTGGGTGGGTAAGGCCCGAGTCACACCGGAATGGCAGCGGTCGGCAGCGGTCGGCAGCGACTAAACTAAACTAAATAATTTTAAACTTTATCTACATACTTTAAAGACCAGTATCGCTTGAAAAGGTCGAGGCCGCCAGCGGCTGCCAGCGGCATCCAGCGGCGACGCCGGAGGAAGCGAAACTGGTCTTTTAAGTATGTAGATAAAGTATAAAATAATTTCACACTGAAAGTGCTCGCCGCGTCGCTGCCATTCCGGTGTGACTCGGCCCTTAGGGTTCTAGAATAATGTGCTGAATCCATGGTTCCAGTTTTACGCGTCGATGTCATGCCACCCTTCGTCTATCTATTTACGTACAAGGGGCCTTTTTTACGTCGTTGACAGCTAGTAGCTTCCTCTTTGGCGGTGAGACAAATAAAGATTACCTGTTAGGCACCGGCGGCATGGCCGGATGCATGAACCTGGCCATCGAGGATATGACCTGCGGCAGAGTCGCGAGCCCCGGCGAGCCGGCCGCCATGTCACTCACACCTGACAAGTTCCAAGTGTAGTCACTGACTGTGGCTTGGAAGAGTATTACAGTATATTAACATTTCGGCTCAAAGATGACCAGCACCTTAATTGCGTAATAAACGATCAATCACAATCTGAATCGTTTTGAAATAGATTGCTAATCCATGACTTCATAATTTAAAAAAAAAACTGCACAACAACGGAAATGACGCAATGAATGTGGTTGAACTGTCAAAATGAAACAGATTACTCTTAATCGTTTACGAAAATGTGTTAGGTACGCAATTAGATAGCTGCACTGGTGTAAAGTCTATCCGCTTAAATGGTGCAGCGCTAACGAACATGTCGCCACATACGTTCATTAATGAGAAGTATTTTATCTGTGGCGTTAGTGCGAGTTTTTATGTCTATTTGATCGCCTTAGCGTAAACTCCAATTTGTACTGGAATTGAATAAGGCGTATAATTTTATTCATATTAAAATGGGAAACACAATTATTCCATACAAATTGATGAAAGTGAACGTTACGCTAACGTGAATATGAATAAAAACTGGCGGTATCGGTCTGATATCTTCTGATATCGGTGCGGCATTGTGAAAGGTTGATTATAACATAAATATCTCTATTGTATTAAATTCCTGCCATGCCGTTAGAGTGTACCGTCACTATTTAAGCGGATAGACTGTACTTGAAATTCTATCTAAGGCGAGAGACACACTTGTGAAAATTATGGATTCACAACGTATTCGGTTGCTATGATACAAAATCATGCGTCCAAGAAGTGTTGATGGTAATTTTTAAAAAAACAGTCGTAAGCAAGCCGAAATTTTGTCGCGTAATTTCAGCAGGTGTGTCGCCACACTTTATTCTAACTCAGAGATCCTGAACAATATCGTGCGTCGGGTGACCAACCGCGAGGCGAGTTGTGATGGACAGACCGGGACAGTCGCGCGCGAACCATGCGAGCCTGATCGGCCAGTCTGAGCACGCCTTTATAGCATAAATAAACAAATTCTTAAAAGAAAACATAAAAAAACACAAGAGTTCTTCGTGTAAACATTAGCATAAAATTGTTACTTTCGTCTTTGGCTAAGTCTAATTAATAATAACACCGGTTTCTGAAAGACTACTCAATTAACTCGGTTAATATTACGGGTTTGTTTATTATAGTAGCCAATAAACCACTAACAATAAAACATGCGACCTACAGATATGCCAAAAAAAGTTTGCGCTTCGGCAATCATCATCTATCTTCAGAAATACGAACGCGCGATAGTCAGATTTAATAAAGAGATGTTACAACTACGAAAGTAATTGCCTATTCTGTATTATCATGCTTACAAAATTGTAGATTTACAACTCTATGCAATTTCAAAAAGTTTTTAAACTTTTGAGTAACAGATAACCGATCTGCGACCGGAGAAGGTAACCCGATAGAGAGAAAACTTCATACGAACGCGCAATGATAGATGCACTAGACGACAAGGCGCGGTTGTACAAAACTTAGAAGCATTGCCTCTGTTTGCTTTGTCTGTTTGTGTGTGTATTTATATCTTGAATCCATATGTTATAAATAATAAACAGTATTCTATTCTATTCTCTGTGGCAGGTTACTCGAAGATTAACAAAGCGCATCCTTTTTCTGGTTTACCTGTACATGTGTATTGAATGTTAACTGATCTATATGAATCAACAGACAAGGCTTTCAGAATGGGTGTTTTATTCTAAATAGTCAAGTGTCTTTGAATTTTACAATAGATAATATGGCAACTACAGACTATGCAGATTATAATTATGAAAAATAGACAGTATGTTAGTAGTACCTGTGTCAACTCCTCCCGCACGATTGTAGTTTGGCTCGAAACTTTGTATGAAAGGGTTGTCTTCACCCAATACACCAACGAGGTCTTGTCTGTGAGCAATATTTAATACTAATTATTACTTGATCGCGACGATAGGTCTCAAGCAGAATTGAAAATAGTGGACGGCATAACATGTATAATGAATAAGAAAAATGGAAATTACAATGGTTTGAAGACAATAAGAGAACAATACTATAAGTATGACAATAAAATGCGTGGAGGCGTGCAACAGCTGACTGGTGTGTTGATGGGGTTCGCGATTGGCCGTGAGCCCGGCTGAGTCGCACCCCTCGTTCACTGCTGCCAGCGCGCGGCGATGTTGAGAAGAGGGTCTCAACATTACTAGCTGGTCTAGTGCTCGCAAGCGCTAACTGCTGAAGCATGAGGTGCTGACATCATTTCACGGTCGGGCGTTCTTGAGTTTTTTCATCTGGATTTTCTCAGACGCAGCCCAGTCTGTATTTATGCCCGGTAGATGGCAATAGGCTCGCCTCCTACTGCATGGGACTTAACTAACTGGTGCAATGTTGGTGTACTATAGGGAAACCTCTGTCTAACCCTTCAGGGAATCTGGCGTGATGTTATGTTATGTAATCTTTAACTATACAAATAATATAAAGAGGTAATTTTTTTTTGTTTATAAGTTTGTATGTAGGGGGTAATCTTCGGAATTACCCGTCGGATTTGATAAATTATTTTGCATTGGATAGGGATACCCCAATTCTTGAGGAAGGTGTGTATGGCTAGGGATGTAACATCACGCAACGACTCTTAGGAGCGGAGCAAAAAGAAAAAAAGTCAGAAAGAACTCTAAGCGCAAAACGAAGTAACAGCGCGGGCGGGCGATGGGATGCGACGCGGTGGGTCAGGCGGGGGCCAAAACGTTACGCGAACGACGTCGCGGACAGGAGCTAGTTATTTATTAAAGGGGTGTTAATGCCCCGCTGTGTCCTACTACTGATTGACTCTGCCTATTAACTTCCAAATACTGGTAGCAGTGCGCAAGCGCTTACGATTATCAACTGAGTACCCTCAGTACATTCAGACAGACAGAGTGGCGGGGGAATTTGTTTTATAATATGTAGTGATAGTGATTGATTGTTAAGTTACGTAATTAATTGTTTATCAAAATGAAAACCAACTTCAATTGTCTATACAGGTAAATTGTCCGTACAAAAATTAAAAACGGGGATATTCTGAACAGTTCAGAAAATATGGCTATTATTTATAGCCAAATTTTCTGAACTGTTCAGAACATCCAAGTTTTTTTTTTTTTAAATGATAGGTGGATCCCTTCACTTTTCCTCATTTGCCTTTGGACCACTACGTTTGAGACACCCTGTATATTCAATCCACAACTGTTACCTATACATTGACAGTTGTATGAAAAAGCTATAACACGGCAAATGGGGTTATTTGCTGGAAGCTTCATCGCGGGAAAGCAGTGAGTGTTTGTCAAAGTGATCTTGAAATCAAATGAAAATCGAACGAAGAGCCAATCAGCGACAAGACAAACACTTAGCGCCATCTCGCGGCAATGCTTTGAACAAGGCACTCCATTAGCAGCTGAATGAAAGTAACAAACACTTAGCGTCATCTACGCGGAACTAATTTGACCCCCGTTGAGTTTGTGTCAATTTGATAAACAATGAATTGCCCTGACTTTTTATTGACAGAAAGTTTAACAGGACACAGCATTGTACCTACTTTAGACCGGCTCAAATTGCGTAGGTTTTGATTTCTTTATAATTCACTAGCCCGCGACTTGGATCGCGTGTTTTAACATATAACATATCCTTTGGCAATCGGCAATAGTGCAGCTTTATAACAGTGAAAGAATTTCTGAAATCGGACGAGTATTTTCGAAGGTACCTCCTGCATACAAACTAACAAACTTGACCTCTTTTTTTATTTGTATATAGACTCCTTGCCGTTGCAACCTTGCTGCCGCCAACTTGTTATAGTTTCTAACTCCATTCGCTTCTCATTAATCGCCGGCGCTGGTACAGGTGGCATACGGTGCAAGGTTTACCTCAGTGTCCTGACGAGGAACGGTAGTACTCCACCAAGGCGGTCCACGTTGTAGAAATCCAGTTCTCCGTCGATATACGTTCGAGCTGGCAAGTGGGGAGTTCCGTGGCTGTAGTAAGAAAGCTGGTATCATTATGGTCATAAAGATTATAGGATGAAAAAGAATACTTTATTGACACAGATAGCAATATATTCCGGTTAATTATTATAATTTTTCAGAGTTCACAATTACTTACGAAAATTTGAAAAGTATGTTGTATACTTTAAAGGTTTTCGTAATTAGAAAGTTCCTAGGCAAATTAAAAAAAGCAGGTGATTCTTAAAATGTAAACTTCTCCGTAAATAAAAGTTAAAACCGACAATAATGTATGAATAAAAAATTCTGTTCTTGTCATTTTACTGACAAATAAGAGAGACCACAATCCTATGTCACCTATTCAGTAAAAAAAAATCTTTCACCATCAAGATACAGCATGTATCAGAAAGGTGTGGTCATATTTACGTTTCAACACATCAAACCACAGACCACAAACAGAACAACTTTCTCCATGGGACAAACATGCGCTGTGGTATTAATTTTTTCATTATGCTGAGATTTTTTGGCCTCGCACAGGTCGTTATTTTATTTTTTTTGTTTTCGTTTCCGTACCACACCCTTAAACAAGTATGACCATACCTTTCTGATACATGCTGTACATGTTGCAAAAACAAAATGCATCGCACAAATGTTTAACAAAACATGTAATAGAAAACGTTTCATGAATGTGACATTATTGTTGGCTCGTTGTACGGCGGCGACGTGTGAATTTCTATTTAAAGATAAGAGCTACCCTTATCGGACGTGGCCTGTGACGTTGCCTATATACGATGGTGCAGTTTAATTCAAATATATTGTTATATTATGTACTAGCTGCTGCCCGCGGCTTCGCCCGCGTGGGTGTCGGAAATTACCCCATACATCCCCATGGGTTTTAAGTATAAATATTGAGTTTCGAGTTAATCGGACAGCGCGTTAAAATTCTTCCATAAAAACATTGACACCCCCCAACCTTTTAGGGGGTAATTTAGAAAAAACAAAAAACTACAAACTTTATAATTTATTTAGATAACTATTCGTGCGAAGTTTCATGTTTATTACCTCAAGGAATAAGATTTTTCATACAAACTTTCATCCCTTATTTTACCCCCTTAGGGGTTGAATTTCGAAAAATCCTGATACACGTTATTCTTAATTTTTGGGTTTAAGTATAAATATTGAGTTTCGAGTTAATCGGACAGCGCGTTAAAATTCTTCCATACAAACTTTGACACCCCCCAACCGTAGGATAGGGTACTTTTCCGGGATAAAAAGTACCCAGTGTGGTGCCCAGGATATTAAAGAATAATTATACCAAGTTTCATCGTAATCGAACCGGTAGTTTTTGCGTGATGCCTGAACAAACAGACAGACAGACAGACAGACAGACAGACAGACAGACAAAAAAATTTTTAATCAAATTTTTGGATTCGGTGTCGGTCTAGTAACACCCCCTGCCATTTATTTTTTTGATATCTTCAATGTACAGAATTTTCACTTCTACAGATTTATTATAAGTATAGAAGATATAGATATTGCATGTCTGTTACTTCTTAGTGGTGGGTTAGGGTGTATGGAAATTGAATTTAGGTTTAGTCTTTTCTATTTCCTGTCGGCGAAATATTTTATCTTGAATTGAAAACATTAGGGCAGTTTTATATTCAATAGGTATTTGAATTGCCACGTTCCAAAAAAAAAGTAATTTCTATGCAGAAATAGAGGGAGTAACTCTTGATTCGTTTCTTGCTTTAAATGCTTATGCGCACAGTTTTTGTCAATAGGGAATATGCAAGTAATTTTTTTTTCACTAAATCAAAACAAATCATTTAATTTTATATAAACCTAAGAAAAATATTCAAAGTTAAATTCAAGTACTGCTCGCTGCTCAAAAATATTATGAAACTCCAACAATTTTCTACTACAGTTTCAAAGTCAACACAAATTCAAGGTCGCTCAGCGCGCTATGCTCGGAGGTTCTTTAATGGATAAAATTAAAAATGAAATTATCCGGAAAAGAACCGGAGTTATCAACGTAAATGCAGAGTAGGCAAACTGTAGTGGGAGTGGGCTGGCCATGTTTGTCGATGACCGGTGGAACAGACGAGAGATGGACCGACGACCTTAAGAAAGGTCGCTAGGACAGACTGGATTCGGAAGGCGATAGAGGACAGGGTTTTGTCGCGAAGCCTGGAAGAGTCCAATGTCCAGCAGTGGGCAATAGGCTGAGTTGACATGTTGCTAAATGAAATCTTCCGTATGCAATACTCACGTGACTCCGATAGGGTTTTCGTTCCAGAGCTTCAGCACAGCGGTGAGCAGCCTGGCGTGGCAACACCATGAGATGGCCGGGGAGGTTCGAGAAATGTTGAACAGCCTCTGAAATATGGCCTCCTGACACTTTTTTATCGCGCAATTCTCCTGATAGACCGACATGTTAGAATAAATTGGTTCGACTAGACTTTTTCGCCATCTTTTTATGTGATTAACTAGAGATGTTTTTAGTGTCTGGAAAGGCTCTCAGACTGTGCAAGGGATACTCGTGAAATAACCCGATTTCAACCTTAAGCCTTCTAAAAGAAAGCGTCTTTTTTAACTGAAACAAATAAAAGGAGGAGGTTCTCAGATTTATTTTTTATTTTTCATTTTTATTTAAGACAATGCTTAACTTTTTATTTGACAGCTGTCAAAATTACACAAGGCCTTCGTTGGGTCGGCTTCCAGTCTAATCAGATACAGCTGAATACCAGTATTTTACATGAAGCGACTGCCTGTCTGACCTCCAAAACCCCAAATACCCCTTGATAAGACTGGTTCCCGGACTTTTGGGCATCTGACTACTCGTAACGACTGTCAAAGATCTACGAATGACAGCTGGAACCAGCGACTGCCAAAGATCTACGAATGACAGCCGGGAACAACTGCTTAACGTGCTGATCCGCGTCAAGGCACTGAGCGCACCCTTACATATGAATAAACACTTTAAAAACTTTATATTACGTACGAAACGAGCATTTTAGGCTTTAAAATGGTTCGAATTTCCGGTACGTTAACTCCGCGCATTCGTGCTAGCCACAAAAAAAAAGTCAATATTTACCATGTCGAGGATGCAATTGTCCATGATGTATCTCCGGAACTTCTCGAGGAATATCTTCCGTGTTGAAGGTACCATATTTGTGCCATCTGTGTTGTCCAGAAGTAGAAGTAGGAACTCGAGCTGTCGGGAAAATAAAAAGATATTTTACTTTTCTAATTGTAGACAAACAAATACAGTTAAACAAGAAAAGATATGCACATCGGTAATCTTCGTGTTTTCGAATGACCACGAATGTCACGTCTCAGAGTAACGCCCCACAGAGTCAAAAGTTTTTGAGTTCTGTACTGGCGTTTTGTAGTATTGCATCTATCATTGCGCATTTGTATGAAGTTTCCCTTTGTCGCGTTCGGTTGCAGATAGTCGTTTGTTCACTCAAAACTTTTGAAAACTATTTTGAATACAAAATCGTCAAATACTTCCAAGGTTGTAACAGCTTTATGTTAGATCTCACCATCGTGCGTTTGCGTTCGTATATTTCCGAAATTAGACGATGATTCCCGAAACGTACACTTTTCTTGGGATGTATTTATTTTTCCGCCTTTCACGATAAAAATCGGACTTTCATTAAATAAAACAGTGACACTAAACATACATGAACACCGTTGCCCATACGG
The DNA here is from genome assembly GCA_914767815.1 of Eupsilia transversa. Lineage (NCBI taxonomy): Eukaryota > Metazoa > Arthropoda > Insecta > Lepidoptera > Noctuidae > Eupsilia > Eupsilia transversa. Next base: position 5,907,700 of record OU611894.1, on the reverse strand, counting down.
AAACTATATAAAACTCTTCAGATTTCCTTAAAATAATCCCATAAATCTCTATAAAAATGTTCTGGATTCTAGAAAAATGAGGATTTTTCTTGCCAAATTAAGTAGAAAATGTCGACATAATGCCGTCTCCAGTTCCGTGAGCAACAGTCCAGTCTAAAACCTCGTTTATGGTGAGGAGCTAACGCGGGTGCTAAGGCTGGAGCGATATAAATTAAATATTTCAAATCGTCGTTTGCGTCCATACTTTAGTGACTATTGTGGACGCCAAGCGCGACAGAACTGAGCGACCTATAACTTCTTCAATACCAAATTTTAATCATAGATAAAATTTATGGTAAATAGTATCTAGTATCGTAGTAGCTATAGAAATGTAAAGAGTTGATTAGTAACAATAAAAATGTAAATAGTTGATTAGTATCAATACATGTTATTGCTACTACTTATGCGTTATGTATTTTAAGTTGATTTTTGATTGACCTTTTGTAATAAGAAGGTCCTAAATGAATTCTGGTTGCAATGGAATTAGAACTTTATCATTTATATGACATTGAGTTCGTGTTGCTAAAATGTTTTTTTTATATATGCACATGTGTCTGTGACCAATTGAATAGGGCCCTGGATATGTGAGAAACCTCTAGGTACTGATAATATTACAATGAGGTTCCGACACTACTGGGAATAATTAAAACTTTTTGACTGATAATGCATAAAAGAGACATATACACGCGATCGATCGCAAATTCGCGTCGCGGTGGTTTTTAATTAGAACTTGGCTTTATCAATGAAAAACGGCACATTTCGGCCTGTCTTAGCGGTGGCCTCTGTAAATATGACTATTGTCATATTAGACTATTTGGGATACCGGGTAAATTAAAAGTCTCTTTTAGTGATAAATAATCCTAGATCCCTGAGATCCCACTTATCCAGGTTACACTATAATTATCTGAGATTAATATTTCAACAGTTTTTTATGTTCTGTGATTTCAAATATAGCTAGCGGGCGACTGCCTATTATTTTACCCTGTAGGAAAACCTCTAGCCTCTACTGCCCGGTCTGCTGCCGACATCCTTTCATCCTTTCCACGCCCGCTACCGCCTCAGTCATCGCGTGTCCACCCTGAACAAGGCCCAAGGCCAGGAAGTTATCGGTGCAATAGTTACTTCTGGCAGTTATTTTGCATAACAAACGCGGTTACAGTGGGAGAGGTGCCAAAAAGCGAATGTGCCTCGTGACCTAGGTATTGCAGACCGTGAATTTTATGCTTCAGGCCTTGCTCAGGGTCGAGGGTTTGGCACGTGCCTACACGCTTAAGGCTGGTAATTTACTGGCAGCTGGTCAACACTTTTTTTGGTAGATGAAAGTTATAAAAACTAAAAGTGTGTCATTATTTTAGCGTTTATGCACTACAAAAGTGTTATTATTATGGCGATGAGGCACGTTAGTTTTCGATTTTCCCTGATAAGAAAATTGTATAATAAAATTGCAAAATCGATTTTCCCTAATAAGAAAATTGTATAATAAAATTGCAAAACCGCCGAATGAAATTGGCGTTTCATAATCGGTCCTCAATCGTCTTTAAACACAACAACTCACAGTTTTGACAGGTTTGACAGTAGATACCTATACTGACCAAAATCTTACAGAAGCCAGGAATCACTTTTACATTTACAGTTAATTGTTAAGCATTTTACACTATTATATTCAGGCAATGATGGATTTTCATCAGTCTTTTACTCAGCACTACGAAATAGTGAAATAAATGAGATGCCAAAACATGAAACAGTTTCTCCAAACATTTAACTCTGACAATGCACTGTCCGAAACTTTTGGACTTAATTTAACTAAGTCATCATCTGGATTTGATCCAAGTGTGGCTGCAACGCTGCACTTATTTTATTACATTTCTGTTTATTTGGGTTGCTCTTCTTACATAACGATGAATACGGATAGTAAACATATTGTAAGATCTCAACGCACCAGCAATATTATTACTAGTCTCATTTAGTGCCATATTACAGCACAGCAGTCTGTAATATGGCACTAAATGAGGCTGAATACCAGTATATAAAATACTGGTATTCAGCTGCATCCGGTTATACTGTTATCTTTCTTTTCTTCGTACACTTTTGTCCATCTGTTAGGGCCCTGGTTCCCGGGTTGCTAACTACCGACCAGGGAAACAGGGCCCTAACAATTTTCCCTTATTTGACCAGGTTTAATCCGCTTGTATTTTGTTAGGTAGGAACATAGTACAGAGCTAGAGAGCTATTGAAACAACTTACTCACCTGCACTTGTTCCAAGGGTGCCACCGCCTTCGTGATCTTGCTGCAGTCTTCCCGGTACTGCGCCTCGATGGTGGCATCGTCTTGCGCGGACGCCATCAATTTCGATATCTTGTCTAAAATTGTTAAAACTTTGCTAATCACTAATATCATTCTGCCTAGCCTTTTCCCAATCATGTTGGGGTCGGCTTCCAGTCTAACCGGATGCAACTGAATACCAATATTTTACATGGAGCTACTGCCTATCTGACCTCCACAACCCAGTAACTGGGTAATACGATACCCCTTGGTAAGACTGGTTGTCAGACTTTCGGGATTCTGAAGACTCGTAACGACTGTCAAAGATCCACGAATGACAGCCGTGACCAACGGTTTAACGTGCTTTCCGAAGCACGGAGGAGTCACGGTATGTAAAGATGGCCACCCATCCACGGATCAACCCCGGCAAGCGCAGCTTAACCTGATGCGTCAACCCGTGCGGCTGTTATTACTTGGCCACGAGCTCCCCTAATAATTTTGCTAATAATATATCAAAAATTTTAGAGGAGAGGCAGAGGAGGTGCAATTCTGAATTAGACGATCTCTACAGAATAAATTCTAAGTAAAAGTTAAAAAGCTTAATAACCTAAAGAAAGTCCCACTTGCACCACAAATAACTAAATACGTTTAGCGCTAAATGAATTCAGAACATCGTTTTGTTTTCGTCAATCGTTTGATATGACTGAGACAGATTATGTTTTGAATATGTTTAGCGATAAACTTATTTGCAAGTAGGCCTAAGATATACGAAACAAAAAAAGTCCTATATTATAATCATTTAGAGTAATACAAACGATAAATATTATTTCTGAGCAAATAAAACGATACCTGTGTCTGTAGGGGCGAATGGTGAACGGTTAATGGTCCCCTTTTCAGCCATTTCTGTAAAAAATATTATTTTTGTTACCCTAGCTATTCTGCGAATGGTATTAACTAACTATTTAAGGGCGGATTCGACCAAAATCGAATAAATTTACCTACCCTTCGCTTTACCCCATTTGCCTTTGGACCACTACGTTTGAGACTCCCTGTATCTGAACAGGTCTTAAATGAGTTTATCGCTACACTATTTCTCATCATCTCAGTGTTGTTACCAGCTATCCTAGGGTCTGTCTCTCCTTGCACAGCAGTAGGTCGCTGCCACCACGGCTTCCTGATCACTGTCCGCAGCACTATGTCGTCTGGACACTTGATGTTCAGGAAATTGTCGAAGCTGAAAGTAGAATATCAGCTAAAAGGAGTTTAGTAGTTAAACGGGTAAAGTATGTACCTGGAAGTTAATACTGTGTTAGCGCAGCGATTTTGGTTGGCGATTGCAAAATCCCACGTCCAAATTCAAATTTTGACACAGCTAGCGACATATCGGCTGTAAAAATCTGCCTATAGACGTGAGAGTTTGAAATGACAGGTAACGCAGTCACCAAGTGACGTCCAGGAATAGGAAGTGTCGGTAGTCCGGCGACGAGATGGCTGGATAGCTATCATTCCGGCTAGAACCTGGAGGAAGTCGGCACAGGAGCGCAGGGATTAACACAAGTAAAGCGAGGTCTATGGTCAGCTGTGGATGATGATGATGAAAGCCGCTGCGTGTGCCTCATTAGAAAAATATTGGTGGAAAAAGAGCGTCATCTCTGTCACTCATATAGCTGTACATGGATCTTTTGGCCTAAATCGGAACAAACGCTGCCATATTGTTTTTTCAAAATATTTTACACAATAATTTTTACCAACACACCCTCTTGTCGTGTATATTATTCTAGGGCCAAAAGATCTACAGACCGTTCACTATAACTTGTCCCTTGCCGTCATGTTGACAGCATTGCTTGTCAAGGTAAGTTTCAATACCAATACAGTTCAAAATGGCGAATGACAGTACAGTACTATCATCGCGTCGCGGGTCAAGATTATAATGAACGCACTGCAGCAGTGTGCGCTTTGTGACAGTGTCTTTTAAACCTGGAAATGGAAAATGATGAAGAAGATTGTTTTACTAAGAATATTGTACTGACGTGATTTTATTGAAGAACACGTATTTGACGAGGTGGTGTCTGGTCTCCCGGTGTTGCATTAATCCACATAACACGTACACACCTTCGATTTGCTGATTGAAGTACATGTCCTGAAAATATATCAAATTATTTTAGCATTAGGTGACTAAGGGTAGATTCGACCAAACAGGAATAAATTTTATCCGCGGAATAAGATTTATTATATTCTTTATTTCGGACTTCACACAATCCATATAGTGTTAGTAACAATGACTTAAAAACTATGTTAGTAAACTTATACAAACTAAAACAAAATTAAAATTGACGTGGCCCAACACACGTTGGCACGTGCCTCCGTACCCAGTGCCTTATAAAGGGACTGTCTACTTTGTCTAATAATGTACTTAGGATGCTGTTGGAGCTTCCGCGCAACCTACCCATTATTGACGCTGTTCTCTTCCTCAGAATAGCATGAAAATCGTCAACACGGGCTTCCGCGAACATCTGCGAAGCGCTGCAGAAGCGCGGAAGCCCCATCAACATCCTAAATCCATTATTATATTGTACGCGAAGGACGTTGTAGGCTCTCTGAGTATACTTCACCCACAAGCTGCACGTGTAGAAGGTTTGGCCTTGAAAAGTGACACTTTTACGCCCTTACTACAACGCGCAAATCTGCGGGCTACCATATTACATTGAACCGCCAACGCCCTCCGCTCCCTCTCTATATCAGCATCGTCAGATAAGTCCTCCGTGACTACATGCCCTAAGTATCTAAACTGTGTGACTCTCTTTAGTGGCTTTTTGTGGTTTTACGTCTGACAGCTTTCGTATGGAGAAACTGTCAATAATTCAATATTTATTCGGAAGAGAAGGCTTATTCCGCGGATAAAATGTATTCCGGTTCGGTCGAATACACCCTTATTTTTTTTTTTCGTGTCATGACACTTTGTAACCAGGCCAACTGCTCAGGGTGCGTCAAAATAGCAAAAGTATTTTCGCTTAAAATGAAAACAACAAATTATACATTTTCTACCTTCGAGTTTTAATTTAAATAAGTAAGTAAATACATAATAGGTAAGAATAAATCACCGTCTTTTAACGAGCTTACATTACAAAGACCGTTTCTTCGAAACGCAGGGACGTTTAATTGAAGAAGAGAAGAAGGCTTTTTAGGAATCTATGCCTATTTCATTCACTTATACACTATTAGTCGAAAAAATCTTAAAAAAACACGACAAGAAGTCTTAAAAAACAAACAAAATTGACACCAAGTTACCTGTGACACTAAGTCAAAGAGTAGACATTCCCTGACCACACAATGTTCTAAGACATCACACAGCGCAGACTCGTCTAGGAAGGTCCATAGTAAGTCCAACATGGTGCAGAGACGAGGCGACGGCTGCGCCAGGAGCTTAGCTGCGAGGCCCATCTGGAGACAAAATAATACTTGCATACTTTTGCCAACCTCTAAGTTAAAAAGCCACTCAACAAGTACACTAGTCATGTCATTTATAATAAATTACCAGAAATAATTCTAAAGAGAAAAAAAAAATACATTCATAAATAAACTAAAACAATTTCTATTATCTAAATGCTAAAATTGCTTAAAATGTAAAAGAATATTTAAATGACAAATTTTGAATTTTATTACCAAAGGAATTTGACATAAACCAACTTTTTGTCATAAACCAAATTTCCATGGAATTTGACATAAACCAACTGTTTAAATACCTAACCAGTGGTTTGAATGTTAGTGAACACAGGCCTAATCCTAATATGAAATTAAAAAAGTGTTTTTTCTAACAACCTAAATAGTAGTGATGCGTCGACTATGGGTTTTGCCAATCTTTGACTAGCTATAGTGACTAAACTATTGGAGATCTTTGATTGAATTTTCGTATGCGGACTAAGGATTTTCGTATTTACGCAGTTTAATTTATTATTGTATTGTCGTCTCGAACATATATTTCATTTTAAATCCTTTCTGACTAGTCCGAGACAATAACATCACTGGCTGGAATGCAGCACACTATCCCGCTAATCGGCTCAGATCCCGAGAGTAGGTATACCTACGGTTCAAATCCGTCAAATATTTGCGGATTTCGACTGAAAAGTTTCTAATTGACTATACCTTGGGTATATGTAGGGGCGGGTTTCCCATAGAACACCACGGGTAGGGATCAAACTAATGACATATCGCTCGTCAGACTTTGCCCTAAGTAAGGCTTACAAATTGAGTTAACATACTCTTAGGGTTTTCCACGGAACACTCTAGTAGACTGGTTAATTTTAAATAAAATTTGCCACTTTCCGAAGCTGGCCCAATTCCTAGAATATTTTTAACTGAGCCGAAAGGTCAGTGGAACTCAAAGGGCAGCCACTGATTTAGAAACCATTTTAACCTTTAGAGTATAATATACCGTTATTCTGTTATTAAATCAGATAATTGGCCTCTTTAATTAAACGGCAAAATGGTAATTGCTAAGTAAAAAAAAGTATTTTTATTAATTTCGATATTAAAATAAGACTCCCGCTAAAAATCAATCAAGCTGGTAAAATTATTTTTTTGTTGCAATGGCATCTAAAGAATTGTTTATCATCAGCCAGTGCAAAAATACGTATAGGATCTCTGTAGTGCTAGTACAGCATTTGTTTTATTCAGAATAGACAGATTCATGCATTTGGGTCAAGGCCGTCCCGTTAATTACAACTGAATACATCATTTAGATGCGGACAGATTTCCCCAGGAAGTAGGGACTCCCCTGGTTGGTGTTATAACATATGTATGTAGAAGGCTACCCTTGAAGAAAGTTTCACATAAGGAAATCAAGAGCAACAAAATGTAGAATTCAGATCTTACTGGGTTCGATTTCGATTCGGTTACGTGGGTTCCTTTTGACGTTAATTGATCCAATTACGAATTTATTCCGGGTCAAGGATTTTCTAAGGTCCACGTTCGTGGGTTCTCTGAGTTTTGATGAGCTCTCGGAGCTAACAGCTAATTCAGCGTTAATCAAATCATTCATCTTGCGCCACCAAGAGTTAGAGATAAACTAGTTTTACCTCTAACTAGTTCTAAATAGGTTACTAACGAAATTATCATCCCTGCATTTCGTATAGAAGTCTGCGGCGAGAAGGTCGGTGTGTGAGCTTCTGTTCCTCAAGCCAAGGACACCTCGCAGTCGTGGCAACAGTTCTGCCACCACCACGTACGAGAGGCGGAGAACACCTCCCAGTTCTACCACCACCAGCCGAGACAGAGACATTAGGAATGCCTGGAAAGGATGGATGAAATGAGGTCATAGAAGCAGCTATTAAAATAAGAAGTGTCTTCTCAGAAAAAGAAAAAGAAATGAGAATAAAGATATAAAAAATAAAAAGAGGAAGATTTGTTTTGGTAGATAGTAGTAGTTTCGTAGTAGTAGGTATCATCTTAACGTAAAAACTAATTAATAGGGTGAAGACAGAAAGTTGGCAACGTCGCAAATAGCTGTCAAATATTTCGCTGTTTTGATATTTTTTTTAAATTTTATGATTACAATTTATCTGCATAGATGTAATAAGTCAACTGTACCTTATCAATCGAACTAGATATATTAACAGCGAATCAATTTTCACGCCTCCCTCTTAAGACCTAGGACAAATATTTTGTGATATTAGGATAGCACCTAAAGAGGTGCCTTAAAGAATATGAATTCAAAATCTCGACTAGTTAAAAAGTTGTGCAACAACGCGAAATTTCGCGGGATTCTGGTATAATATAATAATAATCAGCCTGTATTGTCCCATTGCAGGGTAATGGCTTCCCTTTCCATTTGCCACTCAACTCGATCCTGAACCGTCAATATAAATAAACGTCAATTCGTCCCGCCATTTACACCTGGGTCTACCGCGATGCCATTGGTTGTTCTCTGGAACCCATGCTGTAGTGGTCAGGTCCCATTTGAACTTGGTCCGTAGTTTGGTCCGTTTGTCTGCTTGTCTGGATGTATGTTCCAGATTGGTGCAAAAACGGGATTTGGATGAAGATTGGCGCACCGTTAGAGTTTACCGTTACTTTTAATCCCGGTAGTACGTTCCCGCGGGATATTTTCCGACATCCACGCGGGCGAAGCCGTGGTAAAAGCTACTAATCAATATGTTAGTGCACTACAAAGAAATATTTTATAATTTAATTTCGGGATATTAACAAATTAATCATAACAGCGAAATATTTGACAGCTATATAAGACGTTGCCAACTTTTGAAATGCACCCTCGTAAGTAATATGCTCGAGCTTCCTAATTGGTGCGAAACCACTAATCAAGTAACATAAATAATACTCAAAGGCTTTCAGTCCTATTTTCTAAGCATTAGATTACCTTTTTGGACATCTTCTTAACCTCTGTGCTCTGAGCATCCACCATGGCGTGTGGGGATGGCCGTGGACTATACACAGATCCTGAGCTGTGGATCCGCAACGCTACCTCCTCCTCAGTACCTTTCGATGTCTCTGACTTCGCCTGGTTGAGAAAATTATGAGTTAGACTCCTCTAGTGTTTGTGATTTTTGGTCATGCATGCCTTCTCCATTTGCTTGTGTCCCCATGTACAGGGTTTAAAACTTACTTACTGGAGAGTAAAACTGACTCACGGCTTTGTTAAGCGTCTTTTTACACCCGTTATTATTCACCCTAATATCCAAAAAAACATAGATGATTGATGATCACAGTATGATGATATGCCTTGACAATATATAGGCATGAGAAACAGGGTGTAAAGTTCACTCAATCTCCATAGAAAAGGAAGGATCCTCCAGACGGGTGTTGTGTCTGGTGGGCTACTGCCCGACGATTGATGTCGGGACGTTATAATATGGTAGGTCGCGCGGTAAACTGTGCCTGCGCGATGCAGGATTTTTGCGTGATGGTATTGAGATGCGTAGTTTGCATGTGGCGATGTAGATGGCGCCACAACCATATTTTATGAGGCACTGTGCCCTGCCCACTAGTGGCTTGAAAGGCCTAAAGCAGGAATCTCTTGTTTAATGGTGTACCTTCACCTCGTAAAGCCTATGCTTATGATATACCTTGCTGCTCTTAGCAGTTAGCGAAGTCTTAATCTCCGAAGGTCGAACCAGTTCATCCAGCAGAGCCTCCAAAGACTTGAACAGCAGCACAGCGCGCGCGCACTCTCGGCTGGGAGGTGCTTGCAGAGCTGCGTAGCCTGCCACTGGGAAACTGTGATTAATGGTCATTAATTTTGCGTAAATCTTTCTAAAAGAGTTTTAGAATATAATGTTATATGTTTTATCTAAACCCATGCATTAAATCTCTTTTCTCTTGTAATTTCTATTGTGAACGTAATAACTTTTTGAACGGCAAATTGCGGCTCACTGAAGAGCAGTGATGTAAAAGAATTGACTACTTAGCAAACTCACAACATTGTTTAAAGGTAGTTGCAAGTTAGCTGCCTGCATACCAAATAGCTTGTTCGACTGTACCAGCAGGGTAATTGCGTAACACACAAATTGACAATTGATCGCAATGGGTTTCATTTTGATAGTTGTGCCACGTTCTTTGAAAATGCAATGCTTTATGGGCACTTTGTTTTTTTAATAATAGTGACGTGACGTGATTATAACTGTAAAGTTAAATCGATTAAAACTTCTTTGTAAATAAAATCGATTGCTTTTCGAGAAATGCAATTTGGACATCACTACTTTAGCTGTCAAAAGTTTAATAAATGGTTGGAAGATTATATCGTGCAGGTATTGACAAGTAGCAACCACGAGCAACGTAAAAGGACGGGTAAAAGTGAAGCTGTACTCACACAAAGGGCACATGGCCAAAGTTAGCATAAAGATGTTCTTGCATCGCCAGCGACACTGCCGGGAAGTATGCCAGACCAGCTCCGTGGGTCACATTGTCAAACGCCAGACCCATTGATATGCCGTTCCTGTTGAAGAAAGAAAGCTTTAAGGCTCCTGCATGCAGGCGCAAATCCGTGAATGCATAGGTACCTTCAGCACTTGCTTTTATAAGTTTTGGGTTAAACACCAGAATCAGTAGAGGATAGATCTTGATTTTTTTTGCATTTTGGTTTTTTTAATTCAGATAAACTAAAGAACAAAATACTAGAAATATGCACTAAAACAGAAAACAGGGAATCCATTGAGAACACAGTGGATCTAGGTACTAGTTAATTGTTTCAGGCGTGACTTGGCGGAAATCCATTAAAAAATACAATAGACGTAGATATATTTAGTACCCTATTCCGCTTTACTATTCCTAAAGAGCCATAAAAAACCCTGTAAGAAATAGACACGTGTTTCACCTCTCAACGAGGCATCCTCAGGATGACGATTGACTTGTCGCGAACCCGAACACGGCGTGTTGCCACGCCGACCGCTGGACGATTTCTTACAGGGTTTTTTATGATTATTTAGTGTGTAGTGGACCTACTGTTAAAACAGTAGGGTTGGTAACACTTGATATGGACAGGCTATTCAAAACTGCAAGCTTTCACCCTGACATTTATCAGTTTCAATCGTTAATAAGTCAGTACCGACAATATTTATATCCATGCCCTTGTATTCGAGTTGGTAAAAATAGATCAAATCGATTCTCATATTCGAGATTGCATCGTTGGAGCGAACATGAATTTCCTCGTTGATTTATCCTATTATTGAGCGACTGAATGAATGATTTACTGAAGGAAATTGCCATAACCATGTAGAACGAGTTGATTGTTAGCATCCGATTGCCATGATGATGGTTTTGAGGTTCTATGCTTTGTAAGGAGCGGTGTAAGTCATAACAGTCGCACAGGTTGCAGGTTATGCTACGCCGGTCGCCGTTGGTCCGTGGATGGGTGACCATCTTTACGTACAGAGATCCCTCCGTGCCTCGGAAAGCACATTAAGCCGTTGATCCCTCGGTCATTCGTGGGTCTTAGGTCAGTCAGTACGGGTCATCACAATCCCGAAAGTCTGACAACCCACCAACCGAGGGTTACCAAGGGTTATCGTATTACCCAGTACCTAAATGAGTTGTAGAGGTCTGATAGGGAGTCTTTCCATGTGAAATACTGGTATTCAGCTGCATAATGCATCCGGTTCGACTGGAAGCCGACAAACCGACTCCAACATAGTTGGGGAAAGGTTAGGCTTGTGACGATGCTTCGTAAGGAAGTTAGAAAGAAAGAATAACGTTTATTTGGACACAAATACAAAAAAAAAACAAAGTATGCTCATTGGATACAAAACGGGGCACTATGAAAATAGACTGAAGAAAATTTCACCAAAATCCATTTGGTTGGCAACCAAAGTTGGATTGTTACCTATTAGTAAATTGATTTGGTCCATGTTATTGATTTATTCTAGCCATTTGCCAGTGTCAAAGCGCCTTTATTTTTCTTTAGTCGTGACTGAATAATGAATGAATTAATGAAACGAATGGTGAATGTCATCATATATTTTATATTCATTGCCGAAATGGAAGACCTCTTGCCATACTGGCGCCAACTGGTGGCATGAATTTTCAGGAAAACCTTAAATGTCAAATCTTATTTTTGTTTGTGATTGTAAAAACACAATATCTGGTCTAGATACATGTTTCGCAACAACATAATCTCGAATAATATCGAATTTGAAATTGTTGAAATGGAACGCAACCTTATAAGCAGCCAATAGCCTGTCAGCCGTCAATGTCGGCTGCTGTCATATATTGTGTGTGCCTTTCAGTATGTACCTATAGTTTCAATATACTTTAATTCCAAGTTCCATGTTCGTTATTTACAATACACAATCAGTTAGTTTCCTACATGTGTGTGTGTGTGTGATGTGTCAAATAAAACTAGGTATGTGCTAGTAAGAGTGCGTCTTAGTTCAGGAAAAGCTTAAAACATTTTTGTTATTTGTCGCCACAACGAAGTTGGAATGATGTGTTTTTATTTTGTTGTAAATATAAAGTTTTTAATTTTTTATTGTTACAAAAAACGTACAAAATTCCTTTATTTCTTTCAAATGTGTGTTACTTCAGTCAAAACTTAAGAGTTCTCACCTATAATACTCCAGAGTCCCTTTATCCAGATCGATGCAGGATCCGATGACGTCACCGGGTAGCCATGCCTGGCCGTACTGCGAGGTGGCGACGTTCCACTTCCTCACCCTGCCACCGTCGTAGGCGTAAGAGTGGGCTGTGTCTCCCACTCCTGTATCCATGGAGAAGACGCAGGAAGAAGTGCACCAGCCGATCTAGTGGAGGCAGATTTTGAGTTTATTAACCTTTTCTTCAGACCACGGAGAACCCATACAGTCGTGTTAATAAAGAGAACTTAAAACAATAATGTTAGTAGGTATCCAAATGATAAATATGCTAGGTAAAGTTTGGTGCCGAACTTGGCACTATCTACGTACGTGACGTGTTCAGTCCGACCGAGTGTCGCAATATTAACCCTACTGAAAGGTCTAGGGGGTGTAGGGGGGTGGGTTAGGGGGTCTAGGGGTTTAGGGGTTTAGGGGTTTAGGAGTCTAGGGGGTCTAGGGGTCTAGGGGGGGAGTCGCGAAACCGATTTTTCTTCTATTTCGTCAGAATATAATATGGTTAACTACTAGGTTTTCAAATATTATTAAACAAGCGGTACCTTTGTGCTGATTTATCTTTATGTATTTCTATATAAAGTGTATCTTAAGTGTTTTGTATGTAGTACATGGATAAAAACATAAATATAAAAAGTACGAATAAAATATTCATATAGTATGTTGGAATCCTACGTAAAGAGTCTATTCATAAACTAGTGAATACCGTATCCACATTAAAGGCTTGTTTCTAATGGGTATCATCCAAACCAAATTAACCTTTAATCCTCACACTTTAAGAACTACCCTTACCTGCATAATCCCCTTAGTACCGAGCTGCACCTCGTACATCCACTTATTTCCGAACACGCACGCCGTGGCCCTGATGGTGGCGAAGCTTGAGAGACCCTGCACACTCACTCTTTCGTCTCCCACCAGAACCAAGCGGCCTGTACCTGGAGACGCACTAAAACATGAGGATGTTTCTTTGCCAAGTTAAACCCTGACGTAAGCAGGAAGTTTCTTACGAAAAACGATGTATTATGTCAGACTGTCAAATCTAGGTATGTCAGGAACCACGCTTTCAAATCAATGTATATCAGGAACCCCGCTGTCAAATCAATGTATGTCAGGAACCACGTTGTCAAATCAATGTATGTCATGAACCACGTTGTCAAATCAATGTATGTCAGGAACCACGCTGTCAAATCAATGTATGTCAGGAACCGCGTTGTCCAATCAATGTATGTCAGGAACCACGCTGTCAAATCAATGTAAGTCAGGAACCACGCTGTCAAATCCACTTTGACTTTGTTGTAGTGGTCTTAAGCGTTACTGCTGAGCATGGACGCCTGGTTTGGGCAAAGTGTATTAGGGGTTTTCACTATGTAATTTCTCCGGAGTGTCAATTTGTATTCGTTTATAGACTTTTATGAGTATGAGGAACAGCGTGTAAAGTTCACTCTTCCTCCATAGAAAAGGGAGGATCCTTCGATAAGACGGGTGGTGCTGTGTTTGGTGGGCACGTCGGATGTCGAGACGATGTATATTTATGCTAGCTGCGCTGTAAACTGTGTTTGCGCGATGCAGGATTTTTGCGTGTCCTCAGAGTAATGCGTAGTTCGCATGTGGTGATGTAGATGCCGCAGACTCTTCCTCTATAACATGGAGCTTATAATATGCTGGTCAAATGTGAATATATACTACTATACGTACCCCACTGATGACAACAGGCGTGCTGCAATAATGTGGTAAAAAAAAGCTAAAAAAATTGCCAACGCATTCGTGAAATGTTGTCTGTATTTTGGGCCTCTATTCTCAAACAAAAAGCTATATTTTAAGGCTAAAACAACATATAAAATGGTGAAATAAATCGTCAAGCGCAAACCATTTAACTGCAATTTGTCTGGCAAGCGCGGTACATTGCTAATTACGATAATTATTCCGGTTCCGCTCAGTGACAGCGGAGGTCTGTGACGTAATAGATGTTAACGTGCTTTTGATGTCACTCGGCAGAACATGGAGTTTGAACGAGGAATATTTTGTGTAAACGAGGCTTTTTGTTACTATACTATTTCCAACCATTTATTTAACATTTGACATATACACGCTTATGAAGTTCCGTAATTATTACATTAAAAACTATAGTGAAAAAATGCAATGCTTTAAGGGCACTTTGTTTTTTTCATAATAGTGACGTGATGTGACTATAACCGTAAAGTTAAATCGATTAAAACTTCTTTGTAAATAAAATCGATTGTTTTTAGAAATCGAGTCACAAATGCAATTTGGACATTACTACTTTAGCTGTCAAAACTTAAATAAATGGTTGGAAAGATTATAAATATAAAGATTATAATGAGATCGTTTTGGTTTGGAATCGAAAGTTAATTTATGAAATGATATGACGCCGCATATCTGACCTGGAAGTCGATCCAAGGACCTCATCCTCAACAGTAGAGCTTGCGACCATAGAACAAATGAGGCAGTCTAAAAAGAAAACGAGCAAGCATTACAGTAGTCCCAAAATATCATGTGTAATATCTGACATCTTGGCTGACATAATTATTTATAAATAATATTTATCATCATCACCGTCACCATCGTCATCGTCATCGTCATCATCACCGTCACCGTCACCGTCATCGCCATCGTCATCGTCATCGTCATCATCATCGTCATCGCCATCGTCATCGTCATCGTCATCATCATCGTCATCGTCACCGCCATCGCCATCATCATGAAAAGATCAAAAATAAAAAAACGTAAAATAATTAAATATCCCTAGAAATATTCACTGCTTCTACTCACAATTCTGAATGTTAACTGACCTGTAGATGCATCGAATACAACGATTTTCGGTCCCACTCTCCCGAATCTGTCATCAGTATTTTCTGATATCTGAAATTACAAAAGTTAATAACCGGGTCACGTCAGCCGCATGCACAGTGACAGCTGGGCAACAGTCTCCACACGGTGGGTGCCTGAGGATGGACGGCGCCGCCGAGGCCGGCCCAGGAAGAGGTGGCGGGACGACCTAGACGCATACCGTAAGGGTTGGATCGAGGTGGCTCTGGAAAAAGATGCCAAATGGGACGAAAAAAGAAAAAATAATAACAAAGATTTGTCTAATGCTCGTTTCCGCTAAGCGTTAGTGAATATGGGCTTAGCAACTTTATTATTTACTAGCTGCTGCCCGCGGCTTCGCCCGCGTGAGTGTCGGCAATTACTCCATACATCCCCATGGGTTTTAAGTATAAATATTGAGTTTCGAGTTAATCGGACAGCGCGTTAAAATTCTTCCATACACCCCCCAACCCCCCTTTAGGGGGTAATTTAGAAAAACAAAAAACTACATACTTTATAATTTATTTAGATAACTATTCGTGCGAAGTCTCATGTTTATTACCTCAAGGAATAAGATTTTTCATACAAACTTTCATCCCTTAGTTTACCCCCTTAGGGGTTGAAATTCGAAAAATCCTGATACACGTTATTCTTAATTTTTGGGTTTAAGTATTAATATTGAGTTTCGAGTTAATCGGACAGCGCGTTAAAATTCTTCCATACAAACTTTGACACCCCTTAATCCCCATTTAGGGAGTGATTTAGAAAAACAACAAATTACAAACTTTTTCATTTATTTTGATAATTATTCGTGCGGAGTTTCATGTTTATTACCTCAAGGAATAAGATTTTTCATACAAACTTTCATCCCCTATTTGACCCCCTTAGGGATTGAACTTCGAAAAATGATTCCTTATTCCTTGCCTACATTATAAAGGGAACCTCTGTGCAAAATTTCAGCTTTCAAGGTCCAAGGGTTTGGGCTGGGCGTTGATGAGTCAGTCAGTCAGGACTTGTCTTTTTATTAATAGGTATAGATATAGATAGTAGGATAGGATATTTTTCCGGGATAAAAAGTACCCAGTGTGGTGCCCAGGATAATAAAGAATAATTATACCAAGTTTCATCGTAATCGAACCGGTAGTTTTTGCGTGATGCCTCAACAAACAGACAGACAGACAGAAAGACAAAATTGTTTTTAATAAAATTTTTGGGTTCGGTGTCGGTCTAGTAACACCCCCTGCTATTTTTTTTCTTGATATTTTCAATGTACAGAATTTTCACTTCTACAGATTTATTATAAGTATAGATATAGAAGATATAGATGTCTTTTTCTACAATAAGGCAGTTCGCACACCTACTTTACTGACGCTCAGTAGATCAACAAAACCGTCATTATGCCTATTAGCCGTTTCCCAACAATGTTGGAATGCATTTACCAGTATTTTATATGGGACGACTATCTGACGACGACCTATCTAACCCGCTAACATAGTCCGCGCGCGACTGCTAGTCACGGGAGGGCGCCATTGAAAAAAATGGCGGACTAAGTTAGCTTGGCCTTTGTCTACCTCCCTCGTCTCACTGCTCACATACCTCAGGCGGTGACTAGCAGTCGCGCAAGGTCTATAACAAGATATGACTGGGTAAAACTGGATCAGATCAGATCATTCAAAAAGCACCTATCTATACTAATATTAAAAAGTGGTGAAATTTGTCATTTTGTACGTAGGGGGTAATCCTCAGAACTATTGATCCTATTCCGATTATTTTTCCAGTAATCGAAAGCTACAGTATGGGCGAGTGTCATAGGATATTAAAACAAGAAATTTCACGCGGACGAAGTCGCGGGCTGAAGATAGTCTCTTAGGAAAGCAACAACGTTTTGCTGTAGATATTAAGAAGTTATCGATATTCTTACGTCTGGCACAGGCGCAGCGTGTTTCTTGGCCTTTGTTTTGGTATTCAACACCTTGGCATCCAGCATCTTGGGCAGGTTCTCACGGATGTGAGTCACGTATTTACTCCTTCTGGAAAATTCATGTTTTAGAAGTCATCGTCTTTCTTAAAGACAGTTATTTTCCGATGGCTAATTGTGCGTTAACACAAAGGCGGAGCGAAGCGGAGACGTGCAGGAATTGACCAATCACAGGCCAGACGAGACACGCAATATGGATTTCAACTGTGTACTAACTGTGTAACTAGTTACAGTTACAATAGTTACAGTTAATACAAATACTAACTGATTATGTCTATCCGTATTGTCTTTGATCACCATATCATTCCCGAAGACCCTTCGGATCGTGTCGTGAACTTCTCCCTTTTCTGCCGACCCGCTGCAGACCCCAAACATGGACCTATAAATTCAAAATATTTTAGTACACTTAAATTTACTTATGCAAAAGAAACGTCAGAAGCTAGGTACACGGTTCCAATAGGTCGTGGAGAAGAGCCGGGAAAAAAGTCCACGGTTTATCTTTTCAAAATAATTGGCGTTTACAATATTTTGGAATTACACTGTTATTAGGTATGGGAGGACAGTGTAGGCCTGTCAACAAGTACCAGGTACTTAACAATATATAAAATGATCAAAAAATCGAAACATCTACGAGTCTACAAGGCCTAAAACGTTCTCACATTCACAAAATAGAAAAGAAAATAATAAAACGTATTTAAACCAAATGACACGATTTTCAATACAACTGTAGCAAATCAATGGATATCCCCACAATATGTCCAAATATGTCCACAAAAGCTACGAATGAAGATTTTGAAGTTAGAATGGTATATGGTATATGGTACCTTAAAACATTCATCATGGGGAGAGGTTGGTGTTTCTTATGACTTGTCCGTTGATTAGCAATGTTGACTTGGTGCGTTGGCACCTGGATTCTGTAGCATGAATTGCCCAGATTGCTAATGCTTTACTTAGACTCTTCCACAAGGTCACGCCGTTTGTTCTATGTTGCTAAATCTCTGTTTGCAAAACGATTTAAATCTCTCTAGTTGTGGGTTATATTATATATGAGTTTGTACGTTCTTTGCTAGTTAGCTCAACACACGAATGTTTTCTAGAAAATACTCTTGGCTCTTAGCATTCATGCACTCTCTGCATTCAAAACTAATTTAATTAAGATTTTGTTCAAGTTATAGCCAGAACTCCGGAAGGTACCCAATGATAGGTACCAATATTTCACAGCTCAAAAATAAAGTTTCGAATAAACTCTATGGCCTACAAAAACAAGAAGGATTTGAATAAATTCTAAGTGTAATTTAAGATAGTATCGCAAAGTTTTCCAAGTATAAAATTAATTGCAAAATAAAATATATTTCAAAATCATATGGTAGGTAACTGTCAAAAACTTTACGTCAATTTGATGTAAATGTAGGAACATAGTAATAACGGTGAGAAAAAATATGATGGTTTGAAAACTAATTAAGAGAAAATACTCTTTTTGTTTTGTTAGTATTTAGGTATCCCATGGAATTAGTATGTACTCTAAAGCTTTTGGTTACTTTAAATTACTATTCATTTATTTATTCAACTAATAAGACTCATACACAAATATTTAATACATTAACATAACAAGTTAATGTATTGTCTGTTGTGTGTGTACAATACAATACAAGAAGCCACCGCACTATCAACACTTACAATAATTTTATTAATAATCTATATTTATATTTATTATAAATTAAAGTCGCTTTTCTTGTCTGTCTGTGTGACCGGGGTGTTGTTGCAGTTTACACTATCATTTAGAGAATTTATTCCGGAAGGTTTATGTGAATAATATATTAATATTAAACTTACATACTTATTATAATAATACAGATATCTCGGTATTTTGTTAAGTCGTAAAAATCGTGAGAAGCAGGGGCGGCTAGTATTTTATGTAAGTATGTATATTTGTGGATATTTTTGTTTGAATGCGAAAAGCCTCTATCAAAAGCTATATTGATTGTTTTTACAACCTCTTTCCTAAGGTGTTAGAAATGTTAGAATCCATGAGGGGTATTTAAAACATGTATAGATTAACATTTATTGATTTTATTTATGAATTATTTTGGGGCGGCGGCTTCCAGTCTAAACGGATGAAGCCAGTATTTTAAATCAAATCATTTTATTTTTTGCCAGCATGGGTAGGGGTAAAGATGGTATACTTACATGTTTTGATTATGTTCTCCATGCTCTGCTGTCACGTGCACATGCACAATTTTACACATAAATTACAATCTACTATCAAAATATCATAATAATGAACATTGAAAATTACTGAAATATAATCATTTATTTACATAACTAGCTGCTGCCCGCGGCTTCGCCCGCGTGAGTGTCGGAAATTACCCCATACATCCCCATGGGTTTTTAAGTATAAATATTGAGTTTCGAGTTAATCGGACAGCGCGTTAAAATTCTTCCATACAAACACTGACACCCCCCAACCCCCCTTTAGGGGGTAATTTTGAAAAACAAAAAACTACAAACTTTATAATTTATTTTGATATAACTATTCGTGCGAAGTTTCATGTTTATTACCTCAAGGAATAAGATTTTTCATACAAACTTTCATCCCTTATTTTACCCCCTTAAGGGTTGAATTTCGAAAAATCATGATGCACGTTATTCTTAATTTTTGGGTTTAAGTATAAATATTGAGTTTTGAGTTAATCGGACAGCGCGTTAAAATTCTTCCATACAAACACTGACACCCCCCAACCGTAGGATAGGATACTTTTCCGGGATAAAAAGTACCCAGTGTGGTGCCCAGGATATGTAAAAATAATTATACCAAGTTTCATCGTAATCGAACCGGTAGTTTTTGCGTGATGCCTGAACAAACAGACAGACAGACAGACAAAAAAAAAATTAATCAAATTTTTGGGTTCGGTGTCGGTTTAGTAACACCCCCTGCCATTTATTTTTTTGATATTTTCAATGTACAGAATTTTCACTTCTACAGATTTATTATAAGTATAGATATGCTAACAGACTTAAATTAATAATAATAGTATGTACATGTTTATAAAAAAAATGGGAGGGGAAAGAATCATAGGGCATCAAAGAATTCGTCCGCGTCGCTGTCAACAGGAAAGGTGACCAGAAGGCTGGCAGCATTGCTACGTTGTATGGCAATGCTGATTCTTGGAATTGTAATTGGAAAATAATTTGAACTATTTTATTTTTCAATGTCAAGAAGTATCTAGTAGTCAATAATTGAATAAATGTTATAGTAAATAGTTAATAAATAAATAAAAGTCCTAGATAAATAATAACTGTGAGTTACTCATGTGATGTCACATGTTTACATGGAGCGACTGCGTATCTGACCTCCACAAGCCAGTTACTGCGTAATGCGATACCCCTTGATAAGTCTGGTAGATGTACATCACACATAATCAAATAATAATTCGTTTTAAATGTCTTCTATAATCGCCAATTCAACGGTCGCATAGCAGTTACAAATAAACATTTCTCTTACCGGACGGGCTATAAATTTTAATGGCTTGTGAACCGCCCGGGACGGGCCTAAATCAAGGCCACAGAATAGGTACAGAAGGCCGGCTCCGTAAAATGGTCGAAACTCAGCACTCGCCAAGCTCACGAACAGACGCGAATTTAATTTACCCCGCGTCCTATGTAACCACCAATCGACGTTATGTCAGTATATCGTTACGTGACATTACGGCTAAGGGCGGTGAAATTAATTTCAATTAATTTAGCAAACCGTCGATAGCCGCTTGCTTGCCAATAACAACCCCAGGAAGCACATGATGTAGTGTCACATCACGCGGCTTCTTTCGTTCGTAGGTGTCACGGCAAACTCTTTTCGAGTCATTTTTCAACAGACACATACGCAGTGCTTATGCAACACATTCACAAAGCCGATAGGCGTTGACTGAAACACACAAGTACAATGATGTTGATATTTAATATTATGGCATGTGCGCCGCCGGTACGTACGGCCGGTAGTACGGCTATAGACGGTATGCACAGACTACATAGAGAACTGACGGTATTACATAATCTATGGGATTTTGAAATGACATATCATGACATTTGCAAAAAGTGAAGTGTCCCGGAACGTGTAAGTGAGCGTGTAAGCACGAGTGAGCGAGAGACAAGATCTATTGAACTTTTTGTTCGGTGAACTTGAACGCGCGTTACTTTCCAGTTTTTCGAAAAAAATGTGACAACGCCGCGACCGATCGCGTATTTGCGCGATAATCGCTATTAAATAGGACGCGGGAACGGATGCGGACCGGCAAATATCACATTATTTTTCCACACTGAACTATTTGGAAGAAAACTGTTATAAAAAATAAGTATTATAAAAAATATGTTTCTTTAATAATAAATCGAACAAAATCAAGTACAGATAAACGTATATTTGTATTTACGTGTATGTATTTACAACGCATTTTTTTAAATATTGCATGAGATAAGGGGGGATTAGGTCGAGGCAATTCTCACGATATCTCACCAAGGGGGGTCGAAAACTCGCTGAAATCGCCTCACGTAATTAATGGCGTCCATTAATTACGTGAGACGATTTCAGCGAGTTTGTATGGAGCCGACCTTCTGCATCTATCTATTTTGTGACCGAACCTTAAATTGGACCTTACAGTCCCTTCATTATTTTGGTCCGAACCCGTCGTGTTATTTATTGTTTCTCAGGGTCCCATGTGAAGGTATATTTTTCTATTTATATGCGCATAAAAACCGTTGTTTGATAGTTTTTTTACTAGAATTTTTTTTGGGGTTTTTATGTAAGTCGGTAATATTATATTTTAGAGATGGGCCAACTATGACTTTGGCCGACTAGCCGACTAGTCGGCCAAGCCGATCATTGCTTTCGGTTGAGTTCGGGTGAAATCGGAAATGTTCGTAACTACGCTTTCGGCTCGTAGGGCGCATGGCGCACGGCGACCATGCGGACGTGTCGAGACACGTTTTTATTTATATTGCATTTTTTCATCATTGCTTAGATTGCACTTAAAATAAACTAAAACTGATTTTATAATAAAAAAGAATAACAATAAAGATTTAAACTTTATTTCAATCACCGTCTTTTAAATTTTTAAGCATACTAAACTAACTAATACGAGTAAAAAAATGGGCCGACTAGTCGGCATTTTTAGCCGACTAGTCGCCGACTTCAAATATGGCCGACTAGTCTGCTTTCCCGACTAGTCGACGACTAGTCGGTACATCACTATTATATTTGTTTTCTATAGATTTTTGTTTATATGTTATAACTAGCTTTTGCCCGCGGCTTCGCCCGCGTGGAGGTCGGAAATTATCCCACGGGAACGTACTACCTACCGGGATAAAAATATATCCTAGATCCCATAACCTATGTCATGGTCTATCTAGGCGTTACAGAAAGGTTACAGACATGAGACAGCCAGTAACTTTCGTACGTATAATATTAGTGTGGATAGTATGGACGGAAGTATGAAACTGTGTGAAAGTCTTATGAAAAAAATATGACACATTTGCCTGTGAAAGGTGAACAACGTCTATCCCAATCTGTAAAGAATTATGAATAAAACTGGAATATCTTATCTTTTTGGTTTTCCTATTTTTTGCTAAAACGTAGATTTTGTGGTCTGGATACTCGTAAGCACGCCACATACAATGGCTGCACTCTTTTTAAATTGGAAAGGTAAATCTGTCGGAATTATTGGAATACGGGGAATATTAACATTATTTTTTTTTACCATTCCTGACATAATTATTGCTTTTACAATATTCCGCCTCAGGTGAGTAATTTGTAACCGTGTGTCATTACATTATCTTGGCGCATCAAGATTACGCATTAACAGAACTGGAACAACCCACTTTCAGCCTCAGCGTATGCGAAGGCACTCCTGATAACTCTAAAGAGTTGAGAAATTCAACAGGGTGATGTTACTTGTTCGGTGTCGTTACTTGTTCGGTGTCGTTACTTGTTCGGTGTCTATGACATTGTGTAGGAGTACCGAGAGATACTCCACAACATCACCTTCCACATGTGACTTAATGTTTTCATTAATCTTTCCCACAGTTTCATTCGCCGGTGCCAAAATTGTCCTTTTACACAACCATTCTCTATTCTCCATATTAGTTTGCAGATCGCTCAGATTATCTGAAAAACAACGTCTATCCACGTTGTTGATATGAACAATATTACAGAATTTTCAGATTAATGTAATCATGCCGTTACCAACTGTTACCTGTGTAAGTGCTGCCGCATATTGCCCCGATTCTATATCATTGTGCAGTTGTACTCGCATAATTGTAGTTAAACAAAACTTTTTTATATGCCCCCATAATGTCGAAGTGTTTAGACATGCACTTATTTCATCTGCCGGTGATCCCCTAGTTATTACCGGCAGAGTCTGTCTAAAATCTCCGGCTATCAATACCACCATCCCTCCCATGATAATAACTTTTGACCGGGTGGACCGATTTAAATGAAATAAACACTAAATGTAACCTCAAGATACGGACTATAGGTGGGCACGCCACAATCGCGGCGATAAGTCCCCTCTTTGAGGAGTGGCTAGAGAGGCGCCACGGCGTCCTCACCTTCCGCCTGACGCAGGTCCTCACCGGACACGGTTGTTTCGGGAGGTACCTGTTTCGCATAAGGCGGGAGGATACGCCCGGGTGTCACCATTGTGTGGATCGTCCGGAGGACACGGTGGAGCATACGGTGGAGGTTTGCCCGGCTTGGGTGGACCACCGCCGTGTCCTCGTGGAGGCGATCGGCGGTAGTGACCTCTCGCGTCCGGCCCTGGTCCAGGCCATGGTGCGGAGCGAGAGGGCATGGCAGGCCGTCACCGCCTTCTGCGAAGCAGTAATGCTCGCAAAGGAGGAGGCGGAGCGCGTGAGGGAGAGGCAAAGTTCGCGCCCTCACGCGCCTAGCCGCCGTAGGAGACGCCCTGGGCGTCGGGACTCCCTGGAGGATTCCCGGCCACCGTAGGCGCGGGTGGTGAGCAATGGGTAGCTCGCCCCCGATAAGGACCAGGCCCGGGTCGATGGCGCGTTGTGTTCCACGCGCGCCTCAAAGAGATGTCAGCAAAACTGACGGGGTCCGCCAGGACCGTTGCCCGCCGGGGTTGCGGGTAGTCCTAAGGGGAAACCGTGGCCCCTGGCATGGCAAGGGAAGGAACACGGGTGGGTTTTAGTCAGTAAAAGTCTGA
This sequence comes from Eupsilia transversa, assembly GCA_914767815.1. NCBI lineage: Eukaryota > Metazoa > Arthropoda > Insecta > Lepidoptera > Noctuidae > Eupsilia > Eupsilia transversa. The sequence goes on along the minus strand of OU611894.1, from coordinate 5,883,292 downwards.
CACGCCCTTCCGCTCCGCCCAGAGCGGGAGAAGTCATTGGATGATTTCACACCCAAAAAAAAAAAAAGATACGGACTATCACTATATTCTCAAACCCTTAAATCTCTTGAAAAGAATCACTGAAAAACAATATTACATGTGAATTTTAAAATCATCCCCCATTCTACCCTCTTCAGGGATGATTTTTGAAAAACGGTAAAATACGTAATTCTTTATTTGTTACCAAAAGCATAAATTTAAATTTTCATAGCACTAACTTAAGAAATGATAGGTTTCCCATACAAACTTTCATCCCCTATATCCGCCCCCTTAGGGTTATTTTTGAGACAAAAAGTAGCTTATGCTTTTCCCCGGGATGCCATCTGACTCCTTGTCAAATTTTATCGAAATCCGTCCAGTGGTTTAGGCGTGAAAAGGTAACATACAGACAGACAGAGTTACTTTCGAATTTATAATATTAATAACAGCCGCAGAGGTCGATCGATCAGGTTAAGCTACACTTGCCGCGGTTTGTCTGTGGATGGGTGACCATCTTTACATACAGAGACCCGTCCGTACCTCGGAAAGCACGTTGCGTTAGCTTCCAACCATAAGCCTAGATAGTAAATTTAGTGATTTTTCGCTTCAACTTCATCCCCCTTTTTAACCCTACGGGATTAGAGTGATTAAAAACGCTGAGATACGTATAAATTAATTTTCAATCGTCAGCCTAAACACAAAATTTGAAGATCCTAACTTCAAAACTGACGGACTTTCATATAAACTTCCATCCCCTATTTTACCCCTTTAGGGGTGTAATTCCCAAAAATCCTTTCTTAGTGGATACTTACTCTTCACAAAGAACACACCCTCCAAGTTTCATATCTCTAGGATCAGCGGTTTGGGCTGTGGGTTGATATATCACCCAATCAGTCAGTCAGTCAGTTTACCATTTTATATATATAGATAGAAGATGTAGGTACGCGATTCTCATGCATACATTAAGGATGCAGAGTATAGATTGTTTAATGCCATTATGTATACGATATCAACCATAGAGCTTTACTTCGTGGTCCTACTTAAGAAAAGTAAAGTATGTAGATCATATGGTTGCATTAAGCTTCTTTAAGTGGTTGGATTTAAAAATTCACGGTAAACTGAAACCCTACTTGCGTAATACACGATAAATCACAATCAGAATCGTTTTGAAGATTGCTATATCCATTGCTTCTTAAGTTCGAAACTAAAATCTGCTCAACAACGTAAATACCGCAATGAATGTTGTTGAACTGTCAAAATTACTAGTCTCAATCGTTTACGAAAATGTGTTAGGCAATTAGATTGCTGAGCTGTAGTATCTGAATGCCTCATCATCAGGTTAAAGCAGTCCACAGCTGGACATAGGTCTCTCCAATTTCACGCCATTCAGCTCGATTCCCGGCAACTCTCATCCAGCTGCTACCAGCCACCATGCGAAGATCGTCGCTCCACCTAGCCTGAGGGCGTCCTACCTTACGTTTGCCGATTCGCGGTCTCCACTCAAGAACACGTCTATCCCCAAATGAATGCCTAGTCTTATTGTACACCAACAGCAGTACAGATTAAATCATTAATAGTAACCAATAATAAACTAAAACTGGTATGTAGGAACCATTACAGGTACACGAAGCATTCACCATAATGATAGCAACGTAATAGTCTGAGAAAACATACAAACATACAAGATACAAAGTTTTGTGCAAAATATTATTCTGTAGCTTAAGCCAGAGGTAGAGTAAAATTTAAAAAAAAAAGTCATTTATTCAAACTAGGCTAAGAATCAGCACTTTTCGAACGTCAAAATTACTTAAGACAGTTCCCCAAATGCTTTAGCTGGGAAGACGAAATGGCGCAACAAACTCCCGGCGGCATTGAAGAAGTGGCGCAAAAAAAAGCAATATAACCTCCAACGAAACATTTTTTAATAAACAATAAACATTTTTCCACGTGCTAATAGCCTGGCCTGTAAATTTTAATGGCCTGTGAAAGTGCCGCGTGGCCGGCCGGGCTATGGGCTATGGGGTGGAACGGAATCACAGTCACAACTCACGCTATTATTTCGGCCTATTTCACATTATTTAAGGGCCCGGTTATTTGTCGTGATGGTTTTGCAATGGTATAGGTACCCTTTTTGAAGATACATTGTTTTGTTTCATTAGATTGGTTTGATCTGTTGCCTGTTTGATATGGAGGGAAAAGGGAAGCTTTTAATATTTCACACTACTCGAATTTTCTACTCAATTGAGTATTAATATAATACAAAATAATCTTTGTATAGTTGAAAAAAAACAGGAAACTATGCCACAATGGAGCACCTGATTTTAAGTGGTTACCTTCTACTATCTATGCACCTATCACAATACGTTAGTATGCATACAAGAGTTACTAATTCCGTTTTATTGTCTAATAATTTAAACTGAACATGGTTTGTTTACTCTTTTATCAGATACTTTTGGAACAGATCATAGTATTAAATGTATGTAAAACCCCCTCATTTCTCCCGAACAAAGTTAGAACACTGTGACGTCAGCGTGCAATAAACATGTTAGGGGAGCAATAAAGCGTACTGTTCCAGCAGCGAAGTAATATTGCCCAGACTCTGTTCACTGTGTGGAGAGAGGTCAAGGTCCCTGGGTCTGTTTGTCTGTTTGTCTGTTTCGATGTTGGTAACTGAGTATAAAGTAATAGTTTGGTAGTGGTTTAATTTAATGACACAATAACATTACAAACACATTCAAAACAACTTGCATAAATCGATAATACCTAACTACCCTACTAAAAGTAATCGATTTATGGCAAGCGTGTCAGGCAGCGCTAGCAATGTCGCGAGGCGCCAGTGTGTACGAGCCTTTATGCAAGATAGTTTTTGGTATGCTATGTCCAAGCGTAGTGATCCAACGTTTCAAAGAAATCTAATTATGTTAGAAGCTTTGTTTTTCCTAACACTGTGAATTTTATAACAAAATCAGTGAAAAGTTAGGAAACTAAGAACGTTCTAAATTCTTTGTTATTGCAAACAAGAGCTGGTTGTGGCTCGAGGTCACAGCATTTGTTTAATATGAATCGGTTGAGATGTTTTTACAAGTTTCATTGTGGCAAGTAGTGGAGACAGACAGCGGAGGAGACATACCTATTGCCGCGCCATTTTACTCTTCAATTACCACGGGTCCTATCATTACCACACATATAACGTAACACATAACATAACATCACGCCTGTATTCCCCGAAGGGTTAGGCAGAGGTGTACCTATAGTACACCCGCATTTAAAGTCCCATGTAATAGGGGGCGAGCCTATTGTCATCAACCGGGCACAAATCCAGACTCCGAGCTGCTACTGAGCAATTCTAGATGGAAAAACCCAATAAAACTTTGCCCGACCCGGGAATCTTATCATTACCCTTAGGGTTTCTTCACCAATTAACAGAGACCGCCAGGGCACACTGTCTTGGTAGATTGTACCTTAACCGTCAGGGCACATTGTAAATTTTGTTTGAACTTGTTTAAGCCATGTCCGGATTTCAGACTTTTCAATAAGTTGACAGGTCATAAGTTCGACAGCTCCTTAGTGCGACAGGCAATGTATGTTTAGGTAATACGGATCTCGATACCGATGGGGCGCCTTTTTTTTTTCTATCGTAATGTTAGATGTAGATGTATACAGGGAGGATTTTTGAGATGGGCAGGATGCAGATCAGAAGGGCAGCTACCTTATCCGTTGTAGCTACAGGAAAACGGTTTTAGAAATCTGTCATTAATTTTTGAGAAATTTTGATCTTCATTCACAGATTTTGGAAAAGATATACAGTCAGCAGAAAAAGCTTCCTGTAGCTGCGGTTAAGGTAGCTGCCCTCAATGCCTCATCTCAAAAATCCACCCTGTATAATAAATGACGTAATAAATACCGAGTTAAGATTCTAGTATGGACTTATAAATATACAATATACCTAGACATAAAATCTCAAAGATAATATTAGTATGTTAAAAGAAAATTAGTTTTTGCTTACACTATGTTTTGGAAACCACACACGTAGATCCTCTAACCTAATCATAACATCTTCAGTATTAACAGGGAGGTCTAGAACCAGCAATTTCTCAGTAAATTACCTCCGAATCGAGTAATCAAGCCGGGGCTATTGTCTCTGCGGAACTACAGAGCAATTTGATACCATTGTTCTCTTGGCTCAGACTGGCTTATTGGCTTTTATGTGCAACTGTTATTATTGGAAGGTTTATTTATTAGCCACCTTGATCAACTAAGCATTAGGGTTTATTAAGTCAGTGGTTTTTGATGATAAATGAGGAGCTAGTGGCTAGCTCCATCAGGTAAAGCTTGCCGGGGTTGGTCCGTGGATGGGTGACCATCTTTACATATCGAGACTCCTCCGCACCTCGGAACTCACGTTAAGCCATCATATCACCCAGTTACTGGGTTGTGGAGGTCAGATAGGCAGTCGCTCCATGAAAAATACTGGTATTCAGCTGCATCCGGTTAGACTGGAAGCTGATCTCAAGATAGTTGGGAAAAGGCTTTGCTTCCGTGACTCGTGAAGCCTTTACAAATGTATTTCTCTGATTGACTGAATAACAATCGCAAACTGAGCAACTACAAATTGTTTCCACCGCTTACAAAGTGCAAGTTAACATAGTATTCTGCATAATAAAGTTTGCAGCACTCGAAATAGTCGAGAGATTCAGTTCCATACCGCTATCGTTTGCTTTTTGCGAAATTATTGTTGAGTGAATTTCGTTGTTGATCATACAGCTATTGATCTCACGTACTAAGGGAAAACTCGACGTAGTAAAGGCTCCCACGGAAAGGTACGACGAGACTCTGACTGGTGAAACAATTTCTTTAAAAACTTTTCGGAAACTTTTCTACCGGTGTCGCGTCGCGTCCGTGTGCGGGAGCCTATATGTGGATGTGGGTGGTACCTGCATAAAGGTACACTCTGCCTACCTTTGCTGGGAATACCGGCGTGGTATTATGTTATTTTGAACGGTAAATTCGCTAAATGTGATGTTAAAGACCTCCAGATGGAACTTTTGGTTCGTTTAGTAATGAACTGGGCATTGGCAAGCCGATATCACAAGCTTCACTCTAGAAATGTGCACCGATCCAACGATGTTGGATTTCGGTTCTCAGCATCTATCACTCGCTTACCGAATGCTGAAAAATTTAATGAAAGGAGCAGTGGAACGAACATACCTATGTAATATTGTCGGTGTCGTGAGAACGTTGAATAAAACAACAATGAACCTTTTACTCGAGCGACGTATTCACTCGCGTGAAGCGTCTGATGCCGGCTGATAGACAGATTTGTTTATTTACCTTCTACCCGCATTCTCCTGTAAAACTGCGATCTTTGTTTACGCTTGGAACAGGAAAAAGTACCTTCGTTTTTTCTCAACAGTAGCAGTTTTATCAAGCTTTGCTGTTGCGGTAATGAGCGATAGTTAGGCGTGACCTGGCGGATATCCATTATAAAATACAAAAGACGTAGATATAATTTAGTAATCTATTCTGCGTAACTATTCCTAAAGAGTCATAAAAAACCCTGTAAGAAATCGACACGTGTTTCACCTCTCAACGAGGCATCCTCAGGATGATTGAATTGTCGCGAACCGGAACACGACGTGTTGCCACACCGAGCGCCGGACGCAGAGTCAAGAATCCGGAAGCCGAAGTCGGAGCGATAGTTACCTGAACTTCATATCAAGGTAAACCAGATCTTGAACTCGTTATTATAATACCTCGCTTCTTTATTGATCTGGTGGTCGCAAGTGCTACTGCTGAGCATGAGGTCCTGGGTTCGCTTCTCAGGCAGGGTAGCTCACCCCCTATTACATGGACAGGACTTATACATAACTGGCGGAATGTGAGTGTGCTATAAGTACACCTCTGCCTAACCCTTTGGGTAATGCAGGCGTGATGTTATGTAATCTATATTAATAAAAAGACAAGTCCTGACTGACTGACTGACTGACTCATCAACGCCCAGCCCAAACCCTTGGACCTAGGAAGCTGAAATTTTGCACAGAGATTTCCTTTATAATGTAGGCAAGGAATAAGGAAGCATTTTTCGAAATTCAACCCCTAAGGGGGTCAATAGTTTGAATGAAAAATCTTATTCCTTGAGGCAATAAATATGACACTTCGCACGAATAGTTATCTAAATAAATTATAAAGTTTGTAATTTTTTTTTTCTTTGGGGTGTGTCAATGTTTATATGAAAGAATTTTAACACGCTGTCCGATTAACTCGAAACTCAAGAATAACGTGTATCAGGGTTTTTCGAAAATGTACCCCTGACGGGGAGAAAAGGAGTAACCAATTTTACAGGAGAGGATTTTACTGCGTGGTTTAATTAACTTGACAGTTGGTACTGATATCACCTTTATCATAAAAGTCAAATAAAGGAAAAGTTCCCTTAGGATATATAACCTGAATTAAAGTACTTTTAATCCCGGTAGTACATTCCCGTGAGATATTTTCCTAAACCACGCGGGCGAAGCCGCGGGCAAAAGCTAGTTAATTATAATAATGGTACTGTTCATGACACACTTCTAAAATATCTACATGTTTGGACGGAAATCCTATGGTGGAATTTGACGTATTTTACATAGCTGGCTATGTGCCAAAATATGGCACTGAAACTTGAAAGTCTTTATCTACGAGTACCTATTTGCTTTTTATACAAAAATACATCTATATTGATATTAATGTCACAGGTAAGTAGGTTTTTTTTTGGACAGATTCTCATTATAAAACTCGCTTTTCGTGTCTGTCTAAGATGGATCGAACGTGCCTAGAAGAAGCTTGTTCACTTTTGCTTAGAAGGCTGAAGAGTTATGGAAGACGGAGAGTTCCACACTTTGGCCGTGCTCCTGCATCTCTGCCCACTCACTTCAGCAGAAAACAGACGTCATGAAGATATGTTATGCTCTCAAGAATAGCCCGTCTCCATTTAAATAGGAATGCTCCTGAATAGACACGTGTACTCTTCATAATAGCTGAACACAAACCAGACGGAGTTACTAAAGTTTCTGAAATCATTAATACCTGCTGTATTAGTGTTTATGGAAGTTATTATGTAAACTAACTGTCGCTGCGAAATTATCAGGAAACGTTGAAATAGAATTGTTTTGTTACTGTTCTTAGTTGAAATCGTGTTTAGGTATTATTTCCTGTTATCTGGCTGTAACCTTGGTTTCCGTGTGCATGGGTGATGTAAAAGCTGACTGGCATTATTATACTACGATTGATACAGGTTCACTCGTTTCACGAGTCATCAATTTCCGCCCCTACTTCGGTTGAACCGGAAGAATCTTTGCCAACATACAAAATATAGTGCTGATTTTACAAGGTAGAAAATGCGTCGACGGCGCGTTTTGAAGAGAGCGCACTTATAAAAAGCGTGGTGGTTAGGTGGATCTTGATTTCAATGACGATGACCTGAATTTGAACCGCCTCTGTGGTCTAGTGGTTAGACCACCTGTCTCAGACCCAGAGGTCCCGGGTTCGATTCCCAGTGGGGGCAAAATTTTCTGCTCGGTTTGGTTGGTGGTAGGGATTGTTTTAAGTCCGCCAGGCTAGCTACCATCATCTTATCTAAGTCTGTCGCCATAACAACAATGTTACCAGCATTGTTGTGTTCCGGCAGTAAGTGGTAAGATAGCCAGTTCCTCTGTGGTAGAGGATTCCGGGTGAAGCTCGCTTCCACCTTCGGCCTGATCATCACTTACCATCAGGTGAGATTCAGGCCAAGAGCTTAACCGTTGTGGTTAAAAAAAAAAAAAAAAAAACAAGTGTAGGTAGTTACTGTAAAGGTTACATGCAAACAAAGGCACGCCTTCTTCCCACAGGGGTACGCAGACACTAAAGTACGCCACCTGCTACTACCCTTACTAAACCTTTTGCTTAAATTTTACGTGCACGCCGTTTGCGAATACTGCTCATCCACCTTATTTTTATATTATTACTAGTAGACATCTCCATAACTTTTGTGACCACTGAGTATGTTTGTTTACCTGTCGCATCACTACCAAGCAACTTCAATCCAATTTCTCGTCACCAAAACAAGTCGTAACATTAACGGCCAGTCGCCGGTCGGATAAGCACTACAATCTAAATATAATCGATTCGAACAAATCGATTCGTGCATCGGACTCGCTTTAATCGATGTTTACTCGCTAAACTCGTGTTTATTTCCTTTGGGGAGCGTTGTGTACGCTGTATTCCTAGATGTCGATCGCCTGGAGTTTGGTTTGCGCTTCGTGCAGTTTGATTTGCGAAGAGGTTTTATTTACATTGTATTTTAACGTTTGGCTGGTTTTGTTCCTGTTGCGATTCGATCTCCAGCTAGGTAGGTACGTACCTATATTATGTGAACCAAACCCAAATTTCTACCGCGTATTTTGTTCAGATTGAGGTGAAGCCAAAGGGTCGAATGCTAGACTTCATTTACAGTCTATTATCGATAGGGATAGGTTATCAATTGCAAAAAGATTTTTTCAAATTCGAGTGGTTCGAGAGTTCCAGACATTAGCGCGTTTAAACAGACAAATAATAAAAACACAAACTCTTCAGCTTTTGTTAGAATATATATAGTATTGGTAAAGATTTCGCCAAGCTTGTTCAACAGCAAAGTAGCGAATGACGTGCAAGAAAGCTAGATGAAGTGCGCTTCCTCTTTAAAAGTTACCGCACGGTTTTATAATAAAAAAGTAAAAGTCTTCAAGACACGGAGTTTCTGAGTGCATTTTCGAAGAAATTCTACTGCTACTTTCCACCTGCCAGCTTATTGCATTTTCTGCCATAACGCTTAAATTATTCAAACGGAAATATTTTACTGATCCACTTTTTGCGCTTCTTATGATGCACCCTTTTTCAAATAATTGAGTATTTTTTTAACTTTCTGGCCTTTTCTCACAGTTAGTCGCAGTAACTAAACTAAGGGCCCAAACAGGTTAGGTTAGGTTGGATCTGTATATTCTGTAACCTGTAACCCACCACGAGCGAGCCGAATTGGTCGGAGTGACTAAGCTAGGGAAGCGAATTGGTCGCCGTTACTTAACTATTTAGTATTTTCAGGTACCAAAAACAGGATTAATTAGAGGTTCACAAAAAGAGGCGCAATCATTATATTAAAAGTGTTCAATTATATTTTTAGTAGCGCAAGATGGGAAGTGTTTCGATTATAATAGACATGATCACACCTTACTTGTCCAATGTTTACGGTTACTAAAATACCCATTACGTTGGCAACGCGGAATTAATTCAAGTCATCTGGCGGCTCGCTTTACTGTTCAAATACCCGGATATGACAATAAAGTAGCGCCATACTGTTATGACTGCTGATACTAAATATAGAAATACAGAAGGCTCTGGACCTGATTCTAGATAGGCAATCTATTATATATTAAAAAAAAGTGGGTCAGAATTTGTAACAAATTTTCTGCAAGCTTATACACAATTTACAAATAAATAATCTTATCATATCAGGCAGTAAGCATCGTCAACTATTACCACACTGAAATAGCCAACCAGTTTTGGGCAAGCGTGGTGAAGCTTTTATACAAAGAAAAAAACGTAAGTACTTACAAAAAAAAAAAACACAAAATAGTGAAATATTACTTTTTTTCAGTTTTTTTAAATTATTAGACCTCTTAATACTACAATGAACCCAGCCACAATAGCCGTTTCGTCCTAAAAAAATAACTCGTGGACCAATAACCGATAGTTTACGTAATAATAAATTGTGCCAATAAAACCACTTCTATCCTGTAAACACGTTTATTGTCGCCTTGTCTGCTAGACTAGAAATTATTGCTACTGTATAGGACCTCCTTGCTAGTGGTGTGGATAAGTTTGATGAACACCGAATGGTATTGGTATTGGTATCGGTTTTTTGTTTTATGATGGTTGCTTGGAGTTGGGAAGCTACCGTGGTCTTTGTTCATCAATGAATCGGTACATTGCTGTCCGCAAAATGGTCATTAAATAAATCTATATTTTCAGGACGAAAAAAGCTAGTAAAAAAAAAGAAAGTTACAAGCTAAAACCCAACTACCAACTAAAACGTTAACTAAAAAGGTATTATAAGACATCGCTGTCGTTTTTTTCGGATTTCGTATACGTAGCACACGTCATATGACGTAGTATATTATGTCACCCGGACTATAATAACGAATTAATTGACACCTCATTGATTAAAATCGGAACGTTGAGGCGCTTCGGTGGAACATACGCAAATACAAGTTTAAATACATACATAGATTGCGAAAAACATAATCCTTACTTTTGGCTTTGCAGTAGAGGAGTAAAAAAATGTCAGCGCACTAATATTATGGCAAAAATGCAGCTTTTCAATCTTTTAAGCGAATGGGAAGAATATAGGTAGGTATTTAGAAAACAATATAATTTATGCTAGCTAAGTAAAAGCAGTAACAATTAAGCCAGTCATCTGTTAACTGATAACATCGACGCGGTCACTCGTTCGCCTGTCACAGGCAGTATAATGACTATTGCCACGATTCCCCTCTATCTTGTCATCTGACCGGAACATTTCCGATTGATATGTGTTCTCTAGATCACTGGGGGAAAAGGGGGAAATAGTTTTATTTTGCAAAAGGTTCAAATTGCATTAGAATTACTTTTAACTTGAGACAAATATTAAACTTAGGTACTTGGTGTATCTTGGACATCACTGACGTCTGTGAAGGAAAACATCGTGAGAAAATCTCAAACTTGTAGTGCTATTCTATAAAAAATTCACGGTGAAAACATAGGTGAAGTGAGCTTTCAATAGTGTCAATCTCTAATATAAGGATCGAATGACAGCTCACTTTAAGCTCACTTCACCTCAGTTTTCACGGTGAGATTTTTACAGAATCGAGCGGCTGGACTTATAAGTCTAAAATCCCCAATCCACCTTGTGCAAGTGTAGTGATCATTGGTCATGCCTTCTCTATACGAGAATAGGCGTTTGCCCTGTAGTTAGCGGCAACTCGGTATGTATGTATGTAAATAAATAAAATAAATAAATACCCTCGTGTTATTCTACAATTATAAAAAATAATTAATCTAATAACTTAGCTGTCCTTTAAAATTGTCAATATTTTTTAAACAATCTTCAATACCTAAATCAGATACCGAATTTTTCAATACCAATACAAAAGTTGAGGCACATCACTATCTCATCTATTTATTCAGCCGGGTCCGAGACCTCGATGTGACAAATAGGGCAAAAATACTCAGTATTGTGACAAATATGAACTTCATACGAAAAATTTCATACATTTTTCTTGAGCTAGGTTACCAAGGGGACCACAAAGTCCATAATCACTAATTTGTTTACGAGACCCGCCTAATGTTGTTTTCTTAGTAATTAAATATGATTGTTTTTAAGTCAACGACTTCTTTTCGTAGCTTTTATGACGATTGGGTTTCGTTTGACGGTAAAGGTCACCAATGACTGATTACGATTCTATTATTGAATCGATTGGTCCCATTATTAAAATGATTTTTGTTTCCTAGTCAATTTAAGAGCTATGCGCATGACAAATTATTTTACCTGCGTTTGAGTCAATTTACCTATTTAATATTTGTGTGAAATTGCCAACCCATCATGAGCAGGAGTGGTAATTAATACTCGTAGGCCTTTGTCCTACAGTGGGACAACAATTGGTTGATATTAATATTATTATTGTTTCGATAAAAAACGCATAAAATCATTCGTGGATCTTTGGCAGTCGGTAACGGGTCGTAAGAAGCCCCAAACTCTAACAATCAGTCTTACTCCAATTACTGGGTTGTGGAGGTCAGATAGGCTACATGTAAAATACTGGTATTCAGCTGGATCCAGTTAGACTGGAAACAGACCCCAACATAGTTCGGAAAAGGCTAGGCAGATGATAGTTTCGTGTGGATCCCGGGGGTAAAAGGCATATTGATTGATTGATAAAAAATGCATAAAAATGAAGTAGAAGTCTTTGAAATGTGTAGTTTTATTCTATTGATTCTTTTAAACATGTGCAAAAGAATACAAACGGCTAATTAATCGCATTCGTGTCACATTTCGTTTCTAGAAAGGCGCGATGTCTGCTGGATTTAAAAACACAAAGTCAAATCGTTTATTTCAATTCGAACATTAAAAGGCACTTTTGAATGTTATTTACAAGAAAAAAGACGAATATAATAGTGACCTAGAAGGACATTATTATAGTGACCTTATTGGTGATGTTCTTCAGAAAGGTCAGGTGCGTTGTACTCGCGACCGGCGTGCGTTTATGGCTAAATGTATGAACGTAAACGAAGCAAAAGGAGTTATGTAAGGATCGTAGCAGGAGGCGTCCTATGATGCCTACCCCAGTGCGAAGAATGCTACAGTAAAGAAAGAAAGAAAAATGCGTTTATTGGCAAAGTACACCTTAAAACTAAAAATAAACAGGGAATAATGATTATAATGCCAAAAGGGCATCAGCACAGCATAAAAAAAAAACAATTGTCCCTTCCAAAATGTAGTTGGGTATCGAAAAGAACGTGCAAGAAACTCCATAGTAAAGTCAACATTATCATATCAGTGAAAACACACCAATAAAAGGATTTTGTTAGTTTTACATCAACCGAAAACATGAGCATTGTCCGCGGTGTCATAAATTATAATTAAGTTTAGACTCTGCGGGCAATGTTCATGTTTTTCAAACAAAGTTCAGAAACTTTTTGTTTTCAAACTCTGCAAAATTTTAACTTTTGCATTTGAAATTCTTACAAACACTCCCAGTACTTTGAAGTTGGAGCATCAGTACTGCAAGTAACTACATAGTTAACAAAACAAAGATTTTAATTAAATAGACGCAAGTTGTTCGTAGTTGGAGCGTAATGTTGTTAACTAGAGACCTAGGGAGCTCCCAACATCGGCACGTTTGGGTGCTTCGGAATCACTTGCTAATTTGATTATTTGTGATAGGTTGAAGTGTAAACTGCAATAGATTAGAAATAGCTGAGACATACTTAAATTGTGTCACTTGTTCGGGCCCGGGCGCTTATTATTGAACACTTTTTCATCCATTTTTGTGTGATATTTATAGTGAACATAAATAGACTGTTCCAGTGACTGCTTGAATTAACGAAAAAGGATAAAATGTTATGATTGTTGATTGTTTTGATTGTTGTTATTGTTGTTGTACAACACCACGCCTTGTTTCCCCGAAGGGTTGTGCAGAGGTGTACCTAGCTATAGTACACCCACATTTATGTTTAAGTCCCATGTAAAAGGGGCGAGCCTATTGCCATCAACCGGGCTCAAATCCATACTCCGGGCTGATACTGACAAATTCCAGATAGAAAATCCCAATAACACGTTGCCCGACCTGGGAACCCAGAACGTCATGCTCAGCAGTAGCGCTTGCGACCACTAGACCAACGAGGCAGTCAGAGTCGAGGCAGATTGTTGTTATCTTTCAAATAATCCTATATTTCTTTCTTTCTATGATCAATCACCTCTTCTGCCTTGTGGTCCGTTTTGCGTAGATGTGACACATATTCCCCCCTATTTGTTTTTTTTTCTTTGCGTTATCGTCGAAAGACGTCCTCTGCTGGACATAGGCCTCCCCAAGCATCGCCACTTCGACCGGTTCTGTGCTTCCCGCATCCAACGGATTCCTTTGCGTTAAGTTTTACCGCTTTTTTATCTTCTTTCATTGTAATGCCATCAAATTGGAACTAGACAGTGAAGTTGTTGAATTAATAAATAAATATCAGGTGGGGTCAATTTTCTCAAAAAACATGTTTATTCTAAAAAAAAAAATCTCAGCCTTATACCAACAATATTGGTGTCGGCTTCCATTCTAAGCAGATGCAGCTAAATACCAGTGTTTTACATGGAGCGACAACCAATCTGACCTCCACAACCCAGTTACTGGGTAACAAGATACCTCTTGGCAAGAAAAAGTCTCTTCTATTCATTACAGCACAATTCTAATACAAACTTCTTTTATGCAAAAAAAGCTCATCTGCAACTATTCTCCCTCGCTGTGAACGCTGGAACTAGTTACCTAACAAAGATTTAAATTACGCTGTAGCACAGATTACTACAGATGTTTCACTCCGCAAAACCATTTAAATAAAAAGCGACTCTTGCTACTACACAATAAAGTGCAATTCAGGTCGCACAGCGCTAATTACCTTCAGTTACATTCACCTAGAAGTTGCCTCTCTTTCTATCGCGTAACTCTTATCTTCTGACTACGTTACGCTCACTGAATTGGCCCGACAAGACGAGCCCGCCGCGTACTTGTAGCTTCATACCTAAAATGCGGAGTGCGCCTTCTGTAGTATTCTGTGGCCGTTGTCACAAGTTGCCTGTAGTTCAACGTAACGTTGTTAGTGTAGTTAACTGGTAGCTTTGGAGCTGTGTGGAGGTACTTGTGATGCTATAGATAGGGGTAAAAGTGGATGGTTTCATGGATAAAGGTATGTGAAAGTTGAAACACGGGATACACGATGTTCATAAAAAGAAGAGTAAAGCTACGGTTAGCTATATAGTAGAGCGGTGGCCGCCACATATCGTCTGCAATTCACCGGCGAATTACGTCACTGAAACGTTGTTTGTGAGTGCCTAGAGAGTGTTTGTAGATATATACCGTAAAGTCAAACCCCGCTGCCATAATTTGCATGACAGCTGTCACTGAGCCGTTATGTAGCAGCCACCGATTTTCTAAGAAAACGTAGCTTATCAATGTCGTTCATGAAAGTTTGACGTAATGACAGAATGTCGATGTGGTTATAGGGCTTGTAACAAAACTTTTAGGGGGGGTATGAGGAACGGGGTGTAAAGTTCACTCATCCTCTATAGAAAAGGGAGGATCCTCCGACCAGACGGGTGTTGTGTCTGGCGGGCAATTGCCCAAGGATTGATGTCAGATAGTCTTATATATTTGAATCGCGCGGTAAACTTAAATAGCGCGATGCAGGATTTGTGACGTCAGGTCTTTGATGCGTAGTTCGCATGTGGCGATGTAGATGTCACCACAAGCCCATTGAATAGACAATGAGTCAAGAATTTGAGTGAAAAGCCATCTCTTTTCATACTGGTTGCGTTTACGCTGGCAAGATCTAGTTTAAAGATAGGTATAGACTAAACGATTCTTCTCCATAAGTAAAAACCAATTGGAATCGTACAGTGGGGCAGCGCCTTTAAACAAAACTGGCGAATTATGGCTGTACTGTGTGCGTGATATACTAAATATCTGCATAACTGAAATTAATAAATTCGAAATTTTTCCGTTTGCACACGCATGTACTATAGGAACACCTATAAAATAAAAATAAAAAAAACAAGCGGTGAAAAATGCCTAACACATCCCGCACCGTCCGGGGAGACGGTTTGGTTATGTGGGCTTGCATCCACTAAAAAACACCGCCGCGCGCCGTGAGCCTACTGTCGCCTTGGTGTATGAGCCGAGAGAACTGCTACGCATGACGTTCGCGACCCATCCAGCGCAGCCCGCCTCCGGGCACCAAACTTCTTTGGCTTGGAAATTTGGCTATACTATAGGTACACCTCTGCCCCTTCGGGGAAACAAGGTGACATGTTAGATATATAATTATGGTATGTAATTAGTCAATACCACTTCGAGATTTTACTCAACACGTAAATAAAAGTGTAGGCGATTGACTAATAGCTGCCGTTTTCCGATTCAACACTAAACGACTGCCAGTAGTGGCGAACTGGCGAGTGAAAAGTAATTACTATAAAACGTTGCTGTGGTGGTGCGGTCCGTGATTGGTGACCCCTGCCGCGCCGGCAAATTAACTTGTAGTTTCAGATTAAAATCTTTCGCCTTTTACTAAAATACACAATTTACCTTCATTACTGGTGTTGTTTTGGTTTTAGTGAATAATTTGTTGACTGCGGTCATTTAGTATTACTTGGTAGTTGGGTGACGGTTACAAAAAGATGGTTGATCTCAAATGTCACAATTTCATGAAATTTTGAGGCCAATTCTAACGCTGATTCTAATGATTATAATTCTAAGTTATTTATATTTGTTACGGTCGCAAATCATATTTTCATCAACATACAACCTGACACTGGCATGCAATTTGCAAAATAAATAACAAAGGAATTTAACGGGGTACATTAGCGCATACCCCTTAATTCTGCATCCGCACACGGCATTCTGAACGCAATAGCTGTACGTTTTGACTGTCCCTTTCAAACTCAGTGGCGAGTCATGGCAAATAAAAATGTAATAAATAAATAATATGTACTAGGTTTCTAGGTTTCTATTAGTCTATGCCACCCGAAATATATTTTTGGATCCATATGGTGTACCATAATGATGAAGAGTATTCTGTATTTTATTCCGACATAGTCAAAGCTCTGCTGAAGAACAGAATTGCTTCAAAAATAAGTCTTTCAAGTTCCGTAGTGATTTAGGGAATTAAGTCTTTAAAACCAGCCAAATTAGCGAGTCTTTCAAAACAATTTTCACAGCGTCTACATAATATTTATGTAAAAACCCAGAACGTTGTAAGTAAACTGTCTTTCATGATGTTTTTCTAGCGACAGACATCAAAGGTGATTGGATCAAAGAACTCTATTTATAGGTACGGCATCTGTGAGTCGTATGTGTAGTCCTATTAGATTGATTCTATCGGGCGACGCCCTACGAGAGACGAGCTCTGAGAAGTTATATAAATAAAATAACGTATTGAGTATGTGTTTTGATTCTCAGTAAAAAATAAGCTAGTCTATGTCTTTTCGTAGGTATCGTGTTACCCAGTAACTGAGTTGCTGAGGGCAGATAGCATTCGCTCCATGTAAAATACTTGTATCCAGCTGCATTTGATTAGACTGGAAGACAACCGTAGTTCAAAATCAAAAGTCATTTATTCAAACTAGGTTGAGAATCAGCACTTTTCGAACGTCAGAATTACACGAGACAGTCCCCCAAAAGGCCCGCCCGTCACCACTTCCTAGTGCTTTAGTTGGGAAGACGAAGTAGCGCAATAAACTCCCCACCAGCACAGCTGTCTGTTCACTTAGAAAAACTGGATTCTATACTATAGTATTAAATAGTAGATTGTTTGCCTAGGGAGCAAAAAAATATTTTAAAAGCGAGAGTTTTTCTTTGAATCCAGAGCGCAGCGAAGGATTCTAGAGAAGAAACCTGAGCGCAGCGAGGGATTCAAAGTACGTCTCTCAATTCTCAATTCTTTATTGCATTCCATAATATTGGTAAAACAGTTGGTAGGCATAAAATGTATTAAACAATTATGGACCCTGTCGGGCATAGCCTAGTTAGAGAGGGTAGGAAGAGCCCTCTCTTGGCTTTGACAAATTCTATGAATTGAAAAGGCTCAATGGTCCATAAAATATCAAACAATATAACTGTTTCAAATGTAAAGGAAATAGAGATTTATTGAGAAGAAGAAGGAATCTAATCACAATTTTATGAAGCACTCCTAATTCACTTACAGACCAAATCAATTTCAGATAATACACCAATCTAATAAAATGATTCAGCGGTTTGGGAAGGGACCATTTATTTATCAAAGATAATATTATTATTTCGTCTGTGCTACCGATGCGTATTGTACTCGTAGTGGATTACGGCCCAATCACTCTCAGGGAGAGGAGGAGGACTGTGGCCCAGCATTGGGAACATTTTAGGCTGATACAATGAATGGACAAAAATGAAGCCACAGACAGAGTGAACTGGAATAAGCTGGAAGAGGTCTATACTGGGTTCCTATCCCTAATAATTATATAAAGTTAAAAGAAGAAAACGCAAATACAACGCAACCAAAAAATCTAAATGCTAATTATATTAAGAAGTGAAATTAAACGACTTTTTTATTATGAACTAGCCTGCCCGTCCCGGTTTTGCACAGGTAGTGTAGCACTAAGTACCTACGTATCTACGGCATACCACCCTACATATATACCTACGTACGTACCTAACTACCTACCTACTTACATACCTACCTACCTACCTACCTACTTACATGCCTACCTATCTACCTACGTACCTGCCTAACTACGTACCTTCCTTCCTACATAACTACCTAACTACATACCTATCTACATACCTACCTACATACCGATCTACATACCTACCTACCAACCCTAACCTACCTACAGCTACCTATCTTATACAGGGTGTAAGGGACAGCCCTCAGAATAACGAACACAACAAAAAGAGAATGATCCAAATTGGTCCAGCCGTTCTCAAGTTTTAGCGAAACTAACGAATAGCAATTTATTTTTATATATCTAGATAGACAGATGCCTCGTTGGTCTAGTGGTCATAAGCGTGATACGTTCCGCGGAGCGTGGGTGAGTTCCATTCCCGGATACGGTTTTTTTTTGAGGTTGACAATACAAAATTCCCAGTAACAGCCAACTTGCTCCCTAATAGGTATGTGGGACAGCAATAAAGTGTATTTGACACTTCTTCCCGTCCCTTCGGGAAATACAACCATGATATTATGTTCATGTAATGTTTACTGCCTGTCATTGAGTGGCCAGGGGTTACCAAGATCGATATTTGGTCAAACGGCTGTTATCTAACCAATTTTCATGGTTTAATATTGTAGAAGCTTTCTTGGAAGTGTGGCGTTGGACTAAAATAGATTAGTAGCTTTAAGTTGTGCCTCACCATATACAGTGTTATTGGTGTTATATGTCGGCAATCTGTGAAGGGGATGTTGATGGGGTCATTTGCAACTAAATGACCCCTCATGACCCCTATGCATGTTTGGTAAGATAAACTGTATTGAATATTTTCGAGGGACCTGTCTCTCTCTCTCAATCTTGGACAGATTTAATAGCTTAAATTAAAAGGAGACACACCATGTCAGCAGTGTGTGGTTGTAGAGCAGTAATGGCCCAGTAGAGTGGTGGTGGCCCAGTGGTAAAGTCGTGGGTTCGAACCCAGGTAGGCGCTTTACGTTCCACTACTCTTAAAACGGTGAAAGAAAACATCGTGAGGAAACCGGCATGTCCTAGAACCAAAAATTCAAGACATATGACTTCTGCCAACCCGCACCAGGCCGGCGTGGTGGATTACGGCCCACTCCCTCTCACAGAGAGAAGCCTGTGTCCTAGTGGCAGTGGGAACATTATAGGCTGATTATGCTACATCACGTCATACTTAATAGGCATCTTGAATAAGAGTTTTCAAGTACTCATTAAGGTGAGTATACACTTGAGCATTTTGTCGAGCATTTCCATGTAATGTCATGTCATGACTGCGCAAGATGTAGTGCATGATGTGCTTTTCTATAAGTAATGAGGCGCTTAGACAAATAAGTTTGCAATGTATAAATTATAAAGTAATAGTGTATTCATTGTTGAAGAGCCTACTAATAATAAATACATTTTTATAACATACAATCGAGCTTCGTGTTCGAAGTAAGTTTTCCTAATAAAATAAAACAAATATGACGTTACTATGTATGTAGCAATGATCTAATAACATCAAAATTCGTCAAAGGTCTCCACGTCTAAGATTCTCGTAAAATTGTGAGGTCACGAGGACAAAAGTCTCCTGCTCCAAATGTCTGAAATTGACCGTCTTCGTATAAACCCGGCCTAATGAGGGTAATTTGGAAAACCGAGCAATTTAATTCGTATAAGAAACAGATTGTCCCTTCTAAATTGCCTTTCATTTCCGAATCAGAGGAATTTAATCAGCCGCAGGCTGAGTGGACTTGATATCTCCAGTCTAATTGCTCAACGTGATGACTATGGGCAACTTTTTGACTTCAAGACTAGTCCGTAAAGATAAAGATAAATAAGACCAGAAACCCTAGTTTATGGTTTCTGGTCGAGGATTTTCGAAGCGAGAATTCTCGGGCATTCCTAATCGAGAAATCTCGAGTCCCGATAAGTAAAATCAGAAATTCTAGTACAGTCTCAGCAACAAAATTAGGGATTAAAAAGTACTTAGTTAAAAATATAACGAAGGAAACGTACATCACACACAGGCTGCATTTAATAAAGTAAACTCATAATCCGGTAAAAGCTTTGTTCACCGAATACTAATTTAGAAATTAACGACTAAAATTCCGTTTTCCTATATAATCCGTACAGGTTTCCGAACTTTGTTTCGTCCATTTTATAATGGGCCGGCAGTAGCGCTTGCTCTTATGTGTGGGCGTCAATGAAACCCGTTAAGCCTTGTGTTTACTTGTCTATCTCGTCACGTTGCTCTTTAATGCGCCACGGCAACTCGATCTCATCGGTAAAGTGTAGACCCTAACACCAATAATTTTTAAAGCATTTTGAGAAAAAGGATTTCGATCATAGGTTCATTTCAGTTATGGCGGTTATATACGAGTAGCTTTTGCTTTAGAAATTTAATGGAAACTAGGTGGGATTTTCTATGATATGTTTGAGTTATATGATAACAAGGTGCCTACAGATTTCCTCGACGTTTCATCCTTTTTAGATCTACTGCTTAGTAATGGCTCAAGACCGATATTATTATCTATCAACACCATTAGATTGGCAAACGGATTAAAAATCACATTTTATTGCTATTGACTAAGGTGATAAGAGTAAATCCTCTTGAACAAACCTTTTAGTCTACTGTTACCCCCGGGATCCACACGGAACTATCATCAGTCTTTTCCCAACTATGTTGGTGTTGGCTTCCAGTCTAACCGGATGCAGCTGAATACCAGTATTTTACATGGAGCGATTGCACCAAGGCAGTCAGAGTGCCGCTATCAAACTCACACTTTTACCTTCAATGATAAATAATAATAGGTTTTGTTTCTGTAAATTGGTAAAAAAACGTTTACAGGTTAAAAATAACTTACGATTTAAAACTAGATGAGTGTTTCGTAACTGACTACTCTGAGAAGAAAGACGTTACGATCCAGTCGTGGAACAGTACCTATAAGGACAAATACGGACAGAATCGTACATTACTGTCGCGGCCTTGAGTCCATCAAAGCCTGGTTGCGGCCAAGGCTCGTATAAAAGTTACTTTTCTGAAATAATGCGCGGAAATTCAAACTGAGTACCAAATTAAAAATAAATTCCAGAATCAATGACAGACAACGAAAATTTTTCACGCACCACGTTCATTTGTTTCTTCTTTACTTTAAACAGCAAGCCAAATCGAAATTTAAATAAAATCTTTGATATTTTACCTCTTTGGTTGTCATGTGTTGAAGTAAAAAGTTCGTTCCATTTTTAAATAACACGACAGATGGTTTAAGAGTTTTCATAGTAATTTATTTGGCCGCTAAACAGGACAGTTATGGATTTTCATAGTAACATTACCGGCCGCATATTCACTTGTTTTTGACCAGTACAGCAATTTTCAGGTTGTCAAGATAATGCTCGGATTTCCTTCATTGATTCACGTGATGCCAAAGTTCAGCCCAACACGTTACGAACAGCCGTCAAGACATTAACTACACAGGGGGCGGTATAAATGTTAAGGACTGCGATAAGTTAAAAGTTTACTGCGTGTTTAACGCAGTCGGTGAATTTTATGAAGCTGGGAAGTGACACTATACTAAATTTAGTTATGGCTGTGCCAACAGGCTGAAGTATGTATCAGTCTCTTTTATAGGAAAAAAAACTTTAGATTTAAAGATTCATCACTTGTCATTCAAAACTCAAAATGAAAGCATTTTATTTCAATTAAACCATTATTTTACAGGCACTTTTGAATTGGCAAGGAGTCAGTCAGTCAGAAATATGAAGCTAGTTGAAGCGTAGTAGGTACCTATGGAGAAGAACGGGCAAGAAACTCCACGGACAATCTCTTTTTTTTTTTTTTCCAAAAAATAATTACATCATTCATGTTGAAATTATACTATGAGAACAATGTAGAAAGACGTGCATGATAAAAGTGTCCGTAATAAAAAGATAAAAATAAAAACACAATTCAAAAATGAAAAATAAGTCATGGGAGCTAAGAAATACCATCCCCAACTGACATTATTTTCATAACATAACATGAAAATGACAGATTGTGATACGTTTCTACGGCGTAAATGCTACGCATGCTGGTAAGTGCGAGTCTCAACCAGAAGGCCAAGCCCCGTCATTAAAGAGTTTCAAAATCTAGTCACAAATCTCATCTCAGCGACAATCAGTGTCAAAAACTAGTCAAAAAAATGTAGGCTAATTAGAGATTTTATTGACAGATTATATAAGACTGATATTAGAACATCAACGTTCTTAAAAATAACGGCCTCTGGTCTTAATACCCGCGATCTTCTAAATGTCATCCATCCATACAGACCTACGAAAAAAAAAACACTAGAAAGTGAAAAATAACTTTAATTTCGGAAGTCGGTGTCTTTGGTTTTGAATTTTCGTTTTAAGCCACCGACTTCCGAAATTAAAGTTATTTTTCACTTTCTAGTGTTTTTTTTGGAAGTCGGTTGGTTTTTTTTGTAAAAAGTTTTTATTTTTCACTTTTTAGTTGTGGTACCTACCCCCTACTAGTTCGAATATCACGACCTGCTATGTAAATAACAGTGACAGGAAAATGTTAAAAGATCGTCCATATAGGCTAAGTGGGAAAAATACGTATTAATGAAGCTAACTCAAAAAGTACTCAAGCTAAGTTAATAAAATTTATATGGGACCACCTTGAGAGCATACCCTTTCAAACAAAAAAAGAATTTTCAAAATCCGTCCACAATTGACGAAAATATCGACGGACATACACAAAAAAAAAAAAAAAAAAATAACCTCCTCCTTTTTGGAAGTCGGTTAAAAAGAAAAATGCCTCGATTATAAGATTTGCCTATATAGTCTAGTCAGTCTGTAGCAGAACTGATTGCCTAGAGTGCGTCAGACGTGATCATGTATAGGTACCTATCGTTACCCGTGGAGGCTATTTCTATGCAAAACCCTCAGATTAATCTAGCATAGATTTACTTCGTATTATGACCTAGCTAAAGTACTTCATCTCGCAGAAAGCTTTAGCAAGTAATTGAATATCATAAACAAGGCAATTTTTGCGCTAATATATTCTACGATAGTGTTTTGTCATCCTGCAGCATAAATATGTATAATTGTGCGTCGATACAACTAAGTTACAGATAGGTACATGTTTCATTCACAATCAAAGTTCTGCAGTTTTCTCTCCAGAATTTATTTCAGTAAGTACTAGCTTAGAGAACATAGTAAGATACGTTTTAATAATCCCATACAGAGCCCAAGAATCTAGACAACGTTATATATGACAGATATTGCGTCTTTATGTCGACATGATTCTGCGAATTATTTCAATAGACAACTCCCTCACAATAAATATAAAACAACCAGCCAAATTCAGAAGCACATCGTAATAAACGAACATTTAAAAAACAAATAACTTCTCAAATGAGCAGGTTGTTCACAGAATCACGTCGAGGTTTCCATGAAGTTGGAGATTTAAGAAGGTCGTTTCTCGTATTGATGTGCATCGTAGGCGCGACTTTTCAATTCGGCTGGGTGCGGTGGTTCAGAGCAGCCCCGCCCACCGTCGCAACCCCTGAATTCATTCATTCCTCAATCGAGGCTCGCCCGCGTCGGGTGTCCGTGACGATAAGTACGCGCGAGTTTACGTGGAAAAATATAAACAATTGTTGATCGCCAATTCGCCATTCCGAGGTTCATCCTAATTTAAGGTAAGTGTTATGTGGTTTTTGGGTCACGTTAGGTTATTGTTTTGATTCTAAAAACGGTTGACATTGTGGGTTTATTGTCGTGAAAGCGTGTGTCTTTGAAAACAGGTTGGATGGTACTTTATCTTTTGAGTCTATTTCGGAATTTTCCGACGTGTTTTGAATGTGACAAAATTGTTGAGTGAGAATGGACCCGTTGCTTTAGACATACACGTTGTTGTGAGTTTTTATCGAAAATACGAGTGCGATGTTTTTTAATATATTAAGGATCTTTATGTACCTACCATTGTTTATCTTTTGATTCGAGAGATTTCGGTCCAATACTGACAGCAAAACATGTAGTAAGTACCTATAATAATGAGAATTTTATAAAACGATTTACTATAAATGATCAACCAAATTTTCTCTATAATCTCGATTGACAAGGAAAATATATACTTATTATTTATTTATTAAGTACCCACCTACGTTTCTTAATACAAAACTTTATTGATTTAAGACCTTCATTTATTTGTGTATTACTGAAATCAAGTATTGTTTAATGAATAATAATGATTAATTTTGATAAAATCTGTCACGAGTACGTCCAAGGAAGCCTACGCGAGCGCGATATCACTGACAAGATGCAACAGAGTAGGCTGCGATGGTATGGTCACGTGAAAAGGAGGCCTCCTGTGGGGAACTTAGCGCTAAAACTTTCCATTCCTAGACCAAGAACCAGAGGCTGATCAAAAACAAGGTGGAAAGCTGTAGTGCTAAAGGACATGAAATGCGAGGCATAGCCAGCACGTGTAACATGACCACCGTAGAAACGGGTTTTGTCGACGGGAGAATAGACGAAGTGACAGATTGTGATTGTTTATCTGTCATTTTTTCTATTCTCCCGTCGACAAAACCCGTTTCTGCGGTGGTCATGCTACGCGTGCAGGAAGAGAGAGAGAGAATAATGATTGATTTTCTTCGTCTACTTCTCGTCAACTACCAACGCCTTATTTTATTAATAATTAAATACTTAGCTTCTTCTTTAAAACGTCGCGTGATAGTAAATTAAAGACAAATACTTATTTCTGTCGAAAGCGGTCTGTCACGCCTTTAAAGATTAATGAGTACTACAGCTCGTCAGTGTCACGGTGTCAAGTCTGTTGTCAGCCGCTCTCGCTCTTGACATAAAGGTCGAACTTACATTTTTGAGAACATTTCTTTTATGATTATTACTCTGAAAAGTCTTACCAAGGGACATTGTCTAAAGGGTCCCCTAAACGATCAATTGCAATTGTCAATTTTTACATGATTTATACACATTGATGCGCAAAATAATCGTCTACAAAATGCAATTGATGCCATTGACAATACGAGTATTACTACAATTGCTCTACAATTGATCGTTTCGAGAATCCATAAGGGCTCTGCCTCATTAGTCCGTTGCGTTGCGTTGCGTCGTCGCACGCGACGTTAAAACGGATGATCGGCGGACGAGAGACTAAGCTGGGGGAGGGTGATGCGCTGCGCTGTCGGAGCTCCAGTGCGACCACGGACAGTGTTCCACTGCTACAGGGGCAAATAATAGAACACGAATGTTCCGATTCATTGTGGATACTGACTGAGGTGCGAGCGTCGTCCTCTTGCGCTGCGACGTCGTGCGTCGTCGCAACGCAGGTGTGGCATGCAATGCCTTGATCCATTGCGACGACGCGACGCAACGCACTAATGAGGCATCGCCCTAACTGGGTTGTGGAGGTCAGATAGGCAGTCGCTCCATGTAAATTACTGGGATTAAGCTGCAACCGGTTAGATTGGAAATCGACACCAACATAGTTGGTCACAGGCTATGTAGATGTGACGATTGCTTTGGGTTTTCTCTTTGGTGTGTCATGGTCATGGCGTATTAAAGCGTCTTTTTTTGTGACTATGCTGTTGACCGTTTAAGACTTCCCTCGTCTAAAGTCAATCCTGGGTGCAGCACTTAGCACACAGCAGTCATAGTGGACTTGAGAACGGGCTATCATAATTGAATGCGTTTATAAAATTAACTGTCTCTCCTGTTGACCGCTGAGGAGTTTCGTCGTCAGGAGCCAATTCTGGCTGCTGCAGTTAGGTCATGGTGAACTTTAGAACGGGCTATTATAATTGAATGCGTATATTAAATTTTGTGTCTCTGCTTTTGAACGATGAGGAGTTTCCTCGTCTGGAGCCAATCCTAGGTGCTGTAGCCAGGTCTTGGTAGACTTTGGACCGGACTATCATAATTAAAAGCGTATATTAAATTTCGTGTCTGTACCGTAGACTGTTGTGGAGTTCCGTCGTCTGGAGTCAATCCTGGGTGTAGAAACAGGTTATACATAATAAAAAAATGCATTGTCTTCAATACTGAACCAACATGTAAAATTTCAACTCCGTATGCTAAGAGGAAGTGGTTTTATTTCAGTTTGGAAGATTTGACCCATCCATATTAACTAACAAGGCAAGTTAAATAAAAGCTTGTAAAAATAGGGTTAAATGTTAACGTAACATAATAATATACTTAAATGTTACGGTTTAGTACAATTACATGGTGAAACATAATTTTTCAGTTAATATACGCTTACTGTGTATTTTTCATAGAAAGAATAAGAACGGATTTTCATAATTAATTCATTCTACCGTCAACCTCGCCACGTCCACAAGTTGAAATTGTCAGCGCATTTATTTCGTTGTTCAACTTGAAAAGTACAGTCGCGGTCTAAAAATGTCTACAGTTTTCAAATTCGATTCTTTAACACACCGTGTGCAGTAAAGTCTAAAATGCTTTGCTTATTGCTTTTTAATAGTTGTGAAGCATCTATTCTAACAAAAAGAGTATTAATGACTTTTTGATGATGAAACTCATTTCTTAATTTAAAAATATTGACACATGACCTAAATGCATTTGTTATTCCAATTTTTATTAAATTGATTGCAATAAAATGGCTGCAACAAAGGACTGAAATTTTATTTCTTCATGAAGATGGCTTGAATGAATACTCATGTGCACTAATATGCTATAACACGATGTTTTGAATTACTATTTAATTATGTCTTTTTTCGCTTGGTTGTTATCCGTAATGCTAGTTAAAATATTTTATCGTTTTTTTACAAAAAAGGTTTTATACATCTATCCTAGACGACGTGTAAATAAAAAAAAACTATTCTCTATGCCTAAAAAAACATAAATACCATCGACCATGTGACATAGGTGTACATGTAATTCTAAACCTTGTCTGTGACCGCGTTGTTCTTCGAAACTAAGCTATGGATTTTCATGTAGTTTTAGCTATGTTTTAGAGCATTTATTCAGAAACGTATATGTGCATAATACATTAAAACTCATAAATAATAAAGAAATCCCGATTTTTTGTCAAGTCCTAAAACCCGTGTCTACCGGGCTGAGCAGCTAGTTGTACAATAAAGAACTTTTCATAATTAAATATGTATGAATGTATGGTACAGACACCCACATGTTCGTGGAAATAACATCGACATCGCATATCGACTTGAAATGTACCGCGAATTGAGAACCTCCTCCTTTTTGGAAGTCGGTTAAAAATACTGGTTATCAGCTGCATCCGGTTAGACTGAAAGTCGACCTCAACGAAGTTGGGAACAGGCTAGACAGATATTGACTTGGATCATTTTTATGAACGTTAATAACATTTATATACTCACTGTGTAAGGTCTATCTGTAAAAAAATAAATGGAATATTTAGCAAGCTCTCCAGGCCATAGTCATAACGCTAACTGTAAAAACCCTTTAGTGTTTCGTTTTCCGCATTCATGCATATTTGAATCCAATGCGTGTCGATTGCGAACACCACAGAGCACGGAATCTCCGCGACTAGACACGGCAGTACTAATAACAAGTTTTTTTATGTTTATTTTTTAGAACACTATACCCTAATGGTGCCAAACCCTATTACTCAGGCTTCGCTGTCCGTCAAAGGTAATAGGTAGAAACCTTTAAATTTTCCTAGAGTGCTGCCGCTATAATGTTACAAATAATAACAATATGTATTGCTATAATATTGAATGGTGGTAGGTACGGAACCATTCGTGCACGACTCCGCCTCGCAATTGGCGGCTTTTTGTGTTCTTAAATGTGTACTAAGTCTAGGTCAAATAAAATTATTTTCTTTTTTTTTTTATTCTTTTTATCTTTATTGAGCTTATTTAGAGCTTTATTGAGATATTTGAGCTGCGCAATTCGCGTTGAGCGCAAAATACGACTGTCACGGGTCGACAGTTTCTATTCGCACTGATTTGCATGTCGTGGTGTAAAAGTTATTTAGTTTTGTATATTAAATTTCAAGGCTGCTAGGAGCTAAGATATTGTAATCAATGCTATGTAGGTACGCCGTAATTGTCATGTAAGTTAGTCCTTTAGACTTTAGATATTAAGATTATTTCTAGAAATTGTATAATGTATGTGATGCTGAGATTCTTCACTTTTTGTTTATTTTTTTTCTTCACTTTTTGTCTTTTATTAGTATATTTCATTCGATTCACTGCGAGTGCTTTCGAGTTACCCTTTAAAACAAAATAGACAAATATGAAAAACGAATTTATTAATGAACCAATCCGAAGTTAGAGTTTGGTATTCGCCATCTTTCACTCGCACCCTGAATTATCGAAAAATGAATTGAAATGAGCAAATTAACGTTAATTTCCTTGTAATTTTGTCGGTGTCGTCACTCGAGTGAAGCCTCGTGCAGACTGGCGCCACGAGACACCGGTAATTATTCTACTGTGAAGTTTTCCTATAAATTGTATTGTTGTAGAAATACAATTTCTAGCAGCGACCACTGGAGTCTCTATGCTCTTTGATGACTGCGGCGCGGCGTATCCGGCAATATTGAAGGACTACTACGCTCGGGCTCCGTCCTTCAAATGAGTCCTTTCACATAATTCGTATTGTTTATTAATTGAAGGCTATGTTGATAAATAACTCTATACAGTTAAATATAACAACATTTATTTCGAACTAATATACTTAAGTCACAATTATCTTAATCTTAATAGTGGATATCGATATCTAAACATGGTGAAACAATAAATAAATAGGCCCAATTCATACTTCAAGTAAACATTAGCGGTCTTTAAAAAAAAAACATCAACTTTTTTTATTTTTTTTGCGAAGTTTCGCTAGCTTATTTAATTTCACCCTGTTTATTGCACTTGCAAGGAGTTGTACTACCTGCGCATGTATGAGAATCACAGGCTGCCCGCGTGTGTTTGAATAACAGGTAACGATTTGTGTAGTTGCTCCATTTTTAGGGTTCCGTAGTCAACAAGGAACCCTAAAAATGTAGTACCTACACAAATCGTAAACAATTTCGCCATGTCCGTCTGTCTGTCTGTCTGTCCCCGGCTTAGCGCAGAGACTGTTAGTACTAGAAAGCTTTTTTTTAGAGTACCTCACCTCCCCTACACGTAAAGTGGGGATATTTTTTGTTTTTTCGTCTATCCCATGGTGTATCTTTGGAAAGGTCGTTCAAAAATATTGTGAGTTTGATGGAAAAATTGCTGTAGGTAATGTAGGTAGGTAGGTAGGTAGTTAGGTAGGATAGGTAAGTAGGGTAGGTGGGTAGGATAGGTAGGGTAGGTAGGTACGGTAGGTAGTTAGGGTAGGTAGGTAAGGTAGGTAGGTAGGGTAGGTAGGTAGGTTAGATAGGTTAGGTAGGGTAGGTAGGGTAGGTAAGGCAGGTAGGTAGGGTAGGTAGGTAGGTAGTTACGCCGTAGATGAGTACTTAGTGCTTCCCGTGCGAAGCCGGGGCGGGCAGCTAGTGAGATATATGTATAACACTAATACATTAACACAAACAACATTTTTACAACATTTTACAACAAAATTTCGAAACGAAATTAACAGAATTATTACAATCTACCTCATCGCTCCTTATAAAATGTTCTTCAAGGAATAAACAAAGGAATGAAACAAATGACGTACTTATAATTCGCCAGTGCCGCCACATCTCAGGGTACACAGAGCTCCAGTTTGCGTAGCTAATGACTTCTTTTGTGATCTTTCTTCAAACGTATTCAGACTTCGGCGGGGCGCCTGAGGCTCCTAGTGCGGTGTTGACGTTGAAACCTAGTCTAGATTTGTAATTCTGGGTGTTTTGAAGGCAGCTTAGTTACTGAAAGAAATGAAATATTTTCATTTTAGCTTCATTGTCACATATTATTATTACAAAATGCGACCTTACAATATGTGTAACCACCATATACGGGCCGTTTTAAAATGTCCTTGTCTGTGTCGCCGCCATAATATGGAGGATTCACAATGCGTCATATTTGACTGTATGGAAATCTCGTATAACTTCCATATTATGGAGGTTTTATAAATTTCAACATCTGGGACGCCCTCCATAATATAGGAGGTTACAAAATGCGTCATATTTGACTATATTGATATCTAGACATTTCTAAATCGCTGTCACAATGACACACGTCATGTCCGATAACCTGTCACAAACTCAACGCTTGTGGGCGGCAAACCGCGTTCACTGTCATCATTGATAGGGAATTTACAGCTCTTGAACGCGGTTTAGATGAGCACTTGGCACTTCTAGGCAAATAATGACAAATTCTTTGGCAGAGTGATACATAAACACAACTTTGTTAAAATTCAAGTGTTGTAGCTGCATAACCTTTTATAAGTATAAAAATTGACGTTTTTATCAAACGTAGTTACGGTCTGTTCTAAGAGTGTCTAATGAAAAGTAAACAAACTCTGTTCAGGGCTGAACAATGATTATTTGAAAAACATTTTTTTTTGTCTCCTGTAAAATTTGATGAACGTTGCATTCGCGGTATTGGATGACGTCAACGCACAACCTGTTATCATGGATTCAGAGGCCTTAGTGTAAGTTTGCTAATGAATAAACGTAACTATAGCGTTTGCGTTAACATCGTTTAAATTGATCATTTGAATAACATTGGCATTTTAATTTGTAATTTTATTTCTAGAAATTCACTCTTTATCTGTCTATCTACTGTGTTTCGTGGCACCTATTCCGTTTACCAAACTTTGTGATTCAAAAATCCCTAATATTACGTTACAAGAATGTTCATCTTCAACCAATTGATTTGATGCGTGTTTACCGTCTCTAGTACGATATTTCGGGTAAAATCTTTAAGATTTCGTTAAAAAGTACGTGTTTTGTATCCACTTACTTACCAGTTTATTTTATTATGACTTTAGGCACACTTAGCACTTAAGTAAAGTCGGGTTGGAAATAATGTAATAATCTAAATCAGTTCTAAGTACAGTTCAATTTAAACTTTAGAGCAATAGCGCACTAGCGGCTAGACGGCGGCGGCTATCGAGATAGATATATTAGTATGTAATCGCCATAGAGCACGCGCACCTGGCCGCACGCGGCCAGCGGCCACACCAAGCCGCAACGGCCAGCGAGATCGAAGCGACGCATTTGCGGCCAGTGTTCAGTCGCTGGCCGCTACGGCCACTGAGATCAATTGCATTGTAGTTAAATCACCATAGTGTGCGCGCACTAGCCGCGGCGACCGCACGTATTGTGTAACTACAGCGTCCCTTTGTTCGCCTTTCACGTAGCAAGGGATCAACCCAATATTTTTTCCTTTTCTTTTTCCGCTTCTTATTTAGAAGATACAAAAGCACTGCTATTTCCTCAACGTCCATTATGAAGCGCGCTGTATGTGCAACTGACGATCGTAGCCGCGGTTTTAGCCGCGTTGCAAATAACATCCCCTACGGCCGAGATAGCTAGTGCGCTATTGCTTTTATGGTAGCTCGCAACATGAGGCGAGTCGCTGCGCAGTAACAATTTCTTTTGCCGGGGTTGCGGGAAAGTCCGAAACGGATACCGTGGCCCCTGGCAACACCGGCAACTGAAGGAACACGGGTGGGTTTTAGTCAGTAAGAGTCTGTCACGCCCTCCTGCTTCGCCCAGAGCGGGAGAAGTTATTTGATGATTTCCCACCCCAAAAAAAAAATGTGTCAGCGGGGGTGAGGGATGGGGTACTGCGCAGCGAGTAGCTAACTTCCGAGCCACCATTAAGTTTGAATCAAACTGTAACAGGTTTTTGTGAACAGTTAATTTAGTTTGAGGGATTATAAACAACCACAATTTCTGCCTTAAGTTTCTATTCTTTCCGTTTTTATTTTACTTAAAGTTCTTTAGTTTAGTTTTCTGTTAATCCAATAGGTACATGTTTACATATATTGTTTTTCTTATTATTGTACACCCCGGACTCCTAGAGGTATGTTATAGGGATACTTTTATCATTTTGACCAACTTAATTTGTTGCCAACCCGCAACAACAATAAACGATATTCTATTCAATTCACAATATTGAACGCAAACCAAAAATTACATATAAATCTAAACGAGGAACATCTCATCTTCGCATAACCTCGTTCATTTCTCGCTCAGCTTGTCTCAGTACATCGCCCGTACAACACTTTCAATTTCAGCCGGCGCTGTAAATTTTTATCATTATTATCATAATATACCGAGAATGAAGGAAAAAGTATGTTTATTTTGTATTTTATGAAAATGAGCTGTACGAGAAAGTGCTTTTAGCTAGATTAGGTGTACTTTATACCTAATGTGTTATGATTTAAATACGGCATGGGTACTCTACGGGTAATATTACTGAGTGCGAAGGGGGACCTATTAATATCGTAGTCTAGTTTACATTACTGTAATAGGCCTTTTTCCCAACTGCAAAGTAGGATTATTTCCTTACTTGCTGACCCGACAAACGTATTCCTGTCAAAATTTCAACATAGTTCGGAGTTTCATAGAAAAAAGATGTTCAGTACTTCCGAAATTTGAAAAATGTCGAAGAAACTTCCAATTTTTATTTCCATAAAAACAAAACAGCCAAATTGCTTCAGTCGTACTAAAGTGATGCGTTTACTAATGAACAGTATTTCATTTTTATTACACAAGGTGGAGATGACAATACAACAATAAATTAAACTGCATATATCTAATGACGTTCCCAGTCTGCATGCGAAAATTCAATCAAATATCTCCAATAGTTTAGTCACCATTGCTAGATAAAGATTGGCAAAACCCATAGTCGGTGCATCTCTACAATTTAGTTTGGTAGAAAAAATCACTGTCTTAATGTCAATGTCAGGATTTATTTGATAGTTTCTAAATACTCGCATTATTATTGCCAGACTTGAATTGTGAAAACTGCCCATTTTCTTGCTAAATGTTATTTTTTTTCAAATCTGTAAATGCAGATCAAAATTTCCCAAAAAGTTAAGGACAGTCTCCTACGACGATTTTCCTATAACCCTGGCTGTCCCATCTCAGAAATCCACCCTGTATAGGAATGCGTCATAATAACTATCCAACCAAGAACAACCCAATAGGACGCAACTTATCAACCCTGACGTTGTCTCCAAGGTGCGTGGTACATAGAGATTCAAACCAAGGTTAATAATGTTATAAGCCCTCAACAGTAAACTTGGTTCAAGCATGCCAAGTTAGCATGTCAAGAGTGCGTGTCTCTAGAACCTTGGCCGTCACCACTTGTTATATTTGCGTTTTTCATGACGTTTGACCTCCCGGAAACCTGATTTATGATTGAGTTAATAGAATTGCGTTGTAATCTTAGTTTAAGGATGAAAATATTGTTCGTTCGGAGGACTGGGAAGTTGTGATATAATTATGTTTTTTTGTATACAGGCAATAATTATATCTCAAGATGTTGTTGAACAGTTACAGATTTTGCTAGACAGATGTAACTGATAAAGGAAAACATTTGATTATTTAGGTGTAAACAAATTGATCCAATTAGATAGCCTCTCTGACGTCATCTGCCTAGCCTTTTTGCAACTATGTTAGGGTCGGCTTCCAGTCTACCCGGATGCAGCTGAAGCCTTTATTCAGCATTGGACTGATGAGATATTTAAGCTGGATAGCAATTGTTGTAAATTACTCTGTTAATTGTGAATTTCCCCCAAGGGAAGTACGCGTGAGTTTATGTATCTATTGTATGCATGTAAATTACACTACTTACTTCTTTATTATTAAAGTCAAATACAACAAACTACAAAATCTACAAACTTTATTAAAGTCCACAAAAAAAAACTGCCTAGCTTTTTCCAACCATGTTGGGTTCGGCTTCCAGTCTAACCGGATGCAGCTGAATACCAGTAAGTATTTTCCATGGAGCGACTGCCTATCTCACCTCCACAACCCAGTAATTGGGTAACGATACCTTTTGGTAAGACTGGTTGTCAGACTTCTGACGACCCATTACGACTGTCAAAGATCCATGAATGACAGCCGGGACCAACGCCTTAACGTGCTTTCCGAGGCACAGAGGAGTCTTGAATGTAAAGATGGTCACCCATCCACGGATCAACCCCGGCAAGCGTAGCTTAACCTGATGGATCGACCCGTACGGCTGTTATTACTTAGCCGCGAGCTCCTCTTGGGAAAAAGAAACAAAGAAAAAAAGACGAAATATTTTTCTCAGGTTCTAGGTGCTAATGCCAACTAAGAAAGGATTTTTGAACTTTTACCCTCAGGAGGTCAAGCGGGGTTTAACTTTACAGGTAAACGGAGTCGCAACAGCAACTTAAGATATATACTGAACGAAACTTTTCGCAAAATCTTTAAAATAACATTATAAAGTTTTAATTTGAACACTTACTTGTAAAGTTTATCTATGTGTAGAGTTGGGGCTTTAATTATACTACTAGCTTATGCCCGCGACTTCGTCCTCGTGAAATATTTTGTTTTAATATAAAACATACCCTATGACACAGGTAGGGTAGGTATATCGACCATTATGCGAACAAATATAAGGCGCAGACTGTGTTTTTTTGCGATTTCAGGGTTAGTGTTGTATGTATAAAGTTGCTCATAATGATGAGTTAGATAGAGAGAGAGAGTTGAGAAGATGAGAGCCAACACCATTTAAATTACACCTTGTATATTTCTGCCTTTTATTGTAGAAATAGATGGTAGTGATAACCGACATAGGCTCAATTTATACTAGCGCAGAGTCGAAGCGCATCGAAACGTCAAATTCTTTACAACTAAAGCGAAGCCGCACAAATGCGCGCGTATTCTCCACAATACGCGCGCACTCTTTTACGTGTAGTCCGAGTCCATCGTGATCAACACTGACGCAGGCCAATTTCCGACTGATAACGCGTAGGTTCGCTAGTGGGCGCATGGATACGCGAGAATGCGCGCGCACCAATCAGCGTTGTTCACGCGCAGACGCGTGAATTCCGAAGAATGCGCGCGTCTTTTTAAAATCTCAGAAGTAATGTGTGCGTTACGCGGTGGAGTTAAGGTTGAATTTGTTATGTTCAGTTTTGGATAGACGTTTCGATGCGCTTCGACTCGGCGCTAGTATAAATTGACCCATAGCTTGCAGAGTTATCCAACTGAAGTGGCAATGGGCCATGTTTGTCGAAAAACTGATGGTCTGTTGGGCAGATGAGTCCTGTGACAGAGTAGAGACCGCGTATCAAGCATAGTGTGGGGCGCTCCCCAGCTAAACGGCCCGGCGATCTTATAGAAATATGAGGAACAGGGTGTAAAGTTCACTCATCCTCTATAGAAAATCTCTATTGTGAAGGTGGCTGAGACAGACTGGATGCGGAAGGCGGAAGATGGGGTGTTGTGGCTCGACCTGGGAGAGGCCTATGTCCAGCTGTGGATTGCGATAAGATGAGTCGATTGATTGATAGTTTAGGGCTCTGTTGAAAAGATTATGAAAAATAATTGGATGGAAATACCAAAATTGTACACGAGTCCTGTAAGCTTAGGAATATGTCGGATAACGTAATATTTGTAATAAGGTTTGGCACTAAATCCAGCTGTGCTGCGAATAATTAATGACGTGTGGTTAGCTCTGTCGGTCGGTCGTGGAAAATCCGTCGCTAATCCAATTAACTCGGTTTTGACTAAATGTGGTCAACGTAACGGTAGTTATGTAATAATATTCATGCTTAAGTAAGAGTGCATTTGTTTTTATAACTTTTATTTTTATTAAAATTATTTAGGGGTATAATATAAAAAAAATTGAAATGTGTTAAAAAAAAAAAGTTGGTAACGTCTCAAATAGCTGTCAAATATCTTATATATTTTTTTAAGTAATTTGTCAATATTATTGAATTAAATTGTAAAATATCGCCCTGAAGTACACTAACATATTGATCACGAAATGCAATAAATAATAACACTGAATTAGGTGTTGTAACAGTTTTTAGAAAAAAAAAAGGATAAGTTAAAAAAAAAAAATACACCAAAAACGAAATGTTCAGTGTTTCGATATAATTTATTGCCCTACGCAGTATCTATATCTACTATACATTGTAACAGCGAATCAATTTTCACGCCTTAAGACCTAGGTCAAATATTTTTTGATATTCGGATAGCTCATCACTTAAAGAGGTGCCTTTTTATTCCAATTAACTCTGGACTAATTAAAAAAGTTATGCAAAAACGCGAAATTTCGCGGGTATTCTGGTAAAAGTAGAATGTTTTCTGAACGAGTATCTACTCTTTGCAATAAAAAGCAGATACCTACAAACACACAATGAAAAACAAAAGACCTGCTTCACTGCAGTTTTAATACCCGCACGTGCAAACTACGCTCATTGCTCATTCTATGTACTGTCGAACTAGGTATTTGGTATACAGGCAGCTAACTTGCTACTACTTTTAAGGCTGTGCTTTCTGAAAGTTGGCAACCTTTTAAAAATAACTGTCAAATAGTTACCTGTTTTAATTTTATTAATTTGTCAATATTACTGTATGGAACTATGAATTATATCTATAAAGTGCACTAAAAATATATAACGAAATGCAATAATTAATATTGTAACACTGAATATTTGTAAATTTTCCGAATTACCTTTTTACACCTAAAACGGTTAAAACAGCTAATTCAGTGTTATTATTACAAGATCTGATACTAGAGCGATATTCCGTATTTCCCAGTAACATTAACAAAATAAAAACAGGTAAATATTTGACACCTATTTCTGACGTTGCCAAGTTTTAGACTGCACACTCATAAACAATGAAGTGAGTGAGCTGAGTAGTTAATTATTTTATTTTGAACATTCTCTTTATTATGTCATAAACTTAAAAGTTATTACGCACGCATCAAAAATTAATATTGGCCGAGCAGAGGAAATATGAATATTTTTGTCCCCTCAATGTAATAGCTTGTTCGTCTGTACAGAGAGGATTAATAACGCAAACTGCAGATTTTTACCCTGTGCGCCGCAATTTACCTAAAATGTGGTTTTGAATAAAGTTCTTTGCATTTTTTCGCTGTCGCATAAAGTCGGCTAATAAATGCCAGGTTCAGCTATATTTGAGGTCGTGTTTTATTTTACGAGGGATATAATAATCTTTTAAAGCTATGGAGCCACAGGTTAATTTTCTAAGAATGTTACTGCATGAAGGCCTCGTAGCTAAAAGATAACAGCCGCACGGGTCGATCAAAGGTTAAGCAACGCTTGTCGGGGTCGGTTCGTGGATGGGTGACCGACCATCCGTGCGTCGGTTCCCACATTAAGGGATATTTATGCTACAACATCCGTGTCTTCCCAATTTCTAGGGACCAAGATTCGGACGGGGCATGGACGCTGTACAGTGCAACATGAACTGCTTCATTTAAATGTTCGGGAAGATTGGCACGGCTCGCGCCTGCTACAGTCTATACTCCAATCGCTTTAGCGTGGCTATAGCGGTCATTGGCCTTTCCCTAATATCTGTCTGTAGGAACCTAAACAATAAACTATGTATAGGTAGTTTTTCGTTACTGAAACATGTTGAATATCACGATATACAGGGTGGATTTTTGAGATGGGGCAGCAACGGCAACTTCCTTATCCGTTGTAGCTACAGGAAAATGGTCTTAGGAGACTGTCCTTAACTTTTTAGAAATTTTGATCGCCATTCACAGATTAAAAAAAAAATGTTCAGTCAGCAGGAAAATGGGCAATTTTCGCAAAAACTAATTTTTATGCCAATCGATCCTGTTTCATAAAGGGACCAAGAACCTCTATTGGACGCAAAATCGCAAATATAAATAAATTGGTCTAATAGACTTTTTTGATCCTTATAAATCCATTGCATCAAAAAAAGTTTTTGTGAAAATGGGCAGCCATTTACTTGCTGAATGTACTTTTTTTTCAAAATCTGTGAACTCAGATCAATTTTTTTTTTAATAAGTAAAGGATAGTCTCCTAAGACCGTTTTCTTGTAGCAACCACGGTTAAGGTACCTGTCATTACTGCCCTATCTCAAAAATTCATTCTGTATATTGATTCAGGACGCTAACGGACTTTATTTCAGTTTTTTAATTAAAAAATGCTAGAAAATGTGGGTGAGCCAATTACCACTATTGCCACGCTAAAGCGTTTCGGGTATAGCCATCCTATCCTAATACCTATCAAGTCATTTGTCCCCACTGTCATTTGTAGATCTTTTTCCAAGAAGAAGCCCAAAAGTCTGACACCAGTCTTACCTTAGGCAGATTGATTCGTACGATTTACTACATTTTCTTTAAAAAATCTTGCTGGCAAAGGTAAAAGCACTTTTCTGTGTTCCAAGTTTTTTATACATTCATACAATTCTTCATACGGGTACCCAATAAATTTCTTAGTAGCCAAGTGACTTAAACGGGGAATGACTGTCCCAATGCAATTCAAATCCCGAACTACAAATTCAACTACTATTTTAGAGTCGGAAACAACAACAAGGTAGATCTCTTCTAGTTATAACATAACATTACGTCATGCTTGTAATCCCCGAGGGGTTAGGCAGAGGTGTTCCTAAAGTACACCCACATTTCGCCAGTTAGGTATGTCCTATATGTTATGGGGGTTTGGTTTCCACACTTAGTCCTTCGAGTGGACCATTATGGTTGGGCCATGGCAGCCATCGGTGGTTATTCTAACCAGCCGACCTCCATCCGGAACTAATAAAATCTCCGAGTCTGTTCAGAACATCTGTGAAAGATCTAGGATGACGCCCGTGCATTCAAAGAGCACGTGCGCAACGGTTTCCTCAGCCTCCATGCACGCCCTGCACAGAGGACTGTCCGTTATGCCTATTGTGTGGAACTGTTTGTTTACTGAGCAGTGTCCCGTGATGGTCCCCGTCAGCAGTCGCAGGCCGTTCCCGTCCAGGCGTAATAAACGCCTGGTTAGCCTGCTATCCAAGGATGGCATTCCTGCCCTGGATTGTCTACAGCCTGGTGTCGAGGTCGTCCAGTTCTCTGCTTGTGGATAGGTGAACTCCTGTATTCACCTGCGTATTTGCTTGAATTGGTTGGGTACGATAGGCTCGGGTCCACAGACTGACGTGCTGGACACTCTTCTAGCAAGTTCGTCAGCTGCGTCGTTACCTAGCGATCCGCTGTGTCCTTTTATCCATTGCAGTATCACCGTGTTGCGGTTAGACACCGTTACTCGTTCTAGTGCATTGTGACATTCTAGTGTTAGCTTTGAGGTTATATAGTTTTTCCCTAAGTATTGGTGAACTGAGGCGCTGTCGGAGAGTATACGTATGTGGGTGTCCGTAACTCTCCTGACTTCTATGGCGTAGACCGCTTGTATGATGCCCACACACTCCGCCTGATAGACGGCGTTGAACATTCCCATCGGGCTGGATGTATTTATGTTGAGGTCGTGTGAGAAGACTCCGACTTTGTACCGGAGTCTGTCTTCGATCTGTCGGTGTATACTCTCATCTCTTTCGGGCCTAAGTAGTCACACTGTTCTTCTGTAAGTATTATGCTGTAGTGCCTTTGAAAGTGGTGTATTTTTGGGGCTTTGTCGCATGGTGGTGACAAAATTGGCCGTCGCTTGATCGCATCTTCCTTTATACGTGTATACTTAACTCTGGAGTATTTGCTCAGGGTTCCCGATAAATGGAGCCTAAAGGCGGCCAGAGCGGCCTCCTCCTGCACGATGAGTGCAAAGGCGGCAAAGCAAGCATTGCATTGCCAGTTAGGTATGTTTAATGTAATAGGGGGCGAGCCTATTGCCATTAATTTTTTATATAATTATTTTTAATTTAGTAGTTATTTTTGTACTTGTACTTTTTCGATTTCTCTGTTATTGTTATCACCTGGTCAGTTCTATATTTCCATAAAATCTTACCGTGTCCGAGGTCCTGGTGACCTGTAACACAGGTTTTTATTGCTAAAACCTACTTCAGGCACCAGTCTCTCACAAAGGTGGGAAAAGTCTTACAGTCTAAGTTCGCATTATTTTTAAGACCACTTATTGTGAAGAGAGAATAAATGATACATTATTATTACATTATTATATTATATTATTATTATTAATACTGAGAAATTCCAGATGAAAGAAAAACCTAACCTAACCTAATAACAGCTTGCCCGACCCGGAAATCGAACCCAGGACCTCATACTCAGCAGAAGTGCTTGCGACCTAACCAACGAGGCTTTTCTAGTTATGTTCCCAGGCAAATGTTTTTTCCAAAGATAAATGACATAATCAACCTTTGAAAAAACTTCTTCAAGTTCCGTTTACACTTGAGAACGTAAGGTAGCTAGCCATGTTGTCGTACAATCGATATCGCCGATAAATAAATCATTTTCTTTTTCACGCCCACAAACAGAAAAGTTTTTTTGACGAATTCTATTTTTAGATATTTATGTCGTACTGGTTTTTCCCGGTAAAACAGAGATATTTATAGACAGGCAGTTATTAATGAAAAGTCTCCGGCTGTGTGTGGGCGGCATGCTTAAATTAATTAATTAATTAATTTTCGTACCTACATTGTTTACGTTTGAAGCGCTAATTTGACAGTTTTCAATCACATTTATATATTTATTAAAATCATATTTATATTTTTCATGTTGTTTAGTGTTTTCGTGATAATATGTATTTGTTTTAAATAATAAGACCGCGTTCACACCAGCGTTATTTAGATCAATTATTATCCAATGAGGCTTACAGTACAGAAAACTTATGCCGGTTTTCACCAGCACTACTGAAATATTATTGCACGTTGAAAGTCCACCAGTGCACTTTTGTTTAGGCATTACATTTAAGTGTTGCTTAGTGTTAGTGAAAACGGGCCTAACTTTACCGTGGGTATGCCTAGTGCCTGTAGCATAAGTACTTATGCTACAGGCACCAATAATAATAGGTACCTATTATCGCAGCTATCAATAAACAGTGAAATGTCTAAAGAAAGAAATCGAAAGAAACAAATTGCCCCAAAAATTTGCCCAACCTTTAAGAGAGTGCGTAGCTTGAATTTGAAGTAATTAATCCATACAGGTGGTTCACTAATAAAACGTCAGATAAAATAACTAAAATCAATCTGCCAAGCCTTTTCCCAACTATGTTGGGGTCGGCTTCCAGTCTAACCTGCAAGCGACTGCCTATCTGTCAGGTTGAATAACTAATAAAGTAAAGTACGTAGTACTAAGTGTATATTATCTTCTTACAACTATTACGGAATGGCCCTTTGTAATATTTTATGACATAATAGGTGGGCAAAAAATAAGACTGCGTTCACACTAGCTGTGTTAAGATCGATCGAGGTAAGCTCATCCAGTGAAACTTACTTTTCCCGCGGGATGCCTATTTTTGGTGCTTATGTATAACATAGGTACTATCGTAACTAAAATACATGCTTGATTGAGCAAGAACGGAATCGATAGACAAGTTAACCGTAATGTAACTCCAAACTTGTATAGCTTCAATTTAAAACTAATTAATCCGAACAGATGGTTCACAAATTAAACGTAAGGTAAAACGCTAAAGTAATATTAACTTCGAAGTAATAATTCTTCCCACAAGATAAATCAAAACTCCATTTAAGCCCCAAGAAAAGTGATTTATAGGCGAATTTTCATTTAAACTTTTAAAGTATGAAAATCTTTTGAACGTTCTGTTAAGAGCTCCATTTTTACACGACTATGGCGAAGCAAAACGGAGGGTTATGATTTAGACCAGTAAATAATATAAACTAAATTAGGTCTTATACATAATCACTTGTTGATAATGAGACTGTCTCGATTCCGTGGGAATCTGCCTATGTGCCAAATTTCATCTGAATCTGTTCAGCCGTTTTAACGTGAAAGAGTAACAAAGAAATAAACAAAAAAAGCCACTATATTAGTTAGGATTATTACTGTACCTATGTTAAACAAGTTGAATAAATTACTTATGACTTAAGGCCTATTGAAACATAAGCGATATCGCTACCGAGCGCGAAAGGGATATCGCTTATATCTGAGTACCTACACCTTTATTGTAGTGTCTGTTATTGTGTTGAATCTGTGCAGGTTACTAACATAACTCTTAAGTATACTTAAAACATAGATCACTGTGTCTGAAGTACTTAAATATAATAATATCTAATAATAATAAAGCGTCCTCAAAGACTTAAAATAACAATAAACTCGCCATGAATCTCTATCTCTTTTTATAACTCTCTATGAAATAACCATTATTTAGTCGTCTCAACTCATAAATTGATGGCTATTAAACATAAACCTACCTATTAAATACGCTCCGACTTTGAACGATAATGGTATCAATGTACGGCAATTATTTTGTCAATAAAGTTTACTGATGTCGCGCGTAACATGTGTTTTTACCCTACAATTTTTATTTCTGTCCTTCGAGTGAAATTAATAAAGTTACGAGTGTTTCGATTCTATCATGGTTCGGAAATAAACTTAGAATAACTTTATGTGATTCGCTGAAAATGTTAGGGACACGTGTAACAATATTAATAGGAATTTTGTTATGGGAAATATTTAACTACGAATTTTTATTAATTAATTACTTATAAATTGTTATGTTCCTATGTATTTTTATCGCTTTAATAAATAATAAATTATTCGAATGAACAAATTTTTTTTTTAACTTCTTTATGTGGACACATTTTTATCTAAAAACTTTTTGAGCTTTTAAGATGCGCACTTTTTTATTGATTTAGCTTCTTTTTTACTTTTGGCCTTTTTTCACATTGGCTTACTGCCAACTCTACGCTAGAGTACCTACCAATTTACCGAGCGTGAGGTTGAGCGAGCACTACTTCCAAATTAGTCGCAGGTTATATAGTATTTTTAAGGCCTAAAAAGAGGAATTATTATAGGTTTACTAAAAGAGGCGCGCGCAATCATGATTTTAAAGTGCTCAATAATATTTTTAGGGGCGCAAAATGCATTTCAACATTCTTATATCGTATAGAACAGACAGTAACAAAAGTCGTTTAACAAAAAAGTGAAAATTTAAGAATGAGCTTTTGAATGATGGTAAAAGCAGATTATCGAATCATTTGAGGTCAATTTATAATCAATTTATTATATACAGGGTGGCCGGGACATCGACGCACAACCTGTTACTAGGGATTCAGTACATGATTCTGAACACCACTGCTTTGAAATTTTTCGTCGGTTATCAAAAAAAATCTGCTGTTGCATAGAAAAGTGCAGTACGCGGTCAAAATGTATGGAACAGCATTTTGATAACTGCTAGCTGTGTGGTCGTTAGTGTTGATCGGTTGTGCGTCGATGATGCCATCCTGTATAGTATTAGACAAAGGACGGCGGTAAAAGTAAAATCGGCTTTTGTTGCTCATCTGACCGAACCTAACATTACTTTTTTTAAATATTTTAT
Organism: Eupsilia transversa; assembly: GCA_914767815.1. Lineage (NCBI taxonomy): Eukaryota > Metazoa > Arthropoda > Insecta > Lepidoptera > Noctuidae > Eupsilia > Eupsilia transversa. Next base: position 5,839,956 of record OU611894.1, on the reverse strand, counting down.
TCGAAACTCTTTCTTCCAACCACTAGGTATAAAATCCATCAAGCCAGTCCCCAGTCCATTGTCTCTAAGGCTCTCAATAACTATTTCCTTCACTTAAACTTTCCCGATCACCGTAACAATTGAGCCTTAATCCTGAAACTTTGTTATTTGAAGCACTACATTTTAAGCGCACAACTTATTTATGTCCGGGATTTTTGCTGCCTTTTATACGGAGATTTTTACCAGGATTTAAGGTAGCTATTATCTAGAGATAGGAACATGTTTTTTAAGACCCGTCTAGATTTTTCTGCCTACTGAGATTGAGTTATTGGAAACATGTTTTTTTGCTCAAAAAAGTCAATTACATACGATAACATACACGTCACACATCTGTCGCTGGAGTTATGAAACATACAGTTGACACACATACTATAACATAAAGTTTAATGTGAGTACATAAACTTGCTACAGATAATTTTATTGATTGACAGCTGACAGTGACAATCAATTCATCATTCGTTGAGGAATATTGACACTGACAGCTCTGGAGCGCCGTTTAAATGTGCTGACCGCGCTCAGTATTGTTGGTGACATTCGCCCGTTTTTCAAATATTACCTACTGGAGAGTCAATAGTTATCCTTACCCTTTTCCATTATTTGTTGAAATGCGATAGCTATAATTTTTTTGTTTATTCGTGATTTGATCGCCGTCACGTCTGTGAAGTTTTGCCGTTTAATTTGACCCTGAACCTGCAGCCATACTTTTTTTCTTAGGCCTCTTTCAGATTTTAGCTGTCCCGTGGGCCGCTACATAAATCACATCTGTTATTTAGGTGTTACTGAAAAAAGCTATTACGTTTAATTTTTTATTTAAATTTTAGTGAGAACAATGATCGTGGAAACATTTTTTACACAGTTTCATCTAGATCTGGCTTGTAAATTGCTGCACTCTACTCTTAATAGGTACGTCATTGAAATGAGAATCTGTAAGCCAGTTTCTGTATAGTTATTATGTTCTTTACATATTTCATTTTGGAATAGGATGATTCACAAAGATATGTCGCTGCAAACAATGTAAGCAGAATTTGGGCACATTTTTGAATAGTCTTATATTGATCGGAAACTGTTATCAAAAACTCAGCGTACTCCTCTCTCTTCTCTTTAAATTTTTATTTAATACTAGCTGCTGCCCGCGGCTTCGCCCGCGTGAGTGTCGGAAATTACCCCATACATCCCCATGGGTTTTAAGTATAAATATTGAGTTTCGAGTTAATCGGACAGCGCGTTAAAATTCTTCCATACAAACACTGACACCCCCCAACCCCCCTTTAGGGGGTAATTTTGAAAAACAAAAAACTACAAACTTTATAATTTATTTTGATATAACTATTCGTGCGAAGTTTCATGTTTATTACCTCAAGGAATAAGATTTTTCATACAAACTTTCATCCCTTATTTTACCCCCTTAAGGGTTGAATTTCGAAAAATCCTGATGCACGTTATTCTTAATTTTTGGGTTTAAGTATAAATATTGAGTTTTGAGTTAATCGGACAGCGCGTTAAAATTCTTCCATACAAACTTTGACACCCCCCAACCGTAGGATAGGATACTTTTCCGGGATAAAAAGTGCCCAGTGTGGTGCCCAGGATATTAAAGAATAATTATACCAAGTTTCATCGTAATCGAACCGGTAGTTTTTGCGTGATGCCTGAACAAACAGACAGACAGACAGACAGACAGACAAAAAAAAAATTAATCAAATTTTTGGGGTCGGTGTCGGTCTAGTAACACCCCCTGCTATTTATTTTTTTGATATTTTCAATGTACAGAATTTTCACTTCTACAGATTTATTATAAGTATAGATATAGATATAGAATTTGAAATAGGTAATTGGCTTATACTTCATAAAAGATAGCTTGCTCTTTGCGACAACTGTCACGCCTATGTAGTCCTGAATTTCTTAATAGTACAGACAGTACCTGTCAATGTCATACTTCATGGGCATGTCGCAGAGATCAAGCTATCTTATAAGAAGTATAGTAACTTTGTTAATAGAATTTGACGGGTGGGTCATTTTCAAAAGACCGGCGGGCCGCTAGTGGCCCGTGAGCCGCAGTTTAAGTATGGCTGCTGTATAGCAACTTATGTTTCTATTCGGCTGCCACATGTTAGATAAAAGTCACCTCTACAGTACCATTCGAGATAACCTTCCATGACACATACAACAGCTGATTTACAATTCTGTTTACCCAGTAACTAGTAGAAATTAAGAAGTAATACGAGGTCAAGTACTCGTAGATACAGACGATTTATTCCTATGTTTGTGACTAGACGGCTAGGTTTATGCGTTTGTTTGTCTGTGGTTTTATAACTCGTAAACATGCTCGAGCTGGTTTTGAATCAGTTATGATTTTTTGTAGATTTAATTATCGATATTTTTGCTGGTATGTACTTATGGACCAGCTGAACTAAGTTTTAAAAATCAATCAAAAAGCTTTCAATTCACCACGGGATAGACACTATTGAAAGCTCACCTTACTGTATTTTTTTTTTGATAATTTTATTATTTCTCTATTTCTGTTTCTGACCGTGAAAGCCGGCTCTATAAGAAGCCCAGCGCTGCGACACTTATTTTTAAATGCCGCAGCATTATGCTGCGATAGAAGCCTTGTGGCCTCGTACAGGACCTTCTGTTTATTTTTATTTACATAAAACATAAACATAACATCATGCCTTGTTTCCCCGAAGGGTTCTGCAGAGGTGTACACTATAGTACACCTACATTTCGCCCGTTATGTTTAAGTCCCATGTAATAGTGGGCGAGCCTATTGCCATCAAAAGGGTACAAATTCAGACTCCGGGCTGTTACTGAGAAATTCCATTTAGAAAAACCCAATAACACTTTGCGATCTGGAAATTGAACCCAGAACCTCAGCAGTAGCGCTTGCGACCTTTAGACCAACGAGGCAGTCGTATTTTTATTGAATATATTATTATTTTGTTTTTATACTTATTATTATTTCATTGTGTGTTTAGTATATTAGGTACCTATGTGATCTTCTGCGAGTCATAAAAAGTATTTTTCTTACTTTATTCACCTCAGTTTACACGGTGAGATTTTACAGAATAGATACAAGTAGATTTTGGTATTTTGCTAATTTCGTTAGCGTCAGAATGGCTGGTTGCCTATGGTAAGCGACTCTGAAAGTATATTCAACAATTGCTATCCAATTGCTTATATTTGCTTCATTTCTTCAATAATTGCTACTTTAAATGATAAATTCCGAGAAAAAAGAATCGTTTTTTGACCAGCCATTCTGACGTCAGGTTGGATGGTGGCCTCCGTTTTCAGCATGAAGGACGCAGAATTTCTAAAAATGGTTATATCAATAATTGCTTAGGTACTAATTGCTACTTTCACGATTTAAGTTTGAGCTTCGTACATAAAATAAAAAAGGTTTTATTAAAATTTGTACGAACAAGTGCCTAATAATTTGGAAAGGCAACAGATTGTTTTACTACAGCGTCTTGCTTGTTCAAATCTTGCAGGCGTTCACTTCGACTTAATTTAATGATGTTTGATGAGTAAGTTTTTTTACACTTTCTTCACAATTATGGGTTAGTACCCCAGACGGCCAATTCTCGTACTTAAAAAACGTTCGCATTCAAGTCAAAACTTGCCAAAAATGTTGATAAATTGATTGTATTTTTGACAGATTGCGAATGAGATGCGAATGCGAACGTTCTTAAAAATAACGGGAATTGCCCCCCTGTTAACGCGGAATCGAATTTATTTTATTTATATTTGAAATTACAAACAAAAAAGTCAACCTAATTATTGCCATAGGCAACCAGCCATTCTGACGCTAACCTCATTTCGGTCCGTTTTGATATTAAGTTCTGCGAGTAGCACTAGTATGTTTGTTACAAATTCCTTGTATTTTATACGTCAACCCTTCCAACTTATATAAATTCTTTTGTTCAAGAGAGGGTTTAACAACTACCTACTCGTATTTTTGGGTTATATTTTATACCGTCCTCCACAAAACTGCGACCTTCTACAGAAAGTAACAAAATGCTAGTTTTATTAAAATTCTTTGTACCACTGAACATATCTTTGCTATCGCATGCACGTGCCGACAATATCCTATAAATAATAGTAAGGCGGCCGCACACTAAGGGCGAGTTTCACCAATGCAACTGGACGCGATCAGCACATCTAACACGAGTTCAAGAGCTGTCAGTGTCAATATTCCATAGAAAATAACGACACTGACAGTTCTTAAACTTGGTTTATGTGCTGATAGCGTTCAGTTGCGTTGGTGAAATTAGCACTGTGGCCCTCTGCAGACAGAACACACTAAGGCGCTCCGCAGTCTGTCTGCAAGTTTAGCTGAGGAACCGATCAACTTTTAAAAAGTTTCAGTTAGAGGTTGCCAGTTGCAGCAACAAAAAGGCCCATTCTATGGTTGCCGCGATTCTAAATAAACTTTTTGAAACCATGGTCAACAGAAAGTGGGGAGGAGCTCGTGGCTATGTAATAACAGCCGCACGGGTCGATCCATCAGGTTAAGCTGCGGCTTGCCGGGGTTGGTCCGTAGATGGGTGACCATCTTAACATACCGAGACTCCTCCGTGCTTCGGAAAGCACGTTAATTAAGCCGTTGGTCCCGTCTGTCATTCGTGAATCTTTGACAGTCGTTACGAGTCGTCAGAAGCCCGAAAGTCTGACAACCAGTCTTACCAATGGGTATCGTATTACCCAGTTACTGGGTTGTGGAGGTCAGATAGGCAGTCGCTTATGTAAAATACTGGTATTCAGCTGCATCCGATTAGACTGGAAGCCGACCCCAACATGATTGGGAAAAGGCTTGGCAGAATGGTCAACAGTTAATGGGGAACCAACAACTTGACGCAACTAATACAAAGTTGTGTCAATTTAAAACTGATTCTGTCATCGAGTGCAGCAACTGAAAACTTATGTCGAGCATCGCAAACTCGCAACTAGAGTTGCTATGTCTGCGCAGTTTCTTAATGTTAGTATATTTAAACAGCTCGTTTCGAGATGCCTGTTGCCGCAATACGGAGGTTAAAGTTGTATAATTATGTTACGGGGGCGACAAATAAAAAAAAAATAGTTTTCTCTATTTTCACCCGAGCAAAGCTTGGTCGCCTACGTACTAGTACTTAAATGCGCAATACTGAACCTACAAGGGACAATGAAAACATTAGCACATTACCTAAGGGGGTAGTATTGAGGGGCTTGTGGCTAAATAATTACAACCACACGGGTCGATCGAAGGTAAGCTACGCTTGCCACGGTCGGTTTGTGAATGGGTGACCATCCATTACATATCGAGACCCTGTCCTGTCTCGGAAAGCACGTTAAGCCGTAGGTCTTGGCTGTCATTCGTAGATCTTTGATAGTCGTTACGGGTAGCCAGAAGCTTAAAAGTCTGACAACCAGTCTTACCAAGTTGTACCGTGTTACCCAGTAACTGGGTTGTGGAGGTCAGATAAGAAGTCGCTCCATATATAAAATACTGGTATTCAGCTGTATCTGGTTAGACTGGAATCCGACACCATTTCCATTATAGTTGGGAAAAGGCAGATTGAAACTAAAGTATTAATAACATTGCGTAATTCATGATATTGCGCAATCATATTGTAGACGTAAGGGTCGCCTAACATCGTTATCAATACTTACAGTCTCACATATATTTAAAGCTTAATATTCTTGAAATGTCGCATGTCTTTATCTTGGTGGAAGATCGCTGCCTCACGGTGAGCGGCGGATCTTTTGTGTTTGAGCCCACTTAAGGCTGAGGTGCCCTTGTTAGGCTGGAGTTTCATACAACTGGGAATAAGCATCACGCTAGCTTACTCCTTTAGAGTGATGGCTTTATGTGTATTGATTTGTGAGGTTAAGAAACGTTTTTGAGGTAAATTAAAATATTCCAAATGTTTGAACTGTTCCCTATGTCCCTATGTGTTGAGGGCAAGGATGTCTTCAATGAAGTAATTTATTATGAATTTTAAAATATAAACGTATATTTTCTTCAAATTACAATTAAATATTTGAGAGATGCACATGGCCGTAAAACGAGTTTCCGTGGAGAGTGAAGTTGGTTGCGACGGTGCTGCTACCCACTGGTAGATTGCACGTTGTTCACGCCGCCGGCGCCGCCGCGGAGTGTTTGCGTTATGTGCCGCTTGATGGCGTTGCAGGTATATTGAACAGTCTCATCGAATGATAATCTGTGTAGCAGTAGTGCGAACGTTATATGCTAATTAAGTATATACAAGGTGGAGACGACAATAAAACAATTAAACTGCGTATATCTAATGACGGTCCCGGTTTGCATACGAAAATTCAATCAAATATCTCCAATAGTTTAGTCACCATAGCTAGTCAAAGATTGGCAAAACCCATAGTCGGTGTATCAAGTTACCTATTTAGTTTGTTAGAAAAAATCACTATTTTAATTTCAATATATAAAACTTTTTGGTTCGGTAAGTTCTGGTGTTTATGAAAAATTTTGAGCCATATTTACCACAAAATACTCAGGTATTCAGTATCAATTTGCTTAGATTATTTTCCACAAATCGACCCCTACATTGTTGTAAAAATAATAAGTAGGTAGGTAGATGATTCTCTTATCATAAAGGCTCGTGCATACTGGTGCGACTTGTCGTGCAACGCGACACCGGTAATTGTTCTACCATGAAGTTTTCTTAGAATTTGTATTGTTAGAGTCGCGTCGTGCCGTCGCGTCGCGCCAGTCTGCACGAGGCTTCATGCATCTACAGCTCTGTTTGAAATCTTTATATACCTACATACAGGAAAGTTATTAAATTCTCAACTTATTTTATGTACTTCGATTCCCATTTTGCCCATTAAAAGTTTTCCAAACATAATTGGATTCGAGTCCTTTCATGAAGAACGTTTCATGTGACGTTCCATTTTATGTCAAAGGTAACTTTAATAATATGGTAGGAAAAGGAAGTTACGTCGTACTTTTGCCATGTGAGATACTCTATTTTGTTTCTTTGATCTATATAAATGTCAATTGGCCAAGCACTACGCTTTTATAAATACGAATTATACTGGATGTCTCAAACGTAGTGGTCCAAAGGCAAATGAGGTAAAGCGAAGGGGTCCACCCACCTATCATTAAAAAAATAAAAAAACTGGGATATTCTGAACAGTTCAGAAAATTTCGCTATTATTATTTTCAAGAAATTTACACTTCCACTTGGATTTTTCGACCTTGTGAACATAATTTTCGATGTAAAAGAAGCCTTGCCTTTTCGATGTAAAAGATTTGGACGAAAAGTAATGCAAAATTTGTAGTGTTTTTCAAACCACTAGGAATACTAAAAAGTTAAATGGGCAGGAAAGTCTTAATAACAAATCAAAATAGCGATAGGTCACTATGATAGCTTCCATAGAAAAATGTTCGAACCCTTTTGTTCAACTCGACTGCTAGTAATAAACTAGGTTTCAGCTATAATTTAACATGATATCACCATATGAATTACCTACAATAATTTAGTACGTAATATTAACAATATTACAGCGTAAATTCGAGCTCAATTTCGGTAACATGTTTATAACGTATGCGTGTGATTAGGCCGCAGGGATCCACTATTCATGATCTTTGAATCAGATCCCACCTGTCGGTACGCATAATACATTGTTTAATGATTTGTTTGACATTAATTAAACAAATTCGTTAACAGATTCATTAACTGTCTCATTGGTCTAGTGATCGCAAGCGAGCAGGGGCCTAAGTCTACTAATTTATAAACGTTACAATGGTCTCTCAATGGTGACTTTTTGACAGATTTTCCATACAACAACTGTCAAAAACTTACCATTGAGAGACCATTGTGACGTTTATAAATTAGTAGACTTAGGCCGCTGATTCGATTCCCGGGGCAGGCAGTGTTATTTGGTTTTCTTCAGGAATTTCTCAGTAGCAGCCCAGAGTCTGGATTTATGCCCGGTTGATGGCAATAGGCTCGCCCCCTATTACATAACTGGTGTAATGTGGGTATATTAACCTTATGGAACGTGGATCCACGCGAGACAATGAATTTTTAATTGTGTCTGTAATGTAATATAATACGACAGGTTAAATGAAGCTCCGGATAGTCAGTACCCTGGCAACAAAGGTCAGTTGAACTTATAAATCTAAATGTATCATCTGTATAGTCACGTTATTGTAGCCTAGGTTATTACAACAAGTCTGTTTTTTCCTGGCAAGTGTGTTGAAAAACGTCGCGTCGTATGAAACGTGTGTGCATTGATCATTACACTCTCGGCTACCTTATCGCACAATACCGTCTCGAGTGTAATGACCAACACCCTACACTATCGTAATGTACTATAATTGAGAATTAAAATATCAGTTCCCGGAATATATGGTCGTTAATTCATTAAGTGCATGAGTGAATGATTTGCTCAATATTCAGCTGCAAGGCTGCAGATTGATTGATTGCGTGATTGTCATGAGTACAAGTAGTTGATTAAATAATAAAGTTGGGACTCTGGACTCAAAAAGGTAACTTATTTTCATCCCACACGTTTATTTTGTAAATATAAAAAATATGATATTGTATTTGGAGCTGTATGAAATAAAAAATGCTTTGTTCAAGAGGCCGGTCAAGCGTGCTCGATAAATATCTACGAACGAACCAATATGTCGAAAAGTTTTGCATTCCGTTCAATATGGTTTTGTGAACATGCCTGTAAAATAAAAATAATAAAATATTTTTATTGCTCCAGCGTGTACCTAACCAGAAGTGGGTATGTAGGTACCTACTACCGTGTTGTCATTCAAAGTGGTTGCGTTGACCAAAATTATTTTACGATAGGAAATGAGGTTCCATTATTATTATTACTGTCAAAACCGTTTATAACGACATCGCTTAGAACGACGTACCGGTTATTACAACGAAATGAGGTCCCAGCATTTTTGTTCACTTAACATACTTTTTGGTTATAACGACTATCGGCTATATCAAACGTAATCTACGGTCCCTTAGAAGTTGTTGTAAACGGTTTTAACTGTATTTTAAAAGTATTGTATCTTAGATATTCAACGTGCTTATAAAGTAGATTATGACCCCCTTTTTTTTTGTGGGTTGGGTAATTATCAGATAACGTCTTCTCCCGCTCTGGGCGGAACCTGTGTCCTTCAGTTGCCTGTGTGTTGCCAGGGGCCACGGTAATCCATTCGGAGATTATGACCCCTGCACGGTGTTTATTGACGTCTAATTAAAATCCTATCCTCCATTTTGCAATACCGCGACAATGAGAAGCTGGCTTCTAACCAGCAATCTAATTGCGTAATACACTATAAATCACAATCTGAATAGTTTTGAAATAGCCTGCTAAACAATTGCTTCATAAGTTCGAAAAAAGATCTGCACAACAACGTCAATAACGCAATGAATGTTGTTGAACTGTCAAAATGACACAGATTAGTCTTAATCGTGTACGAAAATGTGTTACGCAATTAGATAGCTGATCAGGAAACAAACGATAAAATTAATACACTTTGAGCTCCTAATTCTGGCCTGAAGCAAAATTCTGCTAACTCAAATAAAATTACGTAACAACATTAACGTTTGGAAAAGCAACAGTAATTTTCATTTAATTAAGTCTTTCGCTTTAGATAATTCTGCAAGATTGCAGAGTACTGCTAAGATCCCGGCAAGATTGCCAAGTACCTACCATCAGCGCGTTTGTCCACTGCAGCCATCACTAGAACGTCACCGAGAACGAGATGACGACGGCGCCGAAATAGTGATACATACATTTACTATAGACGTGTGTCCAGTCTGTCAAAGTTACAAGTAGTTCGCCGCGACCACTAGAACTCGGCCCGAGATTGTGACGGGCCGATCTGCCGGCAATACAGATCGTTTGATCTTGTCCACACACCGCTAGCTGTCCGGTTATTGTTATGTCTATCTTAACATCAGTATGTTAAGATAGACATAACAATATTCGACGTCACTCGACCGAACTCGGCGGTTCAGTCACCGCCGAGTTCGGTCGCGGGGGACGTTTCTCAGTGACGTCCCCGCGACGGCTGTGGTGGACAAACGCCTTAAGATGGTAAGATTGCCGCGTACCGATACATAATCCCGAGAAGACTGCTATTCGTAAGGATAGCACGTTTCTGTAATGCTTCATGATTAAATCAAATGGTGCGTTGTATTTAATGAAGTGGCTTGCGAATTTACTTTTGAAATCTATCTACTATTTTTTTTTTAATTATTAATTTTTTTTTTCGCCAACTACAGAGTACAAAGTAAATAACAAGTACCCACTATACTAATATGTAGCTACTATGTACGCGGGTACTATGTATCGAATATTAATATAGAAACGCTACCTTTTCTAAGCCCGTCAAAAGCATGATGCTTACAAAGTAAAAGCCAAAGTCTGTCAAAGAGAAATAACGACCAAAGACTTTGATGGGAATCAAAGATCGATCTTTACGAACAAAAAGGGATTGAAGCCTGCTAAATCGAAAGTCTTTAAAGAGAAAAGATTCGAGCATTTTCTTTCGAAACTTCAAAGCAATATCAACATGAAATCCTCGAGGGATCAGTGAGGGTTATTCTGAAATCTCATAAAATTCAATTGTTTAACTGTCGAGATCTCGGCTTCTGATTGGGGATGAGAGGATGAGCGGATAACCCGGGTGGTGCGAGTAATCCCGGCTATCCGGCACTTTTGCCCACTTCACAAAGTAACCCAAAGGAATTTGGGATCAGTGGATAATTTGGGAATTATGGGTGGCTATACGTCGGAGTCTACTGGACCGACCAAGTCGGAGTATTACAGTCTGTGACTCAAACACGAACGTGTTTACTTCACACGTCCGTGTTTGGGTCATGAAAATATCAATCGCTCTTTCTTTCCGTGAAAATAAAAATATATCAATTGTTATATGAAAATGGATATCAATTGTGTGTTGTTGTGTTATTTATCAATTGTTATATAACAATTGATATATTTTTTCATGCTTGGAAATAAACAGTAAATGCAGACGGTATGGAAATGGCGATGCTTATTGATTTGATAAATGTATTGGTAGGTGCTACGTTTTTTATTTTACTTTGATTTCGTAACCCCCTTACAGGTTGAAACATTTTAGCGACCCCCTTGTCAGACAGACAAAGAATTTATAAATTAAAAGACTACGATAATGATTTTCTTTATTTTGATACCTTTAGTTACATACCGGTGTGAATTGATATTCTTTTCAATGGTGGACATTAAAACTAAAAAGAGAAATAGAAAATAATTTCATTGTTAACGTTTCAAAAATAGCACCACGATTTGATACATTTTTGAAAATTCAACAAACCCATCCTTCTCATTAATTTTTTTTTTTTATTGAAGTTTTCCTTCTTCCGGCGACCTACGGCGACCTACGGCGACGACTAAGGTTTCGTGGTTCGTTTCGTTTGATCCACAGATTGAAAAACACGGGCGTAGAGCAGTGGTGGCCCAGGGGAACCGGCCGCACTTACGTGTACGTAGGTTTGAACCGACGCAGGCACTTTACTTTGTGTAAATTATTTCATCAACATTACTCTCAAAACGGTGAAGGAAAACACCGTGAGGAAACCGGCATGTCCTAGAACCAAAACTTCGAAGACATGTGAATTCCACCAGCCCTTACTGGGCCCGCGTGGTAGATTACGGCCCACTCCCTCTCACAGAGAGGTCGGAGGCCTGTGTCGGAGTGGGAACGTTATAGGCTGATTATAATTGAGTCGCTACATGTAAAATACCGGTATTCAGCTGCATCCGGTTTGTCTGGAAGCCGGACACCCCAACATAGTTGGGAAAAGGGTAGACAGATTGATGTATCTTAGAACACAGCCTATTTGTAATAAACCCTCTCTTAGAGTCTCAGGACCGGTTATATTCTAGTTTTCATCATCCCCAACAAACACTAGACGAATTTACCCTGTTGAGCGTCATATTTCACATGTTATACCGAGTGAAAATACCCGGTTATACCCGGGTCTAGGTAACTATCGAGATTACCCGCCTCGTCTGTTACGGTTAATGGCGCTTAAGCCTTAATTTATTAAGGATTAGTGCGGTTACACTGATTATGTTACATGAGAGTAATAGGGCTCGAATTAATAAAGGAATATTCATGAAGAAATAACGAGTTTGAAGGAAATTCTTGTAAATTCAGTACTTTAGTACAGTAATAGATTACTTTAAATAGTTACGTACATAAACATAACATCACGCCGTCCTTCCCCGAAGGGTCATCTAGACGTATATATAGTAGGTACACCCACATTCGCCAGTTATGTTTAAGTCCCATGTAATACGGGGCGAGCCTGTTGCCATCAACCGAGCACAAATACAGACTCCGGGCTGCTACTGAAAAATCCTAATGGGAAAATCCAAGAACATTTTTCCCGAACTAGGAATCGAACCCAGGACCTCTTGCTCAGCAGTAGTGCTTGCGATCACTAGACCAAGGAGGCAGCCAAATAGTTTTTGAATAGTAAAGTGTGATTGAGTGTATATTGGATGAAATCCCATCCTCCGTCGAAACAATGGTGCATGTTCCAGATTGAAATTGTGTACCTATTTACATACACATAGATAAACTCACGCCTCCTTCCCATGGGGGTAGGCAGAAACTACAGAACACCACCTGATACGATCCTAACATACTCCTTTTGCTTCGTTTACGTTCATACATCTGGTCATACACGCCGGTTGCGAGCACTACGCACCTGACCTTTCTGAAGAACATCACCAATAAGGTCACTATAATGTCCTCCTAGGGCGTCCCCTCCTTGTGTACCTTTTTAGCAGCAGGTTTTTTGGTAGAACTCAAATTCACACTCTCCAGGCGACTGCATTTTTTTTTAAAATATTTGTATAATTTCTAGAATTTGTAATACCTAGCCTACTAATATTAATCTGCGTGCATTTTCACAAGTATGCTGGGATCAGTTGCCAGTCTAACCGGATACAGCTGAATACAGGTATTTCACATGGATTGACTGCCTATCTGACCTCTACAATCTAGTTACTGTGTAACGTGATTCCCCTTGGCAAAACTGGTTTTCAGACTACAGAAACTTGGTCAGACTTTTGATCCTCTGAATACCTGTAACGACTGTCAAAGATCTACGAATGACAGCTGGGACCAACAGCTTAACGTGCTTTCCGAGGCACGGAGGGGTCTCGATAGGTTACCCATCCTCGAATCGAACGAGGCAAGCGTAGCTTAACCGTCGATAGTCCCGCGTGGCTCGAATCTACTATAGATTATTATTAATTTAATGTTGCCAAACAAAGTCTTTGCAAACCAGGGCAATCAATAGCTCTAACCTAAATTCTTATCATTAATTTTACTCTAACCAAAATCCTAAACCCACACAGATTTAGCGTCATTATCACAGAAGTCCAGACATGGCCTATAAAAACCCCGCCTACATTGAACGCGGCGAAAACAATTAATGAATATCACATAAACGCAGACAATGGTCAACAAACGTTGACCGATATTTATGAAGCTTGTGAGTTCAGGCAAGGTTCAAACTAATCACGGTTGTGATTATAATGAGCGATTTATTTAAGAAATTTGGCACTGGAAATCTAGATACAGTTATAACATAACATACACACAAATGGCTTATTTGTAATTGTTTATAAAAAGTAAAAGATTTTTTTGATAAAAAAGTAACAGATAAATATAAGTTAAGATACTGAGTTATAATAAGTACTACTTTATGTATATATTAGGTACTATAAGTGTTTAGTAGATACGAATGTTATTAGACATAATTATAATTCTATTAAATAAAAAAGAAAAATATGTCTACAATTTATACAACTAAGCTATATATTTGTATGCCAATCCATGGCGAAACATATAAGATCATACTATATTAATAAGACCTTAAATGTACCATGTTTTAAAGCAATTTAATATGTTCTATTCTATAACATTACGCCTGTATTTCACTCGACCTAGATTGAAATATAAGTCCTGTTGCAGATAGCGATTATGTTTTACATCGACCGCGAAACAGCCGTTGTTTCGCAATTTTGATGAACAGACGTTAGTTAGACCGACCTTTGGGGCAAGTACGAACGCGTAGAGTAACGTTACGTAAATTCCAACGATTTTAACATTGAAAATACTCCTTCCCACCATACATTGACTATTGACTTAATCATCCAATTGCACTGCTGGACATGGGCCTCCCCAAAGCACCGTCACTTTGACCAGTTATGTGCTTCTCGCATCCAGCGGATTCATCCGGCTTTCACGAGGTCACCGGTCCACCTTGTGGGAAGCCAACCCACTTAACCATTGCGGGATTGCTCTTGGCCTGAATCTCATCTGATGGTTAGTGATGATCAGGCCGAAGGTGGAAGCGAGCTTCACCCGGAGGAATTGGCTATCTTACCTCTAACTGCCGAAACACAACAATGCCGCTAATATTGTTGTTATGGCGACAGACTTAACAACAATATTAGCGGAATTGTTATGTAAGATGGTGGTAGCTAGCCAGGCGGACTTAGAACAAGCCGTACCACCAACCCCGCGGAGCAGAAAATTATGCACCCACTGGGAATCAAACCTGGGTCTAACCACAAGACAACAGAAGCGGTCAAAACGCAACGTCTTCTTTCACGCGGTCGTGGTATATCGAAGAAACTTGATTCCATTGCATGAGTTAAATAAAAGGTCCTCCGTATTCCATAGACAAACATTATTATGATCATCTATCTATTCCATCAGAAAAAACAAAAACAAAACGTCACGTATTTCTCGCCTCGAGGTCGTGTAAAATATAAGCCGATCAATTACATAATTATGTAACTGGTCGACAACTAGGTTATCCGGCTCGATATCTACGTCCGGTACATCCGGGCCCATTGTCTGCGGGCAGGGTGTGATAGCTGATAAGATTCACATTAGCGATAGTATCTACAGTAATTTGAAGTTACTATACATGTATGGAATTACCACAGTGTAAGTCGCAGGCAGTGGTTCAACGTGACATTTGACTTGAGAAATGTCTATCAAAGTCATCTATCTATTCTATTGCCATTCTAGTGCGATGGGATACTCTGTCAGACTATAAGAAATGCTTGATATATTTAATTAAATTAAATTAAAGTATCTCTGAGTATTATAAGTATTTTATTTTATGTCCTTTAATTTCTTTTCCACCAAAATTGTTTCATATTCTATTTGAGCATTTTAAATACAGTTAATATTTAATATTATAGTATTGTGCAGATTGTGCATGCTGTGGTCTCCTATAAGTGAAGGAGTACACGATGTTGCCCTTTATTTATGTGTCATGTATTATGTGTATCTTTTGTTCGAGGTCCTAAATAAATAAATAAATAGTATCTAAAGTCTTCTCCCATAGCTTCTGCCTGTCCCTGTGTGCAAAAGGCGTCAAGTTTATGTTTCTAAAGCCCTTGAAATTCCAATTACCCTGTAAAGACAATCTTGTAAATAAACAAACAGTTGACGTCGTTTATTCTTTCATTTTCATAGAAAACGCAGTACAAACGTTGTTTACGTGGCACTATTAACAATTCTGTAACAAAATGGAGAGCGTAATAATATTCTAAACACGCAAGAAAATAGACACCTCGCTGCAAAACGATATCTCTTCACTGAATTTCATCTGAAACAACGACGCAATACTAAACCTTATTTCAGAAACATCAAAGTTCAAATTACAACGCTCAAAAGATCTATTTACATTTGATTTTCAGCACTCGTTTCGCCACAGGCGCCAAGGGAAAATGTATATAATAACAACAGTGTAACTCGACAATAAAGGTTATTATTGCTTGTTGTGTGTCTCATATATATTTCTACTTTAGTCCAGTCCAGCTGGACTGCGCGCCTGGTGTCCTTGCTACTGACCTGACGTGTAGCAAGGCAATAGCGTCTGTTTTTCTCACGATAAAGGTCAGACATTTTTTATACGAAATGAATAAAACTTGTGAGAGTTTTTTTTTAAAATAAACACTTTGTATTGCAGGTCAGGGAATATAGTTTTAATGGGCAGATGTTTGTCTGTAAACGGTCCCCCAGTAGGGCCAATGTCTCTTCTCATAGAGAGAAGGAAATAGTATTGTTCCTCGTGCTTTTATGCATACATTACTTGACGGCCTGGTAGCAATTATACGAGTAGGGTCTGTTTTTCATGCATATCTAAGTATGTGAGATTCTTTATAGTAACACATCGTGATGGCTAAATGGATTTTAACAGGACGTGCGGCCTCCATCGACTCGTCTTTGTCCATCGATGGTTTAAGGTTATTTTTTTTATTTTTATTATCGATTGGTTTTTATTCACGGTCAATAAAAATAAGTACCTACAACTTGTCCAGTTATCAAATCGCGTCCTAAGAGGATCAAAATAAAGGGCTAGAGGAGACGGGTGTAAAAATATAACCCGCTAAAAGATTGAATATACGTACGTACGTATTTTTCTGTTCCTTTCTTCTTGTCGGTTTGTATGTGTGTGCATAAATGGTTAAATAAATAAATAAATAAATTGAAAAAATCAAAAAACGCGACTGCAACTAAAAAACTGCTGCTGCAACTTGAAAATGGATCTTGTTTTGCGAAATGATCTTTTTTTATTAAGATTTTTTCTTTACCGATCTTCTAAATTAGGAGTTAAGATTGATGTATCCTTGCGCATTGAAACCACAATCTCATATAAGCTGATTTAATAAATATATCAGTAGATTCAATACAAACAATTCTCCCGTAGGCCGTAATCCAAGCCCATCTAACAATAATAGCAAAACTTCAGTACCGTCAATATTCCAGACATCAATATTTATCTACCCGCGAAAACAAACAGAATCCGTTTAGTCAAGAAATATTATCTTTATTATACTGGCTCCACACGTTGGCCCCAACGTTGGACCCATCACGACTGGTACTGAGAGTGTGAGGGAAAAAATGTCCAATATTTGAGCTAATGTTTTTTCCCGATTCATACGTTGGACGAGTGGCGTTGGGGCCAATGTTGGGAGCTGGTGGAGCTGGTGTTACAACAAATGTATTGGGTTTCTCGATAGTATTGGGTAATATCTCGCTATTTCGAAGATATTGAAATGTATTGCGATTGTATATTTGGTGTTCAGAATCTATTTATTATTAGGGATCGTTTTTGGGTTAATATTACGCAAAAATTTAGTGTTTTTTTCTCTCTTTCCACTAATTTTAGAGTTTGGTTTGTATTCGTGGAATTAATTCATAAAATAACATCACACGTTTATTCCACAGGTGTACCTAATAGTACACTTTTTAGCTAGTATTGTGTAAGTCCCATGTAATAGGGAGCGATCGTTTTGCCATTAACCGGGCACATTATCAAGACGAGCTACTGATACTTAGACGAGATACTTTCTGTCTTTCTTTCTTTCTCTCTTTTTCTTTCCGTCTTTTTCTTTCTGTCTTTTTTTTTCTTTCTTTCTAACGTCATTCGCCTGTAGCAATTTACAGGCGAATGACGTTATGTGGCGGCCATCGCACTTCGAGGAAACCATAGCTTAACTAATGTCTGTTTATCAAAATTATGGAACAACAGCTGTAGCGCAGTCGAGGACATAAAACATGTTACTATCAGAAACAGGACTTACATTTCAATCCACCCCTCAAATAAATCACCCATTAAGTATACTACACGTCAATAAATACACATTAACTTAACCCTCAATAGCGGTAACTCCAAGAAAACGGTCGCTCGAATAGCAGCCGTTTAGTTCCGTTTACCGATGTGTTGATCGCTTTCAAAGGCTTTCAATGACTTCCGTGGAATTGATCGTTATGAGAATTTAATGCTTACCTATAATATGTGCTTGTATTGTAGTTAATTGATTGTGAATTTTATGAGAATGGCGTAAGGTATACAATACAATTATCTGGTTTAAGCTGGAGGTTTCTCATACTGGTGGGCGCCAGATGGCGTCAGCATGTTACCGTCGAATGACGTCACAGAAACGTTTTTTTATGAATAGAAAGCAAAGACATAGAATTATATAAAGTAAGCTGGTTTTTTTCCCTAGAGTGTTTTTTGACATCGGTTACCGAAATAAAAATTACCCCTATTTTACTCGTGCCGTCAGCATTAGTCAAAGGGCGCGCATTGCCTGTATGTATGTAACCGGTATTAAAACGGTAAGGTATCCCTAAAAGAGGTAATATGTTTCTTCTTCTTAGGTTACCCCCATAGCGGTAACCTTAAACGTAAATTTTTCGATACCTGTACCGTTATTTATAAAGCGTCTTCGGTCCCTGCTTTATGCTTTTTAACTGGTTCCAAGTTGTACACCTAGGTAGGATACCCCCACTATGTTTATTTCCATACTAACTTGGTTCTCAGAACGAGCGTAATCGAATGTCAGTAGTAGAGGCAGCCTGACACTGATGTTATGTTTTATTAATGCTAAACCCTCTTTTAGCTAGAAAAAATCATAAGTATTTAAATTACTTTGCTACAGAATCATTCTTTTTTAGTTCAGTTTTGCAGTTATTTTGCATAAATCAATCTGCCCAGCCTTTTCCCAACTATGTTGGGGTCGGCTTCCAGTCTAACCAGCCACTGGGTACTACGATACTCCTTGGTAAGCCAGGTTGTCAGACTTTCGGGCTTCTGCCGATCCGTAACGACTGTCAAAGATCCACGAATGACAGCCGGGACCAACGGCTTAACGTGCTTTCTGAGGCACGGACGAGTCTCGATATGTAAAGTTGGTCGCCCATCCATGGAGTGACCCCGGCAAGCGTAGATTAACCTCGGATCGACCCGTGCGGCTGTTATTACTTAGCTACAAGCTCCTCCAGCCCAGTCTCACCTTCAGTTATTTTGCATATAGTGTGATAAAAGGCAGTTGACGTTCAATGATATCTTGTCCACATTTAAATATAATTTTAAGCATTGTTTTTTTTCAATTAAATCTGCCTAGCCTTTTCCCAGCTATGTTTGGGCCGGCTTCCAGTCTAACCGATGCAGCTGAATACCAGTATTTTACATGGATCGCCTGCCTATCTTACCAACCTCCACTACGCAATTACTGGGTAAGACCCCTTGATAAGAGTGGTTGTCAGACTTTTGGGCTTTTGACTACCCGTAATGTCTGTCAAATATCTACAATTGACAGTCGGGACCAACGAACGTGTTTCCGAAGCACGGAGAGGTCACGGTATGTAATGCATGGTCACCAATCCACGTATCAACCTCGGCAAGCGTTACTTAACCTTGCAGATCGATCCATGCGATTGTTTTTATTAAGCCATGAGCGCCTCCCACATCTACTTAACTGTTTTGTTTGTCAATTAAAGTAGGTATTAAAAACTAGATGGCGTTAATAAAATTCAGAAAATTACGCTATAAATGCTCAACAGTGTCTCCGTGTCCTCGTAATTTGAATGTCAATAAAGTGTCAGGGCGATACCTTTTTATTTATAAGGGACGATGCACACGATGCGTTGCGGCAACTCAGCGTGTGAACAAGGTCTTTTTATGAATAAACGTTTTTTATTATTTTACTTTAGCTTAGATAAATAATGGCAAAATAATGACAGTTATTTTGAATTAATATTGAAATGACTGCACTTTAGAATTATATTAAAAAATAGCCTAAATTATTTTAAAAACAGCGTGCATCATTAGAAGCGCAATAAGTTATTAGAGGTTCATTAATTTAAAAAAGTGTTCAGCATTCGTTTTAAGAGGATCTGTTAAATATTACCATTGGAAAAATATCATTCGAGCCTTTATCAGACACAAAACGACAATTTTCAAGAGAGACACATGCGCATTGTAAATCTTCAGTACGCAGTGAGAATAAAATTATTGCATTGGTGCTACGGCGTAGCCGTCACGTTGATGTTACCGCTACGCCGGCTACGCTCTCGTAGCATACATGAATAATCTGCTACGCGTCGACTCGTCACGCTACCAAATTGTTTTGTAATTGACTTAACAATACATTGTATTGTTTTCTCCTTATAAATTAAATCAGGCTAAAGCTTTTATATAATAGTATTAATTAAGGGGTAATTAGTGAGTTTTTATGTAGGGGTAATCTGCGGAATTACTGATCTGATAACGAAAATTCTTTCACTAATAGGCAGCTGCAGTATTGCCCAGTGTCATAGGATATACCAGACAAAGTCACGGGCAGTAACTATCTTTAATCTTATTTTCTTACTGCTAGGCAAAAGCTGGACCAATATAACAAATTGTTAAAAAAATGGACCGGGTTACCTATCCAGTTTTTTTTAAAACCCACATTCACAATAGTTATCAGTCAAGAAGTAGTACTTAGTTGCAATAGTTTATGTATATTTTTGGAACGATGTTCCTTAGCGCACGTTATAATCTGTACACTTGGTGAATGAGAGCTATATAGCCGACAAAGTGTAACATTTTGATCGTCACGACACTTTGTTACCTAACAAAAGTGCATTTTAGAAATGAACTTTGTTCAACCGGGTATCCCACGATACCTATCGATTGTTTTTATAAAGAAGGCATATCATTTTCACTTTATCGTATTCTGAAAGTTAAGAAATTCGAATAACTTTGCAATATTAGATGGTAGACTATATAAAAAGCTAAGCAAACAACTCAGATACATCTAGTGCTGTCTGTTGACTAAGTAAAAATATTATTGAACACTCTGATATAATGATTGCGGCTCCGTTTGTGAACCTCAAATAATTCCTATTGAGGCATCTGCCTTTTAGTTTGTGCCTTGTTTAAATCGCTGGCTGGCTATAAGCTTCATTGGAGACTAGTAGCGTGGAAGAGTAGTATTGTATTCTTAAGTAAGATAATTGAATTTGATTTTCGTAAACTCAAACAATTTAGGTAAAATATTTGCTGTATACCGACCCTTAGTAACATGGGACAAGGAGAGGAAAATGATAATGAAGACTAATTTTGGAGTAAGTTTTGCTAATAAATACATTATTGGTGAGTAGGTAACCATCTAAAACCATCTGTTTATGGAAATCCAGTACTAAGTCTTGATTTTATTTTTATTAAGTTAAAAAACATGGCATAAAATGATGGAGAAAGTTTTCATAAGACATGCCAGTTCAAAATGTAGGGACGCATAAATGTGCTGACACTTAGCATTCGTAGCCATGATCTGAAAAACAAGTCAAGAAGAATCCTAGACCCTAACTGCGTAAAACCAATCACAATCCGAAAGATATTGCTAAAACATTGCTTCATTTGCCTTAAAATCGTCCGCTCGAAATAACGTAATGAATGTTGTTGAGCTGTCAAAATGAAAGGCATTGCCATTGTATGTGTGTTACGCAATTACCCCAGTGTTGCCCGGTGTGATGCTGAAATGAACCTTGTTGGCGCAGCCGTGAGGCTAACACTATTGTTGTTAAACATTATTTTCAATGTTTTATTTGTGTTTCACGAACTGTGACCAAATAAACGTAATTCTTTCTTTCTTTTCTTTCTGCTTCAGTAAGCGACAGTAGATAAGTTATTTATTCCAGTTTGAAGGCAGCACAAGTCGATGTTCACGGCAAATTGATTTAATACGTTTGAAGGTTGCGACGCGAAGCTTATCTGTAATCTTGGCTTTCAATATGCTGTAAACTGTTGAGCTGTTCCGTATCACCCATTAACGAGCTTCCCTTCTGTATAAGCGGTAAACTAAGGGTTTTAGTTGACGTATAGATCTGGAATATTGTTTAAAGACTTAGCTGGCTTGAACAGTTCTAATTTCATGTTCACTATCAGTTCTTCAAATTGGCATTAAGTATCTGTTCTTCCGTAGTTTTGACATTTTATTTCATACATTTAAAAATATAAAATGTCAATACTCGAAAATGGTTGACATTAACATAAGGGTCATCGGGGGTCATTTGGTTGCAAATGACCTCTCCTAAATCCTCTCAACGGATTGCCGACATATAACCAATAATCTGTATACAAAGAACACTTAGGCTGGCCTTCATCTGTTCTTTACTTGAATACCAAGGTACATAATATTCCATAGGTAAAAAAACAGATAAGAATCTATAACCTAACCAAATTCCCTTGATATATGTCTTTGTTTATGGCCGCCTTCACACAATATTCTCGTATATATTTGCCCTTATTTTTCCACCCATATGTCATACAATAAGACTGGGAAAAGCGACGCAGGCACAAATTATAACTAATGTTGGAGACGACACATTTATTCCGGAACGAAAAAAGCTTTTGCGGATTCAGCTGAGAATTTTGGTCCAATTTTCCTTTATATTCCGTCCTTTGTCTTAGTGAATACTTTTACGCTCATCTGCGGATACAGAAAGAAATAAAATTGGGTGGTATGTTGGCTAGATACCTATGCGAAAGCGTTAATGTTGGCTTGTATCTTCTATAAATATTATAAACTAGCTGATGCCCGCGGCTTCCCCCGCGTGGACCCTAATTCTTTTCCTTAAATCAAATCAAATCAAAATAATATCAAATATATTTATTTGACGTAAAAAGTACACTATACAAGGTGACACTTAATTAACAATACAAAATAAAAGTAGCCTTAGTTACTCTTTATAACATCAGCTAACTACCAGTGAAAGTCCCGTCAAAATCGGTACAGCCGTTTCGGATATTAGCTGGAACAAACAGTCAGACAGACAACAATTTAAAAATGTTTTTTTTTTGTTATAAGTAGGTACCGTAGCTTTCATATAATATAGTCATTTTAAAAAGCTGTTATTTTGACATTACAAATAATATGTATTTGTAAGTATGTATGTATAAGTAACTATTGTATGTATATGTATAGATTAAAGTCGCTTTTCGTGTCTGTCTGTGTGACCGCGTTGTTCTTCTAAAATACGCAACGGATTTTGATTTGGTTTTCACCATGATTAAGAGAATTTATTCCGGTAAAGTTTTATGTGATTTATATTAAACTGACATAATTATAATAAAGAAAACTCGATGTTTTGTAAATTCGTAAAAATTGATGACAATTGGCTCGACCCCTGTTACATGGGACTTAACCATAACTGGCGAAACGTGAGTGTACCATAATAGGTACATCTGCCTAACCTTTAGGGGAGTACAGGCGTGTTATGTTACGTTTTTATTGACGAAATCAAACATAAAATAATAAAATTACAAGTCCAGTAGGTATACCAGGGATTTTTTTTTCTAACTGAACAAACAGCTGTGCTGCTGGGGAGTTTGTTGCGCCATTTCTTCTTCCCAGCTACAACACTACGAAGTGGTTAAGGGCGGCCGTCTGGGGGACTGTCTTATGTAATTTTGACGTTCGAAAAGTGCTAATTCTCAGCCTAGTTTGAATAAATGACTTTTGATTTTGATTTTGAATAATAATGTGTTTTAAACAGTGCTACAATACTATTGCAAAATAGTAGAACATTTACCTATAAAAATGTTGTAATTTTAGTTCCCCAAAATTACAACACTTTTATCCGTCAAGCTTCTATATACAAAGCGGGCGCCGTCGAGCGGAAAATCGCTGGGCGAAAAAAAAAAAAGAAAAGCATTAGCGTCGTCGGCCTGTCATACTAGGCCACCCCACACCACACAGAGCCGAGGGAAAAGTATATAATTCATATCACGCTAATAATTTGTGGTTGCCAATGATTCCCGATTTATTTCATATCGCATTTAATTAATATTGTATTGGTTTGAGCAAGGAGGTTGAAAATACAAAATACATATCGCAGCGCTTTGTAAACATGTTTGGTTTATTGTATTAATTAATATTCATTATTTTTATTCCTTTACACAAACGATGTAAGTACCTATGGTTTAGGTTGAAAAGTTGCAATAAAATAAGGCGTATCTTTTTTTGTGTAAACCATAATTTCCATTTTGCTTTATTAAAAAATATTATTGAACACTCTAATATAATTAATGCGCTTCTTTTTGTGCATCTCTAATAATTCCTATTTTGGGTTCCTGAAAATTCTAAATAGCCAAGTAGCTGCGACAAACTCTGATGTAGCGCTCGCCGCTGCTGCCGCGGTACCGCTCGCTTAGCTTGCTCGGCTCACGCGTGGATAGTCATAGTTCTAACCTAACCCATTTGATCGGGGTGACCTAGCTTAGTTGCTGCGACCAACATACATAACACAAGGCCAAGGGGGTGTTACATAAGGCCAGAAGTAAAAAAAGGCCTTTTTAAATTGCATAATTAGAAGCCGAAAAAGTTTTCAGAGGATGATTAACTTAAGAAAGTGATGATGAATAGAAGGTCAATAAGTTTTTAGAGGATCAGTTAAATATTTCTCATAAAATAAGTTTTTTAGGAATTTGTTATCAACGTTTCGTCGGTATATTTTATTATTGATTCTATATTTTTTTCATTATTAATTCATATAAAGCAAGTTAAATGAAAAGAGGCTATGATAACCAACGCTTACAGCGCAGAAGAGGTCTCGAGTTCAAACCCTTCTCGTTGTACCTATAGTAAGCGTGTCTATGGTGGCTCTGAAGTGTGCTACTCGCTGCGTTCCCCCACTACTACCACCGCTGACACGTGAGAGCAGTTGTTTTAAAAGTTGGCGACGTCGCAAATAGCTGTCAAATATTTACCTGTTTTGATTAATTTCCCAATATTATTGTATGGAAATATAAAATATCGCTAACTAGTGAACTAGAATATTAACATTGAATTGCGAGTATAGCATTGAATTTGTTGTTAGGTGTAAAAAAGTCATTTGGAAATTATCCAAATACTTTTTTTACATCTAAAACTAAATATTCGGTGTTACGATATTAATTATTGCATTTCATAGTCAATTTTCTAGTTCACTAATTAGCCATATTTCATATTTTCATACAGTAATTTTGCCAAATTAATGAAAACTGCGAGATATTTGACATCTATTTGCGACGTTGCCCACTATCAGAATGCACGCTCTTAAGCTGCGCTGCACCTCGCCTTATGTTCCGAGCCGCCATCAAGTTTGTATCGCGCTGTACCTACTTATAACATTGAGTAATTTAGTTCGAAGTTGAGGTAGCAGCTCTTAGCAGATACCATACTAAGCTTGTGATTATGTGTAATTATGCTAATTAAATCTAATTAGAGCTTAGTGTATTTGCTCTCTGATTTGTCAAGTTGCTATTAATTATGCGTCAATTAGTACCTAACCTAACATAACTTAACCATGGCGCTGTTTTTTAGTGTCAAGCCATTTTGATTAGTGGACGCAAAACTTTTTTGGTTACTCTATTATATACCTTAGGAAAATTGGGAAAATCAAAATATAATGTTGTGTAATGTAATGATGTATATAATGTGTGTAAATGTTTTTTTCATTGTGTCAAAAAATATAATGTGTATAATATGTTTTTCATTGTACAGTATCGTATAAAAGTAAAATAACAATGAATTGACAAGAGAAATAAATTCACAACAACATTCTCCTTCAAATTCTTTTATTCAGAATAAAAAAGAAATAAATTCTTGAACTAAAAGATTCCACGTAATACACTAAAAGCCGATCGATTCCCCGAATTTCCAATAATTACCTCGGACATAATAATGTCAAGCCTGGAAAGTCGTGAATAACGTATTAGATGGGACAGCTACAGGCCTCCCTGCTGCCTGCTTGCTTCTATTAATATTAATAAAGCGTCCACGAAGGGCGCTAGCCAATCATCTTTCCTCATCAAATCATTCCTCATTTGGCTAGACTTTATTCTTTTACCTAATCATGTATTATTAATTAATTAATATTCGAAAAGAAGTGCTCACCCATTTACATAAACTACGCATATTTTATACATAAAACGTGAACATACGCTGCTAACAAATAAAATAGAAGTTTCCTTCGTGATCAGAATCTGTCTTCAAAGGGATCCCAGAGCTGAAACAAAGCTCTTATAAATTACAATTTATTGCCCACTTAAGGGATATGGACGCTAAAGTTCTTTTTATGCAAAGATTCGTAAATCCTTGCCTTTTTGGGGTTCCGTGATTATGTGTTAGCCAAATATTTTGGGAGCGTTTAGGTTTTATGTCTGCGGTGGATAGATTACGGTTGTTTTATGTAAAATTTTTTACTTTCACTTTTTTTGTAACGGTGAACCGTTACAAAAAAAGTGAAAGTGAAAAAGGATCTTACGATTGAGTTTCTACTACAGATATTATGTAAAAACTATATTCCTTCCCAAATAATGTCCATACAATATGAGAGTGTTTTTAATAAAAAACACCGCGGTGTTTTTTATTAAAAAC
This sequence comes from Eupsilia transversa, assembly GCA_914767815.1. Lineage (NCBI taxonomy): Eukaryota > Metazoa > Arthropoda > Insecta > Lepidoptera > Noctuidae > Eupsilia > Eupsilia transversa. The sequence goes on along the minus strand of OU611894.1, from coordinate 5,813,667 downwards.
ACTCTCATATTGAATCTCTCAATCGTAAGATCCATGTTTTCTAGTAGGCAACTCAGCAATGACCTTTTAAACCATCAAAGATAAATGAACAAGAATGAAAGTATTAACGTGGCGTATTATCCAGCAATCATTCACTTTTCATTCTTATCAAACTCTTCTTATCATTCTTAATCCAACCCAATTTATGACTGGCTTTTGCCAGCGGCTACTCCCGCGCGCATGTCGGATATTATTCTACGGGAACATAATATCGGCATACAAAGTATCCTATGTGTTGATCTAGGTAATGGTCTATCCGTGTGCCAAATTTCATTTAAATCCGTTCAGCGAATATCGGATAAAAGGTATCCTATGTCCGTCTTTAGGTCATGGTCCACACATGTGTCAAATTTCATCTGAATCTGTTCAGCCGTTTTAGCATGAAAGCGTGAGGAACAAACAAACTCAGTTTCGCATTTTTATAACCTATTAGTTATAATAGTTAGCTAGGATTGACATGCCCGTAGTTTCTAAAAGCTCTAAGGCATATTTGCCTGTATTTTGTCTCATAATCTGCTTATAATATCGAAACGCTTTATCACTCCGTAGGGATCATACCATAATCGCGACATTTGATAGGATTATGATCGCTATTGCTCACATATCATGTTAATACGCATTTACCTTCGTAAGTGGATACTGCTGTTCATTCTCGAGACGTAATCCGTGATTTAAAGACGCCTACACTCCGAGTAAATATAGGTAATATCGGAGATTTTTAAAAGAAAAAATCGTAATTAAATGAAATTGGCGTTACCATCCACTGAAATGTAGGATTTAAATTTTCCCATCCATTTGCTTAATTTTTGTTTTATACAGGGTGTCTCAAACGTAGTGGTCCAAAGGCAAATGAGGTAAAGCGAAGGGGTCCACCTATCATTACCATTAAAAAAATAAAAAATTGGGATATTCTGAACAGTTCAGAAAATTTCGCTATTATTATTTTCAAGAAATGCTTGAATGAATGCTTCAATGAATTGCCCTTCGCTTTACCTCATTTGCCTTTGAACCACTACGTTTGAGACACCCTGTATATAGATGCTAGCTTTTTTATTAAACAGGTAATATTTGTGAGTTTCTATGTAGGAGCTAAACTTCGGAAATACTGATCTGATTCCGACAAGTCCTGAAGTGGAGACCGCGTCAAGCGTAGTGTAGGACGCCCCCGAGATAGATGAACCTTAAAAAAGTGGCTGGGATAGAAAGGATGTGGAAGGTGGAGGACAGTGTGTTTAGGCGCAGCCTTGGGGAGGCCTATGCCCAGCAGTGGATTGCGATGGACTGAGTTGATTGTTTGACTGATCTGATTCCGAAATATTTCACAAATGGGTAGCTACAGTATTACTTAGTGTAATAGGATATATTTAACGTGGAAGCGTCAGGGTAGCCCGCGATATTTAAAATTTTGAATTTTCGAGAAAAGAAAAAGTAAGGTTTACTTTTTCTTTTTTTTTTTCTTTTATGGATGGTCACCTATCTACGGACCGACCTCGGCAAGCGTAGCTTAACCTTCAATGAGAAGAATCATGCTGCCAAAATGAAAGTTTTACGGATATAATACACAATAAAACCGTTATACAATATCCAGTGTTCGATAAGAGTTTAGATATCCCATTTTGGCTCAAAACTTTCTCTCTCCAGTATTACGACATTTGGAATACAGCCAATACTTGAACAAAACCAATGTCGAACTGTCTTATATAAACATTCCTTTGACAGACAGACAGATATCACTCCTATGTAAATGTTCCTTCAAAGGTACGAAACAGTGGAAACGTTGTTGTAAATAATGGCAGTATTAGGAGCGAGGTACGGCACTCTTATCACTGGCTCGATCACGCTTGACAGTTTATCCTTCTTTGGTGTGCGTTTGATTTTATTTGAATGTCAAGTGCGCTTAAGTAATATTTTAGACACATAATTTAGATAACTTCTTTAAACTTGTATCTATGATGTACGCTTATATATACGCTTTTATAACTTCTAGCGTGACGTTATTATCGTGAACGTTGACGTCCATAAAATGTATGGGGAATACGTACACGTTGTAACGTTATCGTGCGTCTTCATAATACGAGTATATTTCCATACATTTTATTTATCTGTGATGCCAGCAGCGAAACCGGTGCCTTACAGAAAAACAGGCAAGAAACAACGGTAAATCGATCTGTTCCTTTGCATACTAATTGTATAGAATCAAGTTCTTCTAACTGAACAGACAGCTGTGCTGCTGGGAAGTTTGTTGCGCCACTTCTAGCACTAGGAACTGGTGAAGGGTGGGTTTTGGGGGACTGCGTTATGTAATTTTGACGTCCGAAAAGTGCTGATTTTCAGCCGCCTAGTTTGAATAAATGACTTTTAATTTTGTGTGTTGATTCTAGCTACAGAAGAAAAAAATCATTGTTAACTTTTGAGTTGACCTTTATTTAATCTGGCAACAATAAAACAAATACGATTACGAACAAAGCATAAAATATTGTAACGTAAGGGAAAACATATATGAGCGCAAAATGCGAACCAATAAAATGTTATTGGCAAAATTCGCCAGTTGCCATAACGATGGCCACCTGCTGCCAATAATGCTGGCTGGCAAATTTTTGGCAAATGTGCTCGAAGTTGCGAAGGTTATATTGGAGCTAGACTGAAACTATTGCTGCATTCGTGTTGGTATCAGCCGGGCGATAAAATTGTATAAAGGAGTACTACATTATGCTGAGCGAAGGGCGTTTTGCGTGGATGCGACGCATGTTTTCCCCCGGCTTACTCTTTTTTGATTTTTTTTTCTTTGCTTCATGTTTTGCCGCAAATAAACGTATTTTCTTTCTAACTTTTTTCTTTACCTATAGTTGACAATGGATGAATATTAACTAAGTTGATTGATTTTCTATGCGTCCATCAATTAGGATTGTACAGTATTTTCATCTCACAAAGCGACGCGTGCTTTACTTGTGGTAACCAAGTGTACAAACACGCTGTGCATGTGTGCTTGTAGAAGGGTAGCGTCAGCACATAACACTTTCAATTTTGCCATTGTGTCTTATCTATATAATACAAATAAATAAAATTGAAGTGTCTGTTTGTAATGTCAAAATAACAACTTTTTACTAAATGCTTAATAAAGTTTATACGTTATCTACTTAGAACAAAAAAAAACTACTTTAAACATTTTTGTCTGTCTGTCTGTTTCTCCGAAACGGCTAGACGGATATTAACAGGACTTTCACTGGCAGATAGCTGATATTATAAGGAGTACCTAACTTAGGCTACTTTTATTTTATAAAAATAATTTGCGTCCACGCGGGCGATGCTGCGGGCAGCTGCTAGTTGTGCAAGTAAATAAATAAATTTATTGTAATTATATGGAAAATGGATCGGCAACAGTATACGTAGCAGATCAGCAGTCTCATTTTGTGTACTCAAATCCGGATACTCTATCTTCAACATTACTACGTTGCAATGTTGAAGACTTCTGACATTCTCATGTCTCTAATAGTGACGCAACCCACTCAAAATATCTGTATGCATCGCGGAACCCGTTCAAAAGACCTTGTTCAGAACTAAATCTGCAACGCAGTCAGCATTGCAGGGGTCGCAAACTTGTGGACTATTTTGTAAAAAGCTGCATTTTTTTTTACACGTGCAAAAAAAATTTTTTTTGTATGTTGTGTTTCACAAGCTGATGCTCAATAATTGTTAATCTTTCTTTCTTTTTGTAAATATAAGTGTATTATCTTGACCCCAAGTGCGTATTCACGTAGAAAGCTGGTGCCAACGTTAGCGCTGATTTGGAAAAAAGTATGAAAACTGCCTGCACCGACCACCATTGAAAACCAGCGCTTGTCAGCGCCGACAAACGCTGGCATATCGGCGCTGGTTACCGGCTTTCTACGTGAATACACCCCTACACGGAATTCAGCCGTAATTTTGTGTTCGGAGTAGGTATTGATCGGGAGTCGACAGTTGACATTTATACGTTGTCAATCCCCTGTCAGTCTTCGTTAGCCGTTTTCCTGTTGGTAGTATTAATTTTAAATGGAGATAAATTATTCAGGATTGGAAGCTTTTAACATGTTAAAATAAATGGAGTTGTGAAGGTCAATAAAACGTATTGAAAAACAGCTTGTATTTTATAAAAAAAATAGAAAATGTTAGGTGAAATTGTTTTTCTGTAGCTCTAAAAACATTTACTGGTATTTTATTTTTACTCGTATTTTTAAAGGTTACCTTTAATTGAATACAACCAGCATTAATACCGGTTACCGAAATAAAAATAACTTCTATCTTACACGTGCCGTCGGCATTAGTCAAAGGGCGCGCATCGCCTGTGTGTTTGTAACCGGTGTTAAACGGTAACCTAAAAGAGGTAACATGTATTTTCTTCTTGGGTTACCCAGATAGCGGTAACCTTTGTTGTAGAAGTAACCAAAATTCTTCAATACCTGTACCGTAATTTAAAAGGTTTTCGGTCCCTGCTAAAAATCATCAAAAATAAAAACAACTTTATCCTCATATTTAAATAAATTCCTGACTCTTGATTGCCTCTTTGATCTAGTGGTCGCAAGCGGTACTGCTGAACATGATGGTTCGATTCCCAGGACTGGCAAAGTGTTATTGGGCTTTTTCTATCAGGATTTTTTCAGTAGGAGCCCGGGGTTTGTGTTTGTGCCTGGCTGATGGCAAGAGGCTAGCCCTATTACAGTTCGATTCAAACTTAATGGCGGCTCGGAAGTTAGCTACTCGCTGCGCAGTACCCCACCCCTCACCCCCGCTCACACCAAAAAATTGTTACTGCGTAGCGACTCGCCTCATGTTCCGAGCCGCCGGGAATTACAGGCAAGATAATATGTTATATTCTTAACTAACCAATTTTTATTTTTGTTTCAGATGAAATGAAAAGCCCGTGTGAACAAAAATAGTGTTATTAAATCTAAATATATACGTAAAAATTTATTGAAAAAATATTTTTAATACACATTGACAATAAACCAAGCCAAAATATAGATCAAGTAAATTCTATTTTAAAAAATTAATAATTTTCATATTTCCTTTTAAATATAGAACGGTATAATATTTAAAAATTCGAATTAGTGATTGACGTCAAGTTATATTTTTTATCGATAGTACCGATTTTAGATTTGAGTGATATTTCAGTCGAATTATTTTTCTAAAATGAGTATCGATTCGAATTCGTCTGCCAAAAGGTTTAATTTAGAGAGGGCCACTAACTTTATGAGGCAGTTTCGTGATCCTGACTCTCGTGAGCTGAAGAAACTATCAGCGAACCAGTTCATGGAAGTTTGGAGCCATTACGACAGGGACGGTAAGTTTACCTTTTGAATTTAGATTTAATACAGTGATATTTATAATATTAAATCTATATACACTATACACACCTACAGAGACCCGCAGAGGTGTACTATCGGTAAACCTCTGCCTAACCCGTTGGGGAATACAGGCGTGATGTTTTGTTATGTTTATCTTTATTAATAATTTAATCTTATTATTATATATCTTATAATAATATTAATAAATTAATTAATGGTATACTTAATTTTAAATAAACGTCAGGACGGCGCGGCAGCATACGATTAGTACCGATTTCAGCCGCACGCAGTCACAATACATTAGCCAGGATACAAATTGTCAGCATGCACGCCTAGAAATGTTAAAATTATAATAAAAACAGATAATCTCGTTTACCTTAAAGAATGGCATGCAAATGTGTTAATAAAATGAAGTATAATGTCACTCCGACGAAATATTGATATTCTGATGCATCCGGTTAGACTGGCAGCTATATCGATTGTCAAATTATCAATAATCTACGAAGCCGGTCCGAATACATTCCTTTACTATGATGTAATACCTACATAACCTTTAATACTAACTACAAACAATGTAGAAAGACATGCATGATAAAAGCATCCGTAGATAAAAATAAAATAGGAACTAATTTGTGGTTATCGTTGTTAGTGTATTTGTTACCTCTATTATTAAGTTCTAACCTATGTTTACTTATTTTTACACTGTTGTCGGTTGTGCCTCAATAAATAAATAACCATTTGGGAAGATGTAATCCCTATTGACTTCTTATAACACTCACAGGGCCAGACGGCATGACTACGTGAAGTGAATAAATTCACTCCAATACATTTCACGTCGATATTTACGGCCAGCGAACATTTTTGAGTATTTCTTTAACATACTGTTGTGGGTAGCCTTCAGCTCCATACCTACGGCTTATTTCAGTTCAGGGAAAAGGGACGAATATATTATGTTACTTGTGTTGGAATGTATTAGGCCAAGGCTGCGGACACACTTGAATAGTGATACTTTTGAAGAATTTTCCTATACAGGGTCAATTTGAATTAGCTAGCGAAACTCTGGAGATGTGATGGGTTTATCTTAACTTGATATAACAAAACAAAAAGATTTTATGATGTTTTTAAAGTTACCGCCGGTATTGTAGATACATAATCATAACATAATAGCACGCCTTGTTTCCCCGAAGGGTTGGGCAGAGGTGTAGGTACCTATAGCTTACCCACATTTCGCCAGTTACGTTTAAGTCCCATGTAATAGGGGGCGAGCCTATTGCCATCAACCGGGCAGAAATCCAGACTCCGGGCTGCTACTGAGAAATTCCAGAAAGAAAATTCTAATAACACTTTGCCCGGTCTAGGAATCGAACCCAGTACCTCATGCTCAGCAGTAGCGCTTGCAACCATACTTAAATAATGAGTTGAACCACGCTTGCTCAAGGCGGGTTGGCGATTTCGGACTTGTATTGATTACCTATACACGGTGTAATTTTAATGGTTGTTTTCCTCTTAAGGGGTCATTGTACTCATCATTATGAACAACTTTTACTATGGGACCAAACCTGAAATCGTGAAAAAAATATCAGCTGTTCCCTACATTTTGACGAGTTATGCGAACATAAATGTAGGGAACAGCTGACTTTTTTTTGTGAATGAAGTGAAGTTTGAAATGACCCCTTAAGAGGAAAACAACCATTAAAATTACACCGTGTATATGTCCAGGTTTCTTCACGATCTTTTTACTACGCCGATGTCAGTAATGTCCAAGTTAACTCCAAAAGTACACTGGATAAACTTCTTATAATAATTTAACTAACAAACTATGTACATGTATATAAAAAATGGGAGGGGAAAGAATCATAGGGCATCGAAGAATTCGTCCGCGTCGCTGTCAACAGGAAAGGTGCCCAGAAGGCTGGCAGCATTGCCACGTTGTATGGCAATGCTGATTCTTTGGCCAAAAAATAAGCCAGCCCTCTAGTCATGTGAAAAGTCGAGCAACCGCTTGGTGATCTCTTGGAAAACCAGGTGGGCACTCCGACCCCATGGGCCTAGTGTTTGAACCCCAAACGGCTCGAACAAAATATAGCCCCCAATATGATTGGAATATTTTCGCCGTTTGAAGTTTTCCGCACCTGCAGCAGCCGCCCCAGCACAGCCCGCCGTGCTAGGAACATGGGATGGCGCAACGGTGTCGACACATGTTGCATCCCACACCAAAGGCCGACCTAACTTACATGTTAAACAGCACATTCCGAAAGTGATGGCCCAGTGGTTAGGGTCTCGCACGAGGTTTTGGGTTCAAATCCGATGTGACTTTTTCAATTCGTAGTATACTTTGTTTTATCATAATAATATTTTGATCAATATATATCACCATCTGTGAATGAACAAACTCAGTATTAACTATGTTATTGAAAAAAATTAGTTGAATGACAAACAAGATCACACTGCAAAGAGCAACAGTGCTAGACGACCTAAAAAAAGAATATAATAAAATAGAATATTGTATAATGGTGCCGATGCCCTTGTTCACAAACTAAACTAAGTTCATTGCATCTTTTTCTTTCTATTTCATTATGAAAAGGACAGAAGATGTATTTAAGTTTAGTCCTGTCAAATTAAACAGCGCCTGACGTAAATTGACGTAATTTTAGTAGGCAAGTTTTTAATCACGTCTAAACTTGTATGGAGTAGGTAGTGACAGATTTGACAGGACTAAACTAAAATGTATCTTCTGTCCTTTTCTTAATTAACTTGCTGCAAATAACGTTCTACGACATTTAAAAAAATACCTACAAAACTTGTAGAAAATCGATAAAAACCGATCTCCTCCTTACAGTTTAAGTAGGCTTCTAAAACCATTGAACCGCACTCATTTTCTCACGACGTCGTCGAGTCGTCGTCACCGCCCGTTATTAATCAAAATCAACGCCAGACTGTCCCGGCGACCGACGCCTCTTATTGATGTCCAATTTACACCGCGGAAGATTTTCGAGGAAATATTATAGATATATTTTGATTGCCCTAGATGGGTAGGTATAGATGTTCTTAGATAAACTAACTTATCTGTCATTAATTACTATTATTATAAAGAAGAAAAATTACAGTCAGTAGTCCCTACCTTCAATTATTAGGTGGTCTAGTGGTCACAAGCGCTACTACTGAGCATGACGTTCTGGGTGCGATTCCCAGGGTGCGCAAAGTGTTATTGGGTTTTTCCATCTGAAATTTCTCAGTAGCGGCCCGGAGTCTGGATTTGTGCCCTATTGATGGCAATAGTCTCGCCCCCTATTACATGGGACTTAAACATAACTGTCAAAATGTTAACTATGAGGTACACCTCTAGCTATGTTATATTAATTTTACTTAAAAAAAATATTCCTTGTGCAGGTGATAGTATGAAAGAGTTTTTAGTCACCAACTCGCACTGGGTCATGCACCAACCGGCCCTGGGCCCCTGTGGTGAATTGCGGCCTACTTCACCTTACAGAGAGGGGGGCTGTGTCATGTTATGACGTCAATCTGCCTAGCCTTTTCCCAACTATGTTGGGGCCGAATTCCAGTCTTACCGGGTGCAGCTGAATACCATTATTTTACATGGAGCGGTTGCCTATCTGATATCTGCAACCCAGTAACTGCCTAATACGAAACCCCTTGGTAAGACTGGTAGTCAGACTTTCGGGCTACTAACGACTCGTAAAGACTGTCAAAGATCCAAAAGTGACAGCCGGGACCAACGGCTTAACGTGCTTTCCGAGGCACGAAAGCGTCTCGGTATGTGAAAATGGTCACCGATCCACGGACCAACCCCGGAACTGCGTAGCTTAAAGTGATGGATCGACCCGTGGGGCTGTTATTACTTAGCCACGAGCTCCTCAATCTGTCATGTTATGAAGGTTTTTTTTAAAACTTGTAATAATCGGTAGTCCACTTAACTGTGTGTGGTTCTTTGCTCAAAAGACTATTTGAGCCCGGAACCTACCGGTTCCTCACACCAGCTAACTATGATTATGTCTAGATTTTAAAAGAGACTGTGGTTTCTGAGTTTGTGTCGGCCTTTCTTCTCAGAGAACTCGGATAGACAATGCCGACCAAATCTAGTTTTTAAAATATGTTTAACGAGTGAACGTGTTTGTACAAACCTACTTACAGAAATAAAATCATTTATCTCTAAGAAACATTATATTTTGCACTTAAAACCCGGGTCCAACGTGTATAATGTGTAATGTAAAGTATCGTGTAATGTAACGCGAATTCTGCGTGTGGACGGCACTACGAGTACTAGGACATACAGGGTGACTTTGAAAACATGCAACAACTTTTACTATGAGACCAAATAAGAAATCGCCAAAAAAAAAATCGACTTTTCTGTATATCCGATTGGACCATTTTGTATAAGAAAGTCGTTTTTTTTTGCGAATTCTTTTTTGGTCCCATAGTAAAAGTTGTTCATATTGATGGGTAGAACACCCCCTTAAATTTTGTAGCATGTTTTCAAAATCAGCCTGTATAATGCTCGGGCATGGCAACGCGCTGATCCATCAGCTTTCGGCTTTTTAGCGCGTTAGTCAGGCTCTCGCATTCGAACTCATACAGAATACGCTGAGTTTGTATGCCTTCCACATTATTCGCATTGTATTACATGATACATTACACTTCTGGATCCGGCAGATCCTCGTTTATTCATCACCAGTGTAGTCATAGCCTTACTTCAGCAACTGTATTATTCACCAAAAATTTTTTTTTTTTTTTTTTTTTTTAATAGTTATAAACTAGCGCTTGACTGCGATCCCACCTGATGGTAAGCAGTGATGCAATCGTGGATGAGCCTATTCAGTCTAGCCTTGAAGACACCCAAATTATAATCGGACGGAAAAACCGCAGCAGGCAGATTGTTCCAGTCCCTCGATGTACGCGGTATGAACGACGAGGCGAAACGCTTAGTCCGGACCGTAGAGGTTTGGACAACGAAAGGATGGATACCCGCCGTACGACGGCTTGTCCGATGGTGGAAAGGGGATGGCGGAATCAATTCATGCAATTCCTGCGCACACTCTCCGAAATGTATCCTGTAAAATACCGAAAGGCTGGCTACCCTGCGTCTGTGCTCAAGGCTTTGTAAATTGGATTTAGCCAAATCTGGATCCCCAATTAGCCTCTTTGCACGCCTTTCCACTGAGTCCAAAGCTGCCAGGTGGCATTTTGCAGCTCCAGCCCATATGTGGCAGCAGTACTCCACACACGATCGGACCTGTGCTTTGTATAACATTAGAAGCTGTCCCGGTGTGAAGTACCGCCGGACCTTTGCCAAAACGCCGAGAAAATATAATTTATTTCCTCTCGGATACCTGCATAGTGTCTCAGGAGCAACATACATCCCAATAAAAGGATTCCGTTCGAGGGTAGTTAGAAAAGTGTGTCGTGAATAATACAGACATTTGTACCAAACTTTAGTGGAAACTTTCTTTATTTTTCTTATGTTGTGATTCTGTGAGCTGAAAAGAGGTCATGTTCCAAGGAGACTTTACATTAGCATAGAATAAATACAAATAAAGAGCTGTTCAATGTTCATGTGTGGTAATGTTTATTGATGTATGTATAATAGAAAAAACATGGGTTGATCTTTCTACATTTAAGGGCTTGAGTAGGCACTAGTTTCAACTCAGGTCAGTGCTGACTTCGCGCCCTCAATTCAGTCCAGTTGACTAACCTACCCGTCTATTTTCGGGGCCAGTAGCTTCCCCCGCCTGACTTACCGACTTACCCCTTGGCCAGGACATCACCGCCCACGCGACTTGCGTCTTGCGTCTGCGATCGCGGCGAGAACACATGTTAGAAGTTATTTAGGTTGCAAAAACAAAGTCAATGGGCGCGGGGCGGCGGCGGCGGCGGCAGCGGCACGAGTGGGGCGCGTTCAAAGGCATAGTAACCGCTGAATTCGTGTCCACAGCCTTAGAGCGTGCCATGAGTCACCGCGGTGAGACTAGCGGATTGGATAGCGGCGCGGGACCACTCGAGCGCCGCCCCGCGCCACAAGACGCACCGCTTTGTCGTGGCCCTAGCCTTACTGCCTGTCTGAAATTCCGGGTCAATGGGTCCAGTCACTGCCATCGTATAAACCAGGCATTAACTTAGGTATTCCTGTATTGAATCAACTAGAGTAAGTAGGTACCTACCTACTGTTTAATACATGAACTGCCTCTAATTTAGGCAGAAAATCAATAGATACTCACTTCGAAGTTAATAATAGCCGGACAAACAAGCCAGTAACAGTACATAATTGTTCCCATTTTGGTTGAAGTAACAAAATGTTTTCATTGAAAACTTTCAAGTTAGGGCTTTCAAAGTTTCTTATTGCTTTAAGTGTAAGCTGTTGTAGACAATTGAATATTTAAATTGTTAACAAGATAGGTAGGTACCTACTTATTCAAATTTTGAAGTTATTAAATTCTCTTTAGAATGATTTTATAGTATGAAACAAGAATTAGATTTGCCCTCACCTATACTCAATTTATTTTAACATTAGACAAATAACGGTTATCACCCTTTCGTTCGTTATTTGGATGTTAACGTTAATAAGCTCCGTTTATTCATGATAAGTACAAAGCAATGTAATCTGTTTACCATTTACATTAAAAATATAATTCTAAAGTGTTAATTTCAATATTATTAAACAATAACTGTCGTTATTTAGCCATTATTTGTGTAATGCTAAAGTAAATGCAGTATAAGTCGTCTGAAAAAGTGTCCATACTGAGAAGAGTGAGCTCACATAATAATAATGGCGTTTCCATGACAACCAAGTCAAGTCTCTCTGTGTCAGACGCGTCAAAATGTAAGAGAAACGTGACCATCTTTTGACGCGGTAGAGCAAATCTAATACGATTGAAATCTTTGGTACCCCTCCGGAGCAACTGGACAAATTCGCAACTGGACAGATTCTCAGCTGGACAGAGTACATTCGTGTGAAAAAAATTGTTAATAAACTGAGAAACTTAGGTATTAAATTTAAAAATTGTTTATTCAAGGAAAGTCTATAAAACACAAAGGCACGCCAATAGAATAAGGCCTGTCTTACAATAAGTTGTATTGAGAATTTGTTTTAAGGCTAAACTAGCGACCAGCCCCTACTTTGCACGCGTGCCGTGAGATTTCTGTCTCTGGTATACACGTATACTTTCCGGAATAATTTCTTAAAATAAAACTGAAAATAATTAGAAAACAAACTGTTTTAAATTGTAAAAAATTCATATTCTATGACCCTCTCTCAAAGAGGAAGGCCGAACATTAATTTATGAGTTGGGAAAGATCCGTTGAATATTCACAAATTAAAATTCCCTTGAAGAGGGAATGTCAAGCGAGACTCATCATTCACCATGACGGGCGAATTCAGAAATAATCCATTAAAAATATCAATTCTTTTTAATGGTCTATTTTAGGAAATTCGTTGCACGATCCAAGGGAAATAATTATGCGAATAACGCTTTTGCTTTTAATATTAAATTAAAATTCTTGAGAAGAAAAATTTGTTCTTTAGCGCACGCAGCACAATGGCACTTAAACGTTAACGGTTATATATCGATCATTTACTGATATATCGGTATAAGTAGCCTCACTACTATTAACCCCCGACGGAAAAAGAGGGGTGTTATAAGTTTAACGTGTGTATCTGTCTGTTCCCTCGTAGCTCCCAATCGGCTGAACCGATTTTGATTATTATTTTTTTGTTTGAAATTGAACAATTGAAGAAAATTGGTTCATCCGATTGAAGATAATTAGCTCTTTTCTATTTGATGAATGGATGTGCGCATCTTCCACAGGTCTGATCGATTCGAAATTCGAGTATTCTGTTACTTCAATGATATTAGAAGAACATAGTATCCTTGAACCGATACTGCAGCATCACCTGGAATCGTCTTTGTTTGTGTCGGGGGTTATTTTAATTTTATTCTTTGACAAGAACGCTTTGGATGTGACAGATTTTTTTTCTCGGGGATTTCAATTGGATTCGTTCGTGTTTGAGTACACTCCGTGTATTTTTTTTACTTAAATCGCTAAATAAAGTATTTGATTCGTAACAGCAGTGTTTTAGTTCACCAGATTCTAGACTCATAAACAAATACAGTGAGTTATTTTTGGTGGAGTTATCTCAATAATATATATAAATAAAAAGCTGAAGAGGGTTGAAAGGCTGTACATGGAAGATATTCGAAAAAAAGTTGGCTGGGTATACTTAGAATCGATAACAGAACACGGTCCAACAGTTTTTAGATGTTTTGTCTATTTGTCTGTTTATCTCTTTGTCTGTTTATTTGTTCGCGCAGCACGTGAAAACGGCTGAACGGATTTTGATGCAAACTTTACTAATCGGTCGAGAAAATCCCCGGCCAGGTTATAGGCTATGTAACATCACGCTACGACCCGTAGGAGCCGCGAAAACGAAGTAATAGCGCGGGCGAGCGATGGGTTGCAAAGCGGTGGGCCGGGATCTGAAATTTCACGCGGACGAAATCGCGGGCAGAAGCTAGTTCTATATTATTTCAGTTATATTGATTAAAAGTGAGTTTTCATAAATACAAATGATGTCTCAAAAGAAATACATGTAAAGCATATTCAAGCATAAAATAAGTGTATTCACGTAGTCCGCTCTTGTCAAAAATAAACGACAGTGTTGTGACACGTAGCTCGCGTCCCACTGTCTTACCACTTACCTTACCGCTAGGGCCTGAGTGGGGACACTTCAATTAACCCGCCTACACGACGGCACTTAACCCTCCGAGTTGTCGTAATTGTGTTAGCGCACTAATAGCTGGGTTAAGAATTGTGACATCTTTACTGAAGCTGAGCTGTGTATTATGGTGGAATTTAAAGTTTCATGTGATATTTTGATTTTAAATTTTTAAATTGGAATTTACTGGAAAAAATTGTTATGCTCGGTGAGTATAAGAACTCATCTAATTTTAAGTGGGCGCTCAATTTCAACAAATAAGTAATGCATGTTGTGCTTACCTGTAAGAAATTGGTACACTAGTATTTAAGTCTATTGGATGTATCTCATATCTTTGTATCCGTGTATTCAATTGTTGGTGAGCTAAATAAATAAAATAAAAAATAAAATAAAATTTTGTAAGCGGTTTTTGTTTTTTCTGCTTAGTTATTTAGGTGACCTGTGACTACCACTTTCCTTACCGCTCGGGGGCTGAGTGGGCCCTACTTTAATTTCGCCTACGGTACACGCCGGCACTTAACCCTCCATGTTGTTGTAATTGTGTCAGCGCACGTCCTAATAGCTGGGCTAAGTATTGTGATGTCTTGTTGCCTTGGTGAAATTTAGATATGTATTTCGGTTCTTATTAGTACCTATTTTGGTAGAACTGTTCATACAAAATCGTAAGAGTTTTCAGATGCAAGGGCGGAAATTTACCTGAATCTATTAGACTCTCATTGCTTGCGTACTATAACCCCCACCCATTCTCAAACATGCCTTGACCACGTAATTGGCAAAGGGAAACTTTCGGTGAAATGTTTTGTTGCCCAAACAACCCAGGCTTATAATGACGCTGTAGTGGTCTAACCGACCACTACAGCGTCATTATAAGCCTTTCTCATATGAGTTCCTCATACCAGCTTTCAAGAACAATAAGACGTATAATTATCCATCAGTTGAAGACAAAATTAAAACTATTGATTTTGACTACAGAACAGATAATAAAACCTTTTTAATCTGTTCTGTGATTTTGCCAGTATTCTGTATATACTCACTCTCTCTCTTTGTCTCACACAGGGTGGCCGGAAGGTTGACGTCCAAAAATAAAATTAAGTTCCGTCGTATCGTGAGGTATCCGCATCACCCCCATGTATGTACCGCGATTTTTGATAGTTTTTGGATTTGACCAATTTAAAAAGACTTTTACGAGTTTTTTTTTTGCAACTGAATCTTCATGAGTACTACTTTTATGCATAAAATAATCAGCTTCGTAGCTGTGATGCAAGTTATGAAAATGTTGGTCTAAAGTGAAAAATTTACGTTCGGTAAATTATGACTGACATTTCCAACTTTAGATTAAAAATCCTAGTAGTTCAATTTAAAGTTGAAAATTTAAATTAGAACATTGAAACGAAAAGTTTCACTTTAGACCAACATTTTCATAACTTTCAATGAACCCAAAAACTCTGTCAATGCGATTAATCATTTCTTTGTAAGGATCAGTAGATCTTTAGCAGGATCTATCACAGGGTTTAACCCTGCCTCATACCAGACTTCTTCTCTACCGCCGTTTCTCTTCTCATTTATCCTTCTGCTCCACTGATGTGGATGAGATCAACATCATCATAGCATCTCTTAAAACCACTTGTGCTGGAAAGTGTGTCGACGTTCGCAGTGAATTTATTAAAAGATTCTGTACCTTATTATCTGACCCTATCGCGTTTATCGTTCACCCAATTGATATGTAGCAATCCAATATCTATTTTGCCTATATTATCCAAATTCTTGAGAAAGTTATTAACTAGCAATTAACCAATTATGTGGAAACAAACAAACTTTTATCTGATAATCACTATGGTTTTCGTAATGTGCCTAGATCAACAAGCGATGCCGTATATCAACTTAAAGCACGAGCATTGGTCACTAAGCTCATTACGCGTTGACAAAAAAACTGTTAAGTACCTATTAGTACTTAGTAATAGGTACTTAACTTACTTTAGGTGGGTACTTGTTTAATTGTAATATTAATTAGTAACTGGTTCATAAATACTAATAAAATAATGATGCATTACAACATTTTCATTTCATTTTAAAAGTTACCAGCGAGTGCAGTAGCCACTATGAATTATTTAGTTCTATTTTCGTGTGTTCTGGTAATGGGTCAAACGTTTGGCTACCTAAAAGGAGCACCAGTGTTGAACATGGAATCAAGACCAAAGGAATCTGGAGGAAGTGTGACTACTAATTCGTCGATTTCGTCGACTACGCGTCCCGCAGTTTTAAGGGCAGCATTCGTGGGATCTGAGTGTGCTTCGGGTTTTACCAGATTCAACGGAATATGTGTTGGTATTGATTATTAAATTATTACTAGCGAAATGTGGGTGTACCTACTATAGGTACACCTCTGCCTAACCCTTCGGGGAAACAAAGCGTGATGTCATGTTTATGTTATGTGTTATTAAATTATTATATTTTTGTCCTTGCAGTGTTTTTCATTGTTTGTCAGATCTTACTCCTCCCTAGATTTATTATATGTATACGATGACGAAGCCATATTAGATCTAGTGATGTAGCTCTTTCCTTTAAGAACAATCAAATAAACTCGATTCGGAGAACTTAATAACGTTTATTTCCATAAAGTCCATCTTATTTTGAGAATAAAGTAGCTCAGTGAAGTCATATACCTATTATAAATTATCAAGACCTATGTGGAGATATAGGTATGGTATGGGCATGTAATGAAGAGTGAGGAAACGCATGTGACTAAATAAGTAATGAATTTATAAATGTTGATGGGTGGAGAGGGAGAGTAAGGCTAAAGAAAAGATGGATGGATTGTGTGAGGCATGATAAGAAAGAGAAGAAAGTGAATGATAGCGTGACGGTTGACAGAAAGATGATGAAAATGATGATGATGTGGAAGTATGATAACTACACTTAAAATTGTAATTACACTTTAGAGGTATGAGGAACAGGGTGTAAAGTTCTCTTATCGTCTATTGAAAAGGGAGGATCCTCCGACCAGGCGGAGGTCTTTGATTCTTAGTTCGCATGTGGCGTCGAACAATGAAACATTTACCTACGGGAATGGGGATGAAAGTAAAAAATCTCAGCTTTATCAAATAAACAACCAAAAGGATGATAATTAAAGAATAATGACTAAAAATAAAACCCGACAAAAACTAACTAAAGTTATTTAAGTGACAAATTATATTAAGTTTTCAATGCGGAAACAACCATCTGTTTTGTCCTCAACAATGTATGCTCATTGTTGTATGGTCCCTGCAGATTGCCAGCTTACGTGTCCTAATATTAATATAACTAATAAAATAAAATATCTGGGAATTATAATAGATGAAACGCTATCTTTTAAACAACACATAGAAGCTTTAAATAATAGAATGCGTAAACTAATATTTGTTTTAAAAAAACTACGTTATATTGCAGACCCAAAATTAATTAGGCAAGTTTACCTTGCTCTCTGTCAGTCAATTTTGACTTACTGCATTACCTCTTGGGGTGGGGTAGGTAAAAGTTTGTTATTACCTATCGAGAGAGCTCAAAGAGCGATTCTTAAGGTGTCTACTTGCCGCCCTTACCTTTTTCCCACTAACCTACTCTATAAATCCTGTGAAGTACTAACAGCTCGACAGTTATTCATAATCGCAACCCTCCCCTATAGCACTGAATTTACTAAAAAGAGACGGAAAGATATAGTTTGCCCTACAAAAAGTACAAAACATGCTTTCGCAGCCAAATTTTTTGTCTACCTAGGACCTTTACTGTATAACAGACTAAATGCGAGAGCCAACATTTATTCTCTAGATTATAAAAATTGCAAAAGAACTCTGAAGGAAGCTCTTCAATGTATGTCATATGAGGATACAGAGGAACTATTAGTTGTACTTAAATAAAAAATTGTATTTAAGTAGCTAAGTTAAGATAGATACAAAGATTTTAGCAAGTAGGATTTATTGTACTATTTACACCTTTTTACATACCTATTAGATGACTAGATTTGCATAATTAAGTAATGTGATTATTTAGAAATAGTATGCCTTATCTCGCCTGAGACACAGGATAACCTAGTTCAGGCACATAACACAACAGGTTTTTTTCGTAGATATAAGCAAATGTGTATTTATTGTTTTACCTTTTTTACATTAATAAATTTTTACATTTTACATTTTACATTTAATAATCAATAGCAACACAAATTCCGTTGAATCTCACTAAACCCGAAGCACAGTCAGATCCCACAAATGCTGACAATTTTTCCATAGATGGCGTTGTAGTCACTCTTTCTCCAGGTTTCTTTGGTCTTGATTCCATGTCCAACACTGGTGCTCCTTTTAGGTAGCCAAACGTTTGACCCAATATCAGAACACACAAAAATATAACTAAATAATTCATAGTGGCTACTGCACTCGCTGGTTACTTTTAAAATGAAATGATAATGTTTTAATGCATCATTATTTTATTAGTACTTAGGAACCCGTTACTAATTAATTTTACAATTAAACTAATAAATTGTAAAATTAATTAGTAAGTCGTTCCTAAGTAATAATACTTAAAGTAATATTGAGCCGAAGTGATAGATGTTCGTGCCTTCTCTTTATGAGGCTGAGAAGAGGTCTTTGTCCTGGAGAGGGTCAATTGTAGCCTACTGTTTCATCCAATACCGGAACACACAAAAATATCACGAAATAATTCATTTTTAACCCCCGACGGAAAAACAGGGGTGTTATAAGTTAACGTGTGTATCTGTGTATCTGTCTCTTCCCTCGTAGATCCCAAACGGCTGAATTGATTTTGTTTTTTTTTTGTTCGAAAGGTTTCTTGATCGAGAGTGTTCTTAGCTAAAATTCAAGAAAATCGGTTCAGCCGTTTGAAGCTTATCAGCTCTTTTCTAGTTGATTATTGGATGACGCGCATCTTCCACAGGTCTGCTCGATTCGAAATTTAGTATTCTGTTACTTCAATGATATTAGAAGAACATAGTAACCTTGAACCGATACTGCAGCATCACCTGGAATTACGTCGAGGGTTCTTTATGAATTTTAACTTGTAACTGGAGCACTCGCTGGTTTTGTATAAAATGAACTAGCTTCTGCCCGCGTCTACATCCGCGTTCTTGTTCCCCGACTCACCCCGTCAAATCGCGTCGCCTGCCCCCGCTAATACTTCGTTTTCGCTCAGCGTTCTTTCTAACTTTTTTTTATTTTTGCTCAACTCCTAAGGGTCTAAGTGTGATGTTAAATACCACGCCTCCTCAATAATGGGGCTTTCAAATGCAAGAAGATTTCTAAATCTGACAGGTAGTTCCAGAGATAAGCTCGTTCAAACAAACAAACAAACTCTTCAGCTTTATTATTAGTATAGATTATAGAAAATGTATTATGTTTATCAAAATTGTGTGGTATTTTCATTATCATTTAATTAGTAGTTCTGGTTTTTAACAATCATGTCGGTACTTAACGAGGTAGAGGGTAGGGTTTTGGTAAAAAGTCAACAGACCAAGGTGACAGGTCAGCAAAAAAAGCTGTTAAGTACCTATGTTATTTCATTGTTGTCATGCTCATCAATTTTCACACATTGTTCGTTGAATCTCTCAAAACCCGAAAGACAGCCTGCCACGAATGCAACTGTTACGAAGAAAATAAAAGAGAATTAGGATCAGACAGAGAGAGTTATACCTATCTTTCTTCGCTCTCATGTAACGAAATGTGAGTAAACGTGACGCGTCCTTGAAATTTCTCGTTCAATTATCGAATCGTCGCGTAAGAAGTTTCGGCAAGGAACTGAGTCCATAGTGTAAGTTTGCAAGTGAGTAAACGTAACTATCGCGTTTGCGTTAAGATTTGACTGATAGATCATAATGCTAAGAATATAAAGGTGAGAATAAAAATCTTAACGCAAACGTGATAGTTACGTTTATTCACTTGCAAACTTACACTAAGGCCACTGACGACGTCAGTGGCCTTAGTGTTGTCACCTAGTTAACCGTTTTATTACGGAAAAGTTACCGTTACCGTTAGCTAAATGGACCGACGACCTTGAAAGTTGGCTGGGACGGACTGGATGTTGACGGCGGAGGACCCGCGGTGTGAAACGAAATGAAATTGTTTATTCTGTAAATAGGATATCGGAATAACTTCATACGTCATAATAATAAAAATATTGGAACTAAGCTAGATGAGGTCGGCGTTTCCTATCTGACTACTCTGAGAAGAAAGGCCGAAACAAACTCAGAGATCGCAGTCTCTTTTAAAGTCCAGACATAATCTTGGTCTGGCCATATGAGGATCATGTAGATTAGTGTCTGAAAGGGTCTTTTGAGGAAAGAACCACACAGATTATTGTGAGACACAGGTAAGACACAGGTTAAAACACAGGTAAATGCGTAACATACTTACAATGACAATTACTTTCCATCTGACACTTATACAATCATATACTATTACGTAACGGGGATTGTATTGAAGAATAATTTACTTTAATAATAATTTATACTCGTTGCCCACCACCACCCAAATCGCTAACGTCACCCAAAAAACAGCCGTTCCAATTAAAAGTTGCCAACAAAGATTGAAATCGTTAGATTCGCCATAAACCGCATTAAAGGTTTGGTTTCTGTTTTGATTTGACACCTCTAACACACATTGTCTCAGAGACTTGACTTGATTATCAAACAACATTATTATTTCGTTTATTTTATTAATGTAGGTACATTTATTTAAGTAACATTTTTAATTATTAGAATAGGTATAAAAAATATTAAAATATAAAATAAAAAAAATTGGAAACAACATTATTATTGTGTGAGGTCACTCTTCTCAATATGAACCATATTTCATGCCACTCGTGAGGGCACATAAAACGATTTTATTATATAATATTTTTGGTTGTCAATTAAAGTTAATGATTGATTAGGTATGTTTAAGTGAATTTCTTAAGTAGGTACTGGCTTAGTCAAATAAAGAAAAGGACTAAATGATTTTGAACTAGTAAACTAGATAATACCGAGAGATACAAACGTTTGCCCTCTACATCAGGTTAAAGCGATGTGTTATGATGTCTCTGATCTATCTAGGTGATGTGCTAAGCAAACTTTAACCTACAAGTCGAATCAAATGATCTAACAGCTGATGTTATTGGTCACAATTTGGCTAATTTTAATTTGGATACTGATCGGATTAAAACATGTTATTTTCAAGCCGGTTTATAACAAGATTCTTAGCATTGCTTGAGAAGCTTTTTTTGTAAAAAAATATGCATGACAATAATAAATATGTATCTACATGTATAAAAAACACTTTTAATTTAAAAATACTGGCACAAGTCAGTGATGAAAACAATAACTCTATGAATCATGGCTGGTCCAAACAACCTAAAAACCGGCCAAGTGCATGTCGGACCACGCACAATGAAGGGTTCCGTAGCTGGGATGAACTTATCCCAAGAACAAACTTAACATTGTAGTTGAAAAACATGTTCTCCCATACAAAATGTATGGTAGAACATGTTTTTGCAACTGCAAATTTAAGTTGGTCGATAATTACTCATTAACTAGTAGAGCCTACTTAGCTGTGATAGTTTTCCTTTTAATTTCGTTATATATACTACTGCTGTGAATTTTTCCACATATCCAGAACTTACCGTTTAGCTAGCAGGGGGGGACACTTGACTCTAACAAAAATTAGCACTTTAAAGCTTAATATTTCCCAAACGGATCCTTCAATCCAAAAATGGTGTTTACAAAGTCACAATAATTTTTAACGACCTTTCCAAAAATATCCCACACCATGTGATAGACGAAAAAAAAAGTAGTTAATATGTATACTCATGCCAAATTACAGCTTTCTAGTACTAACAGTCTCTGTGCTGGCCGGGGACAGACAGACATGGCGAAACTATAAGGGTTCCTTGTTTACTACGGAACCCTAAAAATGGTAACATGAGACGTGTGAGTGAGAGGACATGCGCGTAAGTTCGGAAGTTAGGTTCGCCTATTGCTATTGCTATAACCTTATTGTAAACCGCGTTCAAGAGCTGTCAGTGTCATCATTGTTGTGGAATATTGACACTAACAGCTCTGGAACAAACGTGAAATTCGCCCACAGAAAGTATATTTTTTTCTTCTCTGTTTTAGGTAATGGCTACATCGAGGGAACAGAGCTAGATGGCTTCCTCAAGGAGTTCGTATCCAGTGCCAACTTCACCGATATTAGCCCTGATGTGAGTACCTTGATCTAAGCTTTTTATATTGGTAACTACCGACCCACGTATGGTTTTTACATTACGTTGTAAGTTTATGATACACATAAGCCTTCCGGAATAAATACTCTAAATGATGGTGAAAACCGCATCAAAATCCGTAACGTAGTTTAGAAGAACAACCAGACACGAAAAGCGACTTCAATTTTATTTATGACTAGCTGCTGCCCGCGGCTTCGCCCGCGTGAGTGTCGGAAATTACCCCATACATCCCCATGGGTTTTAAGTATAAATATTGAGTTTAGAGCTAATCGGACAGCGCGTTAAAATTCTTCTATACAAACACTGACACCCCCCAACCCCCCTTTAGGGGGTAATTTAGAAAAACAAAAAACTACAAACTTTATAATTTATTTAGATAACTATTCGTGCGAAGTTTCATGTTTATTACCTCAAGGAATAAGATTTTTCATACAAACTTTCATCCCTTACTTTACCCCCTTAGGGGTTGAATTTCGAAAAATCCTGATACACGTTATTCTTATTTTTGGAGTTTAAGTATAAATATTGAGTTTCGAGTTAATCGGACCGCGCGTTAAAATTCTTCCATACAAACTTTGAGACCCCCCAACCCCCCTGTAGAGGGTAATTTAGAAAAACAACAAATTACAAACTTTTTCATTTATTTTGATAATTAATCGTGCGGTGTTTCATGTTTATTACCTCAAGGAATAAAAATTTTCATACAAATTTTCATCCCCTATTTGACCCCCTTAGGGGTTGAATTTCGAAAAATGCTTCCTTATTCCTTGCCTACATTATAAAGGGAACCTCTGTGCAAAATTTCAGCTTTCTAGGTCTAAGGGTTTGGGCTGGGCGTTGATGAGTCAGTCAGTCAGGACTTGTATTTTTATTAATAGGTATAGATATAGATAGTAGGATAGGATACTTTTCCGGGATAAAAAGTACCCAGTGTGGTGCCCAGGATATTAAAGAATAATTATACCAAGTTTCATCGTAATCGAACCGGTAGTTTTTGCGTGATGCCTGAACAAACAGACAGACAGACAGACAGACCGACAGACAGACAGAAAAAAAAAAAATTAATCAAATTTTTGGGTTCGGTGTCGGTCTAGTAACACCCCCTGCCATTTATTTTTTTGATATTTTCAATGTACACAATTTTCACTTCTACAGATTTATTATAAGTATAGATTGGTATTATAAAGATGACGATTTAATCAACGTTTTGTTTAACAGTAACTGATGCAAAAATGTGGCTCATCTTCGCGTCGTAAAAATCATAATTATTAAGGTGACTTATGATTGCGTCGAACAATCGATAATCGTAATAAAAACTTGACGTTAACAATTAAATTAGTTTTTTTATCATTTAGAAAGAAGAAAAACGTGTATTCGGCGAACGATTCGGGCTTGGACAATTGTTGCCATTTTACATATTATCGTGTTTTACTATTTTTAGCGTCTGCACTTTAAAACTCACATTACCTGTTTTGATGGAAAAAGTTTTTTTGAAATTATCTGCGTGTTGCTAACTAAAATGAATACCTACTCGTAAATCTTACATAATCTTACATTCTACTTTTGGGAAATTCTAAACTGCCATAAAATTGAGATATTTCTCTTTATCTTCTCCCGTCAAGTCAGTTATTATGATTAAAATATCTAATAATTACATACATTCACTTCTGTGTATTCTGTCAGTCATTTTAAATAGGTAAGTCTTTTCTGAGACAACACATTAGTTGATAATTGATTACATTAGCATTTCAATTATTGGTATTAAATAAAAGGGAAAATAAAAGAATCCATACCTTCTAAAATCTTTTATCAAGCACGGTCACATTTTATTTCATCATTTACTATCTATTCCTTTTTTCTTCTCTGTTTCTCTCTCTCTTCTTTTTATCTTAATGTACTATAGCACATTTAGGACCCAAATGTTCTGTACCATTTACACAAGCACCTTCAAAGTCACTTCCAGGCGAGTCGGTTGTATCAGCTTCATCACTAGACACAATCACTTCGTCTTTCGGAAACTTGACCTGAATATCATTTTCTTCGTCTGATTCATCCATATCTTCTGGCTTCTTAACTTCAGTAACATTGATTTTCACATTTTGATTCGGCGATGGGTTCCCAATAAAGTTATCTTCAGCAATGTCGACGAACTCGCAGACCCAGTCATCGTAACTTAGTGCAGTTGGGTAGGCAAAGTGTGACGTTGTCGACACAATTTTTAGAGTCAATATTACAACAAATAACAAAGACAGCCTCATGACTGTTTCTTAAGAAGATTTTTCCACGAATGAAACTAATTTTTAGGATAAAAACTGGTATTTTATTCTCTTTTTTATTGCTCTGTATCTATATTAATCAGCCGGCCAAATACCTACTTGTCACATGTGCCACGAGCTGTGAAGGGTTCCGTAGTTGGGATGAATATTTATTCATGCACAATTTTGATTTCATCCACCATAAAATTAAGTTTGTTTTTCATAGTATTTCTCGAAAAAACAATGAAAAATAAAGTTATTGACGTAACCGAAAGGTTATCCCTATTAATGAAAATGTCACAGAAACATAATAGGACTGTTTTACACTAAAATAAAACAGTCATTATGTGCCGAAAGAAAGACAGCGTTAGTGTGAAGATGCTGTCTATGATTCTGTCTTCTAGGAGCTTAAATATTTAAAAACATACCTGATTCTCTTTGGATTTATGTTGTTACCTCTCACTCCCGGTAGGGGTCGCGTCCACTATTTCCGGCATCCGACCCTTGGGGTTCTCATAGTGTCTTCACTCACCAGCAAGCACCTTGCTCTAACGCTGTGTCTTTCTTTCGGCACATAATGACTGTTTTATTTTAGTGTAAAACAGTCCTATTATATGCCTAGCCGAAAGACACAGCGTTAGTGTGAAGACTTGTTTGATATCTGCTGGTGAAGGTAACTATAAACGCTATGTGAAATGAAAAAATGTGTTTAAAGAATGAAAGAAATTCTTTTCAGATTAAACATCTATTATCAATTACCATAATCAGTCAAATAAAATCACTACTAAATCTAATCATTTAGAATCGCAGCAAACAATCTGCTACTTCAAACTTAAACTATTTACTTCAGCACATTAAACTGATTTTATGTTATTAAAAACCTGAGAAGTTTAATCGTAACAAATCATCTTCTTCATTATTTGATATTTTAATAATTTCTTTACAGTAAAAATTTTTGAAAGTTTTATCACTGTTCCAGTTTGCTCTAGCTAATATCTCATCCACAGGTACATTCTCCCACCACCCCTTGGATGCAACAGCAGCTCTGATGCTTCCTGGAGTAGCTTCTAGATTTAAATCTTTAAATATAGATTTAATCCAACTGGCTATGATAGTTCTTGTGGCTGGTTTTATTTCGCCTTTTATTGAGATAAATAGACTACTAACGTTATTATTAAGACGTCTATTTTGAGAAGCTTGAATCAATTGTTTAATATGTCTCAAGGGACATATATTAGCATCTGGGTGCTTTAATAATGACCATCCAGACTGTCTATATTTACTTGAGTCTGTTTTTGATCCAAATTTGGGCCTTAATAAAACTTTTTCTTCTTCTTCTATGTAATTGTCTTGAGATATATCCAATAATGTAAGGTCGTGGATTCTTCTGCCTGATGCTAATAGTAAAATAATTGCGGTTCTTCTTGAAATATCAAAAAGTGAATTTGTGTTTGGAACTGACTTTAACCAATTGAATAACAATTTTGTGTCAAAAATAGGGGATTTTGAAGGTTGTGGTTTTGCCAGTGCTATGGCTTTTAAAACTTGTTGAATAAAGAAATTTTTTGAAAGATTTTCTGCATTTGAAGCACAAAAGGTAGAAATAGCCGATTTGTGTAATAAAATAGTGTTAACTGAAAAAATTCTTTTTAAATGCAGATCTGCTAAAAATCTTGCAACATCTTTGCCGTCTGGATTTTTGTGATTAATATTATTTATGGCACAAAAAGATAGCCACCTTTTAATAGGGGCTTTGTAAGCCCAGCCCAACTGAAAGTCCCAATCTTGACTGAAGGCGTCGCAAAAAATTGCTGACCCATCTGTTGAGTCCCAAGTTACGTACTGTGGGACAACTGCGGTTTCTTTTGACGCGAACAAGTCTACGTCTGGAATGCCCCATTTTTTGAATATGACTTTCTGGGCTTGGGATTTTAGCTGCCATTCGGGAACAGGTTTTCCTCTCGAGAGGCGGTCTGCAATCCCGTTTAACCTCCCCGGGAGGTATGATGCCGACAGTGTTATGTTGTGCTGCTCGGTTAGGTGAAGAAGTTTGTTTGTTAGGCCTAACAGGGCTAAGGACCGGGTGCCCCCCTCGTTCCTTATGTAAGCTATGAGGGTCCGATTGTCGGACTGCACTAAAACGTGTGCATCCCTCATGTATGCACCTTGTCTCACTAAGGCTGCATTGTATTCCATACTATTCCTAAATATTCTATTTCTTGAGTTGGGGTGAGAAGTGATTTTTGGAAGTTTATATGCCAACCCAACTTTACTAGAGTATCCACAGTTACTTTGGTGTGTTGTACGAGTTGTGTTTGACTTTGACTGGCTATTAAAAAATCGTCTAAATAAACAATAATTCTTATGCCTTGTCTCCGAAGGATTTCCGCAATCCAATTGGTCACCGATGAGAAACAGTGAGGAGCTGATGAGAGACCGAAAGGCAAGGCCATTAACTGTAATATTTCGCCTCCATATATTATACGCAGAAAACGCCTGTGGGTTTCCTTTATGCTCAAGTGAAAATATGCTTGATGGAGGTCGATTTTTGTCATCCAGTCCCAGTCTTGTAGGAACTGAATTACATCCAGTCGAGAAATTAACTGGAAATGCCGAGTTGAGACATGTAAATTTAAACTCTTTAAATTGAAAATAGGGCGTATCCCCCCATCTGGTTTTTTGACTAAAAACATTTTGGAGTGAAAGCCGGGTGCCATGTTTTGTGGTTTTTCTAATATGCCTGTTTCTTTTAACTGTTTTATGACTTCTGTCATTTTCTTGGATTGTCTTGTTGCAAACTTGTTTAATATTCTTTTGTAAGGGTAATGTAAAGGAGGTTTTGTTAAAAATGGTATGCGACTCTCCGCTATTATTTTTTGAATATACTGACTGGCCCCCAATTGTTTCCATGCTTGAACATGGAATTTTAGGCAACCACCTTTGAATACCCTGGTTTGATTGTCACTTATCTTTAGTATTGGAGGTGTCTTGGGAGCCTGTACGACGAAAGGAATGTTTTTTATAATTATTCTTGGATTTTTTGTCCGAGTTGAACTTATTTTTCTTATTATTTGTTTTATGAGATGGCTTGAAATTTTTGTTGTTTACCTGATTGTTATTAGTGAATTTCTTTTATCTTTTAAATAACTTGGCACATTGAGCCATACTTGGGAGCCTCCTAAAGAATCAACCAGAGGGATGAGCGCTTCTCTGTTGAAGAGATGCTCTGCACTAGGTGGAATATTTTGTAATGCTAATTTAAGATTGATGTTACAAACTTCTTTTAGAATGCGGTCAAGTCTAACTTCGATACACTCTGCTCGCTTTCCACATATGACTTGCATACAGGATTCCATATTTTTACACGAAGGAGACGTTGAACCAAATTTTTCAGATAACTTATCATACAGTGTGTTTGCATTGAGCTCTGTGCTAGAACTAGCAGCCTCCTGTAGCCCCTTTTTTAAAAGTTGTCTATTTTCCAAAACAGCATTTGACAATCCCGCTAACAGTTGTTCAGTACCAGCCAAATAATCGGTACCTTTATTAAGATGGCACAGTTCCTCATTTAGTTTTAATCCTACAAAACCTGGTGTTGCTAAGAGTGCTTGCAGGTCTTTCTTATACCTAATACCTTTCCAGGCTTGAGAATTAAACTGTTGAAGATTTTGCAACTCTGCTAATTTTGCGGGATCGGCTACGGGTGTAATCTTAGATTCGTCGAAACTTATTTTTAAATCCCCCAAACACATATCATTATTATTAATAGGTGGTTTTAAAAATTGATTACAATTATTTGTTGAATTTATGGAATCACAACGGCCGCCATTATTTTCTTTATTATTATGATTGTAACTCGCACTTATTGCTGTGAAAATTTGTGGCATTTGAGCTACACAGTCAGATAAATATGTAACTTGGTTAATTATAGTATCTATACGAGGATCCGAACAGGTTCCGACATGTTTCGACCTTTGCCGCTTAGACCTTTTGTTAGGTGGTGGGGAGGCAAAACCTTCCTCGTCTTCCGAAGACGAGGAACTGGTTTCCGATGAGCTTGAGCTCACAGCTCCTCGCTCTCCATCCGGAGCAGCGATTTGAGCTAAAGGTTCAGGCACAGGTGGATCCTCAGAGTTCATAATGGAAGGTAGGTACTTACCGACTCGCTGCCAATACACAACACTACACTAAACACTGAATATCTATAAAGTATTCGTGTATAATTACTCTATCACTATTCCGAACCGAAAACAATGAAAAATATGAGTCTAATAAGATTTTTGTCAGTTTTTTAACACTTAGAAAAACTTTAGCTCCTATCACGACAAAAATCATAAACGCTATGAGAACCACAAGGGTCGGATGCCGGAAATAGTGGACGCGACCCCTGCCGGGAGTGAGAGGTAACAACATAAATCCAAAGAGAATCAGGTCTGTTTTTAAATATTTAAGCTCATAGAAGACAGAATCATAGACAGCATCTTCACACTAACGCTGTGTCTTTCGGCTAGGCATATAATGATATTTTTAAGTATCCCGTAATTAAAATTATCATTATGTTTCTCAGTGACTGACAGTGATAATAGATTACATTAGCCTTTCAATTATTGATAATAATGATAAGTATTTTTAATTATGGGATCCCACGATGTCTCCATCAAACGTAAAAGTTTGGCGAGTTTAGAATTAAGTAACACCTCTGTATTTTAATATCATTAAATAAACAAAAGAAAATAAGATATCCCATACATAGTAAGTGCACATCTTTTGTTCTCATGCCTTGGTGCCTCTCCACATACACGTAGTAGGTATTGGGAGAGGCACTCCTATTTGTTTAGTCGTAATTTCACCATTATTTAGCGCAGCACAGAATACGTCTTCCTTCCAATTTTCATTGATATAGTGCAATAGTCCTCGAGTGAAATGTCTGTGTAACATCCGGGCGGACGGACAGACGGACAGACCTACAGACGGAGATGAAGAAAATTTTCATTCGAAAGGTTCCACTTTGCTATTTGACTACGAAACCCTGAAGTGATAGCAAATTGGTATTTAAGGTACATAATAAAACCTGTAATCTTAACATTTAACCAAACCACACACCTATTTTAGTATAAACACGTTTTTCAAAGTCAAACTCAAAGACTTATTTGGTAGGTAAATACTTTAGAAATGAAACTATGACTTTAAGTCTTTTTTTATTGAAACAGATACATAATAAGAATAACTAGTTTAACAAAATCAAATTGTATTATCACATATTATGGGAGCCGAGTGTGTAATGATCAATGCACACGCGTTTCATACGACGTTTTTCAACACCCTTGCGAGGAAAAACACAGACTTGTTGTAAGTACTTTGCTACAATAACGTTATTATAGAAATGACTCATTTAGGTTTATAAAGTTCAACTGACCTTTGTTGACTTTCCGGAGCTTCTTATAAAAGCTTTTCAACGTTGCTCGGTGACTATTCTTTAATTTCTTATTTTTGATAATAATGAACCACACGATGAAAACGTCAACAAACATTTATGGAAAATGGTACTCATTACCGCACTATGAACAGTAATATTAAGTTAAAAGCAAGCGTGTTTAATACACTGTATTATGAACCTAAAAGCGGTTCAATAAGAGCCAATTTACGAGCAAGTGTGTTGAAAAAATAAATTATGTGTAAACTCGAGGTTTTTGTTAAATTCAAGTAACTAGTTTTTTTTTACAAATGAACCCAAGCAAGCAAAAACAGTTAATAGTTCCAAAGTACTTAGCCTTGGAAAATATTCAAGTTCAAGGTAAAATTTTATCTTTTATTGTTAGACTAGCGACGGGTCCCTGCTTCGCACGGTTTTTATGGCTTGGCAATAGAAGAGGAGTCTTCATTACTTACTAGCTTCCGCTAGCGGCTTCGCCCGCGTTTTATGTCAATAAAAAGTATTTTATGTTCTACCCCAGAGTTCAAAGTATTCCCGTATCTTCATCAAAATCGGTTCAGCCATTTTAACGTGATGCGCGATCAAATAAACAGACAAAAATTCTAAAAACTGTTGGAACGTGTTCTGTTATCGATTCTAAGTATCCCCAGCCAACTTTTTTTCGAACATATTCCAAGTACAGACTTTCGTCCCTCTGCAGCTTTATTATAAGTATGTATAGATATGACTCTAGATTTATTGACCATTTTCTATTTTGTTAAGTACTTACTACTACTTGTTGACAGACCTACACTGTCCTCCTATTACTTAACACTGTTATTCGGAAATATTATAAAAGCCAATTATTTTTTAAAGAGTAACCGTGGCATTTCTTGCCGGCTCTTCTCCATATGAAACGACCAATGGTAACCGTGAACCTAGCTTGTGACGTTTCACAAGTACCGGTCAGGTCAGGTACAGGTCGTTTCCTATGGAGAAGAGCCGGCAAGAAACTCCACGGTTACTCTTTTAAAAATAAATGGGTTTTACAATCTATTCAAAAATGTACAGTTTGAATAGGTATGAGAGGACAGTGTAGGCCTAAACACTAAACAAAATAGAAAATAGTCTGCAAATCGACAGTCTGTTGCGCCTAGAACGTTCTCACATTCACAAAATATAAAGGAATCTATATAAAGGTTGAATAAAAGAATAACAACCTATTTAAACTAAATGGTTGTCACTACAACTTTAACCAATCCTAATTCATGTCAAATAATGAAACTACATGTCAAGTAGTACCTAATAGTACCTAAATAAAAAAAGTAAAATAAAATACATATCGTAATTTGGGAGCAGTAGACATTTACATAATTATGCCGTTAATGAGGTACCAGGGACATAATACCTTTCGGAATAACTCCTCAAAATGATGGTGAAAACCGCATCAAAATCCGTTGCGTAATTTAGAAGAACATCCCGGTCATACAGACGGACACGAAACACGACTTTTTTTAAACATATCGAAGATGATGTTATTTTGTGTTGGGTAATTGCGCGTGACCTCGTCATATAAGCTTGCATTGAGGTGCGCACAGAGAAGTACTTTAAGTATTAAAAAAAAAAAATGTGGTTCCGCATAAATTCGTATGTATTCTTACCACAACTTGCAATGTAAATAACAGTAAGTAACAGGAAGTTATTGTAACATCATCGACTTACACTAAGTGGAAAAATGCTTATTATTGAAGCCAACTCCAAAAACACTCATCAGAACTTCACCAATGGGATAAATCTGGAAATAAATCCTTTCAAATAAAGAATTTTCCAAATCGGGTAATAAATGACGGAGTTCAGAGGTAACAAACAATATAAAAAAATATAAAAACCGAATTCCTCTTTTTTTGTCGTTAAAAAGACGCAGTATCTCGTACTAATATAATATGTATCTGTGGCGTACGTTCCGTGTGTAAATAAAACCACAGTGATATTAAAAATAATTTAATCTTTACGAACACACACTGTACCAAATCTACTAGTACCTTGAGGACACAAGTCCACTTTCAAGAACTCAGGTCGGGCCCACCCGCTAATATTCAATTTCAAATTATTAGTCACTTCTGTGGTCACTTCTGTGGTCACTTCTGTAGTCACTTCTGTGGACACTTCAGCATTTGGGTGGCTCGTTATTGTTATTAATAGAACACAAAATAAAATTACAGTACGGTTCGTCATTTTGACTCTTTTCCTTGTAAGTTCAAAGCGTACTAATGGTCCAATGGTTACCAACTTCTTATAAAGGTTTTTATTTAGGTATTTGTTCATTCAGTTTCGTAAATATCATGTGTACTACTCTAACTGCTCTGGACTGCCCATGTTTTTGTTTGTTTGACTATTATTAGATAAGCTTCTGACGTGTTTTGTGTTATTATCACTCTAAATTCGGCTCATTGCTATTTACCTGTTTGAAAAGTATGGGATATGGATGCTGTTAAGTTTATCTATGAGTTGACAACGTTTTGGCACACCTGTAAAGCCCGAATGGTTAGACAGAGGTGCCGAACTCGACATTAAGAATAATAAAAGCTCTACACCAACTAAAACAATCATGCAACAATTAAAATAAATAATCCAATTGTAGTCTTCGGAAATTATACCACGGGAACGTACTACCGGGATTAAAAGTATTCTTTCTTTTAACCTACGTCATGATCTACCTGTGTGCTCATCGAAATTCATTCAGCCGTTAAGGCCTAAAAAGGGAACAGACAAACAGAAAGTATTACTTTCGAATTTATAATATTATATAGTATCAGTATATCAGTATTATGGTCGGAAATGCGCTTGCCGCGGTTGGTCGGTAGACAGCTGTGCTGCTGGGGCGTTTGTTTCGCCACTTCTTCTTCCCAGCTAAAGGCCACTAGGAAGCCACTAGGAAGCGATGAAGGGTGGGCGTTTTGGAAGACTGTCTGAAAAATGCTGATTCTCAGCCTAGTTTGAATAAATGACTTTTGAATTTTGAATTTTGTGCCTCCTCCTCCCTCCGTTTTTGACCCCTCTATGCCTCAGGACGCTCGTTAAGCCGTTGGTTCCGGCTGTCATTCGTGGATCTTTGACAGTCGTTACGGGTTATGAGAAGTCCGAATGTCTAACAATCAGTCTTACCAAGGGGTATACCCCATATTACCCGGTTACTGGGTTGTGGAGGTCAGATAGGCAGTCGCTCCATATATATATTTTATATAGAGCTACTGCCTACTGGTATTCAGCTCCATCCGGTTATACTGGAAGCCGACCCCAACATAGTTGGGAAAAGGCAGATCATGAGTATGGATGGAAGAACTCAATAACACATACCGACCCTGAGATTGAATTATGCTCAGCAGTAGCGTTTCCCGTTTGACAAATTATTAAATAAAACCACAATAAAATTAAAAACAATTTAATCTAATTCAACACACACTGAGCCTACTCTAACTCCATTTCCTGGACAGGGATTTACATCAAGGGCTGATTCCGAGGGTTTCATTGGAATATTCAAGTCTGATTCATTCGTGACTTCATAACGCAGGGGTGGTACTGGATTATTCATGTTATTCAATTCCGTTACTTCATACACTTCACACTTTTCTATGGTCACTTCACCTTTAGTTATAGTTAATAATGCAACACTAAATAATATCACTGCAAGGTCCTTCATGTTGACTGTTCCTTTCTAAGTTCAGAGTGTACTGATGGTATAATAATTACCAACTGCTTAAATAGGCATTTGTTCATTCATCTTTCATAATAACATGTTTAACTAATCACTGCTCTTGACTGCGAATAGTTCTGTTTTTTTAGGGTTCCGTACCTTAAAAGGAAACAGCTGAACCCTTATAGGATCACTTTGTTGTCCGTAATATTAAATACGTAGGTCTACGGTCCCTTGGAGCTCTAAAAAAATCAAGATAAGTCAACGCAATAAAAAAATACGACCATTTATGCGACATAATTTGTTATTCGCAAATAATTCAAAACCTATAAGGCTCATGCGCGTTCATGGATTCATAAATTATTGGGATTCATTATTATTATTAATCCTGAGTTAGCTGTTAACTCCGAGTTACCCATGAACGCGCAAGTGGACCTAAAGGTACTTCCCCTTGACCTGCTATCATGAAAAGGTCTCACAGCACATGTAAAGAAAAATGTCGTAATGTTTTAATTTGTAGTTTTATCATAAAATATTTTTTTTTGCGATTACAAGCTTACCTACATTTGCAGTTGAAGAATTGACCGTGACGATATTGATGTATGGGAGATCCTTTTTTCAACTACAGAGTTAAGTTTGTTCTTGGGATAAATTCATCCCAAATACGGAACCTTTCAGTGTGCGTGGTCCGACACGCACTTGGCCGGTTTTTATAATATTGTTTAACAAAAACATAAGATATTTAAATGACCTTTCCTCGTACATTTATAAATATTTTTGAATAGTTAAATATTATTACGGATTTTTACCTATATTTAAGATCTTGCATGCTCGATTTGTATGTAAACGCTCTATTAGCTTATCTAGTAGCTCTATTTTGCTACTAGATAAGCTAATTACCTTCTTGTTTTTTTTGTTAATGAACCGCTAGAGCGCGGTGAAGCGATAACGACACGTCCGTGAAGACCCGAGCGATCACGTGACACGCGACAGATTTATGACCGTCCCAAATAAATTGCGCCCCTGCTATTTCTTTCGACTAAAGGCCCATAACGTTAAGTGGTTTAGCTTCTTAAATAAACAGACCATACTATAAAATGTAAACAATACTCGTATGACGAGAGTTATAATTATAAACAAGCGATGTTATCAGAACTATGTATGGTCTTGTGTTATGTCGATTTCTGATAAAACTACTGTATCAATTCACACGAAATTTTTCAGGTTACATTATGAATAGATAAGTTATCTAATAACAGCGTTTCCAACAGAAAATAACAGAAAATAAAAATCAGAAAAAATTACGATTGTGACGTAATGTACTAACGGTTTTTTACGTAACTTTTTTTGGTCCAAAAATAACTTTGTAACATGTTTTATATCACAAAGTTTGTGTTCCATATTAGTTTATGTAATTATAATTGATTAAAAACCACTTACCGGTGATTACACACGGAAAAACTCAAAATATAACCACTTTCACTATCTTCACTAACGGAATGTTTACATAATCTTTGTTGGTCCAAAAATAAGTTAATTATGACGATATTTAGTGAAAAAATTATCTACAACGATGTAATAACTACTTATAAATGATTAAATACGCAATTCCCGTCGAAAAACACTTATTTTGTATTTATTATGCAGATAAACACTCGTAAACAGTCACTTTTCAATGAACTTTTGACGTCTCACTATGCGTCGTTTTCAACTTTTTTTTTACGGTCGCGTTCCGATATTTTATTAATTTAGAAGGTTTTTCTGACGAGAATATCCGTCAGGCCATAGAGCAAAAATACCCACAGACGATATTAGACTGTATTTCATAGTAATAACATGGAGTAAAGCCGCATGAGTCAGCCGGCACAAATAAGTGCCGGCGGGCCCCAACGGATTCGGCCGTCGAACGGCACTTATTTTCGGCGCTCGGGCCTTAGCGGTGAATCACTATACCATCACTGTTGTGTACCGGTTTGAAGAGTTTATGTATCATTACAAGGATATGATTCTGTTTAAAGGTAGTCTCATAAGGTCGTATTACTGAACCTCACTTAAAACTCGTTTAAAGCCTTTTGATTGGTTGAAACTATACCCCATTCACAATAACATTAGATATTAAAACAAATCTTTAACAGTCCGTTCAACCGATTTTAACTTCTATTGCGTTGGTGGCATGACAAATGGCAGCTGCAGTAAAAAGTTGGTATTATAATCACGTTTTTGCTTTTAATGCCATCCTTACGCCTACGGAATAGAAGTCAAAATCGGTTGAACGGACTGTAAAATGTATTGTTTAAATCTTATTGTAAATGGAGTATAGTTATAAGTAATGCTCAGTCTTGAGCGAGCTTCTGTAATATCGGCCTAAGATTGATAACCCACACAATTTGATATACCTTTTCGCAACTATGTTGGGGTCGGCTTCCAGTCTAACCTTATGCAGCTAAATACCAGTATTTTATATGGAGTGACTGTCTATCTGAATTCCACATCCCAGTTACTGGATAATACGATACCCCTTGGTAAGACTGAAGAAGAAAAAATAACACAATTTAATCAAAATTAACAATTTAATCTTTATCAACACACACTGAGCCTACTCTAAGGCCATTTCCGGGACATGGCTCCACATTGAAAGCGGAACCCAGGGACAGCATCGGATTATTCAATTTATTCAAGTTGGTAACTTCATAATTAGCCAGGGGTTTCACTGGATTATTCAAGTAAGTTACTTCATACACTTCCAATTTTTCTATGGTCACTTCAACTTTAGTTGGTGTAAATAATGTAACACAAAATATTAACACTACAAGTTCCCTCATATTGACTCTTTTCCTGCTAAGTTCAAAGTGTACTGACCGTTTAATGATAAGTTCCTTGTATGTGTTCATCGTCTTCGATTATAATCAGATCTTACCAACGCAAAAGCAATTTTATAAGTTTTGTTGGGTTATTACGCTTCTCAGGCTCATTTCACATTGTCGCGACTGCGAAAAAAATGTTTAAAGAAGCCAACAGTCACGAAAGTACACATATGGTATTTTAAATTCTCAATTCTTTATTGCGTACCTTAATGTATATAGTTGGTAGGGAAATAATTATATTAGTCACAATTATAGACGCTGTAGGGTACGGCATACATCAAGTAGGATATTATTATACATAGTTAAAGTGCCCGCTGCAGTTTAGGGCGGCTTGTAGAATTGGTCAAACCGAACTGACCCACGCAAGTCCTTGCATCGAGGGGTTTTTTCAGTGCACGTATAGAAAGAAAAAAGGAGAAAGTAATTGTTTTATTGTCGCAGAAACACGATCATATAACAAAAATTGCTGGCTAGCTACCACCATCTTATCTAAGTCTGTCACCATAACAATAATGTTAGCAGCATTGTTGTGTTTTGGCAGTTGGAGGTAAGATTGCCAGTTCCTCTGTGGTTAAAGATTCCGGGCAAAGCTAACTTCCACCTTCGGCATCACTTACCATCAGGTGAGATTCAGGCCAGAAGCATCCCCGTTGTGGTTAAAATAAAAAGAGTAAAAAGAAAGCTTTAATAATAACAGAAATTGCAGCACGGAACAGGAATTGGGTGTGGGAGCAGCATCACTTTGAGTTTCGATGTGATATGACCCTTACCTGATATTTTCAAATGAATCACTCTATGTGAATCATTGTTAAGCAACTAGTAGGAACTTCTTCTCGTTAGTAACAGTACGGGAAACCCCTTGACGTTACAGGTGGCCGATACCTGTTGCTATCAGGTAAACTGCTGCTTCTTCGTTTGCTGACCATTATCATAAAACAAGAACAGCTTATTACCTTTAACCAGCCAGCAATAAAAAAGGGTTTACACTTTTTTGTACTTCATTGTTGCCACTTTTTTATAAGTTCTTGTGAGAACCTTTATAAGCACGCAAAATCACGCCTGTAATACGCGAAGGCTTAGAACAGAGATGTTGATACACCCACATGTAGCCAAAGTCCAAACTGAGAACTTCCTCATAGAAAAACCTAATGAGTCATCAGTCAGGATTGAACTCACGCTCAGTAGTTGTGCTTGAACCTGTAGGTCAACAAGTCGAAGTAAAGTTAATAAAAATTAAACTGGGAATGAGAGCTTTAGAACCAGTTTTGCCAAAATTATTCTGTTAGGTAACAGAACTTTGACGCAATGTCGCACTGTTCTTTACAGTCCGTTAAAATTCTTAACAGGACTTATAACTAACAGAGTAGCAGAGAATGTTGAGACTGGCTCTACCCCAGTTCTCAAATATTTATATTTTTGATTTTTTTCTTATGTAACACGGACATTAGACCTACTTAGTTTTGTAAAGTTTCTCTCACTTCCAGATAGATAAACAAAACCACAATAAAATTAAAATAATTTTAATCTGTCCCAACACAAGTTGAACCTACTCTAGCACTATTTCCGGGTCTTGGGTCATGGAATGATTATGATAACGATGATGATGATGGTGGTAAATACTTAAATTGTAGACTTTTGTTTCTTCATTTTCGATAATCACACCTGTGCCTATACTGATTACTGCGCAATTTTGTTGCTTTTTTTGGGTTAAATTATTTATGCTTCCTACATCATGATTGATGTCACGTCGCATTATCCTTGTGTACCAGCTAAAAGAGTTTAGCCTACGGAAATAACGCAGGAATATGCTCAATTAATTTAATTTACCTAGTTTAATTTTAAAAAAAAACACATATTATTTACTCTAGCTAACACGCGGTCGCGACTAGCGCTGTCTTTTCTGTAGACGTTTGAGTCCGTTTAGGGGATTTTTTCACTTCTGTCACCCTCGGATTGTCTAGTACCTCTTCTTCCTGTTTGTTGATTTTTGTAAGTTGAGTGTTGGAAGTACAAGGCCCGTCGCGACGAACCCGTACGCATCCCCTTACCTTTGCTCGATGCAGCCCGCGCAACTGAGCCTATAGCTTTCTGTACCTTGCTTAGTTGATCCAGCCTGTCCCATGCTGTCCTCCCCCTAGCGACGATCAACACTGAGGCACGTACACCTCAGGGGGTGCCCTTAGCGTGTACTCGCTTACCTAATTTATAAGGTTTTACCCTACCCGGAGGCCTTAAGCAACACATTAGACATCACAGGAAAATGCGGGATGCCATCATCAAAAATAAATACCTAATAAATCATAACAATTTAATCATCATTAACAACACAGACATTATTAACCCAAGTACGACCTTTAGCACACGCCATCGCAGCTAGTGCGGTAAATCCTGCGGTAGGTATTCTAGGAGTAGTTCCACTTTTAGTCCGTTGCGGTCTTCGGGTTTCTGTCACCCCCTTCACAGTCGGTTTACCTTGTGGGGCACCAATGACATGATTCAAGAACAACAACACTAAAAAAACTACGTATAAGTACTTCATGTCGACCGTTGACTGCAGTAGTTCACAATATTATGTGTTTTTAATTAAGAAACATTGCATTATATAGGTTCTTAGGTCCTTTTCCTTAACCAATAAAAAGCTGTTATAATAATTAATTATGTTAATCAAAACCGATCAATCAATCAATCAATCGATTCATCCTTACAGTTAATGGAAGTCGAAAAAAAAAAAAAAATACGACATGTCAAAACATCGAGATTTCTGTGTTATATTCAAGTTAAATTATGATAGATAGCCAATTAACTTGGAGGCCACAAGCAGAAGATGTATGCAAAAAACTAAGTGCAGCTGCATAAGTACTCTTGTCTAAAAAAGTAAATATGGCCACAAGGTTAATTGCATACAACGGGTTAGTCGTGTCGATTTTGAGATTCGGCATAATATTTTAGGGAAATTGTAGTCTGATGTAACAGGTGTTCAAGGCTCAAAAACGCTGTATATGGCCTGTGTGCAATTTAATAGTAACAGATAGCTGCGTACCTGTATTTAAGTACCTAAAATTACTAACATTCCCATCACTTTATATTTTAGAGGTGGCTGTTTTTGTTAAATCAAATATGCAACTTTTTAATAAAGTGTCTGCAAATAGAAAGCAGCCTATCAGGAGAAAGTATAAAAATTTGCTAATTGCTAGTGGTTATTAAAGAAAAGTATTATATGTATGGATCCGAATATCCTATTCTAAAATCCTATTAAAGAACAGAGTAACGGAATGATGAAACTGGCTCTAGCTCAGTTCTCAGATATGAAAAAAATCAAACACTGAAAATAACGAACATTAGGTACCTATTTTTGCAAAGTTTCGCGCACTTCTAGTTATAAAAATAAAAACCACAATAAAATAACATTAATTTTAATCTGTCCCAACACAAGTTGAACCTACTCTAGCACTATTTCCGGGACATGGGTCCACGTTAAACATCGAATTCAAGGGACTGTCTGGATTATTCTCGGTATTAGTCCCTCCTTGAGCTCCCGTCACTCCTGTAGCCACTTCATTTGGGTGGCTACTCGTTATTGTAAAGAATGCGACACAAAATAATAACACTGTTACGTTCTTCATTTCGGCTGTCTTCCTTCAAAGTTCGAAGTGTACTGATGGTGTAATGATTACCTCTTCATATAAGTACTTTCTGTGGACATCTTTCGGGTGAATTATTATTTATGATAATGATGATGATGATGGTGGTAAGTACTTAAATTGTAGACATTTGCTTCTTCATTTTCGATAATCACACCTGTGCCTATACTGATTACTGAGTAATCTAACAACTGGCTAAGTACGTGTCAGACGATGCACAAGGAAGGGTTCCGTAGCTGGGATGAATTTATCCCAAGAACAAACTTAACATTGTAGTTGAAAAACATGTTCTCCTATACAAAATGTATGGGAGAACATGTTTTTGCAACTGCAAATGAAAGTTGGTCGATAATTACTCGTGTAATTACAATCTGATACGTAATTACAAGTGGATCCTTCAATCCAAAAACAGTTTGAACAAACTCACAATATTTTTGAACGACCTTTCCAAAGATACCCCACACCACGGGATAGACGAAAAAAAAAACATCCCCACTTTAAGGGTAGGGAAGGTACCCTAAAAAAAAATTACCACTTTGTCGGTGTAATTAATATGTATACTCATGCCAAACTACAGCTTTCTAGTACTAACAATCTCTGAGCTAAGCCGGGGACAGACTGACAGACGGACATGGCGAAACTATAAGGGGAACCGTAAAACACATTATATTATTTACTCTAGTCCGACCACCGACTTTTCTGTAGACGTTTGAGTCCGTTTAGGGGATGTGTCTTTTCTGTCACGTTCGCATTGTCTGGTACCTCCTCCCCTTGTTTGTTGACTTTTGTAAGTTTGAACAAAAAACACATACAGAACCACGTTTGTGCGTTATCTGTGAGTGAGAAAATTGAATGTTTTTATTCAATTTTGTGATTTCATCTTTTTATATACAAAAAATTGATTTGAATAAATTAAAGTAAATATATGCAATATAATAAATAAGTTTAGTTATACTTGACGCAAAAACAAACAAGAAACGGACGGAATTAAATATCAATTTATTTTATTTATTAATGACCTTATTACTACTAACTGAATATTAATAAGATTAACATGATGTCAAAACATGCTGCCGCTTAAGTGCATTGAAGTTAACTAAGGGCTCATACACACTGGGTCCGTCAACGACTATTCGTCAAAAAAGACGATACGTAATGATGGATGAACGTTCACATTGCATACGGAATCGAGTTTTTTCACGATTCATCAACATATCCGAATAGATGTTCACACTGAATTCTGAATTCAATTGATTCAGACTTCAGTCTTGGTCGTCGTACCGACCGATCTGTCGTAACGATTCGTGATTTAAAACTGAAGGTTTTTGGAAAAAGACGAAACGTCATTTAAGACGTATTCGTAATTTTTCACGATTCCGTAATAGTGTGAACACGGGCAATTAAAATGTATAGCGTACATACAAATCAAAATAACAATTCGTGAAAAAAGACGATTCGTCAAAAAACACGAATCGTCTTTGACGGATTAGTGTGAATGAGCACTTAGCTATTGAAGTTAGCACTCTCGGGCGCGTACCTGAGCAAATAACCTTGATAATTCGTTCTCTGTTTACCGCACCACACCACGCGCATGTACCTACACAAGCGATCATGTGAACAGTTTTATGTAGGATGGGAACATATTCACATCCCAGAGGACGACGCTATAACTCGCTTCTAGGAAAGCGGTATGGCTAGTATTGGAAGTACAAGGCCCGTCGCGACGACCCCCTTCGCATCCCCTTACCTTTGCTCGATGCAGCACGCGCCACTGAGCCTGTATATTCATATTATTCATTAATTGCATTCCATATTGTAGAAAGATGTTACATAAGGATTAAAGCTAGGTACGAAATTATGGACCCTGTAAGTAAGGGTACAGCATGAGGATAAAATTACAAAAAGCCCATTCCGTACCTTACTTAGCTGATCCAGACTGTCCTCCCCTAGTGACAGCCAAAACTGAGGCACGTACACCTCAGTGGGTGCCCTTAGCGTGTACTCACTTACCTAGTTTATAAGTAAAATGCCGATAAACTATCCTGCAGTTTGGCAGAACATTGTGTAAATCTTTTGAAAAAATAAAAAATAAATTTACCCTGCCCGAAGGCCTTAATCATCACATTACGCATCACAGGAAAGTCCGATTAAGCAGCGGTACGTCATCATCAAAAAAAAAGAAACTTAATAAATCATATCAATTTAATCATCAATAACAACACAGACATTATTAAGCCGAGCACGACCCTTAGCACACGCCGTCGCAACTAGTGCGGTATATCCTACAGAAGGTATTGTTGGAGTTGTTCCACTTTGAGTCCGTTTTGGTGTTCGGGCTTCTGTCACCCCCTTCACAGTCACTTTACTTTGTACCCCCCCAGGGGCGCCGATGACATGATTCAAGAACAAACACACTAACAAAACTACGTATAAGTACTTCATGTTGACCGTTGACTGCACTAGTTCACAATGTAATGGGTTTTTTTTCAAGAAACATTGCATTATAAAGATTCCTAGTCCCTTTTCTTTAACCAATAAAAAGCTGTTATAATAATTGATTATGTTAATCAAAACCTGATTTCGATTTATCCTTGTAGGTAAGGTAAGGTAAACAATTATCCTTCTCGAATCAATTACAGAATGACACTAGTAAATAACCCTTGATTCGCACGGGTGCAATGGTGATAATTATGTCGAAACATCGACATTTTTGTGTTGTATTCAAGTTAAATATTATAAATTTGATATGCACATTTAACGTTCCAGAATAATGCTCAAATGATTGTGAAAAACGCATCAAATTGCATTGTGTATTTTAGGAGATCTAAGCGGTCACTCAGACAGACTTTTCATATTCTATAAATATAAATATCAATAAAATTGCCGTGCGTTAGTCTCGCAAAAACTCGAACATGGTTTTTATTCCCCTTCGAAAATTAGGAAAAATGCAAAGGAACAGCCACTCTGCAATCCTGTGGCAGCTAGCACTGTTGTACGTATTCTACGAAATGATCCACTTTTAGTCCATTTAGGCTTGGGGCGCACCCGCCCTGTTATCAGTCGCCATGCCGTCGTATATAGGGTGGCAATAGCAAGATTTATGAACAAATACACTGCCAAAGCTATGTATAAGTACTTCATGTCGACTATTGACGGCACTAGTCCACAATGTAATGGATATTTAATTGAAAAACTTTGCACTTTATAGATATACTAGATTACGCCCGCGGCTTTGCCCGCTTTGTATGTCGATACAAAATATAATCCGATGTCCTTCCCCAGGGTTCAAAGTATACCCGTAACAAAATTTCATCAAAATCGGTTCAGCCGTTTTAACGTGATGCGCGATCAAATAAACAGACATACAGATAAACACTTTAATATATACAGACTTTCGACCCTCTTCAGCTTTATTATAGGTATACCTAGATGTTGGAAGAAAGGTCATTTAAATATCTTATGTTTTTGTTAAACAATACTATAAAATATTGGCCAAGTGCGACTCGGACTCGCACCTGAAGGGTTCCGTACCACTGTGCTTTTTTTTACATATCTCTTGTATAACAACTACGGCAACGAAGTCAACTAAAAATATATAAAACAAGTCATCTCAGACGGACAAATTAAAAATCCGGAGTCACACGTGTTAGGGGATAAATCGAATAGATTACGTGTGACTCCGGATTTTTAATTTGTCTGTCTGAGATGATAGTTAATTGATTCAGGCGTGACTTGGCGGAAATCCATTATAAAATACAATAGACGTAGAGATATATTTAGTAAACTATTCCGCTTTACTATTCATATAGAGTATCACTCAGCGTCCAGCGCTCGGCGTGTTAACACGTCGTGTACGGGTTCGCGACAAGTCAATCGTCAGCCTGAGGATGCCTCGTTGAGAGGTGAAACACGTGTCGATTTCTTACAGGGTTTGTTAAAGACTCTTTAAGAATAGTAAAGC
The DNA here is from genome assembly GCA_914767815.1 of Eupsilia transversa. Lineage (NCBI taxonomy): Eukaryota > Metazoa > Arthropoda > Insecta > Lepidoptera > Noctuidae > Eupsilia > Eupsilia transversa. The sequence goes on along the minus strand of OU611894.1, from coordinate 5,769,510 downwards.
GGAATAGTTTACTAAATATATCTACGTCTATTGTATTTTGTCTGAGATGACTTGTTTTATATCTTTTTAGTTGACTTATTTGCCGTAGTTGGGTTTTATTTTTTATTACTTTTATTTAAATTATTTTGGGGTTATAATATACAACATTAGTTTTTCTTTACACTAAACCCGAAAAGGGGTCATTGTACTCAACATTTTGAACAACTTTTTCTATGGGACCAACCTTGAAATCGCGAAAACAAAATCAGCTATTCCATACATTTCTGTTCACTTAAATCGACAAAATGTATGGAACAGCTTTTTTTTCGCGATTTCAAACTTTTTGTCCTCTAGAGGGCGCCATATTCAATTTAATGTGACGTCACATAGCCTATAACCAGCGGACGACCGAGACGCTTCCAACGATACCCCATTTGTCAAATTTTGATAAGTGGTTTAGAAGTTATGAGGGAACAAATGAACATACATACCTACATACCGGTCAAAATCAGGACCCTCCTTTTTGCTTCGCCGTAGTCGGGTAAAAATGGGGACCTCCTTAAATTTTTAACTTGATTTTATTTTTATTATAAGATGTTATAGCGGCAATAGAAATACACAATCTGTGCTGTCTAACTATTACGGTTCATGAGATACAGCCCGCTAACAGACAAACGGACGGACATCAGCGGAGGCTTAGTAATAGGTTTCCGTTTGGCACCCTTCGGGAACCTTAAAAACAAGTTAGCCAAAATGTCACATAAGAAGGTCGCCACCATGCAACGAGCAAAACAACCATATACACACATGTATAATAGCTCAGTTGATATTAATTCCACTTAAACGAATATAAACTTTATGAGCGTGTTATAAAGTTGATTTCACAATTGAAAAAGTCACAAAAATGTTGCACTTCCTATCACTGGCCAGACTTCACATAGATTACCTCGATGCTAGAAAAAAACAATCTGCCTAGCGTTTTCCCAACTATGTTGGGGTCGGCTTCCAGTATAACCGGGTGCAGCTGAATACCAGTATTTTACATAGAGGGAATGCCTATCTGACCTCCACAACCCAGTAACTGGGTAATACGATACCCCTAGGTAAGACTGGTTGTCAGATTTTCGGACTTCTGAAGACCCTTAACGACTGTCAAAGATCCAAATGACAGCCGGGACCAACGACTTTCCGAGACACAGAGGAGTCGGTATGTAAAGATGGTCACCCATCCATGAACAAACGTCGGCAGGCGTAGCTTAACCTGATGGATCGACCCGTGCAGCTGTTATTACTTAGCTCACGAGCTCAGGAGCTTCGAGATCATCGAAGCAAACGAATCATTACTGCTAGAGAAATTGATAAATACCGTTCCAAAATAAACAAACAATAATACACTCCAACAATTTCAAATAATTTAATCAGAACACACAGATATTATTTAGATACAGTACGAATTATGGCACGCACGATCACAAAACAGAGCAAACAGAGAACACAAAGCAAAAACAAGAACAAGTTGGGGCAAAATATGCGTCACATCCACGCAAAACGGCCATCACCTACGACCGTTTATCCATTTTTTTTTCTGTGACCTGGATATCGCGGCACTGGGCGTCTGGTTGTCACTGAGCCTCTACTTCCGTGAGGTCTCAAGTCGTCGTCTTCAGGGATCCAGTATGCACTTAAAGTGTATAGTATAAAAAGGAATAAAACCACGTATATATTCTTCATGTCGACTGTTTCCTGCAATAGTTCGCGATGTAATACGGTTTCTAAATGAGAAACACTGCTTTATATAGTAATATCCTTTTTCCTTAATACGTAGAATAATTTATTATCTACTTGTTTATTCTATGCTTAACGCTACGGCCACATCAGCGTGTCAGATTATGTGCATCGTGTTTTCCGCGCCTTGCGAAGAACTTAATGTCGTTGGTCCCGATTGTCATTTGTAGATCTTTGACAGTTTACAGGTAGTGAGAAGCCCGAAAGTCAAACGAAAAATAATCAAGAAATTGGGGGAAGTAGTACATATCGTATGCAAAAAACGCACATGGACGTGGAGTTCCGTAAACCAGTCCATAATACAATACAATACAACCAAGGGGTAGGTATCTGTCGTGTTACCTAATAACTGGGTTGTGAAAGTCAGACAGGCAGTCGCTCCATGTAAAATACTCGCATTTAACTGCATCTCGTTGGACTGGAAGTCGGTCTCAACAGTTGGAACATAGTTGGAAAAAGGCCGAGCAGATGATGAATTTATCAAAAATCTATCCCTCTAATGTGGCCCCAGGTTTACTAGTAACAAGTTATATTTTGAGTGAATATAATGCTAATCGCAAACCTGATTACACCTATGTTTGAACTTCTAAAAAAGCTGTTTTGATATTTAAATCTGTTTTTTTATCTGATTTCAAATTTTGTTTTTTGAAATTCTAAAAAAACTCATTTGAATAAACCGTGACTAAATTAAACCATAAAAAGAGCAATGGCCTAGGTTTAGTTACTGACCGGTTTTGTAGATAATACAGACAACTGACGTAGTTAAAGAATTACCACTCAAATTACGGAAGTAAATAACAGCTGTCAAGTTCAACTAGCTCCTTCCATATAAGTTTACACGTTGCACACACACGTTTTTCTTTCCGTGAAAAACTGCGGTTTACCGTGAAAAACTACGGTTTTACCAAGAAAAACTCCGGTTTAACTGTGAAAAACAACGGTTTTACCGTGAAAAACTACGGTTGTACCGTGAAAAACCATGGTTCTACCGTGAAAAACTGCGCTTTTACCGTGAAAACTACGGTTGATTCGCCGTGTTTAGGCACGGTCGTTAGTGTTGTATCATTACGGAAGCTTGTTGATAGACACGGCGGCACTTAACGGCCCGCCGGATCCGGTTGTATCGGATTGTCTCATCTGACTGACCGAAAGTCAGAGAAGACAGTTTTGTGAATTTGGTTCCAGTGTATGCGATTCAGCGCCGTATATACGCGATCACCTGCATTTGTACTCTTTTATATATCACGCTCTAATAGTTATCTTCATTTATGAAAAGTATGAAAAAAAACTGTATTAATCTTCCATATTGTATCTTTTATTTCAGGAATTTTTATTATTCACTTGCACGTTTACAAAAATCCCCTAGTTCAATAAAAAATAACCATCAAACATTTGAAATACCCGTATTAAAAATGTGTTTCGAAATTAAATTAGATGACCAAAGATTTGAACTCTACAGTTCAGATCCCATCCCCGCGGTGTTCTCACAGTGATGGTGATGTGATTCGCCCCCAGTGATCCGACTGAGGGCTGCAATTGGGGGTTGTAAATCCGGACAGCAGTGATCTGGGTGGTAGCGTTTCCATTGAATACTATTTGTTGATTCTGTGATACGTTCGTGATAGCACCCGCGAAGAAGAATTCACTGCAAATGTAAAAAAAAAATTGTCCAAATTACGCGTTCGCCTTCAAATTAGCTGCAATCAATCACACGACAATTTTTTAATTAAGTATCATCAGTTTAAACTCACAAACCTATGTCCTAATCCACATATTTACCTACATTACTTCACAGAATGTTTCAAAATCAAAATTAATTTATTCAAACTAGGCTGAGAATCAGCACTTTTCGAACGTCAAAATTGCATAACACAGTCCCCCAAAACGCCCGCCCTTCACCACTTCCTAGTGCTTTAGCTGGGTAGAAGAAGTGGCGCAACAAACACGCCAACAGCACAACTGTCTGTTCGATGACGTGTAGGGTATTAAATCTTCCCTTGCGATGTATCTACTTGCCTTTGTAAAAATCCCATAATACTTTTAACAAATCAAATTAATCATTTATTTGCTTGAATATGGGTAAGTACATGAGGTGATACATGCAGCTGTTTAGTTTAAAGTAGGTACTGACTGCCTCATTGGTCTAGTGGTTGCAAGCGCTACTGCTGCTGTTCCTGGGTTCGATTCCCAGGTCTGGATAAGTGATATTGGTTTTTCTGTCTAGAACTTCTCAGTAGCAGCCCGGGGTCTGGATCTGTGCCCGGTTGATGGCAATAGGCTCTCGCCCACTATACCATGGGACTTAAACATAACTGGCGAAATGTGGATGTACTATAGGTACACCTCTGCCCAACCCTTCGGGGAAACAAGGCGTGATGATATGTATATATGTAGGTACTCACTCGTAGAATAAGATTTCTCCCAGTCTGCCAATAGCTCCTTCTTGATACACAGTGGTACCTTCTCCGTAGAGAGCGGCTTCATTTGGGATGGAAGCCGCGTCATTGCAGACTGTAAATGCTGCTAGCACCGCGATGAGGATGAAGCTCTTCATCTGAAAGGACACAGTTGATTGGCTCAGTTGCTGAGCTGTTCACTTCTTTGTTACCACTACCAGGAGCGATTGATTCTCTTACGGAACAAATATTGTCAGTTTTAGGCACCGGTCCCACTGCCGGCGAGGAAGCGACTAGTTATTGAATATTTTCTCGCTCAAGAGACGTAAAAATGATTGTAGATGCCGTGGCAGTAAAAGAGATATTATGTCACCGTAAGATTGTGAGCACCTTTAGTTATCATAAACTAACTGTGCTCACAATCTTCTGGTAAATTGCTTGTCAAACTTTCGGGTTTCTGACGATCCGTAACGACTGTCAAAGATACACGAATGACAGCCGGGACTATACAAAGCCTATGAGTGAAATAAAGTTATTAAGATAAAAGTAGGTACTTACTTTGTCAAGATCACAGTAGCTATACATATATACCTCGTGATGGTAAAGTGTTACTTAGTTCAGCAGGGTACACTTTATATAGGTGGTACACAAATAGCTGCAAGATAAGACAATGTTATCAACTAAACACATATTATGAACATAATCTTTGAGCTTTATCGTATTACAATCAATAGTTTTGTTAATTAGGGTAATTCCAGGATAAGTGCCCCAATGGGGATCCGATTACTTTTCCGCAAAAAAATTAGTCTTATTTCATTTTACCGAAAACTATTGACCGCCAAATGATACTCGTATATGCCTCCGCGTAGGCGCGGAGGGGTGGGGCGGCCCGCGATGTGAGGAGCAGGTGGTGAGCGTTAAAACCATCTGCGACGATAAGCTCGCGTGGGGCTGCCCAAACCCCGCAGCGCCGGAGCCGTGACAGAAACAATGCTTGCTGCTATGCCATCCGCAGGGGAGAGCACAATCGTTTAAACCGCCGTGAGTGTAAAAAACTTCCGCGACGAGACCTCAGCAAGCGTCGTAAGTACCTACTTACTATCGCATATCTTTTTACTCCTTTATAAATTCTATATTTTTTAAATTTATTTGCTGATATTACAGTTTAAAGTACACGGAATAATACTTTAAAGTATTGTTTTCTTTTTATCTTATTTTTAATTAACAAAGGCATCTATCCTGTGCTAAAAGCATAATTGCCCCATCAGCTGTAGCCATAGATGCCCTTAGGGGCACCTATCCCTATTTCTATTAAAGCTTTCATATCGCAGGTGGAAAAAATGCCTCAGAAATATAAAAGAAAAGAGGGCATGATCCCCCATCACATTACTTGGACTGTAGAAAACTTGCAAGGGTAAGATGATAATTATTTCAGAATATATTCAATAAAAACTGATTACACTGAAACTAGTCTGTTTTATTTAAATTAGCATGTAATATTGAACCATTCATACAGCGAGTCTTCTATCCCACACGGTAGGCGTCTATCCTACTTTTGAAAGGGTAAAACAGACATAATTTTCTCAAAATCTATGATACTTATGTAGAAAGAAAAGGGGTACACTCATAGTTTAAACATCAAAGTTACCGTATGCAAGAGACGTATTGCCAATTGATTAATTAATAAGTTATAGCTCCTATCAAAAAGTGGGGCACTATCCTGGTACTTGTGTGTAAGTGGGGGACTTACCCTACACCTGTGTAAGGGTAACTTTAGAAAAACATTTAATGTGACGTCACATAAGTAGTTTAGAAGTTATGAGGGAACAAATGAATATACATACATACATACCGTTCAAGAACATAACCCTCCTTTTTGCTTCGCCGTAGTCAGGTAAAAAATGTGGCTACCTATTGGGCCCAACTCATCTAATTTAACTTAAATATTTTTTTACCTCTGCCATTGAATCGAAAAGAGAAAGAGGCGATGTAAGGAACCATCCGTTTTCCTGTCCATATATTTGATAAGTTATCGAGATTTAGATCAATTAGGAACTTTTTAACATCCGTTTGTGTGCGTAAGTTTTAGTAGGTACTATCTAATCTAATTATATCCGTAATTAATTATTTTCCTCTAGATTTCATAGCATATAAATAGTCAGTGTACTCTTAGGAGTCATCTACTGTGATCTTTACAGACTACCAAGCAAGTGAAAATGTAAGTACTTTTTTAAATTAATTATTTGCTTAGCTTGTATTTTTATACAGTCATGTTACCCAGTAACTGGGTTGTGGAGGTCAAATAGGCAGTGGCTCCATGCGAAATGCTGGCATTTAGTTGCATCTGGTTAGACTGGAAGCCGACCCCAACATAGTTGGGAAAAGACTAAGCAGATGATGACGATCTTTTTACTTGTTATAATTTTAGTGCTTGGAATTCGGGGAAACCAAAGGTTATAAGTACCCGAACAGGCTGAACTTACTCATGTTTTTAATTCTCTGCCAGTCCAATTGGTCCCATATGGGTCATGGTGATTTTTTTACTGATTATTGTGTCTTCCAACCTGTCAAGATTTTTTTTCTTTTATTAAAAAAAAAAATCTGTTTAATTTCTTTTAAAAGGACGCCATTAAAATTATTATTTTTAGTAAGTAACTAAAAATAAAAGTAATAAAATCCAAAAACTACGAAAATTAATTAAACAGGTACCTATAAACAAGACATCACAGACTGACAAATTAAAAATATGGAGTCAAAGTCATCTATTTGGACCAGACTGGCCCAGGCCTGATTGTTCTGCAAGCATAACAATTTATGTGAATTTTTGAGATCTAACGAACCCAAACGGCAGAAAAGAGTGAAAATAACTCAGCAAGTTCAGTTAATGCCCTTTCAGATGAAGAGCCTCATCCTCATCGCGGTGCTAGTACTTACAGTCTGCAATGACGCGGCTTCCTCCCAGAATGAAGGCATTCTGTACCAAGAAAAAGATGCCTCTCTGCAGCAAAAAGATGGCAAATTTGATATCGATACCTATTATACCGAGCTTTTCAGGTGTGTATAAAATTAAGTAATAATAATTTAGTTGAATTTTCGCTTAAAATCGGTTTATTACACAAGCTAGTTTGCTCTCCACCTAATACAGTTACAGGGTGGCGGCGACATCGACGCACAACGTGTTACTATGGATCTGCGTCAAATTTTTCGTCGGTCATCAAAAAAAAAAACTGCTGTTTCATAGAAAAGTGCGCGCGCCGACGCGGTCAAAATGTATGGAACAGGTATTTTTTTTTCGCGCAGTGGTGTTCAGAATCGTGTACTGAATCCATGGTAACAGGTTGTGCGTCGAAGTCCCTGCCACCCTGTATAAATTGTTCCTACTGCTAAGCAGCAGCGTTGCGGAAATGCAGTAAAAAAAAAATATTGACTGGTGACCGCCTCATTTACCCATGAAAAACTACTAAAGACTGGAAAAACGTTGCCAACTCTGCGTTTATTGATTACTAGCAGCGCATCGTGGCTTCACCTGCATAAGTCTCGATAAAAATAAACTTTACTGACACAAAATACCTTTCTAAACAATACCAATACATTACACACAGATACATTGAATTTTGGGAAAAGGCTGCACAAATAGTGAAAAATTCAGAAAAATATTTGTGAGAATAATATTTCTTCTTTACAGAACCAACTACCGTAGAACAGGTGTCGCTGATACAATCCAGTACCTGAAAGTAGTATACACGGGCAACTTCACCACCCGAGTGACCGCCATCGCTTTGTCTCCGCAGCCGCCCTTCGAGGGTGCATACGCCCAAATTGTAAGCGGTCTTGGATCAAATAATGCCAATATCTGGATAAAATCAACTGTAGGCGGGGGATTCCACTATTTATTTCAAGTCTGGGGATACGATACTGAATGGTAAAAGAACATTTTAATTTTGTAATAAAATACTATTACTGACAATTTTATTTAAAAAAAAAAAAAAATCTTTTAGTGTTAGACAAGATTTTTTTATAAATTCTGATTCTGCAATAAACTTTACATTCTTTCAATTTTTTTTTATTTCTCTACGAAGATGCGTCACTGATTTTGTCGTAAATTCCTTTATTTTTAAGTGCGAAGAAACCACGTAGCATTAGCATAAGTTTGAATGTTTTTTCTTTATCCACGTCTGGGATGCTGTTGGCCTGCATCTCACCTGATAGTAAAGGTACAATTGGCGGCCTTATCGCTGTGTTCCCATTGCTGCTGCTTTTTTTATTTGGCTTGCGCGTGGTTTACCTCATCTTTATAGCCTGATACTTGTTCATACAATGTTCGTGATTGATCTCTTTGGTGATTGGAACTTTTACTAACAACATCCATCTCCAAATTCAAATCAATTTTGTTCCTTAGGGATTAAAGAGCTATTTTAGTCCCTATTTACGAAGAATAGCTCTTTTTGAATAGACTTGATAAAAAAATAGTTTTTCACTAAGTAGGTATGATTTCAATATTCAATTGTGTTGTAGGTACGCGAAACTAAATATAACCAATGATAGAGATAAGGCTCATTTGCGATAAAAGTCCAATAATTTGGGAAATCCTAGCGACTTGATTATACCGTGCCGTACCTACTCGTGGTCAATGTTTTGTCTATTGAAATCCGATAACTCTTAGCCAAAAATAGCACTGTTATTTTATTGCGTAGATCGCGTAAAAAAACTCGATAAGATAATATAAGGTTTCCTTGTGTGCATTAGTGACGTACAGTACGGCCGATGAATCATGGCTGGTCAGAACATAGGCACGACGAAATTTCGCGCATGGTTCTCTCACTCACACTCGCCTCATGTCACCATTTGGTTCCTAAAAAAATGTTATTGCGCAGCCTTCTGCACAAAGTTAGGACCGGCCATGAAAACACATGGCCTCCCATACCCCTGCACACTTTAACAGGGTGTTGTATTAACGCAAGCAGGGTCGGCTGAAAGGTTAAGTGCGGTAGTTGTTCGTTTTTCAAAGCTTTAAATTAGTCTAATTTTCACATAATACCTCATTATTTTCAGAGATCGTATGTCAGAAAGGTTTGCTCATTATGAAAATAAAAAAGTAAAAAAGAAGAACAATTTTTTATATTATTGTTTGCTTTTTATTGTAAGATTTACAAAAATTCGTCGATTTTGTTTTTGTAGTGTTGCAAAAGTATCATAGATCTTACTCTACCCCGGTGCATTAAAAATTAAAACCAGGAATTTGACTCGTACGGTCTTATCTCAGCGACGATCTTACCCCAACATACTCAATTACGGGAATAAGCCTTCAGGTAGGCAGTCGCTCCAAGAAAAATACTGGTATTCAGCTGCATCCAGTTAAACTGGAAACCGACCCCAACATAGTTGAGAAAAGGTTAAGCAATTTTTTATGATGTTCTTCTCTTTCATAAATGTACTTTTCTTCCATTACCCTTCTTTAATTTCTACTCTATATGTATATTGGGTATATAAAAAATATATATTGTTTATTAATATGTATATGCACCTGACTAATTTACTGAGCAATGTCGTGGCAGTGCAAGTAGTTCTGAACGCCAATTCGCGTTTATATGTCAAAATATGTCAAAATTTCAAAAATGTTGGTAGGTACTTAAATTGATTGTGACATATTACGAAAAGGATCAAATTGCTAACGTTTTTAAAAAAAAAAACGGGAATTTCTTCTCTAATATTCACTTACTATCAAATCGTCATAATAATATGAAAACTCTATTTCTCTCTACTGATATTACTGAAAGAATAACATTTAAAGTGCCCGTTAATGGGAATCTTACATTTTAGAACAACTCTCTGAAATACAGAAGCACTAGTGGTAGAACCAGTGTACATTTCAAGAGAACATTTTGTTTCTCTCAACGTTCAATAATACCAACATCAAGAAGAAGAAGAAAACAAAACAAAAACAAACAACAACATGATAATTTATTACAATATTCCAAAATAGTCAGTAAAATTATTAAACGTTCCGAAAAAAAAATGTCGCAATTATACAGGGAGAGAATTATTATTCAAAGTCCAACAGTGTAGTGTCCCCAGATTTGTACGGTTGTGAAGAGTCCCTCGCCTGGCGCTGCTGTCAACCTGACAGTCATGTGCGTAGTGAGGAATGGTTTCACGTCTATGTGTCCGGGTGGGAGTGGAGGTCTTGTCATCCGGAGACCGGTTATCCTGGTGGTAGAATTGCCACGGTATCTTACATCTTCACGCTGCACTGTGTTCGGGATGCCTGGCAAGTCGCATGTTTGTCTGAAAAGTGCAAATATTCTTACGATTAATTGCTATCTCACTATGGATGGATGCAAATATAACGGGTGTTAAAAGACGTTTATCGAAGCCGAGAGTTACATGCACTACCAGATTTAAGTAATTTAAAAAAAAAGTCTGATCTTTAATATCTCCGTAACCCGAAGGTTCCCGGAGATGGACCCGAAAACCTTCTGGTTAAATATATTGAACGTCAATTTTACAACTTTTTTATGTCTTTTTTCACGAAAACAAGTTTTAAATGACTAATGCTTCATACCTAACTTCACTTTGCCGGAAAATCCATTATAAAATACAATAGACGTTGATATATTTAGTAACCGATTATTTATCAAATTTTCTTATTACTTAGTTTGATGTACAGAATGCGTAGATAACGGCTTTAAGAAGGGTATTTGTACTATGTATATGTAAATTAACTAGAGAAAGTCTGCAGACAATACAAAAAACAAATAAATTAATTTCATGTTTTTTTGTGGAGTCATCGACTGCAGTTATTGTATTGACTTGAAATATGAATAAAAAAACAGTTTTTATAATTTGAAAACTGCACGGAGGTGATATCTAAACATAATACAACAAAATAAAACATACCTTTAAAAACATTGCTACAAGCGGTCGTTGGAAAAATAAACATCAAATCCTTTTTGTTTTGATTTTACCCATCAGAGAGAGCAGAGTTTCGCTAGCTAATTTAATTTGACCCTGTATATCTTTAAAATGTTAAAAACGAACAAATCTGTATCATGTTTCGTATAATGTTACGTAAATACTCTTTTTGGTGTACTTAATAGTGCTACCCCGGACAAGCCTATTATTTATTAATTTTGTGTTTATGTTGGTACATACTCGAGGAACATGATATCTCCTAGTCTGACATCTCCTCTTTGGTACATATCGATATCCTCTCGGTACACAAAGTCCTCTTCTTGGTACAGATTGGCTTCATTTGGTATAGAAGCCGCGTTATTGCAGACTGTAAATGCTGCTAGCACCGCGATGAGGATGAGGCATTTCATCTGGAAAGATACATTTTAATAATAAAGACAACTTTTTAATTTTTTTGTAGGTATATGATCACTTTTGGTCTGTAACTTTTGTACCGTATGTTAACCGTATCTGTTCCCACTGATTTACGTCGAAATTAAATCAGAAATATGGTCTGTTTTAAAAGTGACTGATGAAAATGTAAACAAAACCTGTCAAAGTTAAATCTTACGCAATCACACACTAAATGGAATTAATTTGTAACACATTCATCTGTGTTTAAAAGGTTTTAACTTGTTTAAAAGGACAAACATTGAGGATATAAAACTAACCTCAATTGTCAAATGAAAAACATCTTTAAGGAAAGGACTCAATTTGTAAGCGACACTACAAATTGGCATCCACAGGTAAGTTTTCTGATACATTTGTTTACATTTTAATCAGATAATTTTAGAACAGGCAAGTAGGGAGGTGCAATAATTTACTGAAAGAAAGAAAGAAGAAGAAAGAAAGAAAGAAATTAAATTTACTGGCCACCTACTTGATTATGACCGTTAAAATTCCTACGAAAACAAATTACTTCAAGCTGTAAAAGGTTTCAATATGTAAAAACTACTTACATTATCAATTTCGCAGTTAGTCCTATAACACAGTAGCTATCTCCTTAGAATGCAGTGTGAGAATACCCAAGTTCTACTGGATAATTTTTTTATATTATTCGAAAATATAATTATAATGATAAGATAATCAGTATCAACTCATGAATTGGCCTTTTTAAGTCAAACTTCTTCGGCGACTCAATAATTGGAAGAGAATTGAGTGTAATATCAAGGACGCGTTATGTTTAGGCACATTTTGTTACATGAGAGAGAAAAAAGATATTACTCTCTCTCTGTCTCTCACACTAAATCCCCGTTATTGTTAATTTTTTCAATTTTTTTGCCTTATGTGTTGTACTTAAATTATACGTGGTTCAGGATAACTTGATGGACTTGACGGATTTTGACTAGGTACTTATCAATCACTAGAGAAATGGCCTAAATCGATATTATCTATCGACTGGCTTCTGCCCGTGACTTCGTTCGCGAGAAATTTCTGGTTTTAACTTATAGGATATTATATCCTATTACACTCGGCGACATAGTGCAGTTTTCGCATTCCTATGAGTGTACGTATTTGAGTAATCGGATCAGATTTGATATCCGGTATGACGATTTTAAATCAGCTCGTACAAAATATTATCAAAAGTAAATAATCGCTCGCACATTGACAGATTAAAAAACAGTCAAAACATAAATACTATAATCAGTTTATCTATAGTGTTATCACTTATCTTACCTTTCCTACCTTCTAATGCATACCGTTATTAGCTCCGGATTTTTTCAGTAGGAGATAAATAGGAAATTGCTGATGGAAAGCCCCAAAAACACTTCGCCCGATATCCTGGCTTAATGGTCGACGAGAATGACGGTAGCTCCTTTCATCCATTTCGCGTCAGTTACTTTTTATCATTCAAAAAATCATTCTCTTGCCCTTAACCCAATTTATTTGGAGTCCACGCAAGGGCTCGTACACACTAGCGTAATATCGCGGGCGCGACATGGGTTGCGCTGCCTGTCGCGCCCGCGATATCGCGCCGGTCTGCACCAGCCGTAATTGTTCTTCCATACTTTTCTTTTCGACAGAAATAAAACCAATATGATAGGTGGAACAAATGAATCAGGCTATCGTGGTTCCGGGATGTCACCACATTTAGGTAATAGTCATCAATCATAAAGACATTACTTAGTATTATTATTGAACATTATAAAAATTAGTCACGTTTGTAGCTATTGTTCTTAGATTAGGAGCCTACTTAATAACATTGTTGTGTTATTTTTGGATATCCGCATTTCGGACTAAATCTTTCAGTTTAGGTATGACTCACATAGTGCGTTCAAAGGTCAATTGTGTGACCGTCATAAAACAGTTTCTTTGATGAGCGTCCATGTCTCGTCAGATCATTATTTATATTATGTAGTATATATTATACAGGGGTACATATTGATAATCGTGGCTAAGTAATAACAGCCGCACGGGTCGATCTATCAAGTTAAGCTGCGCTTGCCGGGGTTGGTCCGTGGATGGGTGACCATCTTTACATACCGAGACTACTCCGTGCTTCGGAAAGCACGTTAAGCCGTTGGTCCCGGCTGTCATTCGTAGATCTTTGACAGTCGTTACGAGTCGTCAGAAGCCCGAAAGTCTGACAACCAGTCTTACCAAGGGGTATCGTATTACCCAGTTACTGGGTTGTGGAGGTCAGATAGGCAGTCGCTCCATGTAAAATACTGGTATTCAGCTGCATCCGGTTAGACTGGAAGCCGACCCCAACATGATTGGGAAAAGGCTAGGCAGAATGAATGATGACATATTGATAATATGTCGGCAATCCATTAATGGGGATGGATTTCTTTGGTAATTTGACATTTTATATTTTAATTTCATTCATTTTAAAATATAAAATGTAAATACTCGTAAAAATTGGACATTTGCATAGGGGTTATACTGACATTTGGTTGCAAATGACCTCTCCTACATCCCCTTAATGGATTGCTGATGGATGGCTGATATTACCAATAACCTTGTATGTACCTGACTAGCTTCGACGACGTGCTTTGATAATAATTTACTGTCATATGGTAGGTCAACTGCTCAAAGACTTAAAGATGCATACAAAATGGCCATTCAATCGGAAATCATACTGAAAGTAAGTACCTATAACTCGCCTTTTCAATAGGAAATCATTACAATCATTATATTTCTCAAGCTTTCATTAAACAATTTAAACAAAACATTGTCTTAAAAGGTTTCAAGAGAACGTTTTGTCTCAAGTTCAATTAGGTATATCTTATAACTGAGAAGAAAACAAAACAAAAATTTATTAACAGCATCATTTTATTACAATAAGAATTTCCAACATTTCTAGTCAATACTGGATGACTTTTTTTACCGTCTCGAAAAAAAATGGGTATAATAGGTGAACGGAGTAGAAGCAAATGGCATACATAGTTTTTTTTTTTTTCTAAAAATCTCGAAATAAAAAGCATACGCGACTTGCGTATGATTTGAAATTCAATATTTTTTATCAATAAATTGTTTTTTTTCCAAGATGTGGAAAAAAAATTAAAAAAACTAGGTATGCCATAAGCTTCTACTCCGTTCACCTAATATACCATTTTTTTTTCGAGACGGTAAAAAAAGTCATCCGGTATAATTACCACAGTTACGAAAACCATACATTGACAAAAAAAATGTCGCAATTATTCATGGTGTTATTCAGACCCAATCAGTGTAGTGACCCCAGAATTGAACGGCTGTGAAAAGTCCCTCACCAGGCCCTGATGTGACTCTGATAGTGAGGTGCGTAGTGCCAAGTGCTCCAACATGAGTGTGCCCGGGCACGGGTGGGAGCCTGTTTAAAAGGACACCGGTTATTCTGGTGGTAGAATTTCCACGGTATGATATATCTTCAATCTGCACTGTCTCCGGGATCCCTGGCAAGTTGCATTGGTGTCTGGAAATAGCAAAAAAATTAAGAGCAATATTATATACATAAATAAACTCAAGACTTCATCCCATGGAGGTAGGCAGAAACTACAGAACGCCACCTCCTATTATACTTACAAGTATGTAAGGATAGTAGGAACTGACAAGCCAAAAATATTGTAATAAAATAACATCATCACGCCTTGTTTCCCCGAAGGGTTGGACAGAGGTGTACCTATAGTACAACCACATTTTTCCAGTTTTGTTTGAGTCCCATGTAATAGGGGGCGAGCCTATTGCCATCAAACGGGCACAGATCTGAACTGCGGGATTCTACTGACAAATTCCAAATAGAAAAGAAAAAAAAAAGAAAAATTGATTGATTGATTGATTGGAAGAAATAATGTAATATACGAACTTACGGAGGTATTCTAGTTGGCCCCTAAAAAATCTCCCCCAAAACGGGAATATGGCTATTAAATAATTTCCAGTTTGCCCCCTTGCCAATGTACAGTCATTCCGACCTCATACAATCGTGCCCATGACAAATGATCATGCCTATGGTTGATAAACAGATAAAATAAGCATAATTTGTAATAAATGCCATGAGTGTACGTACAAAGCAAGGGGGCAAGCCGGAAGTTTAATATCATTAGTCTCATAGGCCCCCTTGTTTTAGAAGGGATTTTCGGACAGGCGTTGCCGACAATCCTTCTATGTGGGATTTTTAGGGGGACCGACAGGAAACCCATTCTATGTTGGTACTTACTGGTGGAACATAATATCTCCTACTCTGACATCTCCTTTTTGATACATATTGATATCTTCTCGGTACACGAAGCCCTCTTCTTGGTACAGAGTGGCTTCATTTGGGATGGAAGCCGCGTCATTGCCGACTGTAAGTGCTGCTAGCACCGCGATGAGGATGAGACTCTTCATCTGAAAGGACACAACATTGACGATAAATAACGGCTCGAGTGATGCAGTTGCTGCGCGATTGACAACTTTGCTATAGTAAGATTCCCAAAAGAAACATTGTGCCTAAACACAATTTTCAATATGCAAACCGGTGTATGTAAATCAAAGGCAATTATATATATGTAGGTATATTGTAAATAAAAAAATAAAATATATTATTAATAAAAAACTTTATTACAAAAATAAATAAAGTGTAAATTTTTTACTTTTTAGCCACACACATTCATATACTTGCTACAAAACAGTCAAAGGAAAATAACATCATTAACATACACAAAGTGGATTAAATACGTATTATTGCTGCTAACATTACTCATCACTTGACGGGACCACACGCAGTTGTATCGCTTTCGACAAAAAATTTTTTTTCAAAATCGGTCTTCAATTTTATGAAAATATCGATGAACATTAAAAAAAAAACATACAGACGAACATAGATCGGCTCCTTTTTTGAAGTCGGCTAAAATGGTATTCGTCATCATTTTTATACTACGCTACTATCGTTCATCATTTCGATTTTTTTTTTAGTATAAGTATAGTATAAGTCAAAAGTACTCACATTTTCAATTTTTCCTTCTTCTGCTTAGAACCACAAGCTGTTACCTTAGACTCAAGTGTTATTGTAATTTCATATCTGTATTTAAATTATATTAATGTGTGATAAGATAGTAATATCACTGGCTAATTACAGTTTTTATGATTAATTTACGATAATCTCCATTAAATTATCGTAAATACTGTCCTTGGACATGAATATACACACGAGCCTGCATCCACGTATATTTACTGTAATTGGTATAATTCTACCCAGCCTTTTCCCAAATCTCTTTGGGTCGGCTTACAGTATAACCGGGTGCAGCTGAATACCAGTATTTTACATAGAGTGACTGCCTATCTGACCTACAAGCCAGTTACTGAGTAAAACACGCTGCCTCTTGGTAAGACTGGTTTTCAAACTACCGGTAACGACTGTCAAAGATCTACGAATGACTGCCGGGACTAACGGCTTAACGTGCTTTCCGAGGCACGGAGTGGTTTCGATATGTAATGGATGGTCTGATCACCCATCCGCGAATCGACGGCGGCAAGCGTAGCTTGAGCTTTAATCGACCAGTTCGGCTGTTATTATTCAGCCACAAGCCCCTCTGTTTACTGTAGTTTATATCAATAATAATTGTACCATTTTATTTTTGTACATAATAAGTAAATTAATATAAAACGTACCCCAACGGGCTTCTTTCGAATTAGTTTTAAATACGATTATAATTATTAAGAACTGCTTTACAGACAACTAAATTCCGTAATTTTTGTCAACTTTGTTTAAATATGAGGATTCATTTTAAAGTCATGCCAAGTTTGTATCGAAAGCTAAGCCTATAACATCTCCACTGCTGCGACACAGACCCCCTATCTGTGAGGGAGCCCAGAGCGGGTTGGTAGATGTCACACGTCTCCAACATTTTTGGTTGAAGTAGTTTGGTTCATGCCAGTTTCCTCACGATGTTTTCCTATACCGTTTTAAATTATAGAAAGTAAAGTGCCTGTCTGGAATCAAAACCGTAAGTCTGCTCGTAAGTCGGGCCACCACTGCCCTCAGAAATCGCTAAGAATTGTGCAATATTAGGTGCCCGTGTAAGCGGACTATAAGCGTGAGTCATCATGTGTATTTGATAGTATACTATCTTATCATTATAGATCCGACTAATAAATGTTCGTCGCACAGCTAATGTTGATCAATTGCTACTCTGAACTCTTAGGAGATAGCTACTGTGATCTTTTACTGGACTTAGTGAGAAATTGATAATGTAAGTGCTTTTTTTTATGTACTTGAAATATTTTTTTAAAATTAAATAACACTTTATCTCTCTTATACTAGAAAATTAAATTTAATCTTATTCTTAAATTAAATTAAAATATTAAGAGAAATAATACCAAATAATAATATTAAATTAAAGTAATATTAAAGAAATAATATTAAATTTATCTGAACCATTCAAAATATATTTTTTATAAAACAAAAAAGAATTCTAAAAATTATCATTATATGTACAGTCAACAAAGCTATTTGGTATACAGGCAAAATTATTCATCCCTCCACTACACTGTCAATATTCATTTTTATTGTGTGCGTAATCAATTTTTAAGCATATGGCATAGGTAGTTAAAGCGAGTAAAAGAATTGACTACCCAGCATACTCACAACATTTTTTAAAGTAGTTTAAAGTTAGCTGCCTGTATACCAAATAGCTTTGTTGACTGTACCTTACAAATAAAATAATGTATATTATAATATTTTATTTAAAAAACTATATTTAATTAATGTTTAAATATTGTTATAATATTTACAATAAATTCAATCTCTGAAAATAATCATTCTCATTATCATCATTTTTTTCTGCTTCTTTTTCTTACATGTCCTCTCTTCTTCTTCTATTATAAAAACATATGCATCACAATAAAAATGCACAAAAATTATTGACTAAAATAGAAGTCAAATCTTATTGTTTTTCGTTTAAAATAAAACATCCAGACATCAAGTTCATCGAGACATCAACATGGATGGTCATTCATCAATCAACCATCGATCGACCTGCGATCGACTATCTATTGATTTTGAATATCGAATATCATTTGAGGCGATCGCTCAGCTACAGTGCCACACGAGCCGCCTTCCTTTATTGTCAATGTTGTGTCCTTTCAGATGAAGAGCTTCATCCTCATCGCGGTGCTAGCCGCACTTACAGTCTGCAATGACGCGGCTTTCCTCCCAAACGAAGTCGCTCCGGACCAAGAAGATATCATTATGTTGCAAGAAAGTGTCGAAATGTACCAAAAAGATTACAATCTAGGAGCTGCTGGCAGACTACTTAAAGATGATGACTTTATCCTGTTTCACGAGTGTGTACATTTTTATTTTATTAAATGGCGGACGAGGTGACTGTCCACCTGATGTTCTGGATGTCTGCAATACCATAGTTATTGCTGATGCATTGAATCTCAGAGAAAGAGCTGAAACGAGTCTTTAATTTTGAACATTAAAGTTGGGGGTACTTACTTATTTGGGGAGGTCTTACCCAGCTGTCGACGTCTTTCGGCTGTATTAGCCGACACAATATAATATTGGGATATAGGGGCAATTAACTGACTCATTTCAAACTTCAAACAGGGGTTTCCGGACGAATTAGAAAGAACTAGATAAACAAGATTCTAGACCCACCAGTGTTGTTATCAGTTATTAATAAAAAGGTCTGCGGTTCCGTACATTTTGAGGTGTGAGATGAAACAGCAGAATAAAAAAAAAAACGGACGGAACATTGCTACTCTTGGGTTTTCTGTTTGCGCATCTGTCTCCCTTACACCATGTATACCCATATTATATAACAGATAGTTAACGAGTAATAATAAACACTTTCATCTTTTCAGAGAATTCTTCGACTTGCCTGCCATCCCGCACACAGTACAGCACCGGGACGTAGTGTACTTTGGCAATTCCACCACTTTCATAAGCCGTATCAGGGTATCCAACCCTCCAAGTGTTCCCGGAAACACATTCCTTGGATTTTATCGGACTAACGCCCATGTCCGGCTAACATCAGCACCGGGAGTGGGGCTTCGCTCCACCGTTACTATCTACGGTCACTACACTGACTGACTCTGAACATAATAACACCATGAAAAACTGTTATAATATTTATGTTATTTGTAATAAATGTTTTTAATAAATAAATAATATTTTATTGACGTAAAAAATAGTTAAGTAAATGTAGAAAATTCAGACAGCGTTAAATGATATCCTTTTTTAGGGTTCTATACCTCGAAAGGACAAACGGACCCCTTATTGGATCACGTTGTTTGCCGTCTATCCGTAAATTGGACGTTTTGCCACTTTTTCAATACACTACGCTACTCACAAAGCGTGGAACGTACAAAAAAAAATTCCTCCAGAAAAAAAAAACCTCCAGACCGCACTTCGGCCATTGCGGTTAAAATCAGCGGAGATAGCGGTTTTACACGGATCTATATTGATGAGATACTATCAAAAGCACAGTCAGATTGAGTGAGAGTCAAGCACCTGTCCCACCGCAGGCGATTAACGAGCAGTGAGTGGAGCTAGTAACGATAGACTAGTCGGCGAGCAAAGAGCAGCGATTGCGTGACGGACACAGAACTCCGGGCCCGGGGTGACGTTACTAGCGGGGGTAACGGGCGACGAACGATTATTTGTGAGTGAGTCTTTCAGTTAGTTTTCTGGCCGTCAATCGAGCGCTGAGCGAGTACTCTCTTTGATAGCTCTTGTCGCTGCGATAAACAATAACTGGCCAGCGCTTGTGAACAGTCAGCGATCAAATATTATTATGATACATAGATGTATTAATAGTTGATCGTTATTTTTACTTACACGACGCCTACGATCTATTGTATGTTTCTTGAGCAAGTAGGTAAATCGTTGATAGCTAGTCGCCTCCTCTTCGGCGAGACAGGTACCTCACGCTGTTTTACACTAATCTGTACTCGTTCGTCGCAGCGAAAAAACTCGCTTAGCGACGCTCGCTCAGCGGGCAGAACACTCGGTGCGAGACACGCTAGGTACATACGCATACCAGCGAGTAATCGCTCCCCGCCGTCGCGTATTCGCTGCTCATTGCTCGCCAACTTGTTAATCGTTCCTAGCGCTACTGATTGCTCGTTAATCGCCTGCGGTGGGACAGGTGCCTGACTCACACTCTATCTGACTGTGCTTTTGATAGTACTATCTTATTATTATAGACCCGTGTAATGATTATCCTAGTACTATCTTATCATTATAAATTCGGTAATAAATATCCTACGCACTACAAAATGTACTAAGTGAGAAATTGATAATGTAAGTGTCTTTTCTCATTATTGATTCGTGTTTATTCTATACAATAGTCTGGTATTATGAAATAGTTCTGATTATTCAAACGAATGGATGCGGAAACTTGTAGGATCGTGAGATGCGAGATGTAATGTGCATTTCAATCAATGTGATTGGTCGATTCTTGCAATTTTTCGACGCCATATTTTAGTTTGTTAATAATTTGACCTAGGTTAAGCATATAACGTTCGTACTGCTGGGATACAGGCCTCCTCTCTATCAGATATCACATGTCTTCAATGTTTGGTCCTAGGACATGCCGGTTCCCTTCAGATGTTTATCTTTATCGTTTTTTCTGTTTAGAATCAAACCGTAAGTCTGCTGTAACTCGGGCCACCACTGCTCTCAGAAATTGCGTTTACGCGGAAGCGGACCATCCGGGTAGTACTATCAACATACACATTTGATAGTATGTACTATCTTATCATTACTTATAGATCCAAGCAATATAAATGCTCAGCGCCCTGCTAATGTTGACATAAAATATTGTCACTTTGTACTCTAAGGAGATACCTACTGTGATTTTTACCGGATTTAGTGAGAACTAGTAATGTAAGTGCGTTTTAGTTTGTTTGATTTTCTTGAAATAGTAAAAATTCTGTGTTTTATTTCTAAGTATTTTTTTAAAGTTTAGTCGATTTTTCATACTAAAAAACTGTGAACTTGATTAAATATTATTAGAAGTTTTTTGAGGACATTACCTATTCTCGAAAGAGAAACGGAGGTGACATTTTCGACACTTTCTTTTGTATCATCATTATTATTGTAATTCAAAAATACAAAACTATAAAACATGTTGAAATTAGACAAATTAATGAAGTACTTATTTTAATTTTTAAGACACAATGTACATATCTACGATAAGAATTCACAAAAATTATTGACTCAAATAGAAGTTTGAGTAAAATGTAAGAGTGCATCCCGACTGCTGACTCGAGATCGATACCATCAACATGAATGGTCATTCATCGATCAACTATCGATCTACCTACCAGCTATCGAACATCGATCGATATGGATGGAATATCGAACATGTTTTGAGGTGATCGCTCAGTTACTGCACCAGTCGAGCCGTCGTTTATTGTCAACGTTGTGTCCTTTCAGATGAAGAGCTTCATCCTCATCGCGGTGCTAGCAGCACTTACAGTCTGCAATGACGCGGCTTCCATTCAAAACGAAGTCGCTCCGGGCCAAGAAGAAGTCGTTGTGTTGCAAGAAAGTATTGAATGGTACCAAAAAGATTACAATCTAGAAGGAGCTGCTGGCAGACTACTTAACGTTGATGACTTGGTCCTGTTTCATGAGTGTGTACCTTTTTATTTTGTTTTTGGAAGGAAATATAAAAACAGCTGCCGCCTATGGGCATCTGCAATACCATCATTGCAGATGCGTTTAAATCCCAGAGTAAAAGCTCCCCTAGTAATGCTCATGCGCATGGGCAGGCACCAGGCTTGCCTTAACATGGTGACATACAGACTTGTATGCTCACTTATAGTGCCTATCCGGCAATTTGGGATTCATTTGCATAACAGTACCTCTATTTTAAAATAAACTAAAGAGGTTTCAGGAAAATGCGATGCCCGCCTGAATGTCTTTCAAATAATAATAGTTTTTTTCATAAAAATCTGCAGTGACGAGGGAGTAAGTTGTGATAGAGTGATATTTTCACTTTTTTATTCCGTTATTCGTAATTTGTGTTTCACGAACATTGGCCTTTCTTTCTTTCAGCTCCATACACTTTGACGTGTAGGTAGTTAAAAAACAGCTGATTTAAAATAAAAACCGACGAAACATTGTAACTCTTAGGCTTGCTGTTTGCGCGTCGATCTCCTTTACACCTTGTATACCCTTATGAGATATAACAGATAGTAAATGAGTAATAATAACCATTTTCATCTTTTCAGAGAATTCTTCGACTTGCCTGCTATCCCGCACACAGTACAACACCGGGACGTAGTATACTTCGGCAATTCCACCACTTACATAACCCGTGTCATGGTATCCAACCCCCCAAGTGAACCCGGACACACATTCTTTGGAATGTATTGGACTCATGGACATGTCCGGCTAACATCAGCACCAGGAGTGGGGCTTCGCTCCACCGTTATTTTCTACGGCCACTATACTGACTGGGTCTGAACATAATAACACCATGAAAAACTGTTACAAAAATAAATAGATACTTTTTTAACTGAAGTTTTATAATTTATAAGTTTTTTTTAAATAGTGAAATAAATGAAATTGTTTTTCAGGTTCCGTACCTCATAGGAAAAACGGAACCCTTATTGGATCACGTTGTTTTTCGTCTGTGCTTATGTTGACCCTTTTTCTCAGGAGTCTGGAAAAAAGTTTAAAAGGTCTCCCACACCATTCCGTTCCGTATCCGGATCAGATCGTACCGTAATTCACATGTGTGATTTGTACAAACTATTTGTTTTTCTACTGCACACAACATGTATACCTAGTCTTGGTGTTGCCTGAAGTTGCCATAGTCAAACAAACATGCCGAGAATTGCGCAATTAATTGCCAGTGTGTGATCATCTTAACGGTTTTCAACCTAGTGGCGCTTATTATGACAGGACGGAATAAAATGTTGTGACGACGGGAATGGTGAGTTAAAACTACGGCAAGCTTGAATGAATGAATGAATGAATTATTTATTTATTCATTTAAAACTTCCTTAACGCTACGTACATAGCCCCACAAAACTGGTTACGCAGTTTAACTGTGAGATCGTTGAGTCTCTCTTATAGTAAACTTAATATCAGGTACATCAATAACCTATATATAATCAATACCTACACTTACATAGAATCTAATAAATATTTTTTAAGTTTACGTGTGAATTTTACTTTATTATCTTCTCGTCTGATGTCAGCAGGCAAAGTGTTCAATAAATAGGGAACGCGTTTTGTTAGGGTTCTGTCGCCATAGTAATTGCTAACTCTGGGTACATCATATTTACCTGCTGTCATCGACCTGGTAGTATACCTGTTGGAAACAAGTGAGCTTACAATATTTTGCTCTTTCAACGCATGGTTTTGTAATAAAACAATTGCAATGGTCACACTGACTCTTCGTAACAAATTTACCACTTTTTCGATACGCTACGCTACACCGCAAGCGTGGACCCGAACGAAAATCCTAGCTCAAAAACTTATAAACTCACAGTTGTTTCGATTTGTTGCCCATTTCTCTTCTTCTTTTGTTAAGTGTGAACACATACAATAAGTTGACAGGCCTACCTACACCATCCTCTAATACCTATTCACACTGTAATTTGAAAACATTGTAAAACTCAGTTATATTTAAAATAGTTACTGTGGAGTTTCTTGCCGGCTCTTCTCCATAGGAAACGACCAATTGACACAGTGCACCTATCTTCTGACGTTTCATAAGTGCCCGTGTAGGTTTATGTGAAATAAAATATTTTGAGTTTGATAAATTGCTACTTTTTATACTACTCCTACTCCTGCCTCTCGATGAGAGGAGGCTTTTCTATCCCAGCAATAATAGATTCAGAATATTTTCTGATAACATGTACAGACAAACAGAGATAGGGGTCAGAGGATACAATGTCGTCTGCACATTGTCTAAGCAGCTAATTTGCAACTAACGGGTGTTTTTTTTAGAGGTATACTAATTCAAAATGAATTAAAAAACCTTAAAATAAATTTTATTATCATGATACCTATTGGTTTTATTTATAAAATATTCTTATTAAATGTCATTAGTGCTTCAAAATAATTTCGGGCATATGGGCGCCACGGCTGTCTCGAATGAAGCGTAATCGGGAAGCCCAATTTTCGAGTAACTATGTATATTTTTAATAAAACCAATACCATGATAATAAAATGATATTTTTAGGTTTTTATTTCCTTTTGAAATTGTATACCTCTAAAAAAACCCGTTACATAATATATTATGTACTTTTAAACAATGAGTGTTCTGCGTTTTACATCGCTCTTATATTATGTGTTTATAACGTGAACAATTTTAATAAATATTAACAATGTAATGTATACCGACTAATTTTCTTTTTTATTACTTTACATGTTTTACTAACCAACCACCGTTTCAACTGATCATAATAACCTCTCTAATGTTTAAAATAATAGCGTAAAAAAAACAATGTCATTTAAAACTGCCAGCATTTTTAATATTTAATTCAATATTTTTACATAACTTACAAAATCACAAAAACTTTAGTTGCAAAAATATTTTATCGTGAACAGTCTTGCATGGTGTTATTATGTTCAGAGCCAGTCAGTGTAGCGACCGAAGAATTGAACGGTTGTGTGAATTCCTGCGCCCGACGCTGATGTTAGCCTGACCAGGCCGTGAGTCCAATAATTTCCAATGAATGTGTGTGAGGGAACGTTGTATACTACGATACGGTTTATCTGCGTGGTTGCATTGCCACGGTACGCTACTTCCCGAACCTGTACTGTGTTCGGGATACCTGCCACGTTGACGAATTCTCTGAAAAGATGAAAATATAATTTTGTTATTACTCGTTACTTCCTGCATCTGATTTAAGTTCTTTCCTAGTGCTCATACACATATGAACGCGTGTAATTGCTTATTGTTAGTATTTTAACATCAGGTTGGCCTTTAGCTAATTTGCCATCCAATCTCAATAAATAAATACTAAATGCTGTTCGTTGGTGAGCGTTCACTTGAGAACGGCTGGACCGATTTGGCATTTTTTTTGTTTAATGTGTTTGTAATAATCGCAATAAGGTTTTTACGGAAAGCAAAAATGAAAAGTTGCCGGGAAAATTGGAAAATTCGGGAAAACTAAAAGTGCACTTTTGTATAAATTATTGAAAGGACAGGACAACGTCTGTCGGTTCAGCTTGTAACGTAATATAAAGGTACACACTCGTGAAACAGGATCAATTCATCATCGTTAAATAGTCTGGCAGTAGCTCCTTCTAGATTGTAATCTTTTTGGTACACTTGACCACTTTCTTGGAACAGAACGACATCTTCTTGACCCAGAGCGACTTCGTTTGGGAGGGAAGCAGCGTTATTGCAGACTGTAAGTGCTGCTAGCACCGCGATGAGGATAAAGCTCTTCATCTGAAAAGACACAGAACATTTACAATAAACGACGGCTCGAGTGGCACAGTTACTGAGTGATCGCCTGAAATTATATTCCATTTATTCCGTATCAACAGCTGATAGTAGATCGCAGATCGATCGATAATTAATCGATGAATTTAATTTAAATCGATGACCACAACCATGTTAATGACATTAAACGACCTCAATAAATACACTTAGGGTACCTACGATTTATTTTAAAACAAAAAACTGTGTACCTTCTTATGTTTTGCAAATGGAAATACCTGTATTTAATTTAATTCAATTTCCATCTAACATAACATCACGCCTTTTTTCCCTGAAGGCTTGGGCAGAAGTGTACCCTATAGTTCACCGATATTCCGCCAGTTATGTTTCGGTCCTGTATAATAGGGGGCGATCCTATTGCCATCAACCTGGCACAAATCCATAGTCCGGGCTAATACTGAGAAATTCCAGATAGAAAAACCCAATAACACCACCACCATCCACCATCTAGTTTTTATTATTAGATATTTTTATTTTTCTTACAAGATTCATGTATTTATTTAAATTATCATTAAGAAAATGAAGAAAATGTCACCTCCGTTACTTGAGCAACGACCAGTTTGTTTAATTTAACCAAGAAAAAAAATCTTGTTAATATATTTTTACTAAGTATTAATATTGAGATCACTAATGAGTATAACAGAAATAAAATAAAGAATAAGAACAATATCATAATAACAGCCTATTGCGTAGAATAAACACGAAATAATAATTAACAAAAAAACACTTACATTATCAATTTCTCAATTAGTCCAGTAAAACCAGTAACTATCTCCTTCGAGTACAGAGTAACTATATATAGACGTTTTATACAGTACGTATGATATTTATTACCGGATCTATAATGATAAGATAGTACTAGGATAATCATTACACGGGTCTATAATAATAAGATAGTACTATCAAAAGCACAGTCAGAATAAGTGTGAGTCAGGCTCCTGTCCCACCGCAGGCGATTAACGAGCAGTGGAGCTAGGAACGATGAACAAGTTGGCGAGCAAAGAGCAGCGAATGCGCGACGGCGACGAGCGATTACTCGCTGGTACGTGTCTCGCACCGAGTGTTCTGCCCGCTGAGCGAGCGTTGCTGAGCGAGTCTTTTCGCTGCGATGAACAAGTACCGACTACAGACAGCTTAACCTTCGTGTAACTTGACTATATTAATATGCAAGTAATAATAAACCTACGTGTATTTTTACAGCGTGAGGCACCTGTTCAAAGATTCGATTCGATCAACGATTTTTGCTCAAGAAACATACAAAAGATTGTATGTCACGTATATTATGTAAAAGGGATTATTATAAATATTAATAATTGATCACTGACAGTTCACAGCGCTGGCCAGTAATCGTTTATCGCAGCGACAAGAGCTATCAAAGAGAGTACTAGCTAAGCGACGCTCGCTTGGGGGCCCGAAAACTAGCTGAGAGACTCTCTTACAAATAATCGCTCCTCGCCGTCGCGTATTCGCTGATTGCTTGTTAATCGCCTGCGGTGAGACAGGTGCCTGACTCACACTCTATCTGACTGTGCTTTTGATAGTACTATCTTATTATTATAGACCCGTGTAATAATTATCCTAGTACTATCTTATCATATCATTTTAAATCCGGTAATAAATATTCTACGCACTACAAAATGTCTATATATAATCACTGTTCTCTAAGGAGATAGCTACTGTGATTTTTACTGGATTAGTAAGAAATTGATAATGTAAGTCTTTTTTAGTTCATTATTATTTCGTGTTTATTCTATGCAATATTTATTCTATTGAAATAGTTCTAATTCATTATGTTACTTCCGTTTTACATAAGCCTTTTTCAGAAAGATTATTTGATCTTTCATAGTACAAAAATATTCACTAGATTAAAAATAGCTTTTTTGGTCATATTTTACAAGATGGATGGTGTTCAAGACATGGGAGTGACATTTTCGACACTTTCTTAAATATAATCAATAATAACAATATTATTATTTTTCCTCCTTTTCAGCAGCAACTTTTTACTCAATACTTATTATATGTCGTATCTGTACATAACTATTTTATTATGGGTAGGTACGTATATAATAAAATAAATAAATGAATAATGTCACAACACTATTTATTTATTTATTTAATGAAATAAAGCTGTGCATATATGTTTAAAAAAAAATGTAAAGGTGCCAACCAGACTGCTAGGTCTTGGCGATCAGATATTGATATGGAGTATCAAATACGAGTTTAGCCGATCACTCAGCAACTGCGTCACTCGAGCCGTCGTTTATAGATAATGACGTGTTCTTTCAGATGAAGAGCTTCATCCTCATCGCAGTGCTAGCAGCACTTACAGTCTGCAATGACGCGGCTTCTCTCCCAAACGAAGTCGCTCCGGGTCAAGAAGATGTCGTTCTGTTCCAAGAAAGTGGCCAAGTGTACCAAAAAGATTACAATCTAGAAGGAACTACTACCAGACTATTTAACGACGATGATTTGATCCTGTTTCACGAGTGTGTAACTTTTTATTATTTTATTATTAAGTTTTCCCTGGCGCTTGTGGACATCTGCAATACCAGAGCCTATGACCTTTAAACATTACGAAAACACATTCCCGCATCAGCTACTCTTCTATAATTTTTTTAATTGGCATTAATTCGAAGTTTTTGTTTAAATAACAAGAGAAGCGTTTAGAAGACTAATTTATGTACTTTTTTCATATTTAAACACCAAAAAAGCAAACATCTGACTTTTATCGATTAATAATTGATCAAAAGATAATAATACATAAGTATAGCATAAAATAGTAACGAAGTCAAAACTGTAGTTCAATATTGAATACTTTAAACAGAAAACAGCGCATTTTCCTATTTATGATTTTAAGACATGTTAGAAAGAAGTTAATCTGATGCATGATTTAATAATAAAGAAGTAATAATAAATATTTTCATCTTTTCAGAGAATTCGTCAACGTGGCAGGTATCCCGAACACAGTACAGGTTCGGGAAGTAGCGTACCGTGGCAATGCAACCACGCAGATAAACCGTATCGTAGTATACAACGTTCCCTCACACACATTCATTGGAAATTATTGGACTCACGGCCTGGTCAGGCTAACATCAGCGTCGGGCGCAGGAATTCACACAACCGTTCAATTCTTCGGTCGCTACACTGACTGGCTCTGAACATAATAACACTATGGAAAACTGCACACGTGTCTCTATGTCAAAACGCGGGTGAAAACATCGAAGAGATTGTTCTGATCTCTTGAGAAGAACAAGAGGAAGAGGAAGATGACTTGACTTTAACAAAGACATATTATTACAACTGAAGTTTAAAACGTTGTAAGATTTTTTTTTAATATCAAATTACGAAAAAAAAAAACAGAAATAAATTACATCGTTTTATTTTAAACTCAATTTGCAATTCCTATGAACAAAAACGTTTACTAAAATACAGTGGGTTAAATATACTTGAACGTTGAACTGGATACTTACTATGTTTTTCATATTTCATGTTAAGGGCCTATATAACCCAAAGTGATGAATGTCATAATCCTCCGTTTAGACGAAAATACGGCAGCATTAATTTTGAATTAAATATATGTTAAAGTTGAGGATTAATATTAAGTACCTCGGTATTATGTTTGACGAAAACACGGTTCCGTAAAATGCCACGCAGCATGCAAGCGAGCATGCAACATGCAGCAGGCATGGTCTCTGTCACGGCTCCGGCGCTGCAGGGCTCCGGCGGTCCCACGCAAGTTTATTATCTTAGGTCACACGCGAGCTTAGCATCGTCGCAGATGGTTTTAACACTCACCACCGAGCGCGAGCGTTCAAAATAACCTGCTCCTCAGCTCGCGCGCCGCCTAGCCCCTCCGCGCATACTAAAAATACACTCTAGGGGTAGGGCACACAAGACTACATGTAGTCGGTTTTGCAGCAATTCTTTTCTGTCCCAAACTTTTGTAGCTCAACATATTGACTTAAAAAAAAAAAAAAAATTAAGGTTAAAAATACGAAAATGTGTTACGCAATTAGATAGCTGAACATTTTTATCAGTAACGTCAAAGTTAATGTTTTTTTTTTCTTTTTTTCAGGTAAGTCTCGTCTCAACAACTTCCATTATAGCAGTCGTGCTGTTTGAATGAATATCAAAAGCTAAGTTCTAGAGCTACTGTAGAGGTTTTAACCTGGATGACTTTCTCAACCGACCTAGTCAACCGCTATTTTATATTTAGAAGGATAGGAAAGTCAGCTCAAATAGCTGACAGCGCCCGTCTTGATGTTAAAAAGAATTTTATATAGGAATAATAATTATCCTTTATACCTAAATATCAAATACAAGTTAAATTCTCTAGTAGCTTAAAGCTCTACGATCCCTTACAGTACCTAACTTTATAGTGTTATTTAAGTGTCATACAAATAATTAGATACGATGACAAGATACCAAAGACGATAGACGAAGATAGACGGGACAAAGCAAGCAACAACAGTCAAAATCTACTCGGTAGTGCCTACAGGTAACATCTCGCTCAAGATAGTTAATTACATTTTACTTCATAGGTAAAATTATCTTAGGAAAATTAATCTAACTAACAAAGTAATAACAATGCCAAAATAATCCTTATCGCAATAATATCATTCTCGGAATTTCCCTATTTTAATTTGAATAACATAACATTATCATTTTTCCTTATACGAGCTTGTTAGCTTGTACGAGATTAGGATAGCTCTGAAAAATGCGGTGTTGACGGAATTCAAGCATGGAACAGAGGTGTGGATATATTTTTCTTTAAAGAGGGTGACAATGCCCTTCTTAAGAGGGTGCATCCTAAAAGTTGGCAACGTCGTAAATAGCTGTCAAATATTTACCTGTTTCGATTAATTTGGAAATAATACTGTATGGAAATAAGAAATGTGGCTAACCAATTGACTAGAATATTAATAATGAATTGCAATCATAACATTGAATTTGATGTTGTACCCGTTTTAGGTGAAAAAAAGGCATTTGGAAAGTTACCAAATACTTTTTTTACATCTAAAACTAACTATTCGGTGTTACGATATTAATTATTGCATTTCATAATCAATATTCTAGTTCGCTAGTTAGCCACATTTTTTATTTCCATACAGAAATATTATCAAATTAATCAAAACAGCGAAATATTTGACATCTATTTGCGACGTTGCCAACTTTCAGAATAAACCCTCTTAAGAGTTATAGGCCCATCTTACTTCTGAGTCATTTCTAAAAGCTATTTTCAAGAGTCATCAGGAATCGTCTCTCATGTTTGACGATTTCTAGCCTCCCGGACAAGCCGGATTTCGTAAAGGCACTAAGCATCCTAGACCACATACATTCGCTGCGGCAGGTTATACAGAAGACCGAATAATAACTTGCCTCTACTTAACGAGTGTGGATCCAAGTTATGGGCTGTACAGTAGTCTTTTCAAAGGTGCCAGAACCACTATTACTATCTATTTATTACTCTGTCGTGGACTTCTGCTGTTTTGTCAATGACCATGTTTGCGCCTTGAGTGAGGAACGGAATGCACACTTTCATGTTGTTTAAATATAGTATACATTATATATCTACCGACAGCTACGTTAAGTCTAATCATAATTAGCATCACGGCTGCAGTACCCGAAGAGTGAGGCACAGGAGTACCTTTAGTAAACCACCATTTCGCCAGTTATACTAAGATTTCATGTAGTAAGGCGAGCCTGTTGCCATTTTAGAGGCATGAGGAACAGGGTCGTAAGTTCACTCATCCTCTATAGAAAAGGGAGGTTCCTCCGAGCAGACGGGTGCTGATGTCTGGCGGGCAACTGCCCAACGATTGATGTCGGAAAGTTATGTATATGTTGATCGTAGGATTTCGCGTGACGTCAGTTCCGCTCTCATGTAGCGATGTAGGTGCCACCACACCATCAACTGGGCACAAATCTTAACTCCGAGCTGCTACTAAGAAAATCCAAATGGAAACACCCAATAACACTTTGCCTAAACAGGGAATCGAACCCAGGATCTCATGCTCAGCAGTAGCGCTTGCGAACACTAGACCAACGAGACAGTTCAATCATACTGGGTATAAAGAAAAAAAAAAAGTTTGCAGAGTAATTCCTATCCCATGAATTTTCATATCTAGTTTTTGGTTAGTAACAACGATAGCAGTGACAACATGTCCTTTTGTGTCTGAAAAACTTTAAAACTTCAAAGTTATTGAAACAAATTGTTGCGAAGAAAACCGATCCTATTGTAATGTTTAATATACCTAGCAAATGAATGAACATAAAAGCACACGGTATTATGGATGGTAGCGTGTGGCGGTCTGTGGCGTTCTGTGGCATTCAGATACAGACCTACGTTTGTGGGAAAAGGTGTAAGTCTATGTGCCAATTTAGGTATCAATTATTCACACTCATATTCTCATTAACGAAAAGCAAAAGAAAGAAACGTAAATAAACTAAAAACATTTATTCTAAGCAGAACTTAAAAAAATAAAAACCCAGATACTAAATTTTACCCGTAAATGTTGTCCATCCGTCCAACTGTCTTTTAAATGTTTAACGGCCGTAGATTCGGACCAAGTAGTAGTATCCGTAGCCTCTGGCTGTTGTCAACCTGATGGTTGCTTGGTTAAATCCAACGCCTCCTGCCCTGAGGGAGGGCTGTCCCCACTGGGTGCCTCCCACCTCTACCGCCTCCAGGTACGTGATACGCACGTTGTTGGCTCCTCGGTAAGTGATGTCCTGGTACTGTACTGCGTTCGCAATAGCGTTCCTGGAGTAGTAGGCACTGAAACAATATAAAGGTGATGTAAAATATTTTGTGAGATTATTTATTACTACTTTTTGCACGTCGAACACTCTCGATTCGAAAGGAATCGTGACTAAAAGTACGTTTTCATTGTAGCCCAAATACAGACGAGATCACAGACGATTAATTTCAACATTTTTAATTGGTTGATTCCTGCACGCTTCCACTACCCTCGTTCGCATCGTAGTTCGTATCTTGTTGCACAAATTACGTGTATAATCAAAGATCCCACTAAATAGCCCCCAATTGAATAATTTTATTTTTATTAAATTTCTAGGCACTTAAGCTTATGTGCCACTACCAATATCAGTAAAAAAATATCGATCTTTCGATCAAAAGATACATAAAGAAGTCATCAGTTGATTGAATAGAAAGTTCTGTTCTGTTCGGTTAGGTTCTGTTCTTGGAGATACCTGCTAACTGGCTGATCTGTCACCACAGTATTGCCATATTCGCCTGTGAGCGAAGAAGAAGACTTAGTTTTAAAATAAGTACATACCTGTGAAGCAGTCTGTCTCCTGGCCAGTAAGTTCCTTGGTACATGTTGGCCCTGGTGGTGACATTTTTGACTGCAGCAGCGTCACTGCAGGCGACAAGAGCTGCGAGCACAGCGATGAGAATCAGGCTAGTCTTCATCTGAAATAACACATAGTTACCATTTAATGATGGCTGGATGGGCCTAAAATAATCTCCAGTATTTTAAAAACATTCATAAATAACACAAAATAATAGTGATTGAAAATCAATAAAAACATAGGAAAATAAATAATTACTTACATTTTCAGTTTTTTAATTAGGTAGGTCTCGTAAAACAGTAGCTATCTCCTTAGATTACAGTGTGAGTATAATTAACTACCTGCAAGGGATAGTATTTATAGTATTCAGACACCAAATGATAAGATAATTTTTTAAATGTTTATCAATGACTAATTTATTAGATTCACAACAAGTGGTAAGTAGTGAAGCCGTTATATGAAAATAGCTCGTTATCTTAACACAAAAGTTGTGTTAATGAGGAGATATTTTAAGGAAAATGATGAAGCAAAAATTTCTTTGTTATGCAAGGCTGCAAAGTTGTTTTTTGGTGCGAGTACTTGTAATGAAACCTGAGCAAGCGAAGGTTTCAAAGGTACGAGACCCAGAATAACTTTGCTGCCGAGCGAAACACACAAGTTTTCACTTCAGTACAGCGAGGAAAATGCTAGGTGCAAGAAAAACATCATGCAGTCGTCTTACTGGCCAGTGCGATCATTCTAATAATGAGGTTGGCGCATTGACATGAAATACGTATTTATGCATTTTCAGTATGGTATAGAAAATCATTGAATAGAATGGTTCTAAAAGTCTTTCCACGCTAGCGGATAAAATGCACTTTTGCACTCAGATTTCGAATGACAAACAGAATCTGAGGATCCGAGCTTGTGAGGTGAAAAACTTATTTAGTGGGGGGGATCCCTCATGGATGCTCTTCGACTAAAGAGTATGTTAGGCTATGTTGAACTTCAGCCGAGTTTCTACTAACTACTGCTGGTAGCAATGTTCCTCGCATCATGCGTGGGATGTACTAGCAAATATTCCACGCCACTGACAAGATTCCATGCCCGTCATTATGCCAGTGGGCCTCTTCAACGTGCCTTCACTTGTCCTGCTGCCACACTTTTTTTGGTCCATCGGTGGTGGCGTGCACCCAGCACGCCACAATCCTGGGCCTAAGTCTCATCAAGTGGTGAACTACCGCAATGTCTCCGCCGCAAGTGATTATGAGCAGACTACGTTCAAGAATTAGCCAACTTTTTCGGAAACACAGGTGTGATGTTACATTATTGTTCAACATATCGACGCAAAACTCTCTCATGATGAACGGATTATTACGATCTGTAATATCAGAATAAAGTCCTGAGAGTCGTTTGTTTAGAATCGATTTCAGAAACTTAGGGTGTCTCGATCAGAGTAAGGCCCAAAATAACGGCGCGCGCACTTAAAGAATGTGCAGTCGTGGGTCAGGTGAAGAGATGGACTCGTAGCAAAATAATAACAACCGCTCGGGTCAATCGAAGGTAAAACTACGTTTGCCGCTGCCGATTCGTGGATGGGTGACCATCCATTACATATTGAGACACCTCCGTGCCTCAGAAATCACGTTAAGCCGTTGGCCCCGGCTGTCATTCGTAGATCTTTGATAGTCGTTACGGGTAGTCAGAAGCCCAAAAGTCTGACAGCCACTCTTGCCAAGGCATATTGTGTTACCCAGTAACTGGGTTGTGGAGGTCAGATAGGCAGTCCCTCCATTTAAAATACTGGTATTCAGCTGCATCCGGTTAGACTGGAAGCCGACCCCAACATCGTTGGGAAAAGACTAGGCAGATTGATCGATTGAGTTCAGGAAAGAACTTATCTCAGGATAGAACTTAGCTACTTAGGTACTTCTTCATAGGACTGACTTACTGGTGAATGTCGCGGGAACCTGCTAGATGCGAGAAGCACAGCACAGCTTACTGTGGCGACGCTTGGAGAAGGCCTTATTTTTATGAACAAAGATATTGTCATTGTCAAATATATTATCGGTCTTACCAAATAAGTCTGTTTTAATAAAGCAGGGAAGCGTAATGATTTTTATTGATTAAAAATTCTCTATTATTTTTCCTATATGACACTAAGTTGATATTGATAGAACTGATCTAGGTACTAAATCATACATACATAGAATCGCGCCTTTTTCCCATGAGAGTAGGCATAAACTATAGAAGCCGCCGATCCTTACAAACTTCTTCTCCTCCTTGTAGGTACTTCATTAATTTCAGTCGAAAGACGTCCACTTCTGGACATATGATCAACTGGCCAGAACGCCAATTCTCGTATTTAAAAAAAATCACATTCAACTCTCAATCTGTCAAACTTGTCAAAAATGTTGGTAAATTGATTGTATTTTTGACAGATTGCGGATGAGATGCGCATGCGAACGTTCTTAAAAATACGGGTATTACCCCTCTGCTATCTAATTGCGTAATCGATTCCGACTAATCTGTTTCATTTTGACAGT
This sequence comes from Eupsilia transversa, assembly GCA_914767815.1. Classification (NCBI taxonomy): domain Eukaryota; kingdom Metazoa; phylum Arthropoda; class Insecta; order Lepidoptera; family Noctuidae; genus Eupsilia; species Eupsilia transversa. Next base: position 5,733,681 of record OU611894.1, on the reverse strand, counting down.
TCAACAACATTCATTGCGTTATTTACGTTGTGGAGCAGATTTTTTTCGAACTTATGAAGCAATGGATTAGCAATCTGTTTGAAACCCATCCAGATTGTGATAGATCGTGTATTACGCAATTAGGGTGCTGGTGTAAGGCTTTACTTATTTACCAATTTATAATTAAAGATTGTTTAAACAATGATAATGTCACGGACTAACTTATTATCTGCCCTAATGATGATTTTCATGAAGCAGGGAAGCGCAATGATTTTTATTATGTAACTCAATGGAACTTTCAACTTTTGTGTATAGGAATAATAAACTTATTATATTATGATATAGAAATAGTTTAAAAATAAATAATTCAAATGAAAAAAAAAATTACTTTCTGTAACTTTATTTGATACTGTACTTTCTCAGAAAATGATGTCAACAAATAACAATGTAATAACCTCGAGGATAATATGGTTTGTAGAGTAGGTAAACTGAAGAGGTCTAGGTATAAGTGGCCAATGATAACGAAAAGACTAGGTATATAGTTTGAATCATCATAAAAGCACGCAGTTTGACGTTCGACGCACCAAAGGTTAACTCCCTCTATCCACACGGACATAAACACAAAACGGCCATAACTTATCCCGTCATCTTCACCTGGCTCAACCGCGATATCGCTGGCTATTTAGAAAGCTCCATGGTATCGTGAGTTTGCCCCATTAGTCGTCTGGCATGAAGCAAATATTTCATCTAGCCCCATTTATTTCTAGCGAAGCAACTTTATGAGTGACACCAGCTATTTTTGTAATGAAACGTGTTGCTGTATTTTTCACCCACACAGAATATTCCGTTCCATACCTCAGTGGCAAGTACCTCTGCTGATTTTTGTCAAAGACCATATTTGAGCCATGAGTGAGGATTGCTGTTTAATACAGTATATATCTATAGCTTCGTATAAATTGAGTATATATTATACATTGTAACAGCGAATCAATTTGCACGCCTCCTCCTTAAGACCTAGGCCAAATATCATGGCCTAAAGAGGTGCCATAAAGAATATGAAAAATCTCGACTAATAAAAAGGTATTCTGGTAATTAACAAATCAATAGCAGACTGGAGACTGGATTAGTGCTCGGTTGATGGCAATAGGCTTGCCCCCTGTTACGTGGGACTTAAAAATAATTGGCAAAATGTGGGTTTACTATAGGTACAGCTCTTCATAACCCTTCGGGGAATACAGGCGTATTGCAGCCGCGTCATTGCAGGCGACAAGTGCTGCGAGCACAGCGATAAGAATCAGGCTAGTCTTCATCTGAAATATGTTACATGGTTAATAATTAAATGACGGCTCGAATGGCGCAATAAAAGTTTCCTATACAGAATGAACATTCATAAATAACACAGTCATGTGACATACAATATTATTTTGATTTTAAATAAAAAAGTGGTATTTAAGTGACAAAAAAAGATGTATAATAGCTATTTGTAATATGCGAACCACCGATAGTTGTAAGCCTTGTTTTAAAAATATGAAAATCCTTACTATCTTTATAAATACTTATACGAAACAGCTATGTTTGTTAAAAATAATATGTATAGATTTTCTCTAGTATAAAGTTAGCGTCGACGTGACCAATTAAATTTAGTTGGATCTAGAACCGCATTATTTAAGTAAAGCATTTTTGTAATGGCTCCAAAAATGTACAAAATTTAATTAACAAAATGCATAAGAAATGCAGAAAATGTTGGCCAATTTAAAAGTAAACTGTTCTTATTTCTAGAATTTTTCAAATGATAATTTATGATATTGGAATTTAATATTAACGGCTATTGACATTTTTTTGACATCATCGACATTATTAGGTTAGTAACTGACTTGGACTTTTGAAATTGTTTATTTAATCTTATTAAATTCTTTTGATTATTATTATTGCATGTTTCCGAATCATTAAAAGTACTTATTAATATTACATAACCAATTATTTGTATACCAATTGCATTGATAGAACATAGAGATACCTTTTATGTACGTTCACAAAAAAAGTTTGATTTGATTTGATTAAAAAAAAAAACATTAAAAAATTAATAAGTACTTACATTTTCAGTTTTTTAAGTAGGTTGTCCCGTAAAACAGTAGCTATCTCCTTAGAGTTCAGTGTGAGTATAAGTAACTACCTGCAGGGGATAGTATTTATAGTATTCAGACATCACATGATAAGATAATATTAAGTGTTTTTCAATGACTAATTCATTCGATTCACAACAAGCGGTAAGTAGTGAAGCCGTTATATAAAATTACCTCGTTATCTTAATGCAATCGGCTTTGTTACAAAAGTTTTGTTAATGAGGAGAAATCTTAAGGAAAATGATGAAGGAAAAACCTTATTTCGTGGAGATCCCTCATGGATGCTCTTCGACTAAGAAGTATGTTGGGCTATGTTGAACTTCAGCCAAGTGTCTACTAACTGCTGCTGCTAGCAATGTTCTAGCAAATACAGGGCAAAGGCCTCCCCTCCACTCCTTCCATCTTTCGAGAGCCTGTGCGTCCTCCTTCAAATTTGGATGGAACCTATCCAGTTCCTGTAGGCACCCCTACGTGGCCTACCGCGACCCCGTCTTACTATCACAGGGCACCAGTTCTGTGCTATTTGTGCCCATAGTTTTTCCGGCATGCGACAGACATGTCCTGTAACATGTGACATGCATAATAAATATAATATATTACAAAAGACTTCAATAGTGAAGTGGCTGCAAATAGACAAACGAGAAAAACGGGTATGGGCAAAGCTTGACGACCTATTTCACCATTGCATGTGTCATTCTACGTCGCCTTGGAGGGATTAGGACATTCAACAGAACTACACTTCTGAGTTAGGGACGTTTTAAAAATTAATGATGCGCGTAAGAACAATTATTTTAAAATAAATCCTACCTTAGTAGATAGTTCAAATTTTTGGGCGAAAAAGTTCGCCGAGTAATAAGCACCGCGTAATTGCTGTTGCTGGCAGGTTCGTTTATCGCTCACTATACAACAAATGCGTATTTAAACTTGCTACAAAAATCTTTGTTTAAAAAAATCGGTATTTTGAATTTGGCATCTTTCACGGCAGTCACCCCATTCGTTTTCATCAATTATTAATGAAATGGTATTTATTAACATATTATATTTAAATACAATCTAAAATAGTATCAATAAAGCATATACATTTTATATACACGTGTTAGGGGATAAGTCGGATAGATTACGTGTGACTCCGGATTTTTTATTAGTCTGTCTGTGATGACTTGTTTATACCTTTTTAGTTGACCTTTGCCGTAGTTGGGTTTTAGTTTTTATTACTTTCATTTTATTTAAATTATTTTGGGGTTATAATATTTTTTTTTTGAAATGTGCTAATTAAGCCCTTTCATTTGATACCCAACATAACACCATTAATTTTTTATTTTATTTAGTTCATGACTTTTTGTCCTCTAGAGGGCGCCATATTTAATTTAATGTAACGCCACATAGCCTATAACCATCGGACGACCGAGACGCTTCCAATGATACCCCATTTGTCAAATTATGTTAATGAACATACATACATACATACATACATACATACCGGTCAAAATCATAACTCTCCTTTTTGCTTCGCCGTAGTCGGGTAAAAAAGAGAAACTGACTGACTGACTGACATATCCACGCACAGCCGAAACTACTGGGACTAGGGACGTGAAATTTTGCACATGTTCCTTTTATAATGTAGGGGAGCACTAAGAAGGGGTTTTGGAAATTCGACCTATAAGGGGATGAATAGGGGGGATTTGTTTGTATGAAAAATCTTATTTCTTGATTAACAACTAAACTAATACTAAAACTAATACTAAACTAATTTTGGCACGAATACGACGATAGCTAAGTAAATTATAAAGTTTATCATTTGTTTGTTTTTCTAACCTACCTCCTAAAGGAGGATTGTGTGTTCAAGTTTGGAGGGAAGAAAATTTAACGCGCGGTCCGATAAATTCGACACTCAGTATTTATACTTAATACCGAAAATAAAGAATAACGTGTAAGTAGCAGGTTTTTTTCGAAAATTTACCCGTAACGGGGTGAAAAAGGGTAACCAATTTTATAGGGGATGGTTTTACTGCATGGCTTAATTACCTTGATAATCGGTATAAATAATCTTTCCGTCAAGTTAGTTAGGGTTTTTAATTTCACCCCTGTGGGGGTGAAAATAGTGAATACAACTTATACATATGAAAAATCCTAATCATTTGATTTATGAACTTGAAAATTGACCCGAATGCTTATCAAAGTAAATGATAAGATCGTAACTATTAATTTAAAAAAACTCCCTTTTAAAGGAGGTTAAGGCGAGGTTTTATAAAAATAGGGGATAGCACGAAATCCATGAGGACGACGAAGTGGCGAGCGAAGTGTGTATCTATGTATATAGGTACTAATACTAGATTAGTATATATGTTACGGTTAGAGTACGGAATACATATTAACAGATGCTTCACCGTTAAGTCGCGGAAAACAGTGAGCGAAACACTTTTGTATTGTTCTCTCAATAACACTAAGGCATAGTCGACGGAGCCCCGCTATATTGTAAAGGCATTTTAGCTCGTCGTGACAAATAAAGATTTCTAATTTCTAATTTCTGATTTCTGATTTCTCGTGAAGTTCTGTTCTGTATACCTACGTTTGTGGGAAAAGTCGTAAGTTCATGACCCGATTAAGGGATCAATTTTGCAAACTCTAAACCTCATTTAAGAAAAGCAAAATAAAGAAACAAATAAATTTAAAAATAATTTATTCTAATCAGAATTTTTAAATTAAATTAATACTTTTTGGAATAAAACCCCAGATGCCAATATTTAAACCCGTTGTAAAAAAAATCCATTCGCCGTAAAAGTTGTCCATTCGTCGTAAGTGTTGTCCATTTATCTAAATGCTTATCGGCCCCAGATTTCAACCATGTAGTAGTATCCGTAGCCCCTGGAGGATGTCAGCCTGATGGTCACGTTGCTCCAGCCAACGCCTCCAGCCCTGAGGGTGGGCATTCCCCACTGGGTACCTCCAACCTCTGTCGCCGCGATGTATGAGATACGAACATTGCTGGCTCCTCTGTAAGTGATATCCTGGTACTGTACCGCGTTCACAATAGGTGATTTGTAGAAGTAGTTCCTGAAACAACAAAGATTTTTTTTAGCTTTTGTGAGACCATAATTCTTTATAAAAGTGGAATAAACTCAACTTGTGATCTCGTCCCGAGATGAACCCTGAGAGAGTGTCGGGCAAACCCAAACCAAGGAGGGGAGTAAAACCGTAAACAATAAAAAAAGTACTTAATAATTTATACCCAGGAAAATATTAGAATCAATTTAAATCATGAAGTTGGAAAAATCCATTGAACTTATCGGTTCTTTTGATTAGTAAAATCGACTGAATGATACGGCATTAGTATAACGATGATACATGATAAGTTCGAAAGACATGTAATAGGTATTCTGTCCTATCGCATCAGTCAATAAACCCGCTTTGTCACCAGATGCGTATCTACATAATAATTACTTAGCTGTCACAATAATATGACTCATTGGTGAAATTAAACCAGGAATACACAATAACAATTATGTAGGTTGCACAAAAGTAAATTATCTAACTAGGCTCTGTGTACCTTGCATGCCATTGGGATATAGCCATGTTTCCACCATTCAGAATGCCGATTCCCGTAATTAAATACCTTCAAAATCTAGTCGCAATCTCTTCGAGACAATCAATATCACCCTCTTTTTATGAATATCCTTTGTTTATTTTGCATGACATGCAAGCTACTCACATACTTTTACGCAAGTTACTGGCGAGTGTATTGATGGCTTTATTATCAATTTTACTTTAACATAGGAAAGATAATGAAAGACGAAGTAAGATACCTACTTGATTCGAATGGTTGTTCAACTTGTTAATAAAATGAATAAACGGATAATACGTCCTACTTGTCTGATAATATCTTTTGATAATATCAGAGCTGTCAGTGTCAATATTCCACAACAATTTTGACACTGACAGCTCTTGAACATAGTTTAGATGTGCTGATCGCATTCAGTTTCATTGATGAAATTCGGTCCGCTTACACAACAAAATGCGTTTAACGCTAAACGAATTTAAAATATAGTTCTGTTTCTATGAATCGTTTGAAGATGACATAGACAGAAGGATGTTTTAAATAGCGATAAATGTATTTAGTGATTTCTGGTGCAAGCGCACATTGATTTAATAGGTTAGATACGAACCTGTAAAGTAAATAATCTCCTGCCCTGATAGCTCCCTGGTACATGTTAGCCCTGAGGGTGGCATTGCGTTGGAATACAGCCGCGTCATTGCAGGCGACAAGTGCTGCGAGCACAGCTATAAGGATTAGGCACTTCATCTGAAATGAAACGTTATTACCAATTTAGTGATGGCTCGAAAGTCAGCAAAATTTTCATAGTAACATTGCTGGCCGCATCGTCACTTATTTTGACCAGTACAGCAATTTCGATTTATCTCGAAGAAGTTTGTCAAAATAATGCTCGAATTTCCAAGCATATTTGAGAAAAAACAATTAAATGGTAGGTACTTACATTTCTGTTTTTTATTAAACCACAGTAGCTATCACCTTAGAGTACTGTGAGACAATAAGTTAACTTCTAAAGGAGATAGTATAATATAGTTCACAGATACTTACCGATAAGATAATACTATCACTGAGTCATGAACAACAAGTGGTCGTGTCGCGGTTTCATAGAAATCTTCATCTCAATAGCATCAATATCTTTGTTGATTTAACAATAAAACTTACTATGAGGAAAATAATTATACTTGCAAATTAAATGAGTCACTTCAACATCAATATTTGCGCGTTATAAAGATAATAAAATAAAATAAAAGTCATTTATTCAAACTAGGCTGAGAATCAGAACTCTATGAACGTCAAAATTATGTGAGACAGCCCCTAAAACGCCCGCCCGTCACCACTTTCTAGTGCTTTAGCTGGGAAGAAGAAGTGGAGCAATAACTCCCCAGCAGCACAGCTGTCTGTTAAGTTAGAAGAACTTGATTCTATACAATAGTATGGAAAGTAATTATTAAATTATTATCCATATGTCAGCTAGCACACGCCAATATGTATACTAACAAAACATTAAAAACTGTTCAAGCAGAAATAAAAACAAATAGAACAGATGATAACGAATACCTCCCGAAAAGTGTAACTTAAATAATTTATTTCCAAATCGGTTCATAAATGAAGCAGTTCTGAGGTAACAAACATAAAAGAAAAAATAACACCAAATTGTGAACCTCCTCCTTTTTTTGAAGGCGGTTAAAAATCGGCTTGGTTTGGTTGGGTACCGAAGTGTCCTTAGTACTATTTGTTAGACGGGAAATGCCCTTTCGGGCCGCCACTTCTCGAATTCGTATCGATGTATTGCGCAAGCACTATCAGACTCAGATGGAAATGGGCTGACCAAGCTGTTCGAACACAAGCGGACAAACGGCGGGAGATTTTGACCGTTTTTGTATGGCAAATCTGTCAAAAACTCACCATTGAGAGACCATTGTAACGTTCATAAATTAGTAGACTTAGGCCCAGTCCTTCCGTTGTTTCTCAAAACTTCCTAGGTACTTACCTAGTCACACAAAAAATACCTACACGAGTGGCCCCACCATCATTGGTTAATTTTTAACACTGTACGAGTTATTCTCACTGTATAGGATGATCCATTGAGATAGCTCAGTATGGACAAATCTAAAATTAATAGAGGTAATGAACCGTGTGGTTATTAATTCAAAGGCAACTAGTATTTACGACGGGAACGTCGTAAAAAAAAAACCGTTCTTCGTAAAAGTTGTCCGTTTATTTCTATACTAATCGGCCCCAGACTTCGATCACGTAATTGTATCCGTAGCCCCTGGAGGATGTCAGCCTGATGGTAACGTTGTTCCAGCCAACGCCTCCAGCCCTGAGGGTGGGCATTCCCCACTGGGTACCTCCAACCTCTGTCGCCGCGATGTATGAGATACGAACGTTGCTGGATCCTCTGTAAGTGACATCCTGGCACTGTACCGCGTTCGCAATAGGTGATTTGTTGTAGAACATCCTGAAAGAATAAAGGTTTTTAGGTTTTGTGAGACCATAGTTCTTTAGTTGAATAAACCCAACTTGTGATCTTGTCCCGAGATGAACCCTAAGAGAGGGTCAAGTTCAAATCCTGTCTGGCAAACCCAAAAAAGGAGGGGGTAAAACCGTAAACAATCAAAAAATATAATTTAATAAATATCAAGGAAAAAATTAGAATCAATTTAAATCATGAAGTTGGAAAAAACCATTGAACCACGGCTCTTTTGATTAGTAAAATAGGGCATTATTATTTATAACGATGATACATGATAAGTTCGAAAGACATGTAATAGGTATTCTGTCCTATCGCATCAGTCAATAAACCCGCTATGTCACCAGATGCGTATCTACATAATAATTACTTAGCTGTCACAATTATATGACTCATTGGTGAAATTAAACCAGGAATACACAATAAAAATTATGTAGGTTGCACAAAAGTAAATTATCCAACTAGGCTCTGTGTACCTTGCATGCCATTGGGATATAACCATGTTTCCACCAATTCGCAATCTCATCCCAGAGACAAACAATATCACCCTCCTTGATAATGTGTTATCAAGGAGGGTGATATTGATTGTCTTCTATATATCACCCTCTTTTTATGAATATCTTTTGTTTTTTTTGCATGACATGCAAGCTACTCGCATACTAAATTACTGGGGAGCAATGATATTCTAATAAACAGATATGTTATACACGTACAAAACAACAGAAAAAAGTGTTCCCCGCCGAGCGGCACACTCGTAAGCGTGTGTGGCTCAGACTAAAAGCAATATTTCCCAATTGGGTACTTTTCTAGTCTTCACTTTTTGCGCGCTCATAACATATCTGTTTACTAAAACATCATTGCTGGGGAGTGTATTCCTGGCTTCATTATTTTTACTTTAACATAGGAAAGTAAATGAAAGACGAAAGTAAGATACTCGCGCGGCCGGGTAACTCGGGACAGCTCGGGACGGCGCGACACATGCGTACTTTCCGCCGCGTTACTCCGCGTCGACCGAGCGGATACCTCCTACTTGTCTGATAATATCTTTTGATAATATCAGAGCTGTCAGTGTCAATATTCCACAACAATTTTGACACTGACAGCTCTTGAACGTAGTTTAGATGTGCTGATCGCATTCAGTTTCATTGATGAAATTCGGTCCGCTTACACTACAAATTGCGTTTAATGCTAAACGAATTCAAAATATAGTTCTGTTTCTATGAATCGTTTGAAGATGACATAGACAGAATGATGTTTTAAATAACGATAAATGCATTTAGTGATTTTTGGTGCAAGCGCACATTGATTTAATAGGTTAGATCTATACGAACCTGTAAAGTAAAAAATCTCCTGCCCTGATAGCTCCCTGGTACATGTTAGCCCTGAGGGTGGCATTGCGTTGGAATACAGCCGCGTCATTGCAGGCGACAAGTGCTGCGAGCACAGCGATAAGGATTAGGCACTTCATCTGAAATTAAACGTCATCACCAATTTAGTGACAGCTCGAAAGTCGGCCAGACCTTCAGTTTTCAGTTGCTTTTTTACTGAATTTGATGCATTTTTATTTTACCCAATTATGGCGAAGCAAAAAGCGCGGTTATGATTTTTACCGGTATGTATGTATGTTCATCTATTCGGATCATAGCTTCTAAACACATCTCATCAAAATTTGACAAATGAACTACCGTTGAAAGCGTCTTCATCATCCGCTGATTATGTGACATCACATAAATTGCCCACATTTTTTTTAATGCCGCCACATTGTGTATCAATTGACAAGGCACATTTCAAAAATATATACATTGTAACTACAAAATAATTTAAATAAAAATAAAGGTTCACTACGATAAAAAAAACAACTAAAAAGGTATAAAAAAAGACGTAATCTGTTCGATTTATGCCCTAACACGTGTGACTCCGCATTATTTTAATTTGTTTGTTTGTGATGTCTTGTTTATACCTTTTTAGCAGCCTCTCAAAGCCTCTCCCCATGTCTTCCAGCTCTTACAATGCAGGGGCCTAAGTCTACTAATTTATAAACGTCACAATGGTGTCATAATGGTTAGTTTTTGACAGATTTGCCATACAAAAACTGTCCAAAGCTAACCATTATGACAACATTGTGACGTTTATAAATTAGTAGACTTAGGCCCCTGAGGCCGTATTATGACGTATTAATGTTACCATTTTTCCAGTGTGATAGAGAGACGGAGCTCTACAAGGCCGATAGCAGTATCCTTTTTTCGCAGTGGAATAATGATGGCATTAATTAATACGTCATAATAAGGCCCCTCTAATGTAGACCACTAGTCGTTTCACCAATGTTAATTTTGAATCATATATTTTCTAATAGTAAGTTATTATAATGTTAATTTTGAATCATATATTTTCTAATAGTAAGTTATTATAATGTTAATTTTGAATCATATAATATTCTAAAACTTTTTAAATACTTTTGTGTTATTCCATTTGATCTAGTTTAAAATTGTATTGACGTGAAAGTGTTTGTACAAACCTGCTTACAGAAATAAAAGTATTTACTCCACTGTGTTTGAAAATGTAGGTGTTAATTTAAATTATTTGTCTTATTAAGTAAAAAAACATATTTATAACATAACATATAATATTATATAACATGTATCAGAAAGGTCCACTCCCATACATTTAGGTCGATTACGCATTGAAATTTTGTATGGGACGACTAAGTTCTTTTTTCGATTACGATGGGGGATAGTTGTTCAGTTTGATGGTCTGTACCACACCTTATTTTCACCTGATACACAATGTATTTTCATCTGTTGAGAAAGCTAAGAAAACAATTAAATGGTAGGTAAGTACTTACATTTCTGTTTTTTAGTAAACCACAGTAGCTATCACCTTAGAGTACTGTGTAACTATAAGTTAACTTCTAAAGGAGATAGTATAATATAGTTCACAGATACATACCGACAAGATAATATTATCAGTATTATCTTATCGGTCATGAACAACAAGTGGTCGTGTCGTGGTTTCATAGAAATCTTCATCTCAATATCATCAATATCTTTGTTGATTCGATCAAAACTTACTACGAGGAAAATAATTATACTTGCAAATTAAATGAGTCACTTCAAAATTAATATTTGCGCGTTATAAAGATAATAAAATAAAATAAAAGTCATTTATTCAAACTAGGCTGAGAATCAGAACTCTATGAACGTCAAAATTATGTGAGACAGCCCCTTAAACGCCCGCCCGTCACCACTCTCTAGTGCTTTAACTGGGAAGAAGTGGCGCAAAAAATCCCCATCAGCACAGCTGTCAGTTAAGTAAGAAGAACTTGATTCTATACAATAGCATATGGAGTAATTAACATTACAAAACAAATAATATAAAATTAACTTAGTTGCCATATTATATGTCAGCTAGCACACACCAATATACCAACAAAAACATTGAAAACTATTCAAGCAGAAATAAAAACGTAAAGAGAACAGATGACGTTACACCTACTGAAAAGTGTAGGTAACTTAAATAATTTATTTCCAAATCGGTTGATAAATGAAGCGAGTTCTGAGGTAACAAACATAAAAAAAGAAATACCACCAAATTGTGATTTTTTGAAGTCTGTTAAAAATTGGCTTGGTTTGGTTGAATACCGAAGTGTCCTTAGTGTACTATTTGTTCGACTAGATCCAGATACGAATTTCACCTGCCCGAATGAAAACAAATCTAAAATTAATAGAGGTAAAGTATGTTGTTAGGAACCGTGTGAAATACAATAGACGTAGATACATTTAGTAAACTATTCCGCTTAACTATTCTTAAAGAGTCTTAAAAACCCTGTAAGAAATCGACACGTGTTTCACCTCTCAACGAGGCATCCTCAGGATGACGATTGACTTATCGCGAACCCGTACACGACGTGTTAACACGCCGAGCGCTGGACGCTGAGAAACAGCGCCCAGCGCTCGGTTTCTTACAGGGTTTTTTAAGACTCTTTAAGTATAGTAAAGCGGAATAGTTTACTAAATATATCTACGTCTATTGTATTTTATAATGGATTTCCGCCAAGTCACCCTCAATCAATTAACTGGGAACCGTGTGGTAATGAATTCAAAGGCAACTGGTATTTCTTTTGTCACATTATTATCAGTCTCAATTTTCCACGAAAACCTTCTATTACATACCCAGTAAGCTAATCTGGCATTTATTTTCAAAATCTTATAACGCCTGTAATAGTTGTCTGGCATTTTTGCTGAACTGGGCCTTTTTGGCGCAGCCGTGAGGCACACTCCCCTGCTAATTTCTTACATCGTACTTTATATTGATCTTTTTATCTGTTGTATAATAATTATATTGTATGGCTTTGAGTCTGTATTAAATAAAATTATTTTCTTTCTCTTCTTTCTGTATAGTATTCTCGTATGTTATAAACAGAGATCGGATAATCGGATGCATAGTTACCTATAGTAAGTTTTTGGCTAATGAATTACGGAAGCGGCTTCTTAATTTTATTTTTTTCTTAATATCAATGTCGAAATTCCAGAAAATGTCCAGAAACTAATTATTACACCTCTTATAAAGGTTACTTTCGAGATGTTAACATAAAAATTAATATACTGTAAACATTTTTTAACGAAACTCAAAGCACCGAACTGTTTGTCGCTATGTGCTATACCAGTTTGGTAACCTACTTTACCACATTAGCTAGCATTTCTATAGATAAAAAGTACTAAAAATCAATTCCGGAATCGCGAGATTTTTACGATCAATACAAAAGTGCATTCCATAATAGTCCACCTCAACTTTAGGTAAATATGCATCCGAATATCCGATCTCTAGTTATAAACCATCTGGTGTTCCTACAAAGGTTTATGATTTGTCAGTCTTGGCCTGCTGCCAGCATTTGCCGCCACAGTTTGCAATTTAACTATACTGTAACGATAACCGTCGCTGATTATTCCGGGCTTTTTATTGCGTAATTCGAACAAGAATTATTGTTATTCGTAAAAACAGAATATTGGTGAACGATTTTATTGGATGTTTTTATAAAATAATATCACGCCTGCTTTCCCCGATAATTATTTTCAAGTAGAAGATTCAATCTTGTATTGAACTTCATTCAATACGGCATTAGTCTTCCAGCGCAGTACATAAAATAACAATGCATTCTTGAATGTTATCATAAATACACCGTGAAATTTCACTGCATAACCGAATCAATTCTCTTTATATAATGGACTTATCTTACCAGGCGATTAGCATTAGCCACAGCTTCGAAAATTACGCTATGCTATGATATGCAACAATATTTTACCCATATTCGGGTAGGTACCTATTTACCGGAAAAAAAAAAGTTTTCTTTTTACTACTCAAAACTTCTATACAGTGTGATTCTTCATAATGTGCACATATCAAAATGTGGGATTCTATGCTTAATTTGACAAACGGAAAAAATATTTAAAAAAATATTTTTTTATTTTTTTATTTGTTTTGTATTTTTTACCCCAATGTAAAAAAACGGTGTAACTTTTAAATGATCTATCGCGATGAAACAAACTCCATACCTAATGATTGGTAGTAATTAAGTGTTCTTATAAAATGAAAATTGTGGGAAAAACCCCTCCCAATTAAAACCAAAAAACCCTCAATTGAAAATAAACAGGTATTTCGTCCAAAAATCTCTTTTTTTAAATCAATTTTTACCTTATTTGTAAAACAATTGAATAAGACGAATTTTTTTAAATAAAAAAAAAATGGAAAAAAAATGTATTTAGATTTATTTTTTTATTTTTTCCGTCGATAAAATTAAGCAAAGATTCCCCCATTTCGATATGTGCACATTATGAAGAATCACACTGTATACTAGCTGCCTGCCCCGGCTTCGCACGGGTAGCACTAACTACTTATCTACGGCGTACCTACCTACCTACTCTACCTACCCTACCTTCCTACCTACATTAATACCTACGTACTACCTAACTACCTACTTATATACTTACCTACCTATTCCTACCTACCTAACTACCTACCTATCTATCTCTACATACCTAGTTACCTACCTACCTGCCTACATACCTACCTACAGCAATTTTTCCATATTTTCCCTTCAATTCCACAAATATTTCAATACCCAAATTAGCCAAATCGGTCCAGCCGTTCTCGAGTTTTAGCGAGACTACGAACAGCAATTCATTTTTCTTTTGAAACTGAAAAACTTCATTTTTATGTGGCATTAACATAGACGAGCGATTGCAGCAATCGTTCGTTATTTAATCCGTTGGTTCGTGGTGTATTTCCGAAGCCCTTCATCAGATCTTCATCAAATTAATGCAGGCCCACCCTTCTACAGCCATTATCATATTGGGGTCGGCCTAACCGGATACAGCTGAATACCAGTATTTTACATGGCGCGACTGCCTATCGGACCTCTACAACCCAGTTACTGGATACCATGATGCTCCTTGGTAAGATGACTGGTTTTCAGACTTTCGGGCTTCTGACTACCCGTGACTGTCAACGATCTACAAATGACAGTTAGCGTGAAAGCGTAACAAACAAACAAAGTCACTTTTGCATTTATATTATAAGTTAGGATTAGAATTTACACTGACAGCTCTTGAACTCTGTTTAAATGTGCAGCCGATCGATTCCATAAAAAACTCACCGTGAAAAATTAAGTGAAGTGAGCTTGAAGGGATATGTCAATACCTAGCATTAGATGGAATGACAGCTCGTCAAGCTCACTTCACCTTAGTTTTCACGGTGAGATTTTTACAGAATAGATCGGCTGGTCGCGTTCAGTTTCATCGGTGTTTGCCCTAAGTATACTTTATACATTCCAAAATTTCCTTCAAACGCCTATCTCCAATCGGTTATAATACTGACTAAAAACATAATATAATAAAGTAATCGATAGCTTCTATATTTTATCAGATTAAAATAGATTGAACCCCATTCACTAACTATCTACTTATTATCTTCAGTAAAGTGAATCATGAAAATCATCTGATTATTGTCATAATCATTATCAACAAAATAAAGACTTTGTCATCGTATTTTTTTATCGCACAATGTCATATTTTTTTGTTTAAATGGGCATTTTCCTTAAACAGCACTCACTTTTTTTTTTAAACCCATACGTTGTTTGCACACGTTTGTATGGAATTTGCATCTGTGTTTAGAACAAAACAATTTTCATAAGTATTCTGCAGGGTAATTGCGAAAGACACTCACAATTGCAATGCCGGAATTTTGATAATTCAACAATACCTATTCAATGCTTTATTTACGTTGTCGAGCAAACATTCAAACATTAAATAAATGAAAGAATTATACACTCGAATACTTGTACAAATCACTTGTACATAACACCATAAATTGTAACTCGGGACAACTTTCGTCGTTTTTACAGGAATTACAGGATTTAATAATTCCCCGCGCCTTTTTTCTAATTAATTTTTAAAAGTCATCTTAGGGTTGCCACACTACTAACAATAAATATTAAAAAAATTACAAAGTTGCAACTCACAAATAATACGAGTATTAGTTGAAGAGTCGATTATTGTATAAGCTAACATGAAGAAAAGTGTTTTTTCAACACTTTCCATGGCATCACAATTGTGTAACCACAACAGTAATTTACCCTAAATTTTCGTGAAATTCCACGATATTTTTATAATTCTTGAAAGCACAAAGGTGAGTGAAAAAATTTAGGATAACCAGACGATTATACAAAAAAAAAAAAAACAGTTTTTTTACCCTAACTGCCTCGTTGGTCAAGTGATTTCAAGCGCTACTGCTGAGTATGAGGTCCTGGCTTCGATTCCCAGGTCGGGCAAAGTGTTATTGGATTTTTCCTTCTGGGATTTCTCAGTAGCAGCCCGGAGTCTGGATTTGTGCCTGGTTGATGGAAATCGGCTTGGCGAAAAATTGGTGTACTATAGGAACACCTCTGCTTACCCTTCCGGGAATAAAGGCGTGATTTTATGTAATTTTACCTAAAATCGAGCTCTTTTGAAAATCTTCCTTCCCACTGTCATAGTTTGAATGGAAACTGGCGAAACTGATACGAATCCCGCGCGGAAATCAGGACGAAATTCGCTCGCGCCGATTGTGCCAAGTAACTTATAAAAAGGATTTCGAATAGGCGTGGATACTCGAGTGACTTCCTAATGATTACAATAAAAGACGCGTGCGCCGATTGTTGTCGCGTCCCACGCGGGATACGCCTCAGTTTGAACAGTCCTTTAAGGTCAAAATCCAAAACTTGTTTTTAGTCAATCTGTATAACAACAGTTAGATTAATAAAGAAACTTATAAATAACATTTTCCTACAATTGCATAAGAATTAGTCACATCTGTTATTACCGAAGTCAATTATTTATCTACAGTTTATCTGATATCGGCTATTTTGGTAAAATTAACATTATCATTCTATTATTGCAGATTCTGTGTTGTATAAATAGCTATTTATTAAGTCCGCATTAAGCCTTGTTCAGACTGGCGCGACGTGACGGCGCGATGCGACTCTAACATTACCATTTTTTCTAAGAAAACTTCCCGGTAGAACAATTACCGGTGTCGCGTCTCGCCGTCAGTCTGCAGGAGGCTTTATGAGATAGGTTCAGTGAAGTAAGGCCTAAGGAATAAAACTTCCGCGCGATTTTTTTTTCTTCAGAATTATGCCTTCATCAATATATTTTATGATTATAGGTAGTATCTTTATGAGCTAGTACCAATGATTTTGTTTTTAAGTCCAAAAAAGTGCGGGAAATTCAAATATTTGAAAAGCGACGCCATTTGTCAGAGCGAACGTGACGTAAAAGTCTTTGACAACCAATGACAAAAAAAACAGTCTATGTGTTTTGTAGGAGTGTTTGAGATTTCTTGATGTTTGATGTCAGCGTTGTCATAGACTATGACGTCACACCAAGCACGCCAAAATGGTTGGCTATTTTTAACTTTTATTTTAAAATACTTTCACATTCAAATTGGTGTGGTGTGTAATATTTTTACTATTATATGTCGATGTAAACTATCCAATAAAATATTTAAAAAATACATACATATTCCTTATTACAGCAGAATCAGAAGTAGGTGATAATAGTATGTAGAAAGGTACATCCCCGGGTGAGCTCCTTGACTGGTAGCACTCAACTTAAAATATCTTACTTGACAGTAAACAAGCCACAATAGTTGTTTTATTGTTATCATGTCTATAAACGTTTGCAACAGTTTGCAACGTGATGTAAAAGCGCTGTCTCACCTCTTATCAGATACTTATAAAATTTCAATTATAATTTGTTTTATTTACAATTGCAGTAACACCATAGTACATAAGGTCTCGTAGTTTTTAGGGTTCCGTACCCGTCGAAGCGTGCCAAAGTGAACCCTATAACTAAGCCACCGCTGTCCGTCTGTCAGCTGCCTGTTTCTTATGAACCGTAAAAAGCAGACACTAGAAATTTTCACAAGTGTGCACTACTGTGGCCGCTATAACAACAAAATAAAAATAAAATAAAGTAAAAAATTAGAGGGAATTTCCCCATATAAGAAACGTGTTCTTTTCGGCGTAATGATAATAATGTACGGTGGTACGTAACCCTTCGTGTGCCAGGCCGACTCGCACGTGGCCGGTTTTTTAATTACTTTTGACTACAATTCCCAGTAAATTGTAACTTCACTAGTTCACTAAGGTTGGAAATTATCTCTGGCATGGAGAAATAGATCTTCTCCGTTTAATGACGAGAAAATGACATTCAACCGTAGTGTTGTAACGTTATTTACAAGGTATACTTACACCAACACTCACCTTGGCAGTAGGTATGCTGGGACCTTTAAAGAGCCTTTTGGCCTCGTACATGTCATCGTTTATTTTTTAGGGTTCCGTACCCAAATGGTGTCAACGGGACACTATTACTAAGGCTCTGCTGTATGTCCGTCCGTCTGTCACAGGGCTGTAATTTTGGAACGTAATAGGTAGACCAAATTTTCACAGCGTGTGTACTACTATCCCAAGTCCCAATAAATACTTTTTCTTTCCTTCTTTATTTTACTTCTTATGTCTTACCTTGGCACACAAAGAAACAGGAAAAACATAAATAGTGACATAAAGCTATCGTTAAAGTCACCGCAAATAAATAGTTGTTCGTGCTTTAAAACCGTCGCATATCGCAGATGGGAAAAGTTGAAATCACGTAACATTTTCCGCCAATATATCCGGTAGCAACCTATGAAACGTTTTAAAAATTATACATACATTCTTGTATCAAATGGTTTTGGCGTGGAATATATCGTGGTGTTAGGAGTACCTTTATGTGATCTTATACCTAGACCTAGACATGGACATGGATGGTGTAGTGTATCTATTTAATAGATATGTAAACACTATCATGCACGTCAGCAATGAGGTCGCTGTCACTAATGTCAACTGTCAGTTCACCACAAATGGCGGGAAAGTGGGAAACAGTTGAAGTAATTGAGGTGGTACCTGCACAGGAGGCTTGGTGTGGTGATGAACCAGTGTAGTGATATAATCAGCTTAAATACGGGATCAACAGGATTTTACAGATGGTAACCACAACCGGCAGCTACGACAGATATTGATCACGGGCGTGTGATGTCGCGAACTTTTTTTTAATGACCTATTGAAAATGTCAAAGCACAAACGCCCCTATTAATCTGCTGCTAAGACCAGTCCTGACTGTCTTTTCAGTGTGGCACAGCCAAGGAATAATATACAGGGAGGCCGGAACGTTGACATCCAGCACCCTCGTATCGTGGGGTATCCGAATCACCCCCATGTATGTTCCGCGGTTTTTCATAGTTTTCGAGTTATGATTTTTTTTCTGAATTTTTGAGAATTTTCGATTTGACCAATTTAAAAAGACTTTTACGAGAATTTTTTTTTGCAACTGTATCTTCATGATTACTACTTTTATGCATAAAATAATCAGCTTCTTTGCTGTGATGAAAGTTATAAAAATGTTGGTCTAAAGTGAATTTTTTGCCGTTTTCCTCATCTTTTACCTACGTTACGTAAATTCTGCCATATATCTGAGTAAAGCAGACATATAAAATAAGTCCATATGTAATAGCCCATGATAGAAACCATCTGGTCTCCCTACAAAGGTGTGTGATTTGTCAGTCGTTGGCCTGCTGCCAGCGTTGGTTATACCACAATTTTAAACTTTATTGCAGAAGAAGTATCGCTGTTGTGTACCGACCTATATTTTATAACGTAATTTTAAGTATATTGTTATTGTTACGGAAGATAAATTGCACTAAATGTGTATTGTTTTGGCCAAAGTTTTTTCTTACCATATTGGTTATGAGAAAGGTCAGGTGCGTAGTAATCGCAACCGACGAAATGAAATGATTATATTTTCTGTAAATAGGGTTTGTACAAAACACTTTTACATGTCAATAATATTTTAAGTACCGTACTAGATGAGGTCGGCGTTTCCTATCTGACTACTCTGAGAAGAAAGGCCGAAACAAACTCAGAGGTCACAGTCTCTTTTAAAGTCCAGACATTTTATTGGTTACATCATATGAAGACCATGTAGATTCGTGTCTGGAATGGTCTTTTGAGGAAAGAACCACACAGATTGAGTGGACCTGTCCAGTCAGTGCACGCATTTGTCAGTAATCGTGCAGCTCAACTCAAAACTTTAGGAGCTCAACGATGCGACGAACAATACCAAAGAAAGGACATTTGGGTAGGCCGCAAAAAGCACTCAAACTGCCAGACCATGATGAAAAGTAACTGCAAAAAGAAGAAAAAAAAAAGATAACCCAGTCTTCATATTCACAATAATTAAAGTAATATAATACTTTACGAAGTAAATATTAACGTTCGAATCTTGACAGGTGGCGTTCTGTAGTTTCTGCCTACCCCTATGGGAAAAAGGCGTGAGTTTAAGTGTGCAGCACACACGTATGTGTGTACTTTTTCTTTACATTTCTTAGGGTAAATTATTTATTACACTTTGCAACCCCGAAATATGTAGCGAAAAGACATCCCCTCGTACCTAAATCATACAAAATGTGTATGGGTCTACTATAGGTAGGTACACCTCTGCCTAACCCTTCGTGGAGAATAGACGTGATGTTATGTCATTATGTTATAAACGCCTGCCAAAACGGTTGTGCACTATAGATCCGATGATGCGTTTGCCTTGAAACTACAAAAGCGCTAAATGTGTTCTCTTTGTTTCATTATTTACAGCGCAGCAGCAACACACTGTAGTAATTATTACGATAACCCACGAAAGATAATCCATGCCCGTATTATTGACGTCTACTCCAGCTCAGCTCACCACATAATGAGCGTGTTGGGTGTTATTGACATGACTATACGTTCGCATTTTGACGAAATCTTAAGACAGCTATACTAAAATATGTAGACGTATATACGTCTGCAGTAAAAACTAAATATCCTCAGAATCATCTTGACATTGACTGTGGTATGCGCATACGTCTTTAAGGCCCGACGCAATTCCAAATTAGATCATAATAACATTGAAAGTCGTACGTGCATTGTGTCACGTCAAAATTATTACGTCTACTATACGGCTATTATGGCCTAAAAATATTGCAGACAATAAAAATATTTTGCAATCATTCTAAAGGTAACATTCATATTCAAATTATAAAACAAATAAATTGAGGTTACGTATTTGCTTAAAGTAGAATTCAATGGTATTAAAAACGCAAAAATACATATTTGTATATACGCCCCTATGGTTTGAGACCCACCATGGTGCTTGAGGAGTGGAGAGGTATTCAGGAAGATGTCAAGGGCCTCACCAGCATCTTACTGGAATACTGCCTTCGTCCGAGCACATTTGCTCTTGCGAATCTCCACACAAGCCGGTCAATAAAGGCAAGAAAGAGGTGGGAAATCCGTTCCTCGTCAGTGTTCACTCCAGCCAGAAAATAAAGGCAAGCCAGCGATGGGGAACAAGACTTCTCCCGGGCGATAGGGTCCGTGGTATCACTACTGCCCAACAGCTCGCCACATGCTGCCTTACGGGTTTCTGTATCTCTTGGTCTGGCTCCTCATGCTAGATCGGTTCCAGCAAAGTACACTCTACCGACTCAGACTCAGAATTCAGGAGCGCGCAAGCCCCACTACACAGGTTATTATAATTATTATGATTCTCTACTTGAGTATTTTTTGTACTATACATTGTAGGATGGAATAACCGACCAATCCCTAATGTTTTTATTTGTAAAATTGTTACCCCTGTTTTAATACATGTACATAGATTTATAATCATCAATTTCTCACACTATGATGTCCGAGGTACGTCGTAGCATAAATCTCGTAGCGCTACGCACCATGCTACGGCGTAGTACCGTGCTACGATCGCCTGATCCGCACAGTTGCTTCGTGCAGTCCATGATTTTAAAGTGAATAATATTTTTATGCCTTGACTTTTGTTTTTCAGTAAATAATGTTATTAATGTTAGGCGTAAAATTTTCGAGCAACCTGAATTTGTGTGTTGTGATTTGACAAAAATCTTGTACCTATGTAATAAGTACCTGACTAATTAAATTAGCAATATCGTGGCAGAGCAGCTCTCATTTTGCTGAAATTATTTTTATGATATTATTTTATTCTGTAAGGAAAACAAACAGTAGTATATAAAAAAAAAAACCGAAATAGCTTAACATTTAACTTAACAAATATACTATTAATACTTGAACTTGCAATTCTGATTTTGTTGTAATCACTGGCTAACTGCCCTGGGTGTCTCGGATGTAAGTACTCTGGATTTGTGACGGCACGGTTGGCGTAGTGATTAAGCGATTGACTGCTGTGCTGCGTGTCGCGGGTTCGATTCCCGCACGGAACAAATATTTGTATGACCTACATGTAGTTGTTCCGGGTCTGGCTGTTTGTGTATGTCAGTTTAAATGTTTGTAAACGCACCCACGATACAGGAGAAATTCCTAGTTTTGGGAAACGTTTAAAAAAAGAAAAAGTATTTATAAATTTATTTATATATACTTTATAGCAGTGGTGGCCCAGTGGTATCGGCGCTGACTTACGAATTGTAGGTCATGAGTTCAAACCCAGGCAGGCACTTTAATCTGCGTATTTAATTTCATCACCAATACTCTCAAAACGGTGCAGGAAAACATCGTTAGAACACCGGTATGTCCTAGAACCAAAAATTCGAAGACATGTGACATCCACCAACCCGCACTGGGGCCGCGTGGTGGATTATAGCCCATTCCCTCTTACAGGGAGGATCTGGAGGCTGATGATCATCACAAGCACTACAGCTCACTTACTCGTCAATAAAATAACATGAATAATTTAAACTACGTATTTATTTAGAAAACCTTACAATAGTAGTTATATATTTCAGTGGAAGTAGAAATAGAGCAAAGTATGACTGTACAAGAATCGTTTGGCGCATGGCAAAAATAGGAACTAACGCCGCCATCTTGTTTGGTCAATTGATTCTCAAAACAATTTCACAAACGTTTACACTAATAACGCCCCCTGTCAATGTCATTCACTATATAATTATTATGTCTTAGAACTACCACAGAAAGATAACCATCCGTCATTATCATCTCACTCTATTTGCGCAGCCTATAGACGCATAGAAGCTAATCGTGTAAGAGAAGGTACTTCCTCTAACTCCTAGAATGTTGATGACGGCGAAACTCAAGCCAAGTCCTCAATTTCATTACTTTGGGTCTAAAACCATAAACTTAATCCATGGTTAAAATAATCTGTTCAGATAGTGGCGTTTATCTGTGAGTTTTTTCACTAACTGTAAAATATACTTGGAGTTTCAATCGTTTTCAGTAACTTGGCACTTCAAACTATTATGTTGGGGCGGTAAACGAATTTTCGAAAGTAATTAATGTTAAAAATAGTTGAAATTTTATCATTCGCTGCTTGTTAATTAATGCTATTACTGATTAAGCTATAAATTGTGCTTGGTTACGGTGTCAACTTTTTCTTAAATGTTTGATGTCCGATATTTTGATTACTTGTACAATAGTGCCGCCGTATAAATTGTTTAACTAAACTTGACAGCTCTTAGTTACTTTATTATTTTACTGATGATAGGAATTGCCTTAACCCGTTTAATTGGTGCACAACAGAATTAGCACCATACATTGATATGAGTCCCATAATACCATGTCTGTACTTAAAAATAAAAAGCATTTCTTCTCAGTTATCGTAAGTTAGGAAAAGTGGCCTGAACTTCGACCCGTAATAGTGGTTAGTTGGCTGGTGTGAGTG
Organism: Eupsilia transversa; assembly: GCA_914767815.1. Classification (NCBI taxonomy): domain Eukaryota; kingdom Metazoa; phylum Arthropoda; class Insecta; order Lepidoptera; family Noctuidae; genus Eupsilia; species Eupsilia transversa. The sequence goes on along the minus strand of OU611894.1, from coordinate 5,710,296 downwards.
ACCATCAGTGATAACTGTAACATGGTAATGCGAATTTTCAAAGAAAAACTATGTTATTTTCATAGCTTTGTTTTTATTAAAATTTGACATGTTTAGATTAAATCCTTACAATTAATAGCACCAACAAAAAATCGGACTCCAGCAGTACTGCTTCGCACAGCTTAACGTCCATAAACTTCGATCTGGTAGTTATAGCCGCGGCTTCTAGCTGACTGAAGCCTGATTGTGACGATGTTAGTTCCAACTCCTCCAGCCCTGATGGATGAGCTGGAGCCCTGTATGGTCCCCACGTGCCTCACCCGGATCGCGGTTATCCGGAGGGTATTAGTGCGGAAAGTGATGTCTTGAACATGAATCACGTTAGTAGCAGCGCCTCTGATATGACCGGTTCTGAAAACACATCAAATGCTTATGAAAACTGAAATTATTTGCAGTCCTTCGCCATTATGTTTCATAATCGGCCTAAAACTGTTTCACCCCTGGGACACAGGCCTCTGTGACAGGGAGAGGGGCGCAATTCACAACGCGGGTAAGGTTGGTGGATGTCACATGTCTTCAAATTTTTTGGTCGTAGGGCATGCTAGTTTCCTCGCGATGTTTGCCTTCTCCGTTTTGAGAGCAGTAGGGATGATATGAATGACACAAAGTAAAGTGGCTGCCTGGGTTCGAAGCCACCACCTGCAGCTCGTAAATCGTGTCTGTTACTACTAGGCTGCTAGTCATAATGTAGCGACTCATAAAATGTTTGTGTTTATCAATCGCCCACCGTACGGTTATATTGAGTGTAATGGTGCCCACCTTGCGAGGAGCCTGCTGGTGCCGATGGTGCCCACGCTCAGGTTGTTCCGAGAAGCGACTGCAACCAGCGGCGGCAGCTCAGCCACGTCACTCACGTCAACATCCTCATGCGTCACTATCATCTCGGGCGCCTCCACCACATCATTGCTGACAAATGCAGTTGTCACCGCCGCTGCTAATAACACCACGAGAACTTGGCTCTTCATCTGTAATGACAAGTCGTTGTTTTATTTTGGCAGTTTTATTTATGTGTAAAATGAAGCCTACTTCGACTACTTCGCTCTTCTTCTCATAGTTTCAGATTCAGTCCTGAATTCCCACACCAATTTTATAAGACTACCATATAATATTTTGAAAAAATCATTAATGAACACATTTTTTATTAATGGTTTTTAAAATTTTAAATATATAAAAATGAACTTACCTTGTCAATGTGACTACGACTTGGTTCTCAAAACACTTCTGCTGACTCTTTTGAGTTCACTGCTACTATACTTGCCTTCTGAAGGAACCAGTATTTATAGTAGAAATGCATTCATGATAAGATCATATCAGAAAATAATAACAGTAAGTAATGACACCGGCTTTGATTATTTAAACATATCTATGATTTATACAGCGGTTGGAAATTAGCTTTGATAGCTACTTATCTCTTTGCGATAATATAAATGGATGTCAGGATATTTATAGAAAGAAATAATGAGTGATTTGACCCAAAAAAGGAGCTTTCTCGTTTCTACCACTAATTCTATAATGCAATCCTTGTAGTATAATCAGTAATATTTGCAATGGTTTTAAATATTCCAGAGTAGATAAATAAGAAAGCTAGTCTCGATTTGATCTTATCTGAAAAAAAATCTGGTACAGAAGGACAGGAGGATCATTTTGATTTGTTTAGCATGTTGCGATTGCAGAATACATACCTACAGTTAAGAAAAAGTAAAACTTGTGCTTCACATATATCTGTAGAACAGAATGTACTGAAGAACTTCAATAATTTTAAAAATAATTTAATTTAAAAAACCCTGGATTATTTTGTTACCATAAAAGTAGCACACCGTAAGTTTAGATGTAAAACACATTTTTAATTTATTTCAATAATCTCAATTGAAAAAATATAATGACAATAAACAAAAACAATAACATATATTTAAATGTCTTTATTTATAAAGCATAAAAAATATATTGCCATTAATTATTCACATCTTGTTGCCAATCATTTACAACAAAATAAATCCCTGGAATTAACACAGACCTGCAAATTCCAAAAAACTTAAGATATTTGTATCTAGGTTGTACACACGGCTACACATCAAGTTATACATTTCCAGTTAATGCTGATCTCGCATTGTATAGGATTTCCGTACAATGCGAGGTCAGCTTATACTGGAAATGTATAGCTTGATGTGTAGCCGTGTGTACAGGTTGTATCTTGATCAAAATATGATTCGCGACCACAACAATTATGTATTTACAGAATTATAATCATAAGAATTATTGGCGGAGTAATTTGTGCCATGTCCCTATATTTTTTTGCAAAAAAAAAACATGCAATGGACTATTTCTAACGTAAGTACCTAGTCAGTAGTCGGCCTCTGTAAAAACACACTTTGATAAAATAACGAATTATCGATAGATCACTTTGACACTCAGTGTGAGTGCGATGCTCCTGACCCACGACGATGGGTCACTTTGTGGCGGCATCTACCCCGCCACATACGAACTACGCATCAAAGACCTGACGTCACAAGTCCTACATCGCGGTATAAGAGTTTACCGAGCGATTAACATATATAAGACTATCCGACATCAATCCTTGGGCAATTGCCCACCAGACACAACACCCGTCTGGTAGGAGGATCCTCCCTTTTCTATGGGGGATGAGAGAACTTTAAACCCTGTTCTTCATACCCCTAAAACTTTTTGGCATGTCCAAAGAGTCCCTACTTCTGCCCATTTGAGGACAACCTGGTGACTACTGGGACGAAGTAATTCAGATAAAATGACCTATCATCATCGGTTCAAAATTAGATGAAGTAGGTTACCTAGTTCGGAAATTATATAGGTACGACACACCGACGATGACACTAATCAATCTACATACTTACTTATCTTTATTTCTGTAATCCCCTTAATAAATTATCACAGGTAATTACTCACAAAACTACTACATTCTTATCATTGTCTTATGAGCCAGGTAGTCTTTATATCATTTTTGTTTTTAAAAGTAATCGGTAAAATTATCAGTATCAATATAGACATGACTAAAGATAAAATATTCGAAGTCATTAACAGAGTGTTTTCCCGAATTTACCCTACATTTATATGCTTCCGGACTTTTTGTAGAAGCACGTTTGTCCACCACCGCCGTCACCAGGATGTCACGGAGAACAAAATGACGGCGCCGAAGTAGCGATACATATTATATTTAATGGGCCGCGTGAGCACCGCACGCCCGTCACCCGAGTGCTGTCATGCCAGTCGCCGAAGTTTGGAGTAATCAGGCGCGACCGCTAGAACTCAGCCCGATATTGTAACGGGTCGTTTGATCTGTCCACACACTGTATTGCCTATCATAACGTAGTTAAACGCCGAGTTTTGTTGGGGTGGACACACGATCGCCATCACCGGGACGTCACATTCCGTTCACATAAGCTCGTTTCTTTGCGAGCGACGTCCTTGTGACGGCTCCGGTCGACAAACGCCGTAAGAGTTAAAAAACGGACTAGTTGTTTGTTATCGGTGACTAATTAGTGCATAAGGTAATGAGAATCTTAGGACAAACGTGCAGTAACATCATAACGCACAATAAACATAGTTTCCAGTAGAAAGTATCTATATCTTCTTATTATACAACGTATTTATAAAACGGCGCGGTAATATAAGCCTTCTCTTCCCAATAAATTTTGAATTTTGGACAGTTTCTTCATACGAAAACTGTCAAAGTAAATCTTATTCCGCGGATAAAATGATGTTAAAATTGTTTTTTGCTAAGTATGTATTTTCTGGTGTACAATAAAGTAAATATAAATAAATACAATTTATTTCTGTTTGGTTAATCCACCATTAGTCACTTATCGCTTCTGGCTGTGTGACCGGTTAGTTTTTTTATAGTACTCCATGGATTTTAATACGGTTTTAACCATTATTTAGAGAATTTATTCCGGGTTATAAATAAACATCCATAAAACTTAAATAAAATAAATAAATCTCGATGGTTTGTCGTAAAAACCATGCGAAGCAGGGGCCGGTCGCTAGTGTAGAATAAATAACATGGCATTAAAATTCATATCAAAGAAATTGCCACAGCAGGATAAAATTGTAATCAAATAAATTAAAAAAAAACAAAATAATTGGATCTTATGGTAAAATGTGCAATAAATAATAGTTATCAATTATGATAACATCTATCATAATTGATAACTATTATTTTTGTTAATAATAAAAAGGAAATTCATGGTGCATTGATAACTTAGTGGGTTTTTTTCCTGATATTTGGATATTTATTACAGATATAACATTTATCGCAATTAATGCAAGCAAATTTCATTTCGAAGAATGAATTATCTATTCGGAGATGGCATTTCAACGTATTGATTAATGTAAAATAGTGTATCTTTATGATATAACGATGAAAACATTTAGAATTACTGTTTTTTTATTTTTTTTATTTACATAAATTTGGGTAAATCCCCTCTTCTCTGATTTCACATTAAAATTAACAATATAATATATTACACGGCAAAACTGTATTTATCCATTTTTAATTGTTTAGCTGATTTCTTATCAATTCCAAAGACATAAACTTTATACATATATACAGCTCCCATACAAAACTTAAGAGATCTTATGGTTTTAATCACACGCGCCCGTATCGCGCGGGACCACCCAGAAATGCTGACACCCCTTTGCAAATTCGCGCAAAATGGCCGCCGCGCCTCAAGGGCTTTCACACAATAAAACGTGCATTATTCTACGATTTTAACCTCCTTTTCACAGACTAAAAACAAAAAATTATTACTCTGTTACAACAACATGAGTAAACCAAAGCACAAAAGTTATTCAGCCAGTAATCATACCACAAAGCGCGAAATTCATATTTCAAAATGTGCAATTCTGAATTTAACTCGAAATCCAGACAGAACTGGGCGACGCGGACGGGCGTTCTAAGTTTAAAATTGCTTCCCATTCAGGCTCCCTGAACAATGGCCATTGCAACGTGAATGGAAACTACGGAAGCAAAACCTACATTTATATAACAGAGATCAAGGATTTAGTATTAGACTTTTACGCTGTTACTCTTTTGTACTGTATTGGGGTTATTTCCGTGGTATTTAATAGTTGGCGATATTTTATAAGCTGGCTTGTTGAGAAAGTCGTGTAAACAAGTTTTATGCTAGAAAACGATGTAGATTAAATATACAGGCAGGCAGGAACATAACATTAGTTTAGAAAATAATTATTTTCACCTTGAAAATATACCTAGCAATAAGAAATTATTTATTTATTTTATACACAACAAGAAAAGTATTGAAAATCTCATTTTTAAACTCCGTGAGTTTAGTTTTCAACTATGGAATTAGTATGTACTGTATAGTATATTAAGCTTCTTGTTTTCAACCATGAAATTAGTATGTACTATATTTTTCAACACAGTGTTAGTGCGACTAGCGATAACCAAATGGTCCGAAAGAAGTTCCTAGTAACTTAACTATCTTAAATCTCTTTCTCTTTTTTCGCAGGCGGTTTCTGATGAAATGCTGGTCGAGCTGAAGGCATGCTTCATGGAGGCTTATGACGACAATCAGGATGGCAAGATTGACATACGAGAGGTAATCATACAACATCATTATATTTGTAAAAAAAATAGGCATAAAATTCTTCTTCGAATACACCATATTCAAGATTAGCGCTTCAAACCGGCCCTAAAAATAAGGCTACTCAGATTTTATGTTGTATTTTATAGTAAATAGTTAAATACCCATTTTGGTAGTTTTATCAAAATTATCTTTAAGCTTCTATCGAATTTGGTTTTACATTTTCTCTGTTAACGCAAACATAATTCATTAGTTTTGGTGGTAATTTATACTGCGCTATAAGTTTACTGTTGGTTTGCTGTCAGAGGTTAATAACAACTGTGAAAAGAGTGCACACGGAGACAGTATACTTACAAGTATGTAGATAAAAGTTTTTCCAACAGACAATTAATCGATCCTACCTACTTGATAAGCGTTCTATTATCAAAAAATAACTGTCAATAACAAATGAATTAAAGAACTTAATTTTACGAGGGGACTTTACCTACCGTTATAGATCCCTAGATTACATATATCAATATCATTTAGTGTCAATAATTATTTATATCACGGTTCTTGCTCTAATTTTATTGTTAAACTAGCTTCCGCTGGTTGATATCTTTATAAATTATACCCTTTTGTTACTTAGTAATAATATAACATTTAAATGGTGACTGATTTTTAAAATCGGTCTAGTTGTTTTTGAGTTTATTCATTACAAACAAAAATAAATGTACATATATATGAAAAAAAAATGAATGAGAATATTTGCGTGAATTTTATTAGGTTCGCTTTGCGTTTCAATTGGTTTCTTGTTTATCTATACATATATTTTACTATCTCCATCTATTGTTACAGTTAGCACAGCTGCTTCCCATGGAGGAGAACTTCCTTCTACTCTTCAGGTTCGACAATCCTTTGGAGTCCAGTGTGGAATTTATGAAGGTAAGTCCAGTCCATTCCAGACACGAACCCGCGGCGTATGTAAACGTAACGTAAACGTATTGTATAAAATGGCAGTAAGACGACAAATTTGCGTAGCGCGTACGTATTCTTCGCTGTAACAAACACGGTTCTTGTTCTTCTCACGTTAAGGTGCTCCCTCACCGCGAGCATTCGCATGTAATGTAACGTTCAGAGTCGAGAATTACTTTAGTGAGGGAGGAGAACCGAGCATTACAGTGCGCAACCTGTAATGATACAATTCGAGCATGACATCAGTGAGGGAGGAGAACCGAGCATTACAGCGTGCGATGTCTGTAATATTGAATCTGAAATGTTACATTACAGGCAAATGCTCGTCAGTCAAGGAGGCAGTATTGTAACGTAATGCTGAAAATCGAATCTGTAACGTTACATTACAGGCGAATGCTCCCCGTGAGGGAGCACCTTTACTTTTCAACTATTGACGCCTGTCAACTCGTGTTTTTGACCTAAACTTAGCTTTTTATTATTTTTGTAACTGTGATGTTTGTTTTTCAGATTTGGCGAGAATACGACACTGACGGCAGCGGATACATAGAGGCCGATGAACTGAAGGTAAATAAAGAAGCTTTTATACTAAGCAACGAAATGTTGAGCAACTTGTCGCACAGACTTGCTTAGTCAAAGTTTTGATTAGCTTAAGAATAAGCCTATCAAAACTTTATATAATAGAAAATGTGTATATAAATTAAATAAGTTTTAGATTTATTTTATTGCTAGCTTTGTCCGCGGCTTCGTCCGAGCGAGAATATATCGAATGTACCTATAAGTAAACGGTATCGTCGCCGACATTGATTGTCGGCCGACAATATCGGGACGATATCGGTATGTGACAAGATGAAACCAACAGCTTTTTGTCATGTGGTATGCCACAGCAGCCTCGAATAGTCGCGTTGCGTCATGAATAGTGTATTCGAGGTAATAACGCTGCCACAGTGAACTAGTGCACTGTGTCGTCCTCTGATATCGGCACGACACTAAATGTCGCGTTTAGTAGTACTACCAGTCTGACGATATCGTATCGTTATCGTCCAATGTAAAACCGGCAAGTGAAAAAAATAGAGGGAAGACTTTTCCCAACAGTAGGGGGGGTATAGGCATGTATTAACAAGGTGAAACGAAATTGTTTCAGTTGATAGGATTTGTTAAAGAACAAAGGTGGCTTATTTGATAGGCATCTGCTTTTCAAAAACCAAAGACACGTTTCGTGTGCTGCAAGACGTTTATTGCATCAAACACAATCGGACTCTTTTGCGGTTTTTTTTTATCTGTCATGCACCCTATTCCAAATTGTGTTGCCGCGTGAATTCACCTTGCAATAATAATTAGTCTGGGACTTCATGTGTTAATATTTTAGTGTTGTTAGTTCTAGAAGCTGTTTTAATATCATTGTGAGTCTGTGTGTGAGCATTGGCCTTGGCGGCGGAGTGTTGCAATTTAATATGTTATTTTCTTTCTCGTAATTTGGTTTATTATATCTATAAAAATATTATCAGGCTTTAAAAAAAACATCACGCCTGTATTCCCCGAAGGGTTAGGCAGAGGTGGACCTAAATTAGTACACCCACATTTCGCCTTTTATGTTTAAATCCAATGTAATAGGAGTCGGACCTATTGCCATCAACCGGGCACAAATCCAGACCCCGGAGTCTGGATTTGTGCCCGGTACTATTCGAATGAAGAAATTCCGGATGGAAAAATCCATAACACTTTGACCGACCCGGGAAACGAAACCGGGACCTCTTGCTCAGCAGTAGCGCTTGCGACCACTAAACAAACAAGGCAGTCCACCGACAACTTATATATTTAACCCCCGACGGAAAAAAGGGGTGTTATAAGTTTAACGTGTGTATCTGTGTATCTGTCTGATCCCTCGTAGCTTTTTTGTTTGAAAGGTGTCTTGATCGAGAGTGTTCTTAGCTACAATTCAAGAAAATCGGTTCAGCCGCTTGAAGATTATCAGCTCTTTTCTATTTGATGAATGGATGTGCATCTTCCACAGGTCTGATCGATTCGAAATTTATTATTCTGTTACTTCAATGATATTAGAAGAACATAATAACCTTGAACCGATACTGCAGCATCACCTGAAATTGTCTTTGTTTGTGTCGGGGATTATTTAAATTTTAAATTTTAACTTGTTACTATGATTGTTACTTTTGAAAGTAGTTAGCGAAATAATACTCAACATATTTTTCTTTTCCAGAATTTCCTCCGAGATCTTCTGAAGGAAGCAAAGAAGATAAACGACGTATCAGAAGATAAACTCATCGAATACACCGACACAATGGTATCTTATCTGAAATCATTTTCAGTTTTCACCACATAGAAAACAGGTCAAAATAATCCTAAAGTAATCCTTCCATGAAACCCGCGTGTCGGACCACGCACAATGAAGGGTTCCGTAGCTGGGATGAATTTATCCCAAGAACAAACTTAACATTGTAGTTGAAAAACATGTTCTCCCATAGAAAATGTATGGGAGAATGTTTTTGCAACCGCAAATTTTTCATGATTTTATTTTATCACTTTGTCGGCGTCATTAGTATGTATATTCATCATTACAGCTTTCTAGTACTAACAGTCTCTGCGCTAAGCCGGGGACAGACAGACGGACATGGTGAAACTATAAGGGTTCCTTGTTGACTACGGAACCCTAAAAACAAAGCTACAAAATCAATCTTACTAAGGCAGAAAAAGTAGTCTATAACGTCCCCACTACTTGGACCTCCTCTCTGTGAGAGCTTGCCCAATCGTAGTCCACGCTGAGGAAGAACCTGATGAGATAATTTCATTATTATTCTTCATACATACATTTCCATTGTCTAGAAGTTATTATTGTCTGCTAATATAACGCTACGATGATACGCTAAACCATTCCGGGCGCGTGTAGTGGATTATGGCGTGTGCACTCACAGAGGAGTCTCATTAGTTGGAACATTGTCCAAAATTCCCTGTTCTCAGTGTGCGAAACTCCTTATTGTGGTCATAATACGAGATATTTAGAATAAATAACTTCATGGATATCTAAGCCTGGGTTGCTCCAAGTAACTTTTTTCACAAGGAGATTTTGACAGCGTTTTCAAATTGTCAGCCGTTAAAGTTACTTTCGTGCAACTCCACGTTCCACCGTTGATTCTCATTTCATTTTGATTTACAGCTTCAAGTATTTGACTCCAATAAGGATGGCAGGCTACAATTATCAGAAATGGCCAAGTGAGTATCATCCTTTCATACCTGCTTGGTTTTTAAAATTTCGAGAAAAGAACGACATTGCTCTAAATTCGACACTTTTACGTTTGTGTTTTGTTTATATTATGTCCTATCAAATTACTTTCCGGTAAAGTATAAAAAAATATCCTTTTTTTCGTAAGTACAAAAAATAAAAACAAACAGATAAAACGCTCTTTTTGAGAACATGCATTGTAAAATAATTAGTAATCTTGACATAATGAAGGCCATGTTGCAGGGGAAAAACAATAAAAGATATAATCGCATCGTATCGAAAGAGATTAAAAATTAATACATTGTTATCTGACAATAAAAATGTACTAATATAGGATCAATTTATTGATTAGATAGCGATAAGAATACTGGCTGACTTAATGGCTTTTAATTGGGAGAGTACCTTAGGACCAAGACAAAGTGGCTAACGCTTTCAAATCATTTCGTATTTCTACTAAAGGCCCAGATCAGCAAAAATGCCAGACAATTATAAGTGCCTGACGCTGGTTTCCAACAGGACCTGAAAGTCACACACACACCCTGACACTAATCCTTAGATCCCTAAAAAAGGTGTGGTCTAGTTTTTCCCGAAAGAACATAAAATTGCCAGCATTGCAATCATCATTTCACCCTGGAATCACTAGCCTCCCCTTTCTTATACCACACACATGGTTCAGTGCGTGCCTCATTCAGGTGACTCCCACGACTTTGAAAATATCGCTAGCCCAACGCGCTTTTTGACGGCAATCAGCCCTCAATTACTATCAACATAGAAATGGTCGGTTCATCAGATGAGGCCAATAAGACCCCAGCAAAGGTTATTTCAGGCACATTCTAAAAACAATCCGGAATCCGATCATTGGATATTCCTGTGGTTCGTGGCCCAAAACTTTAAAATAAATTTAATTAACTGAAGCTTTGTCCATCCCGAACAGATTAAACGGTTGATCCGGTATTGATCCCAAATTCTGAACTGTCGACATGTTCAGAAATAAATTCGGCGTGTGGGTAGTACCTACCTAGTTCGAGCTTACAAACGCCCAATCATTTGCAAGTTTTAATTAAATATAAATAGCTATAGGACATGTACAAGGTGTTGTCTTTTATATCCCATAACTCTTGGGTTCACACCCTATGGTCTTATTCATATGAAACCATATCAAAGAATAAACTGGCATATGAATTATTGTTCAAGTATAATTTTTTTTTTGTTTACATTTTTCATTCAAAAAAATTGACAAAGTCACGATTACCTACTAATGTAAAACACCCTTCGCCGCATTTTCTTAGCTTGATTGGATTGAATGAAAATGATTCATTCGTACCTATCAATGAAACATCGAGAGTATAGTGTTATGTTATCTTCGAAACTATTCATTTTCGGACTACATATTCTAGGACTTTTTGTATTATTTTTACTTTTAGAATATAAGCCTAGAGTTATGGGATATATAAAAAAACACGTTGTAGAATGCCGCTGCAAACACAAACTGGTTTGAACTTGCACGCGACGCCACGCTCGACGCCCCGCTCACCCACCGCAAACATGCACGCTACTCCTGCCGCGCTGCTCAGCCGGCACTCAGGACACTCGCGAATGTTTGCATGTGTTTAACACGAACGTCTCTCGCCCCTCACCGCCAGACACTCGAGTCGAGCATGCACTTACTAACACCGACCTTCCCCCCCCGCTTACTGACATTTTTAATGTACTGAAAAGTGTATATATTAGTACAATTGATGTATTTTTTGTTCTTCTTGGTAGCGTACTTTTTTACTGAAGATGGTGTACCTGACCGGGCAGGCGACAGGGCAGGCCTTCGTATTTTTATGGGTTATGTTTTTCCACTTCGTTCTGTTCTCGGCCTCTCTCAGGGCGCACGTAACAGACTAAGGCCTGTGTTCGCCAACATTCAAACCACCGGTTACGTATTAAACAGTTGATTTATGTCAAACCAAAGGAAATTTTATTTAGAGAATTGATTAAATATCTAAGCAGTTGATTTAAATTTTGGTGAACACAAGGCTAAAAGTTCAGTGACGTTTACTTGGTCTGACCAGCGGTTAGGTGACCGGCTGCGTCTCTGCGGTCTTTTCTCTTCTACCTTGCTTCTCACTACCAACTTTTCAAAGTTATCTGGTTCCTGACTGGCAATGGGTTGTTGTTCGAGGATAGATTTGTTCGTTCTCTCGATATGCAGAGCATTCTTCGCCAACATTACATCTTGTATGTATTAAGTCAAGTAAATGCAAAACATATTACTATCTATCCACATATAACAGCCTTATTCAAAGAGACGAGCCTCCTTTGTGTCATATATGCAGCTCTAAACGTAGATAATGGAAGCCCCCCGAGCTTTCAGTATTGTACTTAAGCCGCTCAAAACTTGACCACCCTTGTAAGTACGTACATTTATGGATAAGCTACTCCTTTGATGGACCTTTTCGTGAAAAAATAAACAAATAATGACGTCTCAAGAACCTTATTCTTTTTGGACCTTCATATTTGTAATTTTGTATGATATTGGGCTGAGCATGTACCTATAGTACACCCACAATGCGCCAGATAAATTTATACCCATTGGTAATATGGGCAAGCCTATTGGCATCAATCGGGCACAGGTCTAGACTCCGGACTGCTACTTGGAATTTCCTAATGGAAACTACACCTAAAAATCCGTACAAAATGTCATAGAAAACCAAAAATAGCTCAAGAACTTATTTTTAACTCAAATATCCATTAATTATGTACGAGTGCTTATTAATTAATTAAGTTATCGTATTAAATATCTTATCGTTATAAATTGTAAAGCTGACGTCTAGAGTAGACGATCTTCGATATTTATTTGGAATTTTTAATGAACCTACATCTTTTATTTAGGTAATCGATTACTAACTGACCCCACAGATGTTCTCAAGTCGAATAATTCATACAAAAATGCCTTAAAAAAGCACTTTCAGTTTTGCCCGAATATACCTATTTTCCGAGCAATTTTTCCGAATGTTCTTTCTATACAAAATTAATTCGTATAGTATGATAGGAACATTTACTCACCAACGAACAGCATTTTAATTTTTTATAAGTATAGCTATCTATATAAAGTTATATCTACAAATTATAGTTACACAATTCACAAAGTTGCTAATATTACGGTCATGTTGCAGACTGCTGCCCGTCAAAGAGAACTTCCTCTGTCGACAAGTCTTCAAGGTGAGTGACATTTCATTTCCCGCCATTGTTCACCCAGAACACCATAATGCCGATACGCATTCATGAAACCATAGAGTAAATAGAAAATAGAGCTGGATAATAAAAATGGGGCATTCTTTTTATGAAAGTGAAACGCGGCGATTCAATAAATGGACGAGAGTTGAGAGTGAAATTTCAATTCAATTTCAATTTCTCGTTACATGAGAGAGAAAAAAGATATAACTAAATCTCTCTTATTCTTAATTTTTTCAGAAGTTTCACTTCCATCATGTGGGTACGGTGCTGCACACGCACTTTTTTTTTAAATTAAATTTTGGTTATAGTCAAATCACATTTTTTATTTTTCTTTACATAAATAAAAAAATGTGATTTGACTTAATTAAATTTTGGTTAAATTATGTTAAAAAAGTACAATTCAGAGGTTCATCTCATATTTTCATGCTTAAGAGGGTTTATTCTGAAAGTTGGCAACGTCGCAAATAGATGTCAAATATTTCGCTGTTTTGATTAATTTGATAATATTTCTGTATGGAAATAAAAAATGTGGCTAACTAGCGAACTAGAATATTGATTATGAAATGCAATAAGTAATATCGTAACACCGAATAGTTAGTTTTAGATGTAAAAAAAGTATTTGGTAACTTTCCAAATGCCTTTTTTTCACCTAAAACGGGTACAACATCAAATTCAATGTTATAATTGCAATTCATTATTAATATTCTAGTCAATTGGTTAGCCACATTTCTTATTTCCATACAGTATTATTTCCAAATTAATCGAAACAGGTAAATATTTGAAAGCTATTTACGACGTTGCCAAATTTTAGGATGCACCCTCTTAATGCCGAAAATAATCAAAAGTTTACCTACAATCAAAATTATTATTTTCTTCACTTAGTTTCAACACCTTTAGATTTTACTAAACTTTCACACGAAATCTAATGGTATATAACTACTATAGTTTTATTATTTTCTCAAGCATCCCTTCGATAGAATATAAGTAGATAGTGACATAATCATAGTCTAAAGCAGTCATTTCCTTTCTATTTAGTTTTGCTTTAAAAAAAAAACATAAAACTATTAAAACAATAGAATTGCACTAACCAGACATTACATCTTCATGACGCTCATAACATTAACACACCTACATTATAATTACAATCATAAAAGTACATAGACTACAAATAATAACTTTTTGGCACGTAGATATAGAATTAAACAGATATGATATGTTTGAAAGAATATGTTGACCTAAAAAATCAAATCAACGTCAAATCTATTTTCCACTTTTTACACTTCCACTTTTTGAACTTTCAACTTACCAGACCACAAGCTTATATAACAATTTACCTATCAATTCCATCTTTTCTGAGAACAAATGACTTTCATATTTCAAAATAATATTGGAACACCTAAAATCAAACCAATTTTTAAAAAGAAAATGGAATTTTCAAAGAAAGAAATACTCACTTGCCTGTAATAAAGATTAAACGTAAAATGATAAATAATTGAAATGAGCACGTTACTATGATTGGTTTGCCTGTCTGTCTGTCTATCTATCCTAACACTAACGCTTATGTCTGCACTCTGCACTCCTAGGAGGGCATAGAGGTGAGTCCTCACGCTGCGTTTCCACGTTGGCCCACACTGGCTCTCAATGGCTGCCATTGTTTCATAAGAAACTATTTGAATGATTTTCCCATAAATATAATTAACATCATTAAGGAGCAGAGGGCATTATTGCATAGATTTTGAGGCTATGTTGGTTGGCCAACGTTTGAATGCGACGTCACATAATTTTATTAATAGTTACACAAAAACGAGTTGTGAATAATAAATTTGTCTGCTTTTTTAAAACAGTGTAACTAACACTCTAGTTTTATTTTGAATAATTTATTTAGTATTATTGTACTGCGAAATGCTATAGATCTTATAGATTGTATAAAGTTTAATTATTTAATTTTACTTTGATTTTCTTTCCAAATAAATATAATAATTTTATGTTTGTACCTAATTATAAAACCCGCTTTCTCTTTAATAAGTGTATAAAAAATAATAAAAAATATTTTGTAATAAAAAAGTTGGCGCCCAACATGGGACTAGTCTTAAGTTATGTTTTATTTGAAATGACACTAATACAAATGTTCTTCATGCTATCAGGGCGCAACAAAACTTACGAAGGACGATATTGAAAGGGTCTTCTCTTTATACGATAGGGTAAGATGTTTTATTATCATTTTGTAAGGGTATTTTTGGGACAGTATCCTTTTTATATAACACTTTTTATAAAAGGTTGTGTCGAAAATATAACAGTTGAAGGCATTTCTGGACGTTGTTATTATTGTCGGAAAAAGGGATAACTGCAGAAACCTGACACATAAGCTTTGTTATTTACCAAAATAACCTTTTCCGTGTGTCCGATCAGCTTAGTTTGTGTATTGCTTAATTTAGCAATATCCAAGTCATCAATTAAATTTTTCTTAAAAGAAAGAGTTGAGAAAAAACTAACATTTGATAAAAGTATTTTTTTAAAAACACTTTCTCTTCTACGTTTTTTCAATAGAACTTGAAAAAAGTCGTATTTTTAACTCAGAAATCACAAACAGTAAGTCCTTTTAAAGAAACTAACTCAATTTAAGTTATCTAACGAATCCATTCAAACTGTTCCAGGATAACAATGGCTCGATCGAGAACGAGGAACTCCGTGGATTTCTCAAGGATTTATTAGAATTAGTTAAAAAGGTTAGTGTTTTTGTTCCAAACTTTTTATTCTAGCTTTTGAATTTAAAAATAGAATAAGTTTTAAAATTTCGAATCGGAGAATAGAATAAAGGGAAAACTGTTACGAGCGATTTACATAAAAGTTATAATATTTTTTAGTTTTTACTAAAAAATATTATAACTTTTATGAAAATCGCTACCATACTTGGGACTACGGATCGGTGGCTTTTAGTTAACTACACAATAACCTTTGTGATTTTTCATAACTCCCTAGAGATACATAATAAGATAAAAGATTTTACAAAAATATCTTAGAGTAAAAATGAGAAAATCTGTGGCAAACTTCCTTCCGCCATTCTCTCCTCCGAGGCTTTCCCGTAGTCACTTCCATTTTTCTTTAAATAATATATTTCCAAAATATAAAGCATGCATCCATATTTTCCAGGACTACGACGCTCAAGACCTACTAGAGTTCGAAGAGACCATTCTCCAAGGTGTCGAATACAGTAGCGAAGGCAAGATAAGCAGAAAACAACTGACGATGATACTCCTAGCCCTCGCCAAGCACCATCAAGAAGAAGAACCAGCTACTCCATAATTGTTTCCGAACGCAACCGCCACTCCGTCCCAATATCCGAACGAATTTCTAGCGTCGCGACTTTTTGACACATTCGGCGCCATCTTGGCATCTAACTTTGAATTTTAAATAGTGGTTCCTGGTTTAATTTTGAAGTTTTTATAAATAATTGTTCTATTATGGTTATAGTTGAAGTTGTTCGTATTTACGAACAGACAAAACAATATCCATAAATATAGTTATAAACAATAACTAAGAAGTGAAAGCTTAAAACTATGAAATAACAGTGGGGTTTTTATTATTCTAATTAATTGTAGTAGGTATCAAAAATCAAAATTTAATCATTTGGAAATTAAAATGATTAATTATTAATTAAAATATATATGCTTACACTGCTGGCTAAGAGCAACACGTCATACTCATAGCAACAGTCGGTCGGTTCGTGGATGGGTGACCATCCCTTACATATCGAGATCCATCCGTTAAGCCATTGGTCCCGGCTGTCATTCGTAGATCTTTGACAGTCGTTACGTGTAATTAGAAGCACAAAAATCTTACCAAGGAGTTACGTATTACCCTGTAACTGGGTTTGTGGAAATCAGATAGGCAGTCGCTCTATGTAAAATACTGGTATTCAGCTGCATCGGATAAGACTGGAAGCCGACCCCACCATTGTTGGGAAAACTTAGGCAGATTGCTTGACTGGCTGGTTTTGCTCATAAAGAAAAGTTATTTTTTTAAACAAAACTAAATACTAACGATAATTTGAGAACTATTTATGGCGTTGAATGTGTCGAAACAATTTTTATGGGCTGGGATAAATAGTTGTAATATTATAGCTTATTTTTGTTTCAAATATGAAATAGTAAGTTCCAAGGTTTGAGATTGTGGCTAAGGGATGCTAACCAAATGTTCGAGTCGGCATGATTCAGCACAGGCCGGGCGGCAAATTCGAATGTATATTTTGTCGCCCAGCTGTGTCAAATCTTGACGAATCATACCGTCCCGAAAACGTGTGTAGCATGCCTAAGACTTGTTTTTATTAGAAATCAAATACACCTAATTTAGTCAAAAAGGAAGCACAAACTAGTTCTAAAGATAATCAGATAAAACTTTCAGTAATGTAACACACACGAAATATTATATTTTTTGTATTAACGAAGTCGTATCTAGAAAACCAGAGACCACAATCTCTTAACTCGATAAGTATCTATTATAAAATACTCACAATTTGATAACACCAAAATGTAATTTTTAAACTAAAACACTTTTGTATTTATTTTTAATATATTATTACGAAAATATTACACGGTTCCCCTTTCAATTTAGATGAATCAACCAAATTGAATATTGTAAACATAAATTAAATACCAAAACGGGTTTTGTCGACGGAAGAATAGACAAATCTATTCTTCCGTCGACAAAACCCGTTTCCATGGTGGTCATGCTGCATGAGTGCAGTCTATTATTGGAAAAAGCATGAGCATTGATCACCACGCCTACAACAAAAGTGAATAATGTAATATCGGCCATGCCCGTCATTTCTGCGCATTTCCTAAGTGAGTGGTTGATTTATTACAAAACTATTCGGTGTAATATACAGGGTGTAAAAAGACCCGTCACGAAAGCCGTCGCCAAACGAAGTACAACGAAACAACTTTCATTTTAGTGCGAAAATTCGCTATTTACAGTAGTGCGCACGCGAAACATTTTGCTTATGTGTACATGTATGTACGGGGATCGTGGGATTATTTAAAGTTAAGTATTATGACTTAACTTAAAATTAAAACCGGTTTTCGTAAAGAAAAGTTGAAAGTTTAACCTTCAATATCTCCGCAACCAGAAGGTTCCCAGGTATGATCCAGTACATAAAAATGATCACAATGACGCGAAGAATAACTGACTCTTGGCTTCGTTAGTCGCCTTTTTACACCCGGTATATGGCAACACCGCAATTCGACGAAACTATTCGGCTCGACTATTTATCGTATCTCTAATTAGGAGCTTAAAACTAATTTCCTTCTATTTTCTTATTTTTAAAAGCAATTTTTGCATTAACATTCAAATTAAGACACGTAAAATAGAGTGCAAATATTTATTATATAGAATATTATATACATGATCATCTACAAAGCCAAATCATATGCCAAATATTTAAAACTAGCAATTTGATCGACTCTTGGTTTAAATGAGAATAAGATACTCTTACCCCGTCCGTATAAGGGTAGAAGTATTTTAAAATTAGACTAAAATAGAGGTGAATTGTTAAAATCGATTTAAAAGTTTAGTCGATTCAACTTTACTTCATTTAAAAAATCGTCTTGGAAGTCAATTTATACAAGATTAGGCATATTCCCATCCCTAGGTTAAAAGGCAAAAAAAAAAACGTTTATTAGAAACGGTCAGGCTATCTAGCGTAGCGTTTGCCGCCTTTTATCAAATAATTAAGAATATATTAAAATCTCGGTTTATTATTGAAAAGAAATGTTTGTTCTCTTTTTCATTTTTACCAAGAGATCCTTTGATACTATTTTCATAAACCAGTTTTAATGAAAGAAGTAGCTAAACGTTACGTGTGTATAAAGTTTCTGATACGTACATATCATTCCAAATCACTTGGCATTGGCACACTATTTTGAATAAATCCTATTTCATTATGAACGTTGTTTGGCCAAAAAGCAGTACTGTACTAAGCTGGTACTGTAATGGGATTCAATATTGGACTACCAAAAATGCGATCTACGACGTAGCAGATCGAGCTACGCCGTAGCTCGTAGTCTGCTACGTCGTAGCGGCGTACTTGCGTAGGTCGTGGTACTCGCCAATAGGACGTAGCACGGCCTACGCGAGAAAGTTTTTTTTATCATAACAAAATTAAATCACGAAAATAAAAAACCTACATAACTAAAGCAAAAACCCACAAGGATCAAAAATCTGACAACGTATAAACAAACAACGTTCATTGAGAAAATGTTTGACACTGCAAATTCGCTATTATAAGTAGCTAAGAACTCTTTTAAATATCAGTCTCAAATCTATTTTAGTTTTTTTTCCCTTAGGCCGTCAGCTGCGTTAAGCGAGTGCACGGAGCTTGCGCCCGCGCCCCTTGATGTTTTCTATAGGCCGCGTGCGACGGGAGACCCGCCTCACGCAGCGCTGCTCTAAGGATGATAATAAAAAACATAGCACGCCGCGCGGGCGCCCGCTCCGTGCACCCGCTTAACGCAGCGGACGGCCTTACAAGTTCTATGTTTGACCTTACCCAATAAGTTTATGCATAAGAGAAAACGCGGTCACGTGGTAGTTGGCGTCCATTCAATACATACGTAAAGTCACGAGCAAAAGTATGTAAACACTAAGTAAAATTCAAGAACGAATTACTCTTAAATTAATTATTGAAATTATAGGGTTTTGTGCAGACAGAACTTTTAAACAGAACTTTTAAATTTTTCATTAAATTGCAATACTTCAATCCATACTCTAAATGACAAAATAGCTTTAGAATTTACTTAGTGTTTACATACTTTTTCTCGTACATGGTAATGGTAGATATACATTACATCGTAAATAATATTTGAACTAGTATCATTAACCACGAAGAAAACAGAGAAATAAGTACGTTAATATGGAATTAACGCCAAGGACTACATGACCGCGTTTCCTCTTAAAAAAAGATGGCGGTAACATCCCATTATTCTACGATAGGCACACAAAGTAATTAAGTCTAAAGGCGCCTACACACTATTTTAATTTAACACGCACGTCCAGGGCTCATGAAGCCGATACAGTGTGTAGTGTGCCTTAGGCACCTTCCAATAATTAACGTATATTGTCCAAAGGTTTGTAAATCGTATCAGATATCACCAAGGGCGTAAAGAGCAAAATAATAAAAATGTACCAATGTTAAATATATCTTACGATTTTCTAGCATACAAATATTACTTGGGACTTAAATATAACTTGTGAAATGTGTGTGGGTGTGTACACCTCTGATTCAACCTTCGGGAAAAAGATTTTATGTTTATAAAGATCACGGGTGAAAATCTCCCTCAAAACACAATGGTGATAGATACCCGATTTTATACATTGGAAACTCAGCTCAAATATTTCACAAATTCAAAATGAATGTGGCCTAATTATTAAGAAAATAGTATTTTCTCCTTTATCTCTCTAGTCTATGACTTCTAATCTATAATTACCTTATCCTTCGTCCATCCATTGTACAAAAGAAAACAAACGTAATTACACTATGACCTTCTAAAAAATGTCTGCAAATCATTAGATTAATCGGTGTAGCTTTAAAATATCCCCTTAGATTTTTCTCTAAATGTCTTCGCTTCACGATCCTGGTATACTTTGATTTATTTGCTAGACTAAAATGACATTTGGTGTCGACATAAAAATAACCTAGTAAATAATCTAGTTACCGCGTGACTCTCACCAAGGACCGCTGAATAATTCTCTGCAGGAGGACCTTCATGGTTGTTGTCAACGAGTAATAAAAAAAAAAATGTCGACCGCAACTGTCTTTTTGGTCTAGCAAATTAAAAATCAGATGTTTGATAGGCAGCTAATAATAAAATGTGATAATAAAAAAGTTAAACATCTCGGTGTATTACACCATACGCTTTTTATTCAACAAAAAGAATGAAGATGTTGCAAATAATTTAAAAAAACTTGGTAACATCATGCATCATGCAAGTTCTATGCATGAAATCTTTTTTTTTACGCAATTTTTATTATCGTATTTATAATCAAATTAAGTCACATTATGTTGAATATTTTTATTGTATTTTTTTGTATAATATAATAAATGCAGGTGTAATAAAAAAATAAATATAACTTGATGTTTCACATAAGTATTGTTTTGTAACGGATAATAATGTGATGTTAATTAGTATTTTGTATAAAAAAAGGACTTGATAACTAGGAAGATAAAAAATAAAACTTATACAAAGAGATGATGACAGAAGAATCGAAAAAAAGCCTTGTTGGTATCAAGTTTTGTTTTAAATTTTTCTAGTCCGAGCTTATATTGATGTTAAATATAAATGAGTATAAAGTAGTTATTGTTTAAATACCCTGATTGTGTGTAGCGGCCTTCTGTGTATTGTTTTAAAAATTAACTAAATCTATGGACGGTGAGCAAAAGAGATAAGTAGGCTATCATAACCCGGTGAAGGTAACTGACGATTTTTTTTGCAAATGCCTTTAAATACTTTGATCAGAATTTGGTATTTCTATCCATGAATAACTTCAGGTAGGTATCATATGGACAAAAATAGCAAATTATTTCTAAAGTAGATTTCCGCATTAAGTAGCTTTGGTTTCCTAAGAAAGGGGTGGGTGAACGGTCACACAATAACAGCTGTCATATTACTGGAGCGTTTTTTGACACCTTCATGTAAAATATTGGTGAAAATGACAGATTTCCAAGATGGCCGATAAATTATGACGGAACCGCTTTCCTAGGAAACCAAATCTAAATAAAACATACAATATAAATACATATTCTTATTAAGTAATATTAAAAACACTTGCCTGTACCCATACTTATGCTTATTGTTTAGGTACTAGTATACTTGACTCTTTTGCCATTTGTACATACGAATGTTAAATAAGTGTTGTGATGGTATAACGTCTAGCTTTAACTATAATGAGTTATTTATCTTACGCACAATGAAACATCGCTCAAGTATTCCCTACTTTTTGGCGCCAAAATAAAAAATCATGGACAATTGCATTGTTTTTTTTTGTGTGTTAATTGATGTTTCATTGTACTACTACATTTTACATCTTAAATAGTCAAAACAATGTATGTATACCTAGTTCACACGCTGCGACTTTAGAACTCGGCGACATCGCTAGCGGGAAATCCAAATTGGTGTGTGGATGTGAGATTTCAAAATCAGCATGACATTACCTATACTTAATCAATGTTTTCAAAAATGGTGGAAACTCATCTAAGCAGTGGTCGTGTGAATTCTAATATTGAGTTAAAAAAAAGTTGGACTACGGTTTGGATTTTTTAAACACAAAAAGTCCATCAAAAAAGTTCCTTCGATAAATATCTACCAAGTTAATTTTTATTGAACTTTCATAACCGAACAGCAACTTTACCTAAAACCACTGCTGCTTTGAGGCCCATCACCGGCTTGACAGTTTTAATTTAGAATTTTGTTTGAAACGTAAACAGTTATAAAATGGAATTAGGTAACTAATTAGATAATACAAATGGCTAACTATTTATTTCTTCGCCTGGCACTAAGTGTTAAATGTAAGGTTGGAATACGATGATGTTTGTTATAAAATGTTTATATTTGTAAATCAGCTGTTTCATTTTGTCGTCCCCAGTCAGCCCATTCCCCACTAAGTACACTACCTATGCTTCTAGGTCACAGGCCAACGCGGCATCTCCATGCTCTGTGATCTAGGTAAACATAAAAAGAAATTAAGAAAAGTATTAAGTATGAATGGGGCTGTCTGCCTATGAGAAAAGCGGCAGACTAAAAAATAGTAGAGAAATATATTAGGCCAAAATTCATAGGCGTAAGTATCACTAGTGGCGGTGGTTCCAACAAGGCACGTTTAAATACCTACCAGCTATAGCTTTAAGCGCCCGATCATACGTCCCCTCTACACCACAACGACCACACGTAGACGGGCGCTAATTTGTATGAAAATGAATCGTTTATTCACACGGACCACATTTGGCCGTCAAAATCAACCCAGTGGGCGATACGGACCACATCAAGGCTACATCGCAGCCACAACGCAAGCATCAGCGAGACCGCGCACTAGCGGCCGACTACATCACAAACACGACGTTGCGTCGTCGCAATGACACTGCGCACGAGTCCCGCCTGCGCCATCCGGGGACATTCATTCTGGGCATTTCTGGGTTGTGATATGTGGCCACAACGTAACCATATCGCTACTAAGTACAAGCAACAACGCAACCACATCTAAATTTTTAGTTACCACAATGCAACTGCAAGAAGCTGCATCGACTCTATTCACACGTAATCACAGCTTGCCCACGTTTAGTCGCTGCGATGTGGTGTAGTTGTGGTACGTGTGATCGGGCCCTATAAAAGTGCCTTAAAGGCGGTGTAACTACTGACGTGCAGATGATCGTACAAGGGTGACACTGAAAGTTCTTAGAAAATCAAAAACTGAACAAACTAGCAAGTTATTAGTCTTGTTTTATCTTTTCAAAATAGTGTCCATTTACATCAATACATCGCTGCATCCGATGGAACCACTGAGAAAACCACTACAACTTTGCCCACTCATCCTCATCCTTTGGGGTCTCTTCGACGGCATTTTGAAAAGCAGCCACTGCTTCTTCGGCATCAACTAAACGTTTTCCTCAAAGTTTTTTATTTTCGAAAATAAATAAAAATCGCAAGGTGCGATGTCGGGGCTATAGGGCGGGTGACCCAGGAATTCCACGTCTGACATCGCCAAGTAGTCGATTGTTTGCTTGGCGGTGTGCGACGAGGCGTTGTCGTGGTGAAGGAGGATCCTTCTACGAGGTCGTTTCTCTCGAACTTGTTCAAAGACAAGTGGCAAACAATTGTTAGTGTACCACTCCGCAGTGACTGTTTTTCGATCCTCTAAAACAATTGTTGCGTAATGACCTGTACTTCCGAAGAACGACGCCACCATCTTTTTTCCTACGCTTCGACCTCTCTTCGCAACTCCTCGGAAGGAAACACCCAGATAGCAGACAGTCTCTTAGTTTCAGGATCATAACAATAAATCCAGCTTTCGTCACCCGTAAGTATGTCGAACACAGCATTTCAGTCACCTCCGTTAAATCTTTGAACCTTTTCACGACACCCAATCAACACGACGGAGTTTTTGGGCCTCTGTCAAATTATGAGGTATCCACCGGGCACAAAGCTGCTAAATTAATGTTCATGGTGGATTTTGTGCACTTGACTCATACCGATGCCGAAGCTTGTCCGATTCTGCTGATAAGTCACTCTTTTGTCGAGTCTCTATCTATAGTATCTATCATACGCCGCACAACACTGATGTTATCTTCAGTCCTAGCCATAGAAGGCCGTCCTCCCTCGCGAAGAACGTCGGTGAGATTAGTGCGACCACGTTTAAAGTCATCTCATTAAAATTAAGAGTTGTAAAACAGTGGCACGAGATGGCCCTTCATCGTGAAAGGCCAATCGAAGTCTATCATAACTTTCTTGTTGACTTAAATGACATCGAAAGGCATAAAAAAAATTCTCGCGTTAAATTCATGCTGACGTGACACAATATTTTCAATTTGCCGCTAAATCGTAAACAAATGACAAATTAATAATAAAAAAATTCAAAAAAAAAAAAAAAAAAAAAAAAAAAAAATTTTTACTAATTTATTTGAAAGAAAAAAAAAAGAAAGAATAATGTTTATTTGGACACAGTTCGTGAAACACATATACAAAAAACAATCATAAAAAAAGTGAAAATAATGCAACAATAGTGAGTGCCTCACGGCTGCGCCAAAAAGGTTCATTTCAGCATTAATGCCAGACAAATGCAGTCTGACGCTGGTTTTCTAATGAACCTTAAGGGACAAGTGACGGAAGTACAAACAGTTTCAACATACCTAATATATAATTAATATGCTTCTATAAAAATTAATATATAATCAAAACTATGTATCACATTATAATTACAAAAAACTATGTAAACAACAAGAATCCGTTAGAAGTGGCCAGTTCTAAAAAGTTTCAGGTTCGCCCCCTAGGTAGGTACAGTACACACAAGTAGAAGGCAAACAAACAGCCACAACAACAAAGTAATTTTCATATAGATAAAAAGCTACTCTGATGTAGCCGCACGTCCACTATCATTGTCCACTGCTGGACATAGGCCTCCCCTAAGCGTTGCCACATAGATTGGTCATATGCCTTTCGTTCTGGCTTCCTTTAATAATCTGCTTTGTTTTTTTCCACTATCTCGGCTGGCGGTGAAAAACAATATTCTTAGGAATTTGACAACGAGATCGATAGATGGCGCCATCATCACAAACGGTAAACAAAACGTTTAAACTAGATCTCTTATAATGTCTGTGAACTAGATGCACTCCGCGGTTTCACCCACATATGTAAGTAATAAGACCCCGCCAAGTTCGGGATAAAAAGTATCCAATGTCATTTTAGTAAAAAGAGGTGATAGATATTTATAGTGTATAGTAATTTTTAGTACAAGAAATAGGGACCTATTCGTTTCAACAGGTTTCAGATTGGCTAAAGTAGACTCATATTTCATGGGGTACTGTAACTTTATTGTAATGTTACGTTACAATAAAGTTCCTCCCCACATACTTCAATTGAATGAGACGACACCTAAAACGCACACTATGCAGACAAGCTTAAAATGTCATTCAAATGCGAAAATATCCTTGTAGCACCGTAATCATGATTTGTACTTCCGAGCATGCAGCACTTATGCAATTATGTTTATTTTCACCTGCGTGTACGACTCGAGATAATGAAGTTTTGGATGCATGTTGTAGTACACCTATTATACCCGACGCCAAACTCCATTTCACATCTGAAAAAAATGTCCATAGAAAACGCTTAAACATATTTTAGTGTTGGCAACACTACAGATCCGCCATCCGCCATCATTAGAGAGAAAATCGGCGTATTGGAAGCCGCCGTGACGCGTGGTATTGGATTTAATAAATCGTGTAAATATATTATCTAAACCACCATGGGTGTGAACGTGGAAACAATTTCTCCCGGAGACGGTAAGTTTATATACAATTTCAGTTTTACTTAGTGATAAATGTCATATTCAATGATTTTTTTTTCAATCAGTTTTTTTTACTTATCCTGGATAATTATACCCATTTTTAATTCGTCATTCTCAAGTAAATGTCATTAGCATCATTTGAAGTCAATCGCTGCGCTTGTGTTAAAAAACTATAGTTTTAAAACGATTTCTTTTTGCGGTCACTGGACTGACGCCTCGTTCGTATCATTACGATCGTCAGGTACCTAATTTGCACAAACAATGACTAATCTGTTTTCGATTACTGATTTCAATATTTATTTTCGCCATTATTCGCTAGTAAACATTAACCAGTAATATTAGTCTTGTGAATTCTCATATTCATACGCTAAATTCAGCTTCTGGGAGGATAGGGCTTCTGCCGGCATTAATATAACATGCGTGGGAATGAACCACGTGTGGTACTACTGCATTATGCTAATATTTTTTTCTCCAATTAAATATATGACCCATTTAGCAAGACATGATAGTTTCCTCCAGTAATATGTTGTTATCTAATTTATATAAGCCGTGATAAGTACCTATGTAATGTAAAATAGATAACAGAATAAACACTATCTACATGAAGTTGTTTGCCATACCAGTCATTTCTCATTGGTGTTAGAAGAATATTGGGTTGGTTTATAAAAAGGCTTATCTATTTGGCCACATTAAAGATTTGCGTACTTAAATTTCATTGTGTGAATGGAATAAAGATAATTATTGCATCTGACTAGCTAAGAAAATCTCAAAATTCTTAATGAAATTTTTTAATTTCTCTCTAGCAACCCAGAGTCTGGATTTTTGCCCCATTGATGGCAATATTCCAACCCCCTAATACAAGCGACTTAAACATACATACATCTACCTAACCCTTCAGGGAATACAGGCAAGTTGTGTCATGATGTCTTGTTGAAAAAAATGTTACTTAAAACTTACAACAAAAATGTTTTACTAGATAAACATTAACAAAGTCTAAAACTATGTACCTATATGAGTAATATTTCATAACTTTAACATAACTTATCATATCTTCAACAGAATCTACCTACCCCAAGGCTGGCCAGACGGTGGTTGTGCACTACACAGGCACGCTGACCAACGGCAAGAAGTTTGATTCCTCCCGCGACCGCGGCAAGCCTTTCAAGTTCCGCATTGGCAAGGGAGAGGTCATCCGAGGTTGGGATGAGGGTGTTGCCAAGGTAAGATGTCCTCCTCTTGAAACTAGGTTGTTTCATTTCGAAACTTGAAGTCACAGGACATTTGCAAAAAGTCTGGATTTTTTTAATTTTCATTTTTAACTTTAAAACATCTTTTATGTTGAAAAGTCTGAACAAATAACAAAACTGGAAACACCAGTTGGGACTTTTCTGGACAAATCCAGATAGATGGCAATCATACATGTAACACAAGAATTCATGACTAAAAAACAGAGCAACGCCATAAAGCTCAGGGAATTAATGACTAAAAAACATAGCAAGGCCATAAAGCTCAGGGTGTGTCAATTAATCATATTACCTACTACTCATAGAGGCTGCACCTAAAATTTTCAGGGCAGGAAATAAGCCACACCCAAAATGAAGAGATTATGTCTGTATGGAGCCAGCTGACTTCCATGTAGTTTATTTACTGTATGTTTATTGAACATTTTTTTTTTTAAGCCCATGCTGACCAACTGCAGGGCAAAGTACCCCTTATTTTTTTTTTAATCACAAAATTGCCGCTCAATGAGGTGTTGCCTTTTTATTTTGAAAGGACTTTTATTTTTTAATTCTTGTGTAAGTCATCATATTAATATGCCTAAATCAAGTAAAAAAATTGCTGTATTTTAATTATGATAATCGCTTTTACCTCACAATTTGATTTTATTAGCGTAAGTCAAGCCTAGTAGATAACAGATTCAGAACTTGTACTGTTTTCAAATGAAAAATGTTGACTACAATGTCCCCTCACAATACCATATTTATGTGCATTGTTTTATAAACTACAGTGTCTGCACATGTTGCTTGTTTGAGTTCCATACAATTGTGTGAGGAAAGAAACTACATTTGGATACTACATACAAACTACATACTAGGATGTTAAGAGTTAGTCCACGATCGCACAGGCGTTTTTTAACCAGGTTCCACCGGCACCGTGATCAGAGCGCCTCCTAGCTCGTTTAAAAAGCTCACTGATGACCCGTAAAAAAAATGTCGCGTTAAAAAAGCGCCCATGCGTACGTGGGCGTCCATGTGAACTTCATTGTCCATATTGAAAGATGTTAATAATTATTATCAACTAGCTGACCCAACACTCGTCATCCTGTCCAAACCACAATTCTTAAAAAATCCCATAGAAAAAAAATGTTCATCCCGGAAACTCTTCCAATTTTTCATTCCTTAAAACCTAATTCGAAATATTACAAAAGTTTTGAAACCAAAAATAGCCAAATTGTTCTAGCCGTTCTCAAATGATGCGCTTACCAACGAACTGCATTTCATTTTTATTTATATAGATGTAGTTTGGATAATACTTATTTGAAAATAGTCAGTCGCTGATCAATAACTCTGCTATCAGATCACTTGTCTCTTGTCTTGATGTTGTATTCTTATTGTATTTTAATTAGTTGTCCAAAAAGAGGAATCATAGGACAATATTGCCACTATCATCAATTTACGACTTAAAATGATTGACTTCGTCCTTTACTTAATTATATTCCTCTTTTGTTTACAGATGTCAGTGGGCGAACGCGCCAAGCTGACCTGCACCCCCGACTTCGCTTACGGTCAACAAGGCCATCCCGGGGTCATCCCTCCCAACTCCACCCTCGTCTTCGATGTGGAACTCCTGCGCCTCGAATAAAACCTTAAAGCAACCACCTACTTATAATTAACATTAGACATTATCTATTTCAACATGCAATTTTTTTAACTAATAATAATAAAAACTTTAATACGTGGGTATATTAGAAAATGTCTGAGAAAAACCACTCTTGAAATGATCAAATGTCAAAACTCCCCAGTTATATGAATTTACTTAGATTGTATTCCAAAAGGGAGTTACACGTAATTTTTTACGATAATTTATTATAAAGGATGCTGCACAATAATAGCTTGTGTCAAAATGTGTTTAATATTTTATGCAACCATTTCATGAAATAAGATCTTCAAGATTATTTATAAATGGATTTCACACCTTATTAACGTCAATTACATTTCGCATAGCATATAATTTACTCTTCACTTTCATGGGGATTCAAATATATTGCAAAATATTGATGTATTCTTTCTTTCCAATTAGATACATTGTGAGTCAGTGGACAACCCTTAGCTCATACGACATTCCTTACGCATTTGGATGACTAGAATCGTGCAATATTGTCTTAATAGTCACATTTAGAAGTCTTACCACTCTTTAATCACTAATATGATGGAGATGTGTAAGATCATTATAGAATAAGGCCAAAATATAAAAAGTGTGTCGCAGCTGCCCAACTGTATATAATGAATGCACAAGTTGTACTATCTTGAGTGGTCTCTTATTCTGAATGTGTGGTAGGTGAAGGTGATTTCAATGATAGCTTTATCATATAACTAAGATGAATAAACTTATTGTGGAAATGTTGTGTTTTTATTTGTAAATAACTTGCCCTCGGCTTCGCCCGCGTGGATGTCGGAAAATATCCCACGGAAACGTACTACGGGGTGAAAAGTACCGTAATAATCCAGGTGTGCCAAATTTCATCCAAATCAGTTCAGCTGTTTTTGCGTAAATCATACATCCAGAATTCCAGACTAACGAAAAATATGTCTATCTAATAGGCATTGTAAGACTTCGTATAGGTCGTGGGTTCGAACCGAGGCAGGCGCTTTACTCAGTGTAAGTAATTTCCTGTGTGGGGCCCCCCCCAAATGTGATTTACCAGGATTTCAGTCCATCGATCCGCCTAGAGGTACGCATAAATACTGTATTTTAATCGACTCTGACATTGTATTGAATAAATTCCTGCAACTTCTGCATTTTATATGATAGTCTAACCGTTAGACTATTTCAGAGATTTGCTGAAGTTGCATGAATTTTTAGCACCCCGTCCAAGATAGGTTGGACTAACTATCCTAGGCGGGGTGCTAAAATTTTCGAGCTCGCTCTTGTATGTATCCTATATTCTCGATAGCAGCCCTATTATGCTAAAGTGACCTAAAAAGTTAAAGATGTCCCTGTTTTTGGTCATGATTGCAAAGTGACGGAAAGAGGGCTTTATTGACATCGATTATAGCTAAGCTCTTCATCAAGGACATACAGCAGGCGAGGATTGCTCACTTGTTTGCTACTCAATGGCATTAAAAAGCTGTGGTCAACCGCAATTTTCCGCAGTTGAACTTGCCCAATCAACTCGGTGGTGCAGCGCGAGCGCCATGTTCTCCGCATGCTGGCAGGCGCTGCTAAGGAGCCGATCGGCACGCACCGCCATAAATCGATCGCCGAATTCTTTGGTGGCCGCTGTATGAGAATGGAACCTCGGCCCCCTAAAGTGGTGGCAGTTCCTACTACCACACGCTCTAAAAGTAGTATTGTATTGTAAACTAGTATTGTATGTTTATTACGCCATCTGTGTATTTACTGAAAGTTAGATTTTTATCTGCTATCTAATTAGGTAACACAATAAACGATTCGATCGTAAAAGATTAAGGCTGAGACCCCATTAGTGCGTTGCGTCGTCGCTGCGTCGTTTTTCTTATATTTTTTATGACATGCCCCATTAGACCGTTGCGTCGTCGCGAGCGGAGTTTCAACCGATCTACGGACAAGAGACGAAGCGGGAGGGAGTGTGATGCGCTGCGTTGTTGGAGCTCCGCTGCGACGACGCGACGGACAGTTTTATCTATCCATTGCGAAGGCTGAACTGAGACGCAGCTGCGACGACGGCGCGCTAACCCTCTTGCGTTGCGTTGGCGCAGCGTCAACGCAACACAGTGTGCGTTAACGCAACGCATACAATGCGTTGTTCCGTTGCAACGACGCGACGCAACGCACTATTGGGGCCTCACTCTAAGACTTTCATTTTGACAGTTCAACAGCATTCATTGCGTTATGTTAAGCAGATTTTTTTTTTCGAACTTATGAAGCAATGGATTAGCAAATTAGCAAGCAAAAAATCAAAGAAATGCAGATGTTTGTCTTTGTCTTGTCGAGTGGTGTGCTTTGCTTTTGTACTTTGTCTGGTCGATGTGCTGGGCGTAGTTCATATCGATGTCCTGATGTGATATTTTTGGGGAACTTTTAGATAATTAGGTAGGTAAGTATAATACCTAAATAAATAAATTAAACATGATTGACATTTTCACACATTTTAATAATTACGACAATAAATATTAACATTAATTTACGAGATCAAAAATAGCCCGAAGCAGTCGGGTAGTAGGTAATACTTATGTAATTAGTAACTCACTACATACATGCAACAATTAATTGTATTGTAGGTTGTTAGGTCGCTAGCTTAGTCCGTCGTTTCGCGAAATTATTTTTCAGTAGGTACTTAACCATGTTTTTTTATCCGCTATGGATGGATTATAATTCCGTAATAATGTCCTTTCTTGCATTGCCATTTATTGTAGGTATTTCTGAAAATTATAAACATTTTGTTAATAAGTAAGTAGGAACCTAACCCATTTATTTATTTATATATACCTACTTTATTGTAGGTACACCAGAAAATACATAATAAGCAAAAAACAATTATATAACATAACATAACATTGTTATAACTTTAATGGTCACGAAAATGTTCAGTAATTCTAGTCCCACAGGCGCTTTTCGAATTGTCATTTTTATTCAAAATGTTGGCAATCCCGCAGTCGTCCAGTTTTACAGTAGGTAGACTAAAAAAACTTCTTAACTTTTTATAAGTAATCTAAATACTTGCTATTAATTATGATTGGCACTATATCTATTAGCTATCATTTTACATGTTTCAAACTTTTTGAAATATTTATTAGATACTTATTTATTTACTGACATAACTGCTTTTTGCCAAAACCACGTTTACAAAGGTTGTTGTTGAAGAATCGGTACAACGAATAAAATATCTCATGACTAAACTTGTTTTTGAAGAAATATAGAACATAAACAGGAAGCTTACGAATTCCTCTACAAGATGGCGTAACTAACTCTTTACATGATTTTTTTTAAAAGGTGGTTTTTTAAAATATGAAGTCTTCACATTTCTAATATAGGTAAGCTGGTTTTCCGTACAATGAGAGATCAATTTATAGGTAAGTAGGTACTACAAATGTATAGCTTGATATTATGTCCTCGTGCGTAGGTACCTATGGTAGGTACCTAGGTACTGTTGTGAATATTTACCTGAAACAGTGTTAATTCCTTCTTACGTGGTCCAACATCTTTTTAATTGTCTCCAAAATCCATGATCCTTCGTCTCTACATTCAAGTCGCAATCTGTCAAACTTGTCAAAAATGTTGCTACTTGAATGATTGTATTTTTGACAGATTGCGAATGAGACTAGAATCCCTCTGATCTTTTCCACCATCTAATAACATCTTCATAGTATTTATTAAATAAAAATATACTTCCAATCTTCTTAGACAAAATTAGGAATGCGTAATTTTAGGACGTTTTCAATTCGCTTTGTCTTCATTCCATATGCTTAGTTATTATACTTAGAATATTTAAAAACATCGATTTATTTTTAATGGCGTTCTTGCATAACTACTGCGAGTCTGCCATCTTCTTAATTTGAATTATTATGTAATAGATAACATCAAAAGCATTAATATATGGATTAATAGGATAATATAAGATATGTTGTATATTAGCCAAGTCTTCTTCGTAAATCGTCATTCATGGTTGTATTTTTCTTCGATGTTCATATCGTTAGTTCTTTAGCATCTTACAAAGCTTATTCCTCCATTGTGTTTGACAGATCTTGGTCAATCACTAAACTTAGGCCAATATGTACCTACATAAATATATTTTATGCAGTGCAAACTTACAACAGGTAAATATATAACTACCTGTATTCTATATCCACAGTTTCAGGGCTATGAATATATTCCTACGCTCAGTAATAATAATCAAATCTAAAGTATTTCCCTGTTCTCCGAAAAATCGTAACTTCTTCAACTAAAGCCATCTATTGTAGTCTTATTTATTTAAGGGAATTTGTACTTGTTTGGTTTTTATTCAGGTAAGCCCGGTTCTCCGTTAGCACGTCTAATATAAAAACACAGGCGTTATAAATAATTTTTCCATCAATTCTCGGAATTATCCACTGAGCCAGGTTTTGCATGCCCCATCAACTGCTTTAGGGAATGCGGGGGTCACAACACCAAATACGGCAGTTTCTGCTCGTATACATTAGTAATATAATCATTCTGAACATCTACTACTTATCACTATAAGCACAAGAAAGTGACAGCGTGGTCGTATAGACCGAAAGGAACACGAGCATCGTGATACATCCAATACTCCTATTTGAGCGAAGAAGTGATAACGGAGAAAAGAGTGACAGCTTAAAGCTAATAACTTCACCAGCTCCTTTACTCGCTGGAGGAGCTTACTCCGCCTAAAACAGAGAGATTATGCGTTAGTGTTGTACCTACTAAAATAATTACTAAGTACAGTTGGTTACAAACTTAATGGCGGCTCCGTAATCCGTTGGAGACGATGTGTTATCAACTAGCAGATAATGCACTAACAGCTACAGTACTTTAGCCAATTCTTTCGGTTTTTTTAAGTACCTACCTACAAAATAGCTCATAATAAAATTGTTTCATGCTTTTCAGATATTTTTCCGTAGTCAGGTTTTACTTTTTTTTTCAACAATTCCTTTAGGTACCTACAATTTATTTTTCTTGCCTCCTGCTTATCAACATCCATTTTGTACAAAGCCATACCTACCCTAAACCTATACGATGCCAGCATGGTTTCCGTATGTGACTTATATTTTAGGAAATCAACAGCTATGAACATTAATGCAAAACCCAAAACCTAGCAGGAACAACTTCGTATAGTTCCGGCGACAACATTATTTAAAAAATCATAACAAAGTACGTCTTTAAACATAACACGGAGAAGTAAGCAAATGGAAGGATAGCGTTATGACGATCGCAAAAAATAATATGAATCTTTAGGATGATTTCCACCAAACGGCTCGCAACGCATCGGATTGGAAAGGATACGAACGGATGCGGCGACAGCCGATTGCGTTCGGCAATATGCCGACTCATACCATTGCATGGGCTCCATACCGTCGCTTGCGAACGTATCCTTTTCTGCGCCTAGTCAAATAGTTTCATTCCTACCGTGTTGCAGTCGAAAGGTTCCGATCGGATACATTTAATATTCTTTAAATATTGTAAAATCCGTTTCGATCCGATGCGATGCGACCCGTTTAGTGGAAATCATCCTTTAAAAGGAAACGCGGTCACGTGGTCGTTGGCGTCCATTCCAAACGAACGTATCCTCTGTTTCCTCCCTGGTTAATGACACAAGTCCAATTTTTTTTAAAGATATAATATCTACCATGGTCTTGTCCCAATGTTTGTTTTTTACGTACTTACTTAAATTAATTTTTGAACAAAAAATATGGAAAATGAAACCAAAGATACGAAAATGGCCGTGGTAGATATAGATTGTTTTGTAAAAAAATATTTGTTCTAGTGTCATTATCATTACCCAAGTAGAAAACAGAGGAATACGTGTGTATGGACTGATAGCCAATGACCACGTGTTCACGTTTCCTCTTGATGCTAATCCCGCATTCAATTGGAGTTGGTCACATGCAAGACCAGTTTGGCTAGGGGCGGTAAGGGGTACTAGGGGTTGAATTATAATCCCGTACGCCGCCGGCATGAGGTGCAAGTACAGGCTCAGTACATCTGCTAGTGGCAACCCTGCATTAAAAACATGATGAAAACATCAACATCATCATCATGCTCCTGCCCATAACCCAATTTATTTGCGGTCGGCGCAACATGTCCCTTTCTTCCATACTTCTCTATTAGTCGTCATCTCGGTTTGTAATCTTTCTGAATTTGGGGCGTTGCTATCATCGTGGAACGCTCCAATAAATGGTATTTCTCCTCCCACGCAACTCACTTGTATTAATATTAACTTTGATTCCTAAGAAATAAGATAAACTAACGCAATTCACAGGCAAATCTGCTTACTACTCCGTGGTAGGATAGACTGCCGTGTGCATTATCTGGCATAAATTATTTTTTACTTAACCTCACTAATAAGTTGTATATAAATTTAAAAAAACTGATCTCTACATTACTTAAAACAGCAGAAATCCGTTTTAATGTCTTTTTTACTCTTCTGTGTTTAATGTTTATTTTCACAATCCGTCTACTTTGAATTGTGATTATTGCAGCTGCCTTGTCATATTCAGTCATTTGTCCTGATTGCAGTAGAATTTTTATCTTTTGGGCCTCTCTAACTTCAGCCTGTGTTGCTTCGATTGCCTACAACAATATTTAAAAAATGAGAAGCAATGATAATGTTGGGCAAAGATACATAAATTGGAATAGTAAGGGAAGGGAGTGCTGTTACTCATATTTTATACGAAAGTTCGATGCCACCGAGTTCGTGACGTGCGTGGGGTGAATTAAACTATAATGATGAACGATAAACTGGTGCACTGACACGGACTATTAAAGTTTATGAATTGTCAATCATAAATCACTTAAGTCTGTCCAAATCACTCGATAGATTACTAAATTAGGTATTAGTTAGGTATTATCATTTGGCCAAACAAAAAAGCCCGCCGCAGAGCAACCTCTATAGCGCTCACTCCATTTGCTTACTACTCCGTAGTCACTCGAGTGAGAGTTCTCGCTAAAAAAAGGTTTGATTCACACGAGCGGTTTTCATTGCAAAGAGTACCTACCTATACCAATAGGGCTGTAGGCCAATTCTCATACTTAAAAACGTTCAAATTCAAGTTGCAATCTCATCTCAGCGACAATATTATTGTCGTAGGTAGGTAAATTTGGTAGATTTTTTTACAGATTGAGACTAGACTAACATCCAAAAAACTAAGGGAATTAGCTCCTCTGTTTCCTTTAAAAAATGCTTGCTTTTCGCTGTTTTTGCTTTAGAAACTTTGAAAAAAAGCGCTCTTGTGATTTTTTTGTTTTGTTCGATGGGCCGAGGACGAGAACTCACGGGTACGTTGCCCAAGTGACCCGCGAGACCTGCAGCGTGACGCCCGCGGCTCCTTGTCATGTTTCTGTGAAAATTGTGGCGAGGTGCACATGAATAACAGCCGCACGGGTCGATCTTCAAAGTTATGCAACGATTGCCGAGGTTGGGCCGTGGATGGATGCATACCGGGACGGGTGTTTTGGATAGCAAGTTGAGCAGTTGGTCCCGGTTGTCAATCGTAGACAGTCGCTGACAAGCTATCTTTCCAAGGGGTACCGCGTTACCCAATAACTGGGTTGTGGAGGTCCGTTAGGCAGTCGTACATCCATGTAAACTAGGTACTGATATTCAGCTACAAATACATGGAATGGAAAGCACAGAAGCAGGTTGTGTTTGACTGGAAGCATTGACACAGAAAAGATGATAGCTTAGCCGTGTGACATCGAACAGCGATTGTGTTCACAATAAGACGCGTGTTAATTTAATAATGCATTTGAACCTAATGCCAAATCGCAGAATTAAAAGGATAAGCAAATTTCTTTGTCATCCTCCAATAGTCCAATATAGAGGCTATAAAAAGCCCCATTAATATTCATTATCTACGCAATCTGTACATTAAAGTAAGTAACATTTTGCAGAAATTATTGCTGGTAAACTTTCTCGTGTGAAAAATCGCTGTTTACGGCAGCGCGTAATGGAACGCACACATTGTGTTTATGAATACATGGAAAGAGTTGTGGAGGTAGTAAAAAATATTTTTTTATTTAAAACTTGTTTTCGTGACAAAAATTGAAACTATGACCTTCAATATC
Organism: Eupsilia transversa; assembly: GCA_914767815.1. Classification (NCBI taxonomy): domain Eukaryota; kingdom Metazoa; phylum Arthropoda; class Insecta; order Lepidoptera; family Noctuidae; genus Eupsilia; species Eupsilia transversa. Next base: position 5,673,240 of record OU611894.1, on the reverse strand, counting down.
CCCGTAACCATAAGGTTCCCAGGTATGGTTCAGTACAAAAAAAATATCAAAATGACGTGGAGTATTTATAAGTGATCCTCGGCTTAACCGTCTTTTAGACCCTTTACAATCACGATCATTGATACACGTCAACACGTGTAATAGAATATGAGTATAAAAATAACAATAAGTAGGTAATGTCAATTTGGGCAGGTGGGCCCTTGAGGGTCCAGACGTGGGGCGTTGCTAGGGGATCAAATGGGGAAGAACGACGGATGCGCGATATTATATTTATACACATTAATTAGGGAGATGTTTTGATTTTCCTCGAATGTTTGTGATGACAGGTACGGCTAATTAATTTATGTGGATTTATTTTGTTTTACATAAGTAAAAATGAGCGTGATATGATTTATTAGTTTGTGTTTTTTCGTTATTAGCTAGTGTGTTAGTAAGGGTGAAATTATCTATTAAAACTATCATCATCTTTCAGCGAAAAGACGTAAACTGCTCGACATAGGCCTATAGGCCTGCTAGACATAGGACACAAGCATCGCCAGGACGACAAGGAAGCGCGGGAGTCCGCTGGATGCTGGAAGCACAAGACCGGTCAATAAAATCTTAAATCTTATCCAAAAAAAGAATCTCAAAATAACTTGCTTGTAACTTATTGGTAGCACATTATAGTCCAGACAGATATTACAAAATAACTAGAAAAAAAAATATGGCGTACTTATGTCACGTTTTCAGTCACTGAATATTACTTTTTTACCAGCCATATCATTATTATTTTTAGTCACTTTAGTCACTACAGTTTAGTCACTAACCACTGTATGATGACGCCGTTTACAGCTTACAAATAACAAAAACATACTTAGCTTATCCATTTGATAAATTATAGTTCCAGCATGCTACCATGCTGCATTATTGCAGCCCGTTTAACAATGGAGTAGGTACCAATGGCATTTGTTTTCAATACTTATTCGAATATTCACAAAAATAATATGCAAACGCCATCTTACAGTGGGAGCGCTTTTGGTAAACATTTGTGCAATTGTTTGTTTCGTGAAATGTCACTTGAAATGCATTCGAAAACAAGATGGCGATGCAAGTTCCAATTTTGACCACGCGCCAAAATAACATGGTACCTAGCGCTATACCTAGACATGTGACATCTACCAACCCGCACTGGGCCCGCGTGGTAGACTACAATCCACTCCTCAGAGGAAAGACTGCTGGAACACAGTTAGTAAGTAGGAAAATTATGAGCTGATTATGCTAAGCTGCTATACCTACCTTTAATGTGCGATGAGAGAATTCAGTGCTGTAGCTGCGTCAAAAACACTACTTCTAGTTTCTCATACCTAAATAAGATTAACTGACCTTTTTGCTTGACTTCCTCCTTGTCATAATCCTCCTGATACTATCGAGTTTCTGTCGTCCACTCTGGCTTTCTACCTCAGGTGACGGAGCAGGTTGCGCACTGTCTTCTTCACCATCAGATAACTGTTCTTCCTCAATACTTTCCGACACCGGTTCAGATGCCCTAGGTGGAGGGAGTCGTTCCAAATGAGGGCGTAAGTCCATTAAATCCAGTGGGTAATGGTTCATTGACGACTGTAAATTAATTTAAATGGTACAGTTCGGTTCAAACTTAATGGCGGCTCGGAACATGAGGCGAGTCGCTGCGCAGTAACAATTTCATGTGTCACGGGGGTGAGGGGTGGGGTACTGCGCAGCGAGTAGCTAACTTCCGAGCCGTCAACAAATGACAGTGATGATATGGCGGTGATAAGTACAGTTATAGTGTAACATCTAGAATGGTTTAAGTACGTTTTACGTTTTAAGTAAATACCTATTGCAATGTGGAGAAAAAAAATTGGTATGATGTTCTCACCGTCTTTTAATTTATTTTTTGTGGCTGACTAGATAAAATGGTTACCTACTGTTTGAGCCCAAATAACTTGGCGACGCTTGGGGGAGGGCTGTGTCTAGCTGTGATTGTCTTAAGGATAAAATGATAATGAAGCCTAATTAACTAATTAACAGAAACTAAGATAGCCAAATTATGATTTTTTTAGAAATGGCTTTTATATTTCGTACTATGGACAATCAATTAAAGATTTTGATTTACAAACGAGTTATGGCTCGTGCATACTGGTGACGCGGACCGGTAATTGTTCAACCAAGAAAACGTGATGTTTTCTAAGAAAACTTCACCTTTGTAAAATGTATTGTTAAAGTCGTACCGCGCCTGTTCGCGGGAGCCTATAAGACGTTATAAAATCCTAGAAAATATGGTATCGTATGGGTGAAATGTAGGTACCCGCCGAAGTCCTTTTTCTGTGGGGAAATCCTCATGGGGTATCCATAAGTATTTCCGTCTGGAGAGAACGGAGGGTTATGTCTCCCTCCCACAGACTAAAACCCCACTACCATGATTCCTACCTAATCTAGGTAGATCGATGACATCAATCGATTATCTACTTACCACAACATCTCGGCGATAGCGCTCATCGAGACCCGAGGAACCAACCTCTTGGGAGGTGTCTTCGAAAATCGAGACTGGCAGCCGTTGGCCGAAGTAACGTTCAGGCTATAAACAATGATAAAAATAGTTTGTACTTATTGTTATTATTGCTATTACTACATATACAAGGTGGAGACGACAATACAACAATAAATTAAACAGCGCATATCTATTAACGTACCCAGTCTGCATACGAGAATTCAATCAAAGATCTCCAATAGTTTAGTCACTATAGCTAGTCAAAGATTAGCAAAACCCATAGTCGGCGCATCACTACTATTTAGTTTGTTAGAAAAAATCACTTTTTTAATTTCAATGTTAGGATTTATTTGATAGTTCCTAAATACTCCTATGCATTAATATTGCCAGTGTTTTCATTTATTGTTGTATTGTCGTCACCACATTGTATATCTGCCTGTATACCTGCATATCTATGTTACTTAAATAAAGAAAAAACAAAAAAAAACTTAACTCAGACTGAAATTACTATATTTAAATTATTCTATAATGTTCTTTTTTTGAAGTTACCCTCCTTCGTGGGTGCTTAAAGGACGCGATACGTATGAATATGGATGCGATATAATTACGATTAGTTAAAATTCATGATAATGTATGACATACCTACAAAACTAAGGGATCCCCATGGTAGATTTGGATTATTGTTAAAACTTCAGGTAAGTATAATAAGTAAGTAAGTAAAGTATTAAATAATGTCAAAGTTTGTTGCTTTCCACGGAACTTTTTACAAAACAAAACAAAAAAGTTTAATATAAAATAGCAACACAACACAGCTATGTTTCGATACAGGCGTTGAATAAAGGGTTTATTCAACTTCTGTATCGAAATAAACCTTCACTCATAACTACTCATAAGGGCACACGAGACAGGCACGCGTCGCGAGCACTGCTGCAGCGGGTGGCCACTACCGGCCACACGTAAATCCATACAAAACGTATGAAAAAGCACGTGAACTGCTTGCTAGATGGGCCACCGGTATCTGTGGCCGGTGGCTCGTTTACATCTAGCCTAAATAAAATCTTAAGAACACAAAACGCGCGCGGCAAAATGCACGGCTAAACTAAATTGTTTTGTTTAATATTTACCCGGAATCGCTCCCAATCTCCGGTCCCATTTTCGTTCATGTCATATATAGTCCCAATGGTACTGTCTATGTCTGGCTCTTGATTAGCGGGTGTTGGTATATTGAATGGAGCGACTGCAGATCGCTCAGTCACTTCAACATACTCTTCTGCTACTTCATCAAGTATCAGGACTTCGGGTTCCACTGCGTGATCCTCAACTGGCACACTTGCTTCAGCTTCATTCACCTCAAATTTGACCTCCACATCTTCATCGAACTAAAAAAGGACAGCACTTTTATTGAATTGAGAATGCTTGGATTAAGCTGGTCTGGCTAAGCTAACTGGATTTTTAAAATTAAATATTGCATTATGGACAGTTTTTTTTTTGTATAGTGTCATGGTATTTACTACTTTTTTCAATGTAAACAACAAAAACCAAAGGTAATTTAATATGAGGAAATCAAATGTCTTCCAGAACCCCTGCGACAGGATAGTTTAATGCAGAAATGAAGACACGGTTTAATATTATAACATCGGATAGGTATTAACACCTTATTACAATAAAGTTAAAAAAAACAAAAGTTAAAAAACAATTTTCAATTCTTTTTTTTCATTTATTTGCATGTAAACCACTAGTAGGTATTAAGCTGCATCCGGTTAGACTGGAAGCCGGCCCCAACATAGCTGGGAAAAGGCTAGGCAGACGATAACGGATTTGAATAAAAACTCAGATTTTTCCTGAACTGTATAACCCATACCTAGTGTTTGTTTTACACCCACACTAAATATTTTTAACACTACAACTGATTGTAGGCGAAGTTCACCAATAGACTATCAAAAACTGCACTAACCTTTGTCCCCAACACCGAAAACAATCACAAACAATCTAGCAAAGTCTCGTTAAACAATAGTAAAATATCCGTGAATTTAATAACCAATACCGGCACATCATTTTACAATTGACACACAGTGCTTGGGACTCCGAGGGAGTGTCCAGCCAGGAGACACAACTATTATACGTACATAGAGGTGAATTCATCGGAGTCTGGCGCTAGAGGTGTAACCCTTCGCGGCGTGGGATGATAAATTGTTGCTAACAGATTTTTACTTTTGCGATGGTTTTGGTTGAGATTTTGTAAAAGGTTGGCGATCTCGTTAGGAAAAGGGGTGTTAAATTATGTTTTTTTAAATGAAATATGGAAAGTGTTTGAAATAAATAATTCTAAGAGCCTACCTAACAAATTAATTAATTAATAGTTTTTTTTTTTTATGAACTGTATTGTCTAACAATGTATATTCTGCACAGTCACTAACATTAAAAAATACGCTCTCCAAGTGTGTCACTGCGTGGTTTTTACCATGACTGACTCATTATAAAAACCCAGATGTTTCCTGAAATTTGAAATTGATGACAACCCACTTTCCCTGGATGCCATTAAAAATGTTTTTTTTTTATACTGACACAGCTGACCTTGAAAAATTTCATTAATTAAAATTGATCCTATAACACTTACCACCAGTTTCGCCAGATACAAGAGGCTGCCTCTAAGAATTTCCTAATTAATCTATAATAGCTCGAGAACGGTTGGACCGATTTGGATAATTTTGGTTTTGAAATATTTGTGGAAGTCGAGGGAAGGTTAAAACGTTGAGAAAATATGGAATAATTGCTGTAGGTAGGTAGGGATGTAGGTACGTAGGTACGTAGGTAGGTAGGGATGCAGGTAGGTAGATGGGTGTAGATAGGGTAGGTAGGTTAGGGTAGGTAAGTAGGTAGGTACGCCGTAGATGAGAATATAATAGCTATCCGTACGAAGCCGGGGCGGGCAGCTGGTAGTTAATTTAAAAAAAAAATACTTACGTACAGATCGCGATACACCACGTACTCGCACGGAATGGCCGAAGTCTTCAAATACCTTTTTCCTGATCTTTTAATGAAGTAGTCGTTGTCGCGGAAGTGACGCGAACAGACGTAGTCTTTGGACGTCGGCACCCAGCCATCTCGTCCTGTCATGTCCACCCATTTAGCCCTTATCTCCGCGTTAGCGGGAAACCTGTAACAAATAAATGTTATGTTCACGTAACAGTCATCAATGACAATATTATTCTATTTATGTGGAAGAGCAACCACTTGTCTGCCAGTGGCAGTTCTAAGGTATTGGTCGACGGCGCGCCTCAAAGAGATGTCAGCATGTCTGACGGGGCTCTTTAGGGCCGATGCCTGCCAAGGTCGCGGGAAAGTCAGAAAGGGTTACCGTGGCCCCTGGCAACACACAGGCAACTGAAGGAACACGAGTGGGTTTTAGGCAGTAAGAGTCTGACACGCCCTCCCGCTGCGCACAGAGCGGGTGAAGTTATTTCATAATTGCTCACCCAAACGAAAATAAAAAAAGTCTAAGGTAATAAAATGTCTTCGTCCAACAATGGAATACGTGATAAATGATGACACCACGTTGCCTTCTCAACGTGCGGTTCCTATACCCTACCAATCGTTATTTTTGTTTGGATGTGACGAAAATTTTGATTCGTATCTACCTATGCTTATTTTAATCTATTCTTTGCTCGCGGATCAGGTCTACACTGTCTATTGCCGCATTGCGTATGCAAGAAATACGTAGTTTCGGCCGAAGTTACGGGCATTCTCCACGTCCGTATCACTTATGGACATACGATTAGTTCGGGGCCCGAACTAAGAAGTGTTGACAACACGTTTTGATAGTTGTCCCGCTATTTTCGGTATTTACCCATCCAAAAAAATGAATTTGACACTTGGATTGACGAATGACGCAACTACTTTCGAACGGGCTCGTTTGTTCATTGACGGACTTAGAGAATTCTTCATAAATAGCATTGTGTCATAGCCTCGTAGGCCTTCCACTACGAGGCTACGACGCTACGCTACGAAGACTACGCACTACGTAGCAAGCTGCTACGATTCGTAGCAGGTACCATTACGTTCGGCACTATATTATTATATAAGGGATGAGTTAATTGTCATTTTGGCCAAAAAATGTAGGTGCTACGATATGCCTACCGACAATAATGATGTCGAAATCTGATTTTCCGAAGAGCTAAAATAGAATATTTTTTCTTTAAATAGATTTTAATCAATAGAATCCCTTTTTTTGTCCAAGCCGATGTCGCCATATTTGTTTCGCCTTACAATATTTTTTAACACAAAACAGCAACTTGCGTGAACACATTGTGAAAAAAGGAATGACACTTTTTTAAAACAGGTGACCGTTCATTTACGCGGGAATTAATTTTTTGACCCTAATTAGAAATAATTATAATTTTTAACGACACTAACCATTATATTTTAAATTTAAATCACCTACACTCTCTGAAATATGAAAATATTGTCAACTTGGTGTCCAGCAATTTTACGTGGGTATCCTAAATTCGCACATTTTGTGCTAAAACCACAGCACAAATTACAATAAACCCTTCTAATAGAACACAATACCTTGTCTTCATCGATATTTCTTTCATAAATAAATAATCGGGGCACCTCTAGCCGTCGATCCTCACCATGAAACGCGTCCCGAGTTCACGTCGCTATCGATCGTGACGTGATACACTGGCTTTTGCGATAGCGCGACGAACATTGAGAGTGAACATCAACAGCAATGTATATCATTCGCGATGCAACAGATTAATGGTCGCTAGAACAGGTGAATTTCAGAATTCAGGCCTATTTTTTTAAGTTAAATGAAGATTTTGTACTTACAAATGAAAAGAAAGTCCTTCTGCTGCTCCATCATGTCCTTCCTGGCTGCACTTACACGTTATCACGGAACAAAGAGGCATTTTTGATTATTACAGAGCAAAAATGTTGCACCCGATGGGATCGGCGGCCAACTAAATATCGCATGCGCTTATTTCGATCGATAGGTGTATGACCAATTGCTGTTATGCGCAGCACCTCTCTGCCACCCCCAGATTCTATTTTTAGCTCGTCTGTAGGTCCTGGGAAAATAGGGAAGCAATTTGTCAATAATATGCAACTTCACGTCGTCAGTTCTGCAGCCGCCATTGGAAATGCAAATGTTAAAGTTTTCTTTGTTAATTTCAGGAATTCAATCTCTGATCTGATATGTAAATTAATTGTTATGATACTTTTTGAGTTTTCCGGTGCAATTTTTGAGTTTTAATGGGAATATTAGCCATTTTGAGTAACTTAGGTACTTAACGAAGTCAAAAAAAAAGGTTTATGTGGTTGACCTGTATTTATGTGCGTATGTATGTATGTCCATCTCTATTAAACCCTCATAACTACTAAAAAAATCTCCAAAAATTGCGTTACGCAATACTTGACTGCTCCCAAAACACACCTGAAAAGAGAAAAGCATTATAACTTTTAGAACAAACAAAATTTACGCTATTTTTCATTCGGTTATTGGTTTTTCCCGCCTGCGATACCAAAATTCTATAAATCCTTCTAGAGTTAAGCATTTTATTTATTTATTTTGGTTCACCAACATTGTTTATACTGGTATAAGCAATGAAACAGAACAAAGTGTAACAATCACGTACTTATAGGTAAACTCTGCATTTAACACAAAAAGTTCATAGAAATAAAAGGCTACCTATACAATAATGTTGATGGTACTGAAGGGAACTTAATTATTTAATTAAACTAAATTTTAAAACAAGATCAAAACAAACAAAAGTAAATAGCAAAAAAAAAAAAAAACACCCACCCAGTGAGATAACGCAAGGCTAAGAAACCCAATGTTCGGGGAGATACCTACTTATAAAAGCTGGCTTTCAGTTTGCTTAAACTGTAAAAATGGAGGTCGATCCGATCACTGCAATCGTTCACAGCCCTGCAAACCTCACGTAGGGAGAATTTTCACCCAGGGCCCAAGACCAGGGGCCTAAGTCTACTAATTTATAAACGTTACAATGGTCTTTCAATGGTGAGTTTTTGACAGTTTTTGTATGGCAAATCTTTCAAAAACTCACCATTGAGAGACCATTGTGACGTTTATAAATTAGTAGACTTACTTAGGCCCCGGACTCTTTTACTTATAACAATCTACTATTCCTTATAGGTAGATCTAGACTACTTTAGTAGGTAGGAAAATTATATAGGTTACCTACCTACATATTATTGTAGATGTGTGTCTGACAAGGCTCTTCGGTATTCTACCCTGATACTTAAACAAAAAAGCTACGCCCACGAATGAAATCACAAATTCTATTGGTTTTAGATTATGATCTTAAAACAACCCTTAAGGGCCCGCCACCGCCAGGCGAGCACGACCGGGCGGATGTTGCGTGTGAGCGGTGACCAGCTAAGTACCTTTGGTCTGTTCCAAAAGTACATATAAGATTTTAAAAAAACTTAGGTACCTACCTTTGGATGCCAATTTGTTTTGTACTGACACTTAAAATTTCGTATTTACTTACTTAATTTGATTATTTGAATACCTACCTACTTACTTAAACCTGCACCCTAATTGCGTAGGTACCTAATACACGATCAATCACAATCTGAATCGATTTGAAACAGATTGCTAATCGATTGCTTCATAAGTTCGAAAAAAAAATCTGCTCAACAACGTAAATAACGCAATGAATGTTGTTGAACTGTCAAAATGTGTTAAGTAGGTACGCAATTAGATAGCTGAAATTCTAATACAAACGCATGCACTTTTCTCTGTGACTTCATATTAGATAAGGGTCACAATGCTACACTACTCCATACTCGCGAGCTCTTTGTCGGTACGAAGAATATGTAAGTACTTGTATAATAAATTTAGGTGGCACAGGCGCACGTCGCCTTCGTGCATTTTGTATGAAAACATTTACAAGCGGCATCGGGCCTGTCGCGCCTTCACCTCACGCTGTCTCTGTATAATTCAAGCCCTAGACTAATATATGTACCTATACAAATGAATGTACCTATACCTACCTACAGGTTGGAAATTAATGACGGTCACTAGAAAAAAGTAGGTAGGCACCTACCCACATCCCACATATTAAAAGCTCCTATTACACGATGACTCCACTCCATAACAATCTACGGAAACACTCCAAAATCCGTCTATGCGAAATCTCACGTGGATTGTGAAAGTGTGAAGTGGTTTTTTTTTTAAATCCAAATTTTCCATATCCGAAATCCGACGTTTCACACTCCACAAACCAACTCATCGTGTGTGGGAGATGCGTATGCGGAGTAGGCCCACTCCACACCGGGCAGCAGGCACGCTCGTCTGTGGCCGATACAAAATTCCATTTTGCGCCAGTAGGTACGCAGCCGTCACTGCACTCCATTTCAAGGTGACCGAGAATTGAAGTACAGTCCAGCGTTCGTGTGGTTGTTCGATTTTTGAGCTCCATATATGCGCGTTCGCTGCATGCTGGTGGTCAGGATACCCGTTGAAGCCGTGGGTGCTGGCTGGCTGTGTGACTTGCCTCAAGAAAACTTGCGGGAATGATGTTGATGACGTCACGCTGAAGTAGATTCGACCGAAATCCACTCCGAGCGCAGTGGTTCAAATGGAGTGCTCGTGTAATAGGATCTTTACACGAACCACCACTCCACACCATGAAATTCCACGGCAACACTTCAAAAACCTTCCGTGTAAGTAGAAGGTTTTTGGTGGAGTGGTATATTGAAATCCAAACAATCCTTAGGTACCTATTCATATTTAGACTCATCGGGTGTGCGAGATCAGTGGTGTAGCTAGGCGTGGGCGAAGTGGGCCCACGCCCACTTCTTCGCACTTATAGGGGGCTCGCGAGGCCCTTTTAAATGCGATGCTTCCAGAGTTAACCACATAAGTACCTACAAATTAATTTAAAAAATTAAATCCCGCATGTTACAAAATAAAACTTTTTTCAATATCATGAGTAGGCATGTCGTGTCAAAGCATTTTTGGTAGGATAGATCTATTGGGTAGATCTTGGGAACGAAAGAAAAGGGGTCTTGCTGATGCGACTTCACCCACATCTGTATTAGTCCTCGCTACGCCTCTGTGCCAGATGCGTTCGCGACGTGCGCCCACTCCACGCAGCACGTGCTCGTCTGTGGCCGATGATACAACAATCGATTAGTCATGTATTTTGTAGGCCTACCTACTTATCTACATACTTAATTAATTCCTAAGATAGGTACGTAACCAAAAGAGATAAGTGCTATTTTTTTTTTAAATTTAAATTTTTATACTGCAATAATTAATGTCGACCTCAATATGGGAACATAAATAGACGTAAGAACTGCAGGAAAACATACACAAATAAAAGTCAAAACACGCTGCCTACATCATGCGGATTTTCGCGATCTTCACTAATTCGCGTGGGTTAAATAGCTTATTCACAAACATATTAGTACAAAAATTGTGGTAGGTAGTGTAGGTATTTAGAGTAAACTGGCGACAATGGTGCCGATTCCCTTGTTCACAAACTAAACTAAATTTAAGTTCACTGCATCTTTTAAGAAAAGGACAGAATATACATTTTAGTTTAGTCCTGTCAAATCTGTCACCATTCCGTACAAGTTTAGACTCGATTAAAAACTTGCCTACTAAAATTACGTCAATTTACTTCAGGCGCTGATTAATTTGCACCACTGTACCCCGACTTACGAATTGTAGTACGAAGTTCGAACCCAGACAGGTACTTTACTTCGTGTTTTTAATTTCATCATCACTGCTCTCAAAACGGTCAAGGAAAACATCGTGAAGAAACCGGCATGTCCTAGAACCAAAAATTCAAAGACGTGACATCTCCAGACAGCCAACTCCCTCTCACAGACAGGAGGCCTGTGTTCCAGCTGTGGGAACTTTATGGGCTGATTATTATGCTATGTTATGCAGCGACAAGGTATGATGGCGCCTGTGACACCTTAAAAATTAGTAAAAAAACTGCTTATCAATTCGTTAAATTATAGTACCAGCGGTACGAGCTTATTGCGGCCCATACAACAATGTATTCCTCACATATTTAGCTGTCAATATTAACGGGAATATCTAAAAAAATACAAACGTCACAAGCCGTCATAAAGTGCCGCAATTATATTGTAGGAGGGTATAGTAGTGGTAGGTACTGTTCAGCAATGGATTCCTAATTTTCGGTTCATACCTACCATGAATTTTCCCAATGTTTCGTAAAAAAACAACTGAAAAGAGAAAAACAAGCACACTGCTCGTTTTTGTAAGATATCGTAGGCGGGATAAGCAAAAGTTAAACCATATTAATTTCAGGATATTGGTTTGTCCCCGTACCTTACAAAAACAAAGTTCAATAAGCTTGTTTTTCTCTTTTTTTGAAGTAGATGCAATATACGTAAAATATAGCCTTATGTCATTTGACATTGACAGCGACTTTATGTCGTAACAGTAAGGGTGATATTCGTAGTGTTAGCATTCCCACACTTCCCACTGATGTGTGGTTGTCTGTATAAAGTATAAAGCTTGTATTGAAACGTGTAAATAATATGCTGGTTGGGAAAAATGAATCAAAAGCAGCCATAGTTATTCATAAATGTAATTTTAATAGTTTTCCTATGTATCGCAACTTTTCTCTTATATTAGATACATGTAAATAGAACTCAAATAAAAAACTTTCAATCATTCGTTTCTAATTAAACTTAAAAAATAATCTCTTCATATACTAAAGTTACATAATGCAACAAGAACGCGCATTTTTTTACAAAGCCAACCAAAAACTATATTTTATTTTTCTTGTGTAGACAGTACACAGTATGCTTAAAAATAAACTATACTTGAATTCAGAATCTTAGATAATTTACATTTATTGCTACTTAATCAATTGTCTACTTTAGCGTGATGTAGTAAAAGTTGATTTTTAAGTGACCATTACCAATTTTTTTCTTGCAATGGAATTTGAACTTTGTCTCGTATTAAATTGAGTTTGTTGTCCTAAAACTAGATAACTATTTAAGATTCTGAATACAACCCTATTCGAATGTAAAAAGATCGATTGATTGCACTACTGTGAATCTGGAAATTATTAGGTCATCTATTATTTAAGAAAATATTTTAGGGTCAAAATGTAGCTTCAGCAAAAACTAATCATAGACACGATATTAGTATCATCGCAATATGTGTTTATAGAAAGAACATTCCTTATGGGAACTCATTTAATCTTACAAACAAAAATATAATATAATCGTACCGTGATAATTACTCGTGGGTAACAGACAATACTGATAAATCAAGGCCGGGCCGAACTTTGCGCAGAGAGTAAAAGACAAAAAAAAAAATAGGAACCAAATGGAGACATGAGGCAAGTGTGAGTGAGAGAACATGAACATGCGCGAAAGTTCAGAGAGCCTGTTTCATCGACTGTATTGTACCATCCCCTAGAATGTGATATATAGCGCTGGAGTATTTGTAAATAATCAAAACCGTAATTTAGACCCCATACAGCCTCCCTAGACTAGTACTTTCAGATGCCCAGTAGAACCACAGAGTAGTACAGACGGCGCAATCGCATTTTCGATATGAAGCTACAAGTACGTGGCGGGCTCGTCTTGTCGGGCCAATTCAGTGAGCGTAACGTAGTCAGAAAAAATAAGAGTTACGCGATAGACAGAGAGGCAACTTCTAGGTGAATATAACTGTAGGTAATTAGCGCTGTGCTACCTGAAATGCACTTTATTGTGTCGTAGCAAGAGTCGCTTTTTAATCATCTGTATTAATCTGTGGTAACACTATATTAAAAAAAAGTTCCTTTCGCTTTTGTAGACGTTTGTTACGTAACAAAATTGTCGTGAAGGTCAAAATGGTACACTTTTTTCGGCCTAACTCTCATTCGACAAGTGTACAGAGTGAAGCGTGCGATAAGGACCTTAATACAAAAAAACTTTGGCCAAAATTGGAAGTCTAAAATAGCCGTAGAAGCTACATTCGAGCCAGTATAAAAGTATTTATACAATAAGGTTTTTCAGTTCTATATACGTTATAGGACTAAATATAAGTACATACTTGACACTATGCATTAATGCAAAACAAAACATATTATGTAATAGGTAGATTATATAGAAACTTGTAACTTTACTTATAAAAATATATCTGATATTTACACATTGTAGTCCGTGACAAATAAAGTTTTAAAATAAGTACAGAATACACACAGTATTTTGAATTTGAATGAAGATTATTTCAGTAGCGGCCCAGAGTAACTTAGGATCACATTCCAGAACTCGAACTAAGAATGAATCTCAATTTAAAACATTCAAATCTATTTTCAAATCGAAATTCATGTTTCGATATCGTTCCAAAATATGGTGTTATGGGCGTTTTTTTTCACGCACTGGATTTTCAACGGTCTGCTTAGCGCCGACAGTTGAAAATTGAACAATGTGTTTTCTTGAAACTCTGGGATGCGCTCTGGTGGATTCTAAATGCTCGGCTCAGTACAGAGAGTTGAAAATCCAGTGTTAAAGCAAAATATGGTGAAATAAAGAAGACAGATCCTGGCTCACTCTTGAACTATGGTTTCTACTTACACAAGCATTGTGATGTGATTAAATTAACTAGCGAAACTCCAGACGTCATGGCTAGGTACTTTACTTATCATATTTTTCTCAGTTGTATAATCATTTGCGTTCATTCACACGGCGCTGTCTTGTACGATATTTCACAGCACAAAGTTGGGATGCATAACCGTGCATACGGTTGAAAACAATTGCAGTATGAAACTGCCATGTGACCCCAAAATTATACAGTAAACTATAGTACTGACCAACGCCGTATGAAATAAAAATAACAAAATATTTTAAGTATTTTTAAATCCCAGAAGCTAGGTGCACGGTTCCAATTTATTGGTAGTTTCCTATGGAGAAGAGTCGGCAAGAAACGCCACGGTTACTCTTTTAAAAATAATTGGCTTTTACAATGTTTTCAAATTACAGTGCTAATAGGTATGGGAGGACAGTGTAGGCCTGTCAACAAGTACCCGTTACTTCACAAAATGGGAAATGTCCAATAAATCCAAACATCTCAGTCCATAACACTTTTAACCTTATTAAATATCGGTTCCAATCATGTCTGTGCAGTTTCGCCAAGTAATTTATTTGTCCTTGTATAGGTTATTTCTACTTAAAAAACACACACCATTATAACGTATACTAAACGTGTACATTATAAAGAACTATTTTTCATTTTTGACAATTTATTGCAACATACAGTACTTATGCTACGTCGAGTTTGAACATAATGTAAGAATATATTATTATTACACTCCCGGACTCCTAAATCGAGCCACAACCAGCACAAGGTGCAATTCCATGTCAGATAGATAGGCCTTAACATCAAAATAATTTTATGTAAAAAAAAAACGTTTTTATGCAGTTTTGATGCCGACATACTATCAAACCATTACTTTGGTTTTAACGTCGTTCCAAATTTGAATTCACGAATATTTTTAAAAAGTTACAAACTTTTATACAAAAAAATGCAGGATAACTCGATTCAAGTAGAAGGCCAGAAGGGTATTATTATAGTTGTTTGAAATTATCAATAAGTATATTTAATTACAACTTTATCTATTTACTAAGAAGTATAAAAATATGTAAATGGTTACTGCTGCTTATCAGCCATTTTGAAGTATGAATTTTAACAAGGCGCTTTTGGGCTTTTATTTTGGAGGTTGCCCTCCTATTTATTTGAAAATGTCTGTTATTTAACACATAATAATTATTTCATAGCAAGCCATACTTAAAAAAACCGGCCAAGTGCGAGTTGGACTCGCACACGAAGGGTTTCGTACCGTATTAAGATCGAGCAAAAAACGCCGAAAAACACGTTTCTTGTATAAAATATAAAGGCCCCTTATAATATTAACTTTATTCAATGTTTATTTTTATAGCGGCAATAAAAATACACAATTTTAACTGTCTCCGATTACGGGTAATGAGATACATGCCGCTGACAGACAGCGGAGGCTTAGTAATAGGGTTCCGTTTCGCACCCTTCGGTTACGGAACCCTAAAAAGTATTACAGTTGAAAAGTTACTAAATAATTTGACAAAATCAAATAGTAAACGCCTTGTTAACATCGTATTTTCTCTTACTTACGGAAAATTTCAATCAATTACATATTGTAATAAAATGTTTGTCTTTATTACTCTTTACGGTTATACTACTTATATTTAAATTAATGTTAGCAGTCATACTGGCAACATTGTGAGGAACTAAAGGGAGTAAGCAAAGAAACTTAAGTTTTTTTTTTCACATATTACGACTCTTGACAGTTATTACGTTTCTTAGATAAAGAAGAACTTAATTTTATTGAATCAATAGCTATTGTGCGCTTTTATAATTCCTAACATTTACGTCCACGTCACGGCATCACGATAACACAAGGAAGTAGATTTATGAAGACGCTTTTTTTCCGCCAGCGATAACGTCATAGCGTGGACGTATTTCCCTGCATTTCATGGACGTGGAACTCCTGTTATGTCGTTGTGTTAGGAGTTATGAAAGGGCACATTGAGACTATCCGAGGAGCTCACTATGGCCGGAGCATTTATCTAATCTTGAACAGAATGCAGTAGTATTATTTATTATTCATCAAACTTATTTAAAAAAATAACCAGTTCCTATTTTTATTTTTTATCGATTGTGGCACAATTATTTAATAAATTATAAAAAATGATATCCTCATAAAATGTCAGTTGAGTCTCTAAGATTAAGAAATAATACAGATTAGCTGCAATATAAAAATAATATACTCGTGAATAAATTTACTAGCGAAGGCCGAGTCTGAGCGGACTACAAATCATAGAAACGGATGACGCCGGAAATCGTCCGAAACGTGTACTTGACTTTAAATAACGTAAACTATACAGACTGTTTTTATGATGATTGATAATTAAATATACAAAAACACATCTACGTTAGCACAAGACTGAAGTGTGCGTGTGTTTATGACCAGCGTGGTAACACGCAATGGATTTCATTTTGACAGTTCAACAACATTCATTGCGTAATTTACGTTGTGGAGTAGCCAAATTTTCGAACATATGAAGCAATGGATTAATAATATCCTTGAAAAGAGTGAGTTTAAGCGTGAGTTTATGTATGTAATTGGTTCTTAATTAACCGACTTCAAAAAAAGGAGGAGGTTCTCAGTCCGACGGATTTTTAATTTTTATTATAGTTGTCTATTCAAGGTTTGCCTGACCACTATCAGTGATAATATCACTATTGTACCCTTAAAGTTAACTGATGCTATCTTACTTAATATAACAGTACAATGGCAATGTAGTAGTCATAAAGATATTTCAGATGATCAGATAGCATATGTTATGCCACAGCTCTATCATATCATTAATTTAGCACATTTCATCTCGTTCGCCATAAAATGAACTTAGTTTAGTCCGTGTAAAATATACTCGGCTCGGCTTAGCCTCGTAATACACTCCCGGACTCCTAAATCGAGCCACCGTGCATATTTACATGGGTTTAAAGGTCTAAAACATCAAAAGAATAATTTTGAGTCATTTTCTTTTCAATGCAATTTTTAAGCCTATGCTGGCCATTTTTGTGTCATCAATGCTCTAAAACTTGAATGCACGAAGATCTAAAAAGTTACAGACTTTTATATTAAAAAAATGCAGAATGGCTCAATTCAGGCGTCCGGAAGTGTAGTTTAATTCGGAGATAGTTTTAAGATTACTTACAAACATGTCATAAACTTTGTGATACATGTCATCATTGTGCGTGTTTTCATATCACCACTAAAGCCATGCCATTAGCCATAAACAATATCGGCCGTTATTAGCAAAATATCTCAGGAGAAAAAATTATAGTAGGTCAATAGGAAAAACTACCACTTACTAACAAGAGGTAAACACCTCTTGTTATTCCAGTCATCTAATTACAAGTGGTAGTTTTTCCTACAATCTGTTGTAAAATAACAAGCGTACCATACTAATAATAATATTCATAGTAACTTTTTCCTTGTCATTTTCAAGGCTGTTATTAATTTTTATGAATTATTTTGATCAGCTCTTCAGAGCTTTGCACAGAAATATCGAGAAGACAATAATCAAAGAAAATTCAATTATAATGAATATTTTTCCACAATTAATTTTATTTTTGATTGCAAAACTTCTATTTATTACCTGAGGCCTTTAGAATCTTATAATAACTTGATATCAGAAATTCCTTGAACTGAATTATTGGTGATGATTCAATCCATTGCTGCATATGTTCGAAAAAATTGTCTGCTCAAAAACGTAAATAATGCAATTAATGTTGTTCTGTCAAAATGAAAGCAATTGCTACTGTAACTGTGTTACGCAATTATGCTGGCTATGAGTACATTGAATTGTAAATTAAATTGAATTTCATTCAAACAAGTCATTTAAATTCAAACATGCTCTGATCTAATGAACTTCACAATTAGTATGTACTTAACTGAATAATAATGATGTTTAAGTAAAATATAAATTATTTCACTCATTAGAAACACATTTAAATATTTTGGGCTCACTCAACAGAATAAAGTCTTTTACAAAAATGTTGTTACCGTTGCAAATGTATACACAAAAACTAATTAATCACAGTTTGCCACTTTCACACATTTTTCAACACATGCTGTTTATAAATACAGTCTATGAGTTAGGTAAAGGTTTAAGAGGCCCTAAACTTAGTAGTCCATCAGCTCCTAAAGCTTGCAAACTGTTTGTCATACCATTTTGTACATTATGTACTGAGATTACTGGTATGCCGAAGCATCCGCCCGCTTGCTCCCTATTCGCTAGCGGTATAAAACTATATATGCCTAAACTACTCAACCGTTTGAGGTTTTCTTCTTGTGATAGGTCCACAACGGGCAATCCCAGTTCCCTGTTGGGTCCCGTCACATTGTGGAATACTCTTTTATGATGTTGTAACTGTAATGATTTTGGATAGGAAGCTGGACACTCGTCACACTTGAAGACAGGTATTTTGCTCTGTGGATGTGCGTTTGACATGTGAACGGAGAGAGAGTTGTGGTTCATGAACATTTTCTTGCATATCTTACAGGCTAGCATGCCACCGCCGACTTTAGCCTCTGGTATGGAGAAGTTGCTTGATTTCGACGTGTGTTTGATGCTCATACCGGCGCCTAGGTTCGGAATATGAGGGATGGGACGTTCCGGAGTCGGAGACCGACTCTTCTGCTTCTGTTTGACGCTAATACCTCGCGATGCTAACACGTTAGCCATAGCATTAGCTTCTGTATTCACTTTCTTCTTCGTAATGGATATTTGGCTGCCTAGATTAAGTTTGTCTTTTGCGCCTTGCACACTTTGGATCATCGGTAAGCCTTCCCTCTGCTTCTGCATCGCCATGACCTGACAGTCTTCGTTGTCATGCTTGCCTGGTAGTAACATGTCTGTTCGACGTTTCTGACCAGGTCCACCGGTCATAGGCGCTGGTCTCTTCATGGGCATTCGCACTGGTGGTTTCTGTTGTCGAACTTGAGCATGTACTTGGATGCCTGGCCTTATTCCAGGTCGAGGGCCTCTAGGATTGGCCATACGTGGCCTCGTTCCTGTAATATTCGCGCCAGGTGCCATTCTGATTTGGTTAGGTGTAGGCATTTGACCGCCTACCATTTGTCCAGGTGCTGGTGCTTGTCCACCCATCTGGTCAGGTCCAGGCATACCTATCGCCTGCCCGGCTGGAAAGGTTTGTACGTTTTGGATCTTAATACCACCTGCAGGTGATTTCATAGCTCCACCCGGGCTTGAGGAAGGTACGTAAGATGATCCGGGTGGACCCATTTGACCTAAGGCTTGTCCCAGCTGTGAGTTTATTCCACCAGTAGGAGCTTGTCCATAGACTGCTTGCTGCATACCCTGAAGTGGAGAAGCCACGGAGTAAGGAGATGAGGAGGGCTGGAACTGACCCTGCGGCATACCTCCAGGGTAGCCCTGAGGTTTAGGCTGGAACTGCCCATAACCTTGTTGACCCATGTAAGCCTGTCCCGGATATGGATGCCCTGGCATCGTTTGTTGCTGACCATACATATTATTGCCATAATCAGGCTGTGGATTCTGTCCAGGTTGATAACTGTTGTACCCTTGTGGATTCATCATCATGCCACTGGCGCCAGGATACGCTTGGATATTGATCATGACATTCTGCTGATGCGTAAACCCTGGGCCTGTTCCTCCGATAGTAGATAACTTTCCAACTTGGTCAGCTAGTTTGACAGGCAGTAAGCTAGAGAGAATATTAGAAGAAATATTAGAACTCGAATTGTACGGCATAAGTGTTGATGACGATGATGGAAGCACTAGCATTTTTGTATGACCCGTCATCCTTCTGTGCTCATCCAGCAAGGATATATCAGTGAATCTAGTATTGCATACATCACACGAATGCTGTGGGCCTAAAGTATCTAAGGATATGTATTCACTTGCATCTGATATAGACATGCTTTCTTTTTTTGTGGAATTCGATAGTAGGCTCTCGAATATATCATCTGCGCTTTTTTCGAGCATATCCAAGGGTGGTTTGGAATCTGGGGCATTCCAGTTGAAGTTGTGTTGTTTTTCCAAGGACGGAGCGGTTAGGCGCGTGCCGAGCATTCCAGAGGAACTGAAGCTTGGCTGCGTTGTCGGGTACGCAGGTGGAGGGTACGTTACAGGCGGATTTTCGGTTTTAGGTACTACTACGGGTTTAATATCCGGTGCCGGCGTCGCTGACACCACACAACAGTCATCATCTTCGTCATTCGAATCTCCGTTTATTTCTATAACCGTCACTATTCCTGGTTCTTCCTTTTTGGTAACTGGGAGAAGTGGTGTGGTATTAGACGTTAGATGTAAAGCTAGAGCACTGGGCGGTGCGCTCTGGTGTGATGCTAAGGCGTCTGGTTCAGACTTCACAGTGGCAAGTATTGGAGTAGATGCCCCTTCGTTTGGCGTTGGAGAAGCCCTTTCGGACTTAATCTGTGAGGAGAATATAGGAACGTTGGATGACTGCGTTTCGACAGTCTCTACTTCTTGTTTTACTACGACGTTTTCCAAGCTTGCGCGTGATTCACGCCTTTCTGGGGTTGGAGCTTTGGTTGGGGTAGCAGGCTTCAATGGAGTTTCCCTCTCCTGCAGAGTAATCAGCGCAGTATCTTTGGGAGGGATTGGCAGATTCGCTCCTCTCTTTGGAGTCTGTTTGACAGCCGGTCTCGCAGGCGGCTTTAGTGGCTGAACAGGGACTTTAACTGGCGTAGAAGGAGCCTTTTGAACGATAGACATCCCCTGCAAGTTTTTCAATGGACTCGATTTAGATTTCGCAGACTTATCAGAATCATCGCTTTCTGATGTTTTACGAGTATTGGGCGGAGTTACTTCATTTCCGCCCTCGGAATCATTTCCTGATTTGTCTGGATCCTCATCATCGTCTGGTTCTTCTCTAGTCTCGTCATTCCCGCTTCCTTCGTCCTCATCATCAGACGCACCAAAATCTTTAAGCCCATTGATCACTTTGAACGAGTTAGCGTTATTCCCATCTGATTTTAATTTCAGTTTGATACCGCCGAGTTTTCCCAGTTTTTGCATCACATCGTTGGAGTTTTTTTCTGGTTCCGGTTCATTCTTGATCGGCGTATTACTCTTCTTTATAGTGAACCCTAATCCACTAAGTTTGTTCAGGGCTGAATCAGAGTCCTTATTGTCTTTTTCAGCGGTTTTTTTTAAGGATATGCCAGTCTTTTTTAATAGTTGTGATATGTCAATTTTTGTCGGTGTGGCTTTCTGGAGGGTCTGAGGCGGGGCTGGCTCTTCGTCTTCATCGGACCAGTTTTCATCTCCGGATGGAGGGGCATCCTCGTCGTCGGAAGGCAGCTTGTCGAGTACCACGGAGGGCAGAGAAACGTGCTGAATCAAGTGGTTCTCTAGTTCTTCCCAATCTCGGAAATCTTCGTCGCACGTGAAGCAACGATATTCTTGTTTGGGTTTTTTGATGAGAGCACCTGTAGACTGTAGTCTTTTTAGAATACTCGCAACATTGCTAGCTTCTGGCTTTATGACTTCTTCCTCTTGTTCCGAGCCAGCTGAGTCAGGGGCCTCCTCGTCTGAAAAGCAGATAAAATATGTATTAGTTTATAAGTTTAGTATAATTATTTTAAAGTTCATGGAGGAAAATTTGGAAGTACTTTATCTAATTGGAGGCAGCAGACAGGTAAGAGAAAAACTTAATATGAGCATTTAACTCATTGAGATACTACTCGAATAACGAATATCCCAATTTAATTAGTTCGGTGTATGCTGTACACCGAATTAATTAAATTGGTTTATTCGTTATGTTTATGCCGTCAAATGATTTAATGTTATTATTTAATAGCGTTTAATGATTCAATTGATTCATTTCAATTCAACCTTTAGTTCAATTGATGTCTACATGCACTGAAACTAAAACATGAAGTGCTCCTCTGTTGACTATGTTCTCAAAATCTCAACCAACCCTTTTCACCGGATTTATAATAAGCCCCTGACAGACGGAAAGGAAGAACCGACAAGGGAACACAAAAGGATTCCGCTGTGACCCATTCAGCGCAGCCCTAAAAAGCCCAAATAGAACATTGTACCTTATCACCTGAGCAGCAGGTTCTACTATCAACTAAATGCAACTTTTGTACAACAGTGAGGGTCAAAATGGACATAATTGAATCTAGTACAAACGTATAGAATTTTTTTATCGACCCTCACGACTTTGTAGGCGCGGGCCGTAGACAAAAATACTGGTATATAAATGTGTCTAGCATAGAAGACCAAAATATACATAGGTACCATATATATTGATACTAATCAAGTAATGGTTATATAGGGCAACTAATTCACGCTAAGCGTTGATCAAATAAAAGTAGGTGCTGTACAACTTGTACAAATATTAATAAATATTGTATGTAGTTTAATTACTTAGGAAACCACTTGAACGATGGCAGGCATTAAGCATCTTTCAATGGCAGTACCCATTGAAAGATGCTTTGAATCAATGATCAATGATGAATGATCTATTGAAGAAGCTCCGAAAAATAAAAAAATAACATTAAAATTGTTTAGTTTAAAGCTCACAGTTTCATTTTTGAGACAGACGACATTGTTCAAAGGCGTTGAAATTTATTTGATCATGGTAAGTATACTTTACATAAACGATAAATTAAGTAATTAAGATTTTCTTAGTAAAATTAGACATTTTTGGAATTTAAACAAAATATTTATAATCTGGGCGTCGACTAAGAGGTAATGCCGTAAGGCTGCATAATGTAGCCGTAACGATCCATTCCGGAAAATAGCCAAAATTATAACGCTGGGTCATGGGTGGTTCAGTAATACCCGTTTAATATTTATTTCATTTATTTATTCAAAATCTGTTATTAACAATAACATACTTAAAGTGATATACTTAGTCACTTTATGTATGTAGGTAAGTCACATTATGACCCAGGTAGATGCTGCTGCCCAGCCCCTAGGCATAAGCCCCTAAGTAACTTTGGATTATATATACGACCGGCATGGACTAAAAGGCTATACGATAGGCTACGTAATATAGCCGTAACGATCCATTACGGAAAATAGCCAACATTAAAACGCGGGGTGGTTTCGGTAGTACCCGTTAAATAATATTATACAGGTAGATGCCGCTGCCAAGGCCCCGGGCATATTCCCAGTGTAACTTATGAAGCCCACGGGAGAACTTGGGTAGAGCGTACAGACCTCACCGGAAATAATATTCTGAGAACGTGATGCCTGTTTGATCTCGGAAATTACAGTTCTGTTCTGGGTCCATATTCAGCTCTCATTTTTTTTTAGTTTTTGTTAATATAATATACAAACCTACTTATAGAAATAAAATCATATTTATCATTTATTGCGAATTTGATCCAGAACTCAAAGGTGTTCAATCTAAGGCCTTTTATCCTACAGAAAAGGTATGACTTGCGTGCGTATCGCGTCTGTATCGCTACAAACGCGCGTCGAAGGCGCATTTAAAAAACGTGGTGTGCACAGGCCCTAAGACGTAGATTATAGTTTGCAAATTATTAGAATGTCAATTCCAGCCATAAAGCCTTAACAGACATGTCACTTTTTAGCATCGGCGATCAGCGATTTTGCAACTTCAACAATGCTGCTTATCCTTATGTGTCTCAAACAGCACCAGCAAAATTGCTGCGACTGGCTGTGAATGTGTTCGGAGGGTCGGGTCGTTGTCGAGCTTCCGAATAGCGACTAAGGGCCAATTGCATTACAAATAAATTTTATGTCACAAAAATGTTGAATATTTATGTGTTTTTGTTTTTGTTCAATTTTTGTGTTTAGAGTGCAAGCGGGCATTAATCGTTAGGTACGGGCGGGGAGAAAATCCTGGCGATTTTCTCGCCTTGACATCAAATTCAATAGAAACTCTATGAATCCTCAACACGGCGGACTCGCGGCGATAATTTGAAGGCTCAGAGTTACTATCGCCGCGATTCTCTCATCTGTGAAGATGGTGCTTAAAAGAAATTTAAAAGGCTACAATTTAAATAATCATCAAAATAATTTTTAGACCCTAAGACTACCAAGTAAAATAGGTTAACTTCAAATAAAATGTGAGTGGGTTTCACTCTATTCCTAGGTGCCTAAAAAACAGTTCCAAAATAATTATACACTCATCAGAATAATTGTTCATGTTGCATTTATATTCTTTTTGCCTACCAAAATGGATAAATATAATAACCTTGAACTGATACTGCAGCATCACCTGGAATTCGCAGGATACCCTACTCCTTCACTAACTTACAGCACCGGTATCGTGTTTGGGCTCATTGGAATGGTCTGAATGAATAGGTTAGGTATAGATAGATCGTGGACAGGGTCTAATGATGGAGTAGGTGTTTTATTTTTTTATTTTTAGAGGTCTTTGTTTGTGTCGGGGGTTATTTAAATATTTAATTTTAACTTGTACAAAAAAAAAACGACCTCCCAGAACAAACGCCAATTTTATATGTAAGGACCTAACATAATTTAAATAAAACATAATGTCATAGACGTTATTCTCTGGTAAAGAAACTTCTATTCAAGGTTGTCTGTAGCGTTGAAGATGAAGACTAGTTTTAAGACGTAACGAAATGGTCGAAGCATTGTCGCATATGACGCGATCAGGATCTATTTATAGAACAGAAAAGAAGGCACAACTTCTAACCAAATGTACTCATTTTTTTCATTCTGCCTAGCCTTTTCCCAATCATGTTGGGCTTCCAGTCTAACCGGATGCAGCTGAATACCAGTATTTTACGGTGAAGGAAAACATCGTGAGGAAACCAGCATGCCTGAGATATTTCTCGACGGCATGTGAAACCAATTCAGACGCCCATGGACGGTACAAGAACCCAAAGTACTCTAAGTAGGAGCAGCATAAATATATTACTATGGAGTATGGACAGCTCAGCAATAATATCTGATTTCATGATTCATTGATTTCTGTCATCAAGACGACGGCAAATATATGTGATCATTAGTGGAAGGCATATACATGAGGGAGCACAAATATGTGACGTTGGGTTGAAGGAACTATCTGAAGTCATCCTGACGATAGATATTAATGGGTGAATCATGAAATCAGATATTATTGCCGAGCTGTCTATAGTTATATATTTATGCTCCTGTATTATAAAGAACACGTGCGTAGCACTTGCATCAACTGCATGCTTCATTTTCAAGGGTCACAATCATTTAAAGTTTCGTTCTACTTACAAAATATAATATTTATTTTTGTATTTTCTTAGGATACGTCCGAAGTATTTCTCACAAAAATGGTTATGCCAAGCCTGTCGATCCTAAGATCGATCTATCGTCACTGACATGACTGATGTGCTCTTTTACACAAAGAGATTATTCGCATAAATCGATTAGACCGCGGTGTAATAAAACAAAAAACCTTGTTAGACAGAATGAGTACAAAATTAGTAAAAAAAAATAGTAAAAACAACTACCAAACGACCAGACTTCTAAATCAAAGTTATACCTACATGGGCAACACGAAAATATCTGTGAGTAGAATGCGGTGTAGAAAGCAAAGATCTGGGCCCCATTCAATAAAACCGGCAGGTGACAGGTGACAATTCCAAAAATTTTACAACTTACATTCGTAGAAATGTGCCAATCTTGTAATTTTTTGACAACTTTGTGTCGCATTTTTTTTATAAATAGGGCTCTGGACTGCAATCATTATCCTGGTTATCCGACCTCGTGGCAAAAGATTTAATCGATAAAATAAGGCCGACCATGTTTGCCTCTATTCACGAGAGCCCGTTGGGTCAAGTACTTGCAACGAACTCCTCGAAATGTGAGACGGAAATTCTATCCACACTTCGAAACACTAAACCAATGAGGACCTGCGAGATTTAGCCTACGATAGTACTGAAAAAAATCGTTTTCGGAATTATTTTGGACTGCCAAAAGTCAAAACCAACACGAAGACTTTTCATTCTGAGAAAAGATGCATTTGGGTCGAAATTAAAGTGGATGAATCGTCAATTTTATGATGTCAAAATTGTTAAGAAATGCGAAAATTCCTCGAAACATGGAAAAGCATTCAATCGCATTTTATTTTGAATAGTACCAATTTATGTTTAATCGTCGCGGGTCATGTCACCAGCCTAATCTAACACACAAATACCCATGGGAATCTATAAGGTACATTGACTGGCTCACAGCGTTACATAAGTCTACACTTACGAGAGGACTTCGCTCAGAAGCCATCTCAAGTTCACGCTAAAACCTACCGAACATTACTTGATTATATCGGCAACGAAGGGACTTATGTCCGAGAACCCGAATCTAGCACTTAAATCTTGGAACATAAAGTAGAATTTTGTTGGTGGCATTTTGGCATGAGAGTTTGAGTTTTCATACTAGGATTAGCCATAGGGGAAAAGCTTGGGGAGATAGAAAAGTTATTCTAGAATAATAATATGGAGTAACAAAAATCTTTGTTGGAGCCTTCAAATTTGTCCTACATTATAGTTATGATTGAAAATGAATGAATGAATTGAAATAAAACACGTGACAGGTTCCAACTCCATATTCTTTACTTCTGTAAATACATTTTTGCACTTTATTTTTTAAAGGAACTGCCCTGCTTTAGTAGTAAACTATAATTGATATAATATTGTCCATGTAGGTATCAGTCTTTTGGAGGTCTATCAGTCTGTTACCAATATCACGATAAAAACTGTTGTACTTGTAATCCAAGACTATATTAACGATAGTCCCGGAAAAAAAAGGTTCACAGATGTCCACGTCACAATAAACAAATTCTCTCAAAAGATATCCGGGTTAGTTTCGAAAAGCCCTTACAAACCCCTTGCCTGGGCAATAGGGGCAAAAACATATTGGCCAAATGTGGTTTGCCGCTTACTCTCAGAAATAAGTTTTTGCGAGCTCATGGTTCAAATCGACGACCCTCAACTTTACGCAGGTCTGACTTTCTGACCGAGTGGTGACAGAATGCGGCCACGGAACAATTTGTGGTTTATAAAAATGATCTGTTGGTAATAACTACGTCATTTTCGATGTCGCAGACTCAGCTGGTTCTTATTAAATGGAAAAAAAGAGACCTCAATCAAATTGGGTCCTCCTCAGCTGTACAGTTAGAAAAGGGGATAATCAATCAATCTGTACCATGAATGTTTTCAATCTCACCCCATCTTGATTAACTTTTTTTTTTTTTTTTTAATAGAGAGTCTTTGGGAGTGTCGCACTCCGATCGAACCAATATTTATGTAGGCTACAAAATATTCATTTCGTGTTTGTAAACTTTGCATACAAGACGTATAGTCAACCGCAGGTCAGTGGAACCTATCACTGTGACCTTAAGCTGGCCTAGCGAAGTACGGAGTTTCAATAGACTAAGGTCAATTCACACCCGAGGCGTGACGCGACGCGATGCTGCGCGCACTTTTAAAGATATCGATACAAAATCGAACTTATTTACTACATAATAAGGTATATATATCCACTGCGCAGCATCTCGCATCTCATCGTCATCATCAGCGTAATTCGAAACGCCTTCACGTCCTCACGGAAGTGATCTTTTCGTGTAAAAAATAATTGCGTTAATGTGTCTGCATCTTAAAAATGCGCGCTACGGCGCGTTGCGTCACTTCTGGGTGTAAACTGACCCTAAGAGGCCAGCTTATCCTAGTTATGTTACCACTGACGTGCAGCCAGCGGCCTCCTGTACTAAGAGCGAAGTTATTATAGCTATTCTATTATAGCATCTCGGCAAAACCAGATAGTTCGCCTGATCGCTGTGCGTCAAGATCTCCTAACCGGTTTACTCTAGACCTCCTGAACAGTGAGGTTTCATATTTGACTACTGACGTAATTAATTCAAGACTATACTGGTCGAGTAGCAGTTTTTGGGTTGCTAGTTGCTACTTCTACTAAATAAAATACATTTGTTTAATAGCGCACTTGAAGAAGTATTTAAGAAGTTAACGGCAAGTTGGGAGGGAAGCAGTAATGAAGTCGGTGGGGTGCTGTTAACAAACATCCGCTTAAAATACAATAGACGTAGATATATTTAGTAACCAATTCTGCTCAACTATTCTTAAAAACCCTGTAAGAAATCGACACGTGTTTCACCTCTCAACGAGGCATCCTCAGGATGACCGTTGACTGTCGCGAGCCCGTACACGCTGAGTGAGCCAAACCGCCCGACAACCTGAACTATGTGTAATGTTGATGATTAAGGAGAGAGGAAATGTTAACAAATTGTGTGTGGAACACATATGAATTTTGAACTTTTGAACTTTGAACACTTGCACAAAGTTTAGTCTTCAGACAACAACTGGCTAAGTGTAAATATGTGATCAAACTTTGAACAAATACCCCAATAGCAATACCCATGCCTCCCAAGTGTTCAAATATAGTTGCTGTGTCTAACGCCGCCACCGGCTTTACACATAGGAAGGATACTTTAATTTTAATTTAGTACGTTTCCGTGGGATAATTTTCGACCTCCACGCCGGCGAAGCCGCGGGCAAAACTTAATATAACATAAAACATTAAATATAATTTCACAATACTAGAACAGAATAGATTAGAATATAATAAAATATGTGAATTAAATGCAATTAACCGCCAAACGAATGACTAGGTATAAATTCTAAAGGTCACAGAATTAAAATAAAATGTCAAATGCAATTAAAATAAACGAATGAGTAGTACAAATTAAAAGGGTCACAGAATTAAAGTTAAATAAAAATAAAAACTTAATTTTAAAACAATACAATACATATTAAAATCGTAGCGAAGTCGAAACTGTACATTGAATATTTTTCAAAAAAGTAAATGCCACGAGGTCTGGCATTTATTCTAATTCCGACAATATAGTTTTTTGAATTTTTGTTTTGAAAGAATAGTAGAACATACAATGGTCTGCCTAGGATGTGGTGTTTCAGTCGGACTCACAAATCCAAGGCGCCGACGTTTCTATACAGTTGCAATGGACAGCCCTTTAGGACCTCTTATGTCCACAGATAATTATGGTGAATATTATTTATTACCCAACTACGTTTTTATTATCAGTAGGTCATTACCTTTGAAAAAAAAATGGCAAAATGAATGGGACAGATCCCTTAAAACTGGAAAGACGGCCTTCAAAGATGGAAGGAGTGTTCGTCATATAAAAACTCAACATAACATCACACCAGCGATTCCCGAAGGATTTGGGCCAGGTGAATATATGGTAGACCCCACATTTCACCAGTTATGTCATTATTATTAAATAAAATCTAGGCATGTAAGTCAGAAAATATATTTTACCTACATTCTAATAGACAGATAGAAGAATAGCAATTATGCTTAAGATGTGATTTTAGGCTAGGGGAATCGCACAGTCGGCCGTTGCGGTCATGTCATGTCACTAGTATGGTATCTTGGCTGGGCAAGGCATCAAAATAATATGCTAGCACCAGCGTCATTTTTGGACAACGTTTTAGTGTCTTTAGAAGATAGTTAATCTTATAGATATAAACACTGCTGGCGGACTTAAAGGTTCATGCCTTGCCAAACTGATGACTGAGATCAGATGCAAGCTGCTTCTTACACGGACAACCGTACGAACGTCGTAAACATGTCTGTTAAAGCATTGTCTTATGTAGGGGCAGTCAAATCGCTCAGCGATCATTACCATGACAGTATTGGAGCAGCCCCGCACCCTGCGCACTTAAGACGCGCACCGCTTGCGCATGGTGGCGTGAAAACCGTCGATGAGCGCTTCCATGCCAGAGGCGCTGCAGAAGCGGGGCAGTCTCAACACCGCCTTGAACGCAATCAACGCATTGTTGTACTGTTCGCTGAGGGCGCTGTAGCACGCTTGTGTGCAGCGAGTCCACAGGCTGCACGTGTGCAGTGAGGTGTGAGTCAAATAGGGGATGAAAGTTTGTATGAAAAATATTATTCCTTGCGGTAATAAACATGAAACTTCGCACTAATACTTATCTAAATAAATTATAACGTTTGTAATTTTTTGTTTTTCCAAATGACCCCCTGAAGGGGGGTTGGGGCATGTCAGTTTGTATGGAAGAATTTTAACGCGCTGTCCGATTAACTCGAAACTCAGTATTTATACCTACTTAAAACCGAAAATAAAGAATAACGTGTGAAAAGGGGTAACCACTTTATCTAAAGTTTGCAACATGTATTCTAGGCGTGCGTGGTTGTCGCAGATCAGTACGACGATGTCATCAGTGAAGCATTAATTGATCAGCATGTTAGCACATGTAAAATGTTTCTTATCGGATCATTACTTAACTTTAATTGGTCATCTTAAGACATGTCAAATATTATTCGTTCATTAACTATTTGATCAGCATTTTAGCATTTGTGAGATGTATCTTATTTGATCATTAACTTCAATTGATCAGAAATGTATCTTAGCAAAGACAGGGTTATATTTTTTACGCGTATCTGGCTCGATATGCCTAAGCATCGCTAGGTAAATATATACTACTAATATTATAAAGAGGTATCTGTTTGTATTTTGGGGGTAATCTCCCGAACTACCAGTCGGATTTGAAAAAATCTTTTTGCATTTCCAATGATAGCCAAATTCTTGACGGAGGTTATAGGCTATGTAGCATCACGCTACAACCCTTTGGAGCCGAGCAAAACGCAAAAAAAGTCAGAAAGAACGCAAAGCGAAAACGAAGTAAAAGCGCGGACGGGAGATGGGATGCGACGCGGTGGGCCGTGGGGCGAAATTTTACGCGGACGAAGTCGCGGGCAGAAGCTAGTCGTCGATATGACGGATGTTAGATGGTCAAATCAGGAAATGGCAGCTTATGAGGCGGATGATATGGCCATCCCTACTAAAGGACCATTTTAAAAGAGTACTATAGTTAGCTATTTCTATTTCTTGTACATTCTCCTCCATACGAAACCGCCTAGAATCAATTCTATTTTGACGTTTTTAAATTTTGACTTTCGTTCTTGAAATAAATTATTTGACTTTATCATTTGATGTTTCTGATCCTCACAAGTTGAATATTTATGATTCTCATCTTTTGTTGTTTACCTCGTTAAATCCTATGGCCAATTAGTTTTTCCTAACGTGAGCCATATTTATTTTTGTTTCCCGTTCACGAAGATAAGAGGAGGTATACTGACCAGTTATAATTAAGCATAGTAAGTTACTGTCGCGGCCTGCAACATGGGCATTGATGGACGATCGGCACACATACGCGATTTCATTAATGTCTGGTTGCGGCCAAGACTTTTATTGTACTTTTCTCAAATAATGCACGGAAATTCAAACGAAGAAGCTCAAAACACAAACAAGGCGGGTGCGTGTCGGGAGCGGTTCGGGTCGGTTTCTTAGCGTGAGACACGCTGGTCATCGTGTTCACAACTTCACCAGGGCTGCCAGATTGTATAATTGGATACAAAAACTGTATAATTTGGTTACTGATTGTATCCTCTTTGTATCCTGGACCCTCATGTATAATTGGATACGGAAAGCCTAAATTCTATTATCTGAGTTTTGTGGTGTTTGTGAGTTCTATGGTGATATTTTTTGAGTTGCTATATGGATGCGCGTAAGCCTGTGAGGAAATACGATAATAAATTTTAAAAAATACGTAGTTATCTACGTAATTTTAGTAATAATATTAGTAAATTTAGTATATTTTAGTAATAATTCACGTGATTAATCATTATTGTGTATGTTTGAAAAAAAAAGCACTGTTTGTATCCTGTCATTCAATTTTGTATAATTTCAGCAACATTGCCGAATCATTTAAAAATATCTACTGGCAGCCCTGAACTTCACACACAGCGCTGGCGCGGGACGGCAGCGGGTCGTGCGCGGACGTAATATAGCCAGGCGGCAGCGGTTGCATTGTGATTGAAAATGTCTGGTGATTCGGACACGGACGAAGAAGTTATTATTTCTACAATCGTCGCAGTATTATGTTTACGAATATAGTAGATTCCTCAAATATATCATTCCCACGGCTCTCCATAGAAGAATTGGTGTCGTTTGCGTGTTGCACATACAAACCAGATCCGTCAAGCTAGAACATACGTTGAAGAACATTTCCGCTTTGTCAGAATTTACACACTAGAAATAGGTCTCGACCAGCTGGATTTGACCAGATTAGGAGAAAATCCTTTTTTGACCAGGCCCGGGTCGACGGCACGTTGTGTTCCACGCGCGCCTCAGAGATGTCAGCTCCAATGGCGGGGCCCGCTAGGGCCGATGCCTGCCGGAGTTGCGGGAAAGTCCGAAAGGGATACCGTAGCCCATGGCAACACAGGCAACTGGAGGAACACGAGTGGGTTTTAGTCAGTCTCTCTAGAAGAGTCTGCTCCGCCCAGAGCGGGAGAAGGTATTTGATGATATCCCAAAAAAAAGGTCGGAGCGCCATCATCGGCTACAGTTGTAATTGTATAGTAGGACTCAGAACCGTGGGTTGTTGTTCACATGTCATGAGTGTAGTGTGGTATTTAGCTTACGTTCGACACGAAGGAACAACCCCCTCTGCGGTATTTCTTGACAATATATTATTATCATTTTAATAAAACTTACTATAAATATTGCGTTTTTATTTTTTACCTATTCTATTTTAAATTATTCATTATCTTTTATCCTGTTGACGACCATCTTGGACGCGGATTCGAATCCCGCAAAAGGTACCTACTTACGTTATTACTATAATAAGTCTTATCAATTGGATGGCCTAAAATAATACAAAATCTTCTTATCTATAATTGCCGTTTTCCTATCTCAACTAAGAACCTACTTTAACACAAAAATCCTTCTATAGTTATTGAAGTACAATCTGTCCACTTTATCTGAGTGAAATGTATGCTTTTTATGGGTCTGCCTTGAGTTACATTAAGTAGGACCTTTATGTATTTTTGCTGGTCCATTTTGGTTTTGTATAAACCAATTTAATATCCCCAAGTCTAAGGTATGTCTTACCATTACATATTTAGTTATACTCTATTGTAGTATTCAAATCCATATATTCATTCTATGAAACGGTAAGTAAGCCTGTATGTGATACTGAAAATACATGGGTTTCTGCCAATCTCCTTTAAATAAAATCTTTGATAAGTTACCTTCTTGGTTGCCATGATTGTGTTGAAGTAAAAACTTCGTTCCATTTTTAAATAACACGACAGATATGAGTTTTCATAGTAATTTATTTGGCCGCTAAACACGACAGATGCATATCTGTCGTGTTTTATTTTCGTACAAACATTGCCGGCAGGGCGCCCGCATGTATTCCGACCAGGGGCTTAAGTCTACTAATTTATAAACGATACAATGGTCTCTCAATGGTGAGTTTTTGACAGATTTGCCATACAAAAACTGTCAATAACTCACCATTGAGAGACCATTGTAACGTTTATAAATTAGTAGACTTAGGCTCCAGTACCGCAATTGAAGCATTGGGTGCAAGTGCAACAAGGGCGTTACACAAAAAAGTGAGTTTTGAGATAATTGAAGTTAAAGTTTTAGATGGATTATAAATTCTAAATAAATTAAGATAAACATCTAGCACTTTTAAAATTTAAGGGTACCATGGGTCAGTCATCAGATTCTAGTATAATTATTATTTTAAGGTAGTTAGAAACTTCAAAAAAAGTAATAAAAAGTAAAACCCAACTACGGCAAAAGTCAACTAAAAAGGTATAAACAAGTCATCACAGACAGACAAAATAAAAATCCGGAGTCACACGTAATCTATTCGATTTATCCCCTAAACACGTGTGACACCGATAGTGCCGAAAACCGATTTTCGAAACTCGGCAATTTCCGTTCCACTTCGAGTGAAAGAAGCCGAAAGAAAAGCAAAAGTGAAAAAAGTGAAGCGTCTAATATCTGCTTAAAAGTAATTTAAGTTACTCAATAAATGTGAGTGAGATGTCCTACGGTTTTATAAATAAGGCTGAAATAACAAGAGTAGGTGATAAGAACTTGCATTGTGATAATTTATGAGATAATTATAGACTATAGAGCCTCTCATTCTCTTTGGCCTCAACTGCTGTGGTAGGTAACTATTTAGTCAGCAGTTGTACAAACAAAATAATATTATGCGCTCATCTGATCTCGGCTCATAATATTGCGCAAGGTAGTGCCGGTGAGATGGTCATAAAGACGAAATAAAGAATGAATACACCGACCGGTTTGGACCTCTTAGCGATGAAGAAGTAATCTCAAAAAGGTCAGACCGCAGACCGCCAGACATCCGAATAAATTAATTTTTTAATGTTGCTTTTTAAGCACTGGACGTAACGAACATCACTTTAGACCAAATGGACCTTGGGACGAGTACCGTTGTGAAAGACATCATGTCCTTTTATTAAACAATTTTAGGAGGGCCAGTATAAACAAGGAATTTTATAAATAAACTGCAAAAAAAATTAGAAGAACCCCAAAAAAATTTGCCAGAAATTCTCATATTTCTTTAAAAGATTCTGGCTTATTGTTTTGGGTTGGGAATCATTTTTAGCAAGACGATTCAAGACAGAATTATATGACGCGGGAAGGTGGGAATTTACGCCCTCTCCCAGTGGTTCGGTAATGAGAGAAAAAAGTGGCGTAAAAAGGCGATTCTTAAACAATATGAATGATTACATGATATTAGGTACAAAAACGGAAATTGTTGGTCCTTCGGGTATTCAATTCATTCAAACTTAGGAGAGGTTTATGATGATTCGTTAACACATAAGGCAGAAGAGGAATAAGAAAGATCCTCTGGATGTGAAGATTTATCCCAGGTGCGGTAATGAAAACACGAACATTATCGGACACCTTAGGATCGGACTACAAGCATCTGGAATCTCCCGGGCCGGAAAGAAACGACCACGGGCAAGCCCGGATTCAATCTGTCTCTCAAAGCCTAACATTGTATTTAAAAAACATGTTCCATTAATTACACTCCAACTGCCAATGTAGTTTGGACGCACTCGAGATTTTCCATGTTATTTAAAACCATAGACTTCTGAAAGGTTTTCCTGTACCTACTTAATCTATAAGTAAATAATAAATTTTAGGATCAGTAGTTTTTGTTACCTCTGCCTAACCCTTCGGGGAAATAAAGCCTGATGTTATGTGATGTGTGTAGTTAGGAAGACGTGTCTGCGTTTGCACAGATGAATACAATTCGTTCACGCCGCATTTTAAGGTATGAAGCTACAAGTATGCGGCGGGCTCGTCTTGTCGGGCCAATTAAGTGAGATAAGTTTTAGGTGATTATGACTGTAGGTAAATAAAATAGGGATCTCGTCCTCATCCCAGACTAGTATAACTTTATTTTTCCGGGACATCGTCGCAACCATAAACAATTCTATAAAAAAATATGAGTCTACGGCCAACGAAAACCCGAAATGAAATAAAATATCAACAAAAAAAAAAGGTGATGAGTTTTTTTTTATTCCAGCAGACTGAATACTTCACCAAGGACTAACAACGCGGGTGTAGCTAACGGATAAAAATTGTTATTTTAAGTGCGACAAAAAAGGTTTTAAAATAGATTTGACGTGCTGACAGTTACGGTATAGCGCCAAGCTGTTAAAGTCGCTTACGCTAAAATAATATATTAAATCAATGCGAATCCAACTCACAATACCAGACTGTATCAGCAGACTCAAAAGACACAACATTCTACAATTAGATAACTTGTAGAGAGCTGCTTGACTAATAAGAGAGTTGCTCCTGATGAGGAATAGCTCTTCCCTGCCAGATCATCCTACAACTCATCTGCTCATAGTTTCGAAAACTGATTGCAGGATAAGCAAAGAAAAAAAAAAACTGTACCTATCTGGTTGCTTTATCCAAATAAAAATGTGAATGAGGCAATCAAATTGACTTAGTAATGGCAGGTGGAGCAGAGCCCTAACAGAATGGTTGCCGAGAAACGGTAGATGGAGCGTTGGCAGACCAATAGCCAGGTGGGTGGCCGACCTACAAAAGATCGTGAGGAAGTCGCACAGACCAGGGAAGCTTGGCACAAACGGGAGGAAGTCTATACTCAGCAGTGGGTAGAACAAAGCTTTCAATGATGATGATGTACAAAATTGAATCGGGTAAACATAAAACTAAATCATTCAATGTCGGGCTTACCCCTCATTTCTGCACGTGCAATCAAAGCGAATCAATTTCGTTTCTGTTAGTTTATAGCCTAAAGGTAATGAAACTCTAAACTGAAGAACTTCAATCACTGCACGTTTTTTAGGGCTCACACAAGAGCTGAGTTTTTTAACCATGGGAGTTTTACTTCTACATAGTTATTTTTATAATGAGAATTCGTAGAAGCTTGTGAGTGATTCACGAAAAAAATTACGGAATTTAAATGCTCGTTCTGAAGTCAGTTATAATTTATAATATAGTGCCACATGCCTAGCCAAACTCGTGTAAAATTTAAATAACTGACACGCGCATCTGTGATTCATATAGATAGTGTTTACCTACACAGGAAAAAAATACTTTAATGATTTAAAGATAAGTCTATTGTCAGCAAAGTGCTGGCACGTGTCAAATATTAACGTTTAAGTAACATACCTAACATAGTAGAGTTTAAGTACTTTTTGCTAGTTATAGTAAAATACTTAAAGTTCAATTTCGATAATTTTATAAGAATAATAGAGAACCTTAATTATTAGTTTTTTATATACATCGTTTGACATATTCAATTAGAAATTAAACATCGTCTGATGCATTCAAGTATCAATTTAACATTGTCAGACGAAATAAAGTACTAATTAACTATCTTCTGACATATCAAGAATCAATTATGTATCATCTGCCACATTCAAGTATCGATTAACTATCGTCTGACGCAATCAATTACTAATAAACCTTCTTCTGACACATTCAACAATCAAGTACGGCAAGTACCAATCAACTGTAGTTTGACATATAAAATAATCAATTAACTATCGTCAGATATATTCATGAATCAATTAACTATCATCTGACTTATTCAAGAATCAATTAACTATCACTATCATCTGACTAATTCAAGAATCAATTAACTATCATCTGACTTATTCAAGAATCAATTAACTATCATCTGACTAATTCAAGAATCAATTAACTATCATCAACGCAATCAAGTACGGCAACTACGAATCAACTATAGTCCGTCATGTTCCATATTAATTGATAGTGAACAGTGTTAACCACCGTCTGACATATTCAAAAATAAATTAACAATTGTCTGACGCAATAAGTACCTATCAATTAAATATCGTCTTTCGCATTAAGTATCAATTA
Organism: Eupsilia transversa; assembly: GCA_914767815.1. Classification (NCBI taxonomy): domain Eukaryota; kingdom Metazoa; phylum Arthropoda; class Insecta; order Lepidoptera; family Noctuidae; genus Eupsilia; species Eupsilia transversa. The sequence continues at coordinate 5,635,900 of OU611894.1, read as the reverse complement.
ACCACCGTCTGGCGCATTCAACTATCAATTTAACATCATGACGCATTTATCGTTTAACATCGTCATCGTTCATTCGTTTTTATATTTATTTGTAACATCTGTTTATGCATGCACCTGTATTAAGCAAATAAATGATTTGATTTGATTTGAACAAGAGTCTAACGCAGTGGTTCCCAAAGTTGACTGGACCGCGACCCACCCAACAAAAACTTCAAAATTCGGGACTCACCTCCTGGCTGTCATGGAGAAAAAAGATCAATGAAGGACCATTCAAATTATTTCTAAATATTTTTTTGCTATTACAAAGTTACATTTGCGGTTGGAGAAAATTGACCGTGGCTTATATAGGGGAGAACGTGTTTTTCAAATACATACAACGTTAATTTTGTTTTTGAGAAAAATTCATACCAATTACGGAACCCTTCATTGTGCGTGGTCCGTCACGCACTTGGCCGGTCTTAATCGCTAGACGGCCACGACTCCGGCTGGTCGTGGCCGTCTAGTGGTATTGTATTATCTGCGGCTAGTATTTCAGGGGGTACTTATAATAACAATATTCAGAAGAATGTAACACTAATCATTGTCACACGCACTTCAGTAATAGCTACTTCCCCAAAAATCGTCTCATACACTCAACAATTTATCTAAAATTATTTGATGCCTTTGATTCAACTATTATACTCGAATCTTAAAAATTTTGATGCATTGAACTACTTACCATTACAAAACCATTTAGTGCACTAAGAAAAACTAAATATAATTTAATAAACATGAACTAAAAATTATTAAGACACTCAATCACCTACAAAAAATCATTGAGAGCACTCAACCACTTACTGAAAACAATTTTGTGCACTCAACTACTACATAAAATATATTTAGTGCACTAAACTACTTACTTAAATATATTTAGTGCAATAAACTACTTACTAAAATATATTTAGTGCACTAAACTACTTACTAAAATATATTTAGTGCACTAAACTACTTACTAAAATATATTTAGTGCACTAAACTACTTACTACCTACCTAAACTACCTACTTAAATATATTTAGTGCATTAAACTACTAAAATCATTTGATACACTCAGGTAGATACTATAATTTTCATGAAATTTTATTCTTCAATACTTATAAAAACAATATTTTGCCATGAAATTGCAATATTAAATAGTAACAGGTCACCAGCATCTATCGCCAAACTGAAATGGGCATTATGGCAATAGATATAGGGTGGATTTTTGAGACAACAGATTTCGGGTAAATGGTACAGTCAGCAAGAAAAACATAATTTCTCACGATTTATGTTTATGATACCAAGCACTGCAGTTTTCAGTTTCGTATAAGGATTAAAAGCCTTCTATACCCCATTCACAATAACATTAGACATTTAAACAAACCTTTTTTACAGTTTGTTCAACCGATTTTGACTTCTATTACGTTGGTGGCATGACAAATGGCAGCTGCAGTACACAGTTGGTATTATAATCACGTTTTTGCTTTTAATGTCATCCTTATGCCTACAGAATAGAAGTCGAAATTGGTTGAACGGACTGTAAAAAGTTTTGTACAAATGTCCTAATCTTATTGTGAATGGGGTATAGATCAACTAAGGTTTAGAAGTAGCAAATTGCAAAAAACTTTTCCCAACTCTTACCTACTGCCCGTCTCAAACATCCACCCTGTATTTTATGCCGATTATAATTGCAAGTTGGGACAGTCAGCAATTACCAACTATAGTTGGCCCATGGCTTATTTCTTTAAATGAAGCAAATACTCTAAAAGTCAGAGCAACTTTGGAAGTAAGCCAACAAGGATAAGCATGGTGACTAGCATCACATAATCTACATGTATCTAAGACAAAATGCACTATTAAATTGAAAGAAAAGCATCTGTAAAGGCATTAAAATAAAACACAAAACCTTAAAAACTAACCTGATTCATTGTTCGTTGGCGGTGAGGAAATAACAGGCTCATGCGTAGCCATCATCTACGATACCTGTGAACAAGTTATAATATCATCCTTATGCATCCTCTTTGGACAATAATAATTTTGTATTTTGTGCATAGACAAAGAATAGCTTTCTCTATCTACGATTTTGTGCGAATTTTTTCATCATTTACACTGTGGCAACAGATATTTTCATATTTGTTTGCATTTGCGCAAGGTAAGTCATCGTACAGCCTAATTGGAAACTATTTTAGTTAATTTGTATTTTGTATGCTGTTGTTACTCAGTTTTGGAATTTTGGATTGTTTATTGATATAAATAATGTTATAAACTCATTCACAGATAATTTTTGTTAGTAAGTATACACAGCATCACACACATCAATCAGACACAAGTTTCAAAACATTACAATTTCTAAACAATTAAACTGATAAGCTTTGTGAAATAAAATTGTTTTATTTCGAGTTGAGGTTGATTTTGATAAGTTGAATTGTGTACCAAATTAAAATAATATAAGTAGGTAAGTAATCAGAATTAAGTTCTTACAATAAATGTTAATAATAGTCAAAATTCAAAGTTATTATTATTTTGAACATTCTCAACTTCATACACATTGATAATCTTTTATCAAGAAACAACTCAAAACATTGTTTATAAGTAGACAGACATTCATGCCACAAAACTATAGAAGTAAATCTTATTATACTCACGATCATAATCTAGTTTTTGATGAAATTGTAGCCGATTCTTACACGCATCGGTTTATTTTGGTTCATAACCACACAATCAACACTTAAATCCGGCACAATCGCTCACGTTACTTTACAATCCAATTTTAACACTCAGAGTCTTCTTCAAGCCGCAACGAAAACAATAACATATTCGACCGGGTTCTCACTGTTTCATGATAACCTTGAGAAAACTATCACAATTTCACAAACACTGGGAAAATACAAATAATTTATTTTCCACAAACTTCTGTCACTCACTTCGCTTCTGCAGGAAAATACAAAATGGCCGTCCAAATAAACGAGCGCTGTCAAAAAAGTCAATCAAATGTACCGATAGACCGGCGTAGCCATTTATTGCACGCAATCATGAGCGTTTGTCTCTGACATCTTGCGTCAAACAGGTTAAGTTTACAATTACTGTAAACCAATTATGTAAATTAGATTAATATTATGTTCAGGTTAAAGTAGCGGAGCAAAGTGGCTGACCTACGTCTTTCGATCGAAAATTCGTTACGCACTCTCAGTTTGCCGAGGCAGACCAAAACTCTGTTCCTTTCACTCACAGGCAGGCAGACGCGGAGAGACGCGGTTGCCAATGCCAGTATGGCGGACTGCCAGTATTGGTCGGCTGGCAAATTCCTAGCGGTTGTCGGCAGTAGCGTGTCCTATCTCTGTCTAACAAGGTAGGAAAGGACCGCAGTCGATATATCTGTCTCTGTTGCTCGGTTCATAAGCGATGACATTCAAACATAAGCATAAATAACTCTCCGGGCAACATAGTGGTATATTATCGGAATGGTTCGCCCCCATTTTGTCCGTAATGACCTCGGTCGCTCGCTCGGGTCGTGCTCATGGCTCGAGTGGCAAACAACGCAGAACTTTACGTCCAAAGTAATAATAATACTGGTTGCGGATTGAACCGAAACGTTGAGTCACGGAATGTGTAAATTGAGCCAAGTGGGCTAAGCCGAAGCATATTGCGCTTTGCTCCGTTATGCTCCGCGATTACATTATTTGATCGAACAACCGAAATAAGTTTATTGTATATAATATAATAACTTGAATTATGATTTCTTGCTTTTCAATGCTAATTGCACAGTCTGTGCTAATTGGATTTATCATACCTACTTACCTAAACTTAGGCAATAACAATAGTTAATTTGCATGATTTTGAATAATAGGTAGCCTTATAACAATGTAATTTTGAAATATTGCCTGGAAAATAATAATTTTTCGATTCTCGAACAATACGAGAAAAGAAAAAAAGGTTTCTTTTGTTTTGTTTCGTAGTTTGTCGTGTCGGGCGGGCGAGCCTCCCACCCACCGCAGCATGCATCGGTCGGTCACGGCACTGTAGTCTGGTTCAAACCGGTTCACAAGCAGTCGAGCGAATATTCTATCTCTCTCTAGCAAGCAGGCAATAACGATTTTAGTATTATTATTGAGATGTTTTATGCCGTAGCGACGCAGTGAAATCGAATGTAGGTAATAATAATAAAACTCTAGCAAAGCAGGCGACCTATTTCTTGGCAGTAGTATAATTATCTAGATTGTTATTAAAGCTAACAATGGCCTTTATCATGTGGCTTATCCTCAATGGGCTTATCAGTGTATTTTGCAATGTAGCCTGACCTTGACGTATTGCTAACGCTGCCGCTGACATGGCCTTTCGGAATGTAAATTGGGTAGGTACGACAAATCGTACCTACCTACCAATTTACGAGTTGGCGTTTTAGGTTGAGGTCCACCGAAACGCATGCGTTTTTGGAAAGTAGGGCAACGTTTCGGGTTTGTTTCGCACAGTTTGCACATGTCGTAGTTTGTTGTGTTGTGACTTGTGATACCGACATGCCCCCGTAGGTTACCTTCCTTTATCTTTTGTTGCGTAGGAGTACTCTGTAGGTACACTAGGTACCTACCTATTAATTAAATGCTAAACGACAAAAACTTAGGCACGTCAGCGTCGGTGGTACGTAATACTTTGAACTTGAGCTGACCTAGTGTAGTAGGTACGGAATTATATTAGAAAAAGAGGCCAGTTTACACCTACAAGTTTTGTTACCACTGACCTGCGACCTACTACAGTAGGTAGGTATGTTTTTATTATTACCTAAGTAACTACATTCATACGAATAGAAGAAACAGAAAAAAGAAGAATATAAATATCGCACACATATCAACCTGTGGCTCATATTCAGTCTGTAAGTAGATATGAACAAAAAGGAGAGATAGGCATGGGGTGGGTTTCGTTAGGAGTTTGGGGCTCGGGAGCTCTCAGCCCACCGAAACAACACAATCTACCCTTGTCGCCCTTTTTCGGCGAAAAGCCCCAAGGACAAAGTCGCTACTCCCTTCCCTACGTACTACAAAAACAACAGCCAAAAAGGGACGGAAAGGAATGAGTACGCCGTTTCGTGTTACACATCGAGTCCGAATTGTCGTACCGTACTCAAATTATTGAATTAATACGCAGCTAAAGTGATGCTTATTGATTTTGTTGTCAATTTTTTACATGACTTTTAGAGTAGGTAGGTAACCAGACTTCGAAGTCTGAAGTCTGAACTCTGTTATACTTATTTTTTAATCTGTGGTTCCGAGCCCGAACTACACCCGATTGTGTGTTTGTGTTGTATGATTTTATGTGTGTGCGTGAGACTGGTGTGCTCTCATGCTCTGTGCGCACCCACGCGAGCACGACCCACAGGGGGACACCTTGAATGGGGTCATTATGATTTCGAGCGTAGGTATTATTATTAGCAGTGAAGCGAATGGGTTGACGCGCTCATTTTGAGGTTTGGAACAAACTTAAAATGTAATATTGGTCTACACAAAGTGTGTTAGGATAAAACGCGTTATTTATTATATGCAAGACTGTAAAAAAGACTGAATACTTACCGGTTCTATATAAGAAAAAAATAAACTTAATTACCTACCTGTTTAAACTGGTTTTACCTTATTCAATTCAGATGTTAAATGTTTATTGCTTATTTTATTGTTCACAGCCGCGTTGTCTTTTTATTACAAAAAATATTTTCCAGAATTATGTAATTTCTTTTTCTGTAAATATTAGGTACCTACTTAAATAGGCTACACAAAGTATGTGCACCAGTTACAAAATTAATCACCTTAATCAAATGGTTATTAGTAAAAGTAAGTAATAAAAAATGGTTTTTAATTAAACCTATGTAAAGTGGTTATTAAGTAAATCAATTTTGCTGTGGTTATTATTGGAACGCATGTTGCGGTGGTGATTAACAGAACTCATTTTACGATGGTGATTCATAGAACTGATTTTACGATGGTGATTAACATTAGATCGTCAAATTATAGGTACCTACCTAGTTATTTAGTTTGTCGTCTGCCTATAGATAATTCCATAAAACCAAAATATTTTGCCTATTTAAGTAGTAATTCATTATTGTTCAGTGCCAAACATAATTATTAGTAATAATATAAGGACAAAGACATTTATTCGTCGGATATGGTAGGTACAAAGTTGATTAGTAGGTACAGGTTCAGGACACATACGCCGCTAAAAGCGGCATACGAATATTTACATTTTATTTATGGGCACAAAACGCAACATAAATATGCCAAACGACACGTTACTAAATTCATATTTTCATGTAGGTATAACTAAAATGTAGCTAGACTAAGTTTAAAATGGGCCTGTACTTCTGCTTGCCCTACTTTACTGGAACCTCATAGATTTTAAAATGTAGTCTACTTTCAACAGAAAAAAGGAATAATTACGAAATACTTTTCTAAACTTTCTATAGTATAGATTTTTCTATACCTAGCTTAGTACCCTGATCCCTGGGGGTGCTAGAGTTTGTGCGAAAATCTTTACCACAGGACTGGGGTGGGCCATCCCCTCCCATTGCCAAGCACACCACACCTCCCCCCTATCTGCGTTATACTCTACATAAAATACTTTATGTTAGGAGCGGCATAGCAGAGTTTTGAAAGCATTTTTATTTCAATGCTTCGCTTGATGTTTTGTATTATGTTCAACAGCACATAGTAGATCTTTATTAAGTTAGGCGTCAAACAGACGAGCAGCACTTTGCTGTCGACGGAGCCAACGTCAGCTGTCGACAAAAGCAACTGCTGCTGGCTGCAGTATTCGACACGCCGACTGCTGCCCATTTGTCGACAGCATTATTTGAATGCTGCTCGCCTGACCACTGCCTTAGAAAAAAAAAGAAATATCTTATTTAGGTAACGCACAGGAAATACAAGCAGTAAATGTTGATCATTTTGTTAGTTCTAAATGCCCCTTCATTTAGAACTAACAAAATTATCAACAAAATAAACTTTAAAAAAATAAAACTTAACGACCTATGCGAGGCCAAAAAGGCTCCATCTTAATCATTGAAAACCGCTGCGCTCTGGTATTCTTATCAGAATACCAGCGCAGCGGTTTTGTTTTTTTTTAATAGCTGGGTTTACTTTATTTAATTGAATACTTAATGTCCATTTGCCTAGCCTCCCAACATTGTTGGGGTCGGCTTCCAATCTAACCGGGTGCAGCTGAATACCAGTATTTTACATGAAGCGACTGCCCAGCGACCCCCACATCCCAGTTACTGGGTAATACGATAACCCTTGGTTGTCAGACTTTCAGGCTTCTGAAGACCCACAACGATTGACAAAGATCCACGAATGACAGCCGGGACTAACGGTTTCCGAGTCATGGAGGGGTCTAGGTAGGTATATAAGGATGGTCACCCATTCACGTACCAACAGCGGCATGGTCGATCGACCCGTGTCAGCCCGTGTGGCTGTTATTACTTAGCCACTAGGTAAAATACTATTGCATAGGTCTAGGTATTCAATATCTTTTGTTCTAAAGTAAAGAACTTTACCGTACATAAGTGTTTTTCTTCTTCTTCCCTCTTATCTCTGCTGGGTGGAGAATGTTCGTAAAAATATAAGGCAGCACACATAAGTAGTAGGCAAAGTATTTAGATAAAGTCCTTATCTTACTTGGTCACCAGAAAGATAAAAACTTATAGGTATTAAAACTTACATACTTACGTAGTCTACGATTCTGAAATATTTATCTTTTTGACCTTTTTAACGTGTCATTTTTTCTTGCAAAGATAACGTACCTAGTTATGGTTATCGATTCAGCTTGGCAACAATAATAAAGCTGTGGCCGAGACAATGACTGATAAAAGAATACACTAAGAAAGATAAAAAAAATGTTACGCTTTCACGCTAAAACGGCTGAACGCATTTGTAGGTAGGTGGGTAGGTAGGTATGTAGGTAGGTAGGTATGAATGTAGGTATATATGTAGGTAGGTAGGTAGGTAGGTAGGAATGTAGGTATATATGTAGGTAGGTAGGTAGGTAAGTAAGGTAGGTAGGGTAGGTGGGTAGGGTAGGTAGGTAGGGTAGGTAGGTAGGGTAGGTAGGGTAGGTAGGGTAGGTAGGGTAGGTAGGTAGGTAGGGTAGGTAGGTAGGGAGGGTAGGGAGGGTAGGTAGGTAGGGTAGGTAGGTAGGGTAGTTAGGGTAGGTAGGGTACGTAGGGTAGGTAGGGTAGGTCGGGTAGGTAGGGTAGGTAGGGTAGGTCCGGTAGGTAGGGTAGGTCGGGTAGGTAGTTTAGGTAGGTATAAAAAATATCACGCGGGCAACGCCGAACCGCCGAAGTAGTATGTATTATATTATGATTTTGTAAGTGCACAGAGCACGGAGTCGCTCAGGGGCCACTGCTAGAGGAGACATTTTCAACACTTTCCATACAAACCAAGACCTTTGGTCTGTATCTATAGATTTTTTGATAACCCCAAATGTCCAAATCAATTTATGTAATATTCTGTCTCAAAGCGATACAAAATAACTAACTTTGTTGGATAGTCCTTACATAAATAACAAATCATCTGGCTTTTGCTAGGCCTTTTGTCGGTGTACTGAATACGGTACACAGACTTGTCGACTTGTGAATGGCTAATTGGTGTCCTGTTGACAAGTCCTGTCCTGACGAATAGAGCAACATAACTCGCAGTCCATGAAGTTAGAGCTCATATAAAGAGTCAGGGGCGCGTGTACCGTTTACTGTTATATCCGGACGTGATGGACCCCACGCGGCAGGTACTGTATTCGGTCCATTCGACAGCTACCGTGTTGAGGCGGTCTGTGACAGAAGTTGTGCGCCCAACGGACTTTCGGCGTCACTTTTTTTTCTCTATGATGATCTGCAATCAATCAGTCAATTATGAGCAGATGTGGAGTGGGTAGGGCTTTGGAGAGTAATTTCTTCATTAAGAATTCTCTGTATTTACAATAGACTTGCAAGGCATAGTCTAGCTTGAAAGGTCTGTTATTGCAAGCCTTTTAAATCGATTGTTGTCGGACTTTGTTATTGCAACTGCTAGTGGGTTTAGATGCTTCTCAAGTCTTGTCTTAGAGCGTGCAGCAATAGACTTTATATCCTGTTGCAATGTTAATTTTAAGAATGTTGTGTAACTCTGAGTTTCTGATGATGAACCATGGAGCAATTGTTAAGGCTTTTGGAATGCTGTGTTTTGCGCCTTTTGCCCTCTGGAACTACCAACATAGCTTGCACAGTAAGCAAGCTGAAGTGGCAGTGGGCTGGCCATGTTTGTCGAAGTATCGATGGCTGGTGGTCTGGAGCAGACTAGTCCTGGGGTAAAGATCCCGTATCGGGAAGCGTAGTGTGGGACGCCCCCCAGCTAGATGGAGTGACTGCCTTAAAAAGGTGGCTGGGAAAGACTGGATGCGGAACGCGGAAGACGGGTTGTTGTGGAGCAGCTTAGGAGAGGCCTATGTCCAGCAGTGCACTGCAATAGGCTGAGTTGATTGATTGCGGCTGCTTAAGTCGCATAATATTGGGCATTTGTACAATGTGACAGGGCGACGCACGCCACAATATTTAGTAATCTACACCTGCCGGCTGCGCGGTGATTTCGTGCTCTGTGGGTAAGTGGCAAAGGCCAAACTATAAGACATTATAAGTTGCAGACTCCCAGGCAGAGAGAGAAAGAATTGATCTCCACAGGGGTAACCACCTAAAAGCGATGCTATTCTGTAAAAATATCACCGTGAAAATTTAAGTGATAGGATCAAGACAAGCTAAACTACAACGTATATTCGTCAGCCTTCTGTAGATTGAATACGAGCAAAATCTGCATTCTGCAAAGGAGAAGCGAGGGTGAAAGACATGCGCCGACAGTCCTGTCCGGTCCCGGGGTACAACAGCCAAGGGTGGATTCAGGGTGGGAGTCAAATAGGGGGAGGGTGTTACTCCCCCAACACTCCAGACTCGACGTTAATAATAATAATAATCCCCAGTTGGTGAGTTTTGTTTTATTATTCACTTGAATGAAATGATACGTAGCGCTATTATTTACATCATCTATTTTCGTGCTGTATAAAACATTACAAAATTAATGGAATTATGAATATTATAAAGACTCACTGTATTATCTCTTTATCCAACTTATACGGTTCGTAAGTGGTGATGCAGTAGAAATCTTATAACCGTTTTAAGTTGGTGATTATCGTAGGATTACTTTTGTTGTTCACCGTTTTATAATGGTGATTTATAACTATTATGAGTATTTGGTATTTAGTATATTTTAAAGTACCTACCGGTATTAAACATATACCTATAGGTAACTTTTAATGAAAATAGTTACAAAAGTTACATCCTTTTTGTTATTGGAACACTCACGAACACGGCTCTGTTTTGTGACGTCAGGTAGCTGGCCCGCGGCATCGAGTCATCGATGAGTCATGCGCAGCGGCGGCCCGGCCGGGGCGTTCAATTCGTTGATTTCATGACTTGACAGGTCGCCGCCGGCGGCACCGGCAGTGTCTAGAGATGGCAATGGCAGTACCACAGAATAAATAAGTAGCAGTAATATATCTCGGCAGTGACCTTGAAATATTTACCCTCCGGCCGTTCGGTAGATAAACTTAACTGCCGCGCACTCGATACTGTTGCGTAGGTACTGATATACACTGAGATCTTCAAGCGCGTCGTTTCGGCCGTTTTCTATGTAGATAGAATACTGTACTTATTTATACTGTGGCAGTATGTAATAAAAACTAAAACCCACCTACGGTTAATTATACCTTTTTAGACTTTGACTTTTTAGTCAAAGTCTAAAAAGGTATAATTAAACAAGTCATCACAGCTAGACAAATAAAGAATCCGGAGTTACACGTGTTAAGGGATAAATCGAATAGACTACGTGTGACTCCGGTCCGGATTTTTAATTTGTCTGGCTGTGTCCTGTGATGACTTGCTTAGACCTTTTTAGTTGACTTTTTTGCCGTAGTTGCTGGGTTTCAGTAGTCGGGTAAAAAGTACCTAAGTACATACCTACCTATTTCCTACCAACACAAAACTGGTTTCAATCTGTTCCAAACTCCTCAAAATGTACTATAGGTAGAGTTTTATACTACTTACTAACTATAAAATGTTTCAATAAAATGAACGATAACTGAAACTAAACTTCATGCCGCAGAGTTAAAAGTTAATAATGGCTCGCGGTAGATTTACACTTCCGTCATCTTTGATCTCAAAGCTCCACAACCCGACGTTATTTTTTATTTTATTTTTAGAACGTTTTTTCATCGTTTTTTAAAGCAAATCACCCCATTTTGTGAATTACTAACTCAAACATATACAAAAACATGAAGAATGGCATTGAGCTTGTGTGAATGTGTGCCATGCGATGCGAGTGTAGTAGCTAGGTACCTACATACCCGTGCCTATACCTACTATCTATATCTATACTTATAATAAATCTGTAGAAGTGAAAATTCTGTACATTGAAAATATCAAAAAAATAAATGGCAGGGGGTGTTACTAGACCGACACCGAACCCAAAAATTTGATCAATTTTTTTTTTGTCTGTCTGTCTTTCTGTCTGTCTGTTTGTTCAGGCATCACGCAAAAACTACCGGTTCGATTACGATGAAACTTGGTATAATTATTCTTTAATATCCTGGGCACCACACTGGGTACTTTTTATCCCGGAAAAGTACCCTATCCTACGGTTGGGGGGTGTCAAAGTTTGTATGGAAGAATTTTAACGCGCTGTCCGATTAACTCGAAACTCAATATTTATACTTAAACCCAAAAATTACGAATAACGTGTTACAGGATTTTTCGAAATTCAACCCCTAAGGGGGTAAAATAAGGGATGAAAGTTTGTATGAAAAATCTTATTCCTTGAGGTAATAAACATGAAACTTCGCACGAATAGTTATCTAAATAAATTATAAAGTTTGTAGTTTTTTGTTTTTCTAAATTACCCCCCAAAGGGGGGTTGGGGGGGTGTCAGTGTTTGTATGGAAGAATTTTAACGCGCTGTCCGATTAACTCGAAACTCAATATTTATACTTAAAACCCATGGGGATGTATGGGGTAATTTCCGACACTCACGCGGGCGAAGCCGCGGGCAGCAGCTAGTAAGTAATAATATTGTGCACGAACCTACCAAGCTATCTATTTTCGAAGTTATAGGTTATGTAGGTAACGTTTTCCTGTTTTAACACAAACTTTTACCGCGTTGGCTTGGCTTGGCTGCATATTTTGCCTTATTCACCTAGGTACCGGTGCAGACCTTATATAAGCAGGCAGCGGCCTACCTGCTTATACAGTGTGTCTAAATTCCACTGTAGGTACTCCACACACTGTATTCCACTGTGTAGTGTAAATTCCGCTTTAAATTATTCAGATCGGAATTTTCGTTCTGAACTTATGACGGGTATAAAAATTCTCTAAGTATGAACAATGTCACGGTTTGAACAAAATGTAACTGTCTTACGTTTAGTCTTTTATAAAAAAAAATACTAATTTGCGTATTTACGAGGTGGGGTAGGTAGTTATGTAAGTAGGTAGGTAAGTAAGTAGGTATGTATGTAGGTAGGTAGGGTAGGATAGGTAAATATGGTAGGGTAGGGTAGGTAGATTGGTAGGGAAGGGTAGGTAGGTAGGGTACTGCGTAGGGTAGGTAGGTTGGTAGGGTAGGGTAGGTAGGTAGGGTAGGGTAGGGTAGGTAGGTAGGTAGGTAGGGTAGGGTAGGTACGTAGGGTAGGGTAGGTAGGTTGGTAGGGTAGTGTAGGGTAGGTAGGTAGGTATGTGTGTAGGTTTAGGTAGGCTAGGTATGTATGTAGGTAGGTATGTAGTTAGGTAGGTGCGTAGGTATGTATGTATGTAGGTAGGTAGGGTAGGCAGGTAGGTAGGGTGGGTTAGGTACGTAGGGTAGGTAAGTACGCCGTAGATAAGTACCTACTTAGTGCTACCCGTGCGAAGCCGGGGCGGGCAGCTAGTCTTTCATAATTTATTCAACAGCTGTAGGTAGGTATATCCACTAGCCAAAGTGTCTGGAGCAGCCTCAAGGCTATTCCAATGTCATTAGGATTCGAAACTAATTACGAAACGCACGGCTCCAAATGAGGCTGATACAAGCGCGACAAATAAACGAAAATTACCTATGACTGTATTCAGTTAAGTTTACCTCAAGGCGCGGCGTGCCTCATGTTGAGGCAACCTCAACATGAGGCACGCCGCGCCTTGAGGTCTTCAGGCCTTCAATAAAAGCAACCTCGAGTCAAGGCTGCCTGCCATGCCATCGCTATAGCGCAGAATAGGGACTTTTTTTTATATATCTATCTACATAGATGCCTATGACGCAAGTCTCCGGCCTTTCACACGGAGGCACATTATAGGAGGGTCTAGGGTATAGGGTCTTTGCATTCTGCGTTCATTGTTCCCTACCATGTTGTTGTGCGACTCAATGACTCAACAACTTGAGTCATGAATATTCAGAATATAGTCGTCGATGCACGTACTCGACCGCACGTCACTGGCAACACACCGTAGTCACATTAGTAGCGTAGTACGGAATTTCAATGCCGTCTTCTACGCGCGTACTCACTAAATTAGTGGTATACATTGCCGCTGCCTTAGGGGTCCAGCACTCTAATTGCCTAACACACGATCAATCATAATCTGAATAATTTTGAAGGATATTGCTAATCCATTGCTTCATATGTTCGCAAAATTTGTCGGGTCAACAACGTAAATAACGCAATGAATGTTGTTGAATTGTCAAAATTAAACAGATTGTGATTGATCGTGCGTTACGCAATTAGGGTGCAGGCCATCACTTTTACCGAAAGACGTGCCCTATTGGTCTGCTAGGGCTGCTGGCCATAGGCCTCTCTCAAGCAGCACCACGAAGACAGGTTCTGAGCTTCTGATATCGCAATTATCGCAGAAAAACTGGTCATTCACGCCAACTTACTACAATTTTGAGGTCTAGCTTATTTATTAAAACCTAAGTAGGTTTAGTGCCTGTACGATAAAAATTAAATGGATCAACTGACTTTTGAATTATTTTCAACTGAAACCTGATAAGAAACACTACGTTCTACATCGTGATTAACATTGTTTGGAAATATTTCTTTAGGTAATAAAAAACCATATTTCCAGAGTCGCTTTTGTGACTGCATACAGCATGTATCAGAAAGGTGTGGTCATATTCAAGGATGTGGTACAGCTACATACCATCAAACTGAACAAATAACGACGTTGGTCCCTTGGAGAAAGTTGTTCAGTTTGAGGGCCTGTACCTACCTGAACCTTAAAATAAGACCACATCATTCTGATACACGTATACCTACAGCAACCCTAGAGTCTATGGTTTAGGTACTTTGCGTTACGAATGCCTCGTTGGTCTAAGCCTAGGTACAGTACGATTCAAACTTAATGACGGCTCGGAAGTTAGCTGTTCGCTGCGCAGTACCCCACCCCTCACCCCCGCAGACACATGAAATTGTTTCTGCGCAGCGACTCGTCTCATGTTCCGAGTCGCCATTAAGTTTGAATCGATCTGTACCAGCCATTCTGAGCACGTATCATAGTTGCACTAGAGTCTCTTGACCGCGATACTCTGGTGTATATCTAAATACATATAAGTATTATCTGCGCGGTAGAAACAATCGACCATTAGCTCGCCTCATCCTTACTCAATATACCTACTTTCCATCAATATAGTTTTCACAACACTTGCTAGCCGTAGCAGATATTAGTATATTATGTATTGAGGTAGCCTAGGTACAGCATCCCGTGAACCGTTACCGCACTTCACTGCAACCGCAGACCGCAGAACATCGTGCTAGAGAAATGAATGCATCCTACTTCATGAATTAGGTCATTGTATAAATACCTAGCTATCTAATGATTTTTGCATAGAATTCATAGTACATACAAATCGTAGAATGTACACACGGCTACATATCCAGCTATACATTTCCAATATAAGCTGATCCCGCATTGTATAGGATTTCCGTACAATGAGAGGCCAACTTATACTGGAAATATGTAGCTTGATAAGTAGCCGTGTGTACATTCTACGATTTGGCCTACACAAATTTGAAGGTACTTATAACATTTTTTTTATTTTCTCAAACAAAAACAAAATTAGTTTCAGCCGCTAGATTCGCAATCCGCAAAACTGACTAATCAACGAAACCGGCGAAGACGAGTCATAGAACCAGATCAGTGATACGCAGACTAGTCTCTAGGATAACATTCATCTGCGATTTCTCTGGGAACGTAATTTTTACAAGGTAAGTTTGTCAGATTGCGACATGAATGTGAACGATATTCAAGTACGAGAATTGGCTTTCAGACTGTGAGCTTTCTTTAAATTACGGGAATTGCCCCTCTGCACCCTAATTGCGTAATACACGATCTATCACAATCTGGATCGGTTTGAAACAGATTGCTAATCCATTGCTTCATAAGTTCGAAAAAAAATCTGCTCAACAACGTAAATAACGCAATGAATGTTGTTGAACTGTCAAAATGAAACTGATTAGTCGGAATCGTTTCCGAAAACGTTTTACGCAATTAGATAGCTGATGACTGCGTCAGTGAGCGGAGTTCGCTCAGCTGAATTTTGGGGCTGATGTTTGAAAGTTTATCCATCGATACACTAAGGAGAATCAAATTTTCAAACGAAACAACCCATATCATTAACATAATCATTTATTACATAGATCCAATACATTCAACATTTCTTCTTCTCTTAAATATTAAGATTCAAGCTCTCCAGATAGTATCCTTCATATTCCTTATAAGTTTTTCCATCAACGGTTCTGTTACAAGAGATGTATTTCTTCATGTCATTGTCAGTCCATAGTTGGAGATGCTCGTGGGCTAGGTCTAATGTTTTTGTGCTCTTCTGAAGGCTGATAAGGTTCTCGTTCAGTCGTTTCTTTATTTTATCCAGGGTTCCCTGTTCTTCTTCTGTTTCTGACGATATGTCTGGAAAAATGGTTTAGAATTAGGAAATTTGTGCCACTGCTGAGCATGAGATCCTGGGTTCAATTTCCGGGTCGGGAAAAGTGTTATGGGGTTTTTCAATAAGGAATTTCTCAGTAGCGCCCGGAGTCTGGATTGGTGGCAATATGCTCGCCAGTTATGATATGGGACTTAATATAACTAGCGAAATGTGGGTGTACTATAGAGTACATCTCTGCCTAACCCTTCCGGGATAACAGACTTGATGTTATGTTATGAAATTAAGAGGAAAATTTTATTTGTCGTGCCAAGTCGCGAGATCGATCTCCATTAGTGGCAGTTTTGATATGATTCTTGTTATTTTTTGTTAAGTATTTGAAATGTATGTTTGATCGAACGTGAAAGGGGTTAATTTGAAGAGTGAGATGCAAATTCCTTTATAATAAACGCTGCTTCCGCCCGCGACTTCGTCCGCCTGAAATATCTTGTTTTAACATAAAATAAATCCTGAATTCCTGACTATAATTAATATACAACGTGTAACGTTAAATGCGCAAAACATCAGCCGGTCGATTCTGTTACAATCTCACCGTGAAAACTTAGGTGAAGTGAGCTTGAAGTGAGTTATCAATAGTGTCAATCCCTAATGGAATGACAGCTCACTTCATCTCGGTTGTCACGGTGAGATTTTTACAAGAATCGACCCGCAGATACCCCATCATTAAAAAAATTGTAAAGGTTTTATGTGCTGTTTTAGTTTTACTTTCATTTAAATAATTATTATTTTCATTTAAATAAAAGCTATTATTATATTTATTATCCCGCGTTTGAGAAAATTTAAATTGGTCAACAACATTTTCTGTTTGTTTACCAATTTCGGCGGGTTTGCCTATTAAACCCGCCTTGACCTATTAATAAATAGACACGGCAACGTTTTTAATGAAGATTTTTGGAAATGTGACCTATGTTATAAAGTGGTTCAATTGATTCTGCTCGTTATTCTGATCAAACTATTTTCAGGTTTTGCGCATTTAACATACACTCGGCAATACTGAAGCTTCACATTAGTGAAAAAAAAATCGTAATCGGATCAAAAGTCTAACCGTTAACCGCCTCTGTGGTCTAGTGGTTAGACCACCTGTCTCAGACCCAGAGGTCCCGGGTTCGATTCCCAGTGGGGGCAAAATTTTCTGCTCGGTTTGGTTGATGGTAGGTCTTGTATTAAGGCCGCCTGGCTGGCTACCATCATCATATCCAAGTCTGTCGCCATAACAACAATGTTACCAGCATTGTTGTGTTCCGGCAGTTTGAGGTAAGATAGCCAGTTCCTCTGTGGTTGAGGATTCCGGGTGAAGCTCGCTTCCACCTTCGGCTTGATCATCACTTACCATCAGGTGAGATTCAGGCCAAGACCTTCCCCGTTGTGGATAAAAAAAAAAAAAAAGTCTACGTACAAACTCACAAATTTTACCTCTTTATAATATTAATCGTACAGGAAAACAGGGTTAGATTAGCTTCATGGTCACTTTTTGCGTCATAATCGCGATAATTTTAGGGGAAACCTGTTTTTCTTGCTACTAGCCAAAGACGTAAACAAAAAGTTGGTACGATCAGCAATAAAAGACGATTAACACTTCAGTTTAGAAATCTTAATTATTGTGTAAAATATTCATAAAAAATCTGTAAGTACTGATATAAAATTTTACATTTATTAACATCTTAGCTATTACAGAAAATGCAAAAAACAAATGTATCTTTAGGAGTATGAGGAACAGGGTGTAAAGTTCACTCATCCTGTATAGAAAAGGGAGGATCCTCCGACCAGACGGGTGTTGTATCTGGCGGGCAATTGCACAAGGACTGATGTCGGAGAGTCTTATATAATTATGTGAATCGCGCGGTAAACTTAAATAGCGCGATGCAGGATTTGTGACGTCAATCCTTTGATGCGTAGTTCGCATGTGGCGATGTAGATGCCGCCACATATCGAATCATATTATTTAAGTAGATGATTTATGTAAAAGTTACAGTGTCAATCAGCTTTTGTTGCGGACTGTACCAGTGCATTAAATATCGTTGACTGCCTTGGCAGTGCAGTTACCAGTTTACAATCGCCTTATATTTGTGAATTAGACTAGATTAACAAATAAAAAAATCCTATCAAAATTGTGAACCCCAATTTTTTTTTTATCTGCTCACCTATAGCCACGTCCTTTCTCTGACTACCCTCCAACGCCTTCAACATTCCCTCCATATGTTCCTTCTTCTCCACCATCTGTATTAGTCGCAGCAGATTGCGCGACAGACTGACGGACGGGCAGACTAGCGAACACGTGACGTCATCGCGTTGCCAGCTCGATTGTAAGCGATCAATCGAAGATTGAAGGGTTTCGAATATCCAGATTTTTTCGCCACTGTAAGAAGAAAATATTATAGGTAACTCTTTAAGAATGGGCCATAAAAGGGATGAATGAAAGGCAATTGCATGCAGCTGAGATGAGAATGCAAAGAGAAATCAAGATTGTATAAAAGCTGTGAAGTCTCGCCAATTCATTTAAAAGGCCATGTAATAGCTAACTATTGCTTACCTATCCAGCACCAATTTTCTGTTCTTCTCCAATTTGAATTTCTTCAAGTAGATTTTCAACTCATCAATGAATGTTGGATTCGCATTTTCTGAAAAATCAATATTAATGTCATGGCAACGGAAGGAGTATTCAAAACTTTTAACTCAATATGCCAAGGAGTATCATGTTACCCGGTAACTCGGCTGTAGAGGTCAGATAGGCAATCGGTTCATGTTAAATACTGGTGATCAGCTGCATTCGGTTAGACTTGAAGCCGCGTTTCCACTAGGCAACAATTGACGCGCGATATGTTGCACAACAAGTTGCCCAACATGTTGAAAGTCAGCGCGGAACTTTTGTTCAACAACGTTGTCTGTCTACGCATCTACTACTTTACGTCAGTCGTCGACAACATGTCGCTTGTGTTGATTTCAGCGGCAGTGGTTATAATTTGAGCACTCGTTCATTACACCACACTAAGGACATTGTTGCGCGTCACGTCTCCACTCGACAACAATTGATGCTGGCGCGCAACATGACGCGCGACAAATGTTGCCTAGTGGAAAAGCGGCTTTAAGCCGAAACCAATATAGTTGGGAAAAGGCTAGGCAACTATGCTCTACCTCCTTTAGCCTAACCTCTATGCCCAAAAGAACATGCAGTCGAAGTGACCTCTGCTGCCACCGATAACAAATGTGGATGTGGCAAAGTTTTGGCCCGACAAAATCTGAATATCTGTCATGCTTGTGCAATTTGTGTCGCTAACAAAGAAAGAACTTATTTATTTATTTATCTCCCTTACGACTATCATTACAGGTGTATACCTAATGCGATAGCGCGGTCTTAAAATTTGCTTACAATTTAAAACTATGAAAAAATAAAAAAAATAAAAACAATATTTAAAAAAAAAAACTTTTTACAAAAAAAACCAACCGACTTCCAAAAAAAACACTAGAAAGTGAAAAATAACTTTAATTTCGGAAGTCGGTGTCTTTGGTTCCGACTTCCGAAATTAAAGTTATTTTTCACTTTCTAGTGTTTTTTTTGGAAGTCGGTTGGTTTTTTTTGTAAAAAGTTTTTATTTTTCACTTTTTTGTTGTGGTACCTACCCTCTACTAGTTCGAATATCACGACCTGCTATGTAAATAACAGTGACAGGAAAATGTTAAAAGATCGTCCATATAGGCTAAGTGGGAAAAATACGTATTAATGAAGCTAACTCAAAAAGTACTCAAGCTAAGTTAATAAAATTTATATGGGACCACCTTGAGAGCATACCCTTTCAAACAAAAAAAGAATTTTTAAAATCCGTTCACAATTGACGAAAATATCGACGGACATACACAAAAAAAAAAAAAAAAAACATACATACGCTACGAACATATAACCTCCTCCTTTTTGGAAGTCGGTTAATAAAATAAAAATAAAACACAACACATACTCTAATCTACACTATAACATAAAATAAACAACAGTATTGATGAGACCAAGCGGCATTGTCAAAAAGTAGTTTGCAAATACCAATATTAATTTTAGTTTTCTTTACATTCCGAATTTTTATGGTAGGATGGTGTTTACCTGCAGCATCATATGAGCAGTTCTCTGAAGTATCTAGGTCCATACTCAGGTTGACTTTGTTTCTATGCCTCTCTCGTGTCTCCTCGTAGAACCGGCGGAGAGTTGATACTGAATCTTGTGGAAGTGATAATTGACCTAAAAAAACAAAAAAAAACATTGCAAAGAGGTTGACGACCATTACCTATCACAATGGAAGAATAATTTCTTTAAAAATCCCTTATCTTTTGAGAAGATAATGGATCTTTTATAAAGGTGGATACTGGTGTTACGGGGCGTAATGTAACATTCGTAGCGAGCCTGAAACGTTACGTCGTGTCCTAAAATCCGTATAATTGCTCGCGTGTTCGTGCTCGTTGCACGTACTGACCGAGCGAATGGTCGCTTTGTAACATGTTACATTACGCCCCGTAACACCGGTCAGTATCCGCCTTTAGAAAATAATCCTGTTACGCGTAGTCTCAGGTACGTAGGAATCCCGTCTGATAACAAGCCTTTACCAATTGGTATCGTGTTTCCCAGTAACGGGGTTGTGGAGGTCAGATAGGCACTCGCTCCATGTCAAATACTAGTATTGAGCTGCATTTGGTCAGACTGGAAGCTGGACTAAACTTAGTTATGAAAAGGCTAGGAAGATGGTCATGAGGATGATGTGGTAATTTTGTTTTACAAAAATAATTTTACAACTTATGTGAGATGAAAGGAAAGGGTTAGCACTTAGGCTAACAAATTATAGGTAGTTGCAGACTACCAAGCGAAGGGTAGTGAGTTCGATCCTCATTCATTGCGCCATTAGCGGGAACTCACTGCTATCTCCAAGAAAATTTAGTTTATTTGGACACCTACCTACTTGTCAAGTTAATTTGAAAAAAAAAATTGCATTTAGGTATCCCCCGATCGGTCCTTCTCCTTATACCAGGCTACGAAAGCTGTTGAACACTGTGAAGTGTCACTCTCGCACGTTTTGTATCTTGCGCTTTTATAGGGAGAGTAGTATACCAGTAAACTATAGGTACTAGCTGTAGCACATACCTCCAAACCGGTTGTTCTCCGTGTACCAGGCATCACTATGGAAGCTGTTGAACACAGTGATGAGACACTCTCGCACGTTCTGTATCTTGCGCTCCGTTATAGCGAGAGACGTTATCAGACGCTTTAGCTCTTCGCGCTTACTTTCCTGTAATAAATCGTTCTTACAGTTAAACCAGAAAATGTATGCGTTTCGATAAACTTCGTGTTTCCGAATTAGCACGAACATCGAGCCTCGCTTGGTAGTAGTGCGCCCATCATTGCCAGTGTGTATCCAGTTTGCTCATTCAAAACTTAAAAAAGTTTTTTTGAATTTTTTAGTTGTTAACCTCTTTTTTTTTCATATAACATTGTGTGACGTCACGTCTGTATTCCCCGAACGGTTAGTACACCCACATTTAATCAGTTATGTTTTTTAAGTCCCATGTATCTCCCCCATGGGGGAGAGCTTATACATTTTTTGAAGTTACTTACAATAGCCTTATCAATAACTCCAATCTGCTTGCCAGCCTGCCTATCCCCCGCACTGCCCCCGGGCACCTCGAACACGCCGCGCCGTGACGTCATCTCGTCGTGCAGTGCACGTAGCGCGAGCACGCGTGCTTCAGCGCGGACACGCTCGCAGCGGACTACGAGGAGCTCGCAGGATGGGCCTGTTATGTACTCCTAAAGATGAAAATACGTTTATTTACGTCTAAAATGAAGCATGCACAAAAAAGAACCTTGGGGGAAATATGCGTCACATCCGCGCAAAAAGGCAGAAAAGGTAAAGTGTGGATGAGTTTCCACAAAAGCGAAGACGAGCACAGATCTCCGGGAATTGATCAATCACAGAAGAGACGCGAGCCGGGATGTGGATTTCAACCTCCGCTCCGCTCGTCTCCGCAAAAAGAATGTAAACTATCTAATATTCAAGCGTAGCACGCGTAGCGCAGTGTGCATGCGTTTATTACACTTTTATTTATTCAACAATCAATTACATCAATCATGCATTATGAATAAGTACATGACATAATCATGACCCGCGCCATTAAAGAAAGAGAAACGAATACAGGAGCTTATCTTTCACGCGACTCGCACAATATAATTGGATTGATTAGCGCCGCTATTTTAATTCGATTCAGGCACGAGTTTAAATAGTCCTCTAGATCGAATTTCGGTCGCAGCCAATCTCAGCGGACACAGCCTTTGGCGCGAGAGATATGATGATACACAGGTGAAGAGACACAGGTGCACTCTCTCTCTTCCCTCACTCTCATAGACCGATGGGATTGGGTTTGGAAACGTTCTGCTTCGCTAGAAAGAATGTGAGGTTATTTGGGGGTTCTAGAAGGTTTCCTGAACCCTCCACAACATTTTTTTTTGCCCCGTAGCTTAATAGTGCAAAATGGCGGCTATGCGGCCTTTGCATTTACTGTTAGCAACTCGGTGCAAATAAACTTTCAGTTTTACAAAAACTTTTGTTGACAATCCTAACACCCGCGTTTGATTTAACAAAAAGGGTCTAGTTGAGATAATTGTCGTCTTTATACTGTGGAAAGGCGCACAGGCGTGCCGCGTTAGGCGAAATTTCAATGATTATTACTGTGGTTCTAACAGTAATTTACAAAGTTCAAAAATTATCGTGATATAATTTGATCATGTAAAAATTGACGGATTTCTGTATTTTTTTTCAATAAGTACTTATTTATCACAGAATTTCAATTCCGGATTGCTAAAATACTGATCAGTATTTATTGAACGTAGCCCCCGCCTTACGTTCAATCTTTACTGCGATCCATCAAATTATATCTCTGATCACAATCCGTTTGATTCGTTCGTGTACGTTCAATCAATATTGAGAGCGACATTCGTGTCGCGTCAGTATGGCGTCGTGCATCCTACCGTGCACACGTTTTACGATAGATACAGAAGTAGAGACATAAGTTTATGCTTGTGTAGTTAATAATACCTTAGCAATGGACTTCTGTATTTCAATCTCTAAATAACGTCTAAATAGTTTATCGATCAAACTTTGCTTTTCGTGTGCGCTTGGTGAATTTTGATGCGGCCTTCACGATAATTTAAAAAATTTACTCCGAAAGATCCTTTAAAAATTCATTTTAATCTGAGATATAGTACGGATATAACGATGTTTTGACAAGAACTGAGTGGAAAATTTATTTTAAAAAAACAAAACCGTCGTGTTCAGGTTTTTTAAAATAAAAAATTGATTGATTGAAAATTGATAGCAATGGAGAACACCGTTTTTAAAATTGAGAGCACGGAACCGGAACGCACGCCTTCGCCGGAGGTTCCGGAGATAGAACCGGCTACAATGGAGAAGATTGTTTTAAAAGAGTTTATTTTAAAGTACGAATCACTGCCCGAGCTCTGGGATAATTTCTCACAACATTATCAAAATTCAATTAGAAGAGGAGTAGCATTGAGCAAGTTACTGAAAATCTATAAAAAAATTAAGAGTGACGCGACCGTTGACGATGTTAAAAAGAAAATTAACAGTATCAGGTCCAACTTTAGGAGAGAATGGAATAAACTGGAGGCATCTAAACGATCACGAGGTCGCACCGGTGTTGTGTACAAGCCTAGATCATGGGCGTTCCATTTATTAACATTTTAAAAAAAGAAAGGCCAGCCATTAACTCGGGTGAGTGTCTATGGTCTATTCTATTTTTTGTTGTTTTACATCAGCTAAAGTAAAAACCGCAAAACTCGTCAAAACGATGTCATTTGAGGGAAGTAATTTACTCAGCTTGAAACCTCTGCCTGAAAGCGGTCTATGGCGCGCGGGGGCGACTATCCATACAAATCCAGGGCGCACCCTGGATTTGTCGGTTAATATAAAACTGCAGGCCCCTTTACTAAAATTTCTATTCAAATATTTGAAATGTGTATGCAACAAGCAGCTCAATTTTAAATTATACGAGCGCTGCCCATATTTAAAGCCTCATGCAGACTGGCGCGACGCGACACCGGTAATTGTTTTACTTTGAAATTTTCTTACAAATTATATTGTTAGTCGCATCGCGCAGTCGCGTGGCGCCAGTGTGCACGAGGGTAACACACATAAACAAACCGAAATGTTTAAACCGTTTTTATATCATGTATTTTTAGCGCACTTCTACGGCTTCAGAAGATTCAGAATCAGAAGAGCAACATCGAGAAAGACTTGGAACATTTACTACCCTCCCACCGCCTCCAAAACGATGGAAGCAAACAATATCAGAACAAAATGAACTGGAGGACAAAACATTTACTTCATTCTCACCTCACTCCGTGAATGCACCGTTAGATCAAACACCTTCATTCTTACCTCAATCTGTGAATGCACCATCAACCGTTCATACATTAACCCCAACCGCATTATATTGGAGTCATAAATTGGATAATTTAAATCGCACGCAGAGACTGTATGCAGAAAAATACATTAATGAAATTTTACTAGAAGCTGAACTTGGAAATTTAGGGAGGAACTCTGTACTCATTAATTCCAGTGATCATATTGAAACCCCCAAGCCATCAGCTGGTTATACAGTTTGCCACCCAACACCATCTTCTTCAGAGAAATAACAGAACTGTAACTAATATTTATCTATGCAGCTGTAACGCAACTTTTTGGTGTAATATAGGTACTTATATAATATTTTATAATATGAGTTTTAATCAATAATAATAAAAATAAAAATCAATAAAGAATTTATCAATAATAATAAATATTATTTTATAATATGAGTTTTAATCGTGTTAGTGTGTGTGAGTGCAGTAACGGGGTTGTGGAGGTCAGTGGAAATTGATATTAATCATGATTAGATTTGTTTTATGGCTTTAAAATCTATTAATGGATTGTTACGGGCAGGTAAAAGCCCGTAACTCTGACACCACTCTTACCAAGAGGTATCATGTTACCCAGTTACTGGGTTGTGGACGTCTTTACGGTACGGTGTACCGCACCGTAGAAAAAAGTGTCTGTCAACTAGCTGCCATAGTGATCCATACAACACTGATGACCGTGCCTACACACGGTGAATAGTATAAACTTTTTTTTATTTGGAATACAAACAGAAGTATACTAAAAATATACAAAGTATTATATTATTAAAAATATAAAAAGTATTATACCGTAGTTTTTATATACCGGCCTCAAGATGTGTAAAGGTAACTGACAGACAGAGCTGCTTTTGCATTTATAATATTAAATACTTAGTATAAACAGGGTGGATTTTTGAGATGGGGCAGTAAGGGCAGCTACTTAACCGCTGTAACTAAAGGAAAACTTTTCTAGTACTCAAACCGCAGTTGGTCCGACAGTTTTTTGATCCTTATAAGAAACAGGATCGATTGGCATCAAAAAGTTTTAGTGAAAACTGCCCATTTTCTTACTGTAGATTTTTTGCAAAATCAATAGTATGGACGAACGATACGAAACACGCTACAATATTGAAAGTGTATTTGAGTCATCCATGAATATGGATTGTGATCAATCCATCAGTTCAAACTGATGGATTGCAGTATTTTTATTGAACGTCAATCTCTCGCATGTAGTAAGGCATTTTTGGTCTCTTATTTTATGCTTTATGCAACGTCTGACTTCAGCGATAACGTTCCGATCGACGTCTGAACGCAACTGAATAACCTCTTTTCTAGGTATTGGTACTTTAGGGAGCACCTGTGTCGGGTAGTAGGGTGCATCAATATTTTTGATGCAGGTCATGTTTTAAAGAATATTTATGTTTTACTTTATGTAGATGATCTTGTGATGTCAACCGCAGATATAAATACTATGAATAGTTTTAAAACGTATTAATGAAAACCTATGTAGTAAAAGGCATAGTACTCACGTTAAGTTGTGCGAGTGTGATCGCTAGCTTTTTTTGCGTATGTTTGGTGTGCACCTTATTCTTGATCGCGTTCAGAGCCAGCGAGCAGTGCAGTGACGCCGTGTGGGACAGCACCCATTGAGGAGTTATCCTGTACAATAAACAACCATGTTTGTAAAAAGCGGGCCAAGTGCGAGTCTGATTCACACACGAAGGGTTCCGTATCGTATATAGATCAAGCAAAAAACACCGAAAAACACACGTTTCTTCTATGGATGATAAAAATGTACAAAAGGTAATAATTTAAAAAACCCTTTAATTATTAACTTTATTTCATTTTTATTACTTGTTGTTATAGCGGCAATAGAAATACACAATCTGTGAACATTTCAAATGTCTACATATTACAGTTCATGAGATACAGACCTCTGACAGACTGACTGACGGACGGACAGCGGAAGCTTAGTAATAGGAAGCTTAGTTATGTTTTCTTTTTAGGGTTCCGTACCCGAAGGGTTCCAAACGGAACCCTAAACAAGCAGCCTCACATTATGAATTTCTTCTAGTTTACATTGAACCTCAATGGCTTTACAATACATTCATTAACAAATCTCATACCTGTTAGTTTCAGTAGTGTCGTGAACTGTGGGCGCGGCCAGTGCGGCGGTGAGCGCGGCGCGACGGTCACATAGTTGCGGCCACAGCGACCGGCCGCATTTTACCAGAGACGATAATAAAATCTGGTCTTCTGCCGTGATAAAATAAAAAGTTTGTTTATAGCGAAGACCTCAGAAGTTTAGCAATAGAAGAACATACTAAGCGCTAAGCACCCATCAAAGCAGAGCGGAGATGATAAAATTCAACCAAAAATAACATAATATAACATCACTCCTGTATTCCCCGATAGGTTAGGCAGAGGTGTACCTATAGTACACCCACATTTCACCAGTTATGTTTAAATCCCATATAATAAGGTGCAAGCATATTGCCATCAAGTTGTCAAAAATCCAGGCTCCGGGCTGCCACTGAGAAATTCAAGATGGAAAAATCCAATAACACTTTACCTGACCGTGGAATCGAACCCAGGACCTCATGCTCAGTAATAGCGCTATGTTATGTAGTGATGGTAAGGGAACTCACCAGAATCATTAAGGTCTCCATAGCTAGACGCGACGGACGAGTTTGCCAGCGGAGCGTTGCTCACAGACAGAGCGGCAGGCGGCCGACTGTTCTGACGACGAGACGTCACCTTGTCCAACTTGCTCTAAAATTTAAATGAAAACGACTTTTACGTAAACGGCTGCGAAAATATACATTTTTGTATCCTGGTTGAGTTGATTGCAGAGGACAAGCGCCCTTCCCAACTCTTCAAGATACTGCAGTACCAAGCATAAGATAGTTTATGAAGGAACAGTTACCTCAACATCCTCACAATCCTCGACGCTGCACAGCGCGTCTGCTATACTCCTCGCTTCTCCCAGGTTGTACTTCTTGGTGCGCAACTCTTCGGCTAGCTGCTGCAGGAGCCAAGCGCGACGCTGAGCGTTCTGCACGCGACCGCGGGTCAGGTTGCGGTGGGATACTACAGGGGATAGCAAGATGGTTTAACATTTTAGAATAGAATATTGTTTAAAACACAATAACAATAATAATAACTGGCTTGAGTGGAGATTCGCAAGAGCAAACGTGCTCGGAGGAAGGAAGTATTCCAGTAAGATGCTGGGAGGGATATTGACCGTACTTCCGGGATTGTCCTGATAGCCGTGGGATACCGCTCCACTCCTCAAGCACCTCAGAACTTGTTGCCCCCTTGTCGCTGCGTCACTATTTGCTAGCGCCCGTTTTTTGGGGCCCATTATTGAATGTGCAAGTCAAGTCAACCCCTGCCATTTTATCTGTGTATTTGATATAAAACATTGGTCAGGCTGGGGCCATAGCCTGTTCATAGTTCTGGATAACCAGTTCACTATAGCCACACAAACCCAGTATCCAATAATACCCAATACCAATAATCCAGTATTTTTGTTTCCATATCCTGCAATAGTCCTACTCCTACCGGGGTTGTCCTTGGCTGTATAGTGTAATCAGGAATAATCGTAATCGTCAATAAAAACGTTTAACGGACCTATATGAGTTGGCTTCGGCCCCTCGTACGCCTTTGAAAGGTCCGCGACCCCAGGGTTCCGAGATATGTGAAAGACATTTTTTTTAAAAACAACAATAATAAGATAATAAATAAAAGGAATATTCTAACATGGATAGGATATTAACAAAAACTAAAGTATGTTCAAGAACTAATCATTATATCATCCATGGAAAGAGTGGAGGTCTTTAACGGCATCCTGTTAGACTGGAAGCAGACCCCAACATAATTGGGAAAAAGGTAGCCTGAGAGAAGCAGTTTTATTTCTACTTACACCTGCTGGAAACTTTATCCACCAGCTGGTTCAACTCCTGCCTGGCTTGCAGTACTCTCGCTTCTGCATCGTGTACTCTCTCTCTTAGTGCAGTCTGTTGCTTCCATAGTGACAGCTCTTCAGGCACCACCACACTTGAGTCAGGCTGCAACGGTGACATGGAAGTTTTGGTAATCAAGAAAAACTGTTGTTTGTTTTGATTAGTTGTAAGTCTTCTTGAGAAATTAAATAAAACCTTTTATGTAAATAAAGGCTACAGTTTTAGCTGAAAATGCTACTAATGTGAGAATCTATTATTTATTTAAACTTTTCGCACTCAAAAAAAGGTAAAATAACAGTTCATTACTTATGTATAGTAGTTTATTTCCACAAAACGGTTCGGAAACTTCGAAAACACGAACATTGGACGCGCGCGACGCTCATGAATTAAATTCCACCTGTATAACTGTTGGTAAAATATAGAAAGTATGCATAACTTTCCCAGCAGCCAGCACAGTCTGATAGATGCATGGACAATGTTTTTACATCTTTCATACCCCCAGAATTATAATCCAGGATATTGTTAGACACTATCCTTATAGGATCACAGTCATGCCGTTCTATGATTTGAATATGGGGTTAAAATTCATGTACAAACCTTGCAAAAAGCATTCTTCTTCTGGCAGCGCTGCACATCATTGTTGAAGACTTGCAGCCTCTTCTGTCTGATGGTCTCCTTGGGCTCCACATGTTCCATCAAACTGCGCCACACCATGTAGTACTGCCCACGGCATATCCTGTAAAGAATATTGAGATAAATACATTGATTATCTAGAGATATATGATTTGTGAATGTTGACAATGCAAAAGGAATATGTCAGGATCTTAGCCAATGGTGTTCTACGGATTCTAGATAACACGATGGGAAAAAGGTGTGAGTTTAAGTATGTATACCGAGGAGTATATTCTTAGGATTGACAGCTATAGGAGCTGACTTACCATAGTTTCTGCTATGGGATTAATAGTGTGGTATTTTGTCATTTGCGCCTGTTACAAGGGGAAAAGGCGTTGCTTTATGTGTATCAGTGTACAAAAATATATGAATTTCGTGGGCTGATGTTAGTGTGATCCTAAACTTGAGGCAACTATTTTGAGATGCTATTTCTCTTAAAAGTCATGAAATTAGTATTAAAATTAGATTTAATAATAATTAGATGTAAAATAATATAATAGATAAATGGTTATGAGCCTGCTTGTATTTAATAGCAAAACTGAGGTTTTATAACAGTAATTTCCAAGTGTGAAAGTTTAATGAATGAGGTTTATTATAAGTCAAGCTATTCAAAATAATATCTACGTATAACATTTGAATTTTTCGTTTTTAATAAACCTTTGGGTTAAAAATGCCAGTGTTGCTGAATTAGACATAATTGAGGAGAACTCTTCAATCAAAATGAATTACTTTTAAATTTTCCACTTTTTTTCTTAGAATTCTAAATACACACTACAAATTAATACTATTAATTATAATATTTTCATTTTCTCAGGAAAAAAGGTCATTTAATACAAGCACAAGGCATATTTGGTATAGACTAAAAAACTCAAAAAAGATTTTCCCGTACCGGGAATCGAACCCGAGCCTCCTGGGTGAAAGCCAGGTATCCTAGCCACTAGACCATACGGGATATGAGAGAAGCTGCGAATTTTGAGTTCATTACTTAGAGCGTCGGAAATCATACCCAACAAAATTAAAAATACTATATTTTCACTAACTATTCAAAAGATTCATTACAAAGGTTCTAACATTATTGGATATTGCAAAAAGGTTGAAAGAGACTCACTCGGCAAGTTTATCTACGGAAGGCACTTGATCCGGCGGACACCCCATAGATAGAAGCCATTCTGCGAACTTCGCGGGCACTTTATCACCGCTCAATTTTTCTTCATTCATTTTAGTTAAATAATGGTTTCCACAGTTACAAAATTGCTATTTTGCAGACAATGGACAAAAAGCAACAACTAGCAACAGACGAGAATTCAAATTCAACATTGTTGTGACAGATGACAGTTGTAATCCATTGACAAATTAAAAAAATAAAAACCTATACTGACATTCTCGATAGGTTACTCCCAAGTAAAGCGCGCCACACACGTTAGAAACAAAAACATTGTCGAAATCGGCATCGGCTTGCATAATAAAGCGCGCCATTCATTGCGCTATTGTCGTTACGAGCAGACGTATTTTCACCATTATCATACATTTATTATTTACATGGCGTTAGCATAGCTTTCACCTGCCAAGTTTGTATTGTGTTTTGGCTTCCTTTGTTGACTGCGTTTTTTTAAAAATAATATTGCAAAAACATGTATTCTACATGGCGGATTATGTCAGCTAAAAGCTGAACACTTTGACAGGTGCTGCCTGCTGGTTACAAATCTCACAAATCGGGGAGCGGCTTTTGAGTTAAAACAGGACTCACGGTCTACTCGCTGGAGTCGCTGGTCAGTGTTCACTATAATGATAGAAAGGTGACTGATTGAACGTTGCTAACTATTTATTATTCTTATTAACTTATTGCCCCACCACGACTTCTCTCGTGAGACCAAGGACGTACTCTATCGTACATACTAATTCCATGCGTGAGATCTAAATGTAAAATTGGCAACTGTCATGAAATCATGAAAATGTAGACGTCACTAATGTCAAATTGTCTGAAATTGTCAAAGTAAACAATGTTGATGTTCTTTTCCCAATATTTTTATTAATTTTAAATAATGCTAGGTAACCTTAAGGACTTTATTTCTGTTGTGCAAGAAGGGATAACATCTAACAACAATATAAGGCAAACGCTCCAAGAAGTGCAGAGGGTGACAAACATATTTAAAGACAGGCAAAAAGTTTCTCACGAACACGAAAGCAAAGTTAATTACGGCGCTGGTGGTGCTTTACTAGAGAAATATCAAGAAGATTGGGCTAAAATACATGAGAATGCTGACACAAACGCTAAGGCAGCTGATGAAGTAGATAAATTAATTGTAGAGTTACACGAAGTGGCAAAAAAACGTTTACAAAGTGCGAATGAGCTGGCTCATAATTTGTCGTTTATTCCTAATTTAACTGCTTCCGTGGCGCAATGTATGGATAGTCTGAAGAATGTTCAGGTGCTGCTGAAGTCTGTTGAGGAGGAGCTGGTAGAATTTGAGGATATTGTTGAGAGGAGCAAGATGGAAAATTGGAAGCTAGACCATCACTACCATCTTACTGTGTATAAGGAGAAGAAAATGGGTATGTAATACAGAACTCCTATTTAACTAACATGTGACCAAGTTAACGCAAAATACTCTGATAACATGTATATTTTTTATCAATGATTTTCCTCTGACCCACTTTATCAGAAGTCAAGATGAATTTTGATAAGGATTTGGCCTTGTTTCGGCTTAAGTTGTATCAAATTAATAAATAAAAAATGTTGTAAAAGATCTAAAGTTTTAATGTGCGTGTGGTGTGAGGGCCACTTTGTCAAAACACTTTGAAAATGAGCTCAGGATTTAGTGAACATTCCCAAAGAATTGTGAAAGTTGGAATCAGAATTTGTGAAAGTCAAATAACCGAGTTATGGACTGTGAAGTTGGGCCCTCAGAGGATTGAGGACCCACCTGTATCTGATAAACTATGGACACTACAGAAAATGTCTTTATGCCAAAATCTAAGCTAATGCCCAACAAAATTTGTGAAAACAAGATATTATCCCAAAACACTGTCCTACTTTGTATAACTTCGTTCAAAATGGGCTCAAACTTTATTACGCAAATAAACTGAAACCATTAACTTACAGCTACTGTGTGATATCCTATATACTACTAAATAAATTGTGAAAATTTGTGAAAGCAAGAACAGGTCACCACTTCTTGTAGTTTGGAAGTTATGACCTTGATAAAATTCGGGGCCCTCAGTCCTCCATTTCTGTTGTTTTCTTTTATATTACGCTTATCGTATGAAAGAAAAGACAAATACAAAATTGCACCTTATTGTGAAAAAAATTGTGCAACAAATTCGATACCAGAAAGAAAAAAAAAGACCCTTTATTATATAAGAAAATCGAGTTTTATATTTTATTCTATGAAATTAGGAAATAGGGTGACCACAATTTCAAAATCAAAATATTTTATTACATATAAACCTACGCACGGTTCCAATTGGTCGTTTCCTATGGAGAAGAGCCGGCAAGAAACTCCACGTTTACTCTTTTAAAAATAAATGGGGCTTAGAATGTCAAATTTATACACGTTTCAAATTACAGTGTGAAAATAGGTATGACAGGATAGTGTAGGCCGGTCAAGAACGTACCTACTTAAAAAAATAGAAAATGGTCTACAAATCAACAGTCTGCTTTGCCTACAACGTTCTCACATACACAAAATTTAAAGGAATCTATCTATAGGACAAATAAAATAATAAAAAGAAATACCTATTTAAACCAAATGACATAGTTGTCACTACAACTTTAACCAATCCGAATGAATAACCTGTATTCCACAAAAGCCAGTATTATATAGTTGAAATTAAAATTGTAGGTATATACTGTCAAATAATTAATAAAAGTCAATGAAATGTGTAAAAAAAAGGAATCGAACCCAGGACCTCATGCTCAGCAGTAGCACTTGCAACCACTAGACCAACGAGGCAGTCTATTTATAGAATTATAATCATAAAAATCCAAATTAAAAATAACGGTCGCGAATCATATTTTAATCAACATAATTACATAGGTACATACTTCCTTGGCGTATCCCCCATAAAAGAAATTTTATTAAAATATTTAAAAAAATATCAAAACAAACCTACCACTGACGGCCATAACATGACAATGTCAAGAATGACGTGTTTAAATTATTTAGTTACAGTTTTGGGCACGACCTTTTAGTCATCTTGTAATGTCTAGGGTTACAAATATTATTGCCAGTGTAGGAAATAAATCGGCATTGATTTAGTGCCACAATTGTATGCAAACAGACTATTATTCGACGACGTGTCGCCTCCGGGCGAAGCCGTCGTCCGTAGGCGTCACGGGCTTGACTGTTGCGCGCAGAAACCGACCGGCCGACCCCTCCGTGCGAATCCAGTCTGCTCCCGGTTCTATCTAGTGAGGTATGATTATATTTCAACAGCAGAAGGAAATAAAACATCACTCAGAGTCGCCACTAAAAAAGTATATAAATTATTGTCACCCTATCCAATTGACACAATTGTCACAAAAAAAATAGTGGATTTCGATATCTATTATGATT
Organism: Eupsilia transversa; assembly: GCA_914767815.1. Classification (NCBI taxonomy): domain Eukaryota; kingdom Metazoa; phylum Arthropoda; class Insecta; order Lepidoptera; family Noctuidae; genus Eupsilia; species Eupsilia transversa. Next base: position 5,602,252 of record OU611894.1, on the reverse strand, counting down.
TGTAATTTTATCGGAATTATTATTAGTAACTAATAACACCAATTTGTTAAACACATTTTTTCACAAAAAGTTGCAATTTTGTATTTGTCTTATCTTTCATACGATAAGCGTAATATAAAAGAAAACAACAGAAATGGAGGACTGAGGGCCCCGAATTTTATCAAGGTCATAACTTCCAAACTACAAGAAGTGGTGACCTGTTCTTGCTTTCACAAATTTTCACAATTTATTTAGTAGTAGGTATATAGGATATCACACAGTAGCTGTAAGTTAATGGTTTCAGTTTATTTGCGTAATAAAGTTTGACGTGTATGAGAATTGAGAGCCCATTTTGAACGAAGTTATAAAAAGTAGGAAAGTGTTTTGGGATAATATCTTGTTATCACAAATTTTGTTGGGCATTAGCTTAGATTTTCGCATAAAGACATTTTCTGTAGTGTCCATAGTTTATCAGATACAGATGGGTCCTCAATCCTCTGAGGGCCCAACTTCACAGTCCATAACTCGCTTATTTGACTTTCACAAATTCTGATTCCAACTTTCACAATTCTTTGGGAATGTTCACTAAATCCTGAGCTCATTTTCAAAGTGTTTTGACAAAGTGGCTCTCACACCACACGCACATAAGTTTTAATGTAAGTTTAAATGTGGTGTTTTGCCTACTTAACATAGTATATATTTATTTATTTAAAGAAAGGTCCTAGTAATGCAATAGAATAACTATGACAGTCTTTTATGATCATAATTATTATTGTTTCTGAATTTAATCTAGTCTCAACATTATTATCTGTATTATACAAAATCTATCGCACTATCTCCCAGATAAATTGAGCAAGACTTATCTGGAGGTGGTGTAATAGGCAATCTATACTTATAATAAATCTGTAGAAGTGAAAATTCTGTACATTGAAAATATCAAAAAAATAAATGGCAGGGGGTGTTACTAGACCGACACCGAACCCAAAAACTTGATTAAAAATTTTTTTGTCTGTCTGTCTGTCTGTCTGTCTGTCTGTCTGTCTGTCTGTTTGTTCAGGCATCACGCAAAAACTACCGATTCGATTACGATGAAACTTGGTATAATTATTCTTTAATATCCTGGGCACCACACTGGGTACTTTTTATCCCGGAAAAGTATCCTATCCTACGGTTGGGGGGTGTCAAAGTTTGTATGGAAGAATTTTAACGCGCTGTCCGATTAACTCGAAACTCAATATTTATACTTAAACCCACAAATTAAGAATAACGTGTATCAGGATTTTTCGAAATTCAACCCCCAAGAAGGTAAAATAAGGGATGAAAGTTTGTATGAAAAATCTTATTCCTTGAGGTAATAAACATGAAACTTCGCACGAATAGTTATCTAAATAAATTATAAAGTTTGTAGTTTTTTTTTTCTTCTAAATTACTCCCTAAGGGGGGGGTTGGGGGGTGTGAAACTCAATATTTATACTTAAAACCCATGGGGATGTATGGGGTAATTTCCGACACTCACGCGGGCGAAGCCGCGGGCAGCAGCTAGTACCAAATATAAGCCAACTCTCATACTTAATAATAAATTGTCAATTCCAGCGGCACTAGAAGAAGTCCGCAACAAGCTGGCAAAGGAGAACAGCCAGCAGAACTATGAGAGGGAGAGACAACAACTGGCAGAGTACCAAGCTAGAAGAGAGCAGAGTTCTAATGCATTCCAGCAAGATGTCGCCAAGTACTTAGCTAGTGGTGCAGTGTCCACAAGTAAGTTGTTAACTTTGTTGCCACATTCATTTTCATGAAGTCTTTAGGCAGGCCCCATTGATTTTGGCTCTGATCTAACTGAAGCAAATCCCAAGCGGAATGCTCGTCAAAATTGCCTCAGCCGATTGTGTGGAGTTCGTATGGAGTTGTTCAAACTGGTTGTGTGACTTACATACATACATAATATCACGCCTTGTTTCCCCGAAGGGTTGGGCAGAGGTGTACACCCACATTTCGCCAGTTATGTTTTAGCGAGCTTATTGCCATTAACCGGGCACAAATCCAGACTCCCGGTTTGCTCCTAAGAAATTCCAGATAGAAAATCCCAATAACACTTTGTCCAACCTGGGAAACAAACCCAGGTCCTATGCCCAGCAGTAGCGCTTGCGACCACTAGACCAAGAAAGACGCGTGACTGCTTTAATCATTAAAATACTCGACGCAAACAGTCGCGTCTCGCGTCCTGCACGGGATTCACCACCATTTGAACAGCCCTTGGAGGAAGGGCGTGGCGAGGAAGCTGCGTCAATGGCCCTCCCCAACTTTCCGCTCCTGGTGCGATATTGGTCATGCATATATGAAGTTAGTTTTTATTAAAGTTTAATGTAATAGAATAGCCTACAATTCCTTTCACAGGTATTTATTTACCTCTGATAGCAACACAAAAGCAACCTTACTTAACGTGAACGTAAAGAACTCAGTGTTTTTTTTTCTCCTATTCCAGGTCAGCCTACAACACCAAAAATAACCCTAGAACAAATCCAACTAGATGACGACTGCACTGATCTGGAAAAATTCCTCGACAGTTGATGTGGTCTGTCTCGCGGTGGGGGGCAACGGTATAGTGATATCAGAGCTTGTACAATTATTAAGACTTATGCATTCTATTTTATATTCCAAAGTTAATATAATATTGTTATATTTTACTATGGCATTTTTTTTTTTAAATCTCTGATGGCAACCCAAAAGATTTAGAATTTAGAAAATGTTTGCAAAGGTAGTGTTGGAGTTTATAGTTTTAAAGAGTCTCAAAAAGACACAAAGTCAATTACATTAAACTAAATCTATATAATAAACAGAAAAGTCCTGAAGAAATGTTGCACAGAAACCTCTGTGCAACATTTCTTCAGGACTTTATCCTTTATAAAGTAGACAAGGAATAAGGAAAGATTTTTCGAAATTCGTTTCCGTGAGATATTTTCCGACATCTACGCGGGCGAAGCCGCTGGCAAAAGCTAGTTATAAATATAAAGCACGTCACAGTCTTCATTGTATCAATCATGATGCACCCATCCCAAATGCATTTAGGTTTTAGGAAGGGTGTTATTTGCGATTAAATATTCTCTTGAATGCATTGAATAAGTGTAATTTTTTTTATGAGGGTCTGTTGCTTAAGTTGTGCTTCCTAAAAAAATAAACTGTTATTTTTTTAGGCAAACAGTTCTCGTCTTTGCTAAAATCGGAAAACTAGCTCGGCGAGTGCTACATTGGGTAACTTGTTTTACTTTAGTTAACGATAAAATCGTTTGTATACTTATATTGGTGCCTTACGGATGAAAATACATGTCAATATAAGTATAACTGTCATGTTCATAATTCTGCTTTCTTCATAAATTGTGCATGTTGATTGTAGATATGGGTAGTTAAGAGGGTGCATCCTAAAAGTTGGCAACGTCGTAAATAGCTGTCAAATATTTACCTGTTTCGATTAATTTGGAAATAATACTGTATGGAAATAAGAAATGTGGCTAACCAATTGACTAGAATATTAATAATGAATTGCAATTATAACATTGAATTTGATGTTGTACCCGTTTTAGGTGAAAAAAAGGCATTTGGAAAGTTACCAAATACTTTTTTTACATCTAAAACTAACTATTCGGTGTTACGATATTAATTATTGCATTTCATAATCAATATTCTAGTTCGCTAGTTAGCCAAATTTTTTATTTCCATACAGAAATATTATCAAATTAATCAAAACAGCGAAATATTTGACATCTATTTGCGACGTTGCCAACTTTCAGAATAAACCCCTCTGAATAATCATTTTATATTATTTTGTTTTATGCAAGACGTGCTAGCTTCGTCTTGTCAGAACTGGCCCAAATTTAAACCAGATATAATAGGTGTGGTTTGACTAAGGCGTTATAGATAGTGTGACGCAATCTATGTGGAATACATCGATCAGTGTTAGGGATCCAAGTAGTGACGTAAGCTTGTTTATTTATGATCCAAGTCAATGATAGAGCATTATCCATTTTAAGCCAAGATATTTTTCACATAGTTTTTGCTATAATTGTTATAACTAATGTTTGTGGAGGTATCATTTTATATTTTTCTTTAAACAAGATATAGCATGTTAAAAACATATTTATCGTTAAATTGAAACTATGAAAGCACAACCGTTGTTATTTAAATCATCTTGAGCCTGGGAAACAATCAATGATCCGAAATAAAATAAGCAAGTGTCATCTGCATATAGGGTAAGATGGCCATGTAGTTTAATTCCCTGAATATTATTTATGTAGATTAAAAAGAGCAGAGGCCCTAAATTGATCCCTCGGGAACTCCACACGTTATAAGTAATGCGCCAATTTGATAATTATTATTTGTTTTAACTAACTGCGACCTATTTTTAGATAGTATTTATAATAGAACATTTTTAAGGTACTGCGGGTAATAATGATGGTTTCTAGATGTTTATCGCTTTTTTGAGATCGATAAAAATACCAGTGACCTTGTTTTTTTCCGTCTACATTTTGCTTAAGCTTTTGTTTAACCGTGCTATAAGCTATCAAAATCAAAACCCTGAAGTTTGAACAATTCATATACAATTTATTTTAATGTTAATACCTAAAGAATTCAATTTATGTACTGTTAACCTTTTTTTTGAACTGAAATTATTTTTCTTATTCAATAATAAAGTCAAAAATACAAAAATATATATACAAAGCATTTATGACTAGTAAAAATAAGCACATTGCTAAAACAGCTTTATCGGAACAACACGGTTCACGCCGTTCGCGACATAGTTCGATACAGGTTTACGGGGGATCCCACAAAAACTCCATTCACAGCAATAATTATATATCAAAAACTGACTCCGACCACTAAGAGTTGACGGACGCATCATATAAAACAGTCAAAAATATATCTGTACGCCACAAACACAAGGAATTTACTAATACGACAACTAGCACTGGGGAAGCTTCGTCAGTGGCCGGCCGCGGGTGCCGCAATTCACAATTTTCCACTGCTCTTCAACTGTCAGTGGCGGGAGTGTGTGTAAAGTGTAAAAATATATGAGTAGCAATCGTGTAGGGTTAGCTGGACGCCGCGGGATGGCGGCGTCTCGTTTACTCTGCTACGTCTTCCTCATGATCGGGTGCAGGTCGCCGCCGCCGTGCGCCGACATCTTGACCTTCCCCGCGACGTGGTTCTTGATGCACGGCCCGGCGTCCTTCATGGACACGCTGCCGTCCTCGATGTCCTCGTCGGACGAGAAGTCCGTCACGCACAGCGTCAGGTGCCGCTTCTTCGGCGGCACCACGTGCAGTGTCCACCGCACTGGGCCCTTGTGGTTGCCCTTTAAATTCTCCCGAGCTTCGTAGTCCGTATCGGAGGCCGCTCGCTGGGACTCACTTTTTAAACTCCGCAAGTTCTTACTCGGTCTATGGGTTTGCTCCTTTTTTTCCCCCCTCGGGGGGGTGTGGAAGTTTTTTAAATTCATTACACTGGACGTCTGTCCCTTGGAATTAAGGTCGGGAAAATTCTGGGAGTATATCACGACGCTGTCTACCGGTTTCTCTTTATGAAATTTTGCCGGCTGCTTGCTTTTCGTGTCGCTCTCCGAGGGCGAGCTGGAGGCTCGCTTCTCTGCCGAAGTGCCACTGCTGCAACTAGTGTTACTGTTGCTCGTACTGTATTGCTCAACAGCCTGCTTTTCTAGTTCTCGAAACTTGGTGTCTATACTCTCATCGGATGCTTTGTACTGCTCTAGCGCTTCTTTCTCCAGTTCCTCGAATTTGTGATCCACAGTCGGTGGACGCACCCTCGATCCAGGGAGCACTATCTTTGGATTCAGTTTCAGGAGGCCAGGCGTCACTAATTTCTGCGCCAGTCTCACGACCGGAGTGAGTCCTATCGGCGCAGGTGCGCTCATGCTGAGCACTGTGCTGTACAGCCTCTTCTTCCTCAGTCCGGTGTCCATGGCTGTGCTAGTGGACGGTAGCTGGCCATCAGTCATGATTTTGTCTTGTGTGTTAGGACTTTCTGGCTTATCACTTTGTGAGGTCTGTGGTTCGGTCACAGGAACCACAGCCAGTTCGATAGTAGTGCTGCTGCTTTCTTTCTCCTCGGGAATATCTATCTTCTTGCCCTCTTCTGTTTCCGTCCGGTCGGGTGCCTTGGGGGCGGCGGGGGTGGCGGGGGCGGAGGCCTGGACGTGCGTGAGGTGGAACCTGTGGTCGAGGCGCGGGGAGGGGTGGTCCCGTGGCCACCACACGCCGTAGCGCCGCTCGGGGCAGCGCGCGGGCCGCGGGGCTGTGGGCGCGTAACGACTCACGTTGGTGCCGCGGTAGGGGGGACACCGAGCCGCCGACGCGCGCATCACGGCCTGTACGCTGGCCGACAGTCGCCCCATGGCGCGCTGACACTCTGTCAGCTGAGGAGGCCGCGGCGGATCGAACTGAAACTGACACATAACTACCATGAGACCATTCAATACAGTATGCTCGTAACACGACTCAGTACAGGATACTGCTCAGTCATTCACAACCGCTTAATTCGGTCGTAGTCGTGCTGGACGACTATGAAACCATTCAGTTTTGGTAGGTATTCTCGTAACTCGACATAGTAGGTACTGCTGGGGCCGAAAAGGAAAGTGTAAAAATCATTATTGTTCAGTGCTAAAACGTGTTGGAGCTACAGGTACAGAACGTATATAGCGTCATCTCTTTCCCCACTGAAATCACTCAAACAAGCCTCAAACTAGCAATAAAACTTACTTTGCACGTCGGGTCGCAGAAAAGTTGGGCAGGCATGTCGAGACAATACGCGGGCGGCGGAGGAGCAAGTGCTGTCAACCGCCTCGGCTGACGACGTCTGGCCCGCATCTTGCGCGAGACGGCCGGAGGGCTGGGTGCGCGGGGCCCCTGCGCGTGCGAGGTTCCCCTCGACGTCTGGGGAGGGGCCCAGAGTGCTCGCACGCTGAGCACCCGCGCCGCCAGCGCCGCTTCTTCGCCTGCGGCTCGCGCCCCACTCGGGCCCCAGCGCTCGCTAGCTGCCGATCGGTGCCAATTAATTCCTCTACTCGCTAAACTTAGGCTACTAATTCCTCTGCTCATAAGATTTAGCCAAAACCTAACTTCAGTCTCCTCAGAGAGAGTTATATCTCTGCAGCGCGTACTAAGAAACTTATAGAATCAAGGATCTGATGACCAAATGATGGTGATGATCTTTGCTTCACCCTAAGCTGGAGACTGGTACCTGGTAACCATGTCATTTAATCAAGAGCGATGGTTTTATTGGTCAAGAACCTGCTCGCTGAACAAAGTGACAGTGAGTATTATATGCTCCGGTCTGCCACGAGTCCTACCGAGGACTACCAACTATCGTCCGAGTCAACTTTTCGACCTGAAAGAAAAGCATTATACTGACTGACTAAAGTGATATATTAACTTAGTTAGTAAGATAAGATGGACGCACAAATCCTCGTCGGGCAGCATTCTGTACTGACGACGCCGGCGCGGGAACATGCTGCGCTCTGCTGACTCGTCTACCAGCTTGCGAAACCAGTACTCTACCTGCACATACAAAGTACATATGCGTTTAAAACCGCGGATATAAAATTGTGTTACCTGTGGATGCAAAAAACCAAAATGCTTAGGTGCAGCCACGACTGTGAAAAACGTTAACCAGCACCAGGCTATGTGCCTCATGTATCTGTCCAGTTAAGGCGTTTGACGCGTAACTGCACGTAATACTGATATAGCGAAGCACCCCAAATATCTCGGGTACACGCTAACCTGGACAGTCATTTTGAGCGCAAAGGTAACAAAGCAGGCTAGGTATCCACATTGCCTCAAGTCCGCTGTCTAGCATCACGCAAGTTCAAAGTGTTTTACATGAACCAGCTTAAGCAGCGAATGCTGAAGTCGGGACAGGCACCCATTTTAAACATAAGTAATGGAGACCATGAAGACCGAGTAATAGCAGCGACGTTGCAAGATTGCTGGATTGCCATTAAAGTACTCCTTCTGAAGAGAAGCCTTCTATAAGTACCGGAACGGCAGGTTATAACCTCTTAACAAAAATGATTACCTCAGGCAGCATCCAGCATTCCGTGAGGTCAGAGTTTTCGCAGCCCTGTCCGTTGTACCCTCGCAAGTTTGTTCTTTCGTTCGTACTTGTATAACATTTCTCTCTTGAAATAGAAAACATGCTAGATAAAATACGCGGTAAAATTTAAATAAAGAGTAGTTAAACGGAAATGATTTCATGACGTAATTTTGATTAGCTTCTGTCATTTTTCCCTGCTTTTTAGTTTGAAAATAACGTTTTTAGAATTAATTGTCTATCTTGATTCTGACGACAATGTCAGTCTGGTAAGGGCTTTAAGATTCGGTTGTCAATTCTAGACGCTATAGATTTTCTTCCTGAAAGGCTATCTATGCTAAGAGTGTGATGAGTTCAAGGAAACAACCAGTACCTACATGCAGATTTAAAATGGTAAATGGAAAGAAAACTGTGCCACTACATCGCGTAATTTTTCTCATTTGTAAATGACATAATATTAATGGACAACCTGACTTCGTCGTAATAAAAATTTCCATAGAATTGTGCCAATCTGGACTCTGGTATCACGTCTTTCACACTTCTTCTGCCACTACTGCTTCCATTTTCTTGGCTTTGGCTTGATATTGCGCGCTTATTATCTACAATCGATGATATTCATTATTAAGATTTACTTTAATAATGGGAAAGGCAGTAGCAGCATCGTCTATTTTTACATGGACCTTAACATACTGCAATCATGGTCTATCACTAGCGACCCGCTCTTGCTTCTCACGGGAGCAATGTTGGACATAATTATGTCAATATAGATATAGATATTTCTCTGCTTTATCCAAGTGTAAGTATTTTATACACAGACTGCCTTCTAGAATAAAATGTTCTAACTAATGATGAAAAAAACTGCATCCTAATCCATTGTGTGGTCACAGAGCTAGAGATCTAAGCGGACACAGACAGACAGGAAAAGAGACTTTGTTTTATAATCTGTGTTCATTGCACCTAGTTATCGATAGGTGCAGAGGAGTCGAGTCCATCGTTCGAAAGCAGCCTATCGCGGAAATAGAGTATAGCATGTTGCTGTAGGGCTGTGTTCGTAAAGAGCTGGATTTACGTAAGTACCCCGTTTCCAAAACCTGGCGTACTGCTGGGCTGTGAAGAAGAAGCATGCGAAAAAATTGCATGTTGTTGAGATAAGACTGATGTTGAGGTGAATGTGTGGACTGAAATGACTGTACAAATTAAGAAGTTTGTAAATTAGAGGAAGTTTAAAAGTGGGTCCAGTCACAGAAGTCTTGGTATGGGCATGGGAAGAGGAGGGATGAAAAGCATATAACTAAAAGAATGATGAATATTACTGTTGATGGATGGAGAGGGAGAGAAAGACCAAAGAAGAGATGGATTGTGTGAGGGATGATATGAAAGAAAGTGGAGTGAATTATACGAGTGAGGGAAGAATGGAAGAAAAAACGTTTTGCGCCGACCGCAATCAACATGGGACAAGGGCAGGAAGATCATCATGACCCTGTTTCCGAAACCAGACTGTCTCATTCTGCTTTATGAACAAAGAACTAGCAGCATTTGGGATTATTATATCCCTCTTCGAAAAGGATAAGGTATTTTTAGGGATGGTTAACTACGAGTGTTTCGTGTGCTACCTTAGTAAAACTTAACCAGACCAAATAGAAGGAAAAAGAAGGAACAGAGGCTTTTTCAGGTTTTTCATTTCATTTGGAGTAGCCTGAGGTTTGAAAACCACAGATAAAAGCTGATAGGTTGAGTTAAAATCTTCTATTTGAATGCATCCGCTACAAACCACCAAGATAAATCAGTTCTACTAACAGACACGCTAAGAACTCAAAATTTTACGGAAATTTGTTCTAGTAACGATATAAATCTATGACGTAGTTGGTATTCTAAGTTCTGACCTGTTAATTCGCATTGATTATTCGTTTGCAAACTTTGTGATTCCAATGATGTGTCTTGCAGAACTTGGGAGACACGACAATGTTGTGTCCAGAGACGCTGAAAATGAAGAAACATCATACCAGAAGGAAAAACTTACTTCAGGAGAAGTTTTGTCCAAAAAAACAGAAAGTTTCGGAATTTTCTGTAGAGTACCTGATTAGCTATAATGAATTCATCGGGAGGTTCCGTAGCCCATGTGAGATCCGCACAAAGGGCGATATGTGCCCACGCAGACGAGTACCGATCCACTTCGAAGCTCATTCAATGTGACATTTCACACATACAATTAATTATCTTTAGAATAAGAAACGAACTAATATAATAAATAGTCACTAAATTTTAAGAGAAAAATTAACGGTAAAACTATTAATAAAAACGAAGAGAATTTGAAAGACATTGGTGGTTAAATCTACAATAACAAAATTTTCCTCTTTTTTGATAGATACATGATATATTTTTTTCTTTTATTTTAAATCGCTTTTCGAATTTCGTACCAAATGAAATGAAAGAAATTGTCATCGCATTGGCTTGGCCGGATGTCCGTAAGCAGTTTTTATTTATAGCTTTATGGTGGAAGCTTTCACTTTACATTAATTTATGTTATTTGCTCTACAAGTATTCCAACAGCGCTTTTACAATGTGCGCATACAATTTAGATTAGAGATTTATGTGTATTAGTGAGGTTTACTTGAACTGAAAATGTTTCTTTTGTTTTCATGTGGCAACATACTGTTTATGGCGTATGTTTTATTTTTCCAGCTTGCAACATAGGCGGTCCCGCCCGCCAGCGCCCGCCCGACACCCGTTATGTCAGTAATCAGTTTGGCTTGCGCAGCCAGGTGGCATTGTCCTCACGGTCGAAACGCGCAAGCGCGCACAGCTGAGGTGGCTGAATGAACATTGACAGATCAGTTAAATAATAATTATAATTTATTTGGTTAAATAAAAATAATAAACCTAATCAATTAAACAAACTTGCGCTTTTATTACAAAAAGTGTCACAAAGTATTGGCATAGGTAATCGAGTTTGTATTGTGATCAATCGGAGAAAGAAGAGTTTAAAAAAATCGATTACAAACGACGGATCGTATTTTCGTTGATAAATATTTCTGTGTCTTAAACGACTTTAGTTTTGCAACAAGTGTGAGCCCCGCTAGTCGTGCTAAGAACGGGTTTCGGGACCGTTGAGTTTTTTGTTTATATATATCTGTTTGTGGTATATATATTTTGCGAGTGAGTGTGGTGTGTCGTGTCCGTTTGTGATGCTGCAATCGGGTGCAAGTGCTCACCGCTGAGCCGTCATCTCGCCACCTCTGCACGGTGAGTGATGATCCTCTACTGCTAGTTATATTTGTGCTATAACACTGGTTATGCAAGTAACGTCACTGGAAAGTGCGCTCAGTTTTGTGCTTGTTTGAGTTCAGTCCGTTTCATCAAGTGACGGGAACTATCTACCTGTACCATGTGGATGTACTTGTACCTGTTACTTTTGTTCGGGTAACTGTCCTTTCTAAATTAGAAGCATGTAATATTTATCGTATATAATTATGCTCTTAAGTATTCATAACACTTATTATTGTTCTACTATACCCACACTAAAACAATAAAATTGTTAGTATTGTTTCACGATTGATTGGGATATCTATTCTTTGACCACGTTCAGTTGTGAATTGCAATAGGCTTAGTGGATCTATTGTTATTTTAAGTATGAATGAATTTAAAATCATCTTTTTGATTTACACAAAGGAATTTCTGACTAAAAATAATTATTTTTATTTACAATAATATTAGAATACTTATTTGTTTATTATTATTATTACATACCTACTTACAATTACATAAAATTATTTACATAATAATCCTGTTTTGCTCTTGTATGCAAATTGTTATTACTAACATTACAATAGATGATCGATCATACATTATTCATCATTTATTATGTAGGTTAATAGCACAGTTTATCATTATGATTTATTTGATAAGATACGCCTTGAAGAGGTTTTGGTTGTATTCTTAGGATTCCTTAGACATTTATATGTAATACCAATTCGCACCTTTTTTTTATGAAAAGTAATGAACTGTAGGCCAAGCCAAAAGAAACGATAGATGGACTGTGTGAAAGATGATATGGCTAGAAAGGGGTTGGCTACTGAGATGACGACTAATAGAGAAGTATGGAAGTAGAAGTCAATAAATTAGGATAAGGGCAAAATAATGATGATGAGGAAATAAGTGAAATCTGAGGGTAGGATGACTGAGACTTACGCTTCGATCTATCAAAATTATGCCAAAATGCACTGATTTTAACAGATCGAAGCGTAAGTTTCTCTCAGATGACTAATATGTTTGTCAAAAAAATGTGCTGCGGCGACCCCAAATAATTTGGATACTGAAAGAAAGAAAGAAAGAATAGCATATATTTGGTAAAAGTTCCTGAAACCCGAAAAACAAAAAAAAAGTGAACATTAAAGCCTCGTAAACACTAGCGCGATATCGCGGGCGCGACAAGGATTGCTCTGCCTGTCGCGTTGCGCTCGCGATGTCACGCCGCGGTCTGCACGAGCCGTAATGTTTTAATACCAACAGTGTGTCTCTCATTGGGGCAGGAGGATGATGATGCCGATGCATCTATTCATTCGTGGAAAGCCTTTCTGCAAAGTTCATATTATATTAGCTTTTGTCTGCGGCTTCAGCCGCGTGGATGTCAGATTTTATCCCACAGGAACGTACTACCGGGATAAAAAGTGTTCCATGACCTAACCTAAGTCATGGTTTGCCTGTGTGCTAAATTTAATCGAAATCCATTCAGCCGTTGTGGCGTGAAAAGTTAATCGACAGACGAGAGTTTTGTTCGCATTTATAATAGTATGTATTAGTAGGAGTGCTCCAACACATATCTATCATATACTACTCTTCTTTACCTATTCTATTGTATATTACAGTGTATAATAGATTCTAACCATTCCTGACACTGATCCTACAAAGATGGAATCAATGTTTCCAAGTCTCCATGTTTCATCTTCATTATCCCAACTGTCTACATATTCCAGTCTAGCACCCTTATTGCGTAGCCCACGATCAATCAAAATCTGTTTAATTTTGACTGTTCAACAACATTCATTGCGTTATTTACGTTGTTGAACAGATAAATTTTTCGAACATAGGAAGCAATGGATTATCTAGCAATATCCTTCAAAATGATTCAGATTGTGATTGATCGTCCGTTAAGCAATTAGGGTGCCGATGCGACTGTGTACCATTTTTTATATTTTTTTACTGTCACTAATTTTATGTTTTGTTTTGTTCAGGTTGGTTGAGGGCTGACAATTGACATGGCTTGAATTGGCGATAATTTCATCAAACTAATTAATGCTTGCTTCTTTATTAACTTGCTTGCTTTTTAACTCTTTGCTAACATTGTAATAAGTTGTGTCTGATCAAATTGGTTCACGACAAAAAGTGGTCCTACTTACGAATTAAAATAAAAAGAACGAGCAAAATCTTGGAACACCACTTTGAAGATCAAAAAGTATGAACCTAAATTCGACCAGGCATTGCTTTGCAGTTGAATGACGTTACCATATTTTGATTTAAAAGAGTGTCTGTGGAGATTCTTGCCCGTAATTGGTTTATTTGAAATAAATGGTTTGAGTTTGAATGTCTGGTTTACTGGTGGAAACTATCTGGTTTATTTAAATTCTTATCAGAAACACTTGAAAAATATTGTGTTGATTTTTGTGTTTAAACTATTTGGTTTATGTTGCATGTTGTGTGACTAAGATGGTTAACTGCAATTAAAGAATACTTGCATTTTGTTGTGATCATTTCCTTTGCTTTCCACAATTTCATTACCATTCATATTATTTGCACATTGCAATAAGTAATGATAAAAACGGTCAGTTTTAGACTTAAAACTGACCGTTTTGCATAAATCCTCACAGTCTGACTGTTTACCTACTCTTTGTTATCCGTAAAAAAGGTCCACATATTGTTTACCACAAGATTACGTACCTTGGCGTATAATATGACGTAGACAGCCGCTCAAACATTACATTACTGTGTATTATCCCGTGCTAGATCCCCTATACACCAGCCAGCCAGTCAGGCCGCGGGGCTGGCCTTGGCCCCATTTCCCAATCCAAGCCATCTCTAAGGACAGCCTTTGGTATATTTCTTAGGATGTAATAAAGCTGAATTCTCAATGCGGCATAATTTCACAAAAAGAAATAGGTGTATAAAATTTTTGGGACATATCTTAATCTAACAAAAGGGTCTTGTCCTACTTTATCTTAGTTAAAAGCACTGACAACAACAGTTGAAGCGAAAGCTTTTATACTATTCAGTCAACTATGTGTATTCCAGCAAAAAAGTTTAGTCAATGAAAAGTTATGCTCAAAAAGCACGGCTAAATCTTCCATCCATGTGGATGTGTTTCGTCCATCATCGAATGCAGTAGAAAACTTACTAACGATTTAGATATCATTTGCTTATCTGTAGCCCACTTTTCAAACTACATGTTTACAAACATTCTTATCACACACACCCAATCTTGTCCCTGACATTTTATTGCACTATTTACCTACCCTCGTCCGAAGCACTCCGAACTCACCGAGTTTTTCATACGAGACTAAATAAATATGTTTCAATATGACTCCCCAAATTTTTTCTTTGCTTCTTTCTACGTCTGCATGCACTACATATAAGGCCCATTGTACACACACGTTTTTCTTGCCGTGATAAAGTACGGTTTATTAGCCGTGAGTAGGCACGTTCGTCAGTGTTGTATATGGATCACTATGGAAGTTTTTTGACAGACAGGTTTTTTCTACGGCGCGGTTTATCGCCGTGTGTAGTGTTGTATGGATCACTATGGAAGCTTGTTGACAGACACGTATTTTCTACGGCGCGTTTTAAGAATGATTTCCACCAAACGGCTTGCATCGCATCGAATCGGAACAGATTTGACAATATTTAAACGATATTAAATTGTGTGCACAGTATTTAAAGTCTATATTATCAAGCCGCGCACAGTAGCTTGACCGCGAGAGTCTTCCGCGACAGGCGATAGTAGCCGAAAGTATGCTGCGACGCCGACGTGCGATCGGCTCCGTTCGCCTGTCGTCGTATCCGATTGGATCCTTTCGGCTGCAACACGGTAGGAATGAAACGAATAAGGCGTATAATAAGAATAGGCGTAGAAGTAGAAACGAATAATTTCGTCGACATCCTACCGGACGCGATCGGCTGTCACCGCATCTGTTCGTATCCTTTCCCATCCGATGCGATGCGAGCCGTTTAGTGGAAATCATCCTTTATACGCGGTACCGACCGTAAAGAAACCGTGCCATGTACAAAGGGCCTTAGTCCCGGCTGTTTCCGACCTTGGCCCATTTTGTGGAGCTACCCGCTAGTATCTTTTCATATGGCTCTTATTTAGATAAATTATTCTTCGAATGTAACCGGGGCCAAGCTTGTATGTTTTTTGAGAGGTTGAAACGCGCGTGCTACGTTTTGAATCGATATGCCTGGGTTACACGACGCTAGTTTTTTAAGCTAAGATAGTAACCCAAGTAATATCCTTGCTAACTATCCTGGCTTGGCACATGCTGAAGCCGTTTACACGATGCTAATTTAAAGGTAGCATTGCGGTGACAATCCGTAAATAGAATGATCCGATTGGATACTATCTTCACCGGCCACACGAGGATATTACACAAGCCAAAATAGTAACATCAGTGGAGGAGGGGGCTATTAGCTCTAAAATAGAACCTCATCCTAATAAACTATATATCGCACTAGGTTACTACCTTCCTCATTACAGGATAGTTCTGTATACACGAAGCTAGAGTGACTAGCTTGCTAGCTTACTAGCACAATCTTGTTATCCTAGCTTGAAAATCTAGCCTTGTGTAAGTAGCAATAGTAATAACGGGATGAGAGAAAATTATATTGTGGAATGTTTCTAGTTTTTTCTTCTTTCCTTAGCAATTTGCATTGAGTGTTGCATGTTTGCATTCTAAGCATGTTTGTGTCTTCATGATTAATTATAAACAGCTTGCAGGTATGCTAAATGCTGCAAACTTAATTTTTTCAAGCATCATGAACTGTTTTCTGTATATATTTTTTCCTAACATTGCATTATCTATTATGATTACAACCCATTACATAGCGTGAAGATTTGTTACTGTTGAAAGTCTTATAGAAGTCCTTAAGAACTGGGACTAAGAATAGTGCCTTGGTGAATAACTTTCACTCCTTAGTTTAGGGCCCGTTCTCACTACTCTCTCTCACAACTCAATCAATCTGCTTAGCCTTTTCTCAACTAAATAATGTTGGGGTCGGCTTCCAGTCTAATCGGGCATCGGGTGCAGCTGAACACCAGTATTTTACGTGGAGCGACTGCCTGTCTGATCTTCACAACATAGTTGCTAGGTAACACGATACCCCCTCTGACTACCCCTAACAACTGCGATGTACATCTACGAATGACATCCAGGACCAACGGTTTAACGTGCTTTCCGAGGCACGGAGGGCTCTCTATATGTAATGGATGGTCACCCATCCACTAACAAACCGTGGCTAGCATAGCTTAGCCTTCGATCGACCCCTGCGGCTGTTATTAATTAGCCACGAGCCTCTGATGGCATTACAGATGAGATTGCCAAGACTATTAATTCTCTTAATCACATTGCTTCGTTCAAAGAACCGGCCACCGTCAGTTACAGAATAGGTAATTAAAATTCTCATAAAAAGTTTCGTAATGAGAAGCCTCATAAAAACAGTATTGAACAAACCGTCGATTTTACGGCGCCCATAGCATGGCTGATTCGCGTAGATACAGCCACTGCTTACCGCTGACCTACATAGGCTAATTTTTCATTTTAATGTAAATCGCCGGATGAAAAGAATTATGGTGTTTATGTAGTTATTACAGAGTCTAAAATCGTTGGGAGTGTGTCGAGTATTGCAATCTTTGATTTTTCATCAGGTCATTATGATGCAAAGTTCTACGATCGTGCCAGATATAATTAGGAGAGGCAGCAGGCTGACGACGATAAGGATAATCATAAGAAGGAATTGTTGCAACAAAGCTCTATTCTGATTGCCAGTATCAGAATAGGGCTTTGTTGAAATAATACCTTCAAGAATAGATCAAAAAGAAAGGAGGCAATATAGCGATCTGTAAATAGAGATGGACAATATAATATGTTGGCCAAAGTAAAGCCTTTCAATGTTTTATATGAACGAATTAAAAAAGTTAATAACCAGAACAGTGCGATATTACTATCGTCTAAAATGAAGCATAGATTACTGTGCCACATAGAATTACATCACACGCAGCGTTGAATGGCGATAGGTGATTAGCATACTAGTCGGTTGCATACTGAGCTCATAATAATTAACAACATCATTGATTAGTTACTACAGAATCTTTGTTGCGTGAGCAGTTAACTATATCTAAATCAATATCAAGATAGATCACGTATTTGTTTCCTATAATGGGGTCAAAGAGTAGGCAAACAATGTAAGGAAAAATATTTGAAGACATTAGAGATATTCAAGTAGGCCTAATGTATAGTGAGGCAGTGTTGGCTCATTGCCCATAGAGGGAGGGTATTTAAGATTAAAGTGGCTAGATAAAGCTGCTGAATGAATCTTATAAACAAGCTGAGCGGATGGTAACATTCTTGGCTAGGAACACGGAACAGAAAATGGAATAAACAATTTTAACCCAAATAAATTATGGAGATGATGAAGAACTAGATTTAAACGAAAAAGAAAAAAAAAACATATCAGACTGTAACATTCGAAATTGAATCCAACATGATGCACTATCGTCGAGAATTTGCTTGGTAGCACGAAAAACAACTAGCCTTTTGAAAAATTTAAAACAAAATAACAATAGTTTTCGCTGAAGGAATTAGGAAGTTATAGACTACAAAGAATAGCAGATTGTGCTGATCGTATCAAAGTGTGATGCGTACAGTAACGCATACAATGTACATCCGAGACCTTGAAACTATGTTTCGCATAACGTGTGTACTTAATCATTTTCTATGCAGTGTTAATAAAATGCAATAATTCGACCTTACTTCCTCGAGAGTGTTGATATTAACAACCTAGACATAACAGATACGTTGGTTATGTTAGCAATGCTTACTCAGTTAAAGAGAATGATAAATAAATACATAATTTTCATCCGGTTGTCATTGCAACTATGCAGATTGTGGTGGCCTAAGCCCTTGCATAATTATATGCGTCAGTCGTTCTGAAGGGTGCTCCAAAAGGTGACCATTATATGGTTTAAAACTAATGGTTCTGACAAAACAACCCTTCCCTTGTTGTGGTTTGAATTTGGGTATGGGTGCCATTATAATTACTAGTACATGAGACATGTGAGTATTGTCTCTGGCGTGGTTACGCACCTACTTTCTCCCTAGTATTGCAGATGACCATAGGGCCTATGGACAGAGGTGAGCTTACTATCAGCGAACCAGGCCAAAAAAATAAGCTTTTGCAAACAAAAAGCCAATCGCAGACCTACAGCGTACGAACCAAATTTTAAATTGCCTCTTGCAACTGTATTCTGTATCTCGAAACTTTCAACAGTAAATCCAGTCGTGTTTGAAACTTTTCCAATAAAACTACTAGGACTACTGAAGTACCGAGGAGCCACTTCTGTGCAGTAAACAGTCGGCTCGTCCATTGTTTTTCAATGTTTATTTTACTTGCCCTCTTGTGCTTGCGTTATGAACTCGATGTTTATTTTAGTCGCCTAACGCTCCTTCAGCTGTTAGCGGAGTACTTATCATAAATTTATTAACAGTGGCAGCATGAAAATTATTATTATGGCTCTTAAGCTGGGATGAGTTCACTTTAAAGTGATATGTTTTATGTGTTTTATTATAAAGTAATGTTGGACATGCTGTTTGCTGTGTAGTCTTGTGCTAACAATAGATGATTCTAACGTTTTCGTTATCAACAGGCTACACCTTTGCATTATTTTAGATAATTGTTTTTTACTTCGTAGTCCTAATTTTATTCCAGTCCTATTTCAAGGTTTGTTTTACTGTCGTATGCATTTTAGACTACACCAGATTTTGTTCCTTAGCTGCTTAAAAGCTTGGTAACTATAAATTATTTATTCAAATAATTGTTACGTATCAAGGAACGTTCTAAGAAATCACATGTATCCAAGATAATCTAACCTTACCTACTACTCAAATACAAACGTCACAATACGAAACGAACGGTACACCATGCTACGGTAACTAGATATCTCTCCCACGCGTTCCCATCATATTCCCATAACCTACTGATTCACTATACATTATTCACTAGAACTATATCGATTTGATACGATTCCGAGTCATATTGCTTTGAAGTTAAGGAAGTAGGTAACTAGTATTTTTAGTTTAGATTGTGACTTTAGGGAAACACAAACATGACAGGTGTTTTGATGAGTTATGAAATGAAATGAAATTAAACAAAGTAAGAGAGAGTGAGAAAGATTTAATTGATAAACATGGAGAGAGAGAAAGAGAGAAGAACCTCAAGAGTTCTTGACTATTTACGGCGTATACTGACGGTTAAAGTAGTCGCTAGAGACAAGGAGAATGATTGTCATTATCACAAATGTTATATAAATAAATAAATATCACGGTATTGGACTTCGTCAATGCTGACTTCCAAAAAGTACGTGCTGCTTATACACCTAATATAAACATTTATACGCACAATGCACTAGTCTGGATTTGTGCCCGATTGATAGCAATAGAATCGCCTCCTATGACATGGAAAAATGTGGGTGTACTATAGGACCCACACCTCTGCCCAATCCTTAGAGAAGACAAAGCGTGATGTTACGTTAAAGCACTAAAACACAAGCAGGAGTTAGCAGAATCCGTTTTAAATTTTTAATATTCCCATTAAACGCTTTCATAGAAGAATACCGTACCTATATTTTGTCCGATTTTCATTTAATTTTGAGCAACATTTTGTAGTTTCTTCGAAATCAGTCTATAGGTCTACCATATCAATTACTGAACTGAATTGTTCAGAAAACTCAATAACATGCGGAAATATACGATCATCGATTTTTTGTAATTAAAAACTTGCTAACGTTTCTTATACCTAATTGAACTAGGTATTCATTGAAGAAAAAATAAACTATTTGGAAGCGCTGCCGCTGTTTGTAGAATTGAATGAAATTGCCTGTTTTATTGATGAATTGTTAACAATAATACTTTACTGAGTAATACATATTATTTTCTGTTCATAAGATATAGTAATATAGCTTGTTCATCAGTTTTCTGCCTCCACCTATCCACATATCGCCTTCCACAAGAGTTCCTTAACTTTTCCATGTTCAGAAACAATTCTGTTTACTAGAATCAATTTGAATGGCACAGCTTGCAAAAATACGGATTCTTGAAAGATAAAAACAATGATGCATACAAAAGCATTGCAAACATCTGTTTCATTGTTTGTCACAGACTGCCTAGCATGTTGTGGGGATTGTGGGGTAGAAACCGTGTTATTAGTTCAGTCAGTTGCACCGAGCAAAAAAAATGAGTTGAGAAGCAACCGCAAACATTCACAGATGTTGAAATACTTAATTGGATATTTTGAAAAAAAAAGTTATTAATTTGATAGGATAGCTAAATTCATTGAGGCTTATTTATAAGATTTATTCGTGAGAATTTGTTTTCTAAAACTTGAAACTGTTTTGTGCTATCGTGACGTGCCTCATGAGAAATTCAAAATTTATGTTTGGGAATAGTTATGATTAACTTTTACTTTCTAGATATCTAACAATTTTAAATTAGAAAAAAAAACAAGCTAGAGAATGAACTTGTCTTAACGCTTTTGTGAAATAAATACCGACGAATTTTTTCAACATTCTGGAAGATTCCGAACTTGTAATTGTCCCAAAAAGGTTGCTTTGATTCTCCACTTTGAGACCACACAATAGTACCAATATCCAATGCGTGTAGGCAGCAGCTATAGGACGCAGCTCTCGCCCCGCAACAATCACTTCATCAGTGCCTTTATGCCCAGTCAATACTGCTTTCCACACAATTATGGTATTGTCTCCTCCATCGACAATAGATAGTGGTGGTCTTCTCCGGAAGCGTCCGTGAGAGGCCTTGAAAGCTGCTCATTCAATAGCGCCTCTTGGCATTTACTTAATGGTGTTGGTTCAATGGCGAAGTGTCCTTGCAGAGTTGCAGAGCCTTCTTGTGGGAAGATGAGTAGGTTTAAACAAATTCGTGTGTTTGGTGTTTATTTACAGTTTTAGTATATTTGTTCTTGACATTTTCCATCATCACAATCAATTGGTACATCGTCCACTAGGTACTTATTACTTTTAAAGCCTAGAATACTCCTAATTTCCTCATTTCCAAGTTCCAACTTTAATAACGGTTGATTCGTTTTCACAAATCCGGTCCTTTTTTCAGAGGATTTGTCTGTCTGCTTAAGCGCTAATTGATTGATAACCTTCAGAATGAAAGTCTGGATTAACCGCTACGTTGATAAATCTTTGTAAGGAATCATTAATTTCATTGGTAGAACCGTCTAGCCAGCTCACCTACTAAACCTATAAGGCTGAAATACCCATGATATTAAAACGTATGCTTGTTTGCTAGTATGTCTAAGTAGCATGCTTTTATATAGCATAGCTGCCCGTGTGTGTAAAATGATCATACTCTTTTCGTGTACACCCGCTAATAGTGTGCTACTAGGTGCTCAAAATTAGCATGCTTTTGGGCTACGTAGCAAGTGTATTCCTGGCAATATTTTATCCACACGCACTTTCTTCAATAATAGATATCTATCTCCTTACCACATGCATAGTTTCCTTTTATCATCTCTCACAATAGGAATTTTTAGTTCATAGATCGTTCCATCGCTTCATAATGATTCGTCCGGAATATTGCTCACTGGCAGTTTTAAAATTGAACTGTCGATATTATCGACTTTGCACTTTCCCAGTGATTAATGAGAAAGGTATTGGAAACTTTCGATCTCATATTTTTGGATTTCAAGTTGACATATCAAGTTAGATGACATTTGTTTGATTAGTTGATCATGAAATAGTCATTCGATAGGATTTTATGAACTTAGAGCGTGGCGTTGATGATTTTGATGATTATAAAATAATTCTATAAATAAATATCTGATACGGCCGCGAATCATATTTATATCAACATACAACCTCATGCTAACCTGCAAATTGCAAAAAACGTAAGAAAATTTGGATTTCGCGGGCTACCCTGACGCTTCCACCTTGACTTGGCACTTTTCACCAGATACATATATCTTGATTATTTACTTAGTACTTACCTTCAAATTGGTCAGAAGTTGACAGGTAAGTGTACTTTTATTAATTTCTAACGTGACGATACTATCGTGGACGTCCACGTTCACCTCCATAATATGTATGGAAATACGTGCACGATATAATGGTATCTTGGACGGAATTTAAAATAGTCTTGTTATATTTCCATACATTTTACTTTCCTGTGTTATCGTGATGCTGTGAGGTGGACGCAGACGTCCACGATAACATAGTTACGTTAGAAATTATAAAAAGCGCACTATAGGTAACTTAATTTACACACATTTTTATCTACCAGCTTCAATGTTACCGTTGATTGCCATAATTATGTAACAGGACTTAAAACTGCTGTACGAATAACATGTTGTTCTCTGAAAAGTAAAACATTCTCGACCTATAAACCTACCTACATTATAATAAGGGTACTTGTAATACACCATCTGTTCGTATTCCTCATTAGACAAGCAATTAATTAACTGTCATTAGATACTTTATTAATGTTTTAGTGTCAAACTCTCCGACACGCCAACCATACGTTATATTTCTCGAAGAATCGTCCCTATTTAGTAGTCCAGCAGTGGTTGAATGTGAAATTCATTTCAACTGTTATGAATTCTGTACACAAAGGTTATGTTGAACACATGTCAACATCCACTTCCATGTAATGTAACAATTATAATTCAAAACCACAGTACTTCTGTATGAATTACTGGTGATTTACTGGTAAGTTCTGTCTGATGCTCAAACAATGTGTAACTACCTATATCACCTAGGAGTTTTTCGAAATAGAAATAGGCCTTACAGTAGACGCATATGACGTGTAACATATGACATCTTGGTTGACGTATTATGATATACCTACAATGTTTATCACCCGTTACAATCACCGTCACCAGGCAACATCATCATCGCAATCATCATCCTATTTACAACCTCTCGGAAAATGGGGTGGTTTGGTACCATGCATCTGACGGCCAATTCTAGTGTCGTGCGCCCTCATTGGTCAAATTAAATAGCGCGCGCTTCTCAGGCTTCCTGTTACACACTTCCGTTGCTTTTCACGAAATGACTCCCACAGATTGCGGGGAAGCGAGAGGAAAGATGTTACACATCAAAAATAGAAATACAAAATAATTTAATGTTTATTGTCCAGGTAATACAGTAAGCAGATTCACAGCTTAACACCAAGTTGATGAATTAGCTTAAAATGTTACCTACAGCTAGGTTACAAAGTATTTTTTTACCAGTGAACCCCAAACGAGGCAGTAAGTCTGTATCTTTGGGCTAGGGCTACGAATTCCAGAGTGGAGACTAGAGTGGTGATTTCAGGTGTGGTATGGTATATGTGGTATGTGTGTGAAATGTTGAGTAGACAAGCAATCTTATCAATGTACCATGGCTGTCTCTATTCTGATTAAGTTTAAGTTATTTAGGTAAAAGAAACACTGCAACAAACCTCCAGAATTTATTATTAACAACATACTGTTAACACCAACCCGTTTTTTTTAAATGAGGTGTTAGTCAAAATTTCGGTTCACTTGATAGAGGTATATCAACAGTAAAAGCCAACAACACGCTGATTGCACCTCCTTGCCGCGGGACTCGGGAACACACGTATCGCTAACGGAAGACCAATTCTCGTACATAAAAAATGTTCACATTTAAGTCGCAATCTGTCAAACTTGTCAAAAATGTTGGTAAATTGATTGTGTTTTTGACAGATTGCGAATGCGAACGTTCTTAAAAAATACGGGAATTGTCCCTCAGATGCACATTCTTATGACTCTTTAAATAACAAACGTTAAACTGCTATCGCCAATTTGTCCACCAACACTTATAATGGTGACAATATTCTGTCCTGTCAACCATTCAGAACTCTATCCATAGCGCCGCGCCATACGGTCTGATATTATCATGAGAATCAGTAATATTTTTCTGCATACAGTATAACCTTTATTATATGCACGCCAGACATTGTTGCGACATGTTTTATAAAGTAGTTCTGCACATGCGATGCGATTGCTGTACACGTGTTTCTTACATACATTTATTGCGGTATATGCTGGCAGACCTATTGACGCATGATTTCTAAAGGATAACTTTGAACCTTGACAAAATACACATAGAGTTCAAAGTTTAATTGTTAACAAAGTGACCATGTCCTTTCAAAACTACATATGTACCTACTTTTCCCAAACTGGCATTAGATAGTTCCCAATCCCAATCGCACAAATTTAATGGAAAATAAGTGTTTTTTTTGACGTCATAGCAATGAAGAATTAAGAATCCACATCAACAAATGACTGACAACTTTAACAACCAATGTACGATGCTACAAAGTTCTTTTGGCGCATAGCCTAAATCAGAAGGCCAAGTCTCGTGCTTAAAAAATGTTCACATTCAAGTCGCAATCTGTCAAACTTGTCAAAAATGTTGGTAAATTGTTTGTATTTTTGACTGATTGCGAATGAAATGCGAATGTGAACGTTCTTAAAAAATAAGGGAATTGCCCCTCTGAACGAATGCCACCATCTTGTTTTGTCAATACAATTTCTGTGACGATGTCACAATTACTTACCAACAACATCCTGTCAGTCATTCAGGCGTCAAAAAAACCTTGTAGTACTAAAAGTATTTAGAATTCCGACTGTCAGATATCGAGAACAAAATGCAGTTAAAGTCAAAACATTGAAAACCATCGAAGAGAAAAATTCTCGCCAATAAGGTACGTTCTCCCCCAAGAATCCGTAAGCTAACCCACTTCTTGATCGTGCACAGGTAATGGTGCAGTGTTTAAAGATCTAGACACGACTGAGCGACCATCTGGCGTGATGGACTTATTACCTGTCACAGATTTGCAATAAATGGTCTTGCAGCTATCTTCAGCAACGTTGTTGATTCTAATGTGGGTAGTATTTGAAATGGTGTAACTTAATGTTGGTATCTCGTAAGTGATTAGTCAGGTTAGCTAAGTGTCGGTGGTTTTAACTGAGGGTTTCATAAGTCAAAAGTAAGTCTCACATAGCATTAAGAAGTTCTACACTTTTCTGGCCGTTGATATGACATCCTTCTCCCAAGTTATGTGCGTGAAGTTCACCTTCACAATGGTTTTTAGCTCCATTTGAAAAGGATGTTTAGGGTTGGTTACTAAACATTGGTGATTTAAAATACCACGCAAGATCTGTTTCACGACATGATCACACTTCAATAAAAACGGTTGCTAATAAGACCATTACATTTACGACACATTATCGATCTCTTCTCTTCCATTAACTCAAGAAAACTGCGCCAAAACGGTGTTGGCTGAGTACCTACGTGTGTTGGCGCAACGAACGGCGTGAAATTATAAATTTCTTATATACCCACTAATGATAGGAACATGCCCGCCATTGTGATGCTCTAATACGTTTCATATGAAAGCAGTATTGGGGCTTAACGGTCACGATAATGTTCGATAGGTACGGTCAGCAATAAAAGTCGATTAACACTTCAGGCAACATTTTTTGGCAAATCACAAAACAACTTATAACACGCCTCTTTTTCCGTCGGGGGTTAAAAAAAAATGCAACTGAGATGTTTCAGATAATGGGATAGGTACTATTAAAATAATATTGGGTCTATTAATCTACTTAGATAGGATGTTAAAGTCACCAACCTTATTGGTGATTTTCTTCAGAAAGGTCAGGTGCGTAGCACTCGCAACCGGCGCCGGCGCGGCGTGCGTATGACCATGTAGGAACGTAAACGAAGCAAAAGGATTATGACATGTAAGGATCATAGCAGGTGGCGTTCTGTAATTTCTGCCGTTGGAATAACGTGTGTTAATTCTACTGCTGTTACTGACCATACCTTGTATACTATGGTTGCGCATGAAATCAAAGACAGAGGTCACATCTCATGACCTGAAGGTGTAAGAGATTTTTGTGGATTGATGTTCGGTTTGATAAATGTTGTTTATGAGGTTTGTCAATTTAGGTCAGTTGTTTTCTTGCAGTTTGATGGAATGTAGAAAATGTGGGATGATAGTTAAAGACTTAAATGAATATCTGGGAAGTTATAAATAAGAGTGACTGCAGCCTCGTTGGTCTAGTGGTTGCAAACGCTACTGCTGATGAGGTCCTGGGTACGATTCCACGGTCGGGCAAAGTGTTATTTGTTTTTCTATTTGGAATTTTTCAGCAGCAGCCCGGAGACACATTTATAAAAATATGGCTGTTATTTTAGTATATAGTGTGTATAATTTTAGTATAAAGCAGTCAATAAAAATTCATAAGTATAATTCATTCCTCGATTTGCACGAATTTTAACTGCCACATTCAGTGAATTTTAAAACGTGAATACCACTTGGAAGTCTATTCAAACCTCAACGTAAAGAGGCTTTAGATAAGTTGGAAGGATCTCTAAAGAACTCGGAAAGCAGGACGCGGTAACTGGCAACTTCCTGACCACACCGCAGAGCGTTCTTCCGCTCCTGAAGCTGTTAGTCTGCTATCTCATTCAACTGTTTATAAAAGTCCTCAAATAAATAAAAGCAGTGACGTATTTTTTTAATCTGGCAACATTGTATTTTTAGTCTGTTGTGTATTTGTTTCATTTCGTTATGCAATTTTGAATGGCCAGCGGTATTTTGTGTATTAACGTTGAAAAACGACGGGAGCAAAAAAAATATAATTTTCCACTACATGCACAGTTATTATTTGTGCGCCAGGTGTACACAGCTTTAATTTGGCTCACTATGTTGCAAAAAATTACCGTGCGTGGGTATAAAAAATATAAAGCATGTGGCGACGTTTTACTTGCTTGTTACTAAAATACAAAGCAATTCCTTTTTCGTTCAGCCTGTTTGGTCCTTTGAAACTCTTTATGGAATTTAATATGTTCTACTAAAGTAACACCACTTTAGCCCAAAAAGACCAAAACACTATTTGCCTTATTCAGACTTTACCTTTTGAGTCAAAACAATGAAACTCGACAAATAGGTAGGTGCAATTTATATTGTTTTCTCTCGACTGTTGCGAAAATAAAAAGGATCATTTTAACTATTTATGTAAGTAATTATTACGGTATCTTGTGTTAGGTAACCACTGTAACCAACTAGGTACCACTTTAAATGATTTCGTCTTTATTATAATGTTCGTATAGGCTGTAGTTAGTCTGTAATCTATAAAAAACCTAGGTTTTATTAATGAATTTAGATAGGTAACAATGTCTTCGACTCCCCCTTGGTGCAGCACATGTACAGTATGGCAGTTAATTCAGAACATAGTCCACTAAATGAATCGACGTGTGGCGGCCCGGGCCAGGTGTCAGACTCGCGTTCAACTGACGTGCAACCGACCGTGTACTGTAGGGACGCCATCTTTTTGGAAGTCCGTGGACATGTTTTTCGCTGGGGTTTTATATAAAGGTGGCAAGATTGATTTTGGATTTGGACGGTGACAGACATAGAAAATAAATAATATGAAAAAGCCGTTTTTGTTTCTCAAATTCATTCACTTGAAAGAAAATAATTATGTTTTATATTATGTTTAGCGCTGTGTTGTAGGTAGTCGTGCATTCTGATCTTTGACATTAAAATGAACAATTACTTAAGAACTACAAAAATATTTATTTTGAAAATTTTTGAGCAAAAAAATTGCCAATAAGCATTTGTGATTTGTCTTGTATGTTTTGTTAGTAAGTAGGTTGGTACATATTTGTCAGTCTAGACAATTGTTTTTATTTAAATGCTTGTTTTGTTTTCCAAGTCTTGGATAACCAAGGCCTTTAAATACTGATTTGTGTAAATATATCCTAGATTTTACCGTTGTATCGACAATTTAACACGACCTATTTAAATATTCTGTATTCGGTTTTCCTTCACTAAAGCTAAATAACAATTTTTCAGTTTGCGTCGCACGGTCATAAATCACGGTAACATAACATGAAGCCTCAATTCCGCGAAGGATTTGACAATTCGCCAGATAAATAACCCCATGTACAATAAATACCTAGGTAGCGAGCCTATTGCCATTACTGCTACTGTGAAATTCCGAATCAGGTTTTGATAATTTCCATTTTTATTGGTTTCGTTCCAAACTTGTCTCAGTCATCGCTCCAGACAACAGGCCACTAAAGAATTGTTTTTATAAAACCTACCGAGCGGGCAAAAAACTTGTTTAATTACTCCTAATAGGTTTTCTTTACCATAATATATTGATATTGACTCTGTTCAAACCATGAAGAGTAAAGTAATGTCAAGGATTTTATACCTAGCTCAATTACTTCGATTGTTTTGCTTCGTAAATTGAAAACTTATTCAGTATATTTAATAGCGCAATATAGCCTTTACTAAAAGTGGGCATCGTATTAGTGGTTCAACAGCCTCAATATCATCAGGATTGTGTCGGAATATAGCAGTTCTTAGTGGACGTGGTACGATAGCGGCTCCCCTAACCACATCTCTGTCATCAGAAGACAGCTGCCACACAACCTTATAAGCGACCCTTTGCTAGTGACTATCACCAGTCAGTGTCACTTTTATCCGACCTCTTCGGTGGTTCCTAGTAACTTCGTAAAACTAGGCAGCGCGACTTGCTGCGCCGCCGTCATATTTATTTAAAGAATTTTACGTTATTATCAGTAGTAAAGCTAATACACGGGGAAGAGTTGAAAGCTTTGGGGAGACCATTAAGAGCCAATAAGTACAAGAATGAAAAAAAAACTGAAGGTACAATGCACAACTTCGGCTTTAATTCAAAAGTTAATTCATTGCTTTACGAGCAACATTGTCGCCAATAAATTGGTTTCTCAATTCATACCAGTAGAAAATTATTCATTTTGTATATGAAGGTAGTATTTATGTCAATTTGTTTAATGTACCACAATTTTTACAAAAGTTTATGTAATCTTCCTTAGACCCTTCAGTGTGGTCACAAAATTTTATGTAATCTTCCTTAGACCCTTCAGTGTGGTCACCGCATTTCTTATGAGCAGCGGTTGCACAAACCCTTCACGGTGACTGAGTGTCTATGGGCAGAACACGAAGATAGGCGTTGCATAATAATAATAATTAAATGTACATAACTGACTTCTCGATCATAATTTTTTCAGCTGTTTTTTATCTAAATCGTAAAAAAAAAAATTGACGATTGTAGTGCAATAATTATAAATTGATTGATTATTCTGGATATCTGAGACTGCATTTGTCTGGCATTAATGCTGAAATGAACCTTTTTGGCGCAGCCAAATCTCAATTGTTGTTAAGAGGGTTTATTCTGAAAGTTGGCAACGTCGCAAATAGATGTCAAATATTTCGCTGTTTTGATTAATTTCATAATATTTCTGTATGGAAATAAAAAATGTGGCTAACTAGCGAACTAGAATATTGATTATGAAATGCAATAATTAATATCGTAACACCGAATAGTTAGTTTTAGATGTAAAAAAAG
Source organism: Eupsilia transversa (assembly GCA_914767815.1). Lineage (NCBI taxonomy): Eukaryota > Metazoa > Arthropoda > Insecta > Lepidoptera > Noctuidae > Eupsilia > Eupsilia transversa. The sequence continues at coordinate 5,572,480 of OU611894.1, read as the reverse complement.
TATTTGGTAACTTTCCAAATGCCTTTTTTTCACCTAAAACGGGTACAACATCAAATTCAATGTTATAATTGCAAGTCATTATTAATATTCTAGTCAATTGGTTAGCCACATTTCTTATTTCCATACAGTATTATTTCCAAATTAATCGAAACAGGTAAATATTTGACAGCTATTTACGACGTTGCCAACTTTTAGGATGCACCCTCTTAAACATTATTTTCATTTTTTTTATTTTTTGTTTCTTAGACGTTATTCTTTCTTTCTGTATAATCCAGTACTTATTCGACTTTCGAAAGAGGGTTTTTTTAACAAGTTTATGCCCTAATGACCTAACGAAACAATTTGGCCGACATTTTTTTTTTTTTGCTATTATCAGTTTAGATCATTAATATTTCTTGACTTGTGATTAGATACATGTCATGTTCCTATTTCTGAGTAGTTGCATAAATCCTTCACGGTTGCTGATCACGTTTGAAGGCAGGAGAAGATATGTATATTACAAACAGCCATTACAATATTGTTGCAGAGAGTTGAAAGCTGTACTAAGTAACTATTGTTTTGTTAACGTTACTGTAATTTATGTTAAATAAACATAAAGTGCCTTTAGTTATGTAATTTGAGAAAACAATAGTCCCTAAAAATAATAGGAAAGCGCTTGATGTTACATTAATTTATAACGTGTAAAGTTTTCCAAGCCATTTTTATTAAGAATTTTTTGTGCCAATGCTAATCTCATTTGGCGTCTCTTTTCTAGAGCTTTGGTGTCCTAGAAAAGTGGGTCCGTCTCAGAACAATGCTTTAGTTATTGTTCTGAGGGTTCCGTCATAAATCGGCCGGCTGTCATGAAAATCATGCTAGTCTTTGACATTAAAGTGTTTAAAAACGCCCGGAATTTGTACAGCCGTTATTGTGTGAATGTTCACTGATTTCTTAGGAAAGCAAAGCATACCTAAGTTGAAAACGCACCTTCTCATTAACCTGGCTTCAATTCATGCCACTGGCCCATACCTCTATCGTGCTTGTATTCAATTATAGGAACACCTCGTATAATCCGCTAGGCTCTCCAATGCTCCATTTCAAACAACGTTAGACGATTAGCCACAGTCGAATTGGCGCGTGTTCTCCGGACGATCATAGAGATTAGTCTACACGATGAATCATCATAGACTTAAGACACACTTGTGACACCCGACGCCACAGCACTCGAGCTTATTGGTAGAATGTTTGCGTCATGTGGTGCGGAGTGTTACAAATCTGTTACGTACTTTAATGATTGATGGCTAGTGGACTAAAGCTTTGGTTTCCTAGGAAAGCGGTTCCGTCATATTATATTAGCCGCTATGAGTGTAGTCACTGCGTCATTGTGTGTCGGAGGTGTCAAAAACGCTACCATCTTTTGACGCGGTAGGGCGAATCTAACGATTTAAATCTTTGCCGCTGTCATCGGTTTCATGACAGCCGTCACTGCGGCCGTTAAGTGCGGGCACTGCTCTTCTAGGAAACCGTAACTTATCTGCCAATGTTTACAGTTTGAAAAGATGTTAGTGCAATAAAACGGTTTGTTTATGTTTAACTCCTTCCGGGACATACAGTATGTGCTTGTTGATTTACATTTATTATAACTGTGGCCATCTTTTGATGACGGCAGACCACCGTATCATTTTGCACGACTGTCGTTTAGTTGGCCGGTTCCTGTAACCAGCAAAGAGTCGTCATTTTCGCTAATGTAATAGCCAAATAATCCCCATGACGCAGATTTTACCCACGGATATTATTTTCCAAAACCAATCGGCAAGCAACGTATGCTGTTATCGTGCCCTAGAGACGACTAGGCCGAAGGGTTGCCTACCAAATATTTATTTTAGATCTATGAAGTATTAATTTAAAAAGGGGATTGCAAGCTACGAGGTTGACTAACCAAACTCTAACAATATTGGTTAAATACGCAACTGAATATTTGGGGCTAAAAATCGGTGTAGGAAGAAACACCAATAATTGCTATGTTTTCGAAGTGAAACTTCTTAGGCGGCGATTCGATAATTGGATGAGAATTTGATTAAGTGTGTAATTTCAAGGACGCGTCACGTTTAGGACATTTCGTTACATGAGAGAGAAGGAAGAAATAACTGTTTCTGTTTCTCTCACACTAAATCTTTTAAGAATTCTTTATTTTTTAAGAAGTTTCACTTCTATCACGTGCACGCGCAATTTTTTTTTTCCTAAATCGAATTTAAATTTATTGTCACCTAGTAACATTGGTAGCTGTATTTATTTCATAGCGTGATATTCGCACTGCATAGAAATTCAAAATGGCTGGCGTGACAACCCACGATAAAATTTAACTCTAATAAATTGGTCGAAATAATTCAGCACGCTAGTTTTTATAGGTAGTTGACCTAACTGTTGTATTGTTATATTTTTTATACTAAATAGTTATACATTTTAATTTCCTGGTTCTGATAATAATTTGAGGTTAGACCTCCAAACATTTGAAAGCACTCTAAGCCATTCGCGTTGGTCCTGGGTGTCATTCGTAGATCTTAGACAGTCTTTACGGGTACTCAGAAGCCCAAAAAAAGTCTGACAACCAGTCTTACCAAGGGGTATCGTGTTACCCAGTAACTGGGTTGTGGAGGTCAGATAGGGAGTCGCTCTATGTAAACCGGTTAGACTGAAAGCCGACCCCAACATAGTTGGGACAAGGCCATGGAAAGACTAGGCAGATTGATTGACCTCCAAACATTTGATTTGATTTGTAAGGTTGGCAATGACAATGACAATTTCAATTTAAAATTTTCACAAGGAAGTGAAATAGCTCCTACCATTTAAAACAATTTTTATTGGCGCCAATTTCCGTTTTCCGTTTAATATAAAGCCAACTGTTCTACTGCCAAGTTTTCTTAGAAATTGTATTGTTAGAGTCGCATACCGCCAGTCTGGACGAGGCTTAAAACGATATTATAACCAATTATTCAACTTCCTTGTTGCTCTTAGTGGTCGCAAGTGGTACTGCTGATCATGAGGTCCTGCGTTCAATTCCCAGGTCGGGTAAAGTATCGTTGGGTTTATCCATCAGGAATTGCTCAGTAGCAGTCCGGAATCTGGATTCGTGCCCGGTTGATGGCAATAGGCTCGCCCCAAATTACATGGTACTTCAACATATCTGGCGGAATGTGGGTGTACAATAGGTACATCTCTGCCTAACCCTTCGGGGATTAGGTACAGGCGTGACGTGATATTATGTATACAGCTATCACTTAGAGTCTTAGAGAGATATTCGTTAGAAATCTGACTATCACAGTTAATTAGCACGAAAACATGATCAGACTGTCCGTTTCACGCGTTTCAATTGATTTCACAATATACTTACTTAGTATTGAATAATTATGAAATTCAATTAGCAAAATTGGCAATTTTATGTACAGTTATTACATTTATTTCTTTGTTCTTACTTCATTTGTTGCAAAATTGTTATATTTTTTAGAACATGCAAGCATTGCATTTTCTATGAAGTGCAAAACTTTTGAAGTAAAGTGCTGACAGCAAGTTGGCACTAGACACTTGGTATATTTTTTTTTTCTGACCAAAGACGATATCAGTATACTGTAAATAGTTCTCTTTTATCCCCATCCCACATCACACATCTTACCACACACATGCTACCCCTATTCTATGCCAAAGCAGAACATGTTTTAGAATTAGTATTATCTTTATAATTCTATAGTAAGTAAGCGTTTGCCATTTTTATTTTATTTTTTTATTTACTTATTGTTAACAAAATTGTGTGCATTGATGTAAGCTAAGTCTAAGCCTTCTCATGCTGTTCCATGTAACTGGAGAAACCTCGACCCCTGTCATACAGGATGTCCTAGTTCAGGGGTCGAGACCTCATTGATGTATCGTGTACTGAAGTTTGGAAATAAATTACTATTACTATTACTATATAAATAATACCAAGCTTCCTACTTATAATTTGAACGTTGCTCAGTCCTAGACCAGAACAGCAGCTTTAATTTTGCAAAAAATATAACATTAAAATGTTTCTTTTTTTCGACCCATTTGGAGTGTTTTTGCTCATTATTTTTGTTTACCAGCATAAATCTATGAGAGAAACATCACGAGTACGAAATACTCCTTAAAACGATGCATTTTGTTCGTATCTAACAACACTAGACGACACCCAAATGAATGCGTTAAGAATAGTGCAATGATGAATGGGTTTTCAGCTCTCGACTCAGTACCGAAAGTAGAGAATCCAACAGCACGCTTTATTCAGGCATTCATTTAGTCGTCTAGCGATTCTGAAAACGGGCATAAATCTATCACAAAAGCTTCCTCAATCGATCAGACTCCATCCACTACGTTTTTTGCAAACCCCGTCAATTTTCAATCATGTCCCGCCAAGTTCATTGTACCATCAGATTGAATTTGCAGTGATTGCGTGATTTTCGACACTTACGCCCGTTAAAATGAATGCCTAAATGCGATGTAGGATTTTGAACGCTCGGCTCTGCGCCAAAAGTTGAGAAACCAACAGTGAGTTTTTATCTAGCCATTCATTTAAGGTGTCGTATTCTTAGTGAAAATGGGCATCAGACCCATTCGTGATGGAAGCTGCTAGCCTGCCTGTTTCAACTGTGATAGTTTGTGACTTATTATCTTTTTGTATGGAACTATGAGGATAAAAAGAAAGTGTTTGAGAATATAGTGAATGGTATTGAGAATCAGTAGGTGTTACAACTGCCTCTTTGGTCTAGTGGTCGCAAGCGCTACTGCTGAGCATGAGGTCCTGGGTTCAATTCTCAGGTCGGGCAAAGTGTTATTGGATTTATCCAACAGGAATTTCACAGTAGCCGCTCGGAGTCTGGTTTTGTGCCCGGTTGATGGCAATAAGCTCGCTCTCTCTAACATGCGACATATACATGATATTATAATATTATTGTTAAATTAGAAGATTCTAGGGGTATCCTTTCTCTACCTTGTTCTGAGTTGTCATGCATGAGTATCCCTATTCCTGTTTCTAAACCAGTGAAGTTTTGAAGAAGTGAAAGAAGCCTTTTAGTCTTTAGAGGTTTGATCCTCCAACCAGACGTCTGGCGGGCAACTGCCCAACGATTGATGTCGGATAGTCTTCTATACGTTTATCGCGCGGTAAACTAAAACTGCGCGCAGGATTTGTGTGACGTCAGGTCTTTGATGCGTAGTTCGCATGTGGCGATGTAGATGCCGCCACAAGTCCTTTGTGCTCTTTTGAATGTTTTTTTTTTAATATGACGTGATCCTATAGATATAGAAAAAACAATTTCATTTCATTTCAATCCACACGATACCAACTCTTAACATCAGTCATATTAAAAACACACGTCACGTCATCAGTCTCATTCAGTCAATGTTCAAATTAGATTTAAGTCCAATTTTTTCTTACGATTCAAAAGTTCAACATTTATTGCAGCGATCTAGCTCCGTCTGACTCTGAAGAGAAAAGAGAAAAAAGTTGTCTGATACTGAGCCGTAAGTACACAGTCACCGAGCGCCCCCTTCCGTCTGGCGTACGCTTTGTAGCAGTTTTTGATTCACTTTAATATTTCTGTCTAGTTTCGTTAGAATTGCTACTTTTTACCCTGCCATCTAGGTTTATGCAGTTACTTCAAATTTTATTTTTTCAGTAGTAGCCTGAATTAGGAGTTTTCTATCTGGAAATTCACAGTAACAGCCCGTAGTCTGGATTTGAGCAATAGGCTCGACCCCTATAACATGGGACTTATACATAACGGCGTAATGTGGTTGTATTATAGGTACACCTCTGCCTAACCCTTCGGGGATTACAAGCGTGATGTTATGTAGCTTGATTTTGTGATAATTTCGTAACAATTAAAATTATAGTCTCATCCATTAGATCATCTATATTCTCTTGCCCTTCTTTCTCGCCCTCTTTCCAATCAATCTGCCTAGGCTTTTCCCAACTATGTTGGGGTCGGCTTCCAGTCTAACCGGATGCAGCTGAATGCCAGTATTTTACATGGACCGACTTCCTATCTGGCCTCCACAACCCAATTACGTTGGTCAGAATGGCGACATCTAAGTGAACTATACAATATACTTTTACACCCTGCTGTATATACGTCTGCTTTAGGGAAAATAATGATAATATGTTGATCTATAATTCTGCAAGAAATCTTCATCTGTGTAGATATGTGAGTTGGGTCTGATAACGCACTCGCATTGTGAGTCACAATACTTAAACAAACTCTACTGTAGGGCACCATTTTTGAAGTGAACATTTCTTTTGGCGCTCTTTCTGATCAGTAAACGAAACTGAACACGCTCGGATCCAGTCGGTCGGTGATGCTGAATCGCGTATACTCGGCGCTGAATCGCGTATACTCGGCTCGGTTTTCACTTATATCGTGTGGTCATAAAAAGCACACCAAAGATATATTATATATATGTCTAGATAGACAATCAAAGCTGTGAATTCGTCGAAAAATTGCGTGCAACTGTTAGCCTACCTATAGCTAAATGCACGCACTAGTATAGAAAAGCATAATGACGTGGTGATGGCGCGAGTTAAAACGTAGTTGTAACGCACAAAAGTTGGCCAGTATGTTTTAGTTCTTTTGCAGCTAAACATATAAATAACAATCACACACCTTTTTTTTCGATTCAATTGTCTTCCCCAGCCATTAAGGTCACTTCCATTGATCTCCTTTCGGAAGCAGTTAACACGTCTCTAGAGGTTAGAACGCAAATTGTTGCCACTTATACAATGTTATTGGCACGCATTGTAATACAATCAGTGTTGACAGCCATGAGAAAACCGCATGGAAATCGGTTCAGTGGCCCAGGGAACGTTGGCCGTTCTACAAATTGCTTCTCTCTGTTTTTTTTTGTCTCAAGAGTGTTAGGTCAATTTAGTTATATGGATATTGCCATAATTATAGGTACTGCAGCTTTGTACATTGATTCATGATCGTAGTGGCGACTGGTGAGTCATGCTTAGAAGCGGTGCTTTTTAACTGACTTCCAAAAAGGAGGACGGGGAGGATACATAAAAAACTACAAAGTGAAAAACAGAAGTCGGTGGCAAAAAACGAAAATTCTAAACCGACCGAGTTCCGAAATTAAAGTAATTTTTCACTTTGTGTAGTGTTTTTTTTGGAAGTCAAAACGTTTTTAGATTCCAAAAGCTTCCCCTGGCGGAATAAGGCTTTTGTCTTATTCTAAAAGTGGTCTAAAATAGTAAGAAATAGGTTCTTGGATCCCTAAAATTTCCTCTCCTCTAGCAAAGCAGGAGATAACACAATGATCTCTTGTATCTAAGTACTTATAAAATAATGTTTCGTCCTTTAAGCCCGGCTCCGATAATCGCAATCCTTTTATCAATCGCACTATAGCCATGATGCACTTACAAGGACAAGAAGCCATTTTGAAACACCCCTGAGTCAGTACCCTTCTAACACTATCTTAAAATCACATAATATACCTACTTAATATAGATACTCTTGCTAAGGTATGTATACAGTTCTAGCGGTTCATAAACCACGGAGAATTGCCTCTGCGTGACGGTCGCTAATCTTAATTTACTTGATTACCAAAGCATGAAAATTGACGTCTGATTGGCTTAATTGCTTGTCACAATCAAGGTTGAATTTGTTTGTAAGGCCAGTTATACTTAGTTGGGATATCAATTTAAAAATTGTGATTAGAAAAGTACAAGAATACTTATGAGTTTTTACTGGCGCAGTCACCCTAGGCAAAAAGATCTAATCATTCCAGATTTGTATCCAAGGACCACAATAAAGCTTCATCTCGGTAACTATCAGCAATTACCATACAACAAAACATAGGTAACATTGTAAACAGGTTGGCATAACTATCAGCCTACCTCGACACTATCCTTTGTCCTAAGACAATATATCACGTTCCGTTTACATAGTTGTCTACATAATCTCAATCTATCCGAAACAGAATCTTCCAATACACGCTATCCTTGTCAATTCATGTTAAGACAACAGAGTCTGGCCCTTGACTGTCGGCCGTCGTCAGTCGGCCATTTTGTGCCGGGTGACTGAATCTTCTATCTATAGTCTAACCTTTTAACACCTGATATTAATAAGGTGTTAAAAATTAGGGAGTTACGGAGTGCTTTAGACCATCGAACTGAATAACTTATAGCCCAACAGTGAAATCGCGAAAAAAAATCAGCTGTTCCATACTAAAGTAATACCTACCTACTGTTCTAAACTGTTCCCGCGACTCGTCGCATCGCATCGCCCGCCCGTTGTATTACTTCGTTTTTGCTTAGCGTTCTTTCTTTTTCTTTTGTCTCGGCTCCTAAGGGTCGTAGCGTGATGTTAAATAGATTAAACCTTCCTCAAGAATTGCGCTATCAAATGCAAAAAGATTTATTCAAAACAGACTGGTAGATCCAGACATTAGCGCGTTTACACAAACAAACTATTCAGCGTCATTATTTATATGAATGATTGAACTATCAAAAAAATTGCTACTATAGAAGCGCGACATGGCCAATTATGGGCGGATAATGCCGCGCGTTTTTTTCTCCGCTTTAAAAAAGATACTCTGATGCTCTTTACCACCCCTAGAGGTGTTCCATAAAACATTGCTGTCTCACCAATTTTCGAAATGTCACAACCATTCCTTTGCCAGAGAAGCCGTAGCACTGACATTCCGAAAGAGGTATTCCATTCAAAGAATCGTTGTTTGTCATTGATTTCATTGTGTTAATGTCCAGAGTTAACCCACTTTTAGATGTCATTCAGCGAGCATTGTCTTTTACTCTGAATAGACGTCGTTATGTAGAACAAAACAATTTGTAAAGCGAATTAGGGACTTAGCAGACTAGCTGTCATTAATCACGGAGTTACTAACTGTCTCTTCTCTGTGTATCAGTAAATAGATTCAATAAAATTACGTCGAACTGATAGACTAGATGCCATTTAAGCCCCTAATTAGAAACGAACTGAAAATCCCAAGTTCCGAATCAATGACCACTAGCCTAATGAGGCGGTTAAGAACTAGTTCCTATTTCGAATTCAAACTTCAACTATTCTTTTTCGAATGTAGTGACCGTTAAAGTTGCCAGTGTAAAGTGCCTATTAGACACTGAGAACCAATGTTACCTACTTACTTTTAATGACGTAATTTGTTGCCAGTGTCAAAATATTATAGAATATTATTGTAGTGATACCAGCACTACGTTGTTTTATGATGATCCAAATTATAGGTTAACGTGGCAATTCTTCGCTGTTGCTTTGCCAGTTGAGGTTACGCAAGACTATATTTCAGAGGTATTGTACTATTTAAAATGAGGTCGTTTCAAAATTTTAAAAGAATTGAATAATATCTAAAGCTGCTTTTAGAAGGATATTGTCGCCGGATGTGCACAAATGACCACATTATTACTTTACTCGTTTGCTTAGTATTACGCCTGAGGCCATGAGTCTATTGCAAAAGTTCGCTTTTTAAAACGATAATTTGTATCATTAGCTGGTGTCTAGTTAACTCTATGTTAGCTCGTCCGCCATGTTATTACGAATAATCTCTGAAATACCAAAGAACTGCCGTCTGCAGTAGATATGTTGACGACGACTTTGTCTTCAGTAAGTAGTAGGTAGGTTACTGCTGTAACATCATCATTATGAAACTGTGGTAAATAAACGTTTTATCGTTTTTTGGCAGCCAGTAATCCATAATATACTTCAGTCCCATATTACCTACCTGTTTGATTAAATGCTTTTTTTTGTTCCCAACCCATACCAATTATACTGTACCTAACTACAAATAAAAAATCTATCAATTCTCTCGTCTTTCTGAACTATCTTCTCCAACATATTGAACTTTGCTTCTAACTTATAACAATAAAGATAAGTTGCATCGTTTAACTCAGCTGCCCTAACAATGACAATTTATTGAGTGAAATAGATAGAATTAAAATAGATAGAAAAGATACGGATGTCTTACATGTCAACGATAGTTTGGCAGTTCTTTCTAAATGGTTCGCAGCTAATAATCTTTTACTTAATGCGAACAAAACTAAATGTCTTAAGTTCTCTTTACCAAATGTACCCCAAGTAGGTCTAAACTTAAAACTTGATGGCAAAAAACTAGATGCAATTACAGAAACTGTGTTTCTAGGAATTACTCTAGATTCTAAATTGCAATGGGGTGCCCACATTAGAGCTCTTTCAGGTAGATTAAGTTCAGCTGCATTTGCAGTAAGAAAAATAAGGCAGTTGACTGATGTAGCCACAGCTAGGTTAGTATACTTTGCTTATTTCCACAGTATTATGTCTTATGGCGTTCTGCTGTGGGGATCGGCAGCTGATGTAGACTCAATTTTCATATTACAAAAGAGAGCAATCCGCGCGATCTATAGAATGGGTCCTCGTGAGTCCCTTAGAAACAAATTCAAAGAAGTTGATGTACTAACTCTGCCTTCTCTTTATATCTTAGAAAGTATTTTGTATGTTCGCAAAAACTTAGGACTTTTCAAAATTAGAAGTGATTTCCATAATATAAATACACGTAGTAAACATGAAATTGTGATACCTAAATTTAGATTAACTAAAACTAGCAAGTCATTCCTTATAAACAGTATTCGCTTTTATAACAAGTTGCCAAAGTCGGTTACAGAACTTAACGATGGAAAGTTCAAAACCCACATAAAACGTGTCCTTATCAAAAAAGCATATTACAAGATTAAAGACTACGTTGATGACAAGGAAGTTTGGCAATAATTCCTTCTGCACATGTGGCCTCCCTGGTACCTCATTAACGGCATAATTATGTAAATGTCTATTAACTGCTCCCAAATTACGATATGTATTTTATTTTACTTTTTTATTTAGGTACTACTTGACATGTAGTTTCATTATTTGACATTATATGCCTACAATTCAAATTTCATTTTAAAGTAGGGTTCTCATTCGGATTGGTTAAAGTTGTAGTGACAACCATTTGGGTTAAATTGGTTTTTATTATTTTATTCGACCTTTATATAGATTCCTTTATATTTTGTGAATGTGAGAACGTTGTAGGCACAACAGACTGTCGATTTGCAGACTATTTTCTATTTTTTTTAAGTATCTTGTTGACAGGCCTACGCTGTCCTCGCATACCTATTCAAACTGTACATTTTTTAAAGCATTGTAAAACCCATTTATTTTTAAAAGAGTAACCGTGGAGTTTCTTGCCGGCTCTTCTCCATAGGAAACGACCAATTGGAACCGTGCACCTAGATTCTGACGTTTCATAAGTGCCCATGTAGGTTTATGTGAAATAAAATATTTTGATTTGATTTGATTTTGAGTGCCTTCCGATTGGTCCAAAGTGCATACTGCTCGATATAACTATGGTAGAAAGTCGCGAATGGCAGTTACCTTCCGTGTGTACTCAGTGAATCACAGCCATTTAACGATTTTTTACCAAACTGTGGTAGTACGAGGCTTCAATCACGAACAGGGCTGGCTCTGACCCGGATTATCCGGTTTAAATGTGCGATTTGTTTGAGTGCCGTGGACAGAAATCTGATTAATTTTGTCGTTTTTACGAAATTCTGGTGCTCTGGTACCTTAGGAAAAGTTTTCTGTTTGGTTATGTGGCTTCAGCTTTACGGCTGGGTTTTGTGGGGCCTGTAAATAAAGTAGATGTGCTGATTATACTATTGGTCCTACCAGGTAGTTACATATTTGTAGAATGATCATTTGAATTTAGTCACGAACACGAACAACTAGTTTTAATAAAAAAGTAAAACTTGCTACATGTAAGTTCACAAGCCTTTGTCGTTTTTTAGGAGTCCTTTCCTGCTCCTGTCCTATAAATCTGGTCTGCAATTTACCAGCCCTAATCACAGAGCGAATCAAAGCCCGGAGGCGTAACGTAACGAAGTTTTTACAAAAAGTTTCCAACTCGTGGGTGCACCAAACGTGACTGCCGCTTAATCGCAAAAAATATACAAAATGGACGCCGCTTGTCGTGAAAATCAATAATAGCGGCAAAAACGCGGGTAAATATTATTGAGGTTATGTTTTCGGCGGTTTTTAGTATATCTAGGCACATTATGGGTAATTTAAGCAAATCAAAAAGTAGTTCTTTAAAAGCATTGATGAAGAAAAGAAGTGATGGATAGTTATAGAAAGTTAAAATATTACCTACCTACTATTGTCACGATTTCATACTTTTCGGACATTACTTTTTACCATTGACAGCGAGAAAATTTCATTCAACATTTTAAAATTATGCATGAAATCGTCTGAATTATCATCGTTTTCTGTGAAATATTTAACCACTTTACAGGATTATTGGTTATATGTCGAGTAATGACATTTTATGTTTTCAAATGAATGAAATAAAAATATAAAATGTCAAATTACTCGGTAATTCGGTTGAAAATAACCTCTCCTGCATCCCTTTAAAGGATTGCCGACAGATAACCAATAATCCTATATTTATATAACAACATAAAGGTATGCCGAGTGCATCATTTTATTGAACAAAACAATGACCTCACTGAAAATTGTTGTCTGTAGACAATCCTATTAACAATTTATTTACGGGTCTGCAACTTTAGAACGCGTGCAGCCCTAATATCTCATTTTCCTGTTATTCTTCCAAGAAGTGTCCCATTTATATCATTTTCCTGTGACTCTTTAATACTCCTTTGCTGCGGTTTTGTAAACAATACAACACCTTGTTCAGTGTGTTATAAAATTGATTGTCCTGTAATGGCAGTTGTAAGTAGATAAAATAATTAATTTAAAAAAAAACCTTATTTGGGACTATAGAAATGGGTCTTATTGGGAGCGTGTGCATTAAAGAAAGAGAATGGAACCATTAAGTTCCTTGATGATTCAAAAAGAGGATCTAAATGGAAACACGCTAACGTTGATGAAAAAGATCATCTACCCCTGATTTTGCTGTCAAAACTCAGATGTTATCCGAAACCGTTCTAAAATACCAATAACCAATCATATCCTATTGCCTAAATTAGAATCAATTGATGAGGCAGCAGGCAGGAGAGGAGTAGCTGCAAAGTGGTAGATAACGGATGTGACTTATGAGTTGGAGATCGTAGGTTGGAATCTGGACAGACGCTTAACTTTGTGTAAATTATTTCATCACCACTGCTCTCAAAACGCGCTGAAGGAAATCATTGTGAGAAAAAGGGCATGTCCTTGAACCAAAAATTCGAAGACATGTGACGTCCGCCGACCCGGCACTGGGCCCGTGTGGTGGATGATGGGCCATTCCCTCTCACCGAGAGAAGGCATCTGTCCCAGCATTGGGAACATTGTAGGATAATAATATGTATGTATAATATGATAAGGCAATTAAAATTTCGGGAGCTGCGGCTTGCGGCAGTAGAGCTGCCTTTTTTAACCATTGTCTGTCTGTACTATACATCATTTATGTTTAGACTGGCAAACAAATGAGCATCAAAAACTGACAAGGCATCATAGTCAGTCGTAAATATAGCATCACTATTAAATCCCAGGATATCGTCGCTCGGCATCCAATACCGCGAATGCAACGTTCATCAAATTTTACAGGAGACAAAAAAAACTTTATAAAATGTACTGCATACATACTATTATTTTGAAATAATATATTTTAAACTAATTTAATGTGTTCTGATTGTATTAAACACTTTTTTTCCGCTTTAAGTTAATATTGGTAAAGGTAAGTCACATTCGCGGTTTTTACCTATTATTATTGGTCACATTTCATCACATTGGCGGTTATGCTATAGAAAATGAAACAATTTTCTTTTGTTGACAATTATTTTGGAATAATGTAATTATTTTTAAACCAGGTAGGTAATTAAAAATATATTTGGTTTTGACGCGCGTTTGCCTTTTACCTTCCAGTGGTATTTTCTAGTCACACCTTTTCTTGAACTTGAGGATAAATTACCCATAAGTCTACTTTGTAGTGGCATGACATCAACCATGGATTTGACGAAGACTTTTTTGAAGTCCCAATCTATTTCAGTCCAGAACCTTTAAAAATTTTCTTTCCGATCTTCTTCTGACATATCCCGGCAATTAAATACTCCTTTTTATTTAAGCATACCTATATCTGATGTACACCGCGGTCTTATTTCTCTTTTACTTCTTTCAATATCCTGTATCCACTTATCATTGTTTTCGAACTCCTAAAAAAGATTCGCCATTCATTCTTTTTACTTTTTAACCCCCGACGGAAAAAGAGGGGTGTTATACCTACGTTTAACGTGTGTATCTGTCTGTTCCCTCGTAGCTCCCAAACGGCTGAACCGATTTTGATTATTATTTTTTTGTTTGAAAGGTGTCTTGCTTGATCGAGAGTGTTCTGAGGTACAATTCAAGAAAATCGTTTCAGCCGTTTGAAGATTATCAGCCCTTTTCTAGTTGATGATTGGATGTGCGCATCTTCCACAGGTCTGATCTTAGAAGATAACATTTACAATGATATTAGAAGAACATAGTAACCTTGAACCGATACTGCAGCATCACCTGGAATTGTGTCGGGGGTTATTTTTTTTTTTAATTTTAACTTGTTCCCATACATCTTGAGTCTGAATGACTAAATGGTTAGGCTGAGGCGAGACTGGGTCAGCCGGGTCAACAGGCTGCGACTGAGGCTCTATTTCAGGATAATCTGGAGTAGTTCGCAGAGGTTGGTCTGCCCGAGAAGTGATCGGAGATGGCAACTCTATTTGAGTTTCAACGAAATTTGGCTGAGACTGATAAAATAAATCTGATAAAGTATAGGAAGGGTAAGGCGAGATTTCCAAGTCTGTAAGTGCTTACTGAGGCTCTTTTTCAAGGTGGTCCGGAGTGATAGGTAGAGGAAGGAGTGCCCATGAAGGAAACAGATAATGACTGAAATATGTGAAATACGTGCAATAAAACCCAAAAGTTACCCAGACACCCTGCGGGACCGTGTTGCGGTTGCGATGCGTATAGCGACACTGAGGAACTAACGCATATTCGCGGATTTGATGGCGGAATATTACGTTCGCGGTTTTGCATGACTCGAATAACAACATGACTGGATAACTTTCTGGCAATTTTAAAATGTAGGATGACGTATTTGAACGAGTAGAATGAAATAAAACAAAAATCTGATTTTCGTCAAAAATGTCATATTCGCGGTATTGGATGCCGAGCGACGATATGTAAATGATAAATGATAAATTATTATTATTTATTTCTGTAAATTGGTTTAAAAAAAAACTTTTACTCGTCAAACATAAGTTGTGTAGTTCGGTGTTTCCTAACTAACTACTCTGAAGGGACACCGAAACCGTTTTCAAGGTCCATAATAGTCTTTTTTAAAGTACAGATATAATGTCAGGTCAAGGGGCTGGTAAATTGCAGCCAAGCCATAGGAGGACCATGCAGATTGATGTCTGAAATGGTCTTTTGAGGAAAACACCACACAGATTTGAGTGGACCTGTCCAGTTGTTACTGATAAATGCGTGCACTGAGCACGCATTTATCAGTAATAGTGTAGCTGAACGGAGCTCAACGCCTTGACGAACAATACTTAAGAAAGGACATTTGGGTAGGCCGCATAAAGGACTTAGACTGCCAGAACAGAGAAAGTTGGTTAAAAATAATAATTGTCAAAGTAAATAATGATTGTCAAAGTTAATAATAATTGTCAAAGTTAATAATAATTGTCAAAGTTAATAATAATTGTCAAAGTTAATAATAGTTGTCAAAGTAAATAATATTTGTCAAAGTTAATAATAATTGTCAAAGTTAATAATAGTTGTCAAAGTAAATAATAATTGTCAAAGTTAATAATAATTGTCAAAGTAAATAATAATGGTCAAAGTAAATATTCTGTTAGTATTGGTCCTAATCAATCCGATTCAAATTCGACCAAGAATTTTAATGTGTTGTGATTGCTACCTTAACCATCGGTATTTCCAATCTAAATAAGCTGAAACAAAGCTATTTTCGATCAGATATATTGGCTTCTGTTGATAGTAAACTGATAGTTAAATGTTTTAGTTCGTTTTACGGCGGCCATTGCTTACGGTAGGTCAGTGACCGACGAGCTGAATTGATTGGAGAGAGTGCAAGTTGGATTGTGGACTAACATGGTACTGTTTAGTTTATTTGTAGGGTTCATAGGAAAGTTTAGTGCTAAGAGGTGAGTTAGGGTGATTGGTAGATTAATAACTGCCGATTTATTCTGTAATTCCACCTTATGCTATAGGAATTGACACTATTAACGACTCACTTCAAGATCACTTCACCTAAGTTTTCACGGTGTATCTTTTACAGAATCGCAGAAGTTGTTCAAGGCTTCCGTGGTGTTAAAAAGTTAAGAGAAATATCAATTACTCTCGTCAATTGATAGATTTTCAATAATAACATACAATCCTTCTTCTACAAGTTTTACACTATTGAAAGATGTCATCAAGGTATACTCCCTATTTAGATAAAAACCCATCTTCGGTTATGCAAATAACAATAATACTTGACATAATATCGAAAGGCAATAAATTAAAGATAAATACGGTTTCTATATTCGTAACAGATGTTATCATTTTGATTTATAGTCATGAGCGGTGAACAAACTATCACACATTGATTCGGGAATTAATTCTAACTGTACTTGAACGAAAGCCGCTATTTTTGCTTTGTAATATACCGCCCCATTTCTCTTCTGCGTGGGTGTAGTGGCCGATTATCGGAAAACTGGAAGCAACATCCCGACAATCTGTCGCCAATTATTGCTAGGTTATTTTCTGGTTCTGGTGAAATTACATGTCAAAATTGAGACCTAGATTTTTTCTCTGTCACAGTCATATCATTTATTTCAATTAAGCACACAAAAGGCTCTTTTGGACATCAAAAATAAGAAAATACAATTGATTCTAGTACAGCTGTAGTCCCAAAAGGTAGTTTCGTATGGAGAAGAATGGGCAAGAAACTCCATTGATTACTCTTTTAAAATATTTTACGATATTTTGTTTTCTGAGGTCTATGACTCCCATTGGTGTCGTAAGTGACTATAGTGGCGGTAACCACTGTCCACCATGGCCGCGGGTTTTTTTTTTATATGGAAGGAAATCTTGCTTTTAGGTATTTTGGTCCAAAACTCACAACTGCACACTTCAAACGGGCAAAGCAAGATCTTCTTTCGAGAGTCTTTTAGTAACTTGAACTAATTTTAGGCAGACTTTAAAGCAAGTTTCTAGCTACATGCGAGTATTTAATCCAAACGTGCTGAGAATAAGCCTATAAACAGCTTTAAGGCAAAACCGCTCACATAACCAATCCTAAAACCAATAAAAAAGGATAATAGCCGCCTGAATGGTACAGATTATTCGTTCGAATCAAACCGTGGTGTACATAAGTATCGAGCGACCGGTTGCTATAGCAACCGACCGAAGATCGATACAGCGTAAACAACTCTGCATCCCAGCGACTTTCATTGAGGCTGGGATCAGTTGTGGAATAAATTAAAGAAGAAACTAACTGTTGAAGGCGAGTTCCTTTTCATACAAACTTTAAATTCCGTTAGACCGGGGGAGTTATGTTTTGCAATTATTTCTTAGTATATTTCTACATCCTCTAGGGATCTTTCTATCTTCTTCCATCAGCGTCGTGTCGACCGTTGACCTAGTCTATCTTTGTTTAATTCTTGTTCAGAATCTTGGGTATTCTCGGTCATTCACTGTTGAGCTTGGAGAGTAGTTCAGCTCTTAGTGCTGTGATTTGATTTTAATTGCTTATTTCATTTATCACCTACTAACACTGATATGCGACACATTAATTATTTTATCAAAATCTTTTCCATTTCAAATCGACTTCTTTCCCAGAATCAGTTATGGTAGATAATAGATATCTTTTTACTAACAGAACAGGCTTCTTAACTGTAAAATAAATTAACAAAATTCGATCTCATTTACATTTAAACTCTCCATCATTGTAATCTCCACCATTTCCCTCACTCTTTCCATCCAATATCACCTCACGCATCTAAGTTTGGTAAAGTAACATTGAAAACAAAATGCTTAAGATAATTCCGAGTGAGATAATAAGTTAACATCAAGTTTCGACACCAAGTGGGCGTGTGTGGGCAGGCCTGTTTGAAGTAATCTAGCCGAATCTTGTACTGTCGATTATCAAGGACGCCGTTATTTATTGGGTTAGTTATTAACCATATTTAGTTAACTGAGTGGTTGTTAGATTTGGAACTGGGAATGGTTAAATCGAAGTTACGAAAATAGGCAGATGAAAGAAAAGATGCATAGATGAATGTATGAAGAATTATATGGATAAGAAGGAAAGAACCACAGACGATGAGATGACTACCTACTGATAGAGAACATTAGGAATAAAAAGAAGCTGCTGAACCGGTCGCAAATAAATTTGAATTAGGACAGAATCAGGAGGATAGTAGGATTAAACATTTCTGGCAGATAGTCACAGATTTCTCACTCTTCAGTAATTATCATTAAAGAAAAATAATGTCAGGTGACGAACTCCTGGATTTATCTATTTAATTCCAATAAAGACCATCAAAATTAAACAATTTTATTCCTGGAACTGTGTGCGTTGTCATACTCGCTCAATTACGTACGGGCATCGTTCTTCTGTCATTAGTTCCATGAGACTTCTGAGCCTGTTTGTGTAATTCTTCCATAATATGGTTTCTTACGATCAGACTCATATAAAATATTATGAACTAAAAACTATTGGGATTTAGAAACTGAGCTTGTTAAATGTTGATTTTCGTTTCATAAAATGGCGTGCCTTAAATCCAGCTCCCACCAAAATGGCTGTTCATTTTGGAGAAAAACTTTCGTTAAAGCTTGTTAAAAGTTTTTAATTAAATTTTAATCAATGTTGGGTCCACAGTCCACGCATCCTCTGGGGCTAAGGCAGATTTGTGGAACTGAAATATTCTGAAATACCTTTTTATCAATTGATCTTAGTTAGGACATTGAGATTAGTCATGTATACTTTACTTACCTTTGTTGTAAAGTCATTCATTTACGAAATCGTATATTTTGCGTCTATACCTTCGCAATAATCTAATTTTATCTTCCTATCGTTGATATAATTCACATGCCGGACGAAGCGTTGTGCACCTAATTACTTTTTTGTTATTTTCTTCATAATTGCTAAATGAATATTGACGAAAGGAGATGCTATATTTCATAATGGATCGAAGAAGTTTCAGGCCGATATACTGGTTTCTATTTCTATGATTTCTAAGATTGTACCTTAGGCCCAGTCCATATATAATATCTGGTCCTAAGATACCATACAGTGTCGCCCCGCAATCTTCACTATGTCACCTTATCGAATATTGGGTTCCAAAGGCTGCCTCACTTCTGTCAAAGATAACATACTATGACTACGCTTCTATTAGCCACCATTAATATTCACTATGTAAATAATTAATAGTGCTTAAATGCAATTATTATGTGTATTTTCTGCTATTTTCCTCGTATATACTTCATATACTATCACTTTCGATCTGCGACAGGTCTCACATAGCATCGGAATATGTAGTCGATAACTATACCTTTAGGGAAAAGTTGGCATCATACTGCTTTCCCTAATGCGCGGTTCCAAATACCCAAAAACGGATAGTTTGACTTAACAACCGTAGCGTTGATCAGTAATCAAGTATGTATTGTTGTATTCAGGAAATACAGGTGTGATGTTATAATGATGATGATTTATTTTATTTTAATTTATGACTGGCTTCTGCCCGCGAATTCGTCCGCGTGAAATTTCTTGTTCCCCCGTCTCACGCAACCCGTCACATCGCCCGCCTGCGCTATTACTTCATTTTCGCTTAGCGTTCTTTTTGCTCGGCTCCTAAAGGTCGTAGCGTGGTGTTAAATACGATATAACCTTCCTCAAAAATTAGGCTATCAAATGCAAAAAGAATTTTTCAAATCCGACTTGTATTTCCCGAGATTAACACGTTCAAACATACAAACAAAAAAACAGTAGTATAGATTTTATGTGAAACTACTGGTGTTGACCGACATGACTGTGTGGTGCAAACTGCATATAAGTTCTTTTTAATTTTTATTAATCAATTTTTATTTGCAATATTTTCTACCTTTGTTCTGCTAATAAATTAATGATTAATGTTCTAACTTGTTGTTTGAAAAGTTTCCGGAGGTAGTTTTTCCTTTAGGTTTAAAGGATCAAAGGTTGCCTTTAAAAAGTTTATTACTCAATTGACATCAATATTGCAAACAGCCTTTAGGTCCCCCTATATATCAGTTATTTCTGCTTAAAGTTCAAATAAATTAGCATTTATAATGTCTACCTATCGATTTCATATTTTTTTCTAAGGCCTATGCTCAGATGTCATTCTTGTTTTCTCTACCCACGTTTATTACAAAAAGGTCTCTGACATATTTTGTATTAACTCAAGGAAAAAGCAATTACGGACAAGTAAGAAAAAGCGACAGTTTGCTGATGTGTCTTAAATATAAATTATGTCGTTCTTTTTCAACAGTCTATTGAAATCCTTGTTTCTAATTTGATGTTATTTCGACATAAACGAGTTATTCTATCAAATTTATTTTAGTGTAAATTAAGTTTTATTTCTAAATGACTACTAGTATTGCAAAAGCCATTACAAAAAATGAAATTGTATCGCAAACTGAAGTTTCTGTGTGGGTCAAATTGTTTTTCCAAAAACATATTTTAGTTTATATGTTTGATAACGAAATCGTGAACGCAGTATAACTCTTTTGTTCCTGCAGCGTCTTATTCAACCTCCCAATCTCTGCCACTTTCTATTAGCCCTAAAACATGTTGCTTAATAAGTGCCCTCTAATACATTAAAATCAGGAAACCACGTTATATCGCCGATTAGTCGGTGACAGCGAGCAATAGAGTGCACAGGACAAGTATTTACGTAAACCGAGTGTTGCGATCTCAAACTCGATATCATGAGGCATACTATGAGTTTTGGAAAATGGAAGTTTTCTTCACGTAGGTAGAACATTCTAGAACGAAAATGCCACGTTTTAGTTCTCAATCGAGAAGTGCATAGGGCTGCAGCTGTTAACATTTTTGCTAAGGCGACAGACTTAGATAAGATGGTGGTAGCTAGCGTGGCGTGTTTAGAACAAGCCCTACCACCGACCACACCGAGCAGAAAATTCTTAACCCACTGGGAATCGAACCCGGGACCTCTCTGGGTCTGAGAGATTGGTCTAACCACGGGGCCACAGAGGTGGGACATACAAATTAAACGTTACAACTGTATTTTTACCTCTCGTCAAAATACAAACCATTCATATTATTGTCCGAAATTGCATGTCACAGACCTTGATTTCAAACTGTTCAGAGCAGTCTACCTCCTGACTAAAAGATCATTTTGGCTTGGATTAGCGAAGTTATTCAATTCCGACTTTAATAGTGGACAATAAAAATTGCCATGTCTATAATTCCGATCATAAAACACTTGATTTTAAAAGAATGAAAGTTAATCTGATCGGTCATTCCCTTCGATGATCTAAGCATTGCATAAACAATTCGTATTGTTTTTTGATTGAAACTCGTAAAAGGCGTGAACTATTTCATCCGAGGATTGTGACTTGTATTTTTCACGCAAATTTTCTTCATTGCAAACAACAGGTTAAACTATCTAGTTTAATCGTTGACAGATTTCGCGGAATCACTCGATTCGTTTCAGAAGATGTAATCAGTAGTAATACACAGAAAATAACAAAACTCAAAAGGTAGAGCGGAAATAAGAGATCGCTATTTTGAAATTTTTATTTTCTACCACGATTTTAAGCTTAAACAAAACATGCATTATGGGCTCTTTCTCTTCCAAGATCAAACCATAAACTATGATGATATGAGCTGAGTATGTTATTCCCATGTGATCTTCATTATTATCTCACTAGTTCCTACTCGCATCTACAAGTTTCCAGCCAGTCTTCAAATATTCTTTATTATCGGTTAATTCAACCAAACCAAAAATCACAGTTCCATAGTAGCCCTCTAGGAAGGTTGCAGGCAGTGCGACCGGTTCCCACGGTATATGTTATAATATATCTGGTCAGGCAAGCAGTTTGCATGCCTGTCCTATCCCAGTCACCAGCCAGTGTGAATGTAACGACGCAATTCTCAACCAATGGCGATGCGAAATGTTTGTAATAATTCGCCCACTTGCACCACAAATCCCATGGCATTTTGCGCTAAACAAATAAATCCCAGGTCAGGCAAAGTGTTATTGGGTTTTTCCATCCGAGATTTCTCAGCAGCCCGGAGTCTGGACTTTTGCCCGGTTGATGGCAATAGGCTCGCCCCCTATAACATGGGACTTCAACATAACTGGCGAAATGTGGGCATACTATACCCCACATTTCGCCAGTTTACTTTAAACAGATTATATTCAACTATAATTTCTCAAGTTACTCGTGATTATATTTCTAAAACGAAAAGACGGTAAAAATGCACCATCATGATAACAGCATCCTTTTCTGTCCGTAACAGACGTAAGCTTAAAATAAGATTATAATTTTAAAGACAAGAATAAAAACCAGTTTTAAAATGAATGAGACTCCTTGCAGTTATCACGTTACAAGTAAGATATGAATGAAGCCGTATTAACTCAAGTGGTGTGGATGTAAGTGCCAGATTTCCTGCCCTTATTGGATAATGCACAGATTATAATATAACGAATTAAGGTAATGTCAGCAAAAGGGATCTATGAGAGGCAGGATTATGAAGGCTCTTTTGCTTTTTTTAAAAGAGCATTTGGTGCGGTAGCGCGAACGTCAGTGGTAACAAAATCAGTATAAGCCTGCCTCTTATTCTATTGAATCTCCGTACTACGCTAAGCCAGCTCAAGGTCAAAGATTTACCATTGACGTGCGGCCTACTGTGAGTACGGTCGCGGAGCGAAAATGTTAAGCAATTTTCAAACATTCCTTTCTTTTCTTCGCATGTCACCTTATCAAACTGCCATTTAAGCTAGGGTTTCTAACGGTGTAACTTTAAAGAGCCACTAGATAGATATTCTATTACTTTTGTTTATCTCGATCAATTATAACCTTTTGTATCCAAATTATATTTAAACTAATATTAAAAAGAGGTAAAATAGTTTTGTTGCAGGTTTGTAAAATACCTTTTATCTCTGAAAGTACTGATCCAATCACGACAATTCTTTCTCTGATACAAAGCTACATTATTGCCGAGTGTCATAGGATATGTTTTATGTTAAAACCAGAAATTTCAAACCGAAGAAGTCATGGGTAGAAGGTAGTATCTTAATAATATAATACCTTACCTTGCCATAAAAGAATCGAAATTAGAATAGATCGCCAGCTACACAGACGGATAAGGCTGTCATATCCGTTAGAGCTTTTGTCTTTCAACTTGCATATAAATAGCGGTAAATATTTATAGTCCATGCTAATAAATTTAAATTGTGTGTGCTTAACTCATTTGACGTTTATGAGGTATTAAATCTTTGTATGGATAATTTTGTTGCTAAGCGCCTTACTCTGAATAATTGGCTAGCTAGCACTGAGAATGATTAAAACAACACTGATGGAAGCGAAGCGCAAACATGGATGGGTATTCTAAAGAATGATATGAATGAAAACTGAGTAAATCGGGAGATTTAAAGAGAAAAAAATATCTTGCCGATCCTAGATAGCATGGGATTTAATAAGGGCGAAAAAGAAGTGAAGAAAAAGAGATTCATTATGATCTGAAACCGCCAAATCTGAGATTGAGATAGCTTATGATAATTGCTCATGCAATAGACTCGGCCCCTATAACATGGGACTAAAACGTACTGGCGAAATGTGGGTGTACTATAGGTACACCTCTGCCTAACTCATCGGGGAATACAGGCAAGATGTTATGTATGATAATGCTTGATTTTTCTATATATAAGAAGATAACTTTGCTGCAGTGGGACAAGTACCTATACAGGCTGATATTCCTAGTTTTTGTTAAGGGAAGAATGACTAAGAAGATTCGTGTTCGCCCTTATGTTCCTCTCACCCTGTTTTGCTGTTGTATTATTCTCAGTTTTAGTAGGAAAAGCCCTTTATGAGCTTTGCATCAAAATACTACAATAGAAGATAAAATCATGTAGTTGTATTATCATAAGCTCTTCTAGGATCAACCCCATTCGAAATAAACATTGGAGTGTCCCCAAAACCGAGTTCTGCCTCAAAAGCTTTTAACTCGTCTCCAGCATGAGTCTCGTTTGCATCATATTGACTTTTAAGTCCGTTAAATAAAAATACATTCGCAATTTAAATATTCAATTTGTTTGAGTTTTTACACATGTTTTTTTTTAATCTATTTTGGTATTGCCGACTTCTTTTTAGGGTTCCATCGAGACCCTATTACTCGGACTCCGCTATCTGTCCGTCTGTCACAGGCCTGTATCTTTTGAACCGAAATAGGTAGACATTTGAAATGTTCACGGAGTGTGTACTACTGAGGCCGTTAACAATAAATGATAAAAATAAAATAAAGTTAATAATGAAAGCGAGTAGTAGTTTTTTGGCGTTTTTTGCTCGAAAGTGCTAAATATTGTACGGTGGCATGAAACCCTTTGTATGAGTGCTTTTTGTAAAACCTTTTTCCCGTATTCAAATAGTAAATATAAAACATGGGCATAAAGAATAAATAAAAGTTCTTTTTACTATCCTATATCTCGTCATGTGCCTAGCCGCCAGCCGGAAGTCCGGCCATTCATCTATTGCCTCTGTGATATCATGTTGTTTTTTTTTAGTATAAAAAAATTCTATGCTTGGTTTTGTTCGTGGTATCTACCTAACTCTGTTTGTATTTAGCAGGGTGTTTAATTGATAAAAATGTTTATCCACCCTGTTATTCGTTTATGATTGACTAGCTTTTACACGCGACATCGTCCTCGTGGAATCAATCAAAATCGCATGAGCAGTTTCGGAAATCTCCCCTACATAGAAACTCACGCACTTCATAATTTAAATGGACGTCATCAAATGGATTTTCGTATAAAACAGTTTTTTTTTCGATAGGTATTTTTAGTTGGTCCTGTAGTAAAGGTTGTTCATATTCATGGGTACTTCCACCCCAAAAGGGAAAAAAAATTGTGAAAAATTATGTTTTTGTCACACTAAAAGGATTTAGTTTCCGAGTTTATCCTAAATAAGTCTGAAATCACCAACCCGTCTTGAGCAAGCTTGGCGATCAATGCTCGTGCCTTAGCTTCTCTTAAAGAGAAGAGGCCTTTGCCCTAAAGTGGAACAATAATAGGTATTATTACTAGAAGGATTTATAGCAAAAAGAGTACCTAATTTCCTTACAATCATTACTTTTAATGCGCATCGTCTAGGCGGACGTCCGGCGATCCATCTACGATTCCCCTTCGATTACTCACCGAGTCATTTGAAACGGTAATGACATTGTTTTCTGTCGAAGGATGGTAATGGCGGCGACGGCCATACTTGACAGGTGACACTGTGATTGTTTGTTGTCATTTGTCGGCCATTGTCGATGGATTGTTACAATTTGTGGGTGCGTTTGAAGGAGAATGTGAATTAAGGAGATCTATTATCTTGTTCATGGTTTTTGGAAAACTGGTCAAATCTCCGATCAGTAAAACGGCAAATCTCATGTTTGCCGCTTTGTTTGTAACGGCAACCTATGTTTGTAATGCTTTAAGAAACCAGCACCCTAATTACGTAATACACGATCAATCACAATCTGAATCGTTTTGAAACAGATTGATAATCCACTGCTCATAAGTTCGAAACAAAAAATCTGCTCAACAACGTAAATAACGCAATGAATGTTGTTGAACTGTCAAAATTGGTAGTCAGTTCAAAATCGTATCAAGAGAAATTGACAAATTAACATTAAATGCTATCCAACTGTTTCGGTCAGACAGTTATAAAAACATCCAAGGAAAGGGAAAACAACAAGGCAGGCAATGATTGATTATATTTTCGTTCTTTTGGCTACCCTATTTCTAGAAAAACAGAATTTCATCTAACAATGTTACAGTCAATGACTTACCTTCTAAGAGCGAAGGTTTCTTTTAGAAGTATGAACTTAACGCAACAACGTCGCAAAGGTAAGTTAAATATTCCACTTATTTCACACAAAAAAGTCTTCAACAAAGTGAGCTTTGTCTCACTACTTTCGCGAATAAAGCTTTAAAATGATGCTGAGGTCTTTCTGTGAGTAGGTATAATAGATATTCACTCTCTAATCTAGGTCATCTGATGGCATGACTTTAAGACCTAAAACGCACTGCGAATTTTTTCGCGCGATTTTTATTCGCGAGGTGCAACTCAATGCAATACTTCAACGAGCGCGAATCTAAATCCTCAGTGCGAGTAGATACATAAGATACTATGTGTTACAGACCTACGATAAAAATTTCGCGCGAATTTTTTATGTAGTGCGATTGGCCTTATTACCTTTACCTTTTTCATGTTCTACATGTTGCATTGTCCTCAAATTGTAGAATTTCCGAATTCTAAAAAGCAAAAGTTAGAACATTGGTTATATCCACATAATAAAAGATCACAACACCGTAAAGACAGACTTCATGAGAAAATACAAAATGGCAGCGCCCTTCTTTTCAAAAGTCAGCAATAAAATTTTGGTACTTAGATATTATGTATGTGAGTAGTGAGTACGCATAGTAGACACATGACAATTGAGAGCCCTCTTTTAAAAGTTAACAACGTCTGTCATCTTCAAATGCCAGAGTGCCAGTAACCTCGAGCACAGTTCGAAACTATGTGATGTGTGTGTGACACATTCAGTTCTGAATGCATTCCGCTGTCACTTGGAAACAATGGCTACCGTATGTCGGCGCCCGCGCAGCCAAGCGGGAATGTAGGCTTCGAGATATTTATCAAGACTGAAGAAGAAGTCAGAAGAGTTATTTGAAGGATTGCGAAATGAGGATTTATGGGAACTAGGCGACACGACTCTGCTTCGCACTGTTTTTTCGACTTGAAAAGCCTAGAAATGTTGTTATTATATAGAGTAATTAAAGATTTAAAAATTAAATCCACATTTTTACATTAAATGTTTCCGAGCAAATTGCTTGACACCGGAGTCATTATTGTCATTCCATGAATAATTGGTTCATTATTATTTATTTGCTTGTTGATTTGACATCTCTCTCATTTAAACTTATAAACAATGTAGTATTGTTTTATTTTATCTTACTAAGTGCAATGTCAATACTGGCAGGTATTTGTATTCACGATCTGGTAAAATAATAAAAAAATGATAAAATAATGTAAACCTTTTGCAGTAGTTCAAAGCCTAGTCTTGGTTCACCACTTTTGACAACAATTCCAAAAAATCGGTTGAAAATATCTCAGTCACACAAACCAATATTCCTAGTGGTCGCGTCATAAAGCGACAAGGAATATTCAACCTTAGGGGTGACAGTAAGAAAGAAGTCGACTATGCTCACTATTTGGGGGGTAAAATAATGTAAATCTAAACTCAGTATATTAAAACAAGTCGGCTGAGTAGTGTCATATGTAAAACAGATGTATTGTCGCAGTTATCATGTAAAGCCGAGTACACAATGTTTGTCGCGATGTGAACGAACGCAGAGGCGTCGCAGTGAATAAATAATGCACTTCGTGTACACTCGCACGTAGCGTACGTTAGTACAGCTGATTGTTATCTTATGACAAATGAATTTGAGGAAAAAGGATTTGTAAAAATCTTCTGAGGTAGGTACAGGGATAGACGTCTTGACGATAGACTTCTCGTCTGAGACTGGAAATAATTTTTGAGGTGATGGGTCGTTAATCGTTCTAGCGACATAGGGCCAAAAAAGTCATTTATATAACTTTTTGGCAAGTTTCATATCTTCATAACGTCCTTGAAAAATTAATAACGTTTCGTAAACTACAGTCTTCCCTGGTGGGAAGACTGTAGTTTACGAAACGTTATTAATTTTTCTGCACATACTAAAGAGTGTAATTGCAGGAAGTGAAAAGCACTGTTATAGTAACCTTAGAGCCTGCACGAATTGTAACCAGAATTGTGCATTACACGGTAAAAATATTAGCCAGTTATCTGGGTTCCAGTTTCTGACGGCACCTGCCAGATGTCATCACTCATGAAGACGGTAGATCGAAGAAAACAACACCACAGTCATTCCTACTATGACACTACATCAAAGGACATCTTAAACATTATCCACACTGTAACCTATTCAAAGACCACACACCATTTTAATAAAATAAACAGGAATATCTTTAGAAGTGCACAAGAAAAATTGTTGGTCGGTAACCACAACTGTCTGTTTCTTTTAAAGTTGAAACACACTTGGAGTAGGGATTACTCTTTGTTCGTCTGTTATTTGTATCTTTTTACATTTTACACGGAATTAATGAGTGCATACCATGCTTTATGTTGTGGGTTAACTTTTTAGGTTGCTTTTAACTTATTTTATTTATCTTGATGATATGGCTAGAAAGTTGGTGACTATCTAGATGACGGAGGGACTACTCACACTTATTCAGCTCTATTCAGCGTTTGCCCATAGAAAACGCGCGAAACGCGTTTGAGTACTTTCAGCTATCCGCAGCTGAAAGGACGCATACGCGTCTCATACAAAATCGTAGTTTTCTATGGGCAAACGCTGAATAGTGAATAGAGCTGAATAAGTGTGAGTAGTCCCTAATAGAGAAGTATAGAAGAAAAAGACATGTTGCGTCGACCACGAATAAATAGGGATAAGTGCAGGAGAATAATGAATTATGATACCTATTTATATTGATGATTTTATTTGAAAAAAAAACGAATGTTTTATATGAAGAGCTTCGCAAAAAATTTGAACTGTCAATTGCTTAGTAGGTAATTTATTAACATAGTGTGGAAGTGGATAGTATTATCATACCGGTTCAGTATCAAAGATTTAATTAGCCTACAGTGATGTCATATTTATTTAACTTAGCACGTCTGCTATCTAATTGCGTAAAACGTTTTCGTAAACGATTCCGACTAATCTGTTTCATTTTGACAGTTCAACAACATTCATTGCGATAATTACGTTTTTCAGCAGTTTTTTTTTTCGAATGTATGAAGCAATGGATTAGCAATCTGTTTCAAACCGATCCAGATTGTGATAGATCGTGTATTACGCAAATAGGGTGCTGGTGCTTACCCCCCTTATGTTGTGATCAATCAAGACTACTATTAAACGGATTCGGGATAGGATGATGGGTATTTTATTATCAAACTATTTCCATAAGTTTCTGAGAAATAGGTGAGACTTTAGCTGAGAACTTTTCAAATCAAATCCGTTTTAGCAATAAAATCAATTTCATATTGGTAAAATTATGTAAAAATTGATTTTTACAAGTTTAATTTTAGATTCTGGTTCTTGTTAAATACGTAATTATATACAAGATGGAGGCGACAATCCCAATAAATAATTAATTAATGCCAAATTCATAATATCCAATAGTTTGGTCACTATAGCTAGAAAAATATTGGCAAAAGCTATAGTCGGCCACTCGGCCTATCACATTGACGATTTAGTTTATTTGAAGAAAAAAAAAAACATTATTATAACTTCGTTGTTAGGATTTCTTTGATAGTTTCAAAATACTCCTATGCATTAAGTGTTACTAGTATTTTAATTTGCTATCGAATTTTCGTCTCCACATTGTATATAATTTTTCTCTTCAATATCTCAAGCTGCGTTACTGCATCGCACAGCGAGAGTATCAGAACGGTACTTTATGTCGTAACTCACTGCTTGTCAAAATCTCCGCGACTGATTTCGGTCACGTTCGCAACGGGCGACAAAAAACCTTTTAAACGTCTTCTGGGGTCAAGCGAGAGCGATGGACCGAACGATTGTTGTGATGATTTAATTTTAGAACACCTTTGGAGTCTCGTCTATGGTTTCGAGACCATAGAGTTCTTGAAAAAGATTTTTATCAAGATGCAATCTAGACCGTTTTTTATGGTTGAGGTCTTTAGGAGAAATTCTAGTCTGGGCCCTTTGAAGTTTATCGTACATAGGTTTTGATGTTACATTGCCTAACTCTTTTTAATCAGCAAGCAAGCCAATCAGCGTGCATCATATCATCAGTCTCCACCACTCTTCACTCTTCAAAGTCAAAAGTTATTTATTTAAACTAGGATGAGAATCAGCACTTTTTGAACATCAACTTAAATGAGCCAGTCCCCCAAAACGCCAGCCCATCATCATTTCCTAGTGCTTTAACTGGGAAGAAAAAGTGCCGCAACAAACTCCCCAGCAGCACAGCTGTCCGTTTAGTTAGAAGAACTTGGTTCTATACAATAGTAAACTTTAATCAGCCAAGATGCAACCGAAACTCTCGCAACTCCACAAGTTCTCAAAGAATCCCATGTGGTGTTATTTTGATACAAACTCTAATAAAACTAATAAGAGCGCCGCAGTTGGCGTCGTGTCGCCTGTACAACGTCCAGATATAACGTGAATCTGTGTCATATAGTTTGTGAACACCATGGGGACGAGATTTTTTGGGATTTTTCTTGGGTTTCGGCAGTTCATTCTTGCGATTTTTTTGAGGATCTTGAGGTCTTAGTGTAAGTTTGCAAGTGAGTAAACGTAACTATCGCGTTTGCGTTAAGATTTGACCGATAGATCTTAATGTTAAGAATATAAAGGTGAGAATAAAAATCTTAACGCAAACTCGATAGTTACGTTTAGGTACTCACTTGCAAACTTACACTAAGGCCTCTGATGTTTCTCTCATGTTTCTTGATTTTGGATGCAGCTTTGCGAAATGGTCAATACATCTATAACAACGGCTTGATAACAATGGGTACAGTATCAATAGAGGACAGTAGTCTGCAAGGACTTGACTGCCCGCTTGCTCTTATGGTCTATTTTCCTTTCTTTATTTTAATTTCATCCACTTGCGTGGTTGGCTTCGTCTCATTTTTCAGCTATCTGAGTTTCTTATAGTTTGATGACACCATTTTCCCCTATAGATTTGAACAGGACTATCCATGGCGCTTCTTCTTCGTCGCTGCTCCGACAGTATTTCAGATCTTGAGAGACACAGTATTTCAAAACTTCACAACTTCTATGGCGCTCCGCGCTAGTCATACTTTTGTATAATTCTATCTTCACGTTTACTATGCCACAGGTACTAAATAATGTGTTATGCCACATGGGCCTTATCAGCTAACAGTCTCAAAAAATCACTCCCATACTTGCAGCGTGAACCAAAATGTAAATACAGCTAGGAACCGTCCCATTACCGCAGTGCATATGGTCTCCCATTCACCCCGCGGATGACCGGGCAAGCACCGATAACTGCTCAGAAATAGTATCGATTACATCCTGCAGCTTCCGTGTTGCGTGTCACAGATAATATATAGTTATATGACGTTTGTCGTGATTTGTATTACATGCTACACTTATGTTACTGCCTCTGGCTTGCATTGAATGTGCTGCTACGATAATCTGTTTGAAAAGGATGGGTTGCAAGTTTTGCAAGACACATGCCAAATGTTTGTTTTTCTCCTATTGGCATGACATTAGTAATAAGTAGGAAGTTTGATTATTTCTCTTCGGCTTTTATTTAATGTATTAAGTTCTGTTTGCGATTTTATTTATGATTGAATAGTTTTCAATGTTTTTGTTAGTTTAGTGCGCGTGCTAGTTTACATTTATGGCTAATATAATTTAATATAATGTTTTCTGTGTCGTTATATTAATTACTTTGCATACTATTGTATCAAGATATTAGCTGATGGTGCTGCTGGGGAGTTGCGCCACTTCTTCCCAGCTAAATCACTAGGAAATGGTGAGGGGCGGGCGTTTTGGGGGACTTAAATTTTGAATTTCATAAAGTGCTGATTCTCAGCCTAAATTACTTTTGATTTTGAATCGATTTTTATTACCACGACTTATTACTAGCGATATTGATTTACTTAACTGAAAAAATTAAAACTATATTTTTGATTGTGTCACATAAACCATTATAAAATGAACATACTTAATATAAACAACTATCAGCTATTTCTATTAAATTTCTTTAATACTTAGTTTTAAACGAAGTATCTAAATCATAGAAATATAAAAAACTTCTTATTAAAATATCTATGGTCTAACTCTAAATCAATAATATTTTCTTCTTTTTTCAGGTAAGTAAGGCGAACGTAGGAGCAATTGAGATTGTCAGGTATAATTTAATCATCTAGGAGGAAATCGTGCTATTTTTAACTCCGCCAATTGAGACTGATGATGGGGAGAAGGAAGATCGATTTCTTTGCCCTACATAGTTTAGAACACAGGTAACACTTCGGGGCTTAAGTCAGTGCATTATGCTCTTCTGTGATTTAAATAAATCTCCTCAATTATTGCAGTTCCTACAGTTACAGCCGTCTATTATCTATATTACCTATTGAAGTTGTGTATGGGGCAGTTGATCATTTTTCCGCGTTTACAATTATGTTTGTCCCATGGAAAATGGTGTTCAGTTTGATGGTCTGTAGCACACGCCCTGAATTATGAGCACACCTTGCTGTAAAGCACAGTGTACAATGTCTGAATTAAGACTGCAAAGAGAGACTCCGTTTAACCAAAAAATATATAAAACTAAATTTATTTCTATTTTTGAATTCTGGATCTCCCGTTAAAACTAAATTTATTTCTATTCAAACCGCAACCATGATGAAAATTAAATAAACAAACAGTTTTACGAATGGTAACAAAACCAACCAGTTAAACTGTGATTATCGTTAACAGTTGAACTACGATTACAACCATGTTAACTATCCGTAATGAAGGCTAAAAGCCGATAATGGGGCAGACTGTAAAGGTTTTTATTTACATAAATAATTACCTACTATATACCTAGGGGTCGTCGTTTAATCACGTGAGGTTCGACCAGGGGGCCCTCCCCCCTGGTCGAACCTCACGTGATAAAGTCAGAAAAAAATCACGATTAATCACAATGATGGGATGGGGGGATGGTACAATGTGACTTGACAATCACGTGTATTTTTTCATGCGACGAAAAAAGTAAATTTTATTTGTTACGTGTTAAATAGTTTTTACTACTATTGAATTGAATTTAAGTGTGCGACCACGTAAAAACCCGAGCGAGCGAATAAAAACACCCAAATTCTAACTCAGTGTCTTTCAGTTTCCTAACAGCAAGCTTGTAATGCAATAATAATAAAAAAGACGTGATCTGGGAGGGGGTAGCCTAAAAACTCACGACGGGGAGGAGGGGTACCAATATCGCCTAAAAAATCTCACGTGTTTAAAGGATGACCCCCTTGTTAAAATATTAGTGGATCGGGATTTATTTATCGCTTTTTGCTTACCCTGGCCCTGGTCGATAATTGGTCGCCTTTGTATTGCAAATTGGCTCTTACAGCCAAATTACTTTTTGGCAGGATATTTTCCTACTTCAGAAAATCTAGTCAGCTATACAGGTATATAATACAATAGACGGAGATATATTTAATAACCTATTCCGCTTAACTATGCCTAAAGTGTCATAAAAAACCCTGTAAGAAATCGACACGTGTTTCACCTCTCAACGAGGCATCCTCAGGATGACGATTGACTTATCCCGAACCCGATCAAGACGTGTTGCCACACCGAAACTCTTTAATTAAAATGTGTTGAGTACAATATTTTGTATACAAGTGGCAAGTCAGCTCACTAACACCTTGTTGACATTTTTTTTTTTTACCGCGACCTTAATTATTTACATAATATTCTAGTTCATCCCCATAAAAGAAAGAAGAGAAAGATTAAATCAATAGGTAGTAAATATCAATCAATCTGCCTACCCTTTTCCCAACTATGTTGGCATAGACTTTCAATCTAACTGGATGCAGCTGAACCAGTTTTTTACATGGAGCGACTGCCTATCTGGCTTCCACAACCAAGTGGATAACACGATACCCCTTGGTTAATCTGATTGTTAGACTTTTCGGGTTTCTGACTACCTGTAACGACTGTCAAAGACATAGAAATCTTCTTTCTTATATCTATGGTCAAAGATCTGCGAATGCCAGCCGGGACCAACGGCTTAACGTGTTTTCCGAGGCACGGAGGAGTCTCGATATGCAATGGATGGTCACCCATCCATGAACCGACCGGAGCTTGACCTTCGATCGATCCTTACGGCTGTTATCATTTAGCCACGAGGCCCTAACACTGGCGGTAAATATAATAACCCTGTATACAACTATTATAAACCTTCGTAAACACGCTAAAGGGATGTAAGTAAGTTTGTTTTAAACATCATTATCGGTCTGTCAGGCTGTGGAGCGACATAACTTCGATAAGCCCTCTGTGTGCACCTCCGATATAATTAACGAGTTCGAGCTGGGAGCTTTACTGATTTAATTATGAAAGCATAGTGTGGCACAAATACTATCTACAATTATTTAATGTAAAAATTACTTCGGTTATGGTTTATTTTGAGTTAAAAAGGTTTTCGATAGCCACTTGTGCAGGTATTATAATTGTATCAAAAACGAGATCTAAGGTATTATAAAAGTAGGAGGTAACCTTACTTAAAATATGTATTCAAATAGATACGAGCAATGATATTCTAATAAACAGATATGTTATACACGTACAAAACAACAGAAAAAAGTGTTCCGCGCCGAGCGGCAGCTTCGTAAGCGTGTGTGGCTCAGACTAAAAGCAATATTTCCCAATTGGGTACTTTTCTAGTCTTCACGTTTTGCGCGCTCATAACATATCTGTTTACTACAACATCATTGGGTACGAGTATAATTATGTACAAAGGTGTAGTTAAGAATGAAAGAAAATTCAAAATGTTTTTTTTTTTTCGAAAAGTAGTAGACACAGCGTCAGCTTTTCAGCGTTGAGGGCTGTGCGAGGTAGTAGTAACGGTATCCTGAAAATGATAGCAGACAGGTTGGACGCGGCTCTGTTCAAGCGATTCATCAATCTACATGTGAGAGGTGCGGGTTGTTGAATCGACATTATTTTCTGCTTTTATTTATGTAGTTACTTTTTAAGGTTTTTTGTAACTAACACTATGGACCTTGGTTGTCAATATATATGTTTTTTTTAATAGAAGAGGAATAGTCAAGTAGTATAATAATTGAAATAACTGAAAACCTCTTAATTAAAGGGCTACTTGGACTTATTATTTTGAACAACATTTACTATGCATATGTGACAAATCCTCAAAAAAAAAAAACAGCTTTTCCCACAATTTGTGTCAAGATAAACGGTGCGGCACTAAAAATGTCGCTATATCAGCAGATTACGTTTTAAATGAAAAATCAAATCTTACAGGAAAAAAAATCATCCCTAGTTCCCAACTTAAGCCTACAGATGAGTAATTTTATTACTATAATAAATATAAATATCAAGGACTATAAACAATATTCCCACATTATAAAATTATTATCTTTCTTCCCAGAACTTATCACATAATAAGAGCAATAAATTCTGTGAGATTTATGTGCAACAGACTGTCCCATTGAAAACGGATCAGTCGTTTATGAGTATGTTATTAATAATTAAATTTAATGGACTTATTAATAAACTGATTTGCAGTCTGTGGAGTGAGCTAATAATAGGGATGTCACAGTTCAGAATAGGTACCTACAAATGTTATGGTTTTAATAAGTTTTTTTAAATAAGCTAAGAACACATAGCAATTAGCATATCATTGTAATAATTAACTAGATTCTGCTCGTGACTCTGGAAATCGTAAGAGACGCAATATATTAAAATATCAGTCACATTTTTATAAAACTCTATCGGCACCGACCCTGCACTGCGTCGCATCGCCCCCCCGCGCTGTTACTTCGTTTTTCGCTTAGCGTTCTTTCTGACTTTTTTTCTTTTTTCCCGGCTCCTAAGGATAGTTCCTGGGTTTAGCGCGTTCAAAACAAACAACTATTCAGCTTTATTATATTATTACTTATTATAGTATAGATTCCCAAAAGTTATACGCAGATTTATGATTTAGAGGTATGAGGAACAGGGTCTAAATTTCATTCATCCTCTACAGAAAAGCGAGGATTCTCCGATCAGACGGGTATCGTGTCTGGCGGGCAACTGCCCAACGATTGCTATCGGGTAGTCTTATAAAGTCGAAAGCCCGGTAAACTCTTATTGCGCGATGCAGGATTTGTGTGACGTCAGTATTTGATGCGTAGTTCGCATGTGGCGCTGTAGATGCCGCCACAATGACATCATAGACTGTCCTATTGAATCCAGATTATTTGTTCATAACTAATGCAACACCACGAGCACTTAACATAATGTTTATTAATAATTACTATTCTACACACACAAACTTGAGTACAGACGTGAGAAATATACACAATAGAAATGATAATGTTTGTAAACATTTTGATATTTTGATCATCATCCGTATACAATACAAACAGAATGTTTGTCTTATTGCAATGTCACTAAACACATGATAATATCTACAAACTTCTTGATAGACTGACATTTGTGCAGGCAGATAAACGCAGTAGGTACTGCACCTTTGCTTTAGGCCTTAGTTGAGACAAAGCCCCATTCCCAAAAATATGTTTTAAAATGTGTCCTTGCGCGTTGTTATCCACAGGAACGCTTTGGAATGGGCAACCAGCCTTATCTTTCTGACTGAACGTCCTCCTGAAAATTCAAAAGTATTGCCTGTAATTGGTTTAGTTGAAATAAATGTTTTGAGTTTAATTTTGATGTACGCAATTGTTCCAATACTTAAACTTTAAACTTGGTACACCACTGTCAGTCAATTTAAAAATACAGCTACAGAACGGTGTCCCTAACTAAAGAATGCGGTGCAAGAGAAGAAGGGAGCCATTGTCTGTGGAGTGGAGAGACGCCGCATACGCACCCGAGATCTGAGCCATCCAAAAACATGAACTTGTGGAGGTTGTCCTCTTGCACCGCATGCCACCTGCCCACGTGAGGACCTGATGGCTGCCTCAACACCCGGTATTTGAGTTGCTGAATTTTGTGCCGAACAAATTTAAAAAGTTTTATTATACATTTTCGTGTTATTTTTGCCATTGACACATTAAGAAGAAGAACTGAAGAATCCTTGTAGAGAAAGAAAGAAAGAAAAAGAAAGGAAAGAAAAATTGTTTATTCTGCACAAACTAAACGCACAATTCCATTTTTTTTACTTTTATATCACTCATTTACAAATTACAAAATATTACAATTTATTTACTTACAATTTATTATTTTTGCTATGCAATTCCCAAAATGAATAGAATATAAGGGTTTACCAATGTGTGCAAAAGCACTATTCTTTTCTACCCGACTGCAAAAAAGGGTTGTATGTTTTTTACTAGTCTTTTGTGGCGCATTTTAGTTCTTTCATGTGTAGGTAGTACTTACATAGGCTGTGATATGACGAGAGTCTCGTCTTCGTCGGCCACATTATATTTTTATCGCCTGTCTCAGTAATTTCTTCAAGAAGCAGTAATTTCCCTCAACATATTCGCCCATCATCTAACAACACGCAATTTGCAAGACACCAGTGTGACACTTGCTGGAGTCTCATTAGCACGCGAGGCATGATCACGGTAGAAGCGGGTTTTGACGACGGGAGAATAGACAAAATGACAGATTGCGATTGTTTATCTGTCATTTTCTCTATTCTTCCGTCGACAAAACCCGTTTCTTTTCTGTGGTCATGCTACGCGTGCTGGTCTGTCTGTCTGTCAGTCAGTGATTTGATATTATTATTCAATACTCATAGGAAATCCATAAGTATTTAGTTTGATCCGACTTGTATCCATACAGAACTGGGCATGGACCCAGATTCCGCTCAACAATTTTCAGTTTCAAGGTCAATATATTGAGAATAACGGATGGTTAATTTTAACTACCATATCTTAACCGATTTATTGATTTTAACTACATTATTTCATGGTTTTGCTACGGCTTGTTATATTTAACGGGACTCTACGGTTTAATTATTACCGGTGTGATGAAAATTAATGTTATGTCCGTGAAGAACTTGCTTGAAGTCATTACTTTGATTGTCCGAAGAAGATGATAATAAACTTTAGCTGAGTTCGCTAAAAAACGAAAACATACGTAGCCTAGATATTTATTACCCAACTAAGGCGAAGCAAAAAGGAGGGTTATGATTTTGACCGGTATGTATTTTAAATCAGAGTGTTTCTCCAGAACTTAAATGTATACTTTATTATTATGAAGAGTTATGTTAGTTTGTGTGTAGGGGGTATTATTCGGAATTTCTGATCTGATTCCGAAAATTCTTTCACTAATGGGAAACTACAGTATTGCCGAGAGTCAAACAAAGAGTGTCAAACTGTACATTTTTGAAAAAATTGTAAAACCCGTTTATTTTTAAAAGACTAACCGTGGAGTGT
This sequence comes from Eupsilia transversa, assembly GCA_914767815.1. Taxonomy (NCBI): domain Eukaryota; kingdom Metazoa; phylum Arthropoda; class Insecta; order Lepidoptera; family Noctuidae; genus Eupsilia; species Eupsilia transversa. The sequence goes on along the minus strand of OU611894.1, from coordinate 5,534,089 downwards.
CTTGCCGGCTCTTCTCCATAGGAAACGACCAACTGGAACTGTGCACCTAGCTTCTGACGTTTGATAAGTGCCCATGTAGGTTTATATGAAAGAAAATATTTTGATTTTGCTATGATATATTTTATGTTAAAACAAGAAATTTCATACAGCGGCAGATGAGGGATTTGTATTGCTTTTATGGAAGGCTGGAAATCATCGTACACCAGCCGAAATGGGTTGATTTTGCAAAGCAGCAACTATTGGCGACATAAATATTCGATTTCGTAGAAGAGTAACCCAGTAACCATTGACCAACTCCTCTAAGGTCAAAACTAAACTAAATGACACAGGTCCCTTTAAAATTGATTAAAACCCGTCCATCAACCAAGATCATCGCTGTTTTGACCTTGCCACTAATTCAACCACCATGAAACTAGTAAATGGTGTATAAAAACCATGACATTACGTATTAATTAACGGAAAGTGCTGCCATCTCGTTGCATGTTTTGGTAACTTTGTTGTTGATATGAATGAACTTTTGACATTTAAATTGACAACCTTTCCAATGATTAAAACTGTAAGTTATGAGATTTGTGATGCCGGGACCAACGGCTTTACGTGCTTTCCGAGGCACGGAATCACGGATAGTCGACAGAGTCGACTCTAAATCTTACAAATAATATAGCACTAACCCGTTTTAGGCCATTCTATAATTATTAAGCTCAACTCATTCACTGCAAAAGTGTAACGCAAATAACAATAAAATTGGAACACAGGTATCTATTGTTACAAACTCGAACATTAGATGTAGGTGACAGATAAGTAACAGCAAGTGCTAGCTAAGATCGTAGTCACCTGTACACTATCAAATAACTTAAATGTGTGTTGGCAGGTGAACAAATAATAATAAAATTGTAGAACACTTAGCTAGATCGATCTCTTTGGAGGGGTAAGCAGAGTTAGTAGGCCTGACGGACTCGATCAGTTATACAGTCCAAAATCGGATTAGCATGATAACTTTTGACCCAGTGAATATACATAAGCGGAGCATACATTTGCAAATGTGTGTCTTCTTTTTTCAAACTCTGTCCCTGACGGCGCGAAAAGCACAGGCTGGCCGCAACGGCATGGCTACAGTAAGTCCCGCCGTGCGCCACCCGGCCGGCGGCGGCGGTGCCGTAACAGACTATTGAGATGACGGCTAAAATAAGATGTATGAAAGAAGACTACCTGCTGCGCCGATCTCAAATAAATTGGGATAAGAGCCAGAAAATCATGATATACATGGTGGTCTTATCCATGGGTGTTGTTCAGGTCCTCCATTGCCCAATGCGCTAAATCATCTACCATATAACTCCCTGTTTAATAGGTAGATCTATCCTCAGCCTAATCCGCTTATAATGTTCTCACTGCTGCACGCGTAGCATGACCATCGTAGAAACGGGTTAGAAACGGGTAGAAACAATCACAATCTGTCATTTTGTCTATTCTCCCGTCGACAAAACCCTTTTCTACAGTGGTCATGGTACTCGTACTGGTCAGTTTCTGCTCTGAGTGAGATAGTGGGCCGTAATCCACCATGTGGGTCCAGTGCGGGTTGGTAGCTGACACATCATGTTTTCGATTTTTCGGTTCTATGAAATGCCGTCTTTCTTCACGATGTTTTCTAATAGCAGTGTCATCTTTCTTTTCATCAGCTTTTATTTATAACCTTTTCATTTATTCGTCCTTTCTCCGGCTACTTTTCTTGGTATTTGAATATTTAAAGAACAATCTTGCTGAACAAATAATACACCATGCATGAGTACTAACTAAATCATTAACATATACATTTTGATCTACGTTCGTCATTTCGTTGCACTAGTCACATACAAATAGGCTGTATCTAGATTCTAGTTGGATCTCATGCTCGGTCGCGCGTGCGCGCAATATTTTGTAATGTACAGTTACTCTCTGGCGATGTGTGTTGGGGTGTATGTGTGCGTGTGTGATATACTATTTCCGCGGGGTAATGAATCTAGGTTTTACGGGTCGTTTATTTTTGTGTGTGTAGAAATTCTAGAAACGCTACTTTTCCTAGTGTAAATTAACTTCTTTAGGCGATCTTAGCGCTCTTTCTGATCAATGAATGATAGCTGAATCGGGTATACTAGACTCCAGTCGTACGGTGATGCTAAATCGCGTATGCTCGGTGTTGAATCGCGTAGGTATACTTGGCTACATTCGTAAGGTTTCACTTGTATCTTGTGGTCATAAAGCACAACACCCTCTTTTATTTCGTAATGACCACCATAGAAACGGTTTTGTCGACGGGACAATAGACAAAATTACAGATTGTGATTGTTTATGATCTGTCATTTTGTCTATTCTTCCGTCGACAAAACCCGTTTCTACGGTGGTCATACAACGCGTGCTGTAGTTCGTGCTAAGCATAGAGCACGAGCACGTGCAGGACCGGTTCTCAAATCACAAACAGTCGTAGGAGATGTTACACTTCTACTATTGCTTATCACCAACCTTCACACGATGAAAGCTATCACAATCTGGATCGGTTTGAAACAGATTGCTAATCCATTGCTTCATAAGTTCGAAAAAAAATCTGCTCTACAATGTAAATAACGCAATGAATGTTGTTGAACTGTCAAAATGAAACAGATTAAGTACTTTTTACTCAATTAGGTATCGATTCGGTTCCGATATCGGCTAATTGTAAGCAAAATGTTTAATAACATAGAATGATCAATCCTATAGTTGTGGCGTTTTGGCGGTCATAGACTCACCACCTGCATTTTCTACCGGTTTTTTATTTCAAAAGCTGAAATAAAGTAAATATCGTCCTGATATCGTATCAACAACGACAAACCATCCATAGTTTATAGTTTGGTTCCTACTGAGAGATATAAGGTCAATGACCGCTATTGCCACGCTAAAATGCGTCAACATGCTCTATGTAATTTATTATTTAAGAAAGGGGAAGCTTACAACATTTCTTTTTCTTCTTTGGTTGACCATCAACTCTAAATTCATGTTATTAATTGTTAACATAACGTTGAACGTTATGTTAACAAATAATATTCTGCCATATTATTATCAATTCCCACCAAAGGACAACAAATGACGTGCGTAGGTCCACATTAAGACAATCATTCTGATAGCTATAAATAGAATAATTAAATGCCGGTCCCACACGCCGCCGTCATCTACTCAGTTTTATAAATAGTTCCTCGCATACAATTGATATTTAAACGCACAGGAAACAAAAACAATGCGTCTATTAACTAATGCATAGAGTATGAGATTCTCATCGATACTTGCAGACGTCAGAATCCCACGCCGTGTTAAGCCTCGTGCAGACTGGCGCGACGCGAGGGCGCGACGCGACTTTAACAATACAATTTCTAAGAAAACTTCACGATAGAACAATTACCTACCCGTATCGCGTTGCGCCGACACGTCGCGCCAGTCTACACGAGGCTTTATTAGGCCTACCATCATAATAACATAATAAAAGGTCGGGTACAGTCAAACTATTATTTGGTTTACCGCCCTAAGTTTGAATAATATCACTTGTGCGACATAAAGCGTTAAGGTCCATTTTTATATGTGACAGTTTCGACCTTTTAGTGAAGCTTTAATTTGTTGGGAGTTTTTGTCAAACGTGATAAAGCAGAGACTTATTATTTACCTGTAACATAACATAACATCACGCCTGTAATCCCTGAAGGGTTAGGCAGACGAGGCCTATAATACACCCACATTTCACATTACCATAAATAAAGGTAGAATCACCACCTTATAAAAGTAAAATCATGGTAGGTAATTTATTTTTAAACTTACGGAAATAAAATGGTAACAAGTACAATTTTGAATTTGGAATACTTATTAAACCGTGGGCAACGTTATAATTCATACCTTTTGCCTCTATAAAAAGTACCTAAGTAGGTATGTACTTAGTAGATTTATAATCGCAGCGAATAAATAAATAGAAAATGCTTTCTTAAAAAAGAAACAAAAATATTTTAACAAGCTCCTGCAATTTTTGCATCGCTCATTCATAAAATCACGAGGCGCGGAATCGCGACAGTGTCGCTCTGAAATCGATATCACTTGAAACAGCAAGCGACTTATCATTATCAGTTGTCATAGCCGATATTCCAGAAATAGGACACCTTTTACTAATGAATAAAAATATAAATCTTCGAATTTCAACTGAAAAGCGAAACTAAAAAAACGAGTTTTTAAGAATAGACGTTGATTTTAGTGTATTTATTTTAGGCATTTTTTCTTAGTAAAGCACCAATGTCCCTAGTAATTAGGCATCCGTAATTATAGTAATCAACACATCGAAGAATTTTGTGCTAATTAGGTATTGATTCTAATAACTGCGTACAGTAGGTACTTCCTAATTAGAGTACTTAGTAAGCCCTCATTATTGTTCGGTCTTTCATGCATTATTTGTTCAGTAAATAAATTGATATTGCAAATTGACCATTCATTTATTAACGTTTTTGCGTCTGAAGCGAACGCACCCGCTAGTCGCTACTGATATTCTCGGTGCGCTTATTCAAACAATTATTGTGATTTGAGAAAAAAACATAGTGGATCTTTGTTTGTGGGTGCAGTGATGTTCTAAATTGAAATTCGAATGCCATAGGTAAACATTGTGTGATTTGTGTTTACGGCAGTTTACGGAAAAGTCGAATGAGCTTGGAGTTAACGTAAGTTTTAAAACCATTCCCGCCTAAATATTTCTCTAGATTGCCGATTTTTGTCTCAATGATGGTCTTGGTCTTCTAAAGGATAGAATCCTGTTTTGCCGTTATTTTGTGTTACGTGAAAATAGTCTCAGATCTAATTTACTTATTACATTGAGGGCTTTACGAAATCGGTATCTAATAGGAAAGGTACATACAAAGATAAAAACTAATAATTTTTCATAATAAAAACTAACCACCTACTTTCTACAATTCGTTCCGATCATACGTGAATATAAAAAAAGTTGTGTTCCACATTTGAATTTAATAAAATGGTGTGCAGTGCTCCACTTGCTAACTAGGTAATATTAACAAGTGCGATGCTCAGTGCTTTTCATTATGCTATAATGGCGACGTAAACATACAAGTATATTGTTGGGCTATGAAACAAGCGCGAAGTTAAAAGCGGTAGCGGTGGAATGAGCGGGAATTAAAATATAATGGGCGTTGTCTTTCATTTGACTAAGAAAAACATCCTTGTATACTTAATCCTTTTATAAATGCGAATTTGAGTTTGTTTGTTTCGAATTAACGCTAAAACGGCTGAACGGATTTTGATGAAATTTGCACATGGGTAGACGATGGCCTGGAAAAGACACAAGGAAAATCCAAAGGACAAAGGCTACTTTGCATCCTGAATCGGAGAGGAAGTAGCGGGCAACAGCTTGTAATATTATAAATGCACTTTCACGCTAAAACGGCTCAAAGGGATTCCTCCACGCAGGCGAATCCGCGGGCAAAAGCAAATGTTTAAATAAAGGAATAATACTTTTAAACTTTTTAGTACCTAAATTAGGTCTTGGAAATTGTATTTTTTTCACAAATTGTTAAATGCGTGAATTCCGTTTAAATGTTAACAAATAAGCAATTCTAAGAAAATAATTTTCTTTTCCGTAATGATTCTCAGAAAACGAATGGCAAATTGGCAACACACCACTTCAAACAGTTATTTTATCTGCTAATGAATCGTTAGCCCATAAAAGTGGCAACTTTATAACTTCAAAGTCAAATCTTTTTGGTCATTAGGTAATGAGCCAAACTGTACTTGGAATATTTTGTTATTCCAAAAGCTTGGCTAAAACTTGTTTATCTCTCTCATTAAAAAAACTGCTACCGCAAAATGGCGTGGATTCTATTTCCCAAAGTATCAAGATAGATCGATTATTAATCCCTAATAGGAATATAGATCTTTCCTTTCACAGATGTCGACGTCAGAGACAGTCAGATTACATATAAAATGAATAGGCTAACAGCTGCTGGTGATACACTTAGGGACAATTCTAATCTTGCTCTTGCTGTTTCTAGTAATTGGTCCTCCGAGCCGATGTAAGTTAGATTAGGTTTATCTCGCTGATAAATTAGTAGATACCTAGAGGTTCATAAATAGGTACATTATTATGGGGTTACTCAATCATCTTAGTGGTTTTGTGACAAAAACCTTTCAGAAGCCCCATTTACGGGTTACAGAGAAACTCTGCAATGTTGTATCCAATATAACAACAAAGTAATAGTTATGCTTTTTGTTCTCTTTTTATTCCGCGCTGTCCCACTCGTAGAGGCGAAGGCCTCCCTCCGCTTCTTCCATCGTTTGCGAACCCGCGCGTCCTCTTCCCTGGTTTGGCGGAATCTGTTGGCAATTATTGAAACTAATTGGCTACTTCTTATATAAAAGAGGAACTAAACGATGAACGGAGAACCTACTCCTCTTTTTAAGTCTCTCTCTTTCCGCAATCGCTTATTTCGAGGCCCAACCCACACATAACGAACGTCATACACTAAACATTTTTATTTATTTATGCTAATTTTTTTAGTATTATCCGACATTATTATCATATGGACCGTTAACCGTTCTTTTAAGGAAAATCTCCGTTTTTATTACTTGAAACATTTTGAATAACTTTAGTATTACGGAAACAGGTGATCTTGTAACGATTTAACATCTGCAATATCTGCAATGCCTATGATATTGTAGAAGACCAGGCGGTGGTAGCCGGTGACCACCATTTAATGTGGATGCACTAAGGTAGCCTGCGAAATTTAAAAAGACTTTTGCACTTTGCAGGTCAGCGTATTGATGATTTGAATAATTATTATTCTGTAATTATACATAAAAAATTATAATTTGAATTTCATGAGCTACCAATGCGTTTTCACCTAGTATCCGCCGGCTAATTTGCCGTAACTTTAGAAAAAACTTTTAGAAGACGTATTTATAACTTTTGTTTGTAACATTTTACCAAAACAATAATGAAAGCCAATAAATTGCACAACTTCGTTACGACTGTACCTTGTAGTGGTGACATCTTGTTTGAATTTCTCATTTACATGCGTTTGGGTCAAGGATAAAAGAATAAAATATGAGTAATCTTTACGTTTATTATTTATTTATTGCGAATGTTACATTTGTTTGATGATATAAGCATGTTCATTAGTTTTGCAAAGTTTTAGCAAAACTAAAGAACATGGTTCTTCGTGGCGCTCAATTTCAACAAATAAGTAATGCATGATGTGCATACCGTTAAGAAATTGGTACACTAGTCTTTTAACTCTATTGGATGTATCTCATAACTTTGTATCGGTGTATAAAATTGTTGGTGGGCCAAAAAAAAACGTGAGTTGTGCAAGCTAAACTTTTTATCAGACAGATACCGAAAATAGAGGATCTATCAACTACCTACATTATAAGGTTGATATTTGTTCCTCCCATAGACATATAAAAAAACAGACCAAACTTCTTTCTTATACCTATCTATGGTTCCTCTGATGAAAGCCAAATCTAAAAAAAAAACAAAAGAGGATAGAAATGCTAAAATGATGATCTAAAGATGTCGTTTGTCAAAAAGGATCCTTCAAGAATTTAGAATATTATGTAGGAACTAATTAAAATCCCATTTTGTACGATTGTACAGTCGTGTGCACATCTTACGATGGAATAAGGACTCGTTAAATATAGAGCACTATTTATTTCAATTATTACAAGAAAGACAAGAACACTCAGCATTAAACAAACGCTGCAACACAAAGGTACCATATGACATCTGAAAAATAGTATGATACGCTCAAAAAACTGTTTACATTCGCTAGTTACCTAATTAAAACAAATGAGGTACAAGCAGTCACTTTATTAGCCACAATGAACAACGTTATAGATGACGCTGCGCACGCATCACGTCTGATGTGCGCTTGCGCAAGCCTCTGTCACCGCAAACTACTGATCTAACAACTAGTGCCCACATCTGCTGACTACGTAATTTGTTGGTAGTTTATATTTCCTTGACCAGCATCTGTGATATGTTAGCAATTTTATTGATTTGTTTCGTGGTTTCTAGATTACGTAATGTAATTGTTCTCTATTCGTCGCCATTAAAAATTAAGGCATCATCTTTCTACCTGGTGGATGCTCCAAGGTAGCCCGCAAAATTCGAATTTTCTTAAGTTTTTTGAAATTTGCTGGTCAGTGTCAGGTTGAATGTTGATTAAAATATAATATAAATAATAAGGATAATATTATATTGAAAACTTGCGTTTAGGTCCAGCTATCTAATTGCGTAAAACGTTTTCGTAAACGATTTCGACTAATCTGTTTTATTTTCAACAACACAGTTCAACAACATTCATTGCGTTATTTACGTTGTTGAGCAGATTTTTTTTCGAACTTGTGTTGCATGGATTAGCAATCTGTTTCAAACCGATCCAGATTGTGATAGATCGTGTATTACGCAATTAGGATGCTGTTGTCCCCTTAAGTTAGTTTTGAATCAAGTAAGATTCTCTTAACATAGAGCATTGGTATAGGTAGCTTCTGCCCACGACTTCCACGTGAAACGGCCCCCGACCCACCGCGTCGCATCCCATCGCCCGCCCGCGCTATTACTTCGTTCTCGCTTACGCGTTCTTTCTGACTTTTTTCTCGGCTCCTGAAGGTCGTAGCGTGATGTTACAAAGCCTATAACGTTCCTCAAGAAAAGGGCTATCCAATGCTAAATGAAATTTTCAAATCCGACTGGTAGTTCCGGAGATTACCCCCTACATACAAAGAAACTTTTACCTGTTTATAATATTAGTATAGAAAATTCAATCAGATATGCCCATCATAATATTGTCTAAGTACTTATTCAAAAAGTTTATCTATCTACTACGCCATGAAGCTGACACTATGCTTTATCCGCCGTATAATAGTCGTTTCTTTAACAGGCAGTGATACCGATCGATACTTCCTCTATTACATAACGTCGTCTTCTCCGACGATCAATGAAGCGCCATTCATCATTCTGAGCTGAGGCCCTTTTGGCATTATAATCACTATTTTCTGTTTTAGTTTTAAGGTATATTTTGCCAATAAACGCATTTTTCTTTCTTTCTTTCTTTCTTTCAAAAACAGTTCAGTCGTTTAAGAGAAAATAACAAAAGTGCTCAATGATAACAAAGGACGATTAATATATTTTAAATATTAATTGTTTGATTGAATATCTATGTGTTTATTTCATCTCAGACTATTGGTGTTCTGTATCAAGCCTCATAAATACTGGCGTGGCGAGACTCCTACAATACAATTTCTAAGAAAACTTCACGGTAGAATAACTACCGGAGTCGCGTCGCGTCGTCGCGTCGAGCCCGTCTACACGGGGCTTTATTCTGTCTATTTAATTATGAGGTAATTTAGATAATGTCTCTCTATCTCCGAGGAATGGGAAGAAATGTCGCGTTTTGGCGGAATTAAGGACCAGTCAATAGCGGAAGAGCCTAAGTCAAATTTTTTGGTAAAAGTTCTCAATTTTTACTGAAAATACATTTCCTCTTCATTTTTTTTATTGAAAGTCATAACCAGCACTTTATTTCTTCACACATAGTTGTTGACACAGGAAATAGACATACAAACATACCTACATCATACATACTGTCGAAAAAGATAACCCTCGTGGGGCAATCGGGTGAAAAGGTACTTGTTTTCAATTCCACGTCATAGGACATCATTAAAAACACTCCATTTCAGCCTAGTGAATGTAGTCCAAGCACACGTTAATATCAGTCATTTCCTACTCCACTTTCAAGAAAACAAACAGAACTTATTCTAATTACTCCTAATTTCAACCCAAGTTCAAAACCATTACCTACATAAAAAAGGTAAAATTAAAAAAAAGTGGCCACGTGCGAGTCGGACTCGCACGCGAAGGGTTCCGTACCACCGTACAATGTTTAACTTTACATATTTTAACGCCTCCTGTATAAGGACTCCCTTTTTTACCGACCCGAGAGATATGGACGTTTAAACTGTAGTAGAAAACTGTTGGAGTTTGATAATTTTTTTGAGCAACAAGCAGTAGTTTTTTTCCGCAGCAGTAGATTCCGACTAATCTGTTTCATTTTGACAGTTTTACAACATTGCGTTATTTACGTTGTTGAGTAGTTTTTTTTTCGAACTTATGAAGTGATGAATTAGCAATCTGTTTCAAACCGATCCAGATTGTGATAGATCGTGTATTACGCAATTAGGGTGCTGATTTAGGGGCAAAAAAATTACAAGCATATTCCCTATTCCGTTTGGGTACGGAACCCAAAAAATACTCCATAATGAGTGCCCTAAAGACTTGTAATCTCACTTACTGTGTATAAACTCATTCAATTGAGTCAAGCGTGGCATTAGCCGCCTTTGTTTACTGAGAAGTTTCTCATAAACGCGTGTAATTTGTGAAGAAAAAACTAGATAAACACTATGTACGTACTTTCGTTTTCCCGTGACTCGTGGCTGGTGGCAACTTTCTATACTGCATGGTGTTGTGGATTACCTACAGTTTTATTTTTATTTATTTATTAAACCATTTATAAATAAACAAGAAGAAAGGGACAGAAAAAAAGGAACAAAGGCAATGCTTATTTCTAAAGAAATCTAAGGAAAAGAAATGAGTATTTAGTTCAGATTACGTTTAACTGTCATTATTGTTGTATTGTTCTTATTAGGACCAATCAAATTCGACGTTGAACTTACGAATCTGAAAATAAATAAACAGAATGACATTTAAAAAAATAAGCACCCATAGAGTTCCCGAAGCACGATAAGCCATTTTGTCGATGCCAGCTGTCATTTGTAGATCTTTGACAGTCGATATGAGTACTCAAAAGATCAGATAGGCACTCGCAGTAGCTGCATGTAAAATACTGATACCCAGCTACATCCGGTTAGACTAGACGCCAACCCTAACGTAGTGGGGATAAGGCTAGGCAGATGACGATCTCCTGAATAGGCTTGTGTTTACTCTAGAAGCATATCTAACCTCCTGAAATACTCGAAATTTGAATAGGACCATCCTCTTTTGTTTAAAATGATCCTTTTAGCCGCACTTATTACACAAGTTATAATATCAAATGTTTTTGGGGAGTAATAAGGTACATTATATACCAGCAGTATGAACAACTCAAACCGGGCTGCTCTGATAATGGAAGCCAAAGTTAATTAGATTGCTGAACTTACTGAAACGTTTCGCAGATCCACAAAAAAACCCGTTAAAAATTAAATTGCAACCGCGTATTAACGTGACCCAACCAGCGATGGCGCATAATAACCTCATTATGGAGCGGTCAGTGTTGTCACTCGGCTGAATAAAGCTAATTTATGCGCGGATACTATTCATCAATATTATGGCCAGCCGGAATTGCGGGACGTGGCCCGAATACCGGCCAATTGGGGCAGTTGTGTTTATCTGTTTTAGTGATACATCCACCCCGGAATTAACTCTGTAGGAAAACTCATAGGGCTGAGTTTAGTTTACATAGGTCTTTATTTCAGGCTTGCTGAAGGTTTAAAAACCCATTTAACAATGATCTGGGATTGGTGATTATATTATCTATACTTATAATAAATCTGTAGAAGTGAAAATTCTGTACATTGAAAATATCAAAAAAAAAAATGGCAGGGTTTGTTACTAGACCGACACCGAACCCAAAAATGTGATTAAAAAAATTTTTGTCTGTCTGTCTGTCTGTCGGTCTGTCTGTCTGTCTGTTTGTTCAGGCATCACGCAAAAACTACCGGTTCGATTACGATGAAACTTGGTATAATTATTCTTTAATATCCTGGGCACCACACTGGGTACTTTTTATCCCGGAAAAGTATCCTATCCTACGGTTGGGGGGTGTCAAAGTTTGTATGGAAGAATTTTAACACGCTGTCCGATTAACTCGAAACTCAATATTTATACTTAAACCCAAAAATTAAGAATAACGTGTATCAGGATTTTTCGAAATTCAACCCCTAAGGGGGTAAAATAAGGGATGAAAGTTTGTATGAAAAACCTTATTTCTTGAGGTAATAAACATGAAACTTTGCACGAATAGTTATCTAAATAAATTATAAAGTTTGTAGTTTTTGTTTTTCTAAATTACCCCCCAAAGGGGGGTTGGGGGGTATCAGTGTTTGTATGGAAGAATTTTAACGCTGTGTCCGATTAACTCGATATTTATACTTAAAACCCATGGGGATGTATGGGGTAATTTCCGACAGTCACGCGGGCGAAGCCGCGGGCAGCAGCTAGTATGATATAATATTATTGAGGTTAGAGAGGGAGAGGCATTCGTGGATCTTTGACAGTCGTTACGAGTCGTCAGAAGCCCGAAAGTCTGACAACCAGTCTAACCAAGGGGTATCATATTACCCAGTTACTGGGCTGTGGAGGTCAGATACTCAGTCGATCCATGTTAAATACTGGTATTCAACTGCATCCGGTTAGACTGGAAGCCGACCCCAACATGATTGGGAAAAGGCTAGGCAGAATGAATTATTATATTATTGAGGTTTGAGAGGGAGAGGCTCTAAGAGTAGATTGATGAATCGTGGAGGAAATGATAATTATATATAAATGAAAACGGGAGGGATGTAAAGGTGACGAATGACAGGGGAGAATGGAAGAGAAAAATATATTATGCTCACCACAAACAGCATGGGTCAAAGGCATAAAGAAGAAGCTTAATGTTAATGTTTTGTCTTTGTTTATCGTCAATTAGCAGATCACTTGACGTATGGTCCAAACTGTATAAGAGGTGGCAGTCAACGATGCGATGTTACACAGATAATATAATTCTACATACTGGATTCAGTACAATGACTCTGGACGCCCCTGCGTTGAAAATTTTAAGAGGTTATTAAAACAAAATGCTGTTCCTTACCACTTTGACTGCGTAGACGTGTTTCTGTGATAAATAAACTTATTTTTCTTTCTTTCTTTCTTTCTAGATATTGCACTTTTGTGAGAAACAGCAATTTTTTTTTAAATATCCGCCTGGATATTTCAACGCCCCCTGCGTTGAAATATCTAGAATCATATACCGAATCCATAGTAACAGGTTGCTTCTCGACGTCCCTGCCTGTATTTCCTAGTCCTGCTATCTTATTCCGTAACACATTTTCGTAAACGATTTAGATTAATCTGTTTCATTTTGACTGTTCAACAACATTCATTGCGTTATTTACGTTGTTGAGCATAGTTTATTTTCCAACTTAAGAAGCAACGGATTAGCAATCTATTTCAAAACGATTCAGATTGTGATTGATCGTTAATTACGCAATAAGGGTGCTGAATCATGGATTCTGGCATATTCCATCCAGTATTTTGATAGAATTCCATACTGACGTGACCATTTTCATATTATAATCCCTTAGCTAATAATTGGCCACATTATGTACTATCGGTAGGTAATTAGATAGGTATCTCCGATTTGACATGACAGTATTCGCGAACAGTTTCACATTATTTTGCAAATCATGCTTCTTATTTAAAGACAGTCATCGAACGAACATAAAACACCAGTAACTCTTCACTTTTTAAACATTACAGTACAGTATAGTTTTCTCTGATATTGTATTAGTCTTAACTTTTACATAACAGTAGGTAACTGTCGCGTCATTCAGTGAAAGTACTGAGAGTTCAAATATTTAACTTTATAACATCCAATGACAGGTTATGTAAAGACTTAAAGAGTTGAATTAAAAGTAAAGCAGTTTTTTAACACGTCATGTTAAAAACCCGCTTTACGTTAAGGTAATACGGTATAAAGCGTGATTTTCAACCGACTTCCAAAAAGGAGGAGGTTCTATGTTTGTAGCTTATGAATGTTTTTTTATTGAATTTCCATCTATATTTTCATCAATTGAGGACGGATTAAAAAAAAACTTTTTTCATTTGATAGAGGAAGCTTGCGTGGTGTTCCCGTATAAATTTTATTAACTTTGTTTGGGTACTTTTTGAGTTAGCTTCAATATTACGTATTTTACCCGCTTAGCCTATGTGGATGATGTTATAATATGTTCCTGTCACTATTATTTATATAGCAGGTTGTGGTATTCGAATTGTGTAGGGTATGGTACCACAAACAAAAAGCGAAAAATAAAAACTTTTTACAAAAAATACAAAAAAAACAACCGACTTCGTTTTTTTTTTTTTATGGCTGTGATACGCGTTCTTCTTCACCTCATTATCATCTTAATAGAATTGCGTCATCATTAACTGTATTCTGTAAGCATATAAGGCTAGGTATAATTTTTAAACCTGTTTAAAAAGTAATAAAAGATCAATAATATGGCCATATTGACAACATCGATTTCAAAACATTACAAAACACTAACTGCTTATTTGGTAAATCATTGTTGTACCGACTTCCAAACGGATGATGATGTATCCATTTTTAAAGGAGATATAACGGTGTCTACCTATTTTGAAAACAAATTAATTACCAAGTTCGTAACATATTTTTTTTTACAGTAAAATTGGGATACAAAGCGTAGGACGTCTTTGTAGTTAATTTCTTACAAAGTCAAAGTAAGTGCTCCTTAAAAATACCCTTATGAGTACCTACTCAAACACTCTTCTTCATTAAAGCCTTAATTGAAGAAGAGTCTTTGAGAACACCAGGAGTCACCGTAAAGTATTTGGAGCAATCCTCCCTGATTAGCGCCAGTCACGTTCATATTATGATCCAAAAAGCATCTATCAACATTCTAATAAAACCTCTTCTTTTTTCCAGAAGCCAGTGATAGTAGCGGCGGTGACTCCTGGCGCGGTTCGAATGATGAGCGGCGCCGGTGGCGGCCCCTGCACCCCGCGCCTTCCCCGGCAGCCCCGCCCGAGACATGGCCGCCCTCTCCTGTTACCAACCCTGCAGGTCGCACCTCGCACAGCCTGCTAGGTAAGTTGTATTGATTATTCTTATGATTTTAATTTTGTAAATACAATATTTAACATACAACCTAACACTGACCGGCAAATTGAAAAAAAAAAACAAATTTAATTTCGCGAGTTACCATAGCGCATCGTATAGACCCAGAGGGAACGAAAATATTATGGTCTTTGTAGGGGTCTAAGGGGTTTGAGGTACAATCTGGTCCTTCGGGAGTTCGAAGGACCAGATTGCACCTCAAACCCCTTGGATAAAACGTGGAAGGATCAAAACCGTTTGGTGTTCTGTTTGAGGATAAAACCGATCAACAACCGCACACAGACTTTTATTATTGCTTAACTTGCTTATTATTGTTAGCGTTCTTTCAAAGGAACGGATTTTTTTTCAATTTCTTTGTCAATGAACTTGACTCACGCTAATGACCATTCACTACTAAGTAATGTCGCTAGATGTCTTGAAAATAACATAAAAGCACTTAAAAAAAGTAACTCAAGTATCAAGGCTAAGCTGCAGACATGCGACACTGCACAACCAGTGGATTCCAGTCGATTGCAGTATGCTTAGTGACTGCATGACACAACACTAACACGCCTTGCTGCGTAGAATACAAAAACTATTTGGTTTACTTAGATTAGGCATTTGAATACCAAGTTCCAGTGACATTGTGGAAAAAATCTAGATCAACGCAATTATTTCGGCATCCAACTAGCTAGCCCATTGTTAACGTGTTTCGTGAACTGAACAATTTTATTGTCTGTGACAATTTCTGGGCCCAAGTATTCTCTTCTTTTTACTCTGATAATTAGGCATAAAACCTTATTCCTATTTCTAGGTGTCTAGACGACGACGAAGATCATCACCAATCAGTGAACTTCTCGCTCCGGCGACAGCAGTTCATCGAGAGATGCCACGAGGCGCGGGGCCTGCGCCCCCGTGACACCATTCCCGAGGTGTCGGTCAAGAGGACCAGGGAAGAGCTGGCGAAGCATGCGTCGCAAGCCACACCGCTAAACCGCCGGCTCAACGTGGAAGCCGGCTGGTCCAAGGTCGAGGAAGTGCGGAAGAAGTTTGAGGGAGCTGCCAATTGTCCGGCGTTTTCGAGGTCCTTTGAGTCGCCGCCCAGGTAAGACATTTCAACTGAGATATTTTTTATTTACGAAGTAAGTTTAATTCTTCACTATTGTATAGAATCAAGTTTCTCTAACTGAACTGGCTGTTGCTGAGCTGAGCTGTGCTGCTGGGGCAATTCTTCCCAGCTAAAGTAATAGGAAGTGGTGAAGGACAGCCGTTTTGGGGGACTGTCTCATGTAATTTTGACGATTGAAAAGTGCTATAATAATTATAGCGCCAGCCCTTTTCAACAACAATATAATGAGGGGGAAGTGAAGGGGATAATGAAGGGAAAATTCCAGTCCCTTTTGCCCAGAAGCACTCACCTAAGAATCTAGGCAGACTAATCCAATGATCACAGTTTCTCATCGCTCCCCAGGCGTCGTCTCGCAGACTCATTGTTCGCGAGTTTTAAACTCCCGCGCAAGTCGAGGGAAGGCATGGCGGCTCCGCGGTCTCTCGCGCAGCCGCAGCAGCAGAAACGGAAGTCTGCTGTGGAACTGCTGGCAGAGACTAAGGCTTTCTATGTGAAGTCGGAAACAGTGCTGGATCGGAAGCAGGAGTTGCCGTTGAGGGTAAGTTGATTAATGAAGTCAGATTAGGGAGGCTTTTGAGGAGTTATGGAAAAGTTATCCGTGGCCTGCCCTGCATCATTGGTGTTTTGGAGCCTCGGTTTGATACCCAGGTCGGGCAGTATCGTTAGGGTTATCGAATAGGAAGCTCAGTAGCCAGGAGTTGGTTAAAAAAACTGCCCAACTCTATATGAGACTCAGAATTATAAAAATGTTAAAATATGAATGATCTACAAATATATTGAAACGTCTTTGAAAATGGTAAGAGTGGAGATTATTACTAAGGCCAAGTAGTTGCTGATTTTTTTTATTTATAACTGTCAATGTCTAGGAGAACTTCAACAGTTTCACATTTCTTTACAGATGAGCAGTGGTCTGGGACAGGCGATAGCTGCCGGTGGCTGCCACCTCGTCAGCTCCGGCACTTTGAACAATGATGCCTGCTGCAACCCCTGTAAGTATACATTTTTAATAGCTTTTGCACGGAAATTATCCCACGGGAACGTACCATCGCAGTCACGCATATCTAACCACTTTGAAAACAAAATGCTGTGCACACGATGACATCATTAAAGAGCCCCTTTTTTTTGTAGGTAAGCGTTACTATAGCGGCCGAGCGCTGCAAGCAGGAATAGCCGTTACGGTGTTCAGATATGCGTGTCCGCGATAGTACTACCGGGAGAACCGGTACCCTATGTCCTAACCCAGGTCATAGTCTACCTGTGTGCCAAATTTAATGGAAATTCATTCAGCCTTTAATGAGTGTAAAGGTTACAGAATACAGACAGGCAGTCAGTGTTATTTTCGCATTTATAATATTAGTGTGGATTCGTTTGACTTTGGTCTAGTAGTCTGCTGAGCGTGGGTTTTCTCACCAGGTCAGTTTATTTACACATAGTGAAGCGCCTGCTTGGGTTTGAACCCACGACCTATACAACTCGTAAGTCGGGGCCGTTACCACTGGGCCACCACCGCTCTCCGATTTCTGCCTGGTTAAAGACAATTAAATCACCCCCAATCGCATGGCATTAAAACATAACTAGCGCAATATGCATGCACCCACTATACCTACACCACTAACAATCCCTTTAGACAATGTAGGCGTGATGTTTTGTTACCAGAATATAACACCCTTATCACAAATAACACCCTTCCTAAAAGCTGAATGCATTGGATGGGTTTATCATAATAAATAAATTGCAACCGTGACGTCTGTGACGAACTATATTTATAATTTATTAGCATTGTTCTCATGTAAGTGACTTTGTGTCTTTTTTGAGAATAAATATCTTTAAACCTAGATAGAATACCTGCGAAATTCCGCGTTGTAACATACCTTAGTCGAGATTTTTAATTCATATTCTTTATGGCACCTCTTTAGGTCATGAGCTATCCGAATGCAAAAAAATATTTCAGCTATGTCTTAAGGGGGAGGCGTGAAAAATTCACTATTACAATGTATATTAGATGTCGACATTATAGACAAGTCTATCTTCCTTCGACACGCACTACATAAAACTGCCTTGTTTAGACATCTCATCTAAGATTAATTGCGAAAAGTCTCGGCATCGTTAATTCATGCCTCTACGTTCACTATCAATCAGTGTCAACCGCATTAGAATTGGAACAGATTTGTGCATGAGACTGTACCTACTTTCATTATTTCATGGTATTTTCAGATTTTATGGGTTTGAAAAACATCTGTTTTGATAATCATCATTTATTATCTGACACAGCATAGCTTAGCTATTAGCCTATTAGTATTTGTGGGCAATTACCTATATTTTAAATCCTAAAAATGTTCTTTCGGTGGTTCTAAGCGAAGCGGAAAATAATGGGTTAATTACGTACATAACATAATCAGCCTATATAACGTTCCCACTGACACCGGCCTCCTCTCTGTGAGAGGGGATGGGCCGTAACCTACCACGCGGGCCCAGTGCGGTTTGGTGGTGTTAATTAACTTTGTGCAAAACTTAAAGATAAAGGGGTTTATTTTACGTCAAAAGTTTATGGTTAAACAGTCGCTAATCATTACTTAACTTAGCCCTCGAAGAAAACGTTAACTAACAGTACCGATTGTCGCCCTCTTAAATTTTCTTATTGTGAACACAGAGAATCGCACTTACTTTTATTTTTATTTTACTTTCCTAAATACGTTAAGTGGCTTTTTTTTCAGAAATAAATGTCTTTAAAGCAACCTTTATAAATAAACCCCATTATACCTACTTATTATCCGCTGGATGCTTATGTCCAGCAGTCTTCCGACTGATGTGATGATGGATGATGAAAGAAGAGTACACACGCCCCAATTCTACCACATCCCATTCCCACGATACCAATGTGAATAAAACTACAGTCCAGATACTTTCCCCTAATTACTTAAAAAACCTTCAAGAGTTAAATAGCACTAACAGCCAACCCATAATTTCCAGACGCCACAACCCGCAGCATGGGCCCCGCCCGGCGCGCGGTGAGCGCAGGCGAGGGGCTGCAGAACACACTGAGACGGCTGCTCGAGCATGCCGACAGCAGGGAGAATGTCTACTCGCCGCCTTTTGCTGTTTGTAAGTATATTAGGTACCTAAACTGACAGACATGTCGCTGAGCAGTTTGTTACACCACTTCTTACCAGCACCCTAATTGTGTAACATAGGATCAATCACAATCTGAATCATTTTGAAGGATATTGCCAATCCATTGCTTCATATGTTCGAATGTACCTGCTCAACAACGTAAATAATGCAATGAATGTTGCTACGCAATTAGTGTGCTGCTCAACAACTTGCACATTTCCTGGTTGGTTTGAACTGACAGAAAAACAGCCCCCAAAACCCTACCCACCATTATTTTGGGTACCTATTTGGTCTTCTATAACTTTTGTCGTTCTGAAAATGTTGATTTTCTTTCTAATTATACTTTAGCAACTGATTTCGGTACTTAAAAAATTCAAAATGTGAAAGCATTTATATGCTTTACTTTTAAGATAAACTGTTCTGATAACAAAAGACTATTAAACTTAACCATTTTCGCCAACAGGTACACTTTCAGCGCACAAAGTATACGCTGACACAAGACGGCTAAAGGACTCCTACCCTGAACGGGAAACCATTCCACGCTCACAGCACAACTCAGGAACCTTCTCCGGGACTTTCTCGGGAACCTCCTCATCAGGAACCTCAGGGTCTAAAGCCCAGAAGTCAGACCCTGACCATAGAGAGAAGATGAACAGGCCCTTGAGTTTTGGCGACGCGAGGGTGTTCTTCCCGGAGTCTTTCGTGATACCTCGGCAGAGGCCCAGTGAGGTCGTGATTAAAAGTGGATATTCTATGCGTGAGTATTTCGGTCCTTAATGTTTTTGGTAGAATGACTTGTGAAAGTTTTTGGTCTTCGGCCCTTAGGTATTGATCGGGGAAGCTCTTGGCCTGAATCTCAGCTGATGGTAAGTGATGATCAGGCCGAAGGTGGAAGCGAGCTTCACCCGGAATCCTCTACCACAGAGGAGTTGGCTATCTTACCTCTTACTGCCGGAACACAACAATGCTAACATTGTTGTTATGGCGACAGATTTAGAACAGCGCATGGTGGCAGCTAGCCAGGCGGACTTAGAACAAGCCCTACCACCAAACAAGATGCAGGAAATTGCACTTGTTAAAGCTCACATTACTGTTAAGTTATTGGGTTTTCCATTAGGAATTTCTCAGTAGCAGCCCGGAGTCTGGGTTCGTGCCCGGTTGATGGCAATAGGCTGACCCCCTATCACATGGGACGGCGAAATGTGGGTGTACTATAGATAGGTACACCTCTGCCTAACCCTTCGGGGAATATAGGCGTGATGTAGTGTTAAGATGTGGAGTGTGTCCTACGGTTGTCTGGTAGAAATCGCTGATTGCGATAAGATTGTCCATTGTACCTTTTTAATCTTTATAAAATTACTTTCTGATCTTTCCAGCGAGTTCCCACTCAAGCCCTGAGAACATGGAGCTCCCGGAGCCCGTGGTGTCGGGCTCGGGCTCCCCTGCGGACCCTGCGGCTGCCATCAGTCCGCCGGCACAGTACGCACACTCCGCGCCGCGGTACATCAGGTATTCTTAACACACATTATTATGAGCTCCCTTAAAACTTAAATCGTGTCGGTTTGACTAAACTTTAAAAATAAGCTAGATGAGGTCGGCGTTTCCTTACTGACTACTCTGAGAAGAAAGGCCGAAACCAACTCAGAGGTCACAGTCTCTTCAGTCCAGACCACCACCAATAAATCCAGCGGAAAAAACTATCTCTACAATAATGTATAATGTATATAGTATTTATTTGTAACTATTCGAAGTCTTTCTTTAATAATAAGTGCGCAGTTGTATGTGCAGGTCCAACTCGCACTCTCAGCCGAGCATGCGAGAGGAAGACAGCGGCTGTCCTAACATCAACAGTCACAAGTCTCTGCCGGATCTGCACACGCAGACCAGATGCTACCCTGAACAGTGAGTATCTGAACCGTTTCACGCCATCCTCCTCAAAAGTTATACTAACGATAAGCCATGCAAACCTAACCTAAAGCAAGTCATTTTGCCGGGCAATAATATTAGTATTGAATTTTATTATAACTCGTTGGTCAATAATGTGATTATATTTTTAGCTTGAAAATTACCCTATATTTTACTCTAAACAAAAAAAACATTTTTTTTTTTTTTTTTAATCTAGAAATCTATTTTTTAAGACGGATTTTCCGAGTTTCCTGCAGTTTTCCTAGATATTTCTTGAACACATGTTAAGGCATAGTTTCCGTCCCCCCAGCGTGCACGTAGGCCACACAGACACAGCGGGGCGCTCCCCGCGCCGCCGCCGCCACTCCACGCACCAGCGCACCGCGTCGTGCTCGTCCAAGGGCACGCGCTCCAACCACTCCTCGCTCATGTCCTCGTGTGACGCCTTCTCGGAGCATCCCTCGCCAGGAGAGGACAACTATCAGTCTTATAACAGGTAAACATGATCCTTCTTCATCAGTCACCCGTAAGACGTCCCCTGCTGGACATAGCATCGCCATATAACGGCCGGTTCTGTGCGTAAATGCAACCATGGATGATTTTTCTATAAATGCGTTAAGCGCCATGTTTCGGATGTTAGAAAGATCCTCATGTGTTCTAAGACAGTAAGATTATTAAGTAAATATACAGGGTTATTGGCTATATGTCGGCAATCCATTAAGGGGATGTAGAAGAGGTCATTTCCAACCAAATGACCTTTTTGCTCCTAGTCAACAAGTTTCGAGTCATTTGACATTTCATATTTATTTCATACATTTTGAAATATAAAATGTCAGATTACTCGAAAATGGTTGACATTGGCATAGGGGTCATCAGTGGTAATTTGGTTGCAAATTACCTCTCCTACATCCCCTTAATGGATTGCCGACATACCATAACCCTAATTATACGTTGCACAAAGTACCTAAAAAACCTTTTTTACTGTTGCACGAGACGTTTTATCAATATCAATATTTACTAAGTATATTAATACCTATTTAGTCGTTGCGGGTCATCGTTCGCGCGTGACTCGGGTGGCTCGAGCGGTCACTACACGCAACGCAGCGCCCCCGCACACAACGCGCCGCATCAACACAGACGCACCGACTCCGGCTCCTCCACGCAACACGACCATGAACACGCCAGGTGAGCACTACATACACACACATCTACAATGGAGCAAACTGTTACGCGAAGCCAAGTAAACAAGGTTTTAAAGAAACTCTCACCTGGATCCTATCTACCCTACCTACCCTACCTACCCTACCTAGGTACCCTACCTACCCTTTTTTAATATCAATAAATACACAAGCTGCATGCTCTGTCCACAGCCGCTACAACTCGTACGTGTCGGAGTACGGCGCGTCCCTGGAGTGCTACGTGTCCGCGCCGCCGCAGTTCCAGGACGGCGCGCCCTCGCCCCCCGCGCCCCCCGCGCCCCCCGCGCCCCCCGCCCTCGCCCCCGCCGCCACACAGCACCACGCACATCATCATCACTATGCGCATGCGCCTAGGGTCGGGATACACTTCCAGGTAACTATGATTAATCCGTTCGTATTATAGTGGAATCCTATTTGGACTTGAATGGAACGCATTGAACCAAAGTCAAAACTTTATTTGTAATACCTAGGTGTCCCATGGTACATAAGGTCAATAACCTTGCACTTAACCTTCCAGGCCAGCGCCCCCCCGCCGCAGTTCCAGGACGAGCCCCCCACGTACGACTACGGTGACTACGAGTGCACGTACAAGACGCCGCTCAAGTGCCTCAACGTGGGCCGCAAGGAGTATGCCAGGGAGTATACTAGGTAAGGACCACTGGATCAGCCTCTAAGGTTCATTTTTAAGTGTTACAGTCCCATTGCCTACGAAATGTATGGGAAAAGTTTTTTGCGATTTCTGACTTTTCTAGTACTCAAAGCTCAGTTCGTCCAATAGAGGTTTTTGATCCTAATAAGAAACAGGATCGAATGGCATCAAAATGTTTTTTTGTGAAAACGGCCCATTCTCTTGCTAACTGTATATTTTTTTCAAAATCTGTGAATGCAGATCAAAATTTCTCAAAAAGTTAAGGACAGTCTCCTAAGACCATTTTCCTGTAGCTACAACGGTTAAGGTAGCTGCCCTTGCTGCCCCATCTCAAGAATCCATCCTGTATAACCTTTTTGGAAGTCGGTTAAAAAAATAGAATGACACCATGTCTTACCGCTAAAACCTTTATTTGTAATTTAATTAATTTCCAGGTACCACGAGCCGAGCACAGAAGTAGTGAACAAACAGCCGCAGTACCAGGAGCTACGTATGAGACCACGAGCTGATGATAAACAGGAGTACGTCAACGCCACGCAGGTCAGTACTGGGAACTATATAGACATCTAGATGTTTTTACCACCAAAAGTGTTTGTTTAAGAATAAATATAAAGGGTATTGGTTATTATGTCGGCATTCCGTTAATGACCTCTCCTACATCCCCATGTAGTAGAGGTCATTTACAACCAAATGTCCCCTCATGACCCCTATGCCATTAACAACCATTTTCGAGTAATTTGACATTTTATATTTTAAAATGTGTGAAATAAAAATATTAAATGTCAAATGACTCGTAAATTGTTGACATTTGCATAGGAGTCAAAAGGGGTCATTTGGTTGTAAATTACCTCTCTTACTTCCCTTTAATGAATTGACAACATTTCATATTTTTAACCTGCATGTATTATTACGTTTTATAAAAGTAAATCCAAAACTAGGGCACCGGTATTTTTCCGTTTTTCAAAATGATGTACTTTTCATTCATAGTTTTAACTTTGAAATTCGGTTTATTCTAAAAAGACGTAAGCGCCAAATGACGTCAAACATATAGTGGAATAGCGTTAAAACCTTTGCTTGACTATGATCGTCAAAAAAAAAACTATTAGATGTCACTGGTGTCATCTTGTCAAATGTGTCAAACTCGTTGGTGCCTAAACTTGTTTGTTTGTTTTCAATTAAATTCGTAAATTTTCTTATTTTCAAGTGTTATTATCCTCATTGGCGAAATATCAATCAAAAGTTGGCAATATTGACAGTAAGCAGCGTGTATATTTTAAAGTTTAATTTCCTAAGAAAAAGATTGTAAACAAACTTTTGACATTGACGTCTTGTTTGACAAGTCAAGTTTTCATCTAATACATTGGAATGCTTAGGCAAAGGTAACTACCTCATTCCACTATTTCTATGACGTCATGACGTGTTTTTTGATTTTTTTTTTTTTTCTCAGAAATGAAGAAATAAAAAAAAATAAAAAAAATATATTTGAACTCAGGATATGAAAATAAAGAAATGGTATTTTTGTTTTATGGCCGTGTCATTTTTGAAATGTTGTCAATTGCCGACATTATAACCAATAACCCTGTATATATGAATTGTCCTTAGACACTTACCGGTTATAATATTTCGTATTGTCACGCGGCAATTCCCGTAGAATGTTCTCATTCGCATCTCATTCGCAATCTGTCAAAAATACAATCAATTTACCAACATTTTTGGCAAGTTTGACAGCAGTAGACGTATGTCGGCTGACGATGACTAAAAAAGAAACTTCCTTTTCTAGATATGCCAGCCGTCAGAAGAGGTGACGTCACCTCTGGGCACGTTCAAGCGACAGCGATGTCTGCGGTACAAGCAGCGGCGACCCCGACCCATACTGCGCTCCAAGTCTGACATCTCTGATAGGTAAGATACATATCTACCTGCAATTAAAACAGAAACTTCCTTAAGGTAGATGCTCCAAGGTAGCCCGCGAAATTCAAATTTTCTTACGTTTTTTGCAATTTTATAGAGTGGTTAACCTCAAATTTTGTAACCATGCTAATACAAAATTGGTTAGTACACCATGGTTGTAACAGCTCTCTATTAGATCTCATTGCGAGTTCGTCAAGGTGAACCACACTTAATTGTTTGCATCTCCACCCATCTCTCGTAATACAATAAGAATATTTGACAGTAGCTGCAGCAAATATCCGAAAAAATGACTAACTTAAAACCACCTTCCAGATACCGCCGCTCAGATGGGCGCAGCCCGGCCTCCGCCCCGTGCGAGGGCGAGGACTCCCCGGACAGTCCCTCGGAGGAGGCCTCGCGACTGCAGGACTTCTTCGAGAGACTCGGTCTGGAGCCGCGACAGTACGACGCGCTGGTGCGGGACGCGCCGCCTGATAGTCCCGTGTTCTTCTCGTCCGCGTCCACTGTGGATAGCAACCAGTTGGCTGCTACTGCTGATTATACGGTGAGGAAATAGGTTTCAAGAACAGCTGATTGGCTAAAATGGCAGGATAAGCTGAACTACTCTTTAGGACCTGAAAATAGACGGATAGGTTAGTCAACTGGACTGACTCCAGGCCGCGCAGGCAGTCAGCACTGGACTGCGTTCAAATTATACCCCCACTCAAAATAAGATTAGACATAACAAAACGTTTTACAGTCCGTTCAATCGATTTTGACTTCTATTCCGTAGGCATAAGGATGGCTTTGAAAGCACAAACGTGATTATAATACCAACTGTTTACTGCAGCTGCCATTTGTCATGCCACCAACGCAATAGAAGTCAAAATCGGTTGAACGGACTGTAAAAAAGGTTGGTTTAAATGTCTAATCTTATTGTGAATCTCATCGCTGGATTGACTTACTGTACTGTCAGGTTACTGGGCTCGTATACACCTGGTTTTATAGGATTGGTCTAAAATCGTAGACATAGGAGATAGGGGAGGGTTTTGCCTTACATTGGAAAACTGTAGGCATAATATAATAATGATCTGGATAACCATTCTGTTCCCGAACGTCGACGAAAGTTCCTGCTTAAAAGCCAAAAACTGTAAAGCTGCATTGCAGGAAAATTGCAAAAAAAAAAAAAGTTGGTACCTATAGGTATATTTTCTAGCTTCCTCTGCAATGTAGAGGTTCCACATTTCCAGAACCTCATCAAATGTCAATGCACTCATTTATATTTTATGATACTATTCCAGGTGCAAGGTCCAGGCGTTCAGAAACAGATCTACCGCAACACAGAGCCCCCTAGCGTCGTAGAACGGAATGCGCGCATTATTAAGTGGCTCTGTCAATGCCGGAAGACGCAGATGCCGCCACCACAGTGAACAACACTAGCACACATAGATAGCACCGCCCCAAGGAAAGATTTAGATAGGTACAACACTAGTACACTAGACCGACCTGTCGTAGGAAAAGACAAGGATAGTACCGCTGTAGAAATGTTTTTAAACCCTGCTAAAGATGCTATGATATTTATTAATTAGATTTCAGGATAAAGGATGTAGAAAAAATCGATTTGATACTCGAGAATCGAATTGAAACTCGAAAATCTATTTCTAAAAATACGCTCAATGACTGACTTGTAATAATCGATTTAAGAATGACTATGAAATGTCTTGAACGAGATTCATACGTGTATTCGATATTCATACTCCTCATAATCGATATGTGAAGTACCTCTATAGGATGCGACTAAATTTAAATTAAGCTACTCGACTAAAAAGTCACTCGACTAAACTGAATAATCGACTATCGAAATGTTACTATAACAAAAATGAGAGAACCAAATGTTGCTCATACGTCAATGTAAATGACGCTTAATTCTAATTCCTAAAACTAAGACTACATTTAGGCGATTAATAAAAGTTAGATTTCGATATTTAATTACTTCTTCATTTATAAATGAATGTCTTCGCAATGATAATAAATAAATAAGTTTTATTATTGAGATGATCTGGTCCAGATAACACAGGCTCTGAAATTCGACTAAAATGTAAGAATCTGCGGGTCTATTCAGTGAAAACTTAGGTGAAGTGAACTGTCATTCCACCTAATGTTAGGGACTGACAGCTCACTTCGCATTAGTTTTCACGGTGAGATTTTCAAAGAGTAGCCGGCTGAGACATGACTGTCAGTTACGGGTGCCGGTGTAATTACGAGAACATGAGACTCTGATGGCAACGCTCTTGCAATTCCTCTGGTTCTGCAGATGGCCAAAGGTGGGGGCAAACACTTACCATCAAGTAGCCCGCCTGTTTAATTAGCAGCTTATAATTATAATATAAAAACATCATATATCCCAGAGATGACCACCGAAAAAAAAAATCGACTATTTGGCGATATAAAGTCGGCAAGATATTGTCACTTTCATACAATTATGTGGTTTGTGCTCATATTATTATACACACTTGGGGCAAAATGAGTGAATGGCTTAATATCTCGGAATCACTAAATTTAGCCCCAAACCCTATCAAAGCTCACCAGCAAATGAGCATAAGTTACTAATGCCTGTTTTCGCGATCACTGGGTGCATACGCGCTATTGAATTTTAAACGCTCGGCTTATCACTGAAAGTTGAAAATTAAACAGCGCGCTTTTGTTTAGGCATTCATTTAGATGTCGCTTAGTGTTAGTGAAAACTGGCATAACTATTATAATGAGAAGGCTGTGCGTATCTGGACGAGTGACACGGCGAGCGATCGCCGTCGACTGCTGGTATTTGGTAACTAAGCGATACTAGTTCACTAGTCTGTACGATTCTTAGAGTAAGCATCGACATAATAATAATATTCTAAAGTCTAAACCTTATAATAACGAGACTAAATAATAGCATGGTTGGGATTTTAAAAGACTCTGGCCTAATGTAATAGCCTTAATTAAACCCCAATGCAGTATTTTCTGTATTTTAGCTTTTACTAAAGCCTGCTCAATCATTGTAACGTCTTGTTTTTAGAATTAACTGTGTACCGACATAATGGGGATAAAAACTTGCTCAATTCAGATGTCAATACTATCACTAGTCCAAGAATTAGCACAGCTAGCTGTCCCTTGTCAATACATTTATTGTAACCAAGTGACTTCTTTTTACTTTACATACACAACAATGGCGGTTTCTAGACTTACAACAGTGCTGCCACCTATGACGAGCTTTCAGTTTTAACCCCATTAGAACTTCATCATGTGTGTTAGCCGTCGTTCCCACGGACGCGAAAACCACGCGCGTGATAAAATCGCGTGGCGCGCTTGGAATGGAACAAATGCAAAGCGGTACATCTGTTCACACGGCCGCGTTTTTTCCACGCCGAGATTTTAAATCGCGCAGTGTTCGATTTTCAACGCTCGGCGTTGAGCGTTGAATGAATGCGACATACGAAGTTCTGTACTTGTGTTCCCACGGACGCGTAAAAAACGCGCGCGATGCTCAGTTCGGCGCACCGGCTTGTAGAGTGTAGACGTGCCGCAAGTGCGGGCGGATAATTATGTCTTGGGATTTGGATCCAGAAAATTTAATTTTAGAGGTCGAGAGGAGACCATTTTTGTATGATAAATCAATGCCGGACTACGCCAACAAACAAAAAAAAATGATGCCTGGGAAGAAATTTGTAAGGTTTTATCAAACGAAGACTGGGAATGCCTCTGTCCTAAAATAAAGAATGATCGATGTAAGTGTTTATATTTGGCATTTTTTGTGGTTGTGGTGCGTGGTGGTGTAAGTTTCAATACGTATTTTTTATTTGTTACATTACAGTACTATTCTGTGATTATAGTGATTCACACATCACTCGTTATCATTATCATGCGCTCAAGGTCAGGGGACATCGGGACTCGGGACCCCATAGCATCTTATTTTACCACTATAACTACATTATAATATGGTGCATATTTATTGATTAGCCTTTCCTGGAATACACACGAATGACCTTCTGACGAAACTGTTGATTCTTTCCAGTTTTTAAATTGTATACTTACTAGGTATCTACTACTACGGGCAAATATCCGATAACATAATAAGGAAATAAAAATTAGATTTTTTTACGTAAGTAAACGTATAAAATCTAAGGTTTATTTACTTATTATGGTATCGGATATTTGCCCGTAGTTTTAAACAAACACCTTCGATGTTTTCAATTTTAATAATAGGTACCTACATAGCTACCTATAATAATGGAACCCTAAAATAGTTCTGTCTATTTAAATTCTTGTTTCCAATTGTTTTTTTTTACTTAAACAAATATCTACTTTATAGTTCTGTAAATAAAGTTGATTTTAGACTGACTAGTACTGCGGCTAGTAAATAGCTAAGGCAGATTAGGTTTATGGATGATCATATTCAGCCAACTAGTCAAAAAGTGGTGACTCCTGGCCACACAAATAGCTACCGCTAATAATTTTACGGAATCCATGATACGTCCGCACTGCACGAAGAGTTAATTCCAAGTGATTTTTTCACGCTCGTTCGAACACTCTGTCGAAGGCGCGGAAAAAACGCGCTGGGCGATTTTATTCCGCCGCGATTTTATTACGTCCGTGGGAACGAGGGCTTACAGTTTAGTGATTTAGGCTGTCATCTGTCATTGCTACTAATCGATTAGTTAGTCGATTTTAAATTCATGGTAATACTTGTCAAGAAATTGAGTAAGTTAATTAATGAAAATCCAACCATGTGTTATTATTTAGTTTCAACTAAGAATACGTACGTAAAAGTTTTATTATCTCCAATATTTTTGGTCAAACGGCCATAAAAAGTTGAAAGTTTTGATTGTAAATAGTAAAAATGTATTTTTGTCTCGACAACTATGTACAAGTCGCGAGCTTAGTAAGGCGGGAAAAAAGTTATTTTCGGAACGGAAAACATACCTGCAAAGCTATTCACAACCATTCAATTCGCTTCCGTTCCAAATCGAACGGCATTCAATGTTAACGACAGAGTCCTGTAAACGCTGTTCTCAAGTCCGTAACCCGAAACTTTGACAGTTTAAACCAATTCCAATCGTCTATAAAGGTTTTAACTGTCAAAATAAACCAACGGCTATTTGCGGTCAGGGACTAGGCAAATCAGGTTACCAAAAATGTTTAAATTTCGACTCAAAAGCCTGTCGAACAGTTGTGAATAGATTTGCTAATACGATAGTTTGACTATCCTACGGTTTCTACTGTTCTAATAGTTATTTATTTACCTATTTTATATTTAAAATACGTAAATTCTTCGCACCAATGTTAATTGTTGTTAGGTCTTATTTCGTTCTAATGCTAGCCCTAGTACCTACGCAAAGGCGCATTGGATTTTCAACGCTGTACTTGGTGCCGAGAGTTGAAAATCGGACAGTGTGTTTTCTTGACGCGCTGTGATACGCTCTGTTGGGTTCTCAATGCTCGGATCAATACAGAGAGTTTAAAATACAGTGCGTGAAAAGTAAGAGTACAGTACCCGGGCGTTCGTACAACACATCGAGGTTTAGAAAGAGACTGTCTTACAGGTATGAGTGAAAAAGACGACGCTTTACAGAACCGTTCTTTTTTCTAAAAGTCTGATGTGCCTTCATTTAAGGCCATCAGGTCTATTCTGGGTGAAGCTTAGGTGAAGTGAGCTGTCATTCCACGTGACACTATTGACAGCTCACTTCACTTAAGTTTTTACGGTGAGATTTTATACAGAATTGACCGACAGGTACCGTAGTTATTGTCGATTATGATTGCCTTAAACAATAAACGATTATGGTAGTTATCTTATTTGTGTCTGTTGATTTTATGTACCTACTTACCTAAATAGATATTCAAATTATATAAGTTTTCCTATTGGGCTTTCATATTTTTATTGTAATGTTGAATTTCTACTCATGTTTTAATGAAATTAAGAGCTGAAATATACTTTGTAACTGTTTATAAGTACCTATGACAACTAAAAATTTTTTTAAAAAGTTCTAAGTCTTAAAATTAATATTCACACAGACGCAGTAGAAACCAAATGAAATACGAAATATTTGTTAAAAAAATGTTCCTGTTATGGATTTGTCTAAAATATTTTCAAGTCTGTATTTATCTATACTATTTATATACTAATGTTATTCTAGCTATATAATACATAACATAATGCACCTTCATCCCGGCTTGGGAGCACAAAATGGATCAAAATATCTGATGCTGTATTTTTGTGCCAAAATATTTACCTAATTATCTATCTAACTATGTTTTGACTTAAATACAGTGTTAGTGGACTTAGTTTTGTAGTTCATAGTGAACTAATCACAATTTCCAATGTTTCCAATTAGTCATGTATGTTATACCGAAGACCTGCGTTTCACGATGGAATGTCAAAGGCCATCACACGTACCGCTACCACACCACAACCACACCACAACAACAACACGTAGACGGGCTCTAATTTGTATGAAAATGAATAGTGTATTCACACGGACCACATTAGGCCGTTGAAATCAACTGAGTGGGTGATACCGACCACATCAAGGCCACTTCGCAGCCAATACGATCTGTCAGTCTACATCAACTAGTGACGAGAACGCAACATCATATAACGAAAGAAGTTGCAGCGACACTATCCACACGTAACCACTGCTAGCCCACATTTTGTCGCAGCGATGTGGTGTTGTTGTGGTACGTGTGAATGGGCCCTAAACCATGTCTATAAAATGTATATAATTTTTGTTGCCTCTACTCTTTGACTACAATTATTATTACACCTTTTGGAAATATTGCATTTTATCGTATAATGCCACAAAGGTCTAAACTATTACCTAACTAGTATGGTTATTAATAATAATATAAAGTTTGTATTTATCCACTATAGGGCCATTATTTTACCACTATGTCTGACAACTGCTTTGATTTGAATTAGGTACTCATATGCCTGTTTTCACAAATACCAGGCGACACCTAAATGTTGTCTAAATATTATTGCACTGTCAACTTTCAGCGCTAAGCCGAGTGTTGAAAATCCAACAGTGCGCCTTTCGGCCTACTGGGCTTACAATTAAGCTTTTATCGACTTCATTCCTCGCGTTTTCCTAAATCATCGTAGTTGTCAAATAACATAAAAACTGTTACATTCAAAATCATGGACTTTAGACAATATAAATGTTTTATGTCTTAAGAGGGTGCATCCTAAAAGTTGGCAACGTCGTAAATAGCTGTCAAATATTTACCTGTTTCGATTAATTTGGAAATAATACTGTATGGAAATAAGAAATGTGGCTAACCAATTGACTAGAATATTAATAATGAATTGCAATTATAACATTGAATTTGATGTTGTACCCGTTTTAGGTGAAAAAAAGGCATTTGGAAAGTTACCAAATACTTTTTTTACATCTAAAACTAACTATTCGGTGTTACGATATTAATTATTGCATTTCATAATCAATATTCTAGTCAATTGGTTAGCCACATTTCTTATTTCCATACAGAAATATTATCAAATTAATCAAAACAGCGAAATATTTGACATCTATTTGCGACGTTGCCAACTTTCAGGATAAACCCTCTTAAAGCATAATATTTAACTATAGTTCCAATAACGCAACAATTAAAGTATTTACTCGTTCGTAATAATATGTAAATAACCATTAGACTGGTCTAATCTCAATAGGTTAACATTAGAAGATAAGAATTCATTGTTTTTCTTCCATTTAATTAATGCAGTTACTGATGCTACTTTAATCCGTTGTAGAATTTCTGGTTAATTTAGACTGTCCTTTCAGTTTTAACCAACTTCGATAAAGATAGAGGTTCTGTATTTCAATTTGTATGTTCTGTGATAATGATAGGAGAATCTAGATTTTGTGTAGACATTGCTGTATGACGATCACTGCCTTTTTTGTGTGAACTGTAACTAAACTCTGCCTTTCTAAGACAAGGAACTCATTTGGCTATTATGAGCCCCACCCTAAATGCGTAATACAAGATCTATCGCAATCTGGATCGGTTTGAAACAGATTGCTAATCCATTGCTTCATAAGTTCGAAGAAAAAAAAACTGCTCAACAACGTAAATAACGCAATGAATGTTGTTGAACTGTCAAAATGAAACAGATTAGTCGGAATCGTTTACGAAAACGTTTTACGCAATAGCTAGGCTGTTACTACTGATGACGTTTTAAGTTTAGTAGGACTATTTCAAACGCAAAGTTAGAGTCGTACATCATTAGTCAATAACAATAACACAGTTGTGCTCAACACTAGCACTGCCCCATACGGGTCGTATAAGTGCGAGCGAGAAGTCCGTTAAATGATTTAAAACTCTAATTTAGCTTTTGAAGTGGCCTTATAAAGGGCAGATTTTAATTACTTAGGGCGTATTCGATCAAACAGGAATAAATTTTATCTGCGGAATAAGCCTTCTCTTCCGAATATATTTTGAATTTTTGACAGTTTGTCGATATACGAAAACTGTCAGAAGTAAATCTTCTTCCGCGGATAAAATTTATTCCTGTTTGGTCGAATCCGCCCTAAACCTACCTAGGAATAAAACTACGGATACTGTCATAGCTGAAATGTAGAATATCTTGACAGCCAGTGGTAGTGTTACATTTAATTTTTACTTTAGAAGTTGATTTTCAAAATGGCGGTTTTCTGCATTGTACTTTTCGGTCTAAAAGAGAGAGGCTTGTCTTGGTGTAATACCGTAATGTGTTTCACTATTCTAAGCGGAATACATTGACACTAGATTCCGAAGTAACTATACTTTCCATTTCGCATTTAAATATTTTCTAAATTAGATTAGTCGATTATTTCCGATTGATTACCTATCCCTAATCGATATTCGATTATGACTTTGTTTTCTCGTTTTCTTCTGTGATGTTAGGTAACATGAATAATTTCTTTGTGTTCGTTTCTTGACTAATATTAGGTAGATATGAAATCGAATGAATAAAAAATTATGAATTAAGTATGGAATTTTACCTTCAATTTAATTATTCTGTATAGTTTTAAAATGTATTCACAATCGTTAGCATTACAGTATTAGAAAGTTTAGCATTCGATGCTTCCATTAATTGTGTAAATAAGATTTACGTAAATTGTTAGAAGTTTATCGTGAAGAAAGAATTATATTGTGGTCTGATATTCTGTTGTTTTATTTGATTCGCTAATATTAAACCTGTGTCGCTTATTATGCAGGATTGCAGGATACCGTAATCATCCTATTATGTTCCCATTGGTGGGATACGGGCTGGGCCCCTTATCATTGAGAGAGAGTGGGTCATATCCACCATGCGAGCCCATTGCAGATTGGTCAATGTCTTCAATCCATATCCATTCAATGCTTAGTGGAGGTCTCATCCATTGCACGTTATTTTTCAAGGCCTTGGGAGGGTCCTCCCACGTCCTAGTCTTTCTTGCTTTTATAAATAATAGTTTTAAGTAGTTCAGCCTGATCCATAACCTTGGTCTTCGGTCCAACAACAAAACCGTAGTTTAGTTGACCCCAACTGTGAACAATCTACTATGGTATGTTTTTTTTTTCAAAATGATTCTGTCAATGGTTCTGTGTCATTTTATAAATATTTGAATTACAAAATGTAATTGATCGATTGTAATTTACAATCGATCAAGTCAAAGGTCAAAGCTCATACACCATTTAGACAAAAGTATAACGTGAACGCAGCTTACGAATCTAAATAATCTGAACCATCTGAACGCAGCTTAACTAATGTCAGTCCACGTTTGACAAAACGTCAAATAGGGATGTGCCTTCGCATCACAACCCAATGTCGATAATATGATTGAATCATTAATTTGATGAAAACCTAGTTACTTATCATCAGCTGCTTCACCCGCGTGATATCTTTACAAATTATAACTAGTATTCAACTGGAGAAAGCATTTTTAAAATGGGTCCAGTATTTTTTGAGTTTATTCATTACAAACAAAAATACAAATTATTATGTAGATAATATAAATAAACTGCAAACATATTGCCCAATTCTTGAGAAATTTCTACCAGTAGCGCTTCGATAGTAAAAATTAAAAAGGAATGTTGACCATCAATGATGATAAAAATCTTTCTAGAATCCATCTCGTTTGGATTGTTTACATGAAACGAATGATGAAATCCCTACGACTAGTGTCGTGATGACGTCAAAAACTTGCTCAAATGACGTCAGTCAACCAACTGACATTCTTTGCTATTTATATTTTCGCTTTTGAGTATTACGCATCAGGAACTGAGTAAAGTAAACATGAGTAAATAAATTAACAGTTTACAAACGCGTTAGGTATTGTTGTTTGTGTTTTCAAATCCAGTGAAACAAGATAAAATTTTATAAAGACTTTCGTACATAGGAACGCCAAAACTGTCTTGCATTGTGAAGTTGTGCAACAACACAGAGTAAAAGTGATCCAGTTCACCAACAGTGTTTCAATTTCACGTTAATACTATTACAAAATCATCCTCTAGTTCCTCAAATCTCCGTTATTCTTTTAAAAGTGTAATCAAAAATTAGTTTTTAGTCAAATTTGTGAGCAAAGCGCGGCTTTTGTCGTATAAACAATTTGATGATATTAGACGAGCTCGAAGATTTCTTCGACATGGCTCCTAACAAGCGTGGGAGACGAGGAATCAGTGACGCTGACGATGAGGATGATGACTACCGACGGAAGAGGGACAGGAATAATGAGGTAAGGTTTTAATACTTTAGTAAAAAAGAAAGATCCAAGCTTGAACCCAGCCAATAAACACTCCCATTAGCTAAAACAGTCTAACTCAGTAGAGTAAGATCCTGATAATTGTTTGCAAGTAGGTCAGGTATATCTAGAAGCCTTAGGTAAAGTCCCCTGGGTTTTATGTTTTATTTTCTTGGGTTACAGTGTTTTCCTGTAAGATAATCCTGGGGGTTAGAAATGGGTTCAGTAAATAAAAAATCCAATTAAGTGGACAGTATTCTGCACATTTCATATGAGTACCTAAAAAGCTAGAAAAAAAAAACATAGTATGTTTCTCTACAGTTACCATAGTTACTGATATTCTTTTTTTATTGAATATAATGTACAAGAATATGATTCATCATAATTCCAAAAATAAAATGTTCTGCTTCTTTACTGAATGAGTATTCTCAAGAACTACCCAACCTAATTTGGAAGGATACATTAAGGAAAATAATGTACATAAATTATGAGCCCATAATATTTTGTTGTTAATAATTATTGTGTAATAATTTAAAAAACTCAGACTTTTTCATATTAATAACTGCCAAATATTCTCCTTATCTCTGACGTGTTATAGAGTAGTTGTTGGTATTATTTCCAATAAAAAGATTGTAAAAAATATTGTGCAATTTGTTGTATATGTTCCGTAATCATTATGCAATAGTTCTACTATAACTGTTTGCGTTACTATCATAGCATTGTTTATTTCAAAATGGCTCTACAAGGCTTGTACAATCCCTCAGTTTGCTTTAATTCATATTTAGTTTTTGTTATATTTCCATAATTAATAACAGTGAGTGAGTTAGTGTCAGTTCGCTTATCAAAAAATAATGGTACTTATAAATATTAATTGTTTTTACGTCATTACTCAGTATTGTTTACAAAGACCTCAAGTGATGCAATCATATTATGATCTGTGCTCAGCAAAGTGTTATACGTGATAATAATCAATAATTGTAATCTTTACAGGCAGTAAAAAAAAGCAGATTCAAGACAAAACAGCGGACACAGGAAACATTCTCACGGGTCACCAAATTAAAGCAAGAAAACCAAATGTTGGAAGAAAAAGTAAAAACACTAACAAAAGAGCTCCAGTTTCTTAAAGAACTGTTCTTAGCTCATGCATCAAATGCATCCAATCCAAAACTTGAAGGGATAGACCTGGACAAACTGTTAGAAGATATACCAGAGGATAAGAAATAGATGTTTAAATAATTTTATTCTATAGAGTTGCCGTAAGTAGTGGTTGAGAAAACAAAATATTGTGAAAGTGATCACCGGGACAGCTAAATTCAGTGTTCTGTGGCTCAATTAGGAGAAATTAATAGCTATTATGTACTGGCGACTGTAAACATGACGACTATCACTATGCTCTATGAAACGAAAACAAAATTTGTATACCTACATAAACATCATACATATAATATTGTATAACATAGCAGTCAACAGTGATAAGGTCGCAAGTGCGTAGTGGCAATAAACCAGGATTATTGTATACTATGTATACTGACACTTATTTTGTACCCTATGGTATATTATTATTATTTTCACGAAAGGGTCATTCTACCGATTTTATCTGTATCATTTTTT
The DNA here is from genome assembly GCA_914767815.1 of Eupsilia transversa. Lineage (NCBI taxonomy): Eukaryota > Metazoa > Arthropoda > Insecta > Lepidoptera > Noctuidae > Eupsilia > Eupsilia transversa. The sequence continues at coordinate 5,496,935 of OU611894.1, read as the reverse complement.
TTATAATATAAAATAGAAGTTTTCGGATTACAGAAGGGGTACATTTAATTTAATTTCAGCAGAATGACCCACCAATTAACCATTTGTTTGAATAGAATGCTAGAGATGTAGCGAAATAAAAATTAAACTTATTGTAATTAAGATCATGTCAATGGCAATCAACAAATAAAAGGAAAAGTTACTATTATGCTTGCCTTTATAAAATTATGCTTATCTTTATGAGTTTCAATAATAATGCCTATCATTTTTATTTATGTGAGATGAAAGTACATTACATAGTATTTATAGATAAACACACCTCTGGTTTATAAATTGATAACTGATAACAAAGTCTGTATTATTAATGCATTTATAAAATTCATTATTGTACACTGCTACAAGGATCTTTTGGTATTATAAAATGTATTGAAAAAACCAGATTGCTGTGATAGTTCCGATTTTAGCCACGCTCTAAAAAGAACATTGTATATATATACCTATAATAGGTACAAACAGCATTTTGTAATTAATTTATAGTTCTACATACATGTTTCGGTAAAGAAAACCAGTTGAATTGCTGAAAAAAGTGATTTTGCCTTTATTAAAAAAGTTTGTAGTTTAAGTTTGTTTGAGCTTTTCTTTTGCGAATAAATACACCTTTAGCAGTGCAAAATGCTGAATATTGATAATATTTGTAGTTCCTTACCCTAAGTAACACTAGTAGTAAAATACGGAAACAATGTAGAATTAAAACTTTTACACTACATACACTATGATCAATTATTATTCCAATAATTATCATAACAATTGATTAGAACATTGTGATTTTATTTTTCTATGCATTTTGAGTGAAAAATATATAATTTAGGAAAATAGCTGTACCAAAAAAGTGGGATTTGTTCTTTTGATTACATATTATTATATGAAAATCTTGCAAATATTTTAGAATAAAATCTTTCTGCAATTTAATTATGTTATTGTGAGACTTGAAATGATGAGCTCGTAGCTTATTCTAGTGTAACTTCTTGTATAAAACAAATAGAGACAAAAAAAAACACCACATTCATTGTAAGAAGGAATATAATTGTTGAAAACACACAGCCAAACTCCACTAATTATTTATACAGTGATAATATAAAATGATAGTATGAGTTTTTCTTTATAAATACCTAATATTCCTTATTGCATAGGTATTTGGAATATGACTTAGCAGCTTTACATTATTTTATGTTCTAAATGAAATATTGAAAAGCTGTGGTAAAAGAATCTTATTGAAATAAACAAACAATGAAATAGAAAATACATTTTTACAAAAAACTTCTTGCTTTAATTTAAAAGAACCCCGTAAGCCTAAGAACCTGTTTCGCCGCCTGTGTATCCAGATGCACATTAGCTACCCACCGAATACATTTTACCGCTCTAGTGCCATAACTTAGTAACATAGTAACAGAACTTTAACATAAATCATCTTCCAGATAATTATGTAGCAACTTATCCGGAACATTGTAAAACAAGTCTTGCCTTGAAGCCTCTCAAATTTTTCATTTTGTTGTAACGGTAGAGTGGTACGCCATCTATTGGAGATTTGAAGCTCTAAAGTGGCCAGCGCTAATAAACTAGGTACACTGGTTTAGAACAAATAAATTCTGGTAGTGAGGGAATAAAAAATCCTTAGCTTCAGAACTTGAGTCGATTATTAATGAACTTACTTTCAATAGTAGGTTATCGAGTACATTCAACTTACTCGATTATTTATACATCAGCATTCGATTGTCGATAACATAATTATGCCTATTGGAAATCCCATCCCTATCAGTAACGACGTCATAAAGATTTGACAGATATGACAAGCTATCTTGCCTATTAGTTAGCGGGAAGTTCCCACATTGGTGGGTACTAGAGAAACAACCGTTTAAAAAGCTAAGTGCTTGATGGTCGAAACTCAGCTTATTTTAGCTAAAAATAGTTTTTTTAACATTTTATAGGTATTTAATTTTGAAGCGCTTCACCAAGTATTTACGAGTTTCAGAAAAATATTAAAGTTAGCATAACTTTTTTGGGAGTTCGACAATATTCGATGGCAACATTATTGCTCGTTTTTTTTTGGTTTACAATCTGACTCAGTTGAGTATTCTGAGTTTCTGACATCTGACTGAAATATTCATTCACAAATTCTTTTTCATTTCAACAAGTACAGCGCATTGATTTCTATTATCAATATTAATGAAATTTGTTTGATTTTTCTACAAATATAGTAAATCAAAACTATTGGTAGCTAAAGCACTAAATACAAATCATCAGCACCATAATTTGGTACGTATATTTCAAAAGAATTTATGTCGTGTTTCAACAACAAAATTGCGTCATAATTTCATGGAAACTTTTATCTTCTAGTTTACTAACTTTTCGTTTTCTTTTGTTTTATTGCAGGAGTGTGTTAAAAGTGATTTACAGTTAATTTCTGTAAAGAGTTCGCGGCGTTAAGTCGTTTGTAATTTGATGACATTATTCGATTTGGAAGACTTTCTCAATAATATGCCACCTGTGAAACGAGGAAGACGAGGGGCAAGCGACGCTGATGAGGGAGACGACGAGTACAGAAAAAAGAGAGAGAGAAACAATGAGGTATGTACTTCATCAAAATGATAAACCATAAAAAAGTGCACTAATAATAGTCTACTGCTGAAGTAAGGTCCAGGTCCCTTGTCTTTCTATAATAAGGCCAGGTCAACGAATTTTATGATGACAAACTGTTGTTGCTAGGCTAAGTAGTCCATACCACATTATTTACTTTTTAGATTCTCAGATACTGTGCATGAGATATTTAATCAAACACGATCATCTTTTATTAATTATGTAATAAAGATCAAAGTTGTTCATGTTCACTCAAGAAATGGGAAATAGTGTTGCATTCAAACATAGATAATCTTGCATTACATTTAACAAAAATTTCAGTCTAATGCTATACTTATTTCTTATACTGTATTTATATTATAATATAATACTATCAGTGCTGGTCCTCCAAATGAGCACAATTTTGGTAGATTCCAGTCATAATCGAAGCTATGCAGCATTTGCTGCATCAAGAAGCATAAATATTGCGCAATTGTTTACATCTTGTAATGATGATGCAATGATTTTAATATTGTAAACTTATAAAGTTTCATGACAATGTTTATTCAGATTCATGACTTGCTTACTTGATGCTGATGATTATTTTTTAATATTTGGTTAAGATCCATTGTGTTCTTTATTTACAATTAGATATTTATTTAGTTTCTCATGGTATTGTCTTGTTATGAGAGATACTGAAATTGTTGTGATTGTGGTAATCAATCATTCCTGTTTCAATAAGGAAATTATAAATACATATATTGCTGCAGCAAAGATTTGGTTTATTCAAAGATAAACTGATTTAAAATAAGACTATTTCTACAGATTTTTACTTTAAAATAAATAAATGGAAAATTGCAATCATACTTTTTTCGATCGGGAAAGGCCAAAACCAAAGCGTGCACTTGTAAACCTTACCTATTCCAATTCAAAATCACACCTGTTTTCTGAATTATTTCACATCCTTAACTAGCCGTTAGGGATGCGACAGTAGGTACAACCTCATTTTGCCAGTATGTTTGTTACTAAGAATCCAAATGCTTTATTTTCAATTGTAATCGTATTTCGATGGGAGCGAATCTATTAATTTACACCAATAGGTTACAGTGTTTGTTATTTTTAAATTAGCCTAAACCTTTTTATTTTGTTAGCCTACATTGCGTCTCTCGCTGGGAGGATGTCCTTCTAAAACTATGTTTTGTGCTATCTGTGGCCATGTTGGCCTCCAAAAACATGAGGCCCTGCCCTCTCCGTCTAACCCTTAACTTATTAGTTTATTTTTATTTTCAGGCAGTAAAAAAAAGCAGAGTGAAATCAAAACAGCAGACACAAGACACATTCTCTCGCGTCAAAAAGCTGAAAGAAGAGAACCAACAGCTTGAAGATACCACAAAAAGACTGACAAAAGAACTGGAGTTATTGAAGGAGCTCTTCATCGCTACTGCGGCAAACAAAGCTGATCCTAAGTTTGAAGGTGTGGACCTTGAGAAACTGTTGGCAGATACACCGGATAGCAAGTAGTAGTAACTGTTTGAATAAGGAGACTGTATATGCAGAACAAAATGTGAAACTTTATGCTCAAATCAAATCAATTTATTTACTATGGCTACATTGTCACGTTATAGCAAACTAAAACTCGCGCGCTCTCTATCGCATACTACTCGACAACAGAGAGCGCGCGAACTTTAGTTCGTGATATCGCGACAATGTAACCGTAGCTTTAAATAAACTGAGGCCAATCCCACGCTGTATGACAGTTGTACAGTCCGCACATCAGTGGTATCACTAGCACTAAAAAAATCGTCTTGCGACACGACAGAGAGTAGCTGTCAGTGTCAAATTGTTACCACATGTGTGGTTTTACATAGTCCCACAAGACCATATGGCTCGATGATGGAGCTTTCTTAAAATGTCATATCGATCTATCTAGTACCTATTCATAAAAAATTACGGACATTGTCAATTTTCATAGTGATTTCATCATTTTCAATTGCCACCACTATACAGTCTATACAGAGGCTGTTTGACACCTCCCGCGCGGGATTCCCCTAAGTGTGAGTCAAGCTATAAAGATGACGCAATTGACAATTATCTTGTCCCCATGCAAAATATCTGACAAAGTAAAAGAATTTCAAATCAACATCTACAAGCTTACCATAGCATTCCCTAAAGGGGGTACTCAGAGGTTTATATTATAGTAGGTACTCTCTATTTTGCTTTTTATAGTTTATTACGTCCCACTAAGTTCTGCCTCCGACTTCATCCGAATGAAAATTATTGTTTTAACATAAAATATATCCTATGCCACTCGGATATAGTATAGCTTTAATTGGATAAGGACTTCCAGAGATTGTCTTTTACTAACATTTATAAGGAAATTATTTTATTTTTTTATAATATTACATCCGTGCCTAACCCTTCGGCTAAAACAGGAGTAACGTGTTCTATGTAATATTACTTTAAATGACATATTTCTGTCCCATTAGGCATTAACAAGATAAATGTTGACTTGAATATCTTTCATTAAAAAAAATTGTGTGAAAATATTGTCTTCTCATCACATTGTTATAGATTTTGCCATAGTGTAACTAGTTTGTAAGAAAGTATGGAATTGATTGAACAGTACTATTTTGGTTTGTACTGTTAGAAATTATTATAATCTGTGATAGTTACTGTCAGAATTTCGAATACGAAAATTATCTCAAAATTAATGTGACATTGTCAAACGCGCGTATTCTGCTACGATTGGTTGTTGATAAATCATTTATGGCCGATTCCAATAATTTACAGACAATTATTGGTTAAAATTAAGACTTGTATCTTTACCAATACTTTAAAGAAATATATAAATATATGCCCAGTTTGACAATAAAAAATGTTACTATTGGTATATAAAAACGATTCGTTTTTGTTTATAGGAACCGAGGCTTAGCCAATCACAGTAGAGTACGCGCGCTTGACAATTTGTCACATTAACTTTGCAATAATGTCCGTTCGATAAACTGGCTGATAATCTAGTTCATATTGAACAATGTTCTATGACATGAAAAATTATGAGCACAAACTATTTGAATTGTTGTTGTATTGAGTAAAATAATGGGTGATTGTTATAGTATTATGATAGATGCAGTTAGGGAAATTAATTGTTAAGCATATTGACACATGAGACGTTTCATATCCGGGACAAATTCAAGTTGGTAGTCAATCTTAACAATTAATTTCGCCGGCCTAATTATGTTGTCCCCATCTTAGTTCAGATAGTTGAAACTCCGGGATTACTTTGAGGTATTCCTTAGAAAATGCCAATTAGAAGCAAATATAAACGTTTTTGTGTTAAAATCATTTTTGACATATCAACAGTACAAGGAAAATAATTTTGTAAATAAAACATCAAAATACTGATAATATTTTATTATGTTTTTGTAAAAATAGAATCTTACTATCTACAATATTGTAATGACTATGTACGGTTTTACTCCAATGCGTGTTTCGGATAATTCCGAGTAATTTCGACTTCGAAAGAAATCGTTAACCGAATCATGCACGTCACTATACCGAACAAAAAATCATAAATATGAATGTTATATTATATTATAATATTAATTACTCTAAAGGAATTTATAATTACAATTTTTTTAATAAATTTGATACAATTTTATTATTATTCAGTCGTCATTTTTTATTAAATCCCTTGACTGCATGTGAAAAAATAATTTAATATTAAGTATGCAAATAGCATAAAATACAAGGTGGAAACGACCATGAATGAAACTGCGGATATCTAATGCCGTTCCCAGAGTCTGCATACGAAAAATTCAATCAAATAAATCCAATAGCTTAGTCACTATAGCTAGTCAAAGATTGACAAAACCCATAGTCGGCCCATCACTACTAGCTACTACTATGTTATTTTTTTTTAAACTGGCCCAGTGCATGTCGGACCACGCGCAATGAAAGGTTCCGTAGTTGGGATGAATTTATCCCAAGAACAGCTGAAAAACATGTTCTCCCATACATTGCAACTGCAGATGAAAGTTTGTACGCACAATATTGACAGATTTACCATGTTAATTTAAGACCATAGACTTCTTATAGGTTTTCCTGTAATCTATGACTAAACAACCAATCTCCGGATTTTATATAAAAAAAAACAAAACAAGCCCTTTCATTTGATATTGTCACACGGTACAGTTTGCAGTTTGTTTTTTCCCATTTGCCTTCGAAAAGTGAACCCCTTATTTAAAATTCATTTATTTACGTCACATGTCCGAATTTGGATCACAGAAGTTCATAATTATGTACTAAATTTCAACTAAATTGGTCAAGCAGATTCGGAGCAAATTGGCTATGACAGACCGACAGCAAGCCAGATAGACAGACACCCGAGTGATCCTTTTAAGGGTTCTGTTTTTTAATACGTACGGAACCCCAAAAACACTTAATTTCGATGCTAGGATTTATTTGATAGTTCCAAAATACTCTCATGCATTAGTATTGCCCGTCTTTTATTATTTTATTATTTACGTTTTTTTTTTTTCATTTATTTTCGTATTGTTGTCTCCACATTGTACACATGAGTAAATATTAAAAGATCACAGATAATCAAATTTAAGGAACTAATTATTACAAAATAAAATAAATAATTTCTCAGCTCAAACTGAATCTTTATAAAAAAAATTACATTGAATAATCGTTTACATAGCGAGGTATACAATGTTACATACATAAACTCATACCTTCTACCCATGGGGGTAGGCAGAAACTTCTGAACGCCACTACGATCCTTAAATACCTAATTGCGTAACACATTTTCAATCACAATCTGAGAGTTTTCAAAGATATTGCAAAACCTTCACCTTCAGCTTCATCGGTTTGAAAAATTCGTCTGTAAATAACGCAATGGACGTGGGTGTGCTGTCAAAATGAAACTCATAATTATTACGCAAAAAAATACTCCGCTGGTCACGTACGCGCGCCTGTTGCTAGTACTACCCATCATATACCTGTATACAGTTTTAACTGTGAATTTACACAATCATGATGCTGCAGCATACAGCTAAGCGCACATTACAGCCGGAGAGCATCGCATTTCAACATAATCGCGAATATCTCATGATCTACAGGTACTAGTTAAAAAAAAGAAATTTTCTCCCACCCCTTGTTTTACACCGGTGTGTTTGCTTACAGGTTCATGGATGACCTTGACCGTGACCTTTGTCTAATGTAGGTTGAGTACTAAAATTTGTAACTTTTGAGATTGTCCCAAATATATTATAAAAATACTAGACATCCTATATTATAAATAATTAAATTAATAACAGGAAACTGTCAATTGCAACCGTGCACCTAGCTTCAGACGTTTCATAAGTGGCCGTGTAGGTTTATGTGAAATACAATTTATTTTGAATTTTACTTACTATAATTGATCGCGTTGAATGAATTTTAATTAGCATACAATGTAAAACAGCGCAGCAATTTGCAAAAATGTAAGAAAGTTGGAGAGCAGCATTGAAGGGACCTCTTATGAGCTTTATTGACATTTATTCACAGCAGTGGCGGGCAATATAGCCCCCTACTTCCACACATTAATAACCCCGTCAGCGGCCGCGCTGACGAGGTATGGCTTGGTTCCCTCCACCACGGTCAGGTCAGTGATGGGCGCCGTGTGGTAGAACGAACGCGACTCCACGCTGCGGTATATGTTGTCTTCTATGAGGGACGCGGGCGCAGAAGGGTTCAGTTTGCAGCATTCTTGGATAACCGTTGTGCCGTCTATTATCCGGCTCCTGTGGGATTGAGGACATTTTAGGATGAAAATATGATATTTGGTATTGAGATTATGCTCAATCCATAGATAGTTAATGGATTCAGGCGTGACTTGGCGGAAATCCATTATAAAATACAATAGACGTAGATATATTTAGTAACCTATTCCGCTTAACTATTCCTAAAGACTGATAAAAAACCTTGTAAGAAATCAAAAAGTTTCAACTCTCAACGAGACATTCTAAGGACGACGACTGACTTGTCGCGAACCCGAACACGACGTGTTGCCACGCCGAGCGGTCACTCGTTGAGAGGTGAAAAACGTGTCGATTTCTAAGTAATGCAAATGTAAATCAAGTTTAAGAATGAGATAGTAGTAAAGAGTACTTACCTATACTTAATAGCGTTGGGTGTATGCCTGAGCGCGTCGTTATGCGCGTGTAGCAACACATAGGAGTCCTCTGGCTGCTCGAGGTTCCAGTAGCGCAGGCGCAGGTCGGAGCCGCCCGTCACTACGAACCGGTTTCCTTCCCGGGCCCCGCAGTAGATCGAGCTTATGTAGTGGGATGCCTGGAAGATAGACATAATGATTAATTAGCTGCTATTAAATTTACACTTTATTATCAATGTAGTTAAGTACAAAGTTGAACAAACATCAACTCTGAACCGACTCATCAGTCGTCCTTGAGCGCGCATGCCAGATCTAGTTTAATTTAGCACCCCGCCTACTGGGGGACTAGTTCATAAGCACGAAATCCATAGTTTTGGCCAAAGTTACGGGCAATAACTACTCTGTATCAACTACGGAGATAACAATAGTTTGGGGCCTGACCTAAGAATTAATGACACCGCGATTTGACAGTTGTCCATACCCCCTATGTGTTTTCGCCCTTGCAAAAAAGTTAATTAATCTTTTCTAGGGTTCACTCAGAAGTTTCGAACTACTTTCAGATGGGCCCGTATCTTCGTTGGCGGACTTAGAGAGTAGGCCGCACGGTTTATACGCCTTCACAAAATATCTGTGTAAGTTTTTTTTTTACCGCAACGGTGATTTAATATTAAAGATAAAAGATAAAAGATAAAGATACTTTATTTGTCTTTTATCTTTTTTTTTTTTTTTTCTTTATTAATGAAGTAAATTAATCAACTTCCTAATAATTTGTTTAAGTAACGATGACAATCGTATTAAAATCCATTGGTTAGTTGGCAAGAAGAACGCGGTAACTCAGACGCGGTCACGAAAAGCGACTTTAATTTATAATTATGTATATAATGATATTCCGAGTAGTTACAGCAGGTGTATAGTGCAGGGGCTGCACACAGTTGGTGCTGGGCCACAGCGCGTGCGTCCTCTGCGTAGACTCCAGGCTCCAGGCGGCCGCGTCACGGGCCCCTGCCGCCCATATGCCGCCGCTACTGCCACTACCCACTATGCGACGAACGCGTTCCGCTGTAAATTAAATACATTATTTACAACAACAAAATCGACAAACTGTAATAATTTTAAAGATATGGTAAAACTTTTAGGAAGAAATAATGACATCTTATGGCCGATTCCTATAATTTACGGACCGTTATGGGTTAAAAGTAAGACTCTTGTAACAAACTTAAAGCATTTATTTCACATTTTTGAATTGTCAAGGGGTCGGTCAGTCAGAAAGATGAAGTGTAGCTCCCATTCCAAAGCATACCACCTCCTATGGAAAAGAATGGACAAGAAACTCCACGGACACTGTTAAATCAAAATATTTTACAAAATATTTGTTACATCATTCATGTTTAAATTATACATGATGTGAGACGGACAATGTAGAAAGACGTGCACGTTAAAAGCGTCCGTAATAAAAATAATTATAGAAACAATATCTTTACCAATAATGAAGCAAAGACCTCATAGTTTTGCATAGTAGACCCTCCCATTTGGAAGTACGCTTACAAATCTATTTATATTCCCAGTTGGGCTATAAAAAATGATACCATTGGTAAGAAAAACGATTCGTTTTTGTTTATAGGAACCGAGCATGAATTGAACCGTTGACTTCATTCCCTCTTCTAACTGTCAACATTCAAGCTTCCCATTGACCCACGCTTTTTTAATGCACACTCATATGCACGTAATTCAAAACTTATTCATTATTTAAATATACATTATATAGGAGTCAAGAAACAAACTCAATTTTTTTTCCATTTTTTAATGCATTACTTATTTCACAATTCATTATTTTATGTTTTTTTGGTGGAAAGGAACGCAAACTCGAAAGGCATCGTCTTCGGAAATACCGGAAGTGACCTCAAAATAGATGTGAATAAATATATATTTTTAGCAAACTGCATGAATTCTCTCTAAGATAAGTTTGTAAGTGCGATTTCTGCTTGAATAAAACACAAAGACAATTTAATTTTTATATGATTTGGGTCTTCATTATTTAAGACTTTACATTTGTATTTCGATGCGACCGAATGATCGTAACATCTATTGAAGCACTTCATTTTACAAATGGACACTCTTCACTAATTCTAGTAAGTATAGCAAGCATTCTGCCGTCATACCGAGACTCATCCGTGCCTCGGAAAGCATGTTAAGCCGTTGGTCCCGGCTGTCATTCGTAGATTTTTGACAGTCGTTACGAGTCGTCCAGAAGCCCGAAAGTCTGACAACTAAGGGGTATCGTATTACCCAGTTACTGGGTTGTGGACGTCAGATAGGCAGTCGCTCCGGCAGATGCATGCCGACCCCAACATAGTTCCAACATAGTTGGGAAAAGGCTAGGCAGATTGAATGAAATATAAACTTTAGGGTCACTTTGCAATAATAGGCGAGTCTACTTAAGGATTTAAATTCCAACAAATTTACAGTGGGTAAGTGACGGTTAGAGACGTGCGTGTGCACATTCTTCAAGTGACCCGAGCAGACTGCTGGCGCCTGGCGGGCGGCCCCCGCGCCCCGGGGCCCGCACTGTGGGTTCGCGGCACTGCTACGCACAGTGTGCGTTAACACAGATTGATTGATAGCAAGCATTCTGCTAAAGTTCGGAAGGACAACTCCGACTATGAAAATGTGGTGATGTTTTGAAAGTTTAAAACATGCATCAAATAAATAATTGTAATAAAGTACTCACAGTGCAGTGAGACTCTGCTTTTAAGTAAAAAAGTAACAATAATATGTGAACACTGACCGTTAGGATGCCGCACAGACGTGATAGGCAGGTGGAACCTCAGGTCCCACACACAGATGGCGCCACTGGACGTGCCGACCGCGAGGTACCCGCACGGGTCCGCGTACAAGCACGTGTACACTCCTTGCTTTAAGTCGCCTTGGAGTTTCCATGCGTTGCCTATGGAGGAAAAACATATGTATAGATTAAATTATACCAAATATTAAACATCTTTTTAAAAGCTTTTATTTAACTTCACTTGTATGTATGTCCTGGAATATTGCGATCAATATTTCATCCACTTCCACTGAAGCTATCGGGCTGAAATTTGGCATACGTGTTTGGTTCTCGTGACAATGCATGATAAAAGCTTCTTTTTTTAACTTTTAAAAAGCTTTTATTCGAGTATTTGTCGTAGAAAATACTAACTCGATTCCTAAACTTTTGGGCTGGATATTAAGACGAAAGCGCCATGAAATTTAATTCGAAATTTTCTTATACGAGTATTCTTTTGCAATTTGCAAATCAGTATCAGGTTCAATGTTGATCAAAGAGAATTAAAAACATTTATTATTTATTTATTTATTTAAACTTTTCACACACAAAAAAGGTACAAAGGCGGACTTAATGCCTTAGGAATTCTCTACCAGTCAACCAAGGGTGGTGAAGAGATTAGATGGCAGGTGCTCTGTTACAGAACATTTGAACATTAGAATTTTACGGGCAACCTTAGCAAATCCTCCTTTATATTAAAATAACAACATTAGAACAAAAAGAGGTAGCCAGATATCAATCCCTTTCTTAAATAAGATGCTTAAAGTTAACTGGAAATGCCTTAATTATTGTTATATTACGTCATAAACTTCCTCACCAAGTTTAATCCTATCTATATATATAAAAATGAAACCCGTTTTCCGTTGTCACGACATAACATGAAAACGGCTGGACCAAATTGGATAATTCTTTTTTTGTTAGGTTCCTTATTCTCAGGAGAAGGTTTTTAGGTAGGGTAGGTAGGGTAAGTAGGGTAGGTAGGGTAGGTTACGTGCGAAGCCGGGGCGGGCAGCTAGTTTAAGATAAAATGGCTAGTAAAGGGTAAATGTAAATACTGATAAAAAACGTATTGAAAAAGAAGACATGCTGTGCCGTCCTCAAATACATTTAGGTGGGTTATAATATCTTATTCTATTTAACATAACATCACGCCTGTATTCCCCGAACGGTTAGGCAGAGGTGTAGCTATAGTACACCCACATTTCGCCGTACTCCCATGTAATCGGGTAGCGAGTGCCATCAACCGGGCACAAATCCAGCTTTCAGCAGGCTTTATCGAGAAATTCCAGATTGACAAAACCAGAAAAGAAGGAATCGAACCCAGGACCTCATGGTCAGCTGTAACCGATTGTGACCACTAGACATAGGAGGCAGTCTTATTCTATTTAATAATAATTATTTTATTCTAATATCTACCTGGTGCCCTCAAGTCCCACCCCACAATAGTGGCGAGTAGCGTGGCGTAGGATATGACGGCGCCATGTGACGGCGCCGCTACACACACGGCGTCGTCACCGTCACCCTCTAGCTGACGACCTTGGGACAGGTTCATGCGGGATGAGGAGCCGTCCACCCTGAGGAAGTAAAGGTAAGTTTACATGTTGGCAGAGACTGGTAGAAGCCAAGATTGATAATTTAACCATAACAACAATTAACAGCATTATTGTGTTCCGGCAGTTAGAGGTAAGATATCCAGTTCCTCTGTGGTTGAGAATTCCGGGTGAAGCTCGCTTCCATCTTCAGCCTGATCATCACTTACCATCAGGTAAGATTCAGGCCAAGAACTTCCCCGTTGAAGTTAAAAAAAAAAAAAACTGAAACTAACAAGTCAAGAAAGCTGCGACTATATCTGTGTGATTCTTTCCTCAAAAGACCATTTCAGACACTAATCTACATGGTCCTCATATGGCCTGACCAAGATTATGTCTGGACTTTAAAAGAGACTGTGACCTCTGAGTTTGTTTCGGCCTTTCTTCTCAGAGTAGTCAGATAGGAAACGCCGACCTCATCTAGCTTAGTTATTTTTTTTTTTTATATGACTTGTTTATGTTATTCCGATATCGTATTTACAGAATAAACAATTTCGTATACGCGGTCATTATACTGAACAAAAAATGTTAATGGAAATAGACAAAGATATTATGTCGAAAAGAAAATGGTAATGGAAGTTTACCCTAGGAGCCACAGGATTACTGAGCATACAAGTATATATTTGGCGATAACATGGTGGCGCCATCTACACCGCCACATACGAACTACGCATCAAAGACCTTTTTTTTTTTTTTTTGGGTGGGAAATCATCAAATAACTTCTCCCGCTCTGGGCGGAGCGGGAGGGCGTGTCAGACTCTTACTGACTAAAACCCACCCGTGTTCCTTCAGTTGCCTGTGTTGCCAGGGGTCACGGTATCCCTTTCGGACTTTCCCGCAACCCCGGCAGGCATCGGCCCTAGTGGGCCCCGCTATTGGTGCTGACATCTCTTTGAGGCGCGCGTGGAACACAACGCGCCGTCGACCCGGGCCTGGTCCTTATCGGGGGCGAGCTACCCATTGCTCACCGCCCGCAAGCCCGCGCCTACGGTGGCCGGGAATCCTACAAGGAGTCCCGACGCCCAGGGCGTCTCCTACGGCGGCTAGGCGCGTGAGGGCGCGAACTTTGCCTCTCCCACGCATCAAAGATCTGATGTTACAATTCCTACATCGCGGTATAAGAGTTTACCGAGCGATTAAGATATATAAGACTATCCGACATCAATCCTTGGGCAATTGCCCGCCAGACACAACACCCGTCTGATCGGAGGATCCTCCCTTTTCTATAGAGGATGAGTGAACTTTACACCCTCATACCCCTAAAACATATCAAACGATCAAAAAATGTTTTTCGGGTGTAAGTTGAAACAATAAAGAAATAAAAACAAAACCTTTTTTGGGAACAGTTCGTGAAACACGCACGTAACGAAGAAATCACTTTTACATCGTCATACAAAGGCCATTGCAGACACAAATCTACATGGTCCTCCAATGATGATCTGACCAAGATTATTTCCGGATTTTATATACAGATTGACATTAATGAACTTTTTTATATACGATGCCGATGACATGAATATTTACTATGTAAAGTATTTTTTTTACTATTGTGAATGTGAAGACTATGTGGGTCATTGATTTTTCTTTTTTTTTTCTTTTCTTTGTTGTTTTTAACCATGGTCTGGCAGTTTGAGTACTATATGTGGCCTACCCAAATGTCCTTTCTATGGTATTGTTCGTCGAATCGTTGAGCTCCTTGAGTTCTAAGTTGAGCTGCACGATTACTGACAAATGCGTGCACTGATTGGACAGGTCCACTCAATCTGTGTGGTTCTTTCTTCAAAAGACCATTTCAGACACGAATCTACATATTTTTCACATGATCTGACCAAGATTATGTCTGGACTTTAAAAGAGACTGTGACCTCTGAGTTTGTTTCGGCCTTTCTTCTCAGAGTAGTCAGATAGGAAACGCCGACCTCATCTAGTTTTAAAACATGATTGACGTGTAAAAGTGTTTGAAAAAACCTACTTACAGAAAATAAATCATTTATCATCATTTCAAATCTGATTTCAGTGTTCTAAAACTATCTCTTACATACAAGATATTTCATTTTTCCTAAATTGAACCGTATTTCAATAGACATACGCACCTTAATACAAAGACAGACTCTTGTGTGGCCGCTACAAGAGATTGTCCGCCTTCACATGCCGCTATCGAGAGGACAGGACCTGCATTCCTATTGTACATAGATTTTGATCTGCAAAAATAAAAAATATTCATTTAAATTAATAAATAGTTCTACTACAAGAAAAGCCCTTCTTTTGCGATCTAGCGATATCTGACTTTGGTTGTCAGACTTTCGGGCTTCTGACAACCCGTCACGACTGTCAAAGAACCACGAATGACAGCCGGGACCATTGGCTTAACGTGCTTTCCAAGGCACGGAAAAGTCTCGGTAAGTAAAGATGGTCACTCATCCAGGGACCCAACCCTGGCAAGCGTAGCCTAACCTGATGGACCCGTGCGGCTGTTATTACTTAGCCACAAGCTCTTCAACTGCTATACGAATATGTATGCAAATATTGTATTAGTAAATATGATTTACCTGTTGATATGCGCCTGAGTGTGTAGCCTCGCCGCGTCCCACAAGCGAACCGTGCCGTCGTCCGAACATGATCCGAATAATGACCGGTGAGCTGGGAGAGTTACTAACTGGTTCACACGGGCCCTGGAAACAAATAAGTTACAAGGGTACAATAGACGTAGATATATTTAGTAACCTATTCCGCTTAACTACTCCTAAAGAGTCATAAAAAACCCTGTATGAAATCGACACGTGTTTCACCTCTCAACGAGGTATCCGACGATTGACTTGTCGCGAGCCCGAACACGACGTGTTGCCACGCCGAGCGCTGGACGGCCTATTGTATTTTATAATGGATTTCCGCCAAGTCAGGCTTGAATCAATTAACTAAGGTACACAATCATCGATGGACATTCACAATTTTGCCAATGACCCTATAATTATAATCATAAAAATCATCAATACAACTCTCTCAGTTCATATAATCCTATTGAATGTCAATTTCATGAAATCACGACATCTGAAGATTATTCTAAGGAGTTGTATTGCGGATTCTAATGATTATAATTCTGTAAAGCCATATTTGTTACGGTCGCGAATCATATTTTAATCAACATACAACCTGACACTGATCTACAAATTGCAAAAAACGTAAGAAATTTTGAATTAACACTGGCCAGAAAAAAAGGAGATGCTTTATAATATTAAAAATGGATATTACTTACTTGTGTTCATGTAAATATGCGAGTAGTTGGTTGCCGGGCCGCCATCCGTGAGGCGGGAGCACATCCTCGTTGTTGTCTAGTGGATCGTCATGGCTCCTACAAGAACAAACAAACATATCATCTACAAATAGTATGCACAAACATTGTTTTTTATAATAAAAACTACTTGGTTTGTCTCTGATTATCACCTGTTCAAAAACATGCACTTGTTTTTATCGTTTTATAATAAGAACAAGCTGGGATGGGGGGAGTTCAAGTGGCATTTCAATACTTAATTCTTTATTGCATTCCATAGATAACAAAGAAAAAGATCAATATGGATGATCCTATCGGCAAAATTACGATTTTCCATACAAACTTTCATCCTGAACCCCTTATTTTTTTAAATCCCACGTTAGTTCTCACTTTCGTTAAGTAAGGAACTTTTGAATAAAATATTAATGAATCTAGAACCAGCGACTTAGGCTATGCGTTTTATTTCAGTCAATTTTTTATTATTTTTTATTTAATATCATTCTGCCTAGTCTTTTCCCAATCATGTTGGGGTCGGCTTCCAGTCTAACCGGATGCAGCTGAATACCAGTATTTTACATGGAGCGACTGCCTATCTGACCTCCACAACCCAGTAACTGGGTAATACGATACCCCTTGGTAAGACTGGTTGTCAGACTTTCGGGCTTCTGACGATTCGTAACGACTGTCAAAGATCCACAAATGACAGCCGGGACCAACGGCTTAACGTGCCTTCCGAAGCACGGAGGAGTCTCGGTATCTAAAGATGGTCACCCATACACGTACCAACCCCGGCAAGCGCAGCTTAACCTGATGGATCGACCCGTGCGGCCGTTATTACTTAGCCACGAGCTCCTCCTTTTATTTTTATTTAATAGAAGATATTAAAAGGACAGATGATAACCTCAAAGACTTCTGATATTTCTGCTGCATCCGCGACGTCAAGGCTCTCAGTTCTACGCGACACGGAGCCATGCTGTCTGCAAAGAATAGAACCATTGAGAATAATGATAATTATTCCAGTGGATGTGTATCATCCGGTCTGTTAAGAGCACGAAAAGACTTTACCTTAAGAAAAAGTACAATAAGCTTATCTTAGGTGTCTTTTTGACCACAATAGAAACGGGGTTTGTCGACGAAAAAATAGACAAAATGACAGATAAACAATAGTTAATTGATTCAGGCGTGATTTGAAAGGAAATCCACTATAAAATACAATAGACGTAGATATATTTAGTAACCTATTCCGCTTAACTATTCCTAAAGAGTTATAAAAAACCCTGTAAGAAATCAACACGTGTTTCACCTCTCAAAGAGGCATCCTCAGGCCACGTCGTGTTCGGGTTAGCGACAAGTCAATCGTCATCCTGAGGATGCCTCGTTGAGAGGTGAAACACGTGTCGATTTCTTACAGGGTTTTTTTATGACTCTTTAGCAATAGTTAAGGTTACTAAATATATCTACGTCTATTAAATTTCAGATAAACAATCACAATCTGTTATTTTGTCTATTCTTCCGTCGACAAAACCCGTAGAATACCCGTATGGTTATCATGCTACGCGTGCAGACTGTGATGTGTTCACGGATGAATGGAAGAAGATCTTGTCGAAATGTCTGGATTCTTGTGAGATGAGCAGTATCTACTCAACAGTCATACACTAGCGAGGAGTTGTATAATTATGTTATTGTATAATGTGTTTGTGTCTTTATAAAATATAAAAATAGCTGATACCCCTCACCAGTGTATAATGAAAGAAAGGATTAAGAGCGTTAATTCTAAAAGTTGGCAACGTCGCAAATAGCTGTCAAATATTTACCTGTTTTAATTAATTTGGCAATATTACTGTATAGAAATATTAAATATCGCTAACTAGTGACCTATAATATTAATAATGAGTTGAAATTCAAACATCAAATTTGATGTTGTAACCGTTTTAGGCGTAAAAAGCGCATTTGGACAGTTTCCAAATACTTTTTAAGTTTTTACACATCTTAAACTAAATATTATTATGTCATAATCAATATTCTAATTAACAGGTAAATTGCGGTTTGACAGCAATTTGCGACGTTGCCAACTTTCAGAATGCACACTGTTAAATGTATGATGATCATCTGGTATATATATACATACACTGCACATAGCTAGCGCTGTGTCCTAGTTGAGAATGATGTGGAGGCACAGACATCGCTTGTGATACTACACCGCTACCCGACACCACTTGTGATTGAGATACACCCTCTGAAAACACGACCAAAATAAACTGCTGAGCCTGAGTCTTGAAAATTTGTTCACTGTACGATCTATATTATGCATTCTTATTTCAGATTATTGCATGCTAATGCATTTTTTTTTTATTTTATTCTTAAGGTGGATGCTCAAAGGTAGCCCGCGAAATTAAAATTTTTCTTACGTTTTTTGCAATTTGCAGGTCAGTGTCAGGTTGTATGTTGATCTAAATATGATTCGCAGCCGTATCAGATATTTATTTATAGAATTATAGTTATAAAAATCATCAATACAACTCTCTAAGTTCATATAATCCCATTGAATGACTATTTCATGAAATCATCATATTTGAGGATTATTCTAAGTTAAGGAGTTATATTGCTGATTTAAATGATTTTATTCTGTAAAGCCAGTATTTGTTACGGTCGCGAATCATATTTTAATCAACATACGACCTGGAAATTGCAAAAAAGGAAAATTTTAATTTCGTGGGCTACCTTATCGCAAGGAATAACTGTCCAATGACAACCCGAACTCAAACTTCAAAACTCTGAAGAAGAATCAGTTTCGCTTGATAGTTTTAAGCGAATTATTTAGGTGCACCTCTAAAAACTTATTGATGATGTATACTTTTTAAAATAAATGAACCTCTAAAAATTTTAAGGGTTTCTAATGATTCAAACTTTTAAAATGTCTGGCCTTTTCTCACAGTTGGTCGCAGGAACAAGATACCCTGATCAAACTGGTAAGGTTAGAACTGTGACCAACCACCCGCGACCCCAATTGCATAACACACTTTCTTTTACATTCCGATGGATTTTGAAGGAAATTCCTAATCCATTGCTTTATATGTTTGAAAAATTTGTCTGCTCGACAACGTGAATAACGTAATTAATGTTGTTGAACTGTTAAAATGAAAGACATTGCAATTGCTAGTGTGTTACACAACTACTGAGCTGAATTGGCAGCAGTAACTAAGTTAGGGCACCCCGACCAACCGCGTTAATTAGGTTAGAACCGTGACCAACTGCGTTACTTCAAGTTGGTTGCAGTTATTTAGTATTTTTAGAACCTCAAAATAGCAATTATTAGAAGTTCACAAAAAGAAGCGCATTCATTATATTAGAGTGTTCAATAAAAAATTTAGGAGCGCAAAATGTGAATTATTTGAGGTTCGATTATATACAAGCCTAGTTTTATTATAGTAATAAATAAAAATATATTTGTACATTACCTCTTGAATGTTGTTCATGTGACTGTCCGAACATGTGTTGCCATTCTGTATTCATGTGCGTTTCGTGTGTTACTGACGTCTTGTGGGTGCGTCTGTAAATACAACACCATTTATTTAAAAAAGAAAGAAGGAAATTAATTAATTAATTATTTTTCCACACTAATTTTATAAAGCTATTTGTTTCTATGCTATATTATCCCAGATTGACATTGGCTATAATTTATAAAAATATCACGCGGGTGAACCCTGGCGGAAGCTAGTTTATTTATTTAATGGTGGTCAGTCATTATTGGTCGTCAGAAACTCGAAAGTTTGACAACCAGTCTTACCAAGCGGTATTGTGTTAACTAGTAACTGGGTTATGGAAGTCAAATAGACAGTCGCTCATGTCACGTCAAACATTCAACTTAGTGCTTTTTTATCTATGTGATAGATATTTTACACTTATCTGTTTTATTTGTTATCTTACCTGTTTTGTGTCGAGGCGTACAGCTTGTCGACATGTTGCAACGCGTCCGTGGCGCCGGTGTCCAGTTGTACGGCTCGTGATATACCTGATTGTTGCAAGTTTAAGCGACCGGGAGCCTCTGTTATGTGCTGGAATATTCAAGTTTCTATAAGGCTTAAATTCTTATATCGGGTATTTACATCGATTTCGATTATGAAACTTTCAAAATACATAAACATTTTAAAAGTTCAGAATATGTTTTTTATAGTTAATTGATTCAGGCGTGACTTGGTGGAAATCTATTATAAAATACAATAAACGTAGATATTATTTAGTAACCAACCACGCCGAGCGCTGGACGCTGAGTGACTCTGCGAGCACTCAACGTCCAGCACTCGGCGTGGCAACACGTCGTGTTGATGAGGATGAGGATGCCTCATTGAGAGGTGAAACACGTGTCGATTTCTTACAGGGTTTTTTATGACTCTTTAGGAATAGCTAAGCGATTAGTTACTAAATATATCTACGTCTATTGTATTTTATGTTTTTCATATTCCGTTTGTTACTGACCTGTGTAGATGATCCTTGTATTTTAATGAGATGCGCACTCATTGCCAAGAGCTGATTTTCTACATGCTCCGTCATACCTGAAATAAATTTGCATGATATACAGGGTGAAATTGTATTCACAGGTATCCTCAGGGGTCATTGTACTCATCCTTACGAACCACTTTCACAATGGGACCAAATCGGAAATCACGAAAATAAATCAGCTCCACCCTCCATTTTGACGACCGATTTTACCTGATTTTAGTTTTGGTCCCATAGTGAAAGTTGTTCATAATGATAAGTACAATGACCCCTTAATAGGATGCCCGTGAATTTAATTTGATCTTAAGAGGGTGTCCTTGAATTCAACTTTACCCTGTATATGCTAAATAATCCTACTAGTATTATAAATGGGAAAGATTGTTAGGATGGATTGATGGATGTTTGTTACTCTTTCACGCAAAAACGACTGAACAGATTTGAATGAAATTTGGCACAGATATAGTTTATAACCTGGATTAACACAGGATACTTTTTATCCCGATATTCCCACGGAATCGAGACTTATGCGGGTGAAACCGCGGGGCGCTGCTAGTAGATAAGATACTAAATGAACAAAAACCCAATGTGGAAATTGATATATTTTGTTTAGAAAGCACAAAGGGCAGGTTGATTGGAGTAGGATTCATAACAAGCGGGCATCAATTCTCACCATCAGACGCAAGTCTCCTGAACAAGTTTCTAAGTTGCTGCCCCATATCAGAGTATTGCGGAACTGTTCCTTGTTTTACCTTAAAAAAAAAAAACATTATTGTACACGGTTTAGTCTATGGTCACCTAAATGTCAGAGGCAACGCAGGTGCTTGCTAGAAAATGTCTCATGTGTCTATAATAAAAAGAAATTCAAATCATTTATTTCAATTAAACCATTCAAAGGCGCTTTTGAATTGGCAAGGAGTCGGTGAGTTAGAAGGTAAAGGTCGTTGCCCATTCCAAAACGTAAATCTCTATGGAGAAGAACGGGCAAGAAACATTATAGACACTCTTTTAAATCAAGCTAAAAATCCAAACACCCTTAAAACGGGAAAAGAAAAAAGAAAAGAAAGGAAATTCGTTTATTTGCGGTAAACAAGACGCAAAAAAAGAAAACAAGACAAAATTATTATTTTTTTAAACTAAAACCCAACTACGGCAAAAAAGACAACTAAAAAGGTATAAACAAGTCCTCTCAGACCTTTTTTTTGTAGTCGACCTTTGTTCTAGAGGGCGCCAACGGACGACCGAGACGCTTCCAACGATACCCCATTTGTCAAATTATGATAAGGAGTTTAGAAGTTATGAGAGAACAAATGAACATACATACATACATACCGGTAAAAATCATAACCCTCTTTTTGTTTCGCCGTAGTCGGGTAAAAAGAACTCAAGACAAAAAAATAACAAGTTGTGGGAAAATTTGCGTCTCGTCGTCGGAACGCAGCACCTGGCGGCAGTAAGTATGGTGGTAATAGTTCCCCGGTCGGGTTACTCTTCTATTACTATAATAAATCCACTATACCTTGAGTCTAGTATTTCTTCTCTCTCGTAACGTGTGCACCAGTCTGTCCACGTCTCCGTGACGTAACACTGCATCCAGCACCTTACGTGGGATCGGCTCTGCTAAGCTCTCTAATAGTAGTTCTGCCCTCTCCACCTGAATAATACACAAAAATATTGTCTTAAGAATGTATAATAGTTATTTATGCCACTGTTGTATAATAAGGGGTACAAGTACAAGACTTACAAGACTTACAAGAGGTACAAGACTTTATCTACACCCATGCTATGAATCCTCTATAAAAGTTTCTAAAACAGTTAGCTAATGCCAACATTAAACCGACCATAGCCCGTACCCGCCAAACATGCCGTATCGTATTTTGGAAAATGTGTCGGTGTGGGGGTCTGCACCTGCTGACCGCAAGGAATCGAAGGAGCAAACGAGTTGCATTATGAAATTTAGTACAACATTATAACACTCTTTTGGATGATATAATGGTTACTATGCCACTGGTTGTTTTAATGTTGGCAATAAGCTAACCGTTTCAGAAACTTTTATAGAGGATTTATAGCGTGGGTGTAGATAAAACCTTTTATGGTTTTATAATAGTGCGCCGCTTGGGTTTTGCACTATTAAAAAACATAAGCCTCTGGTGAACACGGCATCCATCAAGTATTAGAAGTGCTGCGAATACATGCGAGCGCCTGGCCGGCAATGTTTGTATGAAAATCCACATCTGTCGTGTTTAGCGGCCGAATAAATGACTTTGAAAACTCATATGACACCCATGACAACCAAGCAGGTAATTTTTCAAAGATTTTATTTAAACTTCGATTTGGCTTGACAATAGAGCTGTTTAAAGTAAAGTAAAAGCAACAAATGAACATATGGCGTGTGAAAATTGATCGTTGTTCGTTATTGATTCTGGAATTTACTATTAATTTACTTTGAATTTCCGCGCATTATTTTAGAAAACTAGTATACAAGTTTTGGCCTCAGCCAGGCATTGATGGACTCACGTATGTGTGCCTCGGCTTCGCCTCAGCTCACATTTTCACGGTCGTCTCTCAATGCCCTTGTTGCAGGTCGCGTCAGTAATGCACTATACCTGTATAAGTTTGTGCTTGAGGTGCGGCCACACTAGTGGCAATATCTTGCAGTTCACGTCGATAGGGTTCAGGAGACTCGACACACAAGATACCAAGCCGCATACTTCATGACGAATCTAAAAACGGAAATGAAATTAATGTCTTACTCTTTAACTTTGTGTATATCGTGCAATCTATACATACAGGCTGACTTTGAAAACATGCAACAAAATTTAAGGGGGTGTTCTACTCATCAATATGAACAACTTTTACTATGGGACCAAATAAGATTTCGCAAAAAAAAAAAAAACACTTTTCTTTATAAAGGTATACCATTTTGTAGGATTGGACCATTTTGTATAAGGTCGATATTTTTTTTTCGAATTCTTATTTGGTCCCATAGTGTTCGCGCCAACACTACGCGACGAGCAATTCGCCTGCGCCGCGCTTCCCTACACTAGGGACGCCCCGCGCCTGCCACACGCCCCGCAACGCGTCTGCGTCGAGCGAGCCACGCTACGGCGCTACCACCGCCCCTCTTGCTCCGCGACCGCCAGCCACGACACACGCGTCTATACGCTCCACACCGCGCGCCCACTAACCGCAATATAATTATCTTTACACCTTTACAATATTATTGTATTTAAAGTAATAAAAGTTATAACATATTATAGAGTCAACTTAAATGTTTTACCTACTCCTTTAAACTACTCGTGTAAGTGGCGACCCACGCGCTTACACATAGTAAAAGTTGTTCACATTGATGGGTAGAACACCCCCTTAAATTTTGTCGCATGTTTTCAAAGTCAGCCTGTATAATAAAATAATAACGAAGAATTATTGGCCATTTGTCTGGATGTATGTTCCGGATTGGCGTAAAAAACGCTTGAACGGATTTGGATGAAATTTGGCGAAGTTTATAACCGGGATTAACACATAGGGTACTTTTAATCCCGGTAGTACAGTGGCCAGCACATCAAGCTACTAAAATCTGTGAAATTTCTTTAGTAGATTTTAAACTTTATCGCTGAAGCATTAGGTTCAAGTTTGATTGGGAAAGTTTGACAGTTTTGGGTAGCTTGATGTGCTGGCCACTGTACATTCCCGTGGGATATTTTCCGACAATTATATCCGATAACTATAATATATAAAATAAATAAAAAAGTTACCCATAAGTTAGGATGTGCGAGGAACACAGCACTCTCGGCCACAAGGTCGCACAGTGCTTGCTTGGGCAATAACCCCAGCTCTGCCAAGTTCGTGGTAGCTCGCAGAGCCTTCGCTATTATCCACTCCGACTGGTCTGTAAGGCCCTGAAAAAATATAAATGTCAATTATATAAAGAACATAATATTGTGTTGTCCTGTAAATTAAATCAGCCGAGCGCTGCATAGGGAAATGCAGCATACAATTATAGGCGAAAAATGTACCCGGGTTTTTATACCTTTTCGCCTCATGCTTTGTACAAAAAAAAGTCTTGGCCTTGAAGAAACAACCAATATCCCACATGAATGTAGATCATACAATGTGGAGACCACAATACAACAATAAATGAAAACACTGGCAATATTAATGCATAGGAGTAGTTAGGAACTATCAAATAAATCCTAACATTGAATTGAACAAAGTGATTTTTGCTACCAAACTAAATAGTAGTGATGGGCCGACTATTGGTTTTGCCAATCTTTGACTAGCTATAATGGCTAAACCTTTGGAGATCTTTGACTGAATTTTCGTATGCAGCCTGGGACCGTCATTAAGGTGCGTTTCCACTAAAGCGGAGACGTGCAGAGCTCAGCGGAGACTTGCAGGGCCAATCACAATCCAACCAATCCTCATCGCGTCTCTCGTCTCGTCTGTAATTGGACGATTCCTGCAAGTCTCCGCTCAGCTCCGCTCGTCTCCGCTTCAGTGGAAACTCTTCCATTTTGTTATTGTATTGTCGTCTCCACTTTGTATAAAATCGTGGGTTTTGGGAAAATACAATAGACGTAGATATATTTAGTAACTATTCCGCTTAATTTTTTATTGGATGATGATGATTGCGCAACAAGTCAATCGTCATCCTGAGGATGCTTCGTTGAGAGGTGAAACACGTGTCGATTTCTTACAGGGTTTTTTATGACTCTTTAGGAAAAGTTAAGCGGAATAGTTACTAAATATATCTACGTCTATTGTATTTTGTAATGGATTTCCGCCAAGTCACGCCTGAATCAATTAACTGTGGGTTTTAGGGTTGTAGCTAGAAAGAATTCGACTATACCGCACTGGTCTAATTTTTACATTTTCAAAGGGACTCCGTTAAATCCATAAGGAGGACCATACATTCCGCAATATAAACTTCGATGGGTTCTTGGAAGTATTTAATCACTAGT
This sequence comes from Eupsilia transversa, assembly GCA_914767815.1. Lineage (NCBI taxonomy): Eukaryota > Metazoa > Arthropoda > Insecta > Lepidoptera > Noctuidae > Eupsilia > Eupsilia transversa. The sequence continues at coordinate 5,471,057 of OU611894.1, read as the reverse complement.
CCAGACCAGTGAAGTAGAAATGTGGTAGATGGGAGATAGTTGTTCAGATAAGTATAACTTTTAACCTACCTGCTGCAATAAAGGCACAAGTATAGGAGCAGCGTGATGCCCTACATAGGCCGCGACGCCCACCACTCGCTCAAAGAAACACCCGCGCAGAGCGGCCTCTTCTTTGTCGTTCAGAAAAGTCACCATGTGGGAGAGGATGACGTCGTTAGCTGCAATAGGGGTATTATTTATTCAAATATGGATACTAAGGCGTAGCTAATACAGCAGTATTTTAATGACAGCTGTGTGAGCGATCTTCTACTTTCATATTTTTAACCGACTTCCAAAAAGGATGAGGTTCTATGTTAGTAGCGTATGTATGTTTTTTTTTTTCATTAATTATTGTCCAATTTGTACACTAGGCCTCTGTTGACAGCGGTCTTTTTTTTATTTTTTATGTGGGAAATTATCAAATTACTTCTCCCGCTCTGGTCGGAGCGGGAGGGCGTGTCAGACTCTTACTGACTAAAACCCACCCGTGTTCCTTCAGTTGCCTGTGTTGCCAGGGGCCACGGTATCCCTTTCGGACTTTCCCGCAACCCCGGCAGGCATCTGCCCTGTTTACAGCGGTCTAAGCAGGCAATTTTGCGTGTTCTAGTGCTCACAAAAATAAAGTATCAACAAAAAGGAAAACATAGGGACATACCTTAGTTGATATTTTTATTGTAAAAAAACTTTTTTTTTTTAAACAACCGTCTGCCAAAAAAGCACTACAAAGTGAAAAATAACTTTAATTTCGGAAGTCGGTGTCTATGGTTTTAAATTTTCGTCTTTTTTGCCACCGATTTCCGAAATTAAAGTAAATTTTTTTGGAGTGTTTTTTGGAAGTCGTTTAAAAAAAAAAACACTTTATAGTCGTGGTACCTACCCCATAGAAATTCGAATATCACGACCTGCTATGTAAATAAAAGTGACAGGAACTTATCAAAACATCATCCACATAGGCTAAGTGGGAAAAATACCTATTATTGAAGCTAACTCATAAACTAAGCTTCCTCTACCAAATGAAAAAAGAATGATCAAATCCGTCCACAATTGACGAAAATAGCGACGGACATACAAAAAAAAACATACATACGCTACGAACATAAAACCTCCTCCTTTTTGGAAGTTCGGTTAAAAATCATTGCTGTAAGGTCATAAACTAGAAAGAAAAAAACCCACAGCGTTTCTATGGAGAAAACACCCGCATTTCCTCTTAATGCAAGGAATAGTTGTTTTAAATGATCGATGATAATGATAACGAAACGTAATAAAACTTACCAGTCTCTGTAATTTTGAAAAAATAAATCCATTTTTAATATTAATTGTGGAAGATTTTTGTGGGTTTAATATTTCGTATACCGTAATTATAGACACAATTAAAAATCCATTGTGTCTCGTGTGGATTCACGTTCCGGCGATACGAAAGGTTAATAAACATGCATTTTTTTCATAACTATAATAAGACAATAAACTTTACGTAAGTTTATTATATTTAAAAAAAACTTACCCTTTTGTTTCCCGAAGAATATACAAAGCTTTGTAATGCCATTTTCGACTAGCGCTCGCTTGACCACCGCTTGCGAGTCAGTCAGTAGATATGATACTGTTGACCGAACCTGACACAGAAAACAAATGATTCGACTCTTGACCTTAGTTAAGGTGTATGTTCAAAGGTAGCCCGCGAAAATCAAATTTTCTTACGTTTTTTGCAATTTGCAGGTCAGGTTGTATGTTGATCTAAATATGATTCGCGGCCGTATCAGATATTTATTTATAGAATTATAGTTATAAAAATCATCAATACAACTCTCTAAGTTCATATAATCCCATTGAATGACTATTTCATGAAATCATGACATTTAAGGATTGTTCTAACTTAAGGAGTTGTATTGCTGATTCTAATGATTATAATTCTGTAAAGCGATATTTGTTACGGTCGCGAGTCATATTTTAATCATCATAAAAACTGACACTGATTAACATAATATGTTACAGAAACTTGTTTGAATCCTCTGACTCCTGAACTAGGTGTACCTGTATGTCTGAACACCAAAAAGAGTCTCTAGCTAAAAATATAAAAATCAGTATAGAATACACTATCGGAGCTGCGGGATCAGGCCATAAGACATCTCTTCTGTACTGTCAAGATTACGGCCATAGTTAAAAAAATCCTGGCATATGCAGACTGGACCATTATGACCTCTAAAATGTAGGCTCATTGACAGCTAGCGAATAACTGGTAAATTAGGTAGTTCCCTCCATTAGATAAACACAATTTGTTATATGAACAAGATAGACTGCCTCATTGGTCTAGTGGTCGCAAGCGCTACTGCTGAGCATGATGTCCTGGGTTCGATTCCCAGGTCGGGCAAATTCATATTAGGTTTTTCCACTGGGAATTTCTCAGTAGCAACCCGGTGTCTGGATTTGTGCCCAGTTGATGGCAATAGGCTGGCCCCCTATGACATGGGACTTAAACATAATTGGCGAAATGTGGATGTATTATAGGTACACCTCTGCCTAACCCTTCAGAGATTACAGGCGTGATGTTATGTTATGTAATTTATAAGTTATCCTACATCTATCGGGGACTTGTTTTAACTAGGTTTTATTTTTATAACTTACAAATGTACGAAGAAAGACAGGATCAAGTTTTTGTGACCAATAAGAATGTCATCATGAGAAACATACCATTTCATGCAGCGCAGACAGCTCTGTCTCATAGTTTATGTTAGCAGCTTCTTTATCCACCATGTTCTGCGTTTGATCCAGGAATCGTACCGCGGTCTCTGCCAGTTTAGCTATAAAAAATATATTAGATTAAGGCCTCAGCACACTTAGAACACCCGATGCCACACCACGTCATTGTAACGTGCTCATTGGCCACATTTCATCTCGTGGAGCACAACTTAGTCATTTGGCCAACGAACACGCGTGGTGTGGCGTCGGGTGTTCTAAGTGTGCGAGGCCTTTAATAATTTTTGCTGAGTTTTGCGGTTGTTCTACTTACGGTATTAGCTTAGTTTTTTATTTTTATTAACAAATGTTGGTACAACTCATCTAACCTAATTATTACTAGTCTTTAGAACCTAATAATCGGACCGGTGACCACATTCTCTACATATATTTATTTTTATTTTGTCCATCTGCACTATGCAAAGCAAAGGCTGAGAAACATTGATGTGTCGGAAAGTTTTTTTTTTATAAATAAACGTTCCACTTTTCATATTAATCTCGATATCTAAAATCGCAGTCGTAGATGCTATTAACAAATTTCCCGCGACTCTTGTTGCGTTGGACCTTGACGCCATACTTCTCCAATGTATTTCACCAATTTTTTGTAACATTTATTTGATTTAAAACAGCGTCCGTGAAATTTCTTGTCCATGGGCAACTAGCTTCATATTTCTGACTGACCGACTCCGTGACAATTCAAAAGTGCCTGTAAGTGCTTTAATTGAAATAAATGCTTTGAGTTTGAGACTGATATTGTCGTATACCTTGTATAGCTCGACGCTCAGGAAGGAGACGCTATAATATAGCTGTCTGTCATTCATTCTACCTAGCCTTTTCCCAATCATGTTGCGGTCGGCTTCCAGTCTAACCGGATGCAGCTGAATAGCAGTATTTTACATGGAGCGACTGCCTATCTGACCTCCACAACCCAGTAACTGGGTAATGCGATACCCCTTGGTAAGACGGGTTGTCAGACTTTCGGGCTTCTGACGACTCGTAACGACTGACAAAGATCCACGAATGACAGCCGAGACCAACGGCTTAACGTACTTTCCGAAGCACGGAGGAGTCTCGGTATGTACAGATGGTCACCCATCCACGGACCAACCCCGGCAGGCGCAGCTTAACCTGTTGGATTGACCCGTGCGGCTGTTATTATTTAGCCACGAGCTCCTCATAATATATATATAATATAGATAGCTGTCTGTATGTAAACCAATTTACTTGACCTTACCGATATTATTAGCATAAGCAATCCGCACTGGCACACTAGGGTCCGTAGCGCGGGGCGCTAGCTCCGGCAGGATGTACTCCGGGAACACGTTACAGTCGGCGTTGGGCAGTGAGCGTACTAACGCGACGGCGCGCGCGCAGGTCGCTACTGCGCATGCGCGGACGCGGGATACGCTGTCGTGGGATAGGTGGATCTGGTGGAAAAGTGAGATTATAAAAAAATTGTCGTGATTCTTACGAATTCTATTGTGTCGATAGTTCGATAGATTTTTAATAATTATGTCGAACCGTTGCAGGGTCGAAGTATTATTAACATGACAGGTTGCGGATACGGATCTCGAATTCGGATTCGGATCGGATGCAGTGACGATGCGGATGTGTTCGTGAGTGTCTTTAGAATTGCCAGAGATAGATCTACATTTTTGTACCCCATTATGGATTTTTTTCAAATTAAATAAAAGCACAATCGAAAATCATTAAATGAACTCACAATGTAAGGCAAAATCCGATCCAAAATCGTCTCCGAACTAGAATTCTCGCACAGAAGCTGCAAAATTTCCAAACTATACAATTTCGACGTACAATGATGCAGCCCCCTTATACATGACGTCACTAATGACGTAATCAGTATCAAACCTTCACTATCAGGCCCCATATCTTTTCTCTCTGGTGCTTTCTCATCATCCTCATCAAAATCTGTCGTATTGACGTTCAAAACTTTGAATTTGTCTTTTAATTTATCTATATTGTCTATGTTCTGATGGTCTGTGGTTTCTTCGACTAAGTCTTGGTAGTTTTTGGCGTCGGATGGTTGTGTGAAGATTTTGATTATATTTCTTATGTCTTGGTGTATCCGGAGTATTTTTTCGTCGGGGGGTAATATGGGCTGGGCGGAGAATATCAGCATGTAAGATTGAAGGAAGGAATAGAAATATTCTGGGAATAATCTGGAACAAAATGTTAGGTGTTAAAATTGCTGAAATAATATACTAAGTAGGGAATTGAGTGTCTTTTAGTAGTAGCAGGCAATACAGGAAAAAAACCTAATTAAAATCAAACTTAATTTATTGAAAAGTTCACTACTCACTTCCCCCTAGCCTCATCGAGATACAGCTCAGCAGTCCTCCGGTCCCTGGGATTCCTTTCAGTCATGGAGTGCAGTAGGGTCTTCAGCTGCGTTTCTTCAGTTGTCAACGTCATGGTGGGGGGCCGGTCCTCGCCGTTACGGTAGGCCAGCAGACCGGGCAGGTCGAGGGCGGGCGTACCGTCGTTCCAGAGTTCTAGGAGGGCGCAGCTGGGGGGAATTTTTTAGATGAGGATATGTTTCAGGCTGGTAGTGGATTGCATATTAATATGTTTGGGTAAAAGATTGATCTACGAGTTTAGGGAAAAATGTCAATAATAAACTGTGCTCAAATTGCCCAGTTTTTAGGATTCCGTTCTCAACCAGGAACCCTTATAGTTTCGCCATGTCCGTCTGTCTGTCTGTCTTTCTGTCCGCGGCTTAACTCAGAGACTGCTAGTACTAGAAAGCTATAATTTGGCATGAGTAAATATATTTATTACGCTGACAAAGCGGTAAAATAAAATCAAGAAAAAAAAATCTTTCTTATTTGTTTCTTTCTTTCTTCTAATTTTTGTTAGAGTCAAGTCTCTGCCAGCTAAATGGTAAGTTCTGGATATGTGGAAAAATTGGGCTGGCTGTCTTTTCTGTCTATTTTAAGAAAGCTACTTGTAATGAAAAATAGGGAGAGAGTTTATTTAGTTCTGGCTTGGTCGACTAAGAACAGACCCAAGAAGATAATTTAATGACACGTACTATCGCGGACACGCATAACTGAACACCGTAAGGACTATTCCTGCTTGCAGCGCTCGGCCGCTATAGTAACGCATACATATAAAAAAAAGGTTCAGTAAACCGATGTGGTCATCGTGTGCACGGGATTTTGTTTTCAAAGTGGTTAGATATGTATGCGTGACCGCGATGGTACTTTTGTAGTGACACTTACCCAGCCGAAAATATGTCCATACTGGGTACAAGTTCACCAACTTTACAGGGTGATTCACTCAGCAACAGACCTCCCATTCTGTCATCTCCCTGTAAAATTATTAATTATATATATTTCACCATTATAATAACATAACATGCCTTGTTCTCCCGAAGAGTTGGGCACAGGTGTACCTATAGAACACCCACATAATAATAGCTATCTTATAATGGTGAATTATGTTTTTAATAAATAAAAGGTTTTGACACTGAGTTAAACTTACCGCAGGCCTATTATGTGGGTCAGGAGCCCTCACGAATCTTTCAGGCGCGACATAGCAGAGTCTCCTGCGAGAGGTGTCGAAGAAGTAGCTAAAGTCGGCCGGGTTGTCATCGGGCAGGAAGGTCGGCTTGAACGACGCTATGTCGGTGAGCAGCACCCACAGCCAGGACGTTACCATCACGTTTTCTAGCTGTAAGGATGTAAGGTTTTGTATTATTGACAGGTCTTCGCGAGCAATTTGTTATGATGTGTTGTAAAGAAAATTTACCACTGAAAAAACCGACACATCAATTTAAAGATAGTGACTGCCACACTGGTGTGAGAGAGACGCCCTATGCGCGATGCGCCGTATTTACAATCACATGAAATCGGGTCACGCAAAAACGCACAACCATACGACCACGATAACCATTTTACGTGACGCGAACTAATACAACGCATGGTGGAAAAGCGCGCTGGCTAACCGCAATTAGGGACTACTCATACTTATTCAGCTCTATTCAGCGTTTGCCCATAGAAAACTACGATTTTGTATGAGACGCAAGATCTACTTAGAAGAAACTACTGCAGCATTAATTTTGAAATAAATATATGTTAAAGTTGAGGGTTAATGTTAGCGACTATGTTAGCCGAAAACACGATTTCATCAAATTACCTCCAAACCGAACAATAAACCGCTGCTATTCAAAAAATTATTCAAATTAGAGCATGAAACTTGACACACTAACTGAACTAACTATAAATCAGCGACTATGTTTATAATTTTTTTTTTTTTTTTTTAATTACCATTTTCGCCGTAATAAGCAATTTACCTAAACTTTTGCCGATTTCGAGTCGCCTCCGCCTCGCTCGCACTCAGTCCGCGAGTAGTACGTTGCGAGCGAGATAAAAACCTGAGGTTGTGTGGCCTCTTAACTGTTGAATAAATCGCGACAACCTAGAACAGCTTTGAAAACATTGCTTGAATTGCTATGCTAAAGAAAGCTTCACAAATGTGCTTCAAGAGGGTGCTAGATAGGTAGGTAACAAAAGTCTCTTCAAATGTGGGACATGTCATATCTATTCAACTACAAGTCTTAATAAACAGCCACCTTGACATACATTTAGTTAGTGGAAGTAAAGCAGGTCCCTCTGCTTTTCCTAAACAGAGGGTTAGACAGTCAAGCTCGCTCATGAAGATTGCCACACGAAAATATAAAATCATAGAGACTTACTTTAATATCACCATGACAAATCCCAAGTTTATGCATGCGGTGCAGTGCATACAGCACTTGGAAAGTGATCCATTTCTTCTCAAGAGTGGTGAGGAATGGACGAGTCGACATGCGGTCATAGACGCTGCATTTACAGTACTCGCGCATTAGGAGACCTGCTTTGTCTGTGAGCTGGAAGAAGATCAAAAACAGTTATAGTTGTTTCGACTATTTCTGTGAATAAGAAAAATGTGTCTGCATGTAATTTATTAAGCAGTTACCAGTTGTAAAAGTACATGCACAGTTCATGCCTGTTTTGAGCATGCAAATTAATTAGACAAAATAATTATTTAGTAATCTATACAAGTACATTACATTCTAATATAAATTACAAGACACCCACTACAAAACTATACAATTACCTTTATACATATAACTATACAAGTACCTTACAATTTTTTTTTTTATGTTGCATAAATTCTTGTAATGTAAAAAACATGTATGGGTAGCAAAGAAGAGTTGAAAAGGTGAGACCAATACTACACCAATCAGCAATATTCACATTGAACTGACTGCCTCCCATGTTAGGAAACTTATATTATGGGTTTTATGACCGTAAGAGTCAAGAGAGTTGGCAAGAGGCCACTTTAAGCTTCTGCTTTTTCCCTTGTAAGAACAAGTATGTCAGAAACCGATACTTACAATAACTCTCTGGAATGGCAAACAGTTGAATGCCGAAGCCAGCTGCTCTTTGATCTTCAGTATCCTCTCCTTATGTTCAGCTAGTGGCAGTGACGGGTCATGGACTGCGAACACCTTCACAACCACTAGACCTTCACGAGATCTAGCTCGCGCTACTTTCAGAAAACGGGTTGAGCCAAGGCTAGAAGGAAAATGTTTGTTAAATTAATCCTTTAAAACTTTGAATAAAAATGGATTTTCTGTATTAATGACAGCAAATATATAGCACAGTAACCGCTGGGCAACAGTCTCCACACGTGCCTTGCCTGAGGATGGACAGCGCTGTTGAGGCCAGCCCTAGAAGTAGTGGCAACTGAGAGAAAACCTAGACGCGTATAGCAAGGGTTGGATCAAGGTGACCCTCGAAAAGGATGCTTGGAAGTATTTGGGGCAGGCCTTTGCTCAGCAATGGGACAGTGCAGGCTAACAAAAACAAATTTTTGTTGTTCGGTTTTTGTATAATAATTTAATTTAGTACCTCGTAAACACATAGTTGTGTTATATATTGTATACTTAAAGTATATTGTATAAGTATGGCATTTTAATTTAAGTATATAAGTTGTTATGAAATAAATAACTGCATATTGTCGTAATAATATGTATATTTGCTATCATAACAAGCATGATCACAGTCATATCTAAAACATCTAAAACAAATAATATGTACTTAAAGATAAAGTTATAATAATTGGGGCTTGTTCTGACTATTAATTTTATTTTAATATCAAGGAAATTGAGGTTCTGGGTTATTATATAGTTTTATTAAGCCTTTAGTTTGAATTTGATAATATTATATGCGACGTGGATATTGTACACCTACTTTTTATCAAAATACTTATCAATATTGACATTGTGATACACATAAAATTGAATCATACCTCTGATCGAACGACAGGTCTACATGGTCGCTCAGGTAATGTTCTACGGGATATATCTGCGACGGAGCGACACCCACAAGCTGATTTCCCATTGTGTAATGTTATAATTTGCAAGAAATTACGTTCAACACATTTCCTTCTCAACGATAACTTATTTATTTTCGAACCAGTGGTATAGCTTTGGGATCTTGGAGAGCACTTGTTTATCTTCTGCGTTTATAACTAAAAGAATAACTGCGATTTATTTATGTTAAATTAATACCTAGTGAGAAAGTGCACTTATGTATTCAAAACAAAGCAGAATTTTGCAATTTTTGACAAGTGCCTGCCTGCCAGTCAGTCAATTGGGTCAAACGTAACATTGACATTTGACAGACAGGTGATGGTCCGTTCAAGAATGCACGTCATTGAGAATGAATGTGTTATTTTTTCCTTTGTTAGAAGCTAAGGGAAGAAAAATGTCTCTTTCTTTATAAAAACATTTTTTTTTTATCTTTTGGTGAATCCTGGAGCAGCCTGAATGTACTGTGTTAGTTTTTTGCCCTCCTAGCATCGACTTTTTTTGAGAGAAAACTCCTTTGATTTTCGTGTTTTTCTCATTCTGTCAAAATTCATAGAGTAAAATGACAACACAACTCATCAAATCTGCTGTCATTGTAGCTCTATGGTTTCTCTTTCCTTCAACAAACAAGCATTCCACCCATTTTCATTGAATTTGATATCGTTTGCTAATAATATTTCAAAGAAATGTCTTCTAAAAGTGAAAAAGATCGAGCCAAACAGATCCAGGACAGATGTCAGAACATATTGATGCAGATGTTGAAGGATGAGGACAATAAATATTGTGTTGATTGCGATGCTAAAGGTACGCGGATTTTTTCTTTTTTTGGTTGCAAATTTTTCGATGTATCTTCTGGAATGCACTTGTAATGAGGTCATAAAAATCTCAAATGTATGTTTCTTCACAACTTAGTTTAGTTTCGTGAGTATAATTGAGGTCCTTGAACTCAATTTTTAACATCAAAATTATTTAAATGACTCACGATATCTAAGAAGAACTGCCTTGCTATCACTTCATATTGCATATTCTCATTGGTTCCAAGCTCTCACTTTTTTTGTATTTATAATGAACGGTAAATCACGAAGGCTGCAAGTATTTGATAAACAATTCGTTCTTGGTTGAATGATTTATAGGAATGTTTCAAAATAGTAATGTATTCAGTGCAAACAGCTGCTGGAATTTATTACAAACATAATAAGGTCTCCCAATATTCTATCTAAGACGTTTTACCCTAGTAAACTTAAGAAAATACCCCTTATCATTGTTTCAATACCATGTCATTCATTTTCTTTGCTCATAGATTAATGGACATGAGAATTGAGTGAGAATTTCGTCACATTCAAAAATGTTTTTTTTATTAAAACAATCTTATGTAAAGACTCAAGTATACTGTTAATTCTGCCTCAGAAAGTCAACCTCTATAGTTGGGAAAATCCTTTGCCTAGTCTGATTTAAGTTAGTTCATAAAAAGTGAATTAAGTATGACAATCTTTTCAGACTATACATAATTGTAAATAAGCAATTAAAATTTATGATTGCAGATAATATTGTTTACTTATTCTTTTATGTAGTACTTCATGGAGCTAAATAAATATCTGATCATGTTTGGAACAGCAATTATTGAATACACTATTGTAACTGAAAATACATAACAATACATCTCTGTGGTCTAGTGGTTAGACCACCTGTGTCAGACCCAGAGGTCCCAGGTTCGATTCCCAGTCAAAATGATTTTGTTTGGAATTCCAATTATGTATGATACAATGGACCTTACAGAAAACACATGAATGTGCAATATTGGAAGTATTTTTCTTTAACATCTTAACTCCGGCTGGTACCAGTTGGACCCAGTAAACCTGGAACCACCCTCAAGCCTGGCTGGTTTCATATGGTACCAGCACACCACAAGTAATTTAAACTTTATTTGTGCTGCATAAGGTTCAATATTGTTTCTGAATGTTTGAACCCTATGGCGAATAATATTGTTCAACTATAGACAAACATAGAAATAAGAATGTGAAGGAGTTGTACCTTAAAAAATGGCCAGAGCTGGGAGGTTAATAAATTCAGAAATTAACATATTTATTATTCCTAAGACCAAGGCAGTCGCTCCATGTAAAATACTAGTATTCAGCTGCATCCGGTTAGACTGGAAGCCGATCCCAACATAGTTGGGAAAAGGCTAGGCAGATTTTTATTCCTAAGACCATTTCACCATAAGAAAGATCATCATAAGAAACTGATCTTCTGACTCTCTCCTTCTCCGTCTGATATCTTAATTATTTTTTTGTATGCCTATGTTTTTGTGAAAAATAGACCAATTTTTATTTCTTTCTTAGTATGTGCATATGTACAACACTCATCATCTAGTTAGTCAAAAACATTGCTAACAGTTTCAAAAAGGTTTTTTTTTACTAAGCTTATTTAACAAGGTAGGCACTATCTACCAGATAAAATATTACAGTTTTTTTTCAAAATGCTAAATCTGTCTTATGACCGATATCTGGAAAGGGCAAGGTTAAGCAAGCTATATGGCAGTAAAAACATAATTATGCAAATAACCCAAATGTTTAACAAATATTGAACATACTCAATATAGTTAGACTGGAAGCTGACCCCCAACGTAGTTGTAAAAGGCTAGGCAGATTATGATACTCAATTCTCTTGATTGCATGTTAGGGAACTTGCAATGACATGTAATCATACTTCCTTATTAATCAATCATACATATCAATATTCTATCCTTATCATTATCATAGACAGATCTCTTAATGGATACAAGTTTTGCATTATTTTATTCACATTAAGTACAATAGTTTAAAACAACATAGCTTATACGTACTTATAAACTATCTGTATGCCAAACATCTATAAAACAAATTAGCTGCCCGCCCCGGCTTCGCACGGGTAGCACTAAGTACTTTTCTACGGCGTACCTACCTACCTACCCTACCTACCCTACCTAAAAACCTTCTCCTGAGAATAAAGAACCTAACAAAAAAAGAATTATCCAATTTGGTCCAGCCGTTTTCATGTTATGTCGTGACAACGGAAAACAGGTTTCATTTTTATATATATAGATAAACCAAAAATTCTACAAACTATATTTTCGGCATCTGACTCGTTCCCACACCTCGTAGTAATTACTTTATTTCTAATACATTCAATGTACTGGACATTGACTGTGTTACTATTATATTTTATGCATAGATTTGTTGTTATACCTTAGCTGTTGAGCATATTATGTGTAACATAGTTCACTTTTTATATCTTTCTTTTTTTCTTTTTGACTGCCTCGTTGGTCTAGTGTTCGCAAGCGCTGCTGATAAGCATGATGTCCAGGGTTCGATTACCGGGTTGGTCAAAATGATATTGGATTTTTTCCATCTAGAATTTCTCAGTAGGAGCGCGGAGTCTGGACTTATGCCCGGTTGATGGCAAAAGGCTCGCCCCCTATTACATAGGACTCAAGCATAACTGGCGAAATGTGTACTGTAGGTACACGTCTGCCCAACCGTTCGGGGAATATAATATATGTTTAATATCTTTCAATGGAAAATAATGCAGGTATTAACCAGTAAGATATGCATGGTACGTCATTAAGAAATTTTTAAATAAGAATAATAAAAACTTCGGGTAGAAAACCACACTGCATGGTAAACTCAAACTCAAATACTACAAAAATATTAAACACAGAATAGAGGCACAAAACTAAAAGTACAATCATCATTATGTTCCTGCCCTGGTCCCATGTTACTTGGGGCCAGTGAAACACGTGAATGATGGAAGAAGAAATTCTTCCATTCTCCCATGACAACCGTCACGATATCATTCACTGTTTTCTCTTTCATATAATTCCTCACACAATCCATCCATCTTTTCTTTGGCCTCCCTTTCCCTCTCCATAGTCTCCATACATCAACATTTATATTCATCACTCTTTTAGGGCGGATTCGACCAAACAGGAATAAATTTTATCCGCGGAGTAAGCCTTCTCTTCCGAGTAAATTTTGAATTTTTTACAGTTTCTCCATACGAAAACTGTAAATCTGTACCTACTGAGTAAATCTTATTCCGCGGATAAAGTTTATTCGTGTTTGGTCTAATCCGCCCTTAGTCGCACACGTTAGGCCAAATATTTTTAAACAAATAATAAACAGGTAAACTGGCGCCATTATCCTCCAATTTCCACTTATCAATAGGAAATGGATTTAATGTCCAACACTCGTTTTTTTATCACAAACACTGATAAGTTATCTAGAATATTTCAGTTCAGTTGGATGCATAATATTCACGTAACTGTCAAAACTAATTAACTGGAAATATTATATTTATAGTGAAAGACAGTGAATTTGTTTTTAATATGCTATGGAAATCAAATGAGGTTGTGGTTGCCTACAATAGCAGCATCCCCAATCTATCTACCAATACACATGCTTGATAAATTTGTCACTTACGTACGTACGTCTGCCTGCCAGTGGGCTGTATCTCATGAACCGTAATAGGTAGAGAGTTGATATTTTCACAAATTGTGTATTTCTATTGTAGCTATAACAATAAAATAAAGTTAATAATTAAAGGGGGTTCTCATACCAGGAGAACCATTGGTTATTACTTGGCTTTTACTATTGTTGAAACTTTACTGTACGCCTTAGATTTATTTAAATCTGTTCTGTTGTATACGAATATCTCAAATAAATTAATGAATACTCGCAACCCTTGCCTTGGACGATTCTTACGACTTCACAATAAATCGAGATCCAAAACAAATTTATAAATACTGGCGAAAACCGCATCAAAATCCGTTGCGTAGTTTAGAAGAACGACGCGGTCACACAGACAAACTCGAAAAGCGACTTTTAATGTCATGTTTATCGTCACCGATCGATAAAACACAGCTAATAAAAACAAAACAAAAATGCATCGTCATATGTTTGCATGAATTATTTTTTAATAAAACTATTATTTACTGGATAAACCTTCCCTAATGCGCATAAAATAGTAAACAATTAAATGGCGACCTTGCATTCATTAAAAACGTAGACAACAGGAAGTCTGCAATTGTGTTTTACCTTCTACAACATCAACGTTATTTGGTTTTTGTTGTGTGGTATGTTAGTGCTACATACTTCAAATAATTTGCCATTCCCGTAATGTATATGATTGGTTTAAGTTGGCGCTATATGCTATTTAAAGATTCAAGGAAAATTATAACTGTCTTATTTAAATATACATTTTCAAAAGTATTTACTGCTGCATGTAATTCAATCAATTTATGGATTGATAGAAAACTCTATAATATACACAACAACAAGTACACGTAACAATTTAACTTATTAATGAAATTTCTGCCCACGTCTTCAAAAATATTACATTGGGTCAGCACCCTAATTGCGTAATACACGATCTATCACAATCTCAATCGGTTTGGAACAGATTGCTAATCCATTGCTTCATAAGTTCGAAAATAAAATCTGCTCAACAACGTAAATAACGCAATTAATGTTGTTGAACTGTCAAAATGAAATGGATTAGTCGGAATCGATTACGAAAACGTTTTACGCATTAGATAGCAGGTCAACTCAAAGCTGAAATGGCTCTTTCTTCAGAAGGTCCTTCCAAACATGGCCTGCATTGTTAAACTCACATAAAAGCGAATAAACTAAACTATGTGTTCTCTTTTTCCCAGGTCCCCGCTGGGCATCATGGAACCTGGGCATATTCCTGTGCATCAGGTGCGCTGGGATCCACCGTAACCTGGGCGTCCACATCTCTAAAGTGAAGAGTGTCAATCTCGACTCATGGACACCGGAACAAGTCGTGAGTTCAATACTTTCTGTAACGGATAAACGGATTGTATGAAAGATCTTCTTCGTCATATACACTCTTTTGCAAAAAAAACGGGCACCTAAGGAAATTTATGTTCTAAGGTCGATTTTAGTTAATTAAATGAAATTTATTTTTTTGACGTAGTCTGTATACTTATAATCGTGTAAATTAATGCGCGTGAAGTGAATTCGAGCAATTAAAAGAAAAAAAAACGATGGATTCTTTAAAATCGATGTACACGCCCAAACAATAAGAATTGGTCGGCAATAAAGACAAGTTTTTCTTTACTTTTTTTAATTAAATAAAGTTACAAATGTAAAAACCTAATAACGAGTGTGACCTCCTCTTTCCAAAATCACAGCTTGAATCCTTCTGGGCATGCTTTCCACGATGTTTTTAATAACGTTTTGAGGAATACGTTCCCACTCTTCTGCAATGACTCTTTTTAGCTCTCTGATGTTTTGTAGAGCAGGTTGCACTGATCTTACCCGTCTCTTTAGAACATCCCACACATTCTCAATTGGATTGAGGTCAGGACTTCGAGCTGGCCAATCTAAACGACGGATCCCAACTTCTTGCATGTACGCTTCCACGTCGCCAGAACGGTGCGGGCGAGCATTATCGTCCATAAAAATGGAATCTTCCCCAAGTGCAGTCAATGTGGGTTGTGCATATGGAATTAGGACTTCCATTATGTACCGGTGTGCATTTAATGTTCCATTTTCTATGAAAACTAACTCCGTACGCTCCGTCAAATTAATTGCTGCCAGAAACATAACGGAGCCTCCGCCATAAGGAGTGATTTCTTCGAAACACACTTCCGCATAGCGTTCCCGTGGTCTTCGCAGCACTCGCCGGTGTCGGTCCTCTCCACACAAAGAGATTCTAGCTTCATCAGAAAACAATACTTTATTCCAGTCCTCCAGAATCCATGAAGCACAGTTCCGAGCAAACTGAAGTCGAGAAACACGGTGCTCACGGAGTAATTTAGGGCCCCGAGCTGGGCGGTAACTCTTGATATTGGCACCCAAAAGCCTCCTCCTGACCGTCCACAAGCTAACTTCTACTCCTCTTACTTCTTCAAGGCTCTTCTTCAGGTCCACACTTGACGCCTTACGATTACGCAACGCCTGACTCACCAAAAAGCGGTTCTCTTGGTTCTGTGCATCGTTTTCTTCCCGAACCGGGTCTTCTTTTGACCGAACCAGTCTCTTAATACCGTTGCCAAGTCCTCTGGACAGTTGAACGACTCACATTTAGCCGCTGAGACACGTAAGTTTGCGAACAACCTTCTTCAAGTAGGGCTATAATTTTACCGGCCCTTATCGCTTTATCACTCATAACAAAAAGTGGTATTTAATGTAAAAAGAAAGATTAAATTGTTTAATTTGCAGAAAATATCCAAAAAGTTTTAAAATATCGTAATCAGTTAAAAATCGTTTCAGCAATTTGCGCCATTAGTAAAGCAATTTTAGAATAATTCACAATAATCATTATTTTTCTTTTAATAATTTCAAATTTTAAATTTGGAACGTAAAGAATCATGCCAGGATGCTTCAAAAAACATGCCAATACATCGTCAAATTAACAAAACCTATTTCTTGTTCTTCTTCATTGAAGTAGAGAAAAAAATCTAAAGTGCCCGTTTTTTTTGCAAAAGAGTTTAGATGATTCCCATATTTGAAAGATGATGTGGCTAGGAAGGAGATGAACATCGAACTGCAGGCTGATGATAGAGATGTAGAGATCGTCTAATTGCGTGCCTCACCACAGTCACAACGCTTCAGCGTGTGAGAGTGCTCGATATGGGGCCCAAATTTTCCAATAACAAATCGTTTCTATAGTTACTCTCAATTATACATGGAATTCATATTAGCAGAAAAGTTTAAAAAACTAGAGACTTGACATTATGCGATTAATATATTTTTAGATACTTAACCGTTACAACGGTTAAGGTAGCTGCCCTTGCTGCCCCATCTCAAAAATCCACCCTGTTTATAACATAAGTTTTCTTTCATGCATTATCATTGATGCATACATAAACGTAGCAGTGGGGGACCAGATGTGTTCAGTTCACTTCGGAATGAGAGAACATCATAATATTCATTCAGTCTACAATAACAATCTACAATAATGAGAAATTCAGCTCACCTAACAAATAACCATTGCTGCAGTCTTGATAGTCGAAGCCTCAAAAAGGCACGTAGCAGCAATTTGGACAGTTCCACTCAAATCTGTGGTTCTTTGACCCCTGAGTTTGTTTCGCCATTCCTCCTCAGCATACACGACGTAGCATAACAACCATAGAAACGGGTTTCCTATGGGGTTTGTCGAGGGAAAAATAGACAGATTGTCATTACCTGTCATTTTGTCTATTCTTCATGTCATGCTAAGCGTGCAGGGGTAGTCAGATACGAAATGACGAGTCACCATAGTTTTTTTATTTTTTTATATGATATTAAAAAGTGATTCCGATATCCTATTTACAGAATAAACAATTTCATTTCACTGCTTGGTGATTATGGCAATGTACCTTATAACCATTTATCGCAGCGGTCACTGGCCATGTTCACCTGTACAAGTTACCCTGATACGATGTTATCGCATTATAGTGACGTCTTATCGTGTCGTGCGAAATTATTAAGTACCCTTTATATCGTAGATTGCGTGACTTATAACAATATATATAGGACTTAGCAACGCGACGTCAATGAACGAAACACGTGTGCGGTCGTTCACTTAAAAATAAACTCTCGAGGTGCTAGGGTTTATTTCTTTGTAATTATTTTCTTGGAAATTGACCCCTTGGTTTATAAATGAAGCTTTATTTATGTACTAGCTTTCGCCCGCAGCTTTGCCCGAATGGAGGTCGGAAATTATCCCATGGGAATGTGCTACCGGGAAAAAAAAGTACCCTATGTGTTAATCCAGGTTATGAACTATCTGTTTGCCAAATTTCATCCAAATCCGTTCAGTTGTTTTTGCGTGAAAGAGTAACAAACATCCTCCATCCATCCTCACAAACTTTCGCATTTATAATATTAGTAGGATAAAAAAAAGTTTCATTTGGTAAGTACTGCTTTTCCCACAGAAAGCCACAAATACAGATATTTACATCGGAAAAAACTGGAATGTCCAACAATAGAATCTTCTATTCGTCTTCAGATATTATTAAGATAAACAAAGTATTGTAAAACATTATAATAGAGTAACGGTGGAATTTCTTGCCCATTATCTTCTCCATATGAAACTACATTTTGGAAGGTGCAACTAGAATCAATTATATTTCTTGTAAATTTTGACATTCAAAAGTGCCTGTTATGTTCCTATTTGAAATAAATTCTTTGATTTTGACATTTGTCTGTGGTTCCGAAAATACATCCTGTTTAATCATGTAGTTAGCCCATACTACGTTCTTAAGTTCTTTCTGCCCGATCCCTTTCACCCCATCGATCAATAGAATGTACCTACTTGCAACTCCGTCCCTCCACTACCCCTCTACGGGCGATCCTTGGGGAAATGAGGTGTTGCGTTGGTATCAATTCCCACATAATTTACAATAATTCATTGAATATTAGTCTAGATTGACTTCATTGAAGATATCTAGAGTCTTCTAGTTAGGTAAATAGCCCATGTTCAGCTATGCTAATGGCAATTGACATCGTAAGTCGTTACCTAACATTCCTATTTAATATTGCATATTGCGCGTAAAGCCCAGTGCAGACTGGCGAGACGCAACATCGGTAATAGTTCTACCGTAAAGTTTTCTATCATTAGTCGAGTCGCGTCGCACCATTCTGCACAAGGCATAAGAGTGTCACCCTTGTGAAGCATGTCGTGCGTTGTAACTATGAACGATAGGCTGAGGAATGATGTGATAAGGCAATGGTGCGGTTTAAAAGAAGACAAAAATTTAAGAGTATGCTTCGATGGTTTGGTCATGTTGAGAGGATGAATAAAAGGCGACTAACAAAAGGTAAATGTGGAAACGTCGAAACATATAGTGATATGACCTTATTGGTGATGTTCTTCAGAAAGATCAGGTGCGTAGTACTCATAACCGGCGTGCTTGTATGACCAGATATGTGAACGTAAACGAAGCAAACGGAGTATGTAATTATCGTAGCAGGAGGCGTTCTGTAGTTCCTGCATACCCCCCTGGGAAGAAGGCGTGAGTTGTATGTATGAGTGTTCAAGCCATTCTATACTCTAGTCACCGCTTTGTGAGAGGGCGC
Source organism: Eupsilia transversa (assembly GCA_914767815.1). NCBI lineage: Eukaryota > Metazoa > Arthropoda > Insecta > Lepidoptera > Noctuidae > Eupsilia > Eupsilia transversa. The sequence goes on along the minus strand of OU611894.1, from coordinate 5,451,848 downwards.
GGGCCTTAATCCACCACACAGCCGTTGTCAAAAATTACATGCAGTTTTCCTTCAGCGATGCTTTCCGATCACGTTCCAGGTATCTCTCCAACAAATGGGCAATTCGCGCGCCCGCGCAGTGTACGAGGCGAACTTACCCGATTCCTTCCGAAGGCCACAAAACGACTCGTCGCTCGAAGCCTTCATCAGAGCTAAGTATGAGCAGAAGAAGTACATTGCTAAGGAGTGGGTGCCGCCTGCACTACCTAAGGTTAACTGGTAAGTTGATTAAAGATTCTTTTTGAAAAATAGTAAGTACGTAAAAGAATCTGTGAGTTCGTCACAGTCGCATAATTCTGGGTAGAATAGAGGTCTACCCCATTTTGCTTACTGATAATTGCAGCATACATACGAACTTTTAGCGGTCGTCATATTTGACAACTAAACCCTTTTATCGTTTTTTTTTTTTTTTTGGGACTGGTACTATAAGTTCGCGTCACGTAAAAAGACCGCTGGCCAACCGCACAACTTAAACAAACAAACGGTGGCTACAAATAGCCGCGTAAATGTTTTTTTTTAATTTTAATTTTTAATTTTTTGTTTAATTTTAATTCTAATTCCAATTCAAATTTTTTATTCTTAATTTTAATTTATGATTTTAATTTAGAAATTAATTTTGATTTTTTATTGGGATTTGTTATTTTTGATTTTAATTTGGAATTTGGATTTTAATTTTTTTTTAATTGTGATTTTTAATTCTAGTTTTTAATTTATGTGTTATTATTTTAGTTTTTATGGATCATGTGGTCTGCAATAAAGATTTTTATTATTTTATTTTTTTATTATTTTAAACGTCACATAGATCGTGTCACGTAAAAAGCGCACTGGCCAACCACAAAACCATACGTTGTAAATAAATAATAACTTTATTTCACAAAAAATACAGATTTAACATGTTTTATATAAACACAAAGATGGCCTTCGGTAGTAACACAGTGCAATAAATCTGAGAACTGAAATCTTTACACAATATGGAAAACCCTGCCTCTCAAACTAGGAAAACCTGTATCTTGAGAGACAGTGATTCAGCTTAAACTGATGCTAGAAGAAGACTGTGCCGATCTACCTGAGCGACTATGGAATATAAAGTTAATTTATAAGTTGTATGGTTCGCTTCACATAAAAATAGTATGGTATGGTTGTGCGTTTGGCCAGTGCTTATATTACGTAACACGATCTATACAACGTCACAGTTATTCGCTGGCCAGCGGCCTTTTTACGTGACGCGAATGGTAACTAAAACCACACGATAGCCATTCTGCCTAGCCTTTTCCCAATCATGTTGGGGTTGGCTTCCAGTCTAACCGGATGCTGCTGAATACCAGTATTTTACATGGAGGGACTGCCTATCTGACCTCCACAACCCAGTAACTGGGTAATACGATACCCCTTGGTAAGACTGGTTGTCAGACTTTCGGGCTTCTGACGACTCGTAACGACTGTCGAAGATCCACGAATGACAGCCGGGACCAACGGCTTAACGTGCTTTCCGAAGCACGGAGGAGTCTCGATAAATGTTTTGCAATATTATCATGTTTAACTTATGTTCCAGGGACAAAGAGATTGATGAAGAAATAGAGAGGCAGAAAAGGAAAAAGAAATCCAACTCCTCAGGCCTAGGACCTCTGCCAGCGCCCACCACGAGTGACAAGAAATATAACGTAAGTATTACCATAAGGCAAATTCTCGAACATAAAAAAAGTTTACTTCTTCCAAGTCGCAATCTGTCAAACCTGTCAAAAATTTTGATTGATTGTATTTTGACAGATTGCGAATGAGATGCGAATGCGAACGTTCTTAAAAATAAGGGAATTGATGCCCCTCACGTCTTAAACAAAATGCTTTAGTAAGTGATTAGCAGAAATTTAAAAAAAAAGTTCGGTCGATGACCCGAGATAAGTATCCCACTATGTAGCAGTTTAGGTGGTGAGGTAGATGCTTATATTTTCGGTCCAGTCACTAACTGTACATATAAGAATACCTCACATTTGTGAGAAAAAACAGCTGTTCAAACAATGGGTCTTGTATTAAAAACTAGCTCCACTTCACAAAAATATTAACCAAAACACGAAACACCCGATTTTGTGCTAACACTGTTTGAGTTTTTTTTTCTTCTAAAATAAAAGTAGCCTATGTTACTCGTTCCGTCAAAATCGGTCCAGCGCGGCAACGGTTTCGGAGATTAGCCGGAACAAACACACCATTTTTTTTTTTTTTTTTATTGTTTATAAGATGATTTTATATCTCTACATGTAAAGAAAAAACGTTCAAAAATAAAATGTGACAACAAATTATCTCATTTCAGAAATCTGACGTCATCCCCAGCATTCCGAAACCAAAATCGTCCGTTAGCCCAAAATTGGGCAGGAATACTCCGCCCACACAACCGGACCTCAGCAAGACTTCAAACGGAGCCACAGACCTCCTCGGCCTCGACACGAGTACCAAACCGGACCCAAAACCAGCCAACGACGACATATTCTCCAGCTTCTTCTCCGCACCGTCAGAAAAACCTGCTGATTCGAAACCAGAAGACTTGAAACCAGACCTCAAAACTGAAGAAGAGAACTTCTTCAAGCAAGCCGCACCAACGGAGAAAGAGAAATCAAAGTTAACAAAGGACAGTATATTAGCTTTGTACAGTCAAACCCCATCAACTAATTTAGTGAATCAATTCAATCCCGTGCAACCTGTTCAACCGGTGCAACCAGCATACCCTTTCGGCAACGTGTTTCAACAACAACAAGGCTTCAGCAACATGGTGCAACAGCCCGTGCAACAAAACGGTATGCAGTTCAATCAATTCCCCATGCCTAACCAATTCCAGCAACCGTTCGGAGGTCCGATACAGCAACCGTTGCAGAGTCAACCGTTCCAGAGTAATCAGTTCTTCAATCAGCCACAGCAGCCGTTGGCGCAACAGTTTAATAGTTTGAACTTAGGACAGAGTTTTCCGAACGCGTTCGCGCAACCGAACGCGAACGTTGCTAGCAACACGACATGGCAGTAGATATGTGTTGGGTTAGACATTTTTTATTTACCGCGGATGTATTTTGAATGAAGCTTGTGTGGTCATGTAGTGAGGTTTTGTTTACAATAATATTTATTAATACTGCCAAAATTCCTTTGATATTTCGATTCAAGAAAGATTTTCTCTACAACTTTTAGTACTCGGATGCCATAGAAATAGTTTTGCCATAGTTAGTAACCTATTACCTCATGTCGTGCTTTTTATTTTGTACTAAGCCTCAATGAAATTTTAGTATCTAATAAAACGGGTGCTATACTCTTCAAGCAAAGACTTTTCTGGCAGTAAATATCTTCAATGGAAATTACACTGCCGAACGAGACTCATAAAACGTTATAGGCCCCCATGTAATAGCACAATTTTCTGTCAATGTCGCACAACTGTCAAACTACAAGTGCAAGACAGAGACGGGAACATATCTGCAAGCACGTGCTAAGTAATGTTACCAATCTCGGCCTAAATGGGAAAATGTTGAGCAGTGGTTTGCGAACCCCAAATTCTGAAGCGTATTTTCTCTACAGGGCCAAGGCAAAATCATTAAAATAGCTAAGTAAATCGATCTCAACAATAGGTCTTCCTAACAACACTACATGGCTCTAAAGCTGAGTACATCTGCGCGGGAGTTGATAACACGTGTAGATAAGTTAGCGTGAGCGTTGGCTCGATCGGCTTCTTAAGCAGTTTGTTCCTACTTATAATGCTCAGATAACTGAGGAGGCTGAACACAGTAGGTGCTGTCGTGGTGATTCTGTTTTGTTTTTAAACGCGTTAACCAGGCAAAAGGGGGTCATAAAAAAAAATCACGGATTCTTGAATACTCCCATATTATTGGAGGCAAATTAACAAAAAAAACACTTTATGTTATCAAATGCATTTAAAAAGAAGTAAAACCTTGTGAAAAGGTAAACAGTTAAAACCACCCAATCTAAACGCGTTAAAAGTCGCGTTTATAATATAGCTTCGGGCGTATGATATACCCAATTACACTTCTTTATATTAGAATCGATATTTCCATTACGATATTTCTTTCTTTTTCGTGTGGTTAGTGACTGACCTGGTGTCAGAGTTTTTATGCCGCCCATGGGCCTCTGACTTGGCTCCACATGCCGTCGAGAAATATCTCTCAGGCATGCCGGTTTCCTCACGATGATTTCCTTCCCCGTGTTGCAAGTGATAATTATACAATACGTACATGAATCTGAAAAGTCAGATGGCCCCCTGGCAGTTCAACGGTTACACCACTAGGTTATCACTGCTCACTTCGCTTGCTTCGACGACAGTTCTTGAAATGTTAGTACTCAAATGATACCGATTTATTCATAAGGGGTCTTAGATGCTTTGTCCATTCATTTAAAAATTGATAACAATAGCTGACCACACCGCGCCTGTTGTGTGCAGCTCCTAACACTATTATGAAGGCTTGGGGCTTCGGAATAAGTGGAGCCAAGGTGAAGTACTTACTAGTATTATTTCCATAAATTCTATGGGTATTAACTGCAAAAAAAATATCGATAAAACCCAGGTTCCTCCACACTATGCGGCGCTGCTCTGTACGATATTTTACGGTAAAAAGTTTTGATTGACAAAAGCAAATGCGATATTAAACTGCCATGTGATCCCAAAATTATACAGAAAAATATCGTACTGCTCATCACGGTGTGAACGGGGTCTATCTCGTTCAGGCCGTGGTTTTACATGAACTTATTCCATGGCGCTGGGAACCGTACAATACGGCCGATGAATCATGGCCGGTCCGAACTTTGCGCCGAAGGGTTCGCAATAACATTTTTTAGGAACCATAATTATGGTGACATGAGTGTGAGCATGTGGGAAAGTTCGGAGTGCCTATGTTCAGACCGGCCATGATTCGTCGGCCGTAATGTAAATAAATGATTGTGATTGTGAGAGATTTCTTAAACTCCGGTTTTTAAATGTTTGAATACGATGTTTTCCACTTGTTCTGAAGATGTGACGGTCAATGCACACATGTCATGTTCGGTTGTAACTTCATTTTAGGGAAGGTTAAGTGTCGTTTGATTTGTAAATTATGGTATTGACACTGCACAACTGATTGTTGGAAAGTATAGTTCAAAATAGGTTTGGTCTAAGTGTGAAATTCCCTTGACAACATTCTGGGATATTTAGATTATTGGAAATATCACCAGTTTGAAGCCAATGAAATTACACCTTATGAATATGAAATAGGGTTCAAAATGCCAAAACACAGTATATATTTTTACACATAATAATAGAAGGACATATGTGCAAAGACCTAGTTATTTCACGCTGTGTTCATTATATGTGCGTTATGGTTAAATCGTCAAAAGCTGAATTAAACAGCCCTCTAGTGGAGGGCCATAGTTAGTGCACAATGTAATCTAAATATACTAACTATAATGATGTTCATTTCAAATAAGTTTTAAGTATTATAGGGAATAGTAAATTAACATTTTGATATTATACAGCCAAAAACGCCCGAAAACAGCTTGAAATAACCAACCAAGCTCAATCTTATATTTCGACCTGTGCAATTATGTAAATCTGATGATATTTTTTTTTTTAATTTCATTGAATAATTTATATTTATATATATATATTGTGTATCCTAAAATTGTTTACACTTTGATTAATAATTTAGCACTTTTTTAACACTATTTTAAATATTTATGCACGGATAATAATTTGTGTTTGTGTAACGATCTTAATTCGCAGTAATTTTAAGTAGATTTTTTATTTTTATTATTTTCCGAAACGCAGGCGTCCCGAATACTTTCTATTCCGGCAAAATAATATAAAAATATATTTGAAAATGCGCTAAAAAAATATTTACAGATATTTTATTTTTATATTTTATTTAATCATAGAAATACAAAAAAATGACATAATATTATTATTAAAAAAATTATAATCATCAAAAAAAAGATTCCGGGACGTTTGTAACTCGAAAATTGGTGCGTGTTCAAAGTTTTTTTCTTTTTATAGAAGATAAAATGTTAAAAAAAAATCTGATAATAGTTTTCTCTAAATTGTAAAGATTCTATAATATAACTATTTACAAATAGGAAGCCATCCCATCTCATGCTTTTTCGACATTTCTTTTGGTGTTGCCAAGGTTTAAAAGTTTTTTTTTTAAACTCGATTTTTAGTTTGCAAAGAATATGTACTGAACTACCCGGCCATAAATACAGCGTGTATCAGAAACGTGTAGTCATATTAACGGGTGTGCCACAAGACCATCAATTGAATGAACTTTTTCCAATGGGTCCAACATCGTAATCACGAAAAAACAATCATCTGTCCCATAAAACTCAAACTCAAAGCATTTATTTATTTCAATTATACAAACATCGGGTTCGAGTAGATATTGAAATTTGATTGCTTTTTCGTGATTACGATGTTGGTCCCATTGAGAAATCTCGGTTTGATGGTCAGTATGGTCCACTCCTTTAAAAATATGACAACACATTTTTGACACACGCTGTATAGCCCATCCAGTTTTAGGCGTGAATTATACAGAGACGGCGTAAGGTGAAGGCGCGGCGCAGGCATGATGCTGCTTCAAAACCTTTTCATACAAAATTTACTAAGGGCGGATTTGAACAAACACGAATAAATTTTATCCGCGGAATAAGATTTACTCTGACAGTTTTCGTATGGAGAAACTGACAAAAATTCAAAATTTACTCGGAAGAGAAGGCTTATTCCTCGGATAAAATTTATTCCTGTTTGGTCGAATCTAGCTTAAGGCCCGGCGCCCATGATCGGCACGGCATGGCAATGTATTTCTTAAGCGACGAATAGAAAAATAACTTAACAGTATGATAATAAAACTGAAATTTAAATGATGATGCATATAGGACGCGGCATGTCTAAGGCGTCGTTGCCGTCAGAAAAAAATTCAACTTTATTTCCATACTATTAAGTTATATTTTTATTCGTCTCCTAAAAATACCTTGCCATGCTGTGCCGATAATGGGCGCCTGGCCTAAGACGACGCCCGCCTGTGCCGCGCCTTCACCTTACGCCGGCGCCGCCGCCGTCTGTGTGTAATTCACGCCTTAGAGTCCGGCTCTGTAGAGCGTTGTCTTTGACACTCATACCCTGGAGACACTTCTCTTTCTAACCTCGGTTGTGTTATTAACGCTTGGGTACTGTCAATTCTGCCTGTGCACGATAAACTTTTGTCATAAAAGACTGATTTCTCGTGCATCGTTCCTTTGGAACAGGGTCATATATCGTATTGCGTAAACATCAGTAATAATTTGTCAATTTATTTATATTTTGATAGAATGAACTCCTTTGCCCGTATATTTTAACTGTCATAACCTGAGATTCTTCCAAAATGATAACTTGGAAACGTCAATAGCTGCAGACAACCGATTGATAAGTCAAACTATAGTTGTTGCATTTTGAGAGCGCACGTCAATCATAGCAATTTAAACCTTATATCAATGGTATTAAAAGTATTTTGAGACGCACTCGTGATTTGGAACAACTATAATTATCTTGTCAAAAACACTAACGCGATTAGGGTTATTAAACCCTTAGAAATATGCCACTTCTCTTTTGCATGTTATTCACATTTTGAGAGAAACGCAGGGTATTTTTACGGGCCTATAATTTATTATGAAAGTACGATTTCATTTAATTTAAATCACTCCACATCAGTTTTGCGGCAAATTTATCACCGCGCATGGACTTATAGAGATGCGAAAGTCATGCGTCATACTTTCATAATTAATTTAAAAAGATATCATTCGTGACGCGTCGTCATGAATGATGAACGAATGCAATACACGATCAATTTGATTGAACAAATGATATTGGCATTCATAGGACTGGCCGATTTGCACATCACTAGATACGCGAAGCACGACAATACTTTTATTGATATCTCATCAAATATCTATAAATGTGATGTTAAATGAGTAGTGAGTCAATGGAGGATGATTATGTAGACGAAAGAAAGAAGATTTCTATCCTCACAAACCTAAAAAAACATATTATAGTATGAGTACTCCAATTACTCATTACTCGGTGATCTAGATACATTCTGTGAAATGTCTGTACGAATCAACAGTAGTAGATAATGTCCGAGAGAGCACCACGAGGTGTCAACGCACGCATGAAAATGTCAAGTGCAGATTCAGTTATGTGAATGACACGTGCACTCCATTTATACTACTCTGTGTATTTGTGATGACTATAGAATGCCCGATTTGTACTGATAGTCTGTATTATTTTAGGTCGTCCTCCATAAAATCCACTTTTGATGTATTTAGTTGAAATATAAAATGTGATTCTTTTTAAGTGAATATGTAATATAGTAAAAGTAACGGGCGATTAGTCATATTGGCTGAATATAGCCCTGATTGAGCCTGTATTTCGTTTACATACCTAAATAAATATAATGCCAATAGAAATATTTTTATTTCACTTTATCCAACTGCAGTCCCCGATCTGCGAGTTCACCCTACACCCTGGTACGAAGAAGTAAGTACACGGTTTTATGGAGATCTACAATACAGCCGATGAATCGTGGCCGCTTAGGCCGTCCGCTGCCTTAAGCGGGTGCACGGAGCGGACGTCCGTGCGGCGTGCTGTTTTCTATTATCATCCAGAGTGGCCCATAGAAAGCCGCACGGCCCATGCCGGCCATAAACATACGAACTTTCGCGTATGTTCTCTCACTCTCCTCGCCTCATGTCACCATTTGGTTCCTAAAAAATGTTATTGCACAAACTTCTGCACAAGTTTAGACCGGGCATGATTCATCGGCTGTATTGTAAAAGGGAACGTGCTATTCTGCAATAACTGGAGATGATTCTTGACAGCCCTTTATACCCCACATCCTCCTATAAATGATAAAGCAAGAAAGTATGTAAACAGGATACCAGAAACACACCTAAAGCTCCCTTTTCGGTTATAGAGCGTTACGTTTCACATTGTCCGATACGATATAGCCGAGATCCGATACCATGTTCTTCACAAATATTCCCGACATTATCGGTCCGATTCGGCCATTTCCTCAATAGATTACAAAAATTCGAAAAATAGCCGCTGCGCCACCCCTCGCCGGCTCAGTCTCGCACGCAGAGAAAATTTAGGTACACGTATAGCTAGCTCTATGGACCTAAAAGTCTGAAATAAATGTTTTGAATTGAATTGAATAGCACACATACAAACATTATCGTCCGACGGCCCACGGGGATCCGATGATGCCCAATTTATCGGTATCGGATCCAATAAATCCGTTATCGGATCGGACAATGTGAAAGGTTGACACATTTTACGTGCCCCGATATCGTACCTGCCTGACACCAGACAGCGGCGGCGTAAGGGACGAGACTTGAAAAGTGAAAACTTGAGTAACAGATTTTTGATTGTGGTGAAACCATTCGTTTATTACTTTTAGTTTATCCGCGGGAAAACAGGACAGGACAGAGGGCCAACGAGTTGCTGCCACTAAAGCAGAGTGACCGAGTTTTTTTATTACGACAAATAGTTACATATTATTCACGCAATATAGCATTATAAATAATATCGATAAAATAATTTTATTTAGAAGTTGATTGTGTAAACTAAATGTGTTGAGCAACAAAATAAAGTTCAATTCTGCGCAAAACTGAACGCGTTCAATAAGTAGCTTGGGCCAGAAATCGTATTTTTCAACCGAATTTTGTAAAATTTATGTCAAAAACGAAGTGAATTGGTTCATATTGGAAATCATGGATTGCGGGTAAGTTATTGCGCTGAAAACAATACGTAAATCGTTTGAGTTTTGTATAGTTTTATCGATAAACATGATAAACTTTTGTTTTGGCGCCCGCAGCCATATTGTGTCAAACAGCTGTTGCGGGACGACTTCTGTGCGCTCCGTTGTTTTTGTCATTTTTATTAACAAAAAAATGTGTCTAAACTCGTTACATCGTAATAAACAATGATAACGAAGTGTAATTACCGTGTTTAATAAATAAACGTTCACAAATTGGTTAGTCGGGATGTGTTTTCGGTAATCAGAAAATACCATGGCTTGTGGATTGCAAAATTACGAGGACAGTGAAATGCCCGCGGCAGAACTTGAGTTCCAAGCGAAATGGAGCAGGTTTTCCGACTGGTTGCACTGCATTTGTGTGGTTACGTTCGACTTGGAGCTCGGACAGGCTATGGAAAGCGTGTATCCTCCTGGTGTGAAGCTAAGTGATCAAGAGAAGTGTAATATTTGCTATTTGGCGTTCCCTGACTCTAATTCGGGGTGTATGGGAGACACTCAGTTCCATGTTCGCCTGCGTTCGCGAGCGGGGCTCACGCGGCAGCAACTTGTGTACAACGACGACAGCGTGCCGACTTTGCGCGCCGACTCCACGCACTACTGGGGCTTCGTATACTTCAGACAAGTCAAGGACTCCTCCTTGCCGCGAGGATACTTCCAGAAAAGTATAATTTTACTTACTAGATTACCATTTATAAACTTATTCTACAAAGTAATACAATTGATTGCGCCGAAGCATTTTGAAGAAGGGGAAAGGAGCCTAGAAGCCGCCTGCCATGATATTAACAGGTGGCCTTCACTCGACGCCGGCCAGAATGTGTTGTTACCTGTGCTCGGTACAGTTTTTCAATCATACATTCCTAACCAACAGACCGGAAAGATCACTCGATCTGACATTGCCAAACAAGTGCATTCTCCGAATGTACCTCATATATTAGCATCAATACAAGATGTGAATGTATTTGATGTGTTATCTAGTGTTATTTCACACCTACATTTACTATGGGAGTTAGTGTTGACTGCAGAACCTATAGTGGTTATGGCCAGTTCGCCAACAGAATGTTCTGCATTAGTTCAAGCCTTGACATACTTGATACAGCCATTGCCATATTCGGCAGAATATAGACCTTATTTCACAATACATGACAGTGAATTCAAAGAGTTTACAAGGAAACAATTCAACCCACCTTGTGTAATACTGGGTGTAACCAATCCATTCTTTACTAAAACATTGCAACATTGGCCACACACCATTAAGTTGGGTGATGCTTCTTCAATAAAAACTAAACTAAGGAAAGTTGGTAACCTCAAGCTTTTGGACACTGCTCCTGGTGTATACACCCAGTATAAACCATTTTTGGAAAAAGATAAAGCTATTATAAAGAAACTGCATAACGGGATTAGAACTGATCGCCCGTCTGAAGTTCAAACTGCTATGGTGAAGCGACACTTGCTTGAACTGACCCAGAGTTTTATGATACCCTTAGAGAGGTACATGGCATCTCTCATGCCTTTACAGAAGAACATTTCTCCATTCAGAGCACCACCAATACCAAATCCGTTCAACCCTGAAGATTTCTTTGCTACTCTACAACAATCAGGTCCACAATTGACTACGGGTATCAAAGGCGATTGGATTGGACTATACAGGAACTACTTTAGAACACCCAACTTCAGTGCATGGTTCCATGAAAGGCACAACAATTTGACAAATAAATTACATGCATTGCAGCTTGAAGCTTTGGCTGAGAGTGACTTAAAGAAATGGTCAGTTGGTAAGAAGGAGGTTGAAATTGTAGATATGGTCTTAAAACTGAGAGAAGTATTGAAGAGTAACCCCCCAGTCGCGGATAACACCAGGACGCTGCTCGCGCGACGTTTGGAGGACCTCAACTGTGTCCTGCCAGAGGATATGAAGTCTATACTGAATGCAGCCACGTGACAGAAGCACTGCTGCGCCTCAAACTTGAGAGGATGCAGCGACGACTGCAAGATGCAATACAGGAAGTTAAGACATGGTCATCCTATTGTTTGTATGTGAAATGTTAAGGTTTGTATAACTACGTGCAATAGTACCGCAGTTAGGGGTCGCTTACGCAAACGAGTTGCGACTATCAACTTGTTTCATTGCGATATTTTTATTATACCATTTTTTGTTACTAATGTGGTGTAAGATAACGATAATAAGCCACTGAGTTCGCATCAAAATTTACGCTCTTTGATTTTACCATCTTTGGCCAGAAATTACTCTATTATGTAGTTTATTTACGATTCTAATTAGGTAATTACATAAACAAAGACCTGATAACTTTTTAAACAATAGTCAGTCAAAGACATGTACCTAATACTAGCTTGTTTAATTATTTGTTTTCATGTGACCGATGAATTGTTTTGAGACTCTTTGCTTCCATCTATGTACCTACTCTGATATTAAAGTCTCTGATGTTAATTAAGTAGTAGTTATAGTACTGACAAAGTATCCTGTTAGGAATGACTGATTTTTGGTTAATTTCGGGTTTTAATACATTCATGTAAGTATGTATAAAGATCCAATTTCAAGTTGGTGGAGATATCGGCCTTAATTAGGTCGATTGACGATTTTATTACCGATTATCCTAGTTTATTTTTGTCCTGTTATGGCTACAAAAGACGTTTTTGATGCTACTGCAAAGCATTTTCCTGTAATATATTGTTTTATGTAAGTACTTTAGTAATGACTCAATAACGATGTCAACAAATCAATTCAAGATGTACCTACTTTAGACCAAGTCATTGTTTACCTGTGCAAACATTATTGGCATTCAAAATTGTCTTTTTAATACTGTGACCAAAATATTCGATGTACAATTAAAACGGCCATAATTTTGCATAATAATTCAGTTTTGAACTATTGAAATCTTGCCAAGAACATTAGTGTTTGTTCACTGATAAGGCATGATATTATTATGAAACGACGTCGATTATAAATAGGTGTTGTAAATATTGTAGTTATAAAATTAATACTTAATCATAATTTTATCTATCAAGTAACCAGAGAAAATGTCGGAAGACGTTTTTTCGATAATTATCGTATGTTAAAACATTGTAATCCAATTTGTGGGACATTTCTAAGTCTGCTATTTTATTAGCTGAGTGAGCAAGGTCACATAAAAAAACGCGTAGTTTTTGTTTGTTACTAGCCTATTAAGTTTCACGGTAATATGAATACTAAAACGGATTTTTAAAAGCAACGTAAATCTTAACACTGTTTCTTTGCAAGGAACATCTTTTATTCCAGCGGCTTTAATTTTATATTTAGTTTGTGCATAAAATTACCTCGTATAATGTTAAATATTAAGTCAGAATATGAATACCTATTATCAGGTATCACTCTACGGTATAATTACCGTTCCCAGAGTCATTTCAATTAACCTGCGCCCGCGCTGACTCAGTAATATGAATCAAATAGCTTAGTTACAGTTTGAAAATAAACCATTTCAATCACTGTGCGAATTATTTCAGTGTGTCATACGTTTGAATAGCATTGAGCATTGTCTCGCTCGGTAAAATAAAATATTTTCTCATCATTGATGAGACGATGACTGATGTGGCTCTAACGGTAAGTAATCTAAATTAATCGTTTATCAAATCTTGCGGAAAAACCAATAAATTGAGTAATCTACTGTATCTACACAGTTATCTATTGCATTGGGATACTCAAAAATATAGCTCAATGGTTGAATCGATCGTGTAAAAGATTTTCGAAATTACTGTCATTTTATCCTACTAGCTTTTGCCCGCGTTCGTGTCGGAAAATATTCCACGGAAACGTAACACCGGGATAATAAAAAGTATCCTATGTTAATCCAGGTTTTAAACTATCTGTTTGCCGATTTCATCCAAATCAGTACCCCCCTTTTTTGCTTGATTGGGTAACAAACATACAAACTTTCTCATTTAATATGAGTAGGATTGTCCATCGCGGGTGTTTATATCTCCTGCGTAGGTCCTCGGTTTAGGAAAGTGCTTAAAATATCGCTATTTAACTTGAAAGTAATGTTTCCTACACTTGCGATTTAAAACTTGGGTTTCTATGAACACATAAAACAGTCCAATTCCAGTTTAAAAATAAGTAATTGTCCTCGTTTGTGCTAAGTCTAGTTAAGTATATGTTACTTAAGGCCAATTACTCAAACGCTACTCAATTTGAAACCTCTGAGAAGTCATATGCTGTCCCGTTCACTTTAAAAAGTATTCTAGAGACAAAAATACTTTAAAGAACGTCTAAAAATCGGATATCGTTTGAGTATTCGGGGGCTATTGACATTAAAGTATATTTTCCTATACTATTTTAGTAGAATGTATGTTTAGAATCTCTGTATTGTATGTGAATCTGTCCTATCTGTGTTAAAATTTATCGCAAACGGTGCGTTACGATTGTCAGGGGCGGTAACAAATCAACATCATTATCAGGCTCAGTCGCAAGTTAACCTTATAGATAGGTTAATAGTAAGGACGGTTTGCCAAAATTATCGGGTTTGGTTTGATCGCCAATATGTTTGCAAGACATTACTACCGTACAGGTAGGTGTAATCATCTGCGAATGTTATTTACATCGCACTTTAGCTTTTAGTAAGACACCGGTAGAGGTCCAAGTCATTCCGTAAAATCAAATCACACAGAGGACTGTTTCATTATCAGTTGTAATTATCTACAGGACCGTGACCCCACAAGGCCGTGTCAATAAATGTGTATACATCGATAGATACAAACCAAACCGAAGTATCGATTTGAAATTCCGTTATACGGTAAGAGTTATCGGACGATTCAAATGCAAAAATAGAGTCAGATTAGATTTATAGGTATTTCGCACTCCAGTTGCCACGTAAACTTAACATATTATGCGAAATTTCAATAGATACTACGATTAGACATAACTGACAATCGGAACAGCTCTTTATTATTTATGTAACTCATCTATCAAAACACTCCATCCAATTGTACTTTATTTTAAAACCGCTAAATAATGAACGGTTGTATTGTTGGAACTGGAACATAGATAAGTAATGGATATTAAGATAAATTACATTGTTATCGCTTATAGGATTTTTTCTAAGATATTTTATCGAGACTACAGTTAATGTATTATGATATTAAACGGACCGCGCTTGTTAAATACTATAAAGTAATTTCCTATACAATGTTATGCAAAATTGGAAAGATGATCAATTGGTGGTATTTTTTAATCGTTTGAAATTAGATTAAGAGTTGCGTGAAACGCATCCATACTAGAAAAGTCAAGTGTGCATTTGATTAAATGGCAGCTACATTGACTGTAGGCGGTAAAGAACGGGGTTTCCTATATTCCTTCCTGGCATGGTTTATCAAAAGTAGAACATTTAAATAATATCGCCCCCGTCCTCCGCCTACTGTGTCACGCATAAAGTAAACAAGACGAACATGATTCCGGGTGCTAAACAAGTAAGGTATAAAACCTCGTTTACATGAGTCAAGGTTAAAAGTGCATTTCGGACAACTACACCGACCGCCCGGAAATCCATGTTCGTAACTTTACAACGCTAGTTAACTGCGTTAATGGATCAACAGAATGTTTATTTTACGCGAATATTTGTAAATAATTGAGTGCCAAATTGTATTATTTTCAAATATTGGATGATAATGATGGCATTGTAATTTTATTTTTATAAGTAGCTAGTTTTATGGTATACTCCATGAAGGGCCTGTTTGCTCAATATAATTGATTGAAAGTTTAAGCTTATGAAAGGCTGCAGACATATTGGCGAAGTCGCTTTTAATGCGCCGTCATGTCCTGTTTCCTTGGGCTAGGGACAAGGTAGAGCAAAAATTGGGGCAGTATTTCGCGTTCTGAAAATCTTGGTGACCTGAACGCGTGTTTGCACCAGCACGCGTAGCATGAACACCTAAAACGAAACGGGTTTTGTCGTCGGAAGAATAGACAAAATGAAATATTTATTGTGAATCTGATTTTGTCTATTATTCCTTCAAAGAGATTTGAAGTTACATGCTCTGTGATTGATACTATTGTTTAATGTCTATGGCTATGCTACGAGTGCAGTACCACAAGCAGTGGAATTAAGGGCGCGAAATTCTGCCGCCTTTTTTCGCTGTGTACCTAGACCTAATCGGTGACGATTACCGCAGTTCATGCAAGGTTTCCAAGCGTTCGCCACTATGTACACACCCCGAGGGAGATTATTATGTCAAGGTCAGGTCAAGCTAACGCGATGTCAGTTTACTCGTGCAGACGTTCCAAACCGGATTAAACTGGGGAAGTTTGACCCGCTTGTTTTAACAGACATTAGAGACCCTTTCAAGCGGATATTTATGTCTTCCTGCATAATTATGTAGGTCTGATTAGCATGTGTGAGTTCAGTAGTCAATGACTACTCTCCGAGACATTTCAGGTGTCTTTCTGCACGCGTAGCATGACCACAATACGGGTTTTGTCGACGGAAGAATAGACAAAATGACATATTGTGATTGTTTATCCGTCATTTTGTCTATTCTTCCGTCGACAAAACCCGTATTGTGGTCCTGCAACGTGTGCTGGAATGGTATCTATTGGCAACCCATCTGCGATACCTCTGGCTAGTATTGCAGATGCCATCAGATGTGCCATCGCGTCGGGTTATTTCACTAAAGAAAAACCAACTTCACAAACGTCATTGATAAATTTTGATAAGGCGATGCATGCGGGTCAGGTCCATAAGCGAGGTAAACCAGATTGACTGGGAATACTGAATGTCTCTTTCTTGTCTTAAATTCTCTGCTACTAATACAAGTTTATTTTCATCACCCACGACTCGCATTGGCTCGACTGGACTAAAAAGGGATGAGATATTGAAATACCCATCCATTTATATACCTTCTGTGTCGTTATTTATCGCCGACTCCACTAGTTTATAACATATCCCATCGTAATCGCCACATGTAAATACAACATTGTACAAACTGCACTGTGTAAAACAACGTAAATGTAATAAATAAACATTATTTTTCAAATAACTCATTTATTAACGCTTATGCATATTTGTGCGGTCCTGATACGACAAGGCGGGAATATGTACGTAATACAGGGGGTGAGGTATCCATAAACTGTACGTAATTTAAACAAATAGTTTATATGCAAGGCTGCATAAAGTAAATAATTAAATGAGATAAATAACTTCGAGTCTTCGTTCTGCTGGATAAGCAGTCTTTTGAAGAAAGGATATGAAAATAGTCCACCTTCATTATAGACAAACTCAGTGTGAAGAAATCTGAACTTTTGAAGCAATTATTTGCACCTTTTGACTTCCACAATAATTTACGAAGTACCCACTTTAGTTTTGGCGTAGGAAGCCCTTTGGTAGTCTAAAGGCTAACTTTCTATAACGTTATAGAAGAACACATAAAAAAGCTCAAAATTGACTCAACAATATACACAACATTGGCAACAGGAAGAATTTATTAAGTACAAATGCAATTATGGCAAGAGCTTCACAACTTGCACAGTTTATGGATATCAGAAAGCACTATACATAAATCTAAACAGGTACGGGGGACATGGCACAAATAAGTCCCTGCGTCCCGACAGATCCTTTGGCGTCGTCCTTAACGAAATACTAAACATAACAGTCTATTAAGTATTTACATAACTATAGGCGGGTTGAATCACAATCTGTTGTATCTAGCTTTGCTCCATATGTTGTCATTATCGGTTACGAGGGTGTATACTCCAGCGAGGGTCAGACCAACTGCGGCTCCAAGGCCTATGGAGCGGAGTCCGGAGGTGCTTTTATAGATCATGCCGGTGGTGGTGGCAGCTATGAAAGTGTTGGCAGTGTCTTCCTTGTCGCGTATCCATGTGACGCCCAGCGCGATGCACGAGTAGAATGATGCGATAATTCCGAGGGTGCAGCCTGTGTTTGTGCCTGGAACATTTTTGTTATGGAGGATTTAATGAAGGTGTTTGATTAAGGGTGGATTCGACCGAACAGGAATAAATTTTATACGCGGATTAAGCCTTCTCTTCCTAGTAAATTTTGAATTTTTGACAATTTCTCCATACGAAAACTGTCAGGGTAAATCTTATTCTGCGGATAAAATTTATTCGTGTTTCGTCTAATCCGCCCTTAATATAATAATAGGGGAGTTAGAGGCCAGTTCTAGCCTCTACCCCCATTTGCTTACATGGGATGCAGGCCATTACAATGTTGGGCATTCAATAAGCATTAGACAGTTTTAGGCGAGTTTGACCATGAATAAAATTAGTGTCTAATGGTCATGATATTTTCTTATCCAAATCATTTGGTCCTGATAAAATTCTTAACATAAACACACACTATCATTAACACATAGACCTGTAATCCCAAAAGGGTTAGGCAGAGGTGTACCTTTAGTACCCACATTTCGCCAGTTATGTTTAACTCCCATGTAACAGGGGGTTAGCATATTGCCATTAACCAGGCACAAATGCAGACTCCAGGCTGGCACACTAGACCAACGAGGCAGTCTATGATGATATTTTTTTTATTCACTAGTATCATCCCAGCACTATTTGATGAAGTAAAATAATATGTAGACTAGGGACTTATACAAAGATTAGTTCTATGGTTTGTTATACATAGAGTTATTATTGACACAAACTAACCTTGTTTCATTATGTAGTTGATAATTTGCGTTCGTCGCACCTTGCCTGTTTGCCCTGCTAGTGTCGTAGCCCTCAGTCCTTTGTATAAGCCTGTTACACCACCTAAGCCTGAAACAGAGT
Organism: Eupsilia transversa; assembly: GCA_914767815.1. Lineage (NCBI taxonomy): Eukaryota > Metazoa > Arthropoda > Insecta > Lepidoptera > Noctuidae > Eupsilia > Eupsilia transversa. The sequence continues at coordinate 5,433,236 of OU611894.1, read as the reverse complement.
TCACACATGTTTTAGAATAAAGCTAGTAACAGATAATTTTTTAGGCTAAGATATTTATTATTCAGTGGAAAGTAATTTAAGCCTTGTTCAGACCAGAGATAATTAGGAGAATATTTAAACTTCACATCACAACTAGAATGGTGGTTTACTTACTAAAACTGACAAATCATGGTTGAAAACTCAATTTCTGGAGTAGTATTTCTTTGTATTTATAATGTCAAGAGTATATATAATATATATATTGAGCATCCACTGGGGATATTTGCTGTTTTTATAGTAGGTGCCTTTAGCAGAAGTAGCTCAAGAAATCTGTAACTTGTGACTCACTACCATTACCCAGACTTACTACTTAAAATATGGTAGTGGTGTATAAAATACTCAGTAGCTAATTACAGCTGCTGTGCAGAAATAATCATGTTATTCTAAATTATTCATTAGTGCAAAAACATTCCTAGTTTAATAAGTCAAAGCAGACTAGATATTTGGTACAAGAATCTTATTAGGATTTAACTGCAACCATACCTAATAATTAGTCGACAGGACTAATTGTTTTGAAAGCTTATGTACAAAAACTTTAAATGCATAAATAATAGATCTGTGTGTTTTTAGTTTCCAACAATTAAAATTGTTTTTTGTGGTGTTTTCATAAACTCAATGTTGTTCAGAACACTTCATTATTTAGACTGAACTACATAAACAATCAGCAACATAGCTTCTTGTTAGTAATTCAGCTTAGATTTCATGCTCTAAAGAACATGGAGCTTATCCATTTTAATAATAGTCAGTGCTTTTGTTTTATAAATAATTGCACTGCTTTTGTGGTTTCATAAGTTTCTTTGTTCATTTATGAATTAGATGGTAAATCTTTTGTGTTTGACAGTATATGTTTGCAGCTGTTACTGCCATTTCTCTTGGGTAGGGGCCCATTGTGTTTATAAACAGGGTATATTTAATGACTCATTAGAAACATTAGCTGATTGGCAGTAAGTATCTTGATTGACTTTTCACAACTCTTTAGGCCTAAGATTTAGGAAAATTCGTGATTTGTTGTCTATAATAAATAAATACTGTTTACATTTTCGGCCTTACACAATGTTATGTAAAAATTACTACCCATTTTGAGGTTATGTTATAATTTCATCATCCCATTACCTGATCCGGTCATGAAGGACATTCCAATGATGGGTAGCGCTACATTAGACCTCCTTGCAGTAGATGCCATGTGACTGTCGTCAGGATACAAGAATTCTGGCTGCATTTTCGGTATGATATGGGGATCGAAGTTCAAATATGGGGATAGACTCGCCCCCGCCTGCTGTGCCTTCTCCTCATTCTTATTTATGGATAGTATATCGCCGAACAAGGACATTTTGCTAGTTTTCACACTATTTTAACTAATCTAAAACTAAAACGTGATTTGGCTATCACGCAGTGAATTTTAAGAAATCGAACTGTTCTGTCTGAAATGTCAATGTCAAAAGGACCCTGAGAAATATAGACAAAAAATTATGTGAATGTTGTCAATGTCGAAATTCAAATAGCAATAGACAACTTTAAAAAAAGATGTTTGATGAAAACTACAATACAATACAAAACACAAATACTTTGGTAATTTTCCTTAACTTTTGAGAACAATTTTATTCAGTAGTTTGTAATTTTGTTGTTTCTATTGAACCTAACGAAAGCGATAAAATCAAATATTTGGCGCGGATAGTCCGACATCACTTCAAGGAGTTCTGCTGTTCTTTTAGTTTCAATAACTGTTAATATTTTATTATATTATTAATTCCAGAGAATTAAGAACCTCAGAGGAAGTGAGAAAAATAATAAAAACTGCAAAACTTCACGAGTCGGAGTTAACGGAAATCACACAAGTTTTAAGGTTCCCAGATGCCAGCAAACATAACGATAACTTGAAGCTCATGTTGCTGGATGCCACACTCCTGAAGGAAATAGAAGCGGGAAACGAACTGCTTTTTAAAGGTAACAATTCTTTTTGTAGGTATTTGTATTCGTGTATTTTTTTTTTCTACAGATTTTTTTCAACTCGTCAATAGAAACGGTAATGCAAATGCATATTTGTATGCTTCTGAATATTTTAGCATTTGATTAAAACCGTAACCCCGCTTCATAAGTAAAAGCTATCGTCGTGCAAATACGGGATCGTCGCGTTGTTATGTCGCTTTGTGAAAACCGGAAGGCGCGGCGACGCGTTTCGGTTCACCGAACAAGATGGTGAGGGTTCGTCATCATCAGTACATTTTTCTTCTTAACAGACAGGATACAGATGTCTTCTTGGGTATGTTGGATTGTATGTAAACGTAACTACCCTCTGTTTTTGTGAAGTTCATGTTATCGAAAACTAAACAAATTAATTCGGAAGTTCAGCTCTTATCAGCTGTCATTGGGGCGATTCTTGAGGGCTGTCTTTTTCCAGCACTGGATTTTTTGCCTTGAATGAATATTATGATGATGAGCATATAATTGAAATTATTGATCTTAACTTGTCATAACATCCCGACTGTATTCCCCAAACGGTTAGGCAGAGGGTGTACTAAAGACATACCTCTGCCTGTTATTGACCTTATCCTTGGTAATCCATTATTTATATAATCTTTATATATTATATAATTCATCTGTACGTTTGTATGTCACTGAGCTCCTAAATGGCTGGACCGATATTGACAGAATTTGCATTTGTGTACCTACTCTGTGGAAGGTTTAGATTCACAATTGGACCCGGTAGGTGAAGCTGCGATCGAAGTTCTAGAAAAAAGACAACGTACTTAATACAATATTTCTTTTGTAAATTCCAGGTGATCCTGACGAAAACGTAGTACTATGTACAGATAACAAAACTTACGATGTAAAAGAAGCCGAAACTTCTAACAGCCTCCTTCTAGTCCCTGAACTATTATTCGCAGCATCAACAGGACTTGACGAAACAATACACAATGAGTCCATAGAATCAGACTCTTCATTCGATAAGTCCAACGCAAGTTTGAACAAATCCACGGAATCCGACGAAGGGGCAAAACCACCAAGAAATATCGTGCACAAGGATATTATCCATACTTTTTTCACATACTACGAATTAAAACCTTGCAAACCAAGATTAACAAAGCTAAGAAAACTTCTAGAACCTACTAGATATCAAGGATTAGAGGTAGAATATGCGATAAACAAAACGGAACTTCTAAACTATGACGGACTATGCAACCAAGTACAGGCGTCGAAAGCAGAACTAAATGAAGAATTGGAGAAGATTCAGGCGATAGAAATTGAAGGACATTACAGATTACTAGAATTTGATTACGAATTTCGTGTTCTATCCTACATGTTAGATCTTATCGATGAGAATTCTTGGCAATTGGATAGAATATCTAAGGAAACCACTTTAGAAAGTCTTAAAGAATTGGTTCCTTTGCCAATATTGGAAGCAACATTCAGGTTCTATACTACGATGTCCATTCTTGAGGATGGCGTGCAGTTCTATCAGTATAAGCAGGATAAAGTGTGTAGGTTTTTGGCCAGAGTGTTATTGAAGAGTGCCGGGAGATTTAATTTGGTTGAATTTTTGCAAGCTTGGAGAGACTCGGTTCCCGAAGGAATGGTTACAGATGTAAGTGTCTTTATCTATTCTTTTTTCATCTTATTTGAGGGGCTCGTGGCTAAATGATAGCAGCCGCACGGGACGCTTGCCGTGGTCGGTTCGTCGATGGGTGACCATTCATCGAGACCCCTCTGTGCCTCGGAAAGCACGTTAAGCCATTGGTCCAGAAAGTCTGATAACAAGTCTTACCAAGGGGTATCGAGATACCCAGTAACTGGGTTGTGGATGTCAGATAGGCAGTCGCTACATATAGGCAGTTGTTAGATTGGAAGCCGATCACAATATAGTTGGGAAAAGTCTAGGTAGATTTCCATAACTAATAAGCCGACGTTCCACCTGATGATAAGTGGTCGCCGCCTGGACGTGGACATCTGCAATACTAGAGGCGCAGATGCGTTGCCATCCGAGTTTCATAGCTGCCCTGACTAATTTGTCTGTAATTATAACGAAACCGAATACAGCAGCTCTGTTTGGCAGCAGAAATATGTAACCAGAGGCGTAGCGTGGACTAATATAGATGTAGGCGAAGTCGCATCAGCGAGGCCTCTTTTCTTTCGTTCCGAAAATCTATCCTACCAAAAATGCTTTGACACGACCATACCTACTCATGATATTGAAAAAATATAAATGCGCGGTGGGAGAATATTGAAAAGCATATAGATTTGAAAAAAGGTTTTATTTTGTAACTTGCCAGATTTTTTTTTTTAAATTAATTAGTCTTCTGTGGTAAAGTTTGGGGGCATCGCACCGCGTGAGGCCCCTTTAAGTGCGAGGCCGTCTCTTCGTCCACTGCTAGCTACGCCACTGTATGTAACGGGCACAAATCCAGACCCCGGCGGAATCTACTGAGAAATTCCAGATGAAAAACCAAATAACACTTTGCCTCATGCAGTAGCACTTGGGACCACTAGGCCAACGATGCAATTTTAAAATTCAAAATTCATTTCTATCTTTTATTTTGTATTTCAGGAATCACTATTATCAGGAATAGCATTAGTGGACAAATCAACTACGCCGCAGGTTGTATGGGGATTCGCTGAAAGTGACTTACCAGAGGAAATTAACGAGCGATTCAAGATATTGTTTCAAACCAAACCGAAGTGGACTGTAGACCAGATATCACCTTATATTGAGTAAGTACTATTGTTTTTCCAGAGTTTTGTTCCAATTTTTCGAGCGATAATTGGTTTCGATTAGGCCGCAGGGTAAAGCTGCCTCCCATCTTCGAACATGTTCGCCAAAAAAACGTCTCAGCTGCGTCTTCACTTGGAACAAACATGCCAACTCCTAACAAAATGACCAACATGTTTCGCATAAGACCGCGTCCTAATAGAAAGCGATCGTCGCGCGAATACGCGATCATCGCGTTCATATGCTACTTTTTGAACGGTGAACCGAGACGTGTGGTCGCGCTGACAGAGGGCGCCTTTCGGTTTTTCAAAAACTTTTATAGAGAATTCCTAGCATGGGTGTAGATTACAAAATATTGGATTACAGTTCTTGGTGTTATCGAAAATATTTTTTTATCTTCCAAAAAATTAATACCTAATTTAAAAAAAAAACTTAAATTTTTCGAAACATTTAACCTCTAAAGTACTAAACAGAACTAAAAAAAAGACTAAACTTAAAAAAAAGACTTACTTAATTTTAAAAAAAGATTTAATTTTTTTTTTTTTTTAAGAATTCATGTGCTTTTCAAAAACAGCTCACTTCACCTTCGTTTTCCATTGTGATTTTTACATAATACACCGGCAGGTCGGGGTCATGAGACTACGCTCTTGAGGAACATTACAGTAATTCTATTTTCCAGATGCTACGCAACTGAAAAATTAAACGTCAACGCCCTTTTGACGAAATACGCCAGAGCTTCGACACAGGATGGTGTAAGAGTGTTCTCAGCTAAACATATGAAATAGTTTGTAATAGTAAGTAGCAAGTAAATAAGTTAGCTAAGAGATGTTGTGATGTTGTTGTTGTGTGGGTTACGAATGAATAAAATTCAAAGTTACTCATTGAATAATACGTTTTATTTTAAACATTAACTTTATCCATTTATCGTTACAAAAATATTTATCCATTATTTGATGAGTAATTCACCATCGTAATATACATAAATCTTACTTTAAATAACACAGCCTTCTTGTTCTTCTTATCAAAGTTCTTAGAAACCATCCTCTTTAGAACTTTCGTCAACATTTTATCTCAATATTACGACCAGCGTTCGATTAAAATAAAAAATAAAATCTCGGGAATGTTTGCAAAGACTATACACGAAAAAGAAATATAAGTAGTATCTTTACATTCCAAAACTTAAACTAAAACTTAAAACTAAGAATCTTTGGTTTAAAAATTAAGATTGTTGAACATTTTTCCTGAGTTTCTTCAGTTCTTCCCACATGGCGGTTGGTAGGTCTTCTCCCACTTCTTCTTTGAAATACTTCTCGATTGCGTCTGCTTCTTGTAGCCAGAAGTCTTTAGGTATACTGAAGAGGGTCTTCATGTCGATGGGGCCTAAGTTTTTCGTGTTGAGATCGCCCTCAGTTGGGATGTTTCCAAGGGGAGTTTCGGTGAAGCACGGTTCATTGTCACAGCGGCGAAGGATCCAGTCGAGCACGCGGGAGTTCTCGCCGTAACCGGGCCAGAGGAATTTACCCTGATGAGAGGAAATTATGATTATTATTGGGATATTTTAAAAGTTTGCTCAAAGAATTTCAATTTTAGGAAGATTTGCTAAAGTCTCAATTTCTATACTGAGACTAGCTGACTCGTAGTAAATAATAGTAGCCAGTTAGTAAGGGATTGAAAGCCCATGGTGTGCCGGACGTATAGTCGGCAAGTCTATTAACATTTAAGTATTTTAAATCGTAATGATTAATGTTTACATAATATGTACGCTAACAGAATTAAAATAATAATAATATTAAATTAAATATAGTATGTACATAGTATTCATCGAAACTTAAAAAAGGGGGGGAAGAGCATTCGTCCGCATCGTAATTATTGAGTTAATTTTTTTATTAAAAACGGAACAGAAGTAAAAATAAAAGAACATTAACTTCTAGCTATTTTATGGAATACTGAAATACCATGTATCAATTTAGATGATGTTTAAAAGTAGCCATATTAATCAAATTTTACGCAGACCGTACATTCAAATAACAGCATTCGTAGGACAAGTACGGATAGAAAATGGTACATACCTCATCATTTTTACGGAACCAGTTGACGTGGAAGATCTTCGGCATCTGGCGCCCAGCCTGAGGCATCGACAGCCAGTGCTTGATGTACTCGCCGAAGTTGTACCCGAAGAACGGACGCATGGCGAACGGATCGTGCATCACTACTTTACCCTGTAATAGAAATATTTGGGTTAGAACAATGTTCAAGTGGTATCACAAAAATCGAATCGAATTCAGTCAAAATTATGTAATAGGGGCCGGGGATGGGGAATATAAAATATGCTTACAGCATGTTCAGCCGCTGCAGTGGATTCAGATCTCATGGAAGCACCCATGAACACTCCATGTTGCCAGTCCCTTGATTCTACCACTAGCGGCACGCCAGCCGGCCGGCGCCCGCCCAGCAAGATGGCGGAGATCGGAACTCCTTCAGCGCTCTCCCACTCGTCATCTATGATTGGGCATTGTTCAGCTGGAGTGCAGAATCTGTGAGAAAAATATTGGGTTAGATTCATTGCAATAATCGAAAATTCTATTTTCTTATTTTTTATAAATCGGGTAAAATTCTTTAAAATGGCGCAACACTTTCAATCACAGACATTCCCGTTATCTGACAAAGGTATAAAGTATAAATATTTCGACAATGTTAGAATTTTTTACCTCAAATTCAGGTAAAATCCTAAACCTGGCAACACTGAAAACCAAAGACAATTTCCTAACTTTTTATCTGATGAAGGTAACATTTCATTAAGCCTACCTAGAGTTAGGATGAGCAGCAGGAGTCTTCTTGCTAGAGTCCCATGGCTGACCCTTCCAGTCAGTAATTTTCTCAGGCTTGGTGCCCATGCCTTCCCACCATACGCCACCATCTTGAGTCTCGCCTACGTTCGTGAATACCGTGTTTTGGAATACTGTTGACATTGCTATTGGGTTCGTTGCTTCTGAGGTTCCTGTGAGAAGAATATAATAATTAGGAATTTGATAACAGAACTTGTAATTTGTTAATGTTTTTTTTTAAACAAGTCACTGATGGGTCTTAGAATCTGCTTAGTTCGACTAGCGAATGCAGAGCGTGAGGTCCTGAGTATTGTCATCGGTTCTGGCAAATTTTATTAGGTTTTTCTATACGGAAATTCTTAGTAACAGCCCGGAGTCCTGGATTTATAGTAATAGCCAAGCCCTTCCGAATACATGGCGAATTTCTAACTGTCAAATTAATCTTATTTGGATTGTATCTTTTCTATAATAGTCTAATTACAGCAAGCTATAAAATTATTATCTTCTCTTCCTTACCTGGAGCAACTCCAAAGAATCCATTCTCCGGATTAATAGCCCTTAGTACGCCATTCTTATCGAACTTCATCCAGGCGATATCATCGCCCACACATTCCACCTTGTACCCTGGCAGGGACGGCGTCATCATGGCGAGGTTGGTCTTGCCACAAGCTGAGGGGAAGGCGGCTGCGATGTAGCGCTTACGACCTTTGGGGTCGGTCACGCCTACGATCTAGAAAGATAAGTATAAGTATCATTTATTTGTTCAAAAATATACAACAATTTAATGATAGACTTTATGACACTTGTTTCTAAGAACATCTGTGTCTGAACTAGATATAAAGCATCCTGTATTTCAGACATCAGCGCTGTGACCCTGCTGTAGGCGACACTTAGCTAATAACTTTGTTTAACCTCTATAGGTACACATCATATAAAAACAGCATTTTTGATCAAACAGTAAGAGTAAAATAAAATATAAGAGAAGTGACAAAATATAGATGGAAATAGTTTGATTAGTATTTTCTACTTGGTTAGTAGAAGTTGATTTTACTAAGAGAGAAAACTTATCGGGACTCGCAGTTGTATACGGATTCGATCGTTGCGCGAGCACACGATCGTTCGAACTTTTTGTTCAGTGAACCTGAACGCGTCGTCGCGCTGACAGAGGCCGCTTACCGATCGCGTATCGCGACGAACGCTTTCAATTAAGACGCGGCCTAAACCTAGCCAGAGAACATATTATCTTTAAATAAAGACTAAAATCCAACGAACGACGTTGCGTTTTATGTCTTAAAATGAATTCTAGACATTTGTTAATCATCTGACGAATAAGTTATGAGGGTAGTTGAAATCTAAAATCTGTGAGCAATATTTTTAATAAACATTGCCATTATTTTATTGTAGGTGCCACGTCACTTCAAAGTTCAACCTAATATTGCATTACATCTTCAATAATCTTCAAACTCCAATAATGTTATTAATTTATTGTAAATATTATGTTTTACATTAAGTAAGTTTTTTTTTTTGGAAATTATTTTGATTTAGTCTTTAATTAATAACAAATAATATTTTAAACTCACCAGCATGTGTTCAGCGAGCCATCCTTCTCTGCGTGCGATAACTGATCCCAGACGGAGGGCGAAGCACTTCTTGCCCAATAAACTGTTACCGCCGTAACCGCTGCCTGTTAAGAAAAGAAAAATAAAGTTAGACATGTCTGGAATTTTATCTGAAAGCTGTATAAAAGCTAAGTAATAATTATTATAAGGGTCAGAGAAAAGTTTCTGCTAACCGCCACTAGATGGCGTTAGTAGTCGATAATTTTCTAGAAAAGTTACTTTTATTTTAGTTGTGAGTTGAAAATAACCTTATTTGGTTTTAGAATTTCCTAGATATTGCTATGATATTCATGCATTCCTGAAAATTGCGTCGCTTTATTTGTTTGTTTGTATGCTTTGCTTGCAATTAACTATTATGAAAGGAACCGCGCATGATGCCTCATCAATAAGTTATGAAGGTCTATGCTGATTCGTCGTATACATTGAATATAAGTAATGTTTTCGGATAATTCTGTGGTTTCATCACTTTTAAGACCAGCTACACGTATGACGTAGTCACCAATCTCTAGAGGCATTACAGAAATATTTATACTTTGTTAGCCGAGTTGTTAACTTTATTGGGCATGCTGTGGTCTCCTATAAGTGAAGCACTACACCTACTACCTGATGTTGTCCATTATTTATGTGTCACGTATCGTGTGTATCTTGTATTGGAGATTCTAAATAAATAATTAAAGAAATAGGTACCCACCATAGCTAACAATCTCATTATCAGCAGGTTTATGCAGGATGATAGTACGGGGCGGGTCGCAGGGCCATCCTGTAATGCCGCCGTTACCAACTGCATGCAGACAACGTACAAACTGCTCATCTTGACGCAAAGCCTCCAGCACTTTAGCACCTGTTAATGACAAAAAGATCTTATTAGATTTTTTCTCTCTTTCTTTAAGGGGTTAAAGTATCTTGGGAGATATGTTATCTTTTTCACTCGTGGGATACTGAAAATAGCTGTTCCAAGTGGGCGTTTGTAGGGATAAGCTGTATCTTTGTGCAGGAGTTATGTGTGGCAGTTTTGTTTAGTTAAAAACTATCGGTTTTCAATGGCTTTGCTGTTGTTTTCTGTTTAAATCTGTGTCTGTGGGAAAAGTTTTTACAAGAATGGGCTATATCGTACAAATCGTCACGTACTCAATGTGGACTAATTAAAATGCTGCATGGCACCAAACAAACAATCACTTATAATTAATTTGTTTTAAACAAGCAGAAACTTTATCCATTCATTTAAATATAAGTACAACAAAGGAAAGCAAATCATTAAAAAAAAACAGTAAATATTTGACGGATAACCTAACCTAAGAGTTCGCGCCCTTTTCTATCAGCGCTCTGATTGGCGTTCCCTACTACGGGACAACCCCACACCTGCGCACTAGGGCCGACCTACGCAACAAGTGAACGATGAGAACCCCGTCATTGTCCAATGCCGTATCACAACAATGTTCTTGAGACTACACATACAACGAAACAGGACAATTTTGCAAAGAAAACAGTTGAATTTTGTTTAAAAAAAGTAACAAAAATTTGAAATAGGAATTTCGATGTGTTTTTGTAAGTATGACGTCGTTAAAATAGTGATGTGAAGATTGAGATTCAAAAATCGCGCCCTTTTTGAGTGCATACCTAGATGTCGTTGCATTTGTGTAGGGATGCGGCGGCTTGAGTTGCCGCGCGGCATTCTGCCGGAAAAATGACCGAACGTGGAAGTGAGATGTCAGACCTAGCCTCGCCAGCCCCGGCGGAACAGGCAGTCGGCAGTCCTAACGACGGCGATCCTACCACAGTTATTGATAACGAGTTGCTAATTGCGGAGGTGAAAAAACACCCTATCCTTTATAATAAGGCGTACGCAGAATATATTGAGAAGGTTGCAAGATCAAAAAAATGGACTATAGTTTGTAAATCTCTGTTCAAGCAGTGGAGTGATTTCTCCCCAAAAAAGAAGAGGGAAAAAAGTAAGTAATATTCTTTGTATTATTGTTCGCTCAACTTTTTATCTAAATAAACGAAAAATTATTGTCATTTTGAGAAGTAATTTTTAAAGTTACGCGATTCTTAAGGTATTCCATGCCCCAGACTGTTGCCCCAATCTGTTGAGCCCCAGCCAACTGCACGCTTCGAATGTTGGGGTTAAAAACTAGGCGTTTGTAGCGATTCAGTGCCCGGGTTCGATTCCTAATGTAAATCAGGGAACATTTTGTATGAAAAGTATTTGTTTAAATGCTGTTCGTTGCGGTATGTTGTTCGTTGGTATGACTTGATAACGGCTGCACAGATTTGGCTGTTTTCGTTTTAAAATGTTCGTAATAGTCCGAATTTGGTTTTTATGAAAATAAAAATTTGAAAAGTTGCTCGGAAAATTGGAAAATTCGGTAAAAACTAAACAGGACAACGTCTGCTGGTCAGTTTTAAATAATTGCGTCCTTTTTTGTGGCGCTCGGTGTTTATTTTGTGGGTATTATTGGCATCTTTTTAGACTAATTTCGGGACCAATCCCAAAGACTTTGGTCTAATCTAGCTTTACACGAACATAATTATCGGAACCTATATGTACCGTGTTTCTGGCAAATAAATTACTTTGAATTTTTGACTTTGAAGTACGTATCTGGGGATACGTACATTATATTTTTATTTTATTTCCAGATAAGATAGTACAGAATACATGGCAGAAGCAGCAGGAGGTTTTTTTTAAGAGTTACGAAGGAGATCGAAAACACCCTACATCAAAAAGAAACAAAAACAATGTAGATAGTATGAAATTCCTGGTCCCGTCAGCGGTTGCTAGCGACGTGGACGTGGGTGCTTGCCCCTTCAATACTAACACCGATGGGGAGTATGCTCATATTGCTGACGTTATGCCCATGGACATCCCACTAACGCCAGAGATACCCCAATTCAACATACCTAATAAGTCACCGATGCCCTCAACATCGGTTCAAGATGGCGATTTCGCAAAGACTTGCAAAGTTCAAAAGGCGCCCTTCTTCATGCCGGAAATAGGACCACCACCGATCGACCCGAATCCGAACATGCACTTCGCGCTCATGTTAGTGCCATTATTGAATAGACTAACTCAAGAACAATTATTTACGGCATGGCCCAACATTTTAAAAGTTATCAAAGACTCTGAGGTGGAGAAAAGACTATCTATTCTTCAGAGTGAGTTAGTTTATCCTCCTGGAGTTGGAACTACCAACAATTTGGTTCAAGAAAACTTTGCTGAACCTGAACAAGAGGAGGCTTTGGCTTTGGAGAAAGAACCCGTATACCCATCTAGTTACGGGAGGCCGACGAACCCTGATGGAGAAATAATGTATCCAGAGACAGACCATGAGGACCTTGACGAGGCCTAGACGATGCGACCGCCTAAAAATAACTCAAAAGTCTTGGTAAAGACCGTAAACCCAGCGTAATTTACGCTGCTCAAAGTAAATTACCGAAATTACGCTGCTACAATATTGAATTTTTTACTATGCTTGGCGCAGAATTATTATTATTTATTTATTTCCAAAAACACAGCCTAAAATTTGGTTTGAACCACACAACGAAAACCTCTGTCTCATAATGGATTTTATTTCAAGAATCTTTGAATTTTTACTTTGGGCGGCGAAAATTACGCTCCTCTTAAAAGTGTACAAGTAATTTATAGAAATGTTAACGAATTTAACTGTTCTAATAAATTAGGTACTATAGTACCTACCTATATTGTCTTTGGTTGGTACCTACTAAAAAGATATGAAAAAGCGATTTTATAAAATCGTGCGAATGAATAATGTGGAATTGTTTTTTTTATGTGGTAGTGTGTAGCCTACAGTGTATTTGTGTAGGCATTGATTGCTGTGCGTTTTATGAATTTGTGTTTAGAATTAAAAATAAATGTTGTAAAATCCCTTTTGTGTCTTATTTTCTGACAAAAACAGATAAAATGTAAATCTTTTTCTGTTGACTGCACTTGCATACGCTAGCGACACACTGCGCAATCTTATTCTGAAACACGCTCAAAATCGGTTTCATTCCGGAATAAGGCTGCGAGTGACATATGCCATTTGCGAGTTGCGCCAACAAAGCCTTTGAAAACCGTGAATCATCAATACACAAATATTTATTTATAGACAAGCTGGCCTCTAGAGGGAGATCAAACATATCGCCCTCTTTGTCCACCAACCGACGAGACGAAAAGCCCAGTTGCAGACTATGTTGCTACCAGTATAAGTTGACCTACGAGTATTTAATAACAGACTGGGATTTGAAGAACATACGCGTTGCTCTTTGACATAATTAGCCGTTACCGGCTTTGCACGGTCAAAATACACTGGTTACATCGGGCTGTCTGGCTGTATTTCTACGTATTGTATTAATTTATTAATAGTTTGAAGCACAACGTACCCATCCTTGTCATGACGCGCATAGAGTAGACGACGTACGGAGAGTCGGTGATTTCTACGCCGATCTTGGATAGCGGAGAGCCTACAGGACCCATGGAGAATGGAATTACGTACATCGTGCGGCCTGTGGACAAAATATTAATGGATTAGCCTATTAGTTAGTAGGTACTTAGTAATCAGATTCATTACAAAAGAAAGTATGTTTTTTTTTGGTCGAAATTAAAATGTTTTTTGAGGTTTAAACTGAGCTTTCTTTTTTGATCTAGAGTTGCCAAAAGAAACTTCATCAAAAAAAAAATCTGAGCTGCATGGACTAGTAATATTCTATGGTTCCAAATTCAAATTGTGCAAATGACATGATGGTTTGTTAAAAAGAAAAAAATCAACTTGATAAAATAATTCAATAAAATATTTCAGAATATTTTTAATCTATGTCCAGGTTCCATCGACAATAAATTTGCCTAGCATACCTACTGAATACCTGTCCTAATAAGCGGATTGCTCCGGGCTTCCGGTAGCTGTATTGATTTTAAGGGGAGTCTGAGAGCCAGACATACGCACATACGCAGCCCACTATGTAGGCGTTATATTTCAATCAATGTATGCATGATATGTCTGCAATGTAATGAACCCCTATGAATAGCTACTCGGTACTCATTATCCGCTGGTCAAACACAGATTTTGGGAAATTCATTCGAGTCCTCTTTGTTTGAAATTGGAACAGTCTTTCGATTGTTTTAAAATGGCCTCAACACTCATTTTTTCGACGTATTGCGAATTAATTAACCTTTTTTGTTGTTGTGTGGAAACATTGTTCATGATTTTCAAAGAAATTTGATTTTGCTGCGATACTGTGATATCCTTTTGTCTCACGCGGGTTTGAAATTACTGGTTTGCAAGTCTTCTTCCGTGATTGATTAAGAGGCTTCTATTATGTCATATTGCTTAGTTATCTATGTTAATAGATGCTGAATATTCTTGTAAAGGTCATGTTTGTTTTTAGTGCAAATTATTCAGTTTACTTAGGTACTTATTTTTTATGCAAAATGCTATTCTGAGCACACTTTTTTAACATATCAGTTTAGAAAACGACCTTGGCAGTGGGCGAACAGACGGTCCTTTCTAACTGGCAGCTGAATATAATAAACACTGTTTGGTAAACCAATTGATGATTATTCGGTTGAAAGACACTGTTCGAGACAATATAAATTTTATTGATATTTTGCGGGCGTAGTGACTCTCTAATTATTAAAATATCTTGTCACTAGCGCACAAGAGACTAATGATCTCCATCCTTTACATAATTTAGCACTTTACAGTAAAAAACTGTAACAACAAATTTATAACAACGACCAAAAAGTTTTTATTCTCTATTTCCATTTTCAAAAACCAAGAAAATTTTAAATAACGATCAAAGTTTTTTCTAAAGAGCCAAGACTCACCTCGCATACATCCAGGGAACCTCTCAGTGATGGCCTTGTCATAGTCACTGGGAGCGATGTAGTTGCCAAGCGCGGACTTCTGTCCCGCACGTGCAATGGGCACCACATCCCTCTCCTTGTCGGAGCAGATGAAAGTGCGTGATTCTACGCGGGCCACATCGGCGGGGTCTGTGCGGGCTAGCCAGCTGGTGGGAAAAAAGTTTAGTTAGTTTTTTGTGTTTAAAATGTATGTTTATGAGAACATTTTTTTTCTGGATTGGCTTGCCCTCAAACGCTGATAAAGTTTGAAAATATTTTTTTTACGTCTTGTTTTTTCTGGAAGTGATTACAGTACCTAGGTAAGTACTTCGTTGATACTGTCTCTCTGTGTTTTTGATATTTGGAAATGTGCGTTTGATTTTTCAGCTCGGGGTTATGTTGGATAGAATTCAATTATCTCTTTTTTTATGATATTCTCACTTTGACTAATAAGGTACAAGAACAATGGCTCGGTGTCTTTCTTATGGCCTTTCCAATTTCAAGCTCTATATGAACCCAAAAACAAAAGAAGTTCAGTAACAGTTCCAGTTGTACTTACCAGTTATCATACTTATGCAGACGCTTCAAAGTTCCTTGCTGCTGCATGATATGCAACAAGGCAGCAGCCTCAGCTTCTGAACCATCGCAGACGTGGACATGTTCCGGCTGGCATAGAGCAGCGCTTCGCTCCACGAATGCACGGACCTGAGGGGTTTGAAAACATCATCATTATCTGCCTAGCCTTTTCCAAACTTTATATTTTAGGGTCAGTTTCCAGGCTAACTGGATGCAATATCAGTATTTTCATGAAGCGAGTGCCTATCTGACCTCCACAACCCAGTTACTGGGTAACACGATACCCCTTGGCAAGACTGGTTCTCAGAGTTTCAGGCTTCTTGGCACGATCTGTGAGGCATCCCTCGAGGGTCTGTCCTAAGTCCTGTTACGTTTAAATTTGGAATTCTAGAGCTAACGTGGTAGTGATGGCCAGGTACTTAGTTAGATTGGTAGAGAGGCTGACTGCCCATGGTGCGATGGACGTGCCTACCTAAGTATTGTCGTTCACTGGAGTCTTGTTTAATGCACTCCAAAGTATATTTTAATGTGACTTATCAACTTGTTGGTTATTGATAAAAAGTTATTTCGGTAGATCTAATGTTAGATTACAAAAGTCGAAGGTTGATGCATTTACAATCGATCCATGGAACTTTAAATACTTTATTCAGACGAAGGCCATTTTCGTCTGAATAAAGTATTTAAAGTTCCATTATAATAGTTCAAACAGTGACGTGCTGGCTTGGCCTATAAATGTTTAAATCTCTCGCGCCGCGGGTTACACCTTTGTAATACTTAGCACAACTAGTGGCTAAGTAGGTATTACAAAAACCCTTGATGTAAGAGGTAAGGAGTCCTACAGAAACAAAATAGGGCAATTTAAGGCAGCTTTCTTCCTCACAGTTGCACGATTTAGATAATTTAAGGACTTTCAAGACACGCAATGAGCAAAAACCAATGTTTTTTTCCGGCGTTTATACTCAGTTCCTAGTCTTTGTTTAAAAAGTTACATTTCAATAGGTAATTACAACTGCGGAACAGAGAATATTGACTAAGATTTTCTTCAGAGAGTCTATACTTTATCGAGAAATGTATTTACCTTGGGAGTCAATGCAGCGAGTTGAGGGTTGGGGCTGGTGACCCCACGGAGAGCGGTCTGGTGGGCCGCGCGCCCGCACGCCAGCGCCACTTGGGCATACCTGGGTACAAAGGAAAACTTACATTAGAAAATGAAAGACGAATAATTATGGAAAATTGTGTGCTGAAATGTGGGACATCGTGGTGACAATCGCCATTTTGGATTTCCTATACCTACCTATTTATTCCCAAATATGAAGAATGTTATAAAAATATTATATTTTGACGTCAAGCGTTACTATTTTGAATTTCCTGTGACGTCATATACATACAAAGAACAATTATTAATGTTGTGTATTTTTTTATCGGGCGAGTACCTAGTTAGTAGTAAGTTTCACAGTAGGTAATTTACCTCTAACAGCGGCAACCCAATAGCAATCTTTTTGCAACGAAAATAAAGATCACTGATTTTGCCAGACTTTTCAATGACAGCAACCCAAAAACGACTTAATGCAATGACAATAAAGATCACTGTGATTTTGACAGTTTTCGGGTAAAAAACCGTTTTAATAAAGATTTCATCTGACTCCTTGACTCCTCTAATTAATTGCTTTGTTGAAACATTTGATATGAAATAATACCTAAACAATAAAATCGTTATCTACTGCGCATCGTCCATTGAGTCCATTCCTCAGGGTGAGGTTTGAAACTTTGAACCGGGCACAATAATGTCGGTCGAGCAAAGGTTAGATATTATTATCTTATTGCACTTCGTTCCTACTTCGTAATTCTATAATAGGTGTTTAGATAAACGGATTATTTAGGTAATATTTAAGTAATCTTCCACAGCTTTTTATTAAAAGGGCGGCTAAAGTAGAATGCTCGGGATATCAATTTATGGTATAACAACTAATTCATAAAATAAAGCCCTCTTTTCTACTTTGCTGTGCCCGACAGGGTCCTCAATGATCATAATATGTTTATGTAAAACCTTAGGTACCACGAAAGTTCACATTGTGAAATGTAGGTAAATAAAAATTGAGTATTGTATTGAGTATCATATTGTATTGAGTATCGTAAAAAAGCTGACCTTTATAAAACAATAACAATCATTTGAGGTTGTTAGTAAAATTATTTTGATGATGGCTAGATTGTACCTAGTATTATTTATGATTTTTTAAAGCACTAAGTTAAATATTTTCTAAACTCATAAGTCAAACATCACGCCTGTAATCCCCGAAGGGTAAGGCAGTATAATTAAGTATTATAGCTATAATCGGTCCACTGCTTGGTGTCAACTTTTTTATGTATTTTTTATTGGACACTGACCATTAGTGGCAAATAGCTGCCAAAATGAGACATGGGATGATTTGCGTTGCCTCATCGGAAAACCTCGGAAAAAGGAAACGTTCAGTAAGTATAAGAACTCTATGACATTCACGTGGAAAAATCGACGTAGGTACCTCTTGCATATCAGTCACGTAAGTTTTATTTATTTATTACTAATGCAACTGTATTTTATAGCCAGCGCGTTATGATTAGAGCCAAGTGAAATGTTTGATTCGGGTGATACGCTGCAGTAACATTTATTTTAGGTATCAAAGTCTTATTTTGCGGTAGATAAAATTACTAGACAAAGAGATGGTATGATCTAGATACGTTCTTGGGTACAGACTGAGGATGCACACAATCTTTCAGTGTGCGTTTATTGAAAGGTTAGTTTGATATGTCGCGTCCTGTCATGTCAATGGCCGGCAGACCAAATAGGTACATAATATATAAGTAACTAGGTATAGGAGGCCAATATGTTGAAACGCGAAGCGTGCAAATTAGTTGCCTACGTAGATACATAGCTACCTCTAGATGTTAGCCTACTTAGATACAGATAAGTACTGGTTACTACCTACTCGTAAGTTTAACGTGATTGCCAGGCTCACAATGCCCTGTGACGAGTGCCAAATTGTTTTTTTTTTATTAGTAACTCATTGACGATATAAAAAACTGAACAGTAGATGCCTTGGTTATTTGAATCAATTTGAAACAAAGCTGTTGTGAAGAAATATGAAACGCTACTGAAACTGTCTGGAAGTAATGTAGAAATAAGACGACGGTCAATTATATTAAAAAAATCTGTGCTTACACTTTTGAATTGTCAAGGAGTCGGTCAGTTAGTCAAACAGTTGAAGCTATTAGCTAGTTGCCTCTTGCAAAACGTAGATCTCTATGGATAAGAACGGGCAAGAAACTGACATTTTTTTAAAATCAAGATATGACCATATCCTGGGATATTCTTGTTGCTGTAGCAGTACTATGTAGGTGCAATTGCTAATGCCAACAAAGGGGATTTTCCTGTTCTTAAATATAATTGGGACGTTTCCGATATACACACAAATAAACATTTTCAATTTTTCAGATAAAAACGTAGAGGTTTCACGATGAGGAATCTTAAAATGAAGGTATCTAAGTAATTAGGTAGGTAGGAAAATAGGATGATATTTCTCGTGATGAAAAACCAGCACGCGTATCATGACCAGCTTAGAAACGGGTTTGTCGACGGGAGAATAGACAAAAAGAAAGATTGTGATTGTTTCTGTCATTTTGCTATAGGTAACTATTCGTGGCCCCATTCTTTCCAGACCGATTGGCCTGAGAAGAGGAAACACAAAGAAAATTGGAAATCTATCGGGGAGACCGTTGCCCAGCAGTGAGAGAGCATAATTATGTTAATAAAAAAAAGGTTACCAATTGATTCGAGGGAAAGCTATGGTCCCCAAGGTACAGGCGACTGCCGCCTAGTTTGGGGACCGCCGCCGGCCGTTAAGATTAAAATTAATATCGTTATATGGTAATAATTGTAATATTGGTTCTATAAATGTTTTATTATTTTTTATATTATAATATTTATAGGTATAGCTTTACCTATTAGTATTTTAAGTAGGGATAAATAAATTATTGTGCGTCTGGTGAATAATTAAAAATATTTAAGTAGATTTTTATTGCATTATACAAATCTAAACAAACTATAGTGGTTGAATTACCAGAAACTGAATGCTTTGACTTAATTATTATTAAATTATAATTTAGAGCAATGCAATTTTAAAGGAGACTTCAATTGATAGAATAACTTAAAGGATTAGGAGTTCTGGGATAAAAATACATATTTGCGAATTAAAATAGGTAATAGAAGGACAAAAGTCTAGACAAAGTAAAGTAAAAGAAGAAAAAGTTATAAAATACTCACTGGTTGGTCTTCCTCACGTAGTCTTCGGGGATAGAGTTGAAGTGCAACATTTTGAATTAGATTATAAATAAAACTAAATAACAATACAATTAATTAATACTTTAAATTTAAACAATTAAATCGCGAGCTAAATTTGATCAAAATTACTGAAACTGAACAGAAATATCAGCCACCTATAATATGCTATTGTGTTTAATTTGTCACCCATTTAATAAGTACTATGCGTGATGAAGCTTCAGAAACATAATGATTTTAAAATGTTGCGCGCACGCTTTAATACCGGAGGAGTGTTCACACGGCGCGCTCTGATTGGCCGAGAGCGCGGGTGTGTCGTGACGTGTGCACACGTAACGTTTGTAACAACTTGTTTTTCTACGATCATCGATTTGTTTTTGTAATGCTGATTATGTTTTAAGTGCTTTTGAAAATAATATCGTGATTCGAGATTGGTACTTAGTAATCGTGATTTGACAGTTGCAATGTTAATTGACAAAGTAACGACATATCTTCATATATATATTAGTAAGCAAGTTAATAAAAGATTACGAGCCTTGTATATTCCGTAGCACGAAATACTTCTCAATGGTAAATTCCGTGGTATATTTCATTCCGTAGAATAAATTAGATTTCATTCGTTGTGTGTGCAATACGTAGGTAGGTACACTTTATTTAGGCCAGATCAAAAACAATTTCCATGTTCTATGTAGGCAAGATGGAAGCCTTGTTGCATCAGCTAATCATGTGTGACGCTTTATCGGGGACCTTTTAATCAAAGTCATTGTTACGAGTAGTACGAGTATGTTTAAAATTAGAACGTTGGAGGCCGGACAGAAATGTAAAAATACTTTCCCGCCAATTAAAAAACCGTATCGTCATCTCTAAATTAAAATAATGAGCATCAAAATATATGGCCAGGATTAAAATATAAAAATTACTAGGTTCTTTTGAATGTCATTGATCTCTGGAAAGGAAGGTTTTAGAGCCAAGTTGTTTCTACTGTAAATGCAGGCGTTTATTTCGTCAGCAAGTTGTAAAGCTCAAGGTGAATTTCGTGATCGGAGGCGTGTACGGCATGCACACACTGATTGCGGTTCACATACATTTTGTTTAATCGTCGATGATTAAATATTTTTTTTATAAAAACCTTTTTCATTGCCTACCTATAAAGTATTACTTATTGTAAGTACTAGTATTGTAAGTAGTTAAAGACTTTTTTCGCTTACCTAGTGGTTACTGCAAAAAAATAGGTAACTACTGGAAACTTGATAGGTACAAGAAACAAAGGATTGATTTGATTTCGCGCCCTTCGATGAAAAGATTAGGTACCTTCCTACATAATTTACATAATCTTGATAGATGCGGCAATCTAGCCCACAAAAGATATTCAATACTATGGAACCTTGTTTCGTGTGCTCTAGGCATAAACAATTTGCACAATATCTTTAATTCGCTCAATTTAAAGATCTTATTTAAATGACGTAAATCGTCAATGAACGAAGACGCAAGTAGGTATTTGCTTACTTATGGGAAGTGGATCACATTCGTACTGACGCACTCGGCACTTGTATAAAGCCTGACATTTCTTACACTCTGACCGTGGACGGTTGACCTTGGCCTTAAGACCATCCAAAATGAAAGACTCGCGTGTATGTTGGCGCTAAGCAATGTGGCCTAGTTAAGGAGAAAAATGTCACTATAACATTACATACAGTAGACATCTACGTAGAGTAGATTGATAATCCTTCTTGACTGTCCGTCTTCCTACTTGTGATTCCACAACTTTCCACCGATTAAAAAAAAAAATTTTTTTGTAAGTATTTAAGATTTGAATGATTATAATTCTATAAATAAGTGCATATTTTTTACGTTCGCGAATCATATTTCGGCCAACATTATAACCTGAGACTGATCTTCAAATAAAAAAAAAATAAGATTCGAATTTCGAGAGCTACCGCACCGTGCCCATTCGCCTTCTCAAATCATAGACAAAACCGTGAATGACAGATTTCATGCTCTGTTCTTTTCGATATCGTTTGACGTCAATTGTTTCTATTCATTAACTATCTGATTTGTTTATTGATAATGTATTGTGTTCACGTCATCATAATATTATGGTCATTTGTTATTGTTTGGTCCTAATGTTATGTTGGTAATAAAGTGAAGTCCGTTTGTAAAGTAATACTTAGATAGATAAGTTACGTTTGTTGACGTTTGAACTCAATGAATGCAATATCAGAAGTTATTTTTGTACATTACGTTAACTTTGTCCATATTTAAATGATTAACTTAATTAAACAATAAACTCTTTTGTTATATTTGTACCTAAGAAGTATGTATATTATTGATCTCAGTAAAATTCATAAGTACATTCAAATTGTGGATTTCTGGTTTTACGAATATGATACTTACTCTGTAGGTAAGTAATATTATTATACTTTAAAAAAAAGCATACCTAATGAAAAATTCAAACTATATTCTTGTAACCATTTTCCGAAAAATATGAACTAACTAAATAGAAATACCATTAAAATGAACTTTACAACAGGCGTTCGTATTTCCACGATTTCCGCGAACCGTCCGTTTCAACAGCATAGCAGCTGTGAGCACCATTTTCCAGTTTCCAAGAATCTCACTGTAGCCTCTACCTCTAAATTAAATTTCCTGAAACTTACTAGAGTAAAGAGAAAAAACAGCGCTACGGCTGTAACACTACTTTTAATGAAGCCAAAACAAAATAATCCGTAAAATAATAACTGGGTTAGCGATTATAATGCAATATCTAAAGAAGACCATAACTCATTTATCCAAATTAGGATGAAAATCAGCACTTTTTGTAGGTCAGAAAAATCGTTCGGGCCTAAAGTTACAAAAGAGAGCTTCCAAAAAGTAAAATCTTCACCACTTCCTACTATATGCTAGCAAGAAAAAGTACATAGCGGCGTAACTACATAAAAAAAAAACACTGCACCTTTCATCCCAAACACGGATGGACCCAAGCGTAACTCAAAGTTCAGACGTAGAAAAACCCTACTCATTATATTGATCATTAAAAGTGTGACCAGTAATTAAAAAGGTCCAGTTTATAAATAAAGTTGTTGAATCTAACGATAAAATTCTGATGCAAGCCTCCACCCACGGCCTTAGTAAGTACCTAACCAACATACATTCTACTACATTACGTGACTCCAATAGGTCATAAGTTCGAAGAGATAAAAGTGTATAATTTATAGTATTTTAGTTTATAGTTTACATCAGTATTTTTGTTAAAAAAAAATATTATTTATGACAAGCCGTGTGAATTTGAGATATCAAGAAGATGAGTGCAAAGTTGGGCGCAATTTTTGATACCGTTTATACTTTTTTCTTATTAAGTTTATATGGCTGCGGACAGCCCCAAGGAGCGTAAGTACCTTCCCGGTAATTATATTATCGATCCGTTTGGGGTTGAAACCCTCGGGCCGTGTGGTCCGAGTACTCATGGTCTGTTCAATGAAATCTCCAAACGGTTGGTTGACACTTTCCGTGACTCAAGGGCTGGCTTCCACCTTGGCCGAGGCCATGGAGGATCTATGTAATCTATGTATACATACATTAGGTCATAACCATAGAGAAGGTAGATATAGGTTTTCTTTGTAGGCTCATCCTTTGAGTAAAAAGGAAACTACCTCAGAGGCTAGAGAAAAAACTCAGCGAAAAACGAGCCACATCGTAACAAATTGAAAAGTTGCTCACAAAAAGCGCGCGAATTCCACGTTTTCCCGCTCAGATATTTTTCAGTGCCTAGAGTAGAATTCTACATAGTTGCGAGATTAACGGCTCGTACACACTGGCGCGATATCGCGGACGCGACAGGCAGCGGTACCCTTGTCGCGCCCACGATATCTCGCCAGTGTGTACGAGCCTTAAATACTTTTTAGAAGGGATGCGTGGCTGTATGATCAATATCAACGAAGGGCATATTATAACGGGTCGTACGCACTGGCGCGATATCGCGGGCGCGACAGGCAGCGCTACCCTTGTCGCGCCCGCGAAATCGCGCCTGTGTGTATGAGCCTTGAGATGAATAGAACAGTGAGTTGTGAACTTGGTTTAGATACCATTGTATATTTCTGTACATTGGTTGAAGAATTGTTTAAATTATGTTGGTGTTTACCGAGAAGGTTATAGAGTCATTTCTTCTTCCCAGCTAAAGCACTAGGAATTGGTGAAGGAAGGGCGTGCGTTTTGGGCGCCGTCTTTGACGTTTTATTCTCAGAATAAATTAAACAAATATGTTTTGATTTTGTTTTATAAAATTAAAGTAATTCGAGTAAGGAACATCGAAGAATTAGGATATTTTGTCTGTATCGTAATTTATATTATCTCGAACTATCGATCAACCTTTTTTTTTTTCTTCTTTTGCAACAGCCGATGTCAACTATTCTGCCAGCGTCATGACATGGCAATGCAGCAAGGTGAGCCGTCGAACTTCGAACATCTTTGTTTAAAATTGAAGGTGTGTCAGCGCAAAGACCGTCATAAAAATAAATAAAAATATTACATAAATATTTTACCCTGTTTAAGCCCCATAAGCATAGCACTTTTAATTTGTAAGTTGTAGATATATATTTTATCACAAATAATACTTAATTATGAATATAACACATTAGCCGAAAATGTCACTGTTTATTATTCTTCTTGGATTCCACCAGGATGTCTAATATCACTTACTAGACTTGTTATTATTATCAGTGATCAAGTTTTTAATTAATGCACAAAGTCGTACGATGACTAGCAGATATTTAGTCAAAAATGACATAACTGACTATCCACAGTACAATCAATATGGACTTTATATTAAGTTGTTCATATTTGATGATGATGTGGGTGTACTATAGGGGTATTTTTGAGATGGGGCAGCATGGGCCTTAACCGTTGTAGCTACAGGAAAATGGTCTTAGGAGACTATCCTTAACTTTTTGACATTTTTTCATCTGCTTTCACAGATTTTGAAAAAAAATTACAGTCAGCAAGAAAATGGGCTGTTTTCACAAAAACTTTTTTTAATGCCAATCGATCCTGTTTCTTATAAGGATCAAAAACTTCTACCGGACGAACTAAGCTTTGAGTACCTACTAGAAAAGTCAGAAATCGCAAAAAAACTTTTCCCATACATTTAATAGGAAATGAAACTCCAACTTACATTTTATACCCTCGTTAAACTGGCCGCTTAAAAGAAGACTGATCGAAAAACAAATTAAAAAAATAACTTCTACTTTGAGTCCTACCGGTCATCTTAGTATGATATACTGAATTCACCCCCTTAGTCTGCGGGGCGGGTTGTCCCTTACACCCTGTATAGGGCTATAGGTTTGGGTGGCTATAGTGGATTGGCTAAACCTAGATTAGTTCCATATTATCATTTTCAAAAATGGCCACCACTGCAAATTAAAGATAATAAGATGAAAACAGTGTTATCACAATCCCAGTAGTTCTAAATAAACACAGTTAATCATAACGAGTTACCTATTTAGTTCGTAAGTAAGTATGATTGGTCATAGTTCTAAGTCCAAGTGTCTGCCCAGTTTATTGTTCTAGAAATAACTTGATCGACTTGTTGATCTCCACGATCATGTTATAGTCCTAAGTCCAGTACTTATGTACTCGTGTTTATGATACAAACTTTGCACTTTACTGGTATCTTATAAACGCTAATTAGTGAACAACAGAATGACTGGCCAAAATGACCGATCAGCTTTAAAATATTACTAAAATCTGATACCTATTTGCTACTATTTGATACCTTTGTTTGAATAATTGGTACCTTCTAAATGTGGGTACCACGAAGAATTTCGCCAGTAAAATCGGTTGTTTTAGGAAGATCCTAAACTAAAACACAGATGATTTCTGCCCCCCGCGCTGATTCAAACACGAAAGTTCACATAATAATTCACATAAAAGTTAAATTTAAGATACGTAATTCTTGGCATGGCATGCCAAGAATTTTTATTTGGAATTAAATGTAAAATTTTGGGTAGATATCGAAAAACCCTTAAAGTTCAAATATCTCGAAAACTACTGAATTTCGGCCATACATATGGGGGGGTTTAATCTGTTATATTCTGGCCCCCCTATCAGCTCCTGACCGATATACGTCGAATTACAAGTAACCCTGTATATATACATTATATATATATAGGCAAATGTATTTGCATAGGTATATATGTTACCGGAAATGTATGTAACCTAGGCATTGTACACAATTCCTAGGAAATATATGCAATTCCGAAATGCCTACTCAGGAAATGTGTAAAATACCAAAGAGATCTTGAAGTACCTAATAAATGGTAAAAAATCTTCCAATTAACACAAACCAATTATAAATTAATTTAATAGCTAATAATTGGCATTACATGACTCCCGGAAACTCCCATCTTCCTTATTCCCTCTTATCAAACGTTGTAGAGGCCATGATGTTCGATAAAATACACGTTTTTATACGCATTATACCTATCTAGCGTATGGTACAGTCAACTGCATATCAGTGGTAACAATTGGACATTGACAGTGCCTATGCCCTATAGGTCGAAGCTGTAGGAGCTGTACAGTACGCTTAGTATGACCACCATAGAAACGGGTTTTGTTGACGGAAGAATCGACAAAATGACAGATTGCTATTGTGAATCTGTCATTTTGTTTATTCTTCGTCACGCTACGCGTGCTGGTAGTGCAAGTGATACCACAGATGTGCGGTTGACTGTACCAATACACTGTACAAATATTTCACCGTGTTAACGCAAGAGAGAATAAGCTACAACATTTCCGCCGCATAAAATAAAATACCATTTTTCCCGCGCATCCTAATCCCGTGTTATATTGTAAATACCGAAAGTAATTTTCTAGAATTTCCCTCCATGCAATATGGAGAAGCAGTACCTACGTCCAAGTAAGTATTTTATAACAATTTTGAAAAAAAAATCTTTCTTCCTTCTTTGTTTTGAGAACTAACCTATCCCGTAATGACTGTACGAACTTTATAAATTAACTGTTTATTTTAAATTGTTTATTATATAAAATTATGCTTATTTGATTGCAATGCGCGACTTCTTATTGTTCGTTGACTAAGGCTACGCACAGACTAGTCATAACAGTTATACAGACCATCATTGTTTTCATAGCACTATCATTTCCGACCTTGATTAAGTCATTATAGGTATGCCTACATCTAACACTTCGCTGGACAGCTTATGTACCTATATACTAACAGGCTGGAGTGGATCCAGCCCTCAAAAAAGGTTGTGGTCACATTGGAATAGAAGTCGCTCACGAGCGATACATTAATTAAATATCAAAACCATATTGTTTTAAGTCCAAAGACTACTTTTGCCCAGTCTCCTTTAGTAAGCTTATGTGCTCGCATACAACGTGCGTTTCCTGTGTACAGTATCGACCTCGATTAGGATTGTGGACATGCCCACCGTGCCCACAATGGTGGATCCGCGCTTGCTTACAGAGCCAGGGTGACCCCAGAAATGACGTCCATAATTAAATTTTGGAATCCTCTCTCCAAGAACTTCCCGAAACACCCCCATGTATGTTCAAGCACAATCTGTTGCATTTTGACAGTACAACAACATGCATTGCGTGATTTACATTGTGGAGCAGACAAATTTTGTGAACCATAGTCGGCCCGGCACTGCTAAGTATTTAGGTTGTTCGAAAAAAAAACACTTTTTTAATTTCTATTTACTTATTGGATTGTTCCATTTTTTTTTTTATTCACAAAATTCTCCTATTGCCAGTGTTTACATTTATTGTCTTACTATATCTCCACATTGTATTAACAAACTATCACCAATGAGCGATAAATGAGGCTAAAATCGGGGTGCTGGGGTGATAAAACTAGATAATGATATCATCACAATTATCCGCGATCCGCCTAAGAACAACTATCAAAACAACTATAAAAAACCGAACTTGGCCTGAATCGTAACATTTAAAGAGAATGATGTGGAAAATTTATCGAAACCGGTAAGGACACACCTACTTGAGTCTTGAATATTTTAACGTCGCCGTGATATTTAGCGAGCGACGAGACTCGAGACGGTTGGGTGTGTGTGCAACGTCACTTACACGTTATGGTATGGAATGTACCTAACTATTTACTCAAACGCTGTAGGGTAGGTAATCGTTATTTCTTCACGAGGACATAGTAGGGATTTTGAATAACTAGTTATTAAGATAAAGGATACATTTACCTATTGTCCTGCATTGAGGGAAATGCAGGACAATAGGTAAATGTAGGATAATGTTGACTATCATACATAATATTCTATTGTTGATAATTAACCAAGAATTTTACACCACAAACCGCTGTTCTTGAGTCTTGAATATTTATACGACAAGCCTGTTTTCCCCGAAGGGCTAGGCAGAGCAGCACTGGCAAAAAATTGGCATACCTACCGGCAAGAGAATGATTATGCGTGTTTGTATATTAGGTAAGGAATGTTTTGACTTTGTTTGTCAATGGCTATTAGAATAGGGGCATGCCAAACAAAACAATGAATCAATTATATAACATCACGCCTGTTATCCCCGAAAAGTAAGGCAGAGGCGTACCATCTGTAGTACACCCACTTCGACAGTTTTATAACCGGACTGAGGTTCGGTCACGCTCACGCTCAGTAGTAGCGCTAGCGACCCTTAGACTAACGAGGCAATATAAACTATACCTGTGATAAAGATTAGACTAGAAATTGTGTGACACTTGCCTCATGATCCCGACACAACACAAACACTTTTTTTTATATTTATGGAAGAAGAAAGAAAAAGACCGAGATCCTGCGCCAAATAAATTGGGAAACAGAAATGTGACAAGATGAATGTCTTTTGTGCCCGTTTTCATTAACGCTAGGCAACACCTAATTAAATGGAGCCTAAAAAAAAGAACACAGGAGGATTCTCAACGTTCATTGAGGTGCCATTCTGCAAAAATCGCACCGTGAAAACTTAGGTGAAGAAGTGAGCTTGACGGGAACTGTCACTTGAAGGCCAATTCTCGTACAAAACGTTCACATTCAAGTAGAAATCTGTCAAAAATGTTGGTAAATTGATAATTTTGACAGATTGCGAAAGAGATGCGAATTGCCCCTCTGATGGGATTGACTATATTGACAGCTCACGTCACTTTTTTCACGGTGTGATTTTGACAGAATACCTAGCCCTAGGTACTGTAGTGCTATTCTGTAAAAATCTCACGGTGAAAACATAGGTGAAGTGAGCTTTCAATAGTGTCAATCTCTAGTATTACGTATAGGATCGAATGACAGCTCACTTTAAGCTCACTTCACCTTAGTTTTCACGGTGAGATTTTTTACAGAATCGAGCGGCTGGTGTTCGTTCCAATCGCTTCATATTTTTGTAATTGTATAGGGTGTAAGTTTACTAAACATATTTTTAAGTTTTCATTTGTTCATCTTTGGCTTTGAACGAAATCCAACAGTAGTCACATAACCGTTTTAGTAGAAAGGGAGAAAATACCCTTACACATAACTGGCGAAATGTGTCCTACAGGTACACCTCTGCCTAACCCTTCGAGGACTACAAAAGTGATGTTGTTATTTATAGATAAGTGTTGTACTGTATTAAGCAGTGTTTTTTTTCTACTTCTGTGTCTGATTTATAAAATCAAGGTAAAGTTGATAAAAAAAGGATTTTGATAAACAATTGAGTTGACACACCTTTGTTCTGATAACACTTATCAGGACAACGGCAGGCCCCTTGCAGAGTTATACACAATACAATGACTCGACATTATGTCTCAGATCTTATTAATATTATCTTGAATTGTATCTAATCTTATATGAAAAAAATGTTATCTTTTTAGATCCCAGTGAAGGACATTCAAGTCCATTTTTGATGTTTTTATGGAGGAAACAATCAGACTACTAATTGCGTAATACACGATCAATCACAATCTGAATCGTTTGAAACAGATTGCTAATCCATAGCTTCATAAGTTCGAAAAAAAATCTGCTGCACTACGTAAAAAACGCAATGAATGTTGTTGAACTGTCAAAATCAGAGACCGAAAACCTTTATAAATTACGGTACAGGTAGCGAAGCATTTTGGTAACTTCTACGACTAAGGTTACCGCTATCTGGGTAACCCAAGAAGAAGAAACATGTTACTGTTTTAATATCGGTTACACACACAAGCGATGCGCGCCTTTTGGCTAATTCCGCCAACACGTGTAAGACAGTGGTAATTTTTATTTCGGTAACCGGTATTAACACTGGGTGTATTCAATTTAAGGTAACTTAAAAAAAAACCTTGAAAAAAAAATTAAATGTTGTAATCTTCTTTCTTATATCTATGGTTGTAGGTAACAGAAAAAAGACCCGTATTCGTATTGATCATACCGGTTTCGATACTTGGTCAAAATGAAAGAAATTAGCCTTAATCGTTGACAAAAATGTGCTACGCAATTAGATGGCAAAGTCATTTTTCTGCCAGCCTGCAGCATGATGTAAAGTTCCCTTTTCCAGATGACCTTTACAGTAGGTACCTATACGCTGCGTGGGGGGCACCGGTATGGTATAATATATAAACAAGCTCTATTACCACCTACTATGTCTTTATCTATGGTTTTATGGGACAACCTTCAAATTCGATTGGTTATCTCTTATCTCGCCTTGGATCAGTAAGATTTTGATGCAATAGAATACAAACTAACATAAATAGATAATAACACCTATGAATCGATCAAGAAATTTTTCAGTTAAACATATAATCTATTTTGATATCGTTATCAGTCCTAACATATTACAATTCAGTAGACTCACTATGTACATCAGAATAGCGGATGTACTTTTCAGATTTGCCTAAAGAATAATGCTCAAAAATGTATGGACCATAAACCCAGAATCGATTAAAACGATTTATGTTTGACAAGGTACAGTAAACATACTATATGCCAAATAAGGAAGGATTTTTCGAAATTCAACCCCTAAGTGAGACAAATAGGGGATGAAAGTTTGTATGAAAAATCTTATTCCTTGGGGTAATAAACATGAAACTTCGCACGCATACTTATCTAAATAAATTATAAACTTTGTAATTTTTTGTTTTTCTAAATGACCCCATAAAGGGGGGTGGGGGCGTGTAAAAGTTTATATGGAAGAATTTTAACGCGCTGTCCGATTAACTCGAAACGGAGTATTTATACTTAAAACCGGAAATAAAGAATAACGTGTATCGGGGTTTTTTGAAAATCTACCCCTAACGGGGTGAAAAGGGGTAACCAATTTTACAGGAGAGGATTTGACTGCGTGGTTTAATTAACTTGAAAATTGGTACTTTTAATCCCGGTGGTACCTTCCCGTGAGATATTTTCCGTCAACCACGCGGGCGAAGCCGCGGGCAAAAGCTAGTATGATGCTCTCCTTTATTGATAAAATGGTAAAAATGTTACAAAATATTATTTTCTAAATCTAGGAGAAAGCTATCAAAAAATGCTGCTGGCCTGTTTGGTCATAGTTTAATGCGAAAAGAGTACCTAGCGTATATTTGCGACCTCATATTTTAACTAATCATTTCCTAGTCAACCACAACAACAATTTTTTTATAACAAACTCTTTATAAATATCTTCCTCTTTGTGTACCAGAATATCTTTTAATATCGACTCGTAGATAATATATTCCCTCGTTTCTTTGTCTACTGACCACCTGTTAGACTGGTCGTGAAGGTCGCGGGCTTGTCGCTTAAAGAGAATGGGGTTCCTTTGTCTATCAACTAAACTAGGAAGTTTAACTCTGTTAGTTTGCCAGATGCAAATAAAAAATCCGCGGAAAAAGTAAAAAAAAGAAATTAATTGCAAAAAAAAAACTTGTCTACAGTTCAATAAAATAATAATAATGTGTTTTATAAAAAATATTACCTAACAATGTCGTTTAGCATTGTAATAAAAAAAACACTTATTTTTATTTTTGTGCCGAAAAGCGCCTACATTTTAGTGAATCTTACACTTGTGCGAGCTAATTAATAAAATAAATCTCATTAGGCGTTTGGTACAATTTCGGAACAATACAATACCTTGTCATGTTCGATCAATCAGAAACATACATATTTTCCATAATACCTATTACATACATAGGTAAAACACTCGTTGTGTACAGTCGCAAATGTAATTTTCCACTAAGAGTACCTAGATTTTTTCTCCACTGCAAAAAATCAAAGAAGTATCTTGAAATCACACACATCACACATCATCACATTGACTTTTGGTCTTGTACGGAGTCTTGCCAAGGGGTATCGTGTTTCCCAATAACTCGACTGTGGAGGTCAGTTATGCAATCCAGTCGCTCCATGTAAAATACTTGGTATTTAACTGCCTCCGGTTAGACTGGAAGCCGACCCTAACGGGTACCCTAAACGGTAGGCAGATTGATAGGTCTTGTACGGAGGATGAAACAAAATAAAATCTTAATTATAATCACAATACTACCACCCATAGTTAGAACACACTGCTATGGACTTTAGTTCGATAGCAGTAAGAGTCATTACTAATGCATTATAAGTTATAACCATGACAATGACCAACAGTATACAACTTATAAGTCATACAAATAATTTAAAAATAATTTCAGCCTGACTCACTGATGCAATAGGCCGACCTTTTGCAGCAGACAGACAAAGATACGGGCTACAAAGTAATAAATAAAATACTACGTATTTATCTATACAATTAATATTACATTTAGAATATCTTCTGTTAGTATAATTCTTGTAATTTTATTTATAATTTTTATGGCTAACTTTCCAGCATTTTTCCTCTGTCCTCACTTTCTTCAACTATCTATAAAAGAGAGGTGAAGAAAGTTCACGGTTCACGGAAAAAAAATCTACATTGTTTTGGTTTGTGCAATAAAATATAGATGATTTCTTGAAAAATACGCTCCGGAGCAACTGGACAGATTCGCAACTGGACAGATTCTCAGCTGGACAGTTTCGCAGCTGGACAGATTAGCAACTGGACAGAGTACAGACGTGTGAAAAAAATAGTTTATAAACTAAGAAACATAGGTATTCAATTTAAAAAGTGTTTATTCAAGGAAAGTCTATATAACACAAAGGCACAGCAATAGAATGTATTGAGAATTTGTTTTAAGATAAGAAAATCTTCAATTTGTAACTCGACTACGGGGAGAAAACTAATATTGGGACAATTTTAACGACCGCAGGCGTTCTAAGCATGCAATTTTTTTCGTTAACGCAATCCGATATACATATATTCCTCATAACAACATTCGAGTCATTTGACATTTTATTTCATACATTTTATTAAAATATAAAATGTCAAATTACTCGAAATTGCTTGACATAGCGGTCCAAGCAATTTCGAGTACGGACTGATTTTTCAATAGCTAGTTAACTTTTGTCTGAAGAATAAATATTGCGGTTTGACATATTTTCTATACAAAAGCTGTCAAATCGCCATTTTTATTCCTCAGATAATAGTTATCTGACGTTTGAAAAATCGGCCCTAAGTCGAGTAATTTTGATAGCACATGACCTCTCCTACATCCCCTTATTGGATTGCTGACATATAACCAATAACCCTGCATACTTACTAATAATAAACCTGAAGAGTTTGTTTGTTTGAACGCGTTCATCTCAGGAACTGCCAGTCGGTTTAGAAAAAATATTTTTGCATTTGATAGCCCAATTTTTGAGGAGCCGAGCAAAACGACAAATACTCAGAAAATACGTTAAGGGAAAACGAAGTAATAGCGCAGATGGGCGATGCGATGCGACGGGGTGTGTCGGAACCTTGATTTCGAATACCTACCTACCTAAAGATTAATCGAATCTACTACACGACTGACCTTTCTAAGTATATCTGTTTTAGAAAGTTCAAGACTATTTATTTATAATGAATAAACAATGTTTACTATCATAAATCTCACTAAGTAGAAATAGCACGGGATTTAAATATAAAGGAACAAATTATAATTAAGTCATAACCCCTCGCCGAAGATTGTGTCTAATGACAGTTGTTTACTTACTTTCTTCGTAAATACCTAGGTGTAAAGTCCATCTATCGGCCGAGTCATGAAAAATAACGAGTGGATGAGCTAGGTTTATAACAAGCAATTAGCATACGAAATAGCGAACGTAGTCTTATAACTACACTAATATAATAAAAAGAAAAGATTTGTATTTTTGTTGGTAATGAATAAACTCAAAAGCTAGGCTAGGTCTAGGGGAGCTCGTGGCTACGTCATAACAGCCGCACGGGTCATTCATCCATCAGGTTAAACTACGCTTAAGGTGACCATCTTTACACTTCGAGACTCCTCCGTGTCTCGGAGAGCACGCTATGCCATTAGTTGCATCCGGTTAGAATTATTCAGCTGCATCCGGTTAGAATGGAAGCCGACCCTCTATCGGAAGTTGGGAAAGCTAGGCAGATTGATTGAATGAATAAACTCGAAAATTAATAGGCCGTTTAAAAAAAATATTTCACCAGTTGAATGTTAGGATATTAACACTGGGAGTAATATAGGCTATAATTTATTAGTTAAGATAGTTAATTGATTCAGGCCTGACTTGGCTCAGCGTCCAGTGTTAACACGTCGTGTTCGGGTTCGCGACAAGTCAATCGTCATCCTGAGGATGCCTCGTTGAGAGGTGAAACACGTGTCGATTTCTTACAGGGTTTTTTAAGACTCTTTAAGATTAGTTAAGTGGAATAGGTAACTAAATATATCTACGTCTATTGTATTTTATAATTTATTAATATAACACGCGGGTGAAGCTGGCGGAAGCTGCAGTGCTATTCTGTAACCATCTCACCGTGAAAACTTAAGTGAAGTGAGCTGTCAGTCCACATGATGCAAGGAATTGACACTATTGGCAGCTCACTTCACGCTCACTTCACTTAAGTTTTCACGGTGAGATTTTAATAGAATAGACCGGCAGGTCCAGTTTTTCTCACTATGTTTTTTCTTCACCCCTGTTAGTAATGTCCATCATAAACTCAGAAACTACATAAAGGTACCATTACGTAGCTGTATGTATCTCTATGAAATATCTTCAGTAGTTAGTGACAAGTCAGTTTCATAGAAATACCTACATAGAAACCCAATCGTGTCGCGGCGACACGTTCGGTCGCCTGCTGCTGCAGCCTGCGTGCGGTCGGCTACGGAATGGTACCCAAAGAGTATAGTACTATAGAGGATAGTACCTTTAGAATTGGAAACGTCACATTTTTACACAGACAGACGTGAAAAGCGGCGTTGTTTTGTTCCTTACGTGTGTCTCTAGATTTAGATTTTGGAGTGCAAAAATGGGTGTGCAAAATGTATCGTACATTTTGCACAATTTATTATCATTTAGTCGTTATTCGTATGCATAGTCATTATTATTAATAATGTCTTATCTGTGACCTCTTGAACTCACATTATTGTCTTTGTTTAACATATTTGTGAAGTTTATTAAATCGCGGTCTAAAGCGGTTAATTCTAGAACGATTTCCTGGTCACCTTAGTTACCGGTATCAGTATCAGTATCGATAAACTTCATGATTTCCTTTGATACTTAGGTAATGTTTTTTTTTAATTCGCACCTTTATTGTCAGTTCAGCGTCATCTACATAACGGGATATTTATATATTATGTATAGGTTTATATAATTTTATATTTAAGCATATTTATTTATTTACGTAGGTAAGTATATTATGTTTTTTTTTTCAAATAAAATATGTAAGTACACATATACGCGCGTTTATTATTTATGTACACGTATATTTAATATTCTAACACAAAATCATAGTCTTGTTCTCACACACTAATGTCTACGTACATTTCTTTTTCATTTTTCCTTTCACTGGTCTACTGGAAGAAATTTCTTAAGAAATAAGCAGTACCTTTGCACTCATACTTAAAACTTTAAATAAGAAAAAAAAGAAACGCACAATATGGTTGAAGGGTCAATCCTGTGGCCAATTCTTTTATCGTACGCTATTATAGACAAACCCTCACAAAACGTATGACAGTAAATTGTTAGGAAATCTTGCAGAAAATCTATTCCTAAATAAACAGTATGCTTTTGCTGTTCATTGCAAGAATATAAAGAAAAGAAAGAAAGAAAAATTGTTTATTCTGCACAAAATAAACGCACCTTACAAAAAAATATACATAAAACACTCATTTACAAATTAGCCAAAAGCCTCGTAATCAATAGTCAATAACCCAATATCTAGCAAGAAAAATGATGGAAAATCCCCTTTTCATAAAATTCATATCACTCCAGCAGGCTTGACCCTCAGATTTCAACGATATCAGTCAATAAAGCTACCCTTATCTTGAAATTACTCATAAAATCATGCAAAATTTTCCTTATGTCTACATTTGCAATGTTTTTGTCACAATATTGTTATTTATTATTTTGTTTTGTTATTTGCTCATTAACGCGGAAAATCCCCCTCATAAGATAACTAGTTAATAATAATTGTACTCTCTTAATGAATAATTAACAGATGTAAGGTCAGACATGAGACTTATTCCTGACTAGGATTTTCCCGCGGCTTCGCCAGCGTGGCGGTCGGAAATTAGCCCACGGGAACATACTACCGTGTTAAAAAGTATCCTATGTTTTAACCCAGGTCATGGTCTACCCATATGCCAAATTCCATCTAAATCCGTTCAGCCCATACGAGTTTTGGCTGCGAGCAATCTTTGTAAGTATACTTAATGACAAGTCTATTTCCGTAGGATGCACTTTTTAGAAGTTTGGAAAAAACTGAAAGAAGTCAGAATATATAGAGCTTTTCGAACACCACGCAGTTAGCACCCTAGGGTTAGGTCTATCGAAGCTGCAGACTTGGTTTTACACTATTGGTATCTATCTTAACAACATACAAAAATCAGTAGGTACCTTCCTACCTCCAGTGCAATTTTTTGCGACCTACGATGTTTTATATCACAGGACGACTATATACACATTGGTGTCGATTCCCTTGTTCACAAACTAAACTAAATTTAAGCTTTAATAATTCCCATTATTAATAGTTCTTACAATTCCATTCAAACTTAATGACAGCTCGGAAGTTAGCTACTCGCTGCGCAGTACCCCACCCTTCACCGCCGCTGTCACATAAAATCGTTACTGCGCAGCGACTCGCCTCATGTTCCGAGCCGCCATTAAGTTAGAATCGAACTGTAACGGACATTAGGTTCTTAGATAGTAAGAACACAGCTTTGACTTTTGAGTTCAAGATTGAAACACATGTCGTAACAATGTGCCTGCCGCCAATAATTCGGGTCAGCTAATTAACACCAGATAAAGACGTTAATAAAACTCCGATAGTAGGACGGTCCTGGTTGGAAACGAGATTGTTTTGGAATGAACCCGGCCGTAAAGGTCACACCGATTTATCAATGGAATATACCGCGATTCGGTAGGACAGGCACAGTCGAGCCCTTAAAACGTCGCGCGTCGGGCGCTTGTTATAACTATAGTTCCTTACTCTATGCCTGCATGTGTCTCAGTCACAGTCTCTTTTTTCATGTGAATGTATGGAATTAGTAAGTTCTATAAGCTCCCTGTGAGAAAGTATATGACAAAAATGGGCTTGACAACAAATATTCCTAAAAGTTGTTACTACTCCGATAATTTCGCAATTATGATTGGCTATGTAAATATTATTATACTAAGATTACGTTGGAGGGTGTGAGGCCAGGCCTCCGAGATGAGGGTCATCTCATGACCTCCTTATCACTGTTATCAATCCGGAGTTCTCCGTATGTTGTACAATAATATTTGTGTGTTTTCGAATGGCGTGTGCAGAGATAAGTAGAGAAGGTTAAGTATGTGAAAATTTTGAAATTAAAAAAAAAACAACCTTTTAAAAAAGAAGCGGATGTTTACTTCGGTTAGGTATAATATTGGATGAGAAACCAGCAGGTTTCCTTACCTTATGTTGAGTGGTTATCTATGATGGTCTCGACACTCTTAAGAGAGAAGTAAGAAAGAAAATAAGTTTATTTGCGGTAAAAACATGACGCAAAAAAAAACACAAACACAAAAAGGAACAAGTTGGGGGCAAATATGCGTTATATGACGCAAAATGGCCATTGCCCAACATAAGTCTAACTAAGCGAGACAGAGCCAAAGCGCTGGTTTTCTCTCTTCAAATCTCAACAAACCGAAGTTTCAGTACCCGCAGCGGCCGCAGCGCGACGCGACACCGGTAGAACAATTTCCGTGAAGTTTACATTGAAATTGTTCCACCAGAGTTGCGTCGCGCCTGTGTACGGGAGCCTTTACTTGAGGACAGAAATCAAATAGATATGCCTACTCACATGAACCAACTCCTTTGTTACAAAGAGCTCTACTAATTCAGATAGCCTTGCTAATTTCAGCCGTGAAAAATGTCTATAATTTTAACGGTTCACCTATTAAGTTTTTTTCTCAATCTTTACTAAAAACAATGTTAATTATTACGGGTTATGGCAATAAAGAAATGTCCGATAAACGTATTGTTATGTCACCGATATGACTTTAAACATATTTGTACAAATAATTACATCATTTATGAGTAAACCTGCGTGTCATTCTGGAAAACGTGTGCACAGCTGCGCGTCTTATGACTGTCTAGATACCGAGATCATTTTTAACCGACTTCAAAAAAAGGAGGAGGTTCTCAGGCGTCGTTTCGCGCCTGTTTTGCCTTTAAGGTATTATGGCATCAGCCAATTTAACCAGTTCAAGAGTTATGCAAAAGATGTTTCCCAATTCCAATATACATATTGCAATGTCTTGTATTAATTAATAAGTAGTTCCTTAGCTCAACGTGATGAACATGTAAACAGATATTGACAGATATTGACAGATAAACTAAATTTAAGTTCAGTGCATCTTGTTCTTTCTATTTCATTAAGAAAAGGACACAAGATACATTTTAGTTTAGTCCTGTCAAATCTGTCACTACTCCATACAAGTTTAGACGTGATTAAAAACTTGTCTACTAAAATTACGTCAATTTACGTCAGGCGCTGATTAATTTGACAGGACTAAACTAAATTATATCTTCTGTCCTATTCTTAATGAAATAGAAAGAAAAAGATGCACTGAACTTAAATTTAGTTTAGTTTGTGAACAAGGGAATCGGCACCATTAACTCAATAATTATCCTCCTTCTCAATTTCACCAGAACTTCTGCCATCTTCTTGTCCAATGTGTAACGCAACAGGGACTCGGCACCGGCACTCAGTCGCGTCACGACTGATCGATCGCGATGTGAAAATATGCTCATAATAAATGGAAGAGTTGCGACCATGCCGCCAGTTGCATACATCACGAACTGGTAATAGTTTGTGATGTATGCAACTATTGGCAAGTGTTGCGACGGTGAATGGGCAACGTTGATCACACTGTAGATGATGTTGATTGAACGTCTTTCTTTTAAGAAGAGCCTGTGGGGCTTGGTGGCGGTATTCATGCTTTTTAGCCTAATTCAAGTTATTTTTTGGGTATCTACTTCGTTGATTCGCTTCCTAGGTTCCGAATATTCGAAAGCAAGTCGTTTGTAGAATCTGCAGATATTTTAGTTTGATGTAAATTGTGGAACATTAATTGATTCGCAAATCTCCAGAACAAGACTTAGGGCCGTATTACAGAACCTCACTCAAGACTCAAGAATTAGGTAGGTACTAGGAAGGTACTTAAGTACTTAAAACTCGTTTAAAGCCTTTTGATTGCCGGCCTTAGAGATGTCCAATTTCCCGTATTTTTAAGAACGTTCGCATTCTCATCTCATTCGCAATCTGTCAAAAATACAATCAATTTACTAACATTTTTGATAAGTTTGTCAGATTTTGACTTGAATGTGCACGTTTTTTAAGTAGGTACGAGAATTGGCCTTCTGATTTATTAAAAATCCATCTAACAGCCTGGCGTGATCAGTGTATTCAGAATAAAAAGTAGGTATTGTATAAAACCACTTACTT
Organism: Eupsilia transversa; assembly: GCA_914767815.1. NCBI lineage: Eukaryota > Metazoa > Arthropoda > Insecta > Lepidoptera > Noctuidae > Eupsilia > Eupsilia transversa. The sequence goes on along the minus strand of OU611894.1, from coordinate 5,393,343 downwards.
TTTAGTTATTCGAGAAAAGAAGAACACCATATTGATTTTTCTTGCAATTTACTGCTCCAACAGTTTGATTTCCTGTAACAAAAGAAATTGTTATTTAATAAGTGTTGTGAACAAACATCCGGTAAAGGAAAAGCGGAAACAGGCGACGCGCCGCGACGCTTAAGATTTAATAAGTCAAATCGTGTGATAAAAGATAGAATGTTGGTCACGGAAAGGCCCACTTACACCATATACCTATTATCTTTAGCGCTATTTTAGCGTTAAACATAGCTATATGTATAAATCATCAATCTGTCTTAGTCATCTTCATACGAGTAGAACAGAAACAGAACGATGCTTTAAATTCGTTTATCACTAAACTTAGGTATTCACTCATTCCCGCCGGGGTTGCGGGTAGTCCTAAGGGGAAACCGTGGCCCCTGGCATGGCAAGGGAAGGAACACGGGTGGGTTTTAGTCAGTAAGAGTCTGACACGCCCTCCCGCTCCGCCCAGAGCGGGAGAAGTCATTGGATGATTTCCCACCCAAAAAAAAAAAAAAAAGTATTCACTCATTTGTGGTGGTGTATTCAAGCCTTAAACAGTAAAGTACCAATTTAAAAGAAAATCCGTAGAGACCTTGCTTCTCACTCAAAGGAATATTTAGCCTATTTGTAACAACTTAATTCACATTATGGTATGCAAATAAATGCAATGAAATGAATGAAAATACTCTGGCTGGAAAACTATACTTTTGATTTTGGAATGTTTTTCGTAGGCGTTCGAAATGCAAAAAATAACTAAACACCGGTATCAAATCTAATGCATGGAATTAGTATTGTACTATATTTTAAGCTGCTAATCTCATGTTAGCATGTTGACAGTGGAGAAACGAAATAACAAAAGCCAATCAAACCCTCTATCTAAAGAAAGAAAGAAAATACATTTATTTGACACAAACTAAAAGGCACACAATATAAAATACAGCAGACAAAAGAGATAAAAATAAAACAAATAAAAAGGTGTAAAGTAAGAAAATTCCAAATCTCTGAAATCTTGGCAGCACCAATATTTCACACACCCATCATGTTCATCTATGTTTTATAGAAGGGCCAAATTAAATTGCTCACATACTATCTGTCATCACGTGAAATGTCAAAGCCTAACACACTTTCACGGAGCTTAATTCCGGCCTCCGGGATAACCGGAAATCCGGTCTGGCTAGTGAAAATCAATGGAAAACCAAGTAACAAGCACTGACCGGCTCGATGCCGTGTGCGTCTGGTTGCAAATTGAGTTATTTCATCGTCCATGCTTAGTATTGGAAAAATAAAACACATTATTTTTGAGTGGTATAGTACATTCAATGCCTGGTTGCGGCCAAGGCTTGTATGGTACTTTTCTCAACAATGCGTGGAAATTCAAACAAAGTAAATTAAATTATAAATTCCAGAATCAATGACGTTCAGCGATAATTTTTCAAGCGCCATTTTGATCATCTGATTCTTGTTTACTTTAAATAGTTCTATTTGCAAGCGAAGTCGAAATTTAAATAAAACCTTTGATTATGTTACCTTCTAGGTTGTCATGTGTTGAAGTAAAAAGTTCATTCCATTTTTAAATAACGCGACAGATATGAGTTTTCATAGTAATTTATTTGGCCGCTAAACAAGACAGATATCGATACCTTTAGGCTCAAAGGGCGTAACCGCCATTTTGGCCAAAATGACATTTTAATGCAGTCATACTTAGTTTTTCGTCCTCTTTCGATTGGTATATTTGAAATTTCGATATTCGTATAAATGTGGTGGATACAGCCATAATTTTTAGATCGCTAAACATTGATTTTCTTCAAATATGGGCTGTAAATGGAAAATATTTTATACTTCACTACCGCAAACGTCGTAACAGGTTAACAAAATTATGGACTTGGAAGTATATCCTATGATCCGTCTCTTTTGGTGTTTACGCCCCTAGCTATTTTAGAATTTTGTTCATACTTGTCATATACAACCCGAAATTTTTATCAAGTTTGGTGGTTACGTCCCAAAATATACAAAAATATTTACAATTTAGCTTATACGCCCTATTAAAATATTTTTGACGAAGCAATCATGCCAAGTTTTTATAGAGATCGGTGGTTACACTTCCAGTTGCTTTTTAACTATTAACAATATTTGACCTATACGTCCGATTATTGTATTTTTTACGAAAGCGTCTTGTACTATACACTCAAAGTTTAAGTTTTAATACTTGAACCATGGTGATAATCACATTATTTATACATTTTTTATATAAAGACTTTTAATAAATGAATTCATTTATTTCAGACATCGTCCATACAGAATATAAAAATTAAAAAAACATTTACAAATAATCAATAAAAAATAAAATTACAATTACTCGTACACATTTGAATTATGTTCAAACAACTGAATTAAATTGAATATAAAATAAAATAATACAACATTATAATTCACATAAAGTATGCGAATAATAATATAATATTATCTCTGACATAATCGTCAAACCAGCTTACCAGCAACAAGATATCGGCAAACAAGCCACAAAATTAACTCCCTGCGCCAGAGTTGACATTGAGAATACTTCTCCTGAACTTTCCAAAAACAGCCTGAACTCCACGCCTCAACTTACCTGCCGAGCTCGTGCAGTATCGTCTCAGTGTGCTAACACAAGATGAACTTCTCTCCTTAAACTTCCCAAGACATGATGGACTCTGTACCTGTACTTACCTGTCAAACTCCTGTGCCGTCACCGTCCATCATCACCGATGCTGAAATAAATATTTTTCCTGAAAGCGACCATGACGTGCCGGACTCCGTTCCTCAACTCACCTGCCTCAAACCTGTGTTGTTACCGTCCGTCATCACCGATGTTGAGATAAACACTTTTCCTAAAACTGAAAAAGACTTTGTTCCTGAACTTACCTGCCTAACTCCTGTGTTTTCACCGTCCATCATAACCAATGATGAGATAAACGTCTTTCCCGGAACTTCTGAACCGCGCCAGACGACGTTTTTCAACATACTTACCGAGCACCTTCTGCGTTGTCACCGTCTGTCATCACCTATATAGAGATGAATGTCTCTTCTAGAACTTCCAGAGACACGCTACACACCGTTGAACCAAATAATGGTTATACTTTAGGCAGCCCTAGGCAACGAAGTAAAACACGCTTCCGTATAACAGCAAATAAGGCATATTATATCGACTTAGTAATTAAGTCGACTATTATTATTGCACAATGATTGTTTTCACGATGACTGATTCTATTACAATTGTTTTTGTTATTTAAAAAAATTGAGATAATATTCAATCTTTTACTTTATGCTATGTTTTTGACTGCACTGTTGTTATGAGTTGGTGTAAGCATTAAACTATCAAACAAATGACCTGATCGGCAAAATTTAACTTATTTACCTGAGCTTATAATCAGAAATCATTGATAAGAAATGTCACATACACCACATATTGGACAAAAGGTGTGTAGCTTCATCATTTTTTAGATAGTAGAATACAAAAAGATTGTAACTTACATCATAAATTGTTAGTTGATTTCGTATGAATTGCTATTACACCCTTATCTGTTTGTGCAGGAGTTTATTTTGTTGGCGTAACCGCCAGCTTTTTTTATTTTTTTAGGGTGTATACGAAGTCTATTTTTTTATTCCTTAGATTTACTTCAACTATTATTCTACAATGTTCTTTATCTCAAAATTCTAACAACTTTTGTCTTTTGCTTTTTTTAAATAGCTTTAAGCACAAAAAAGTTATGTCGGAAAACTGTTTTGATTTTTTGTTTTTTGGCTCTCCTGAAAAGTCGTGTTTTGGTGGATACGCCCTTTGAGCCTAAAGGTATCGATATGGTTTTTAATAGGAACATTGGCTTAGTCCCATCTCTTCCCCTTCCCAACTCATCCCCTACGCGTTTATACCTACCTACAAAAAATTTCATCTGACACCCCTGCCAAAAATCAATCAACGGTACCTACAGTCTCAGACGAAAATTGGCCTGCCTTGCCATAGTCATTTGTTTTTGACCAGTACAGCAATTTCGATTTATCTCGAAGAAGGTTGTCAAAATAATGCTCAAACCAAGCATTTTTTTTTTTGAAAGTATGTGTGAGTGAACGCATTACTATTACCGGCAGAAGGGAACAGTCTTCTTAGTAAACCTATTGTATAGTAGTTCGCGTGGTAAACTCTGTTAGCGCGATGCAGGATTCTGTGACGTCAGTGGCGGCATCTATACAGCGACGTGCGTACTAAGCACGTGTTTTTATGAAGATAGAGGTCACCTCACGACTATTTCGTTTGTGTTGTAGACGCTAGATGTTCTTCTGAGCATGTAGTTCTGGGTTGGATCCACAGGTAGCGCACTGGTATGATCATGAGGCTTAGGAAATTTTTTTTAGGAGCTGGTCGTAGATTTTTGGAAGTTGTGGTAGGTTTGTAGCAATCTATGCCTAGATCTTTAATATACCTATTTTTTTTTTTTTTTGTACATTAAAATTCTTATATGTATAAATCCTAAGTAATCCTAACCTAATATTATAAATGCGAATGTAAGTTTGTCTGTTTGTTTGTTACGCTTTCACGCTAAACCGGCTAAACGGATTTGGATGAAATTTTGCACACGGATAAACCATGACCGGGAGATGGACATAGGCTACTTTTCATCCTGGATCGTAGACGAACTCGTGTCGATCTGGGAATCGAACCCAGGAGTACATGCTCAGCAGTATTTGCGACCAGTAGACCAGTGAGGCAGTCTTGTATCAATCCAACACTTTTTTGAGGTTTCCATCAAGCTCATCCTCATCGCTGATAGGATGTCAATGTGTGAAGGCTACATGGTCGATCTTCTTTTATTTTATTTTCTAAACAAGATGAACTCGCCGATGATGAAAAAAACTAGTACGGGCGAGGCTAACGATGCAAAGTTTAACAAAATATAACAAAAACCTGATATTGAATAACAAAGTAATTTAATAACTTGAACACGGAAATAATGTGTTAAAAATGTCACGAGTGGTCATCAGCATTCAAAAGGTTACGTTTATTTTTAACACGATTATTTATTATTATTGGCTAATGTTAACTTTTGAAGGAGCACAACAAAATAATTAACCCTCATGTAGGTATAACAAAATTACACACATTCTAAGCATTCAAGACTCAACTTGTAACGAACTTATATTTATAATTTATTTTAGAAGCATTGTTCTCCACTGTGCATCCAAACTGCGCTCAAGACAATTACATTATCAGCCTATATATCCCACTGTTGGGACGCGGGCCTCCACTTGTCGAGTGGGCTGTAATCTACCACGCAGGTACAGTGCGGGTTGGTATATGGTATATCTTCGAATTCTTGGTTCTAGAACATGCCGGTTTCCTCACCATGTTTTCCTTCACCGTTTTGAGAGCAGTGGTGATGAAATTATTTACACAAAGTAAAGCGCCTGCTTGGGTTCGAACCAGCGACCAACAACTCGTAAGTCTGGGTACTACTGGGCGATCATTGCTGTCAGGCTGAGGTTACAGTAGGCAGCGATTTGCGATGCGACTGGATGAGCGAAACGAGATAAACATGGTATGGCTACATTATAAGCGAAAATCCGGCGTATATTCGGCGATAACGTGGCTACAGTACACATCATCCTTCGCGGTTTACTATACGCATATGTAGCCACACGCATATTTAGTAGCACTATTGAACTAGTCGTGCAAGTGAGAAATTTTCGCCGTAATTTCAGTAATGTTGTTCCTATCGCTTATAGAAATCAAAGATCGCTAGTAATATTTGATGTACGGTGTAGCCATATACATGGCCATTCATTTATTTGTTTTAGTCGCTCATGTGTTGCAGGTCGCGTCGCGGCCTAATGTAGCCTCAGCCTCATTGTCAATAGTCCACAATAATGACGACACTGACAGCTCTTGGACGCAGTTTAGATGTGCTGGTCACGTTGAGTTTAATTGATGAAATCGGCCCTAAGTGTCTTTTTTAGAATAAATATCTTGAAACCTATTAACTCGTCTGCTTCGTTGGTCTAGTGGTTACAAGCTCGGCTGCTGAGCGGGGCGTCCGGGTTCGATGGAACAAACTGTTATTATTACGTTTGAATTGAACATAAAGAAATTCTAAGTAGCAGCCCAGAGTCTGAATTTGTACCCGAATATACGAATAAAGAAAGAAATAAAGAAAGAAAAATAGGTTTATTTGTCATCACGTGCATACAGAAAAATGGGTACTTAATCAGATTTTTTTTTCAAAATATCAGATCTACAAATACGAGCATAAAACAGACATAGTCAACAGCTGCACGTCATGACTGTGACAAGAAGGCTTCCCTCAGCATGATGCTGTGCTATGGGGGACCCACAGCACAACGCTGATTTTCAGCGGTCTTCCGAATATTGGTTTGCCTCCATTTCAAGAGTTATAAAACATAACTGACGCAACGAGGGCACTACGTAGATTATACCTACACCTATTCTCATCCCTCCGAGGAATAGAAGTGTGCTATGTTATAGACAGCGATCACTTCAGCTCTGGGAGGGATGATTCCAGTGACCTTCATCGGTCATCGGATCATATTCGATAAACTTGAAAAGTATCACATGAAACTGACATTACGTTGACATTTTCCTAAAAACAAATGGTTACAGATATTTTGAACAGTTCGCTCCACATTTAACAGATGTGTTGTTATCTTATCAAAATATTACGTTTTAAAAATATTTCTTCCGCCTCTTCACTTAGTTAGGAGGAAAATATGATTCTATGACGTCTGAGCAGTCAGCTGTTTACATTTTCAGTAAAAAATTACGCATTTGTGTTATGTAGGACTTGTTAGACCTTGATGGTTCAATTATCTGACAAGTTCGGATGATAAAAATCATTACTTTTTTAGTTCAGGCTCTAAACAAAAAATATTGTGTATTCTTTTGAGTTAGATTATTGTTAGTCACCCGCGACTTCGTCTGCGATCCAGGATCAAAAATAGCCTATGTCCTTCTCCAGGTCAAGGCCTACCCATGTGCCAAATTTCATCCAAATCTGTTCAGCCGTTTTAGCGTGACAGCGTAACAAACAAACAAAGTCACTTTCGCATTTAGTTATAGCGTTTTGATTTGATATAATATTCAGGGATTATTGAGAAAAATGCTGTTTCATAGAACACTACCTGCTGCTGAGCATGAGGTCCTCGGGTCTAATTGTCAACTTCTATATATTACTAGCTTATGCTCACGACTTCGTCCGCGTGAAATTTCGGCCCCCGGCGGCCCGGCCCACCGCGTCGCATCCAATCGCCAGCCCGCGCTATTACGTTGTTTTCGCTTAACGTTCTTTCTGACTTGTTTCGTTTTGCTTCGCTCCTTAGGGTCGTAGCGTGATGCTACATAGCCTATAACCTTCCTCAAGAATTGGGCTACACAATGCAAAAATAATTATTCAAATCCGACTGGTAGTTCCAGAGATTACCCCCTACATACCAACAAACAAACAAATATTAGTATAGATTTGCATGATGCTAACGCAGTGATGGTTAAGTAATTGACAAACAAAAACAACGCATCTAAATATTCTAGATCATCTATAAATAATTATAAATTAAAGTCGCTTTTCGCGTCTGCCTGTGTGACCGCATTGTTCTACTAAACTACGCAACGGATTTTGATGCGGTGTCTACCATCTTATAGATAATTATTTATAATAACGGAAAGTTTATACATTGATATTAAACTGACATTATACAGGCTGGGTAAAAAATCGTGGATCAAACGAAACAGGGCGATAGTTGGGGTGAAGCAAGAGCGGGTCGCTAGTTTCTTATAATTACCAATTAAAATAATAGCTGTCAAATTAGTAAGTACTGAACCTCGTCACCCGGATTTAAACAAACAGATAACTTTATTAAAGTCAAGTAGCAGTAGGTATTATAGTTAGTTTTTCTCGCATTTTCTTATCAGCTTCATGGAATATTTGCGATTTATTTTTAAACTCGACGGCACGTTTATAAATAACGATTCATTTATTGATAATACTTATATTATGTAGATAGTTAAGTACATATTTATGAACTAGGTATATTCAGGGACAATGGTGCCGATTCCCTTGTTCACAAACTCACGATTTCATTAAGAAAAGGACAGAACATAAATTTAAGTTTAGTCCTGTCAAATTAATCAGCGTCTGACGTAAATAATTGACGTAGTTTTAGTCGGCAAGTATTTAATCACGTCTAAACTTGTATGGAGTAGTGACAGGTTTGACAGGACTAAACTAAAATTTATCTTCATGTCCTCTTCTTAATGAAATAGAAAGAAAAAGATGCACTGAACTTAAATTTAGTTTAGTTTGTGAACAAGGGAATCGGCACCATTATTCGTTACTACTTTACCAATGATTCTGAATAATTTGTTCTCTGAAAATTCGCAAACGCATTTTCAGGGAAACTTTTTTCCTCTCTAACAAGACTAAAACGAAATGAAAAAGAATTTTCCAAATCAGTCCAGCGGTCTTCAAGTAATCGCAATCGGGGAACATTAATTTTAAAAAAATACTCCGACGAACTGAGATCCTCCTCCAGTCCTACTTTTTTTTGAAGTCCGTTAAAAAGAAATAATCATAAATTGTATTTTAGTGTCAAATTTCAGAGACTACAGCTTACGTACGGACTTCCCAATTTCATTTTCAGCTCAAATGTAGCCATTTCTACATTTTATAAACTGATGATTGATTGAACTTACCTACCTACCTACCTAAGCATTTTCTTAGCTTTCAAAAAATACCTCTTTACTATTCTTTATTTATCTACGTTGTTAAATTATTTATTTTCTCATTTTTTTGAATTTCTAAATTGAAAAATAGGTGAAAAATGTACTTACGAATTTTCAAAAACTTTCACTTTTTCACCTATTATTGGAAAATATGAGTTCACAACTTAGCCGATGTCCTAAGAGAACTATTTGCTTTAGAAGCACTCAGCTACCACTAGGCTGGTAGGTACTTCTCCGGTACTTTACTGATAATATTATGGTACCCTTGAGAGTTTTGCACACGGGTTTTGCATCGGCAGCTAATGCTTTGAATGCTTCTAAAATGATTCATAGACAAGATGATATTGAGAGTGTTGTCTATGGTAGATACTTATTAAAAAAAATGAAAAATATGATGTCGAGACGTTGACGTCGACGCATTGTTAAAATAAATAATAACACAATGGTTAATTAATTACCTTATATTTGTATAAAATAGCTATCTACGTACGTATTTACCATGTTTTGTAAAAGCATACAACCATGCTCTATTGTAATGTTACTTTACTATTATTGCATTAAAATGGTCAAGGTGTAGAGGTGCATTCAGAATGAAAATATTAGATTTATGATTTCACTAAGAATGCGTTTATTTATAGCGCAATTTAAAAAAGTTTTTTTTTTTAATTGCTCTTTTTTTCCACGATTTATCAGGACCAGAACCAATTAGAGTTTTTTTTTATTAAATCCTAGAAAAAAAATGCTACTTGGTGTTGTGTAGAATACACGGGTGATTGAAAAGTTGTGTGGAAGTCAGTTATCATGGTATGGCCGTATGTGATGCGGAGGAAAATGTCGTGAGGAAAGTTTGAGTATAATATAAAGTATGCATAAAAGAGTAGGGGAAGACCTAAGAAAATATAGATGAACTGTGTGAAGGAGGATAATGCTAGAAAAGGGGTGACTACCGAGATGACGACTCATACAGAAGTCGGTATGGAATAAAAAGAGACGATGAATAATGTCTATAAGAGTAGGGGAAGACCAAAGAAACGTTGGCTGGACAGACTGACAGATGACATGGAAAAACTGACCTGACCACCGAGATGAAGACTAATAAATAGTATGACAGAAAAAGACATGTTGCGCCGACCCCAAATAAATTGGTTTATGAACGAGAGCATGATGATGATAATAACCATAGACAAAATAATACAAAAAAATCTTACGCAACATCACGACACTTCTACAAATTCCAAAGACACAATCAGAACGCCCCTCGATAATGAAGAGCAGCTGCAGCGTTGTCAACAAGTTGCTACGTCACAACGGCCAGTGATATCAATGCTTCAATTACATCATCCTGTTGTTGTGATAACGCGTTTAGATCGCGCTCGGGGCGCTGGGAGGCTCGCCCTATTGACTAATGTGATGACTATAATGACGAATGAGATTTGAGTTGTTTGATTTTGTGCAACATTAGTAAGTATTTGTACCTTATTAGTTGTTATGCTAAATTAATAGTTACCTACCTATTGACGGATTTGTGGGATAAATATTCGGACAATCACTAATGAGTAGGTAATGAATGACAGATGATATGGATTTAAAAGTTGTGTAAGATATTGTGAAGTGAGGTGAGTTTCTTTGTGATAACCAACAACTAACGGATTTTTAAAAAATATTCGTGGTATCCCAATGTCAGCTTAGGCTATGAAAGAAATGGGTGTGTCTCGGAGTTATTTTCCAAAGGAAACAAAAGAATTAAAGATAAATATTTAGGTACTAAATAATATTTATAAACTAATATATTTCTAATGACCTATTTTATGCTTGAAAAATGTCATGCCAAACTAATTTGCCGTTATTCTTAACGTGTAGGTACCTACCTATATTTTTAAAGTTTCCACTATATAAGTAACAGGTATATACCTATATATTTAAATTATGAGCCGTTTGGGGTTGAAACACTGGGCCGTGGGGTCCGAGTGCTCGTCGGGTATGTCGTGACATCGCTAAGCGGTTGGTCGACCATTCACGTGACCCAGAGGACTGGAATATTTTTAGGCCAAAGAATCTACATTGCCAATATTGCCATCCAACATGGCAGTACTGCCAGCCTTTTGGGCATTTTTCCCATAGACAGCTATGTGGCCGAATTTTTTGATGCCTAATGAACAGTCCCTTTTTTATATACTTGCAGTGTAGGACATAATATTTATATATTTTAGACGCTGGCAGAATAGTCGACATCGGCTCAATAACAAAAGAAGAAAGAAAAAAAGTAGTGTTTGCTTGTTTATTTAAGTAATACTATTTAAAATTACTAATAACAGGTCCATCTTATAAGGAACTAAGTATGTGAAACCAGCTCCATAATGTCTCCGTGTTACCAGTTTGACGTCTTTACGTTACTAACCCGCGTCGCCTGAGCAGTTCATCACGCGACCTATTGGAAAACCTGATTGTCACTTTAGACACCTGTCCACCGCTGGCGAAGCAAATAAGAGTTGGCGAGCGATGTGCGGCGATTGCGCGATGCCGACGAGCGATACTCGCTCTGATTGACGTGTGAATCCAAAACAACATAATTATATCTCAGAAATACCTATTTCGTGGGCTTTTAAAACTTTTTTTGGTAAGTAGGTACATAATATCTCCTATAAATCATTGATCACTAATTCTACATACCTACCTAAATGAAAAAATATTAATATATAAGGTGCTATAAAAATATCTGCCACGGCTGCAATGGGAGATAGTATTGTGTTTATAGATTACAATAGTAAAGATAAATTATTGATCATGTGTCATATTTTTTTTCATACAAAAAATTGTACGTATTTTGCAAGTGTCGAACTAGTCAGCTGATTTCAGTTTTCATTCACAGAACAGATGGAAAGAGATAGCAGTTGTTTTCATTGACGAAGTGCACTTCGCGCGTAATTTGTGAACCACGTTATGCAGAGTAGAGTCAATGTTTATTTAACTACTTTATTTTCTCAAAATGATTTAACTGTGCCGGGGTACGAAATTTCTTCACTATTGTTATCGTTAAACACAATACTACCTCTCATTAAAGCCGTGGCAGATATTTTTATAGCACCTTATATAGGGATATGTGACTCCCTCGAAATAATCAAATGAGCGTTAGAAGGCAAAACACTGTAACTCTCGGTATGAGTACTTATGTACGAAGAAAAGCAATACATTATTGACTGATGGTGAAAGAAAATGTGAAGATGAAATTGAAACCCGGGGAATATGTCGCATGATAGGTACAGTCAACAAAGCTATTCGGTATACAGGCAAAATTATTCATCCCTCCAGCTCCACTACACTGCCAATATTCATTTTTATTGTGAGCGTAATCACTTTTTAAGCATATGGCATAGCTACTTAAAGCGAATAAAAGAATTGACTACCCAGCATACTCACAACATTTTTTAAAGTAGTTTAAAGTTAGCTGCCTGAATACCAAATAGCTTTGTTGACTGTACCTTATTGTGAAAATCTTTTTTTTTTGCGAAATGACTAGGTTTTTTAGGACACCAAACAAAGCATTTATTTCAAATAAACCAAATAGAGGCACTTTTGAATTGTCAAGGGGTCGGTCAGTCAGAAAGATGAAGCTAGTTGCCCATTCCAAAGCGTAGTAGGTTCCTATGGAGAAGAACGGGCAAGAAACTTCACGGAAATACTTTTAAATCAAAATACTTTTACAAAATATAGGTTACATCATTCATGTTGAAATTATACATGTGAGAGCAATTAAATAAAAAGCAAAATCAAAAAACAATTAAAATAATTTAATATAAAACAAAGAAAACATAAGAATGCTGATATGTAGATATTACTTGGGTTTACTGGAAGAATCCATTGTATATTCTGTCGTGTTTGTTAGTTGATAATTTTTGTGTATTCTTTAAATGATGGTATTTAGTACATTATTACTAGCTACTCTTGATAGTAGTAGGTATTCGGTTCGCTGTTACACTTTCATTAATTTCTTTCAATTTCATTTAATTAATCAATTGAGCACAATGATTTATGAAGTTGAAGATTATAATAATAAATAATATATTATAATAATCAAATGATGTACTTAGTTCTTTGTCTAGATTCATAAAATTGTATACGTGAATGGTTATGGCAGCATATTGTACAAAAATTGCCAAAAAATATAGGCAGTAGGTACGATGAAAAATACTTCCTCGTTCAAAAGATACCGTAGCTGTATTTAAATTGTAAACGCATTGAAAATTCGCGTTAAAATTTTAAAGAATTTGACGTAAAATTCCTATTTACAGACCCAGAAAGTTGCCATTTACTCCAAACTTGCTCTTTCCTCATCGACAAGCAAATTAGCATCGAGTTCGTTTAAATAAATGATAAGTTATTATTATCAGTAGGTACTGGTTTGAATTTTTTGCAACCAGGAATACTAGCCATAATAATAATTATTATTGATTGTCATTCGCGTATAAAAGCAAACAGAAAATAATAATGTAGGGTAGTTGACTACTGATTTGACATCTGGTCTGACAGTTGAGCAAATAGCAAGTGACACTGACGTTATTGCCCAAAAAAACACATTCCGCGAATTTGACAGTAGTTTTTTTCTGCGAGAAAAGAGTTTGTAGCATTTTATATTATGTTTGTTTGTAAGGAGCGGAATGACCGGAAAAATACTAATAAACGCGCAATCTGATTATTTTCTAATACACAATAGAAATCAGTTTCTTATCGGCCTAGTAAAAGTGATAACGTTGTTTATTTTGAAACTATCACATCCAAGATTGTTATTATTTCCAGCATTTCTATCACTGTGCGACTTCAAACGATAACCTTGCGTCATTTTCAATGCACGTTCTGTTTATAAACTTGAGGAAAGTCTTCCTTATTTAAACATCAAACATCGACAAAAAAAAGAACAAAAAAAGTCATCGGCCCATAACTTACCTTTTCTCAGTTAACGGTGCACGAATGGAAACCGGATTTCTCCTTCACGATGCAGTTTCACGATAATAACGATTTTTATTTTAAAAAAAATGCGCTAGACGTGTTGTATGCGGTCGACGCACTAGTGTACTGCTGTAAACAACATGGAGATGGTACAATTACTTGCCAGGCATCGCTATCAGTGATGTGTCGTCTTGTGATTGTGGCTGCCAAAACTCAAGCGTTGGAGAAGATAGGTAGATAGGTCAAGGACGCAGGTGGTGACAATATTGTCTATCGTGGATTTGCATGATAAAGACCTATACCATATATATAGACCATACCTTCGTAAGATACTTATTAAGTAAAGAATATTGTAAAGTGATCTCAATAGGTTAAAAAATATTTATTTCGGTAGAACCGAGAAATAACGATCAAACTGTTCTATGATATGCATTTCGACATTTGTAATAAAATATGTGTATGAAAATCAATAAAAATCTGTGTAAGTAAGAAATTGTGACGAGAATTTACTACATACCTACTTTATTAAAATAAAATGGCAATAGACTCGCCCCCTATTACATGGGACTTAAACTTAACTGGCGAAATGTGGGCGTATTATAAATACAGCTCTGCCTAACCCTTCCGGGAATACAGGCGTGATGTTATATTGTATGAAAATATATTGAAATATTATAATTTCGTTACGACCGATCCAGTGTCTTAAGGCTCGTTCACACCGGCGCGACTTGTCGCGCGACGCGACTTGTCGCGCGACGCGACTTTAACAATACAATTTCTAATAAAACTTCACGATTGAACAATTGCCGGTGTGGCGTCGCGCGACAAGTCGCGCCGGTGTGAACGAGCCTTTACCTCTTAAATAATTAATAATAATAGATAATAACACTGGAAAACCAAAACATTTTATAAGTTAATCTATGATCAACATAAAACCAGAATTAAAGAGGTATTAAAATATTCCTTATTTAAATACGTAGTTTATAAATTACTATTATTTAACTAGTTATGTACATAAGTATGTTAATGTTCCAGTTATATCTATACATCTATTTCTGTGTCTATCTTGCTTTTAATTTATTATTATATTGTTTATAAAAATATATGGGCCGTCATAGAATTGTCACCGTATTATTATAAACTTCGTTAGTGTTATCTATCGTTATTATTTCCGTTAAATAATAAACCGTAAAAAAATGTGAACTGAAACAAACCTTTAATTTACATTTTAACGCATTATTTTTCTTTATACCTATAGTTAGTAGTATATCTATCCATGGAAAACCGACAAATTTTGAACTGATAACAAACTTGCTTGCGACGCATCTTCCTCTAATACTAAATAGCCTGCCTAGCGAGCAACTTGGAAGTAGCGCTCGGCGGCCGCTGCCACGGCACCGCTCGCTTCGCTCGCTCGACTCGCGCGGTTGTTCAACTTTTAATTAACCTAACCTAACATATTTCTCCCAGTTAACAATTTTCAACAGATAGTTTACTATCGAACGGAAATAATACCGATAGATTATAAACTAACGGTTCTCACAAACTTACGGTGACAGAAACAACCGGGGTGTCAGCAAGTCGGTAACCTCTTTTTAACAGACAAAACAAACTAATCAAAAGGACTAACACCTGACTTTTGCTGGGTAACGCCAACCTAAACAGGAATAATATCTGCGGAATAAGCCTTCTCTTCCGAATAAATTTTGAATTTTTAACACAGTTTATCTATAGGTAGGTACGTAAATTGTCAGACGTAAATCTTATTCCGCGGATAAAATTTATTCCTGTTTGGTCGAATGTCGAACTCCTTTCAATCAAACTGACAGCACTTAGCTGTCAGTTTGATCAACTGTCAGCTTTTGAGTTTTTGCTTTTTTTTTTTCAGAAATCAGATGTTTTTTGATTATTTCGTTAGTTATAAACATAATCATTGCTAATTAATACCTAGTAGATACCTTTATTTTCCCGCTGATTTCTTACAACTGAATACACTTTTTATTTAATTTTTTCAGAATATCTTGTGTGCCTATTTTAGTCTGTGCTAAATAATAATATCTTTTCATTCTATTTTACAAGTTCCCTTGAAAGTTTTCTTAGCGCCTAGGTACTACGTAGTTAGGCACCTACCTAATTCTCACAAACATTTTTAGACAATAATCCTAACAAAAATAAACAGATTCACCAACTTATATATTTTTAGATCCGCCTTTTCTCTGCAGAGAAATACTAAGAAAACTGCTAATATTCCATAAGATGTTTGTAGTTTTCAATAGTTTCCAATACCAAAGGAATGTATTGAAATTCATAAATAACTGGCGACAATGGCGGGCATTTTGTAAAGCGCCACCTGGTGGATCGCACGGACATTGTCAGTCCACAAACAGACTAACAATGGATCAAAGAGAATATATGAATGTATTTCATATTCCACAATGTTCTTGAACATGTTTACGGGATCCTTTGTGAGTGTGGAGATATGTCTTAAGCGGGTTAAGCTTTGTAGGTGGCTACACGTACAGTAAGCAAGCGTAGAAGTAATTTTTTAATGTTATCAAACCATATTTGCAGACTGTTGTTAATAACAGCCGCACGGGTCAATTAATCAGATTAAGCTACGGTTGCCGGGGTAGGTCCGTGGATGGGTGACCTTTAAATACCGAGACTCCTTGAGACCGAGGTTCCTCGGAAAGCACGTTAAGTCGTTGGTCCCGGCTGCCATGTCATTCGTGGATCTTTGTCAGTCGTTACGAGTCGTCAGAAGACTGATCTTTTTCGGGTGTCCACTGAAAACCAGTGTTATGCTGTGGGTCCCTTATAGCACCGCATCATGCTGAGTGGAAGCTTTCTTGTCACAGTCATGACGTGCAGCTACTGACTATGTCTGTTCTTTGCTCATAATATTACCTACCTGTAGATCAGTTTTTTTTTTTTTTTCTGATTGTCCATTTTCTGTATGAACCTGTTTCTGCGACAAATAAACCTATTTTTTATTCTTTCTGATCGAGAACCTCTAACTGAAAAGCAATGCATCGAATAATTTTGTGTCATTTTAGAGGATATTTAAAAGTAAGTGTGTTAATCGACTTTTGTTGCCGACTGTACCTACTACGTTTTGGAATGGGCAACTAGCTTCATATTTCCGACTCCTTGACTATTCAAAAGTGCCTGTAAATGGTTTAATTGAAATAAATGCTTTGAGTTTGAGTTTGATTTGAGTTGAGTTTGAGTTCGATGTTCTAGTGGCTGCATGCGTGACTGTTGAGTGCTGACCTGAGGGTGAGTTCTCGCTAGGTTCGATTTTCGGATCGGGCAATGCTATTGTTTTATTGAGTGAATTAAAATTCTCAGTAGTATCTGTGTGTCACCATAGCAATTGGGTCTGAAGTACCACAGTATACGAAATCCTAGTTATCAACTAGGGAACAATAACACTAAAATATCGTCCCCGTAGAGCGAAAAGTCACTAAGTCGAAAAATGCCCAAAATTACTTATCAATGTCACTAAAATCAACATTTTCTTCTCTAAATATCTGTCTAACCGTCATTTTTGTAGCTGCCCAGGCTTTTGTTTTACGAAATGTGAAAAGTAAGTAAGTCTACCCTCTGCACCTCACAGCGTAATGGGAGAAATAACTAATTGAGTAAATTAATATACATTTATCAAAAATTTACATCACCCGAAATTAAAACGACTTAATTACTTTTTCTCTTGAATTATCAATGCATACATGCGCCTTTATGTACTTTAAAAATCACTAAAATGGTTTAGCGAGTTTTTAAAGTCAGTAGTTTGCTAAATCACAAAAAAGCGAAAATTAACTAACTCGACTTAGTGACTACTCACTATTTATTTTTAAATAATTTGTACAATACTACAAAAACGAAAAATCATCAACCCATTTTAATGTTTTTTTTAATTTTAAAGGTGGAACGTATGATCTATTGCAAATAATAATTAAAGTCTTTTAATTATTATTTATACAACTTCGACGTACATTGTTACAATTAAGGTACATTTCGCCCGCGAGTTAGTGATTTTGTCGCGGTTATAGTGACGAGCGCGGCGCGTGGTGATTACTGACTCGTTCTTCTTGTTTCCTCCTCTTTCTAGTAATAAGTGTAGTTTTTGTCGTACATTCGAAAATATTAAATTCTAGGTAGGGACCATCGTGTTCATATCTAAACTTAATGAGACCCGGGCATTTTCTCTCGAAACGAAGACACTTAATTTTTAGCCATTTAATTTTATTGCCTTCTTTATCTCTGCCTTTATTTTTTGCTATTTTTTCATTAAGAGCTCTTACATCAACCATTTCCGTGTATTTTAATTCCTTAACAATATAAGGCGGTGCTGAATCTGTGTTTCTTTTAGAGCGAGCACGTTCCATGATCGACTTCCAATCAATCATGGAATAAACTGGCGTATGTCTTTGCTGCCTTTCTATAGCACTATGCATGGAGTCCACTTCAATATGAGTAGGACCACTCTCTAAGTACTTTTGCTCAATAACTTCCAGCTGGACAATGATCTTTGAATTAAATGAACCAAAAATGCCGTGATAAATTGGTTTCTATTTTGCCGAGCGCATGTGTCGCTATACATGGTGACTTCTTTAATATTGCTTGGTATCTGATTAATCCACCAGTTCATTGCACTGGCAATTTCCACACTGCCCCTTTTACCATTAATCTCATTCCAAGTGATACAAAATGCTTCATGAGGTGGTTTAGACGTGTGAATCGTATAATTTGGAACGTTTAATTTTCTGGTGTAATATAAAATACTGCTATTTTTTCATTGTCTTTTTTTGGGGTAAAAAATGACAAATTTGTCATTTTTTACCCCAAAAAAAGACTTATGCATAACATGCACTCGATATGATAGTGCAGGACGTCCAGAACATTTGAAGGAGGAATATGATTCGCATATTGCAAGAAAAAATGCAGCACAGCAAGCGAAAGAATCGGACAAGCAGCGGTCTATTATTGATGACAATTACCTTGTCGTAACGGCAGACATGCAGTCTACCTTGCATATACCGGTCAGTGATGTTGGTATTTTATATTACACCAGAAAATTAAACGTTCAAATATATACGATTCACACGTCTAAACCACCTCATGAAGCATTTTGTATCACTTGGAATGAGATTAATGGTAAAAGGGGCAGTGTGGAAATTGCCAGTGCAATGAACTGGTGGATTAATCAGATACCAAGCAATATTAAAGAAGTCACCATGTATAGCGACACATGCGCTCGGCAAAATAGAAACCAATTTATCACGGCATTTATGGTTCATTTAATTCAAAGATCAGATGTCCAGCTGGAAGTTATTGAGCAAAAGTACTTAGAGGGTGGTCATACTCATATGGAAGTGGACTCCATGCATAGTGCTATAGAAAGGCAGCAAAGACGTACGCCAGTTTATTCCATGATTGATTGGAAGTCGATCATGGAACGTGCTCGCTCTAAAAGAAACACAGATTCAGCACCGCCTTATATTGTTAAGGAATTAAAATACACGGAAATGGTTGATGTAAGAGCTCTTAATGAAAAAGTAGCAAAAAATAAAGGCAGAGATAAAGAAGGCAATAAAATTAAATGGCTAAAAATTAAGTGTCTCTTCGTTTCGAGCCCGGGTCTCATTAAGTTTAGATATGAACACGATGGTGCCTACCTAGAATTTAATATTTTAGAATGTACGACAAAAACTACACTTATTACTAGAAAGAGGAGGAAACAAGAAGAACTAACGGATGGACAAGGGACAGAAGAACTGATGCAAGAATTGAAAAATTATAAAATACCACTAGCTTACTCCTCGCCACTGCCTATATCAGAAGCAAAAAAGAAGGACCTTAATAATTTATGTGCAAAGGGGATAATCCCACAAGAGCTGCACTTGTGGTACCAGTCTTTACCAACAAGTAAAGACGTAGTAGACAGAAATTTGGAGCCAGACGTCACAGAGGAAGGAGAAGAAGAAGTAGTGGGCTGAATCGTTTTTTTTTTAATAGCAATGTTCTATTCCTTTTATAATTTTTCAGTTTGTGTGCATGAGGTTGTTGCACTTTTTTTGTTTTTGCTTAAAACTAATAGTATTTTGTTGATTTTTTCGAACAATTCCTTCAATAAAACTTGACTGAATTTATTACAATAGTTTCATTTCTTATTCATGTCTTATTTGAAACAAAACTCACCACACAACTTTCGAATTTTTAGTTGAGTAGTATTTACAATACACATTTTGTACATGTAACAATTAGTTCCACTTCACTTAAGTCTAGTTGTTTTTCTTCAAAATTATTTAAACCCGAGAGAAAAATCACTAACTACGTTCGACAATTAACTAATTCACAATTAGGTCAGAGATTTTATAGAGAACAATTAATTAGTCTGATGTTTTTAACTTTTCTCAATTATTAGAGGTTTTTCACGTGTTTTATCACATATAATATAAATTTTATTTTATTTTCTTTCAATTAAAGTGAAAAACATAAAGTAATGTAAAGGCAAGCCAAAGTTATAACGATTTTAATTTAAAAAAACTTTAACTGTCATTATCTGAAAACACGATTTTTCGACTTAATGACTTTTCGCTCTACGGGGACGATATATGCCTAGGTATTACTTACAGACCTATGAGACTTTATTATGAAATGAGAATTCTCATTAAACACATATCTTTCTAAAAAAAATCGAGCAAAATAATATAATATTAAGTATATGCGTCATTTGGGTGGTATATGTTTTCATTGTTAACTGGAGTGAACGAGGTAAGAGCCTAAGGGACGAGAATCTACAAATCATGATTGTTGTAGTACCTATTCCAAAGTACTTTCAGAATCGGGAGCACAACTAATCTAGATGTAGCGAAAACATTGGTTTTTAAGACTTACAACTGGGGAAAGCCCATTAGCAACAAATGCGTTGGTCTTTTGATCGCTAGCGCGAGTGCTTAGCTGCAGTGCTTAGGTTCCTGGATTGGATCCCCAAGCAAAAGGAATTTCTCAGTTTAGTTTTAGTTAGGTTATGTTATTATATTTGATTTTTAATAGTTTGTTCGTTAATTTAGTATAAAAAAGTTTATCCAGTGTTATACATATATCCTCTTTAATAAATACCCACTGACGAGCCATAATTGTATTATGGGTCGTCATGGGTATATAAACACACTTTGAAGACAGCAACATCATCGTCTTCAGCGTTTTCCGAACTATGTTGTGGTCAGATTCCAGTCTCACCGGATACAGCTGAATACCAGTGTTTTACTTGGATGGAGGACTTGATACCCCTTGATAAGACTGATTGTAGGATTTTCAGGCTTCTGTCTGACTAAACGTATCGACAATGACGTCGTGACAAAACAAAACCCGACAAGGGTTGTAAGGTGATTGCAACATCATTGACAAATGCTGTACTTACAACAGCTTGTGCAACACCACTATATTTACGTAATGAACCATCAGAGAGGCTGCGATAAAAATACTTCGATCTAAACGCGTTCGAAATTAGGTTAAATGATAACATTGATGACTACTGTTCCCTAATTGGTGTCAGTAGAGTAGTAGCTATCTAAGAATGCTAAGTAATAACAGTCGCACGGGTCGATCGATCATGTTAATCTACCCTTGCAGGAGTTGGTCCGTGGATAGGTGACCATCTAGACCCATCCGTGTCTCAGAAAGCACCTTAAGCCCTTGATCCCGGCTGTCATTTGTAGATCTTTGACAGTTGTTACGAGAAGCCCGAAAGTCCGACAATCAGTCTTACCAAGGATTATCGTGTTACTCAATAACTGGGTTATGGAGGTCAGATAGGCAGGCGCTCCATAAAATACGCTGAAGCCGACCGCTGAACCGACGGCTTCAGCGTATTTTATTGCGTCAGTGTGATATAGCCCAAAGTATTATATTCTTAACTTCACCCATTCTAGACACAATTCCACAAGAAAAAACCATTATAAATGACTTCCCTGAAAAATAATAAACAAGCTCACAAGGTATGTACTCTGTGTACCTTCCATTACCATAACGAGGTATATTACAAGTTATGAATCTGAAAATTAGGCACCACAATAAAATGTAATTATGACATTTTCAGAGTGTAAAATCTGGGTTCACCAGGACTGTTTTTCTGCATTTTTTACTAAAGCTCATAAGTTTTGAAAATAATGGTAGTTTTAATGACCCGGAAGTAAAGCTAGTGAGAACTTGAGAAGAACTTGAATCCGCGACCTAACGCGGTGGCTGACAATTCGTCACTGTACTACTGGGGGTGTGAATACCAATCCATTTACATTATCCAAACTCCAGCCATGGTTCAATAATAATGATAACAAAGTTAAGGAAACTACTTTTCAAAATTGAAAAAAATAAAGAATAACAGAGATTAAGTGTGAGAGACAAAGAGATTTATCTTTCTTCTCTCTCATGTAACGAAATGTTCCTAAACGTGACGCGTCGTTGAAATTTCACTCTCAATTCTCGTCCAATTATCAAATATAATATATCATCATAATTATCATTATTGTCTCGCCGCAAGAAAGTTTCACTTAAAAAATTTTGAGACATCAATAATTGCAAATTGCGATATTCTTAATATAGATTCTTATACTGCAGAACCCTCAAAGAAACTCTGTTTTCATAAGTAGAAGGAAATTGAAAAATATGAAAATGTTCTTTTTAAAATATCTCGTATTATCCACAAGAGATTTCCTTAATCCTTCCACGTCGTGTGCGTGGAAGGATGCGCGGGAAAAGTGACAGTATATAAAGATGGCCCCCGATCTGCAGGCCACTGTTGTGACTAGTGCCAGGCAGTGACATGACGGCAGTACGCTGTAGGTGAGTTTGATAAAAAGATTTTTAACTATGGTGATTTTTTTTTAAAGAAATTGTTGATAATTATTGGTGGAAGAAAAGTTGGGGAAGGTTTTCGAAAGTTTTGAGTTTTAAGAAAAGTAACATACAAACATTTTTGGGTTTTAAAGTTTGTTAAGGTCATAATTTAAGTGTTAAGTGCAGCTTTCAGGGATTGTTTAATATTTGCAGCAGAAACACTGGTTATATTTAAAAGTGTATGAAGTCTCTATATATTTATTGTTAAATTACGGTAGGTACCTATGAAAAGTTACGGACGTAGGTAAAATTCTTCCAAATATACCTAGTTATGTGTTTCGGTAATTTTCGAATTTCGAGTGCATGCAGTGAAGATGACGCCAATGTGCAGAAGTCTATTCACACTCATATACCAACCTGACAGGGTTCTCGTCATTTTAGGCTTATCACTTACCTAAACTTAATGAGATTTACAATTCAGCAAGCATTTCGGCTTTAAATCTCTCTTCGCTGTTTTAAACGGTCGCGTGGATCCAAATGTTTCCTGCTAGCTTTTCAATATCACCTGATCGGCAGGACAGCTGCTGGTCTGCCTGTTAGCTTCAACTTCTACACGATAGTTAGAATACTCTCACGATTGGACAGTTGCACCTTGATAATCCTCTTGCTCTTTTCTAGTCAGATGTAGTATGTACAGTGCGTTCTTTATAAGTTGGTAGCACTGTTCTATCAATCGCCATTTTGAATTCTATTGTATTGAAACTAAGCTTGACAAGCAATGGTGCCAGCATGACGGCAAGGGACAAGTTATAGTGAACAGTCGGTAGTATTCAATGTAGTTCGTAATGTGTCTCCACATCCTCCACTCCATGCACAATGGTCTGGCATCAGATTTCTACTTCGATATCCAGCTGTATCTGGTCTATGTTTGTTAAATGCTGAGCTTGTTTTACGGTAGGCTTAAAGAGAACCTTGCTCCATTGTATGTAGGTAATATTATGACCAGTTTAAGTGTTCATGTGCAAACTAGGGCCTAAGTCTACTAATCTAAAAACGTTACAATGGTCTTTCAATGGTGAGTTTATGACAGATTTGCCATACAAAAACTGTCAAAAACTCACCATTGAGAGACCATTGTAACGTTTATAAATTAGTAGACTTAGGCCCCTGAAGGCGCGCTCTTCGATGGTCTGTTGTTAATTTCGGCCTATATAGTAGTCTATGTTTCGGCCCATTGGCCGGCTTGTGTGGTACTAATCCACGTTCTTTCAATCTTCGTCTAATTGTAGATTCACTCACAGTCACCCTTCGAACAACACAGAGTTGATAACAGATTACACAGAGTATAATAATCAAATTACAAACAGGAAGTTTTAAAGTACCTACTTAAATCGTTATTTTGTGTTTATTACACACCAATTAACTGTACTCCGAATAAAAGCGTTGGCTTAAAACAATGTTCTATTCAATTTTTTAATTTGAACGCCACTGAAAAGGCCAAACGGCCAGCTATTTTTTTTTAAAGAATGAATCCTCTTTATTAGTTATTTGTAGCTAGAAAGAAAATCTTGGTAGTGTTTCGTTTTTTTTATTGATTTTTATTTGATGTGTGAAGTGTATTTTCAGCGCTATAAATGAAATCAGCATCCAGATGATTTCTGCGGCCTTCACTAAGTTATCGATTCACCTCGCGGGGGGCCAATACGATAAAATCGTAAGATAAGCCTTTATCTTACAAAAATAAATCACGAAAAAGATTTGCAAAAAAAACAACACATTGTAGGTAATGTTGATTGGTAGATAGTGTGAAGTGTATAACAGTGAAACTGTGAATAGATAATTAAAACAATATGATAAGAGGCTTGAAAAAAAAACGTGAAGTTTTTTATCTAGGCATAAAATAAATGGACGAATCAAAGTCCAGTACCCTATTGATCAGATCAATCACAATCTGTTTCATTTTTTGCCAGTTCAACAACATTCATTGAGGTATTTAGGTACGTTGTTGAGCAGACAATTTTTTGAGCAAAGAAGAGATGGAGTAGCAATATCTTTCAAAATGATTCGATTGATGAGATTATGATTGTTGATAACACACGGTTATGCAATTAGGGTGCAGGTTGTCTGATCACAGATGTGAAATACCAAGGAACGACAGAGAGTGTGGCTCAACTTGGGAGGGAACTATGTCCAGACGTGGCTTACGATAGGTTAGGTACCTACTAGGTTAGCTAAGGTGCGCTGATTTGAATGGTTTGTTTCAGATTTATTATTTTAAAAAGATTTGCCAAACGTATTTAAGAACTAATTTTAAAAAAGCTAGCCGCGCGCCTTTTTATTATTTATGTATTAAATATAAACTAACACAACATGAAGACATATAAATTAAAAAGTATAATATACTTATGTACGCAATATTGTTATTCAAAATTGCAAAACCATAGTTCTCTAGTTTTATCAAAAATTAAAACGATTCTAATAACTTTATGACTATTTTCCTATTCATTTCTCTTTTTCTAAAATAAAAGTACCTAGCTTCATATTTATAGAAATAAATAAAAAGGAAACAAGTTGTCGTAGCTCAAGAAGATAAAAGACAACAGCGACTTATCTGGTAACATATCATTGTAAGCCGCGTTCATTGTTGTTTGTGAGCAAATGTCACGAGTTCTGCTGATCCCGTGACAAAAACTGCCTCCGTGTGGACTCACATACTAAGTAGTCACTGCTGAGATAATTCTACTTTAATCTATTTGTTCCTCATTATGGCCAGACCAAGATTATGTCTGGACTTTAAAAGAGACTGCGACCTCTGGGTTTGATTCGGCGTTTCTTCTCAGAGTAGTCAGATAGGAAACGCCGACCTCATCTAGGTAGCTTAGTTCTAATATTTTTTTAAATATGACGTGTAAAAGTGATTCCGATATCCTATTTACAGAATAAACAATTTCATTTTATTTTATTTATTAGTAAGAATGGTCTTGCCATCTTCTCAATAGCAGCCTGGAGTTTAGAATAAACAAATTTTCTTTCTTTCTTTGTCCCCGGTTGATGGCAATAGGCTCGTCCCTTAATACATGGGACTTAAATATAACTGGCGAAATGTGGGTGTACCTACTATGGGTACTCCTCTGCCTAACCCTTCGGGGAAACAAGGCGTGATGTTATGTTATGTTTATTAGTGCGAAAAGGTTGTGTAGAGAAGCCCTTTTGACTTTAAAATAGTTTTATTTTATTATTTTATTTTATTGGGCCTGCTCTTGACCTCAATATCGCCTGATGGAACGAGATGGATGAGGTCTATGATGGAACGAGCTTATACTTTCATTACTTAGGCATTTCGTTGGTTGATGGCTGATCTTGTTAAAAAAAGCGAGTAAGTGCGTGTCGGACCACGAACAAAGAAGTGTTCCGTAGTTGGGATGAATTTATCCCAGGAACAAACTTAACTTTGTAGTTCAGAAACATGTACTCACATCAATATACGTCACGGTCAATTCTCCAACTGCTCATTTTGCAAT
The DNA here is from genome assembly GCA_914767815.1 of Eupsilia transversa. NCBI lineage: Eukaryota > Metazoa > Arthropoda > Insecta > Lepidoptera > Noctuidae > Eupsilia > Eupsilia transversa. The sequence goes on along the minus strand of OU611894.1, from coordinate 5,367,246 downwards.
CGCTTTCTTTCGTGATAAAACTACAAATGTACGATTTTCTTGCTTTTTCCCTTGCTTCATGCCAAATTTCATGATTCTGGGTCAATGGGAAGTAGGTTTTGATTTATTTGCGAGTAAGTATCAAAATATGTCACATACCTAAATGGCCGTATTTTTTTATTGCGTTGATTTTGAAGGTTGTTTTTTTTAGAACTCCCAAGGAACCATAGATCTACGTATTTTATATTAATTTCAATTTGATACCTCCACACGTTCCTGAGAAAATGGGTCTTGAACTCTTGACAGACTGACAGGCAGACGGACGGACAGATGGCAAAGAAGTGTTATGGGTTCCGTTTTTAGGCTTCCGTAGTCACCAAGGAACCCTTATAGTTTCGCCATGTCCGTCTGTCTGTCTGTCTGTCCCCGGCTTAGCGCAGAGACTGTTACTCAGTACTAGAAAGCTGTAATTTGGCATGGGTATGCATATTATTTATGCTGAGTATACATAAATATTAATTAGCTTTAAAGTGGTAATTTTTACTTTGTATTTCCGGACAAGGGGCACACGAAGACAAACGAAAAAAAATCGGACTGCCTGGTTGATCTAATACTCGTAATAAAAGTGTGACTGCTGCCGCACTGTGTCCATCGTTATTCCATGAGTTTCTTTTTCACGGGCAGCCCGGGGCAGACCCAAGCAGGGCAGCAGCGGTAGCGGGGCAGGCCAGAGGCCTATATTGACACCTGCTCGCACCACAAATCACTAAATGCGTTCAGCGTTGTATTTAAAACTTAATTCTGTTTGTCATCTTCAAACGATTGAGAGCGTCAAAACACTGAACAATTCGACTTATTTGTGGTCCAAGCGGGCTCACGTGCAGTATCAGATATACCTATGCCCTAAAATTGAAAGTCATCTGATCCAGCAGGTGTGTAGCAGTAGTAGCGGCCTGCGTGCTGGCGGCGGCGCTGGTCTCCGCGCAGATCACCTTCAGCCGCGACTGGACCGGCGGAAAGCGAGCGGCCCCGCAACTTGCCCTCGACTGCGGACAGTTCACCAGACTATGTCGCCACTTCGTAGTTAGTATCACACTAATATACATAGCTTTCTTGCTCAGTGGAGGAACATATAGCTCCATTTCTTTTCCACACTGATTACTGCTATGGGTCAGCGCACCCGAAGAGCAGAGCATTTTCTAAGACTACTGAAAAATGAATCTTATGACAACTCAATAGATTGCAAAATTAAATACAAGTCAAGATCTAACGCGAGCATTTTGCAGTCAGGTGTGCGCTGACCCTATAAGAGATGGTGGTAGGCTTACGTTGGCAAAAGGACTATTGCAGTATTATTTAATACGTGTATTCGAAATGCTTTGTTTAAGTAATCTTTACAACTTCGACCTTCAACACTTAGTTGCGCGTATAGAGTTAGGTTGACTTTTAATCTTGGTGTCACACAAAGTGGCTTAGAGATGTCATTCATCAAAGCTATTATTTAAATGAAAATCATAACTATGGGCGCTTGTCAATACCGAAAATAATATCGTGTGAGCACTAATCCTTATGCAAATTCAATCGAACCCCTACCCTCTGACCGAAGCCTCAGCTGATCCGATCTTCTTAATTATGGTCTATCTATTATTCGAAATTCGGCTTTGAATCCTAAACATCCTATTATCGAACAAAGGCTCCGGTCATGTTGTTTTCCAAAACGAAGCTAAGCTAGGATGTTAATTAGGCTGCTTTTCACCAGAGATTACCAATCGTTATGATGATATAAACCTAATAGGATCTAGGATCGTTTGATTTATAAACCGTAGCTTGAATTAGTTCTTGTGGAATAGGGTTCAACGAAGGTAAGTTTTACATATATACATGTATATAATACGCGTAAACGGTAACAGCACATCTTACCCGCTTCGCTACATTAGCTCTGTTGGAAAACTATTTAAGTCTACACAAAGTTTCGGAGCTTAGCTAGTTCGCACTTCTCTGGAGAAAAAGCAGCCTTACCCCGGTCAGCGAACCAGACTAATTTTCTTTCATTCGTGACCTATGTGTTGACTAGCGAAGGCTCAAAATCAAAAGTCATTTATTCAAACTAGACTTAAAATCACCACTTTTCGGACGTCAAAATGGCAGACAGTCCCCCAAAATGGTCGCCCTTCACTACTTCCTAGTGCTTTAGCTGGGAACAAGAATTAGCGGAACAAACTCCCCAGCGGCACAGCTGCCTGTACAAAATGGTCTTGAAAACCCCTTTACATAATGCAGAAGTGACGTACTAATCTAAAATATCTTCTCCCATGTTGGCAGCACGAATTGAAGCAAGCCATGACGACGGAGCTGGCCGCGAAGCATCACAGCGAACTGGACAAGCCGCCACTCTACGACGAAGAGTAGCTGCAACCTCCCTACATTTTATAGGCAGATAGAACTCCTGAACTGACGACCAGATCATGTTGATGTTGGACAGATTCTGTAATGGTTGGATAGAGTATAAGTTGCATCTATATGCTGTGCTATTTCTTAATCTATGCCTTCTACTCTCGGGACAATGAAAGTATGATATTAAAAGTAGATTTTTTGTTTTATCGTCATTTTAAGTCCAAGATTTATCAACCTTCCTTATCTCGTGCATTGACTAAGACATGTTTGACAGTAATGTGCGTCAGTGAAAGAAATAACGCTTAGCCTAAGTACGTGCTAAGTAACGCTTAAAGATCTCGGCCTAAGATTTTATTATTTCGGTAGTCCATTTTAGCTCAACCGTAAGTTTATAAGTTTAGTTTAAAGGGTTTTTCCTTGTTTTAAGCAGGTAGGTATGTATTTATTACCTTTTTAGCATTATTTTGTTGTGGTCATAAACACTGCACAAGATATCCTTCTGATAACCAAATTGGGTGCCGTACGTAATCAAAAAGTTTTCAACAATCATTGAATTAGGCCTGAATTTAAATTTAATTTAGCGTGTCGGATATTTATGGAGGACAATATTACGTGAAAAGTTGAAAACCATAAAACTTGTACCGTGACGCATAAAGTTTTAACATTTTGGGGCGCGTCTGTTGCTAAGTTGATTACTGTAGGCGTTCGTTTTATTGCATTTGTATTGTTATTTCTTTAGAAGTAATTGATTATTTCTGCATGTTAAGAGTGGAATTCTTTTGACTATAATTATGTAGTACTTATAACTAATGAGTTTTTGAAACTTTATACGCTCGCTCCCAAAGAACAATATTTTTTTATCTAAATTCGCCATTAAGTTATTTTATAATCTGTTCCAGATATAAGTGTGACTGTATTGTTCCTAAGACCTACCTACTATATTATAATATATAAGCTAACTTCTAGTTTCGACTCTAGTCAATATGCTTTACTATGAAACACATAAGTAGTTAGGTTTGTTTAGGTATCAAATTACGCGTATTAAATGCACGACAAGATAATTAGGCGCGGATCGATATTTTGATAGGCATATCACTGTATAGCAACTGGAAATCTCTGTATATTATATTGTATTATAAATAAAGGAGATTGTAATCTTATTTTTGTTTTATTTATTAAATTATCATCATCTTGCTATTCCCAAACTTCTGAATACCTAAACATCTTCCCAAAAGGGTCAGCTTCAAATTAGAAAAAAACAATCAACACTATTCGATTCGTTGATGTAGAGATAACTGCTACATTATGACAATTTTTGGGTAAGTACCTACTTTCTTAATTCAATGAAATTTTGATATATTTGAAAACAGGCTTCATCAATCCGTCAGATAGGTACTTATATTTTCACTCAGTATTGGCAAGCGTAGCTTAACCTTATGGATCGACCCGTGCGGCTGTTATATTACCTACTAAGCCGCGAGCTCCTCCTTGGGAATGGCAATATAAGCAGTTTAATTTATTGTCGTCTCCATCTTGTATAACGTAGAGGTCTGAGGTAGATACGTAGGTCGGTCTCCACCCATAGTCCTGATTATGTGAATCGTAATAGCCGCTCAGTGCCGGTACATGTTGAGTATTTGTGCCCGGAAGAGATATGAGCTTTATTTCGGAGAAATTAAAAAGTGCAATTAAGATTTAGGAATGCACTAATATTTTGATAAAATAATATTATTATCTTGCTGATAACTTTTCAGCAACATTATCACTTTTTTTTATCAACGATAATTATCTATTCAGGAAGTTACAAAAAGAAACAACAAAATATACTTAAAATAGTTATATTATTGTAATAAATTGATTTTATTTACATATAAAATATAATTACAAACTAACACACGCATAATTATTGCAAAATACAATCAATTCCGATGCTTGGTGCACACTATTAATAACTAATACTAGAAACAACGTACCTAGTTCCTGAATAATGTTTTTATCAAAATAATATTAGAATTTATTTAAAACATTTGTCTTTTTAAACAAAGAGGCTGCTATTTGATGATAATCCTTATCATAGATTAAAGAATTTGAAGACAAGATGTTCACCAACCCGCACTGGGCCCGCGTCGTAGATCATGGCCCACTCCGTCTCACAGAGAGGAGGCCCGAGTCCATAGAGTGGAAACCTGGTAGGCTGATAATGCTGAACTTCCCTTCGTATTGTATTAATAACTGTTTAAATAATTACAAAATTTTCTTAGGAAAATGTCTAGTAGGTTATTGAGTTCAGATAAAGTTTTAACAAGAGACAATTGATTTTCTTTTACATATTACATGAAATAGTCTTGTAATGTTCTAGGGAATGAAAATTTGGCTGTTAAGGGCGAATTTCACCAATGAAAACTGAACGCGATCAGCAGCACGTAAACCTAGTTTAAGAGCTGTCAGTGTCATTATTTTCTTTGGAATATTTACACTGACAGCTCTTGAACTCGGTTTAGATGTGCTGATCGCGTTCGCGAACTTAGAACCATTGACTATAAAACACTATTTTCAACAAAAAAATACATAATCAGAATGTAAAAAACAGTGGAGAATGATATGTTAATAGTGTCAAGAATCTCTATAACCGAAAGCTACCGTTTTTTAGAAGACCGCCAACCGCCATATAACGGCCGCTGTGACGGCCATCATGGAAATGATGGCAGCAGGGTCTAAAAACACTCTCTAGGAAAACATACAACTTTCATAGAAAACGTTTCAATGAAGTCATTCGCCGGTAAATTGCGGACGCTATATAGCGGCCACCACTGTTCTAGGACAGCGTACCTTAAAAGAATATCTAATAATGAAAACAGGTGGATATAAATGACTTAACACATAATTATTCTATTGCATTTTTATAATGCAATGTTCTAATTACCTATGATGTCGCGAGTATATATTTTGTGATACAGTATTATAATGGAAGATGAAATGATGATTTAAAACTAAAGATAGTAGTTAGTTTAGAAATATTTCGTAGTGGAATAATGAACGTTATTTTATAAGTACAAATATCTATGTTAATAATATGTGTACTGTTCTGCTTTATTATCTACCATACAAAAATAGGTTAGCATTCGTGGCAACAGCGAGGCAATTGCTTAACACACATAAAGGGAATAAGCATGTGATTCAAATAAGGGTCAAATATTGTTTTTATAAACTCTATTGCTTCAGAATTATGCGTCCATCAATATTCTTGATTATAGTTTCTATTTGAGCAAGTAATTAATTTTTTTTAAAGTGCAAAAAACTGCAGGTAATTCAAATATTTGAAACGCCGACGCCATTTGACGCCTTGTCAGAGCGAATGTGACGTAAAAGTCTATGACAACGATAAAAAAGGCAATGTGTCTTGTAGGAGTGTTTGCGATTTGTTCTCATCGTTGTCATAGACTATGACGTCACACCAAGCCCGCCAAAATAGAGGGCGTTTAATGTGCCCGTGACGGTTGGCTATTTTTAACTCTTTTTACTACTACTTTCAATTGCTTTTTTTGGGGTATTTTTTTTGACTTGTGTCGTGACATATGTCGATGTAATCTATCGAATAAAAGAAATATATGCATATTCCCTATTGATCCCAATTCCTTTCTTATTGACAGGTCAGCCACTTTATTGTGTTGTGGTCAAACAGACAATATGATCTAATGGATCACGAATTTCCATCAAAACTCTCGGGTTGTGATTGTTAGTGTGTTACGCAATTAGGAAGCCGTTTCCATTATATATTTTGTTAAATGAATTATGTTTTTTTTACAATGCTAATAAATCTAGCATACAGTGCTTTGTGAAATATCTAATTAAGTGCGTGAAACTGAAAAGTTAGCTTAGTGTCTGTTTTATGAAACTGCTGTTTTCATCGTTTTTCGTACATTATTTCATAAAAAATAATGTTTAAAGTATTGTCATTGTTAGTTAATTTGTTAGTAATTAAAGCTAGATTCAGTCAAACTAAAACTATACACACTACAAACTTATCAAAAATCTTCTTTTACGCTACAATCGTATGTACCACCTACAAATTACGATCTATATTGTCATGGCAAATATTAAATTAGTGGCAATGTGTCTACTGCCATAGGGTTTGAAGAGCTTCAAGTATCAACTTGGGGTACATTTGTTGATAAGCGGCTCATTTTTACGCGACCGGCCCGAATAGGAGTGTTTTGTTTTCACTATCATAATTAGCTCGTTATCTTGATTTGAAACTAGATTTGATTAAATATAGTCTAAAATCTGTCAGTTTTGAATCGAGTGGAAAATAAAGTTTGTCATTTATTGAATGGACAAGTCAACTTGTGCAGGTATTTATCATGCTTCATGATGCGTCTATTAAATTTTTATTACTACAAATAATATTAAAATTGGTCCCATACAGATAAATACAGGTATAACATGGCCCTGCCAATGAAATACTGGATTATAAGGCGGATAGACATGAAGTGATTTGAATGGATGGTGAGAAAGCAGTATCTGAATATTATTTATGTAAATAATTGTCACGAATAATGCTGACTCAGACGTAAACGTAAACGATTAAGACTTATCTGTTTCATTTCGACCGTTCAACAACATTAATTGCGTTATTTACGTTGTCGAGCAGATTTTTATTTCGAACTTCTGAAGCAATGGATTAGCAATCTGTTTCAAAACGATGCAGATTGTGATTGATCGTGTATTACGCAATTAGGGTGCTGGTTTCCATTGTGTCATGATGTCTGACATTCGTCCTGTCGTGGGTGGATTCGTGGCCAGGTACTAATATCTGTTATCCGTGATAATATGACTACACGAGATATTTTTATTTACCCATACTTTTTCCTGCCATGATGACTCAGTGAGAACATGCGGAACATGGATCACGCATTCAGTTGTCCAAAAAATTAATGGGAAACGGCTAGTAGTGTATTGCTTATCTCCCATCCAATTCAAAACACTTCAACCATAATTGAATAACCAAAAATGTCGTAATCACAGCATTATGTCTTTCTCATGATTTTACATATCACATATACCTACATCATCATTTTCCTCCCATCCATGTTAATCATCATCAGTACCACAGCACCTGACATACTCTAAGGCCTTATTCAGACAATCGAGCCAAATATCTCTGTCCTTCAGTGTATCGGCAGCTAGTAAGTGCCGCCGGACGACGGAGCCGTCCGCTCGCCGGACGTAGACGAGCGAGCCGCTGTCCGGCACGATGAGGCCGGCCGGGATGGACGATTCGAGGAGGATCGTGTTGGGACGCGCGCAGAGGTCGCGCGGGGCTTTGATGACGCGGTCGGAAATGACGGTTGATAGGTCGATGTCACCGATTGGCATCTGGAAAAGAAGGTTTTGTTATGGCTTCGAGCTGTAACACAACAGTCTTATGCTACTAAGCTTTGTGCTTACACTAACTCCTACAAAGTGCAGGAAATGGTCAATGAACTGAAAGAAGAAGGCGCCTGTGTCTGTAACACATTTTATACTAGCACAGACACAACATGCACTCGAATAAAGATTATTTGATTTGATTTGATCACTCTTCTTTTTACATAAATCCTAACAAACAGATCTGGACAACTTGACTTCCTTCCTTGTCCTTGAATATTTTTTTAACACAATTGGAGACTGTAAATTATTATAACTGTCTTCATGGAATTGCAGCGATCTATATTTGGGTATGAAAGTTGGTGAGTTATTCCGCCCGCATTAAGTCCTTTTTGCATTATGTCAAACAGGTTTTCGAACTTGTGTAAGGTTGATTTCAATCGATATTCTTACCTTCTTCTGCACATCATCAGGGTACTTCCAGTATGCCAGGCGGGGAGGCTGAAGGCGGAACCAGCGTCTGTGCCACGCGCCTAGTCCTGACACGTCGTCGAAGGCCGTGAGGAAGGCTGCGTGAGGTGATGGTGGAGACACTTGTACGCGAGCTTTGATCTCAAGGTTCACGTTGCCTTCGAGAGGACTGCTGCATGGGACCTGTTAATATTACAAGAGATATTAGAGTTTTAGATGCATAGACCTAGCAACCACTGTGCGTATGACCAGTAGGTCAATTCCCGTATAAAAAAGACATTCATAGTCACGATATTCATAAATCTCATTTCAGCAACAAATGGTGTCACAAATGAAGGTAAATTAGAGATTTTTTGACCGATTGAGACTGAGATTAGACTGCAAACGTTGTTAAAAATACGAAGAAGCAAAAGTGGTATGTAAGGATCGTAGCAGGCGGCTGTAGTTTCTTCCTACTTATAATGGCCTGTTCTCTGTGAGAGGATGGGGGCTGCGTCCCATTGCCCGTACGCTGGTACTAGGCAAATTATTATGATCTTATTAATTGTTCTTGTTGTTAGCTAGTTACAAAAGTAGTTATTTTTCCACTCTGCAATCGGCATTTTTTATATGTTTTGATTGTTTGTTTGTTTTCATTTGTTACTGTCGGAACACATTATGCAATAAGCTATATAAATAATTGTCTTTGGTCTCTGGTCCTGACATCAAGCAATGGACAAAATTTGTCAATTTTTATTACTACGGGCTGTTGATTATGAGAGTTTTGGCTAATTTGTAAATGTGTGTTTTATGTAATCTGCGTTTAGTTTGTGCAGAATAGACAACTTTTCTTTCTTTATTATTCATTTTTGTTCCAAGAGTTAATTTCCTCACCTTGTTGAGAGTAAAGTTGTTCCTAGTAGACTGCTGCAGGGCGAAGATGCAGTATCCGTGCAGAGAGAACTGCGGAGAGCGAACTGCTAGCGGTCCTGCTGGGCTTTGTATTCGCGGCGCTTTTAGTTCTGATATCTTTGATTTTGGTGTTAGGAGTTTGGAGCTTGACTGTGGAGAAAAAACGATACGATTACATAATTTAATAACAATTATAGAAATAAGTGACGACATAGGTCCCTATGTCGTCACTTATTTCTATAATTGTTACTCACACTTATTCAGCTCTATTCAGCGTTTGCCCATAGAAAACTACGATTTTGTATGAGACGCGTATGCGTCTTTTCAGCTGCGGATGGATAGCTGAAAGGACGCGTACACGTTTCGCGCGTTTTCTACGGGCAAACGCTGAATAAGTGTGAGTAGTCCCATATAGGGATTAATGAGCAGTGGTGGCTCAGTGGTAAAAGCCCCGACTTATGAGCTATAGTTCGTGAGTTCGAACCCAGGCAAGCGCTTTACTTTGTGTAAATAATTTCATCACCACTGCTCTGAAAACGGTGAAGGAAAACATCGTGAGGAACCGGGCATGTCCTAGAACCAAAAATTCGAAGTCATGTGATATCTACCAACACGCACTGCGCCCGCGAGGTAGATTACAGCCTACTCCCTCTCGAAGAGAGGAGGCCTGTGTCGCAGTTGTGGGTAGATTATAGGCATAGAGAATGCTTCTGCCAGTAATGGGTAAGTGTAACTCCTGGTTCTTCAATAGAAAAAACTCTGCTACAATTTGCGCTAGATAAGAAAAAAATAAACGTCATTGACCCGAATTTTTCTTTTATTGGAAATGAATGATTTGACTTAGAATTTGGTGGAGTTTCATTGAGTACTAGTTCCCTTCCAAAATAAATACGACTGAATATGGTTTTGGCCAAAAGGTTTGTGTCACGGATCGCGGTAAGGGGCGTTCTTGACGCGTTCCCAGTGAACGCGTCAAGAACGCCCCTTACCGCGATCCCTTTACCGCGATCCGTTTGATTTGATCGTGTTAGCGACACTTCCTTTACATTTTTTCGTATCGTTTAGAAATATTGGAATACATTGGTAGACGGGTGTCAACGACTTTTATTTTTTTCTTATCTAGCGGAGACTTTAACAGAATGGCAAATAATTTGATTGGCTGTTTTTACTTTTGTCAGCCAATCAAAGCAGTTCTTTTGAGTTTTAGTCTGTAAGCCCCGGGTTGTAGTAAAAATAAATTGTTACCTTTTTGCTAGAGATGTGATACTTCATCTCGTGTGATAGAAGTTGTTTTGAAGCTTGCAGCAAGTACACCTCGACTGTTACCTGAAAATAGAAACTAACAATTATAATAACCGTTAGTAGACATTGGTAATGGTTTGTGAGACCACTATCTCAAGATATGTCCTGATGTCAAGCATAATGCGGTCAACGATGGTGTATGCTTCTTTATAATTAGTACTCATAACCCAAACCGTAAAATACCGTTACGGCCTTATCACATTATCGGACCTATTATACGGCCTTATCGGATTTGCGAGTGTGTTTTCAGTGAGGAGATTTTTCATTGCTCGCGCTGCGTGTGACGGAACCGAGGTTCGCCAGTTTGTTTACAACACAATAACAAAATACCGTGAAAACATCGTGAGGAAACCGGCATGCCTGAGAGATATTTCTCGACGGCATGTGAAGCCAAGTCAGAGGCCCACGGGCGGCATAAAAAACGAGGTTAGTCACTAACCACACGGCAAATATATATATATTTTTTTAATAAGGGGGTTATTTAAATTTTTACTTTCAGGCACAATTCCAGGTGATGCTGCAGTATCGGTTCAAGGTTACTATGTTCTTCTAATATCGTTGAAGTAACAGAATATTAAATTTCGAATCCATCAGACCTGTGAAACATGCGCACATCCAATCATCAACTAGAAAAGAGCTGATAATCTTCAAACGGCTCAACCGATTTTCTTGAATTGTAGCTAAGAACACTCTCGATCAAAACACCTTTCAAACAAAAAAATAATAATCAAAATCGGTTCAGCCGTTTGGGAGCTACGAGGGAACAGACAGACACACACGTTAAACTCTTTTTCCGTCGGGGGTTAAAAAGAAGAAGACACTAACATAGGTGTCAACTAACCTTGAAGTCGCTAGCAAGTCCCAGCATACGTATTTCATCAGGGAAGTGCAGTATGTTGCTTGTCGGTTGAGTTTGTTGCATGCTGGTCGCGAGGACGCGGTCGCGACACTTGACCAGACACACTGCGTGGTGACCCACGGCGCCGTCTGCGAATTACAAACGATTCTAACTTAAGAGCGTTTGTTCTTAAAGTTGGCAACGTCGCAAATAGCTGTCAAATATTTACCTGTTTTGATTTATTTCGCAATATTATTGTATGGAAATATAAAATATCGCTAACTAGTGAACTAGAATAGTAATATTGAATTGCAATTATAGCACTGAATTTGATGTTGTAACTGATTTAGGTGTAAAAAAGTCATTTGGAAAGTTTCCAAATACTTTTTTTACATCTACAACTAAATATTCGGTGTTACGATATTAATTATTGCATTTCATAGTCAATATTCTAGTTCACTAGTTAGCCATATTTCATATTTTCATACAGTAATTTTGCCAAATTAATCAAAACAGCGAGATATTTGACATCTATTTGCGACGTTGCCCACTTTCAGAACGCTCGCTCTTAAATAACCGCTATATTTTCCTATGTATATGTTATGGAACATCTCATGTCATACTAATAAAATAAGAAAATCCACTCTGTTCTTTTTAATACGTCATTCACGCGATGCTACGAAGAACCTACAGTACTCTTTGCATAAATCGAAGAAAAAAAAAAACATTTTACAGATGATTGTGTAAGCAAAGTTTTTGTTATTTTTTCAAAATCAGGCTGTATTTTATTATTTATTTATTTATATATATTTAATTGTATACCAGAAAATACATAGCACATGCAATACACATGCATACGCAGTACCGTGTACCATCTAGGCATCTTTATCCACCATCACAGCAGCTCAATATGAAATGGACACTGCCTAGTTTATGATATTGCCTGTTATGAAGCCAGAACCTTTTCATGAAGTCTACATATCGTGCTGCACGTGTAGCATGGCTACCGTAGACACGGGTTTTGTCGGCGGAAGAATAGACAAAATGACAGATAAACAAATCACAATATGTTATTTTTTCTTTTCTGCTTTCGATAAAACCTGTTTCAATGGTGCTGTGCTATGCGTGCAGATGAGGTTATAGTTATTTATGCAACTGTTGTATAATAAGGGGTATTAAAACATGAATGTGGTAATAGTATCACATCAGTGTGTTAATACCTAATTATACAGGGTGTAATTTTAATCACCGTTTTCCTCTTAAGGGGTCATTGTACTCATCATTATGAACAACTTTTACTATGGGACCAAACCTGAAATCGTGAAAAAGAAATCAGCTGTTCCCTACATTTTGACGAGTTATGCGAACATAAATGTAGGGAACAGCTGATTTTTTTTTCACGATTTCAGGTTTGGTCCCATAGTAAAAGTTGTTCATAATGATGAGTACAATGACCCCTTAAGAGGAAAACGGTGATTAAAATTACACCCAGTATACAGCTACATACAAGACTTTATCTGAACCCATGATATGAATCCTCTATAAAAGTTACTGACACAGTTAGCTTATTGCAACATTAAAACGACTATAGCCTGTAGCGCTAGCGCGCGTGTTTTGGAAAATGTGTGACATGTGTGGACGCGGGGGTCAGCAGGTGACCGGATGATACGGCAGGTGACGGTATTCGATGATATAATGGTTACTATGACACTGGTCGTTTTAATGTTGGTAATAAGCTAACTGTTTCAGAAACTTTTATAGACGACTTATAGCATGGGTGTAGATAAACGTGTAATGGAAGCTGTACAATGTACCCACCAGCATTGAGTTGCCGCACGTAGTCGCGCTTGAGCGGCACGGTGAGCGCGGCCAGCTGCAGCTGTGCGCGGCCGCGCGCGCCCGCCGCGCCCGCGCCCTCCACCTGCAGGCGCTGCAGCTCGTGCACGCACGCCTGGCGACGGTGCGCTAAGGGGTGTACACACACGTCAGAACATCCACATTTCTGTGCTATAATTAATATCCAAGTTAAATATAAACTCGTATCGTAGTACCCGGATAAACAGTATCCCATTTCCTAACACAGATCATGGTTTACCCATGTGCTAAATTTCATCTAAATCCGTTCAACAGTTTTAGAAAGCGTAACAAACAAATTCACTTACGCATATATAAGGTGCTATAAAAATATCTGCCACGGCTTTAATGAGAGGTAGTATTGTGTTTAAAGATAACAATAGTGAAGAAATTTCGTACCCCGGCACAGTTAAATCAATTTGAGAAAATAAAGTAGTTAAATAAACATTGACTCTACTCTGCATAACGTGGTTCACAAATTACGCGCGAAGTGCACTTCGTCAATGAAAACAACTGCTATCTCTTTCCATCTGTTCTGTGAATGAAAACTGAAATCAGCTGACTAGTTCGACACTTGCAAATTTAAACGTACAATTTTTTGTATGAAAAAAAATATGACACATGATCAATAATTTATCTTTACTATTGTAATCTATAAACACAATACTATCTCCCATTGCAGCCGTGGCAGATATTTTTATAGCACCTTATATAATATTAGTTATGATTCGCAATGACTGTACCGGTCCAAAAAAAAAAAAACACCCCGCTTTTCTAATCGACGGATGCTTTCTGCAATAGTCGGATTCTTTATCAGTCGAGATTTAATATTCAACTAACTAAAAAAGTTATAAACGATCGTTATACATTGTTGATTCAAACAGTGCACATATTTCTCACCAGTAATAAATAGCAATGAAATGGTTATGAACATATCTCTTCAAGTGAGAACAATTGATAGTTTAGTTAACTTGTAACAAAGTAATGTTGTATACTTACTTGCTAATAACAACAATCTTTCGCCTTCCGCCTGCTCGGTGGAGCCACTAAACTCAATAGTAGCAGCGCACAGGTTCAAAGCTTGACTGGCCTGAAATAAACGAAAGTTTCATCAGAATTCGGAACCCACATGAATTTGCTTTTCTGTAAGTAATGAAGCGCTTAGACTTACGTTTGCAATGTACAAATTATAAAGTCATACTCATTGTTGAAGAGCCTAATAATAAAATTAAAAAAATATGTATTTATATACATTTTTAAGTTTTTTTTTAAAATGTATTTTATATGAAAATAATAATAAATGAAATAACATTTAAAACACATTTTGTCAGGAGGTTCCTCTCTCTGGAGCCCTGACCACCGGTAGCTTGGACCCTGTTGCCGATACCGGTGGGCTACTATTTTTTATATTTTTAAATGTTTTTATAATTTTTATATTCTAATATTTAAAAATGTAAAATATATGTATTTAATGGAATAAAGGAAATAATAATGAAATAATAATAATTAAAAACTATGGTAATTAATAGTGTGGTCAGACCCCGGACACACCGTATTGTTTTATATCACACTGACGATTTACCAGCGTGTTACCGGCCAGGCGATTGTTTAACACACTTGCTGCGTGTGACTAACGAGCACGCTACGTGAGCGCAATGTGTTCGACACGTTTTCGGAACAAGAGCAATTGACGTGAGTGTACAAGAGAATGCGTGACAAGCGAGTGTACAATATTGTCTGATCCATTTCTTATCATCATCTTTATCACTTATTGGTCCGTTTTAGAGCTGATTGACTTTTTTCGTTGACTTTTAGAGTTTTATTTCACCATTTCTACTGCCCTCTAGTACTATCTGTCTGACCGGTACTTTGGCGCCAGTCAGTCGGTCTCCTCTCCTCCTTCCATTTATTACTTGCACCAAAAACTATTTATTTCATTGACCTATTCTAACAATAATTACCTGTGATATAACAGTTTGCTGCTTGGCTATCTCATTCTGCAGCTCCTTGATTTTCTCGCGCACGGTTGTGACGGAGCTGGCCGGCTCATCCGGCGTGGCGGGCGGCTCGCGGTCCGGCGATGCGTGCCGGATTACTCGCATCGGAGTTGAAGGGGTGGATGACTGTAGATGGGGTAATAGTTTTAACACAAAATCAGGTCAATAATGGATGAGATTGTTAGGTAGCCAACGTTTTACCTCACTGCTGGGTCATTGTACGTTTGTTAACCATGATGTGAACTCTATAAATATGTCCAGATTCTTAAGCTAGGTTCTCTTCGCAGTAAATAAAGTGAAATGAACGTATAACAGTCCCTAAAAGGATGGCTGGCAACGATTTTTTTTTTAAATGTGTAATTCGCCAGGCGGTTTTGAATTTGAGTAACTAATTTTCACACATTATTACTTTCTGAGCTAACTTGTTTTACAGTTCAGAGACCTCATCTTTATAAATTCTAAGGGTCTTCAATGTTTCTGTTATCAAAAAAGGTATATGTATTCTACTTACCGCGCTCTGCATGCGCCTGTAGAAGCTGACACTGTGAACCAGCTCGTTGCCCTTATCGACCCTGGGAGTGTGGGGCTGCACCTTCAGCGGAGACTTGAAGGCCGAGCGCTCCTGGTACACGAAACTTGATGAGGACTCGACGGAATGCTGCAACCAACCCCCAGTAGTGGTTGGTCAAGCGAAATATACAAGCTAATGTTCGTTTGCAACAAAAATCACTAATTGAACGCGGTTAACTAGTTTCAAGCTTTTACTTCTATGTCTATGAAAGCAGCATGAACAGCCTATAAATTTCCACCTGCTGGGAAACAGCAAAGGTTTCCTCTGTGACAGGATAATGAGCCGTCATCCACAGACCCACCATGCAGGCCTAGTGCGGGTTGGTATGGACAATGGTTGGTTTTGAATTTCGCCGGAAACCGGCTATCTAAATGCGCAACACATTTTCGTAAACGATTAAGATTAATCTGTTTCATTTTGACAGTTCAACAACATTCATTGCGTTATTTACGTTCTTGAGCGGATTTTTTATCGAACTTTTGAAGCAATGGATTAGCGATCTGTTTCAAAACGATTTAGATTCTGATTGATCGTGTATTACGCAGTTAGGTTGCAGGTGTCTGAGTTTCCTTTAACAGTTCGTGTCATATTTTCACTACGCTACAACTGTCTACTGTCTAATTAACACCATATTGTCTAATAATGCTTACCTTGTTCACTTTAGGCGGCGTGGGTCCCTCGCTCTGCTCATTAATCGCTTCGTCCAGAATATCGTCCAGTTCGCTGTCTAATCCACTGCTATCAGAGTCACTTTCGCGGACCGCTTTCTTGTAACTTGTGTTGTTTTTCTTTACCACCTGATTAAAAACACGTTACATTATTAATTTTAAAGCTACCACACAATGACACAATGAACAACAACTCGCGCGCTCTCTTTTGTACCTAGACCGAGACGTCGAGCACTGTGCGAGAGAGAGCGCGCGAGTTGTAGTTCACAATAACGCGATAATGTAGCCGTAGCATTCAAGCTCACACACCCTGGTTATCGCCGCTATCACTTCGTCGTCTAGCTAAAGCCCCATTTACACGATGCAAGTTCCTTATATTGCTAGGGCTACATTGTCGTGTTAAAGCGAACTACACTTCGCGCGCCCTCTTTTACTCAGCGGGACGTCGAGCGGTGTGCGAGAGAGAGCGCGCGATGTGTAGTTCGCCTTATCGCGACAATGTGGCCCCAGCATAAGTGACACACAAATGACTTGCGTCGTCTGTTATTGTTTTTTCAAAGTATGGTATGCCATAGGTAATTACATCGCGCCGTGTAAATCAGGCTTAATACATATTCTAACGATCCCCGAACGAAAAAAGGTTATTATTCTTATTAGGCTTAAGAAACGTATTGACGTAGGTACACAATAATTATATTTAACACAAACGTCTGTAAGACTAGTGTCGAGTTATAAAGTAATGTTTGATTGTTTTATGTAGGTAGGTTTTGTTATAGGCGACATTGTGGGAAGATTATTAATTGTGTCATTGTGTGGTTTTCCTCACATTTTTCCTTTACACTTAAAACATAACATCACCCCTTGTTTCCCCGTAGGGTTGGGCAGAGGTGTACCTACAGTACACCCACATTTCGCCAGTTATGTTTAATTCCCATGTAATAGGGGGCGAGCCTAATGCCATCAACCGGGCACAAATCCATACTCCGGGCTAGATAGATAGCCTATTAATACTTTGACTGATCTGGGAATCGAACCCAGGACCTTCCCTTTATTGTTTACTATAATTGCTTTCAAAGGCGGGGCAAGATGAATGGTACAAAGCTATTCGTTTCAATAAATAATTAGCAAGCATTATGCACGTTCGTGGTCCCCAAATGGACGGTCTTTTTTACATGAGATTTCACAGAACACTTAGGCAGCGCTTCACGATCAAATTTAGATGACGTAAAACCATTAGTAAATCATAGCAATGTAACTCTTTATCTTATTGATATAAAGTATAAATTAGAATGATTAATGTGAGTTTGATAAAATTCTTGTAATCATTCTAATTTATACCTTACCGAGATAAAAGTTATACTGCAATGATTTCGGTTTACGTCAATCGTGACAGTCCTACCTTACTGGATCAAGATTTCAGAAACCTGGGTCAAACTTAAGTATTATAAATTAATCAACACCTTATGCAGTACGTATTCAGGTACATAATGAAAGTAGTATTAGTAAGACTTACATTCATAACTTCTCGTCCAAACGATGTCTCGGCCCAGTTGTCAGATTTGTTCATTTTCTCTTGAACGCGCTCTGGGACGTAGTCTTCACAACTGGAAAGCAAGTAACAAATTGGTGTCAGAATTGTGAACAAATTTGTACTGAATAAAACGTAATATCAATTATTTCATTCCTATATTTTGCTGTGAATTTCGGATTTTTCGTCTCAGTATTTATTTGGTTAATATTCTCAATGATGTCACGAGTTAAGTGATTAATTGGTTTTTAATAAATATTCTACGTTGAACAAATTTTGTACGCTTCTTGTCAGAGCGTATACAAGCGGAGTTTTTGTTTTATCTAAACCTGAAAAGGGGTCACTGTACTCATTATTATGAACAACTTTTACAATGGGACCAACTTGTAATCGCAAAAAGAAAAACAAATGAAGTTCCATAAATTTGTCTACATAATGTAGGGATCAACAGATTTATTTTTCGCGATTGTTAGTCCGATGTTAGAAGTTATTCATAATGATGAGTACAGTGACCCCTTTTCAGGTTAAGGGTGTATGCATGAAATGAAAACGAAGGTTGTATAAACGATATTAGTATATTTTTTTATGATAACGGGTTGAGCTTAGCCGGTGCTACAACAGGGGGGGGGGGGCAATTCCCGTATTTTTAAGAACGTTCGCATTCGCATCTCATTCGCAATCTGCCAACATTTTTGACAAGTTTGACAGATTCCGACTTGAATGTGTATGTTTTTCAAATACGAGAATTGGCCTTCAGATTTAAAACCGGTTTTATCTTAGGAACATGAAGAGATCATAATTTATTATTACCTAAGTAAACTAATTTCATTCTTGAATTTCAGGTGTGCCATCAGTTAAAAAAAATTGAATGTCTGTTTGCGTATCCTACGAGTATATTATGAATGCTAAGCTATCAGTTAAACTAACGTTAATTTTAACCACAGACTACAGCAATAAGTTCGCTTTTATAGTTCCTTCCATATATTTTTTTTGACAGATATGAGTAGGTTTTCAAATACATACATACATATATAAACGACTTATTCTCATGGGGGTAGGCAGAAACGTAAAAAACGTAGGCATCATTATGCTTACCCAACAAATACTTCGATGTAATGTTAGAGTTTCTCACCACCAGCATAATGCTATTTACAATAGTGTCAATTTCATACAATAGTGTCTATTTCATACAATTTGTTTTTTTTATTTACCTTAAGAGGGTTTATTCTGAAAGTTGGCAACGTCGCAAATAGATGTCAAATATTTCGCTGTTTTGATTAATTTGATAATATTTCTGTATGGAAATAAGAAATGTGGCTAACCAATTGACTAGAATATTGATTATGAAATGCAATTATAACATTGAATTTGATGTTGTACCCGTTTTAGGTGAAAAAAAGGCATTTGGAAAGTTACCAAATACTTTTTTTACATCTAAAACTAACTATTCGGTGTTACGATATTAATTATTGCATTTCATAATCAATAGTCTAGTTCGCTAGTTAGCCACATTTTTTATTTCCATACAGAAATATTATCAAATTAATCAAAACAGCGAAATATTTGACATCTATTTGCGACGTTGCCAACTTTCAGAATAAACCCTCTTAAGTTCATTGATACTACTTTGACAGGCCAAGGTCTCGATTTACTTGAGTAAACACATTTAGCCAAACATGCTTTTGAACTTAATAATTTTTTTATGCGTAAAGTGACCGTGGTTTTTATGGACCTCTAGTGTACTTGTATGTATAGAATATTCGACCTTGTATTATACTATGAATGACAATGAGGATAGACTGTTGACAACATCTGGCATAGCCTCAGATTTCTATGTTATAATTGTGATTATAGATATTCAAGGAACATGATGTTCAAAAAAGTAAGGTTTTATAAATACTTTAGTCAATGATAGTGTATAAGCGTTCCTTTTACTCTTCAAATATTAAGTGGATGCGCAAAGGTAGCCCGCGAAATTAAAAGTTTTTGCAATTTGCAGGTCAGTGTCAGGTTGTATGTTGATCAAAATATGATTCGCGGCACACATGTATTGATGTTTCATAAGTTATAATTATGTAAATACATATTTGTTAAAGTCGCGAATCATATTTTGAAAAATTATTTTTTATACCTATTCGGATAGCTCATGATATAAAGAGGTGCCAAAAAGAGAGAAAAAAATGGGAAATTTCGCGGGTTAAAGCTACTAAAATACATTTAGGAAAGTACCTAATAAACTATCTCATCATTTTGAAACATTAATAAATATTGAAAGCTTGCTAATGTGTAATTACTACTGAGTTACTGACTTGCCATCAAGAAAGGATATAAAACAGTACACTGACTTTCTCGTTACCCACAGTATTTTTTATGTACATCTACTAATTATTAGATTATTTAAGAGTACCTACCGTTCTTCATAAGTTCGTGTATTATTAAGATTAACTTGTATTTTGTATTCTTTTTGAGAAATAAATGTCTTAAGCCGTAATCAGATGTAGCTACTATAAAGGATATTCTACCATCTGCCGCGCGTGTCTGTGGAACGATTGCTATTCAAAGGCAGGCAGGAAAACATCTGGTTACCTCCCCTGGCAGCTAACGGTAGAGGCAGATGTGTTTGTAAATGCCTTTTTTGACATCTGTTTCATGTTTTTGTATAGTTTTGTTGGAAAGATTCATAATAAGTGCTTACTTAGTTTTACAAGATAATTATAGTCGTATTTGAGTTTGAATGCTTTTTGTTTGAGTTTGAAGGATTATAGCTCTAGCCACTAGTCCTACTCCCTTATCCTAATGCATCAAATCAGCATAAACGTTACTTTATACCATGTCGCGATTTTCGGGTTCTTCTCTGAATAAAAGTTGTTCATAATAAGTACCTTTCTATTTAGGTTTAGGTTATAGAAAAACTAAGGCTGTACACCAAAGGGAACTCGTGGAGTACCTACGAGTGACCCTAAAGGCCACATCGGCGAATGGCGGGGCAGGGTATTTTAAATATACCAACGTCAATTCGTATGTATCTATCTAATGGTAACAAAATATAGATTTCGAAATCTCAGAGCCCTTAGTGTAAGTTTGCAATGAGTAAACGTAACTATCGCGTTTGCGTTAAGATTTTTATTCTCACCTTTATATTCTTAGCATTATGATCTATCAGTCAAATCTTAACGCAAACGCGATAGTTACGTTTAATCACTTGCAAACTTACACTAAGGCCTGAGACTGACTACGAACCATCAAAAGAGATTTCGCCAGCGTGCTGGAGGATACCGCGGCGGGATGCCAAGACATGCGACGGTATGCGTCGAAATCCGCTAGCATACGATCGTGGGGGAGAGGCAATTTCCGCCGTGGCATGCCGCAGTATCCTCCTTGATGCCGTCCCCCGGTGTGTTGTCCTGTATTTAGTTTAATTTTTTTCTACTTTGTGTTTAGGATTTATATTCTCATTTAATAAGTGCCTTTTAAAAATACTACAACAGCAACAGTGCATAGTGTGCAAGATAAGCCGGTTTCAAAGTGGCTCAGAAAATATACGAGACAAAAGTGTGTATGTGGTCCTAACTGTGTGAACTTAGCAACAACCAATTAGTATGATAATTATGACATGTCTATTACGTATGGTAAATAGGGAATATTTTAATATAATATTTTTTATTCAATAGTTTAGATCAGTATAATTATACATAATAGTAAATAATATTCAACGCCAAAAAAGCCATTGAAAGTTCTTTATAAACAAAAGTTAAAAATACCCAACCAACACGGGCACCATCATAGATAAACGCCCTCCAGTTTGGTGTGACGTCATAGTATATGACAACGATGATAACAAACAAACAAGAACGAGGCTCTCAACGAGGCATCCTCAGGATGACGATTGACTTGTCGCGAACCCGAACACGACGTGTTACCATGCCGAGTGCTGTCACAGCGTCCAGCACTCGGCGTGGTAAAACGTCGTGGAACACGTGAGGTGAAACACGTGTCGATTTCTTACAGGGTTTTTTATGAATCTTTAGGAAAAGTTAAGCGGAATAGTTACTAAATATATCTACGTCTATTGTATTTCACATGTATATTCCATATTGAGAAAATAAAACCACGAACGTATTTATTACCATTCAACCACCACATTTTAGGCGGCTCACACGGGTAAATACTGCTACCACTTATTTTAATCACAGCACTGGACTTGGGGAACCTAATTGCGTAACCAATGCTTTTCATTTTGACAATTCAACAACATTCATTGCGTCGTTTACGCTATCGACAGACGCATTTTTTAATCATGAAGCAATGGATTAGCAATTTCCTCCAAAATTCTTCGGATTGTGATTGAAAGTGTTACGAAATTGGGGTGCTGGCCTCTGTCAGACACAAATGAGATTAGACTATTTTGATCAGAATTCATCCTGTCTAGAAAAAGGGCATAAAGATCGTGTCTAGAAAAAAAGGATAAAGAAACCAAATAAATACTGAGATTCTTCATAATAGGTTTGTAAATAATAAGAGGGATGGGTACCACAGCAAAATAAAAGGAATAAAATAACCAAACATATGTTTCAATAGCTTTATTTTACAAAAAAACATTACTAATTAAGTTTATTATTATCACAGACAACATAATTTATAAAATACCTGAAAAGGAGTCTTATAATTATTAAATTAGCCGAAATTAAATTATATTAAATTAAATCGTCATCGCAAAAGAAAATGGCTTTGTTTGGAAATGCTTGATGTTGAAATATGGCATTTGGTTCAGTTTTATGAATGTGGACATACGATTCGTTGCAAGTTTGTGTATTACATGTATTGCATTTACGACAAGTCGAATAAACAGTTCAATGCGACAAATCGCATGATCGCATTCATAGAATTTCCTACCTTCGACTGTTAAACTATTGCAAACATGAACCAATTAAGTATTGATAATTTCAACTTTATGAACACAGCGATAAAGTCTATTTTACATTGCTCGGTACAACTTGATTATGCATGTATCTATTCTGCAAATGCCTAGACATTAGCCCAAATGATTTAACCTAGTATTTCTAAAGTTCGAGTATCCTGCTATAGATAAGCCTTCGTCGATAGATTTTGTAATTGTAGTTTTTTTACCGTCTTTTATGTTACTAACTTTATTGTATTTAGTCGATTGTTAAGTAGTAGTACCTAGTAGCTGGGGAAAATACACTTATCAACACCAATCCACAGTTTAAAAAGATTTTAATAAAATAAAAAAGAATATTGATAATAAAGATTTCAAAAAAAGAATATTGATATCAAAATGCATATGTTTTTGACAGATTGTTTGAATTTGCATCTGCAATTTGCATCCACCATAGCATGCTAGTAGTTGAATTAATAATGACAAGTTTTACATAACAAGAATATTTTTTGTACATGATGTGCATTGATGCTAATAAGTGTCTTCACCATCGAAAAGATCAAAAGGCCAATTCTCGTACTTAAAAAACCGTTCACATTCAAGTCGCAATCTGTCAAACATGTCAAAGATGTTGATAAATTGATTGTATTTTTGACAGATTGCGAATGAGATTATAATACCAACGTTCTTAAAAGTTACGGGAATAGCCCCTCAGTACTATTTTCCTAAAGCAAACTGTCTGCTGTGATATCTATAAATAACGATACTTATTTTGTTTCGTATGACTCTTGTATCTCTTCGTTTTTTAATTTTCGCGCGAAGATTGCGAGAACTCATTGATACAATACTCTTCAGTTGAAAGTCTTGCTTCCATTTTTAAATGAAATACTTTCTCCTAGCTCTTACTAAAGTTACGGTTTCCTAGAAGAATTACCGTCGAATCAAGCCACTGAAACGTTAATTATTAAAGTAAGTTGGTGTGTTTTTCTACCTTTTTTTTGTTACCGTAAAATCACAATCACAACCCGCTGCCATAATTTTCATGATAACCGTCACTACGGCCGTTATGTGGCTACCGCTTTTCGAGAAAACCGTAGCTTTAGGGTTATTTCCAGCCTGTTACTAAGCGAAATATTTAAACATGGAATTGTACTGCAGTATAATTATGCGCGAATAATAATAGTACTTACTCGTAATAATTGTGCATAATACGTCAATTAAGTAGAGTCGTGTATATCTTACCTAAACTATAGTACAACAGAATGTAGTAAAACCACTACATACTAATAGGCAGCATACAGTCTTAGATTTAACTTTTTATTGATTCTTTTATAATTTAGCATACTTATTGATTAGCTATGAGAGTACGGAAATACGAAAGAAACGGTGAATGGATTGTCTAAAAGATGGTATGGTTAGAAAGGGGGCGAATACTGCACGCGTAGAAAGACTACAATAGAAACGGGTTTTGTCGACGGAAGAATAGACAAAATGACTGATTGTGATTGTTTATCTGTAATTTTTTCTATTCTTCCGTCGACAAAACCCGTTTCTATAGTTTTCATGCTACGCGTGCTGAGATGACGGCTGATTGAATGTATGTAAGAAGAAGTATTTCGCAAACTATAAATAGATAAGGATAAATGCAAAAGGGTGATATTTGATTAGACAATGTTTGCCTTCTGTATGAGGCGTCAAAAATGCAACATCTCTTTATCTGTCTGTTAAATAGTAGCTAATAAATCGAGCACCAATTATACAATTAACGATATTTTTGTTTTTAATCATACATAGATAATTATGATAACGTTTACGCGAGCGAAGCTGAAAGTTAAGGAGCAGCGAAGCTGAAAATTAACATAACTGTTATTGCGTATTTTTTTCTAGTATACATTACAATACGAAGAAATATAAAGGGAAAAGTTGCATGATTAAAAAGGCCTACGTTTTCAATAAAAGGGATACCCTTTTATTGAAAACGCAGACTGTTTAGATATGTACGCCAGATAATCAACGTTTTTTTTTCGCCGTCATGACCGGCCACCATGCAAATCGACTTGACCTAATAACGTGGAACATTTGCTGAATACGTAATGAAGTATACTACTTAGTTAGTTTTGCACACTGTAATTAATGGGTCTTGCTTTTTTTTTTAATTGTTCCGAGACTCGGTCAGAAAAAGTTGGGATTTTTAGTAAAAATACATTTATCGTGCATCATCAGGAGTTATGGAGTTATATCAGGCAACTTATGCAAATAAAGAAGTTTTTTTGAAGAATATCTCGTTTTGATTGTTAAGATAAGTTGGTAAGTTAATGATTTTGATACTCGAATATTTCCAGAGTGAAATGTATTGTGTGTGAGAGACAGAGAGAGATTTATATTGCAATATCTATTATGAAAAGGCAATTGCTTTATTTTGGATACATAACACATCCAACAAAAGCAAACATGATACAAGTGTAGTTCATACACTTTAGTAAGTCAGGCTAAGCTGTAAATTAATTCGCAATACATATCGTCACGCTAAAGTTCCCCGGAAAGGGTAAGGCAGATGTGTGGGGCAGTTACATTAGTCACAATAGTTCTTAGTTTGCAATATATTAAATCAAATACTGCAACCACACTTAAAAAAGTGTGAATAACCCATACCTCCAAGTTCAGCAAAGGTTTGTTCGTGGTAATACGAGAGGTCATCGCGAACGGGACGATTTCACAACCAGCGCTGTGTAAAGTAACGGATTATTGTGAAATAAGTACAGCCGCGCCTCTGACAATGTATCGAATTACTTGACACTCGGAAATTGTCGGTGTGACTGAACTATGGGAATGTGGCTGAGCAAATGTTATTAGGGAAATAACACAAGTGTTTTTCAAGCCGAAATGTCTGGTATTCAAAATGGAACACCATACATTTTATCTCTACAGAAAACACGGTGGTCTTGTGAAAATATTATCTGTGAAGGTAAATATTTTTGAGCGAGATTATGCATATAAATTGTAGTAAGTTGACTTATTATACAGATTTGAAATTCACACTCTGGCTTATAGATATCGTATCCTATATTTCGTTTTTGACTGCCAAAGTAGCAATGCCGCAAAGGATCATTTACATTACCAGCAAATATTTACAGGTATCAAGTTTAAGGTGTAAAAAGATTTTCTGATATATTTATTCAATTCAATTTCCTACTAACGTGACACGATATTTTATAGTTATGTTAATTACAGCGTAATGCGACTAAGCATACTCGTTTTACTACCGGAAACATTCAATTTCAAACATTATTAATGACAATGAATACCTACAGTATCAAAAAACTTGTAAAACAGTCCATTCCAATTTAGGCACGAGTTTAAATTCAATTCAATTATAAATTAATTGAAAGTTTTTATTGCTTTATAATTATTATTATTTAAATATACTTACGATATAAAATGCATTATCAGCAAAAGGGTTATTAATTTCAGAATGACCGATTTCAAAATGGCTGAAACCTCGTTATAGTGTTTAACATTTGTTAAAACCCCATGGTTTATACATATCGTTAGAAAGTTGCAGTATATATTTATATTGTCATTTTTTATATTTCATATCAATAGGCGATCGCCTTACTATGTTATTATTATATTTACCACCGTTTTGATTTAATATCTAATTGCATTTTAATGATTGCAATCCTATGTATATCTATTAAAGAGTCGGTTCAATGTCACCTGGTCATGTGTTCTCGTTTGTTACGACCTAGTACTTATATAACTGGCTAGGCAACCTATAAGAATTTATAATAAATAGTGAATAGGAATATTAATAAATATCTATCGATACGTTATCGAAGTCTTGTTATTTTTTGTTACAGCAACTTTGTGGATCTCGTATTAAATGTTCTAAGTTTGTATTTAAACATGCCTAGTCGATATTTGTTCCTGAGAACTAAACACTATATAAATTAAACAAATATATCCTAAATTAATAGGAACATCATTTAAAAACTAAATAGCAACCGCTCGCACAACAGTTGCTGTAACACCGCCATCTTGAACTCCAAAATTGAGTAAAACGCCATCTAGTTTAAATCTCAAGCAACTTTCGTCTTGAAACTTAAATGCATAGAAAGAAGAAGACGCATTCGAGAGTATAATGCCCACACCTTGATCCGCCACAGTCTGAATATTCCTCCTGAGTATGTGAGGTGTCCGTCTCAATGTCTGATAGATGCGGGTATAGACTCGCTGGTTGCTGTAGGATTGCTCCGTTAGTCTGTGGGTCCTTTTTGGTGTTATTTACTTTTATTCTTTTTACGTCTTCTAATACTGATAGGACTACGGGCGAGTCTTGCGAACCTGGAACATAAAAAAGAAAGAAATTATGTTTGGAATATTACAAGAAAATAAATAAATTTGAAAACAGTAGGTATTTGAATGATAGGAATTATTTGCCTTATCTAGATTATAAAAGGAAATCGTTTTATCCTTAATCATAGGGAAATTCTCATGATGTCGAGGTTATTTTACAAGACGGTAGTGATTTTATGATTTATTGATGTTATGAGGTAAATTACTGGTTTAATGATCAAACATCTTATTGCAATTCAACGGACTACCTAGCATGATATGAAGGATATGATGGGATAGTTTGCATAATTCATCAATCTGCTTAGCCTTTACTCAACTATTTTGGAGTCGGGATCCAGTCTAACCCGACGCAGTTGAGTACCAATATTTTACATGGGGCGACTGCCTATCCGACCTTCATATCCTTGTTACTGGGTAACATGATGCTCCTTGGTAAGACTTGCGAGCCGAGAAAAGAGTAGTTAATGTAAAAGTAGGCGACTATGACCATACTCACTTCGTCTTTTAACAGGCTGTGATCCAATAACTCTTTCCTCCTTTTCAACCTCTTTTTCCTTATCATTTGGCTGGTCCTTCTTCTCATCAAATGTGACCTTGGGGATATTGGCAATGATTTCCGGCTTCTTAATGGTTTGTGTAAGGCTGGTGGTACTACCCATGAGGGGAGCCTTTTCCGAAGGGTCTTGCTCGCTAACGTCATCGTCTGAGTCATTTGGGCTTTCAGCTTTTTGTGGTTTGGGCTGAAATTGAGAAGAAATTGGGTTATTTAGATGTAACGACATTATTTTATGCGGTGATATTATTTTGATTCGAAGATTATTGCTGTCTTATGGTAACGAATTTGTTAGGTTGATATACGTCGAGTCGCAAATAATGTCATTATGGTCTATCACCAGTAATAAGAACATAATAACACGGATTAGACCAGAAACTACCTGTAAATATACAGATTACTATACCCACTTATTGCATAAGGCAATCATAGGAACCTAAGGCATATGGGTTCTTGTGATTTACTGCGATTTACCCAGTTCCCACATTACAAAAAAAAATCTGTTCATAGTATATTTCAACACTCGCTTCTGCCCGCCATTTCGACCGCGTCAAATTTTATGTCCCCCCGACCCACCCCGTTGCTTCGCATCGTCTGCCAGCGCTAATACCTCGTTTTCGCTTCTTTCTGACGTTTTTTTGTTTTTGCTCGGCTTCTAAGGCTCCTACCGTGATGTTAAATAGCTTATAGCTTTACTCAAGCATTGGTCTATTAAATGCAAATAGAATTTTTCAAATCAGACTGGTACTTCTAGATATTAGCGCGTTCAAACAAAAAAACAAACTCTTCAGCTTTATTATTAGTGTTGATATTATAGAACTTCGCGTATAAGAATAATCGTGTGGCAAATTTTTGCGCAAGAAACAACTTTTCTTTCTTTATTTAAAAGAAACGTAAAGGTAAAATGTAACACAACATTGTGTAATGAGGGTTCTACCATGACACCATAAGGTGCGGAAATGTCGAAATTAGTCGCTGTTTCGTCATTTACCTTCTAGCTAGATGATTCATTGTAGTGTTTTGTGAACTTCAAACTGCCTGTTTTAATATTTGCATAAGAAGACAGACTATACACAGCCTACACACTATAAGTAGAAACACGTAATTTGACAGATTATGTTCATTAGAAGCTGTACAAAGAGATGGTCAAAGAAATAATTTTACGTAAGTCATAGGGATGAAGTTAGTATGCAAACAAAGTCGCGGGGAAAATTTATTAGCATAAGCATTCAACATTGACTGGTTTTGAAGACCACACCAATTCTGTATTTTACTACAACACATTTGCATTTTATTGTGGTAAACAAAAAATATCTAATTTAAATTCAATACAAGATTCAAAGATGGCTATGACATTTTTTATCAATATGGCTGCTGATTTATTCCCTCACCCGGTGGGCTTCGATACCCCTATATTTACGAACAGAACATCCAAGTACAGAACTTGCCAAAAATTTTCTTTGTTACAGCCAAAACTGTCAAGATATATGTAAGTTAAAAGCTTTGGTCCGAAATGCGACCCATTATAGACATTGCCAATTGGCAGTCGCCCAGAAAAAACTTACAAAGAGGTACGGATGACCGATATTTTCAAAAAGGAAATAAAATAGGACTCGGAAGAAAGAGCTGAATGCAGTGGGATGGGATGATACAGGCTGTAAGTAACCTGATCAGTCAGCTACCTTGCTGATAGGGTAATATTCAATATCCTCACGACTTCGTTAAGCTCCAGGAGTATTTACCTCCCGGGCGTGATCTGCAGTGGCTTATATGAGAGCTCTTAATCGATTGCGTACCCAAGTAGACCGCTGCAGACACAATTTGTCGAAATGGGGGATTACTGACCCATCCAACATCCAGTGCGACTGCGATGCTTCTGATCAAACCATTTCTCAATTGCTGGAGTGTCCTCAGAGCCCGTTCATCTGCATCTCGGATGACCTAAAAAATTCCAATGATGCCACAATAAACGTGGCAACCTACTGGGCTCTTGCAATAAAATAATTTAAAAAAATACAACGAAGAAGAGTACCATCGACACGAAAAGAAGTAGAAGGGTAATATTTTTTTAACCATAAACAATTCTCATATATTTCGTGCCGATACGAGAAAAAACTTCGAAGTATAGATAGCTTTACTTCTAGTATCCTTTTAAGGGCAAGATAGACACGTCAAGTTGTAAGGTAAGCAAGTTTCCAAAGCCGGCCATGCCACCTGTGAAAACTTGTAACACAATACCTTTTTCAGATTTCAATCAAGGTGTTCAATATCTTAAGTTATCTAATGGACAGATGATATCTGAAGACTTAATTAGTCGTTAAGTAATAAAAGTGATGATGTGCTATTTATTATGCAGCTTTTTTTTTAAGTTAAGTAGGAATAGTAAATTTTGAAAAGGCAATGGCACTAGACCAGAGAATGGACATGAATGAATTCAATGTCAGTACAACAATAAATGGCAATATTAATGCATAGCAGTATTTCGGATCTATCAAATAAATCCTAACATTGAAATTAAAAAAGGTGTTTTTTTTCTAACAAACTTATTAGTAGTGATGGGCCGACTATGGGTTTTGCCAAACTTTGACTAGCTATAGTGACTAAGCTATTGGAGATCTTTGATTGAATTTTCGTATGCAGACTGGGAACGTCATTAGACATACGCAGTTTAATTTATTGTTGTATTGTTGTCTCCATAGTGTATAGAGATAAACAAACGAGAAACTGTATTGCTTAGTCTAGACGAAATTGAGTGGAATGAGGTAATTCTAGTCTAGTCGACTCATCACCAAGTTTAAATGACATTCACACATCTACTTCTGCAATTTTAATTGCAGTTTGCAAAGTTCAGCTTTTAACAGTTTGAAAATCAATAAACAGTCTCATTACAACTTAATTTGCATATAGCCTACAACTGTTCTACATTATTCATCTTCGCTCCTTTTTCTCAGCCTTCGTCCATCATTAAAGCTTCACTTAGTACATACAACTCATTAGTACATATTACGCCACGTTTCGCAATACGACCTCTTTAGGGGTAAGGGCGTACGTACCGCCTGTACGGTATTGTCAATTATCGTGTATTGTGTGTTTACCGTACACTTTCGTTACTTTGTGGTTACATCATAAGTTTTCGTGTGTTCGACAGAATGGAGGGAAAGAAATGAGGGTCGAAGTTTTGGTCTCATACATGGAAGTGCAGCTGTAGTTATGGAATTTCTACTAAGAATGTGTGATGTGTTTTTGTTTTCAGGGTTTAAAGATAGCTGTTTCTTTAGAAGAATCCCGATATTTTGGGGAAAAAATATAAGGTAAAAGGAAAATACCTAATACCATGTCATTGAGATTATAACTTATGTGACGTTCAAAAAGCTCATTCTTAGCCCAATTTGAATAAATGTTTCATGATTTTGTCGAATTAAAGGAGCATTGGGGATTGATAGCAGCGACCTCCTAGAAATAACTAGTATTCTAGCGGAAAAGATAAAATTACAACAATCTATCCTTCGCATTTCTCATTAAATCTACCCACATAACTCTGAAATAACTTACGAGTACAGTTCTTAATTTCCTTTCCAGGGAGAGAAGCAACAGGAAATAAATAGCTCTGGTTTGTTGCTCCCGACGGGAATAGCTCGGGAACTAATAAGTGGAGTTGGAGCGAGGAGACGTCGCGTTTCGTGAGGAATTATGGTTTAGTTGGGGAAAGCCCAGGGTTGGTTTTGTACCTTGGTTGACTGATAGAGAATGCCTAAGGCATTAAGTCCGCCTTTGTACCTTTTTTTGAGTGCGAAACGTTTAAATAAAGCTAGTTTTTTTCTGAGATTGTTTTCTATACTGGGAAAAATAATTGGGTTTTGTCACGCTTAATGTTGGTGACGGATCTTTCATAGTAGTTAGAATGAAAGGTTAATTGAAATAGCAGGAGGCTATCAAATCGGCTTGCCTATAACTGTTATTCGTTAAGTTAAACCTACATTATGAAATGTCGGAGTACACTGTTTGTGTTTGGGGCAAGTTGTATTTTAATTAGACAAGTTTAATACTAGAAATGTGCAAAAGATTGTTATTAAAGTTGTTATCGGAAACCTTGTAGCCTGTTAATGTCTTTACAGATATTATTGAATGTTCCCACAGCTCGGACACAGGCCTCCTCTCTGTGAGAGGGACTGGGTCGTAATCCACCACACAAACCCAGAGCGGGGTTGATGGATATCACATGTCTTCGATTTTTTGTCTCTAGGACATGTCGGTTTTCTCACGATTCTTTTTTCCTTCACCGTTTGAATCAAGCTCTTCAATTTATTAAAATATAACAAAAGATCCTCTCACCTTATAATGAAATCTGTTCTGCAGCATCTCCATTTCCTTCTCTCTCTCCAGTTTAAACTTATTCGCGATAGTAGACTCACTAATCGTCTGTTCCTTATTGAACAGCGCAGCTAACTTCCCTTTGATTCCACCACCCAAAGAACTCTGGCTTATATTGTCATCAGGGATATTGTCTTTGGAATTCGTTCTGGAGTTAGCCAAAGAGCTGGGTTTGGTTGGAGTCGTTTTTTGAGCCAATGGTTTCTTGTCGGCTGAAAGAAAAAAAAAACAATGTGATAGTGCGAGGTTGTAGGTACAGAGGTCGGTGTACTAAATGCCAACAATGAAGGTTTTTTGCTCGAGTGTGTGTTGAGTTCAATGTATGTATTGTAAGCAGCAAAAAGGTAGATAAATCACGTTCACTTCGATGATTCGTGATCGATAATTTGAGAATTTGTTAACAAGATTATTTTATGTGTTGAAGCAGCAGACATGTAGAAAGAGATAAGGTTTTTATGTTGTAATAGCTTTTGCCCGTAGTTTCGGTCGGGGATTATCCTACGGGTACATACTTCCGGGTTAACGGGTTAAGTATGGTGTCCTGTCATCAGTGTGACAAACTTCACTCCACCGAGTTACTTTCGCATTATTTTACAATTCGTATTTGTAGTGATTTGGTAGGTTAAACGTTACTTGGAATGACTTTGATGTCATAGTTCAAACTGTAGAAGTTCAATCAAAGACACCGTGAATGGGTATTTGTATTTTTTTAATTTATTGCTGACATATTTGCATACTATAAGGTTATTTATACTTTTTTATTTCGACTGCGCAAAGATACTGTGCCAAGATTTTCAACCGTTAAAATTTAACCTAAAAACAAAATGTAATTCCACAGTTTTCCTTGCTCAATCCAATTCCAATTTACAAATGGATGTATTACTGTGAAAATAAACATGTAAGTTTATCGCCAACTGTCACAGAGGTGGTTTAAATGCTCCGATTAACGAGGCGAACCTTGGCGAAACATCTGTCTTCGATACGGGTCAAGTAAACTGATCGAGTCAACAACAGAAGAGATTGTAAACTCAATTGATAATAGCTTTTGTTTTTAAATATTGCGTGTTTAGTTACACAGGTGATCGAAAGTAGGATACGAATTAGAATGAGTTACAGAAAAGTCTTGTGCAGAAGCCATCAATTTTGGTTACGCCATTTTAAGGAACATTAACACTTAAACTTCTGACTGAGACTTTTCACTTCCATCCATTTTATATAAGTAACGTACAACGAATAAACTATTGAGTAATTGAGTCAGATTTTACCACGAAAAATTGACAATAACAATGCTTAGTGTGCGGATCCATAATATACTGATCAATATTTTTGACAATCTTGCATTTACAATATTAAGTATTGTGTGTTTGAGGCTAGCCGTCGTATATTCCAGCACTTAATAAAACAGATAGTTAGATCACTATCTGTATCAGAGCATGAATTGAAACCGGTAGAAGGCATGCACTAAACGACAAATGATTTAATTTGATTCACTCTCATTGACCATTCGATTATTTTTGGGAGAAATCCTATTATGGGCGATTTTCACTTCACAAACGAGAATGAATATCTCAGATGAGCAAATAAAAAGGCTGACTGAAGAAATCACAAAGCTATAAAGTTTGTGAAATGCATTATAGTATGACAAGCAGATATGGAGGAGCTTGTCAATTGTTAAATCTGGAATAATTTAAATATATCAGAGAAGGGAAGGAAGTAAGAAGAAAACTGTTATCTGTAATCTCAACATTTTACTAAGTTTAGGTAAAACTTTTTATTAAATAGTTGTAGGTTTACTGGTTAAGCATTTTGCATTTTAATGTTTCCTGAGGTTAACGTAACTTTTTATGACTTAGGGCTCAGAGGAAATACATGCCATTATTGTTTCTTGTTTTTCTTGGAATATTAAAAGTTCTTACGTAAAGCCAACCATAACTAATTTAGTCATCAACCGTAGGTAATTTAGTGATGTAATTTTCATTGAAATCTTTATAGTTTTTTCGTTGTGTTCGCTAAGTTGTTGATAACACTATTTTATCTATACTCATGGCCGGTTTCTGAGGTCCTCAGATAAACTCTCAACAGATACTGATTAAGCCTCTTTTCTTGAGTATTCTGAAACGCTGCGTGTCAAGGTCATAGAGCAAATAGGTCTTGAAAAATCAAACCTAAATATTTCCAAAACGAATTCATTAAAATCCAGGCCAATATAAAAATAGCCTTATTTAGCCACCTCGTCAAGCAAAATAAGCTCATTATGGAGAACATACCGGATAATACTGCAGCTGTTAGAAATGCTTTAGAAACTATAATTTGCATAATATTAAAACGTGTTTGATGGCGTGCTTGGAAAAACTTTCAGGGGTGAACAACACACGAAAAGTTTTGTCATAATATGACCGTTTAAATTCACTTTTGGTGCAAAAAACATTGGTGTCAAGAAAATCCACTAGATGCTACGGAACAATCACTACAAAGTAGTTATCTCAGGATTATTATAATGACGGAAACCGCGTAATGACTGCAACATTGTTTGACGGTAAGCTTTAAACATTGTTCGGAAAAGTTGGCACCTTGTGAAACAATAACTTAGGAATTTTTCAAAACCAATAAGTGAATATGATAAATATTTAACTGAACTTGAAATAGAACACTTAACGAAAAACGAAAAAAAATATGTATCTTTACCTCACAAGTAATTTTCAACAGAAAATCGATCAACGCACTATCGATTGGCAATTTTTGTCACAAAAATCCAATGAAGCTGCGATCACAAAAAAATCGACAATCACGATCACTAAACACGACTCACGATTTAAATCGAAAAAAAAAAATGAATTATAATATTTTTCTAAGTTCTATCGGTTGCGCGTGCGCTCGGCAGAATGGGCGACGCGGATCACCAACCGTTGGTCCACCACTACTTCGAACTAGTGAGGTGCGCTTCCGAATCCCACGCTCAAAACAGTGGCACTAAACCTTTTGTAACTTGGAGATCTTTTGTCGCATTTTTACGCACCACTGGTTCATATCGGTTGTTCGGTTCCGATGGCCGATTGTCGTGTTAACGAGCTATTAATTTCACTAGAAAATTGTCTGGTGGCGTGTCGTTTTCATTATCAATGCAATTAATGTTTATAATGTTGTAACTGTTTGAATCTGCGACAGAAACAGCTGCTGGGGGTTTTATAACTGTTTTCGCAATGGCTATTTTTATACCCGGTTTGAACATCATCTTTATGTTATGTCTCTTTATGTACACAACCGTTAACGAAGCGAACGAAACGAAGCAAGGCGATTGCGTTCTGTAGTTTCTGCCTTCCCCCACATGGGAAGAAGGCGTAAGCTTATGTATGTATGTAACATTTTTTTTTATATGACACATTCATACGCCGTTCAACTTATCTGTATAGCGCTCATAAAATAAAAACACAAATTGAACCGCGGTTAAAAAGGGCCTCTTTTCCTGTAAACCATCTGCGGAGTCAAGGTTGACGGCGCCTGCTAGCCTTGTTCACCTGCTATTTAGTGACATCGCATCACTTAATTTCGGCAATACAGTAGCACTTTCGACAGCCCTATTTGGGTTTTTATTCCGACATTGATTTTTGAATACTTTTCTTATTTAAAATATGCTGATGGAAAAAAGAAAATATTATCATAAAAAGTGATTTATTCAAAGACTGATGATAATAGCTGCTTTAAATGCTAAGTTATGGAGTGACTAATGATCTAGAATCTCATTTAGCCTTCTGCGTAACCAGGACCAAGGCTCTGAGCTGTTGACCCTGACCTGAAACTACAGGAAACAAAAAAATAGAAACCTGCCTGAGTAATATCTTCAAGAAAATATCTTAGTCACTTTAAAAATTCTCGGAAGGACAGGAGCAAGTAAGCCAAAATATGGCACATGCCCACAAACATGGAACATTAGGTTGTAGATACGGCTTTCTTAGCAATAATAAGAACTGGTTTTGAACCTGCTTATAATCTCGAGCAAAAACTTTAAGGAGTTCTTTTACCCTGAGTGCTTTAAGCTCAAGTATTTAACGATAGATTTATCAAACGACTTCTGTTTATCCATTTAGCCTTTTGCAGATTTTTACTGAGACTCGCGTGCTCGACAGTTTGAGAGAATATGCGAATATGTCATTCTGCTGGCCGATCAGCATTGAGGATGCATAACTTTATGGACGCAAAATCATTGAGATTTTGCGGCGATAAAGTTACGCATCATCGTGACTTTATAGCTATGTGGTACGTGTTTGAATCTCAATAAACGCATATTATATTCGACTGATATTTTTAACGAAAACTAATTTTAACGGGTTTTTTTTATAAATCTTCCACGAAAACATTGCTAAAATTCGTCCGGCACATCTTGAACAGCTCTGCCCCAAACTAAGCTTTTCTTTTTACTATGTCAAGAAAATATTCTCATAGAGAGAACTCGAAGCGGATAGAGTTCACTGTAGTAAACGTGAAGTTTCGTTTTCAACATTCACATTTTCAGAATAACACCGTCTATGTTATGCAGTAATGATACCGGCCAGAACGGTAGCAGTTTGGGTGAATAACACATAATTTTGTGGGCTGTCTCTAATGATCCGAACTGATTGTATAGTGCATGTACGCAAACATATCATTGACATATATCTCGTGGAAGAAACTGAATGACAATACCGCAAGTGAATTGGGGAAAGTTTCTGAAAATTGACGGATTGTCGTGATGGCCCAGTGGTACAGGCCTCGCCGCTCATATACAAGGTTGTTGCTTCAAATCTGGTAAAGAAAATTCCTCTGAGTTTATCTTCGACATCACTCACATCAGTGAAGGAAATTTATAGTTAACTAGCTGCCCGCCTCGGCTTCGCACGGGTAGCACTAAGTACTCTCTACGGCGTACCTACCTACCTACCTACCGTACCTTCCCTACCTAAAAAACAAACAACAAAAAAAGAATTATCCAATTTGGTCCAGTCGTTCTCAAGTTTTGCGCTTAGCAACACATTTAGCGATTCATTTTTATTATATAGATAGATATAAGTCTGAAATCGCCAACCCGGCTTGAGTAAGCGTGGTGATCAATGTGTCTTCTTTATATGAGAAGAGGCATTTGCCCTTTTCATTCAGTGGGAGAATACTGTGAATACGCTGGTATTACTGGATAATGGAGTAGAAACGGAATACTTTGTTATTCAGACTTGGTATTTTAAGCGTTGTTCCAAGAAATCGTTCTCCGAAGCTGTCAAATTAATATCACCAGAGTATAATATTACAGATTCATCTTAAATATCAACTGATGCTATGGTCGTGTGATTTTATTAGAGAGCGTTCGACCGAAGATTCGGGAGCATACCTTATGTTTAGAACAGGGACCGAAAACCTTTATAAATTACGGTACAGGTATCGAAGAAATTTGGTTACTTCTACGACTTAAGTTACCGCTATCTGGGTAACCCAAGAAGAAGAAACATGTTACCTCTTCCAGATTACCGTTTTAATACGGGTTACACACACACAGACGACGCGCGCCCTTTAACTAATGCGGACGGGTGTGTAAGGTTGAGGTAATTTTTGTTTCGGTAACCGTTATTAATACTGGTTGTATACAATTTAAGGTAACCTTTAAAATACCGGTATTGATCATACTGGTTTCGGTCTTTGGTTTAGAACGTTTCGGACGAGTACCTTACACGCTATTTATGAAAATCTACATGAGACCGTGAAAGTGCCACACAGTCTCTCACACATAGATTATTATTCCTGCAAATCCACTTTATTTTTTTAATTTTGACAACCACTCGCATCTGTCCACAGAAACAGGTATTTTAGTACGGACTCATCTTCCAAAAGTTTGTCCCTAGTCACATCTACGTCGCAGAATCCGATGATGTCCTAAAGTAAGCTTTAATGGTTTCTTGCGTGTGCGTGCTAGCAGGCGCCGATTACATCCGTAATGATGACATAATAACAAGCAAGGTTACTTCGACTACATTAGTTTTGTATTAGCTTAACACTGCGTTATTTTAAGATATGTAGGTAGGATACGGATGATTTGGCGTTCTTATACTTTTGGCTTGTATTAACAATTGACACTTATCTAACCGTTTTGACATTTTTGGACCTAGATAAACTCACAGTTTTGAAGCTCAGTCTTTTGCTTATTATCGTGGTTTGTTTGGATATGTTTAGTCAATTATTTATGTTCGACTGGTCAAGGCTCCTGCAGACTGGCGTGACGCGACACCGGTAGAACAATTCCCGTGAAATTTTCATGGAAATTGTTCTACCGGTGTCGCTTCGCGCCAGTCTGCACGAGCCTTTTAAGCAGACATTATCGTCTACTTATCTACACTCATCTTATGAGATGATACCCTATCCTGGTGGATGGTGGTCGTAAATCCTGGATTCAGCAAAAATATTTGCTTTTCAGAGTTTGCTCCAAAAACTTTCTACTTATCGAGTATACGTATAGGTATGTTCCACTTTAGTGATATACAAGAAACACGAACATCTCACAAATAAACAGAAAGAACAGTTTTTCGCGTCATCTCGACTTTCTCTCAGTTGTCGCCACCAGTATCGACGGATCGGTACAGACTGGGGTCACTCAAGTGTTACAGGCAGGGCTGCCAATACGATAGACACCGTGCAATTTTGTACGGCATGACCACTTTTTCGATACTCAAAATAGGTGAAGAGGTTTTCTCGGTTCTAGCACGACTTTCAACAATACATTATAATATTTGAAAAAAATAGTTTTTTTTTAAGATTTAGAATTATGTTTGGTCATTATTTTCCAGTGACATGATCACCGAGATACGGGCCTACTTTGAAAGTTTGGGACCCACTGCTTCATCAATTGACTTTTGTTATTTATAATGTCAATCCATGTTATTTCTTCCCAGCTAAAGCACTGGGATGTGGTGAAAGGCAAGGTATTGGGGGATTGTCTTATGTAATTTTGACGTTCAAAAAGTGCTGAACCTCGGTGTAACTTGAATAAATGACTTTTGATTTCGTTTTTTTAGTTCTGAGCAGCCCTACAGATAACGTTTCGTTCTGTTACACCGCAAAACCGAGTTCCAATAGAGCATTGTCGTTGACAGGGTTAAACAAGTATCGGAACCAGGAAGGCTCTTGCTGGTTATTTGCATTGTAAGCATCAAGATATTTTGCTGATAAAGTTGCTTCACCGCAATAGATATTTATTTTATTTAATACTTCAAGCACATAAATGACTGTGATGACTTAGGTGAAGTGAGCTGTCATTCATACTGATTCTAGGGATATTGACAGCTCACTTGACCTAAGTTTTCACGGTGAATTTTTTACAGAATTGCACTACAGATATGCAGTATTCTACCAGTCGACGTTCGTCTGTTGGTGTCTATAGCAATATCCTAAGACTGCAGTTTCTTTTTATTCGAAGTTCTTTTGCCAATTATTCTAATTCAAGTCAGATTACGTAAAGGACTCTTTAAATACTGTGTATATTTACCACACAGATTAGTACCTACCGGTGATAAACTAGAAATCTGTTTGGAAAATTTGACAGTTGTTCAATAAGCGTCCGCTAAGGTACGTACGCAGTAGCATTTATAGGACTTTAGGCTCCCAGTTCTTGGCAGAATGAGGAAAAATTCGTGAGCAAAGTTTTGAGCATGAATGTAGATGGCTCTAAGAGTGGAGGCAGACCAAATAAACGATGGATAGAATGACATGTGAAAGATGATATGGCTAGAAAAGAGGTCAGCAAGATGGCGATTTATAGAGAAGAATGGAAGAAAAGATTTGTTGCGCCGACTCCTGATAAATTAGGATAAGGGCAAGAGAATGATGAGTTCTTGGCAGCCCTACGATCCGATTCGTTCCGTTACTTCGCCAACCCGAGCTCAATACTCAATAGACTATTGTCGATAAAGCATTATGTAACTGTCGGAACAGGCAGCAACCAGGACGTATGGGTAGTAAAACTTTGAATAGCTGGGTGGAATGTTTTTCATTTAACTTTTACTGTTGTAGCTGTTGAATTTTTGCTGATTGTTTTTTTCGGTGGTGAAGTGAGCTGTCATTTCACATGATGCTAGGAATTGACTTGACAGCTCACTTCACAGTAAATCATTTAAAACTCCTTTGAAAAGGACCTCTTTAACTGCTAATGGGACTCCATTCAAAGGTTTGCCCCCTAGGAAACAAGTA
The DNA here is from genome assembly GCA_914767815.1 of Eupsilia transversa. Lineage (NCBI taxonomy): Eukaryota > Metazoa > Arthropoda > Insecta > Lepidoptera > Noctuidae > Eupsilia > Eupsilia transversa. The sequence continues at coordinate 5,327,007 of OU611894.1, read as the reverse complement.
ACTAAGACGTATATGCGAGTTTTTCATAGAATTTTCAGCATAAGCGTCATTTTAACCGTGTATTCGTAAACATTACTAGTCTTTAGAACTTTTAAAACAGGTGTCTAAAATGTATGGATACATATTTATTTAACGAGGATCCGCAGTGGTAGTCCGTAAAATAAAATAAATAAATAAATTGTTTATTTATAAATGTTGATACAACTCATCTATTCTAAAGCAACAACACAATGTACAGGGTTTTGAGTATTTTAGCTTTAACGACGATGTCTGTGCTAGTATTAACTGTGTGACAGACTGCCTTCCTCCTAGAACCTTAAGTAACAAGCTAAACCGTGACATAATGATTTACTTGTAATAATATAATGATACAAATACCTAGTTCTGAACTTTTCCTTATGAGGTTTTGTTCTTATAGAACATGAATTCTAATGATTATAATTCTGTTAATACATAGGTATTTGTTATGGTAGAGAATTATATTTTGATCAAGAACCTGACACTGACCTGTAAATTGCAAAAAACTTAAGAAAATTTGTATTTCGCGGGCTACCGGTCACTAGCGGAAACTTACGCGCTTTACTTGAGAACGTGGAATAGTAGCGACATCTGTTTTACTAGATATAAACAAATTGTTTTTATTTTAAAGAACGGATGAAGAAGACACTTATCTTGCGCACATCCACATCTTTGTTTCAAATTTTCAAGATTTATGCACTGAACGCTAAACGTATTACGTAAACATCGTTCCATTTCTGTCATCTTCAAACGATTGACGGAAACAGAACGATGTTTTAAATTAGTTTAGCGCTAAACGTATTTAGTGATTTATGGTTCAAGTGGGGGCTTACAATCTGTTCGTCTGGCACAAGTCTATAGGGGAAAGCCAGACCAGAGTAATAGCCAATATGTCTTTACGAGTCGATGTGAAACGGTTTAGCAGTAACTGTAATTAGACGTTATTGTCTGTCAAATCGCTCGGGGAGACCGGGCCGACAGGCTTGTCCGTTTGTCGATACTCAATCACTGGTTTCTCTTGCGGATTTTTAACTTGTGGTTTTGACCCATACATACATAAACTCACACCTTTCTCTCATGAGGGTAAGCAGAAACTATAGAACGTCAGCTGCTGCGATTCTTACATACTCCTTGTGGTTTTTTTTGCATATTTAAGGAGACACCAACTTAGTTACTTTACATATTTAGAGTGTATTTCTAAAGAGCTTATAATTATCTCTTTTCATATCACTAAGCTGTGGTTGAGCCAATCTTTTTGATTCTTGAAAACAAGTAGTATAGTAAGAGTAAACCAGACAGAAATATATTTATTATTATATCTATCTCCCTCGCGAATGAAAACTTATTGTCTGACCCCCAGCTGCAAGCCAACTACCGCAAGCTACTAGCTGCACTGGACGTTATGAGGTTTTGTGGGGCCTGGCGCACCACAAAACCTCATTACGCCCAGTGCGTGTACGGTGGGTCTTAGCTTGGTGAGTCTAAATGTTTGTTTGATCTCGAATAGCTGCCAAGACTTGCCTTCTATTGTGTAGTTATATTTGTACCGAGTTTCCTAGTGAGACGTGCTCTAACCTAGGCTGCGGTTACCATCAGGCCATTGCATTGCGGTCAAACGCAAGCTTCTTGCAAATCTTAGAAATGACGACTTCTAACTGTTGTCACCATAGCCTATTTGCAGTATTTGCGTCTATTTTATTTGAGCCTTTGTTATTGTCACTGCTAGGACACATGCCTCCTCTCTGCGAGATGGAGTGGGCCGTTATCCCAAATGCGGGTGACGCGGGTCCTGCGCGGGATGTCACATGTCTTCGAATATTTGGTTCTAGGACATGTCGAGAATTACTCACGATATTTTAAAATTTCTCTCTGTACAGGGTTATTGATAAAACACTAACATCCTCTTAAGGGGTCATTGTAACTTGTAACTTTTACTATGAGACCAAACCCGAAATCACAAAAAAAAACAGCTGTTCCCTACATTTTCACGAACAGCAGTTTTTTTTTTGATGAGTATTATGACTCCTTAAGAGGTTGTTAGTGTTTTACCAATAACCCTGTATAATTTCTTGGATGTTCGCCTTGTTACTAATTTTCAGCTATAATTTTTACACTTGAGCTCACATTACAAGCTTCTATTACATTATATAATCTCGTGGTTGAGCATAGCAGCTAATTGTCTATCATCATAAGTTAACTAGGCATATGATTAGAGTACCACATGTTGTTAGAAGAGATCAAGCAAAGTCAACTCTGCTTTAATGAAACAAAGTCCAAAATAGAATGATTTAAAGATTTCTTGGATAGTATTATCGATTATTCCCACAATCTGTGACCACATGTGATCTGTTATATGAAAAAAAGTAAAATTTATGACGTATTTATGGGACGTTTAATAATACCAGTTTATCATTGTCCCACTGCAGGGCAAAAGCGTCTTCTCATAAACAGAAGGCACGAGTATTGAGCACCACGCTTTCTCAAGACGGGTTGGTGATTTCATATTAACGGGACGTTTACTGCGTAGAATTTATAGGTTCAAGTAATGGTCAAAAGCAAGCTTATTATAACAGCCCATATAACCAACTTAGCATGATTTACTGAACATGGCAGAATGCGGATGAAAGCTATAAAATCTTTAGATGTATTTCCCTTTGCCGTATTTACTTCGCAGACGTCACCCAAAAAGCAACAGCAACATTAAGTGGGTCTGGGCCGGACACGTTTGCCGCATGTCGAATGAGTCATGGGCAAAATCTACCACAATGTCCAAGAACATGTCCGGCGACATCGAGGCAGACCCAGGAGAAGATGCCGGGACGAACTTGACGCCTACAGACAGGATTGGTCCTCACTAGCTCATGACGGAGAGGAGTGAAAAGGAGTGCAATAGGACAATATAGGCTAAATAATAAATATAAAATAATATCTACATGATCATAGGTGCTGATTGTTCCTCAATGGGCCTTCTCAGATTACCATTTTCTACATAGACTTGTTAATTAATTGACCGGGTCAAACTCATACAAAATACATCAGTATTTTTAATATTTGTTGCGAAACCGTGTAACACAATTACTGTTCAAATATTGATAGTAGGTTATAGTCGCCGCGCTTTAGCGTGGAAATAGCGGCTACATTTTCCAACAATTTTTATTTCAAAAACTGAAATAAAGTCGTAGTGAATCAATATCTATCGTGATCTTCAACATGTTCCAATAACGAAAAATTATAAAGGGTGTCTCAAACGTAGTGGTCCAAATGCAAATGAGGTAACGCGAAGGGGTCGAAAATTATGTTCACAGTGTCGAAAAATCCAAGTGAAAGTGTAAATTTCTTGAAAATAATAATAGCGAAATTTTCTGAACTGTTCAGAATATCCCAGCTTTTAATTTTTTTTATGATAGGTCGCTTTACCTCATTTGCCTTTGGACCACTACGTTTGAGACACCCTGTACATAGTTCATTGTTTGGGTTCCTACTGAGAGATATTAGGGGCAGGGCAATGACCGCTATTGCCACGCTAAAACGCGACAACTATAGTTTAAAAGAGTATTACTTATTACCGTTAAATGTCCCGACGTAGTTAGGAATAGGACGTGCTAAATGTTTTCAAAGACTTTCAGATGAATCCATATTTGGATGGTCCTAATTTGTCTCTGACTTTTCTATTGGGAATGGCAGAAAATGAAAGTGTGTCAGCTTTTGAATAGTGTCTATAGTCAAACAGCTATGGTGTGAATAGTATAGCTATTTGGTGACAATGACACTTTCTTTAGATTAAACTAAACAGGGATTCTGCAGGTTACTTGCGTAACACACTCATATTGCAATGTCTTTCATTTTGACGATTCAACAACATTCATTGCGTTATTTACGTTATCGAGCAGACGAATTTTTCAAATATATGAAGCAATGGATTAGGAATTTCCGTCAAAAACTATCGGATTGCGATAGAAAGTGTGTTACGCGAATGGGGTGCAGTGCAGGTTTTCTAAGAAGAGATTTTCGTCCATCAAAAGACTAAGATCAGGATAAAACTCGACCAAAATATAAGACTAAGTGTGTTACGCGAATGGGGTGCAGTGCAGGTTTTCTAAGAGATTTTCGTCCATCAAAAGACTAAGATCAGGACAAAACTCGACCAAAATATAAGACTATACATGGGTGGAAAACTGGCAAGCAAACAGACGTAACATCACATCTGTGGGGCAATTTCCGTAATTTTAAGAACATTTTCACTTCCTGATCTCAGAGTCTTAATCGGTCAAACTCTGATTTCCCTACATTTTTGACAAGTTTTTGACACGGATTGTCGCTAAGATGAGATTGTGACTAGATTTTTAACGTTATTAATTAAAGAAAGAAGAAAAAAAGAAAATACATTTATTTAACACAGACTAAACGGCACACAATATAACATTTAGCAGACAAAAAATAAAAAAAATAAAAGGGGGTAAAGTATGAAGTAAGAAAATAACGGGAATTGGTCTTCTAATGTTATATAGTCACCGCTGTCTATGGACATCTGCAACCGCTAAGGCTTTGCAGGTGCATTGCCATACTGGAGGCAAAGCTGATCCTGATCCTGATCCTTACCTTTCGTATTCAAATTCCTTTTTAACCCCCGATGGAAAAAGAGGGGTGTTATAAGTTTAACGTGTGTGTATCTGTATGTCTGTTCCCTCGTAACTCCCAAACGGCTGAACCGATTTTGATTATTATTTTTTTGTTTGATCGAGTGTTTTTAGCTACAATTCAAGAAAATCGGTTCAGCCATTTGAAAATTATCAGCTCTTTTCTAGTTGATGATTGGATGTGCGCATCTTCCACAGGTCTGATCGATTCGAAATTTAGTATTCTGTTACTTCAATGATATTAGAAGAACATAGTTACCTTGAACCAATACTGCAGCTTCACCTGGAATTGTGTCGGGGGTTATTTTATTTTAACTTGTTACATTTGATTTTGATATCCAAGAAGTATAGTTTGGGCCTTTGGTTCCGCTTCGCTATGTTTACCTACTCCCACTCCAATAATGAGTCAGATGTTCAGAACTCAAGGCTTCATCATACAGAATTAAGGGCGACATTTTTCACTGTAAAACTTTTTTGTTACTATTATTAATTCTTATACTAATTAGTTAAAAGCATTTTAAGGTTGGGTTTGTTAACCACATTCATTTTACTGAGAAACCGCATGATAAGTGTTAATTATTTTCCTGCTATAACGCTATGTTCTTTTTTGATAGCCGGGTAGGTAGGTGCGAGTAAGTACCTATTACTTTGCTGAATAAATTAAAAGTATGAGGATATTTTACGAATTAAGAACTTTTTGTATTGTTTTTGCACATTTGCACAATGTAATTCGTGGAAAATTGCATGACATATCTTGTTCTGCTTAAAGTCACTTAGCTCTATTGTACTATTCACGTAGTCATCTAGAATATTGAGCTAAGAAAGGGCAGATATTTTATTCAATGGAAAAATTGTATATAAATATATTATATATAAAGGATCATATGAGATAAATTTATTGTCTGAAGGGATTGTTCACTGGTTCGCGTACCGTAGATGATCGATAGAACATTGTTTTTTTACTTTACAAGAACTTATCAACATAAAGAAAAAAAACTATTTTAAAGTTCCTAAAGTTTTTTTGTGTGTATAACTTAAAATTTCTACCAATTTCTACAAAGACAAAGCAAACCAAATTACCAATAATAAATATAAACTCTTTGCGCAGTAATTTAATTAATAATTAACGACTATTGTTACTTAGAGGTGTATCATATTACACACATTTTCGCCAGTTTTGTTTGAGTTATGTTTAGATTATAAGAAATGCATAAAGTCAGATTAAGGATCTTTGCGAAAGCAAATGGTAACCTCATATTAAATTAACATTCTTTAAACATTTACAACTTACAAGGATTATGCAACTTTTTATTACCATTTCAAGTAGGTACCATTACAATAATGCAATGCGACAATACAAAACTCTTTCGATTTTTTTAAAGAAATCAGAACCGGTTAGGTATTTGCAACCACTACATATTCACACATTATGCAAAACTTTCTACGATAAAATAAATACATAGGTACTGCAGAATTTATTAGCAACAAAATTTTATAGATCCATAAAACTAATCTACTACTAAAGACTCCCGCAGACAGGTGCGACGAGACTCTGAACAATTCTTATCAAATATGTCACGCCTGTCTGCGGGAGCCTTTAAGGTGAATGCACTTTATAGTATTCGGAACAAAAAACTTAAACGTAACTTGTATCTATTCGCACCTCTTACTTAGTCGATTATGTACCTAGTTATCGAGTCAAATCGATTTAAAAATGGCAACGAAAACTTCCAGACATCGTTTGGAATGTAGATCGATCGATGCCGTTATAATCTCAATATCTCATACATACATTAATGTTTAAAACAGAGAGTATAATTATATTGTAAAAAATCCTGATTAGTTGTGTGGCTCGATTTAGATTTATTTATTAATTTTTGTACAGAATTTTCTGTACGGGAAACTTACAGCTCACTTCTTGCAGTGTTCTTGAAAAATATGACATTTAAAAGTTTTCGTTGATAAATCTATAAGTAACATAAATTAGAAAATAAAATATAGTTGTATAGATATTTTCTAGTCGGAATGTTACTGACCTTTTGTCGTAACCTCTGTCTAGACTAGACGAGGTAAATTTTATTCTAAAGGAGATCAATGATAATATTTTTACTTACAACGATATTTTACTTAAAAATCTTAAACTCACACACTATCTAATCGCACACGTCTAAACCGCCTCTTTATATTGACCAGATATCTTCGATTTTTGACTATTTCTTTGGGTATTTGCTGAAAAAAAAGAGTATTGAGACGAAGAAAACAAAAAAACAAAAAAAACAAATCAGTCGAGCCATTTTCGAGTTTTTGATAGACTAACGCACGGCAATCGATTTTTATATATTGTGCACACGAAAATTCATACCATATAGAAGTTAAATGTGATGAAAGTTTGTATGCAAGTGCGTCGAATTTTTGCCGATGGGAAATCCCAACGAGCACACGGTTTGTTTTAATATAAAATACCTATTGCACAACGAAAACAGACCTTGCACAATGAAAAATTTAATTTGAAAGAGTTATCGCTATTTGTTCTAAATGGATACACAAAAAATAATATTTTGCCTCCCGTCAATTAAGGCTAGATTTAATGCAGAAATGTCAATGGGATCGTTATGGCTGCAGTGTGACGCAACAGAACCTGTCTGAAGTCTGACTGACACAAAGGTCTTTGACATGACCTGAGGCCGTACCTCAGGTCATGCATATCATTAGGGAGGTAAAAATTGTGCAAATTATGTCTTTGAGGGAAAGGTAAAAATTGGAGGTTGTGTTGCTATGAAAATTGTTTTGTGACCATGAACTCACTTTATAAAAATCGGTAAAAATTAAGTGAAAAAAAAAAAAAATCTCTTAACGTTACAAAACATAAAAAATTGAGGCAGCACTTGTGTTGGGCTGCTTTTAAGTTTTAAAGAAAAAGTTCGTGGTATACTTAAATCTTTAATTATAAAATGGCTATGTCCACTTTAGTGGACGTCTTTCCAATGAAATGACGATGTGACAAGGACATTGCGAACGTATGGTTTCAGAATGATGTATTTAAAAAAAACTAATTAAAAAAAAAATGCGAAGGTTCGCAGTTCGTCGAAATATTTTTTAGAACTTAAAGTTACTCACTAGGATTCCCTATATTTTTTGCACCACATAAATTTGTTTGCCCTTAATAAATACCCATAGATAGTCAAATATTTGTCCCGATCCCGATACGGGAATCGGCCTGGTGACCCCGAGCGCAGAAGGCCGCTATTTGGGTCGTGGAAAAATAACAAACAACTTTTCTACCTAATTACTTAGTTAAGAATAAATAAATTCTTATTTAACGAAGGCTGCAGCTACAAAAAACGAAAAATGTATGCCTAAATTAAATTATGATTAAAAAGAGCGATTATGTCTGTTCATTACCATAGTTATGACAGGAAACCCAATAAGAACATTAAGAATAAGAACTTGTAATATTATCATGACTTTTTGTTTTAGGAAACGTCAAATAGATTAGTGTCCATTTACCCTCAGGCATTTAATTATATAAAGTTTCGGCAATTAATGATAACATCTTAAAGCCAATACAGACGAACAACCAATAAAAACGTTTATCTTAGATCGGTAGTCGTGGAAAAAAATCCTGTTTCTGAATATTGCACAAAAAACGAAGGTAGTTACCGAATCTGCACGACTTTGACATTTAAATTAACTTTTATTGTTTTATTTTAATGATTTCCTTTTCTTTATTCAATTCGCGGAATATTGCTACAAAAATCTTTGCATGTGCGACGTCGATGATGAAACCATTGTTAATTGTTATGAGATTATCATGAATAAGCAAAGAAGTAGGTTATCAAATAATAAGGGACAACCTGCTGTTGTTTTCCTTTGAATAAAGGAGTTCAAACGTTCTGCATTATATTTGGGACAAGTATTTTTAGACTCATTAATATTCATCATAGTACGTTCGTTATCTACGAATTAGCTGCACAATACATTATCATCGTCTACTTAGCTGCGTGTAAACGTCAGACCACAATTAAATTAATAAATAACTACACTAAAATCTCGGCAACTGCGTAACACAGAAGCGAAAAACAAAATACATACTGTTTATTGGTTACAGACCATAAATTCGAGATAATTGTGTGTCAAGGAGTTAGCGTGTTCTTCATTGTTGGCAGTAAATATTAAAAGTTGACTTACCTTTGTTATCCCCTAGCAGGGTCTTGGCGGAGGGTGCAAGGCCGAAGGGGGCCTTCGGAACGATCGCTGCGCCCTTGTTTTTCTCAAAGAGCGCTTTGCGTTCCCTGAGAGACATTTCGGCCGGGTCCTTCGCCTTCGGGCTGCCCGTCTCGAACATCGCCGCCTTAGACAACACAGAACTCCTGTCAACACTCCCGTTTATTTTTGGACCCAACTTTTTCACTAGCGGCGATCCTTTCTCCGGTGCCGGCTTGTCGTCCGCCGGTTCCGGTTTTGTTTGTTTACAATCATCACTTGCGTCATTGTCGTTGTTGAGTTGCACTGCATTCTCTTTGTCTTTTTCACTTTCACATTCGTCTTCCGTGATAATATTCCGCGGTGGCGTGGGTGCTCTGTATTTCTTGATAGAGGGCTTTTTTGTGACGGCCGGGTTGGCGGGCGAGGGGGCCACCATTGTCGCCATGTTGGGGGCTGAAGCGGCACTGGGGGTTGTCGATGCGCACTTCGGCTCCTGTCGGTCGGGATCGGCGGTTTTCGTGGTGAATTCGTAGACGAGCCGCGATTGGCTGGCCGAAACTCGCCGGTAGCCCTCGCCCTCCTACGATTGGACAACGGCCGCGTAACGCGAGGGGTGAGCACGTGCTTGCATTTCGTTTATTGATACGTTTTATAGCGGTGGCAGTTCGCGCGGTTAGTTTAACTGGGTTAGGTTAGCGTTACAGGGCTCGCGGCGAAGTTGCATCACATCTGGCGTTAGTTTGCGTAACTGAAGTGTATTATAATTGGTATGGCAGTGAATAAATAGTTTGTGGAGTTGAATGAACGTATGTGTCGTGTGTCGTGTCCGTTATGTCGCGGGGTCGTATGTGCGCGCGTGAGTCCCGTGAGGCGAGCTCCAACTGACTGGCTGTCTGCGGAGGGCCGCACACGTTAGCCCAGCTGATAATTATATTTTGACGCATCGCGTTGTTTGATGCAACGCTCGCTTTGTGTTATTATAATTATTGAGGAAATGTGTATCATTATTTCGGTTAAATGACACGCTGTATTATGATATGATTTATAATATTACCTTTGTATGCGTTGATAATCGCGTCTGGTCTGTGAACTGTGCTCATTAGAGCGTCAATTTGGCCTTCAATGAGAGAATGTTTTCGAATTTAACGGATTCAGGCATTTAATATTAAGGACCTCAAATTCAGTGACAAAATATAAAAATGTTCCATTCATAGATACATTATCTGGTCCTCAAGAAATCCCTATCAGATTAGCTCACACCAAAAAAGTTGTATTGTCGTTAATATGTAATGAATAAAGTCAAACAAAACTGGACCGATTTTAAAATATATTTCACCAGTAGAATGATATATTGTGTAAAATCAACTGTAGACTCAAAATAACATTCGTTCATTGCTACTAATGTCTGTTTTGCCGAAGACCAGTCTGCCGGAAGCCCTAATGACAAGACAATTTACTTATACAGAAACATTGGCACGACCGGAAAGAACACGTTTTTTTTTGGAAAAAACATGTCCTAACGGTCTGCTCTCAAAACTTTGACGTGATTATCGTCATTACAGCCCACAAACAACTGTGTTAAAGGCCGGAGAAATACCTGATTTTGTACAAACTTATTAAATTAACTAAGTATAATTAACTTTGCAGGATGCTGTTTGATAGAGCAGGCAGCTAATTAGACTACGATACGATCAACTCGCTTAGATTTAACATCAAAGCTAACGTGAAGGAATGAAGGAGGTGATATAAAGTATGTCCGTAGGTTGTCCATGTCATCACAGCGGGCTATATCATTAATATCGCAGCATTATGCTGAGATAGGTGCCTTTTAGCCCTCGCACAGGTAGTTTTTGTTGTGGTCATGCTAAGCTTGCTGAGCCAATATAGACCAATCCCTCCTATAAGCGTCAAGTTCGTCCCGCCATCTACGCCTGGGTCTACCCCCATGCCGTTGGATGATTTAATGATTACAAATAATAAATAGTTTAGCCTACTCCCTCTCACAGAGAGGAGGCATGTCTGACCTTATGACTGATTATGCTAGTTAAGAGTACTTACAGGAAAAGAGTGGTCGATACCGTTGATAAGTAACAAGAAATCATGACAAAGTATCATAAAGGAAGACAAAAAAAAGGTTGTAAAAACTAAATAAGTAATCTTGTATCATAATGTGATTAAGATTTTATTGATCATCGGTCAGCCATTTAAATTGGGCTTAGTGATTTTTTATCGAGTTTCCTATGGAAATTTCAGATTAAGTTTAATAAAAACAAAATGAAAATCAAGCCAGAACTTAGCTAAAAAAAAAGTCACCCTTTTTATATTAAAAAAAACCGGCCACTGCGAGTCGACCTAATCTTAAATATTATTGACGTGTAAAAGTGTTTGTACAAAACTATTAACACAGAATAAAATCAAATCACACGAATGGTTCCGTACCACCGTACAATTGTTAGCAACAAACGCGTTTAATTATGTTATTTGTTGTTATATCGGCTAAATGTCAACTGTCTACCTATCACGGTTCATGAGATACAGCCCGCTGTCAGACAGACAGACAAACGGACCTACGGACGGACCATCCATTTGGCACCCTCCATCACCAAGGACTATCCAAAAACATCAAATTCCACGCTCCTAAATTGATAGAAGCCTATTAACCAATTCCCTTACTTAAGTTCGGATGCCTGCCGAATTATGATAGACATTCCCCTTACGCCTCAAGTCTCCCGCAACAGGCGCGAAGCGACACCGGTGGAACAAATTTCCGTGAAGTTTTCATAGAAATTGTTCCACCAGAGTCGCGTCGAGCCTGTCTGCGGGAGCCTTTACGGTCAATGGCTTTAGCTAGATGATACTGCTTAGTTGAATTAATTATTAGGGTCGTGTTACTCTAATTTAGGACTATTTAACTGTTTAAGTAAACTGGGGAGCGCTTTTGGGGACTTTCATTCTTTTATCGATCGAAAATTAGTTTGGGTATTTGCCATACGAAAATTATGTAACCTGTGGAAACTAGAGGGAGTTCTTTGAAGAAATGTACTCAATAGAAGCGGAATATGGAATATATGATTAGCTAAATTAGAAAGAAGTAAAAAAAAATTACACCTGTAATGGCATGAATAGAAAGATTACGTGTGACTCCGGATTTTTAATTTATCGGCCTGTGATGTAATTTCATTACTTGGCATTAATTTGTAACCTACTAATCAAGAGAGCTCCGTATCCTCATTGTATGTATAAGTTACTTTGAAACTTTGCATGAATTAGCAATTATATTTTTTGTAGCACCTATTACACTTTTTACATCTGTTCTACTACGGTAATCGTCACTTTAGCATAGCAAAATGACTAATTCTTAATCATTTCCTTTGGTTTTTTAATATATTCTGTAGTAATCACTATTAGTCGATGTCTAGACCTTCAAATAGAGCCAACATTCTATAATCCAGACTGTCTATGTCGAGGTTCAATGCACCCAAGCAATCAATCTTATAAAAGCATTTATAGAAAAACTGCCCGACCCAAACATACCGGTAAATAGTCCGCAAAAACTTGGTTCAACAAACTACTATACGATGACCATTTTATAAGACCTTCATTCCTATGGAGTTTCTACCAAAGAATGGGTCTTTAATCTGGCCAGGTTTGCAGGGAAGTGAAGCTGTCGTAACAATGATGCAATTTGTATTAAAAAAAAGGCGTTACAACATAAAAGCTGTAGCGATTAATCTGTATCGGGGTGTAAAAAGACAATAAATTCTCACCGTTAAATACATCCAAGATTTATAGTGTGTGGGCATTTTACTCTTTACGATAACACATGGCTGTGTTCCTGGTAACTACGATTATTTCTTCCCTGATGGGATATAAAGGCAATCTTTGTGTTGATGGCCGGGTCTCAATGCGTTATGCAATGTCTGTTGTGAAGCCGATCTTTCTGGTTATGGTTTCACAGAACATCACAGTCCAGGGGCCTAAGTCTACTAATTTATAAACCTCACAATGGTGTCATACTGGTTAGTTTTTGACAGATTTGCCATACAAAAACTGTCAAAAACTAACCATTATGACGTTTATAAATTAGTAGACTTAGGCCCCTGTGCCAGGCAATAATGCCATCGGCTGCCTTCTCTGTATGAGAAGAGGCCTTTGCCCTGCAGTGGGACAATAATAGGCTATTATATGTCACTGGACCAGGACTTAACAAAATTTTAAGGGCTTCTGCTGCAAGCCTTTAGTTTTGCTGTTCGGGATTTCGATTTAAAAACATCCCCAAAGATATGCTCTGAGAACAGATTGACCCCATAATCTTTAGAATGTATTACCATAATATAAGCTTCCCCGTGCTTACAAAGCGAACTCTGACTCATATGCCAAGTTATATTTTTCTCAGAATTATGAGTATTGAATTACGGTTGACTGATAAGAAAGCTCGTGCCTTGCTTTTGATAATTAACACGTGTTCAAGAACTGTGGTTGCAGTATAACTAATAACAGGAAGAAACGACGATGATACTGTCTAGTACGGTACTTTATTTTTTTGTTTTGCAGATCTCCTGAAGTGTTAAAGAGTTTTCAAATATCCAAGATTCAAGAATAAGGCATTAAATATGTCAAGAGAATGGGCACAAATGCAATCAAACTCATAGCATTTATTTCAAATAAACCAATTACAGGCACTTTTGAATTGTCAAGGGGTCGGTCAGTCAGAAAGATGAAGCTAGTTGCCCATTCCAAAGCGTAGTAGGTACATAGGGAGAAAAACGTGCAAGAAATTCCACGGACACTCTTTTAAATCAAAATATATTATGTTACAAAATATTTGTTACATCATTCATGTTGAAATTATACATGTGAGTACAATGTAGAAAGACGTGCACGTAAAAGCGTCCGTAATAAAAATATAGAAACAATCTAAAAATTAAAATAAGCCGTGGCAGCTAAGAGATGACCAGTCCCTACTGACAGTGCCCGTTCACTCCCACTCTCACGCCCGTACACTCACACACTAGCTTACTAAACGTGTTAAAATAGGCTATTTAGAAGTTATGAGAATGCTTCTGTTTTTCGGACTGACATCATCTATCTACTTAACGCACTGCGGGTCACTAAACACCCCCAGTCGTAATAACATCACTTCTATTGGATCACTAAACGCCCCCAGGCGTAATAACATTATGACTTGGATTGTGTCTCGTTCAGTGTCCGCCAACCGATTAATAAATATCTCTGGAATAAGTAAGTTAAAATTCACTGACAGACAACGCATAGCCTAAACGACTGGGTGCAGAAGCATGAAATTTTGCAAAAGACTATATTTACCAGAGAGAGAGAGAGAGAATTACCCAGGTCTCAGGCAGAGTTTTTGAAAATTCATCCCCTAAAGGGGTTAAATAAGAGATGAAAGTTTGTATGGAAGTTTCTTCACTTTTGCCGATGGAAAATACCATCTGGCGCCAGCTTGTAAGTTACTAAACTTAGAAGGTATCAGGCGGAAATTAGAGGAAGAATGTAGTAGTACTTTTTGGATTAAGAAATTCATTCACCAGAAAACGAAATGTTTAGTTTTCTACAATCAACTATCTTTCACAAACAGCCATTTCTGTAAACCTAACACAAATATACACAGAACATAGCATATAACAGTAATACGGAAACTCGAACCGATGAACATGATGACATTTTAAGCGGCCACACCATGCGAGATGCGTATTTAGATTGCACGCGGAACTCCTGCGCATAACACAGATACACAGGTAGAAATAGAAATGTTTCCGAGGATTGAGAAACTGATTTGGGTGATAATATATGTTGTAATGTAATTTCAGTATGGGATTCTGACTTGGAAACAAGGAGAAGGTCTAACATGAAAGTCTAAGCAAATAATAACCGACTTTATCCAGAGTATTTAATTAGTAGTTGAAAGGCAGTACTGACAAGTTAAAAAAGGCTATGGTAAACGGTCTGATTTAAGGGTCTCTAAAAATAACGACTATTCGCAGCGCTATAGTCACGATAAGATGAAGAGGTCGCGAGTCAATATGGAATTTGCAGCCGCGAAGGAGTTATTGCAGAGATCGGAGATGATACAAAATCGATATTTTCGGTAAAATGTTATAGAAAAATATTTTTGTTTAAATTGCACAAAGTAATCGCCTGATGCTATAATTTATCGATAATTTCCAGGATAAGGTTGAGCGAGTTCTTAATTTCTGTAAGTATTGAAATCATGTTTGAATTGCGCAAATAAGGTCACGCTTTTGAATTTTCTACTAAACTCAACGGATTCCTGTTTGTTACTATCGGAATACAATACTCATTATTAGCTGTTGGTCCTTCTAAGATACATGTGTTCTTCAAGTTTTTATTTTTTATTTCTGCGTGAGTATAGTTCTCGATGTTTTTGGTTGGTATATTGGCGTGTGCTAGCTGACATATGGCTTATAATTTAGTGTACGCTTTGTCTTGCGTAATGTAACTGAACAGACAGCTGTGCTGCTGGGGAGTTTGTTGCGCAACTTCTTCCCAGCTAAAGCACTAGGAAGTGGTGAAGGGTGGGCGTTTTGGGGGACTGTCTTATGTAATTTTGTACGTTCGAAAAGTGCTGATTCTCAGTCTAGTTTGAATAAAATGCTTTTTGATTTTGATTTCATGCTTAACTTCTCCTATTTCACTGTCGAAATGACCTACCTTATGGTCGTTAAACTAAACTATACTATTATTTTTTCAATGCCTCTACCTCCATTTTCTAAACACCTTATCTGAAATGGACCCCTATGCTGTGAGATTATCACCTGTACAATGGCAATTTATCACCATTCAAGGGCTCGAGTATTACAAAGTAAATGATCTATTATGGCGTCGGTCCATAAGGCTGCTACCATGAATTGACTATAAAAATAAAATCATCATACAATGCAAACGAATGTCGTTTTTTTATTTTAATGTTAAGAGTTTTGGTCAAATATGGGTAGGTTTATTTAAAAAAAATAAACAGTGGGATTAAAATGTTTGTGTTACTTAAGAGGCTGACAACAGCTAAAGCCCGTCACCGTCGGAAAAAGAAAGAGTACCTATAGAAATGAATATGAAGCAATTATCTATTTCCAAAAAATCGATATAAATACACACAATAATTATGTTGCTATTAAAATAATCTGACAAAAAAACAGTGTTGAACCACCCAGTTTATCTTGGCATGCGGCAAAACAGGGAACTAAATGTAATATGTTCTGAATTTAACAGCTTAATGAGAGCTTTCTTAGCAACCAGCGCCACACTGATGAGTCAAGATTTATAGGTCAAATATTACAGATGTTGGATTTCAGGAACGCGCGTCAATCATTCCAATTTACATCTTATTGCAATGTGATAAGAGTTACATGACGCGCTTGTGAGGTACATTTCCTATAACACCCTAATATTGTGTTTATCTTTATGGATGAATGAGTGTGATAGAGTCAAATGACTTCAAAGGACCACACGTGGGGTGTAGATAAAAAAAAAAATGAATGCATGAATAGGATATTGTTTTCAATAATGATGTAGCTTGTAAGTTTTTATGAGGAAACAACCACAAGAATTATTTTATTTTGATTTTAGTATAAAACCATAAGGTTGGATGAGAGTAGCCGAGGATCGAGCTGAATGACGTGGATAATGACTATCTATACTAATAATAAAAATAGGTACCTAAAAATTGTAAGTTTGTATGTACGGGGTAATCTTCGAAACTACTGATCCGATTCCGAAAATTCTTTCAGTAATGGGAAGCTACAATATTGCAAAATCATCTATTTTAGGTTAAAACAAGAAATTTCACGCAGACGAAGTCGCGGCCAAATTAATTATATTTGCATGGAAAAAAAGTGAAAAAAGAAACAAAATATTGTCATTTACTTGATTTTATCACAAACTTGCTGTCCCGACCTATCCAAACAATTATTCACCCAAAAAAAGGAAGTTTAGTTTTTCCTGAATTTTCCAACTTTCCCGGCAACTTTCACAATTCGGACTATTACGAACATTTTAAAACAAATCCAGCAGTTTTAAGCTACTCTGTATAAGCATAAATATATAAAACTTATGCAAAATCCCCAGAACATATTACACAATATTTTTATGAGGCACTTAAAAAAAAGTATATTCAAAAGCTTTAGTGGTCAACACATTCAGGGCTGTCTCAAAAAAATAAAAACTTTAAGGAAACAAAAGAGGACCAGAAAAACAGTTCGTTGAAAGGTCTTTTGAAATAATAATAATAATATGATTTGTATAAAGCGAAACAATAGTGAAACACTCCAGTGCATAATATTACGACGACCATTATGCGCACTGAAATGTGAACGAGTGGTGAAAGAATGCTAAGGCGCTGATTTTATGGGCTGGCCTTGGGTTTAGGGTTGCCAAGCTATGGTAAATAGAGCTATATAATAAGAATAATAAGCTTGTGTTTATAATGGGTCACCCATTTTTTGTCGTAAAATTAATACAATATTGGATGATACCTAATCACGAAGCTCTATTCAGTTACTTTAAAATTATCTTCGAACCTGTGGATGATTGAGAAAACAAAGTCATATTAAGTCGATATTAGACGCTTCACTCGAGAAAAGTTTTTTTTTTTCATTCCACGTTCAGAAGACACCTGGTACCTAATAACATAGGAATGAACGTTTATCCGCTCCTTTCATTAAATTTTTCGTTTATTCGGTAGGCGAGTGAAAGATTCCAATAATCGTTGAGTCAGTTCAAAATTCACTTTTGTTGTAACAGGAACTTCTCTAGAACCGCTCCCGCCACAATCCGCTCGTCCAATAAGGGCACAGCTTCCAGAAGCTTCTAGAAGCTGTGTAAAAAACAGACGACGCGCACCTTTTTTTAAAGTGTATTAATTGAAATGTCTGTTACACTTCGAGTGAAAGATGCCGAATGAAAGGCTTTATTAACAAGAAGCGACTGAAATCAGCTTTAAAAACGAACTAAGTACTCTTTTATTTAAGTATTGTTGTTATTGTATTTGTGTATATCTCTCCCCTTTTATCCTAAAGGGTCTTGAAGACAGCCCTATAACCACAAATTCGGCACGAACCCAAAACCCTTTTGTCGTAAGCCCACCCATATGGCCGAAGTCGTGAAATAACGAAAGCTTTAAATATAGCCGTAAAAGATCAAAATAAGTCGTAAAGTCGCCGGGGCTTCGGAACGGGACAAAGGGTAGCTCGACTTAGATATGGTGGGGTTTATTTATAGATATGTCTGGTCTTTGGAACTGTTTTGATAAAGCTTATGGTAGTTCCAGTTACATACTGTTATTTTAGTGGAAGAAGCTTTTCGTAAGTGTGGGGACTAGACACATGATGTTCTCTTTGAAAATGTAAGCCAAATTAAAATTAAAGGTGCAAAATAAAATGATATAAGTACTTAATGTAAATATTTGGCCAAATTAAATACAATACATTATTTTTAAAGAACATCTTATAAGGAAGGTTTTGATTAAAAAACAAACATTTATAAGTAGGTTACAAAAAGAGCACACGGTCTCCCAGAAAATTAAATATTAAAAGTTTTCAAAAGGACATCGAGTAGGTAGTCCTTTTCAAGGTTACAAAAACACTACAATTTTATTGCCGCTGAAAATAAAACCGAAATATAATTTTATTAAATTAAATTAAATTAAATATGATATCTTAACTAACTAATTAACTAAAACTAATAATAATCAAATAAACGATTTGGGTTCGATTCCCAGGTCGGGAAAAGCGACTCGTGTTTTTGCAAAAACCCTATCTTTTTCTAGGTAAGATTGAGAAATGTTTTCACATTTGTCTAATTATCCGTGTTTTCGCGAGATCCCTAGGGTTTTCGCAAAAATTCTAATTATCAAATCTTCCTACGACACATACAACATTGATGCATGATTCAGAACTGTTTTAGGGAAAACCATCTAACAAAAGGCACATGTTGCTCAAATTGAGCTTTCTATGTTTATTTATTAGGAAAGTAACATGGTACTTACGAATACTCTACTCTACGAATTTCACCTATTTCGTGGATGTTTTTCAAACACCAACAGCAGACAGGAAGTAGTTAATAAAAGGCTTTTCTAAAACATAGCTTTGAAGAGAATAATCATGTTTATATGACATTTAAATGGACTTATCAGATACACTTATCAGATAAGTGTAATTATAGAAATTATATCATTGCCTAATCGATCCACTAGCTGCCAACTGCCAACGAGGACTTGATGAAGGCCATCTTGGGCAAACTGGAAAGCAGAAAGCTGAGGACGCAAAACTTTGGCTTATGATCCATGCGTCATGTTCGTGAACGGGCGCCGCGCGCTGACGTTTCGGACTAGTCATCTCATCAGCTGCTGCTATGGTTTATTTTTTGTTCCGTTTTTATGTATTTGCTGCACTCTGGACACTTTTTACTACTACATACAAACTCAAATATTTTACCACTATAATATTAGTTTATACTTATAATAATAATCATCATCTACCAATCCCTTTCCCAATGCTGTTGGGGTCGGTTTCCAGTCTAACCGGATACAGCTGAATACCAGCATTTTACATCACACAATACCCCTTAGTAAGACTGGTTATCAGATTTTAGGGCTTCTGACTACCTGTGACTGTGAAAGATCGACAAATGACAACCAGGACCAAGAGAATGGTTACTCATAAACCATAAAGCGATATTAAAAACTCAAATATTAGATCGTAATAACAGTAGAAGACCCTATGGCTAGACATGCAAATAAGAATAGATGGGCGGTAGATAACAAAATCGTTCCTATTAGTATGCTATGCGGGCGACGCGTCAAATTGACGATAAATGGCGCGACTCTAATCCTTGATTATGTACGAACTACGAAATGTGTAGAGCGGTGTTAAAATGAACTATCTCTCTGCCTAGTAGTAAAAAATACAAAATATATATATCTATAAATCCGGAGTCACACTTCTTTTTAGGAAGATAAATCTAACAGATAACGTTTTTTATTTTTGTTCGTGGCTTTATGTCTTCTAGAAGGCGCCATATTCAATTTAATGTGACGTCCCATAGCCTTTAACCGGCGGGCGATCAAGACGCTAACAAAGATACCTCATCTGTCAAATTATGATAAGTAGTTTAGAAGTTATGAGGGAACAGATGAACATACGTACTCACATACATACACACCGGTCAAAATCATAACGCTCCTTTTTTCTTTGCCGCAGTCGGGTAAAAATATACTAAAATGACATAGATGCAGTATTCCTTTTTTTATTTATAAAGGTAAAAAATATAATAATGATGTGTTTAGGCTATACATTTCCTGAATACGCTGAAGTCTTATTGTACTGAAAGCCTATACCTACAATGCGAGGTCATCTTATACTGGAAATGTACCTACAGCTTGATATCTTGTCGTGTACCTGGTCTTTGAAAGTCCAGCCAAATTCATACAAAAAAATCATGACATAATTTTAATACCCTTTCCAGAAAATCTTTAGTCAGAATAGTAACTCCATTCCTTGTTCAGAGTAAAGGTCACATGGACTCTACTACGCAAATCTGTTGCCCATTGATGGTGCGGCGTCACATTAGTTTTATATCGTAATCAAATGGATTACGGTATCCATTGTAAACATTTGACATCATAACTTATTTACATACCTATAAATTGTTGAGTATGTTTTACTTTACAACCGCCAATCATTGCAATTTAAATCTTGTATCAATGACATAAAAGTCACGTTAGGTGTGCTCATGATGATCTCTCGCGTCCGGCCCTGGTCCAGGCCATGGTTCGGAGCGAGAGGGCATGGGGAGCCGTCACCTCCTTCTGCGAAGCAGTAATGCTCGCAAAGGAGGAGGCGGAGCGCGTGAGGGAGAGGCAAAGTTCGCGCCCTCACGCCCCTAGCCGCCGTAGGAGACGCCCTGGGCGTCGGGAATCCCTGGCTGATTCCCCGGCAACCGTAGGCGCGGGCTTGCGGGCGGTGAGCAATGGGTAGCTCGCCCCCGATAAGGACCAGGCCCGGGTCGCCGGCGCGTTGTGTTCCACGCGCGCCTCAAAGAGATGTCAGCACCAATGCCGGGGCCCACTAGGGCCGATGCCTGCCGGGGTTGCGGGAAAGTCCGAAAGGGATACCGTGGCCCCTGGCAACACAGGCAACTGAAGGAACACGGGTGGGTTTTAGTCAGTAAGAGTCTGACACACCCTCCCGCTCCGCCCAGGGCGGGAGAAGTTATTTGATGATTTCCCACCCAACCAAAAAAAAACAAAAGGTGTGCTCATGATTTTCATCATCTTTACCTTGACTGAACCAAAGGGCCCTGTCGATATTGAGTTGCCATCTAAGTCTGGTTAAAATAAAGTAGTGTGTGTGATATTGTAGTTAATGTAATAATATGAAGACAGGGGTTAAAACCCTAGTATGTATAAATGGTTAAATTATTACTCCTGTAATAAGCACCAGAGCAAAACCACGATACGCCACAAACCCGATACCAAATGCGCAGGCGCACTTTACTACTTTTAAAGAAAGAATGAATAAGTAATTTGTTATCAAACATATTAAGTGAAAATTGTCGTGTTGTGTTTACGCGTCAATGATGCAACTTCGCCGTGTACCTACGAATTCACCACATTCTGAACCGAATTTTTTAAACGAAATTAACACAATATTACCCCCAACCGTTGTTAACATACACGAGCTCCCATTTACCATTGTACCAATCATAAGAAACTCGAGGGTGGGTTAGTTACTAAAACTACGTTAGTTACGCCTAGAATTATCCATAAATTACCAAAAAAAGTATTTATGTAATAAATGTGTCTTAAGTCGCCAGGCGGCATGACATGGTACATGATTTTCATAAGCGGAAATGATTTTGAATCTTATTTTCACACTCCTAGCACTCACATTTCGTTGGCATCGGGCCATACAAATATTAATGCTATGCCATGCCGCGTCGTGCTTGGAGAAAATACGACACAAAATGTGTCTCAAGTCCGTCTCACCAGGCGGCGTGGCATGGTATAGGATTTTCATAAACGGAAATGATTTTGAATCTTATGTTCATACCGTTAGCAATCACATTTCGTTGATATCGTCACAAGGGGCGAAGGCTCCAGCATCGTACCATACAAATATGAATGCTTTAACATGCCATGCCGTCAAGTGAGCGCGCCTTTAATCAGAATCTCATTAGGATCACTATAAATGGGGAATTTGGCAATATACGGGACTGCTTCGGCTGTATTACTGGATGAAATATTGGTATAGAGCTAGAAAACTGGGATAGTCATCTACTCATTATATTAATGAATTAATATAAATAACTGGCGCACTATAGGTACACAACTGCCATACCCTTCGGGGAATACAGGCGTGATGTTATGTTATGTGTATGTTTGTGAATTAGTTTTTTTTTTTATCCACAACCGGGAAGCTCTTGGCCTGAATGTTGATGGTAAGTGATGATAAAGCCGAAGGTGGAAGCGAGCTTCACCCGGAATCCTCTACCACAGAGGTTACAGTTAATTTGTAGCTTTGTCTATTGCTGCTCAAAGAGAGTCACTTAAAATGTGATTTTTCTTTCTTGAACAACTCTCTCTTAGCTTGAGGATCAGAAATATATTATATACTCGTATATATGCAGAAATTATTTATTGAACTTTAACAACTGCCTAAGCGGTCCGCGTATAGCCGGTTTTAATATTGATTAATTAATCAAAGAATAAAATAATCAAAACTATCTTACCTTCACTTACTTCAACATAAGTACCATAAATTCAAGTCAATTATTTTAGAATTTCATAGATCACATCTTCAAATTCATAAATTAAATAATAAAACCTGTATGGGAAGTCACATACACAACCAAAATACAGTTTAAATCAAATCAATCACCTAAAATATAAAACAGTATATTATCTACTCGTCTTACATGCTATGTACTTACCAATTCGGCTACAATCTGCCTTCCGAGTCTCTGGCACTCGTTCACTGACGATATCGTGAACGTGTTCGAGTCGAACTGCTTGGTAGGCTGTGAACAAAGGTAAGATTATGTTTTAAAGATACTTAACATAACGTCTCGCTGTATTCCCCGAAGGGTTAGGCAGAGGTGTACCTATAGTACACCCACATATTGCCAATTATGTTCAAGTTCCATGTAATAGGGGGCGAGCTTATTGCCATCAACCGGGCACAAATCCATACCCCGGCTGCTATTGAGCAATTCCAGTTGGAAAGACCTAATAACACTTTGCACGACCCGGGAATCGAACCCAAGACCTCAAGCTCAGCAGTAACGCTTGCGACCACTAGACCATCGAGGCAGTCCAAAGATACTTAGGTAAGGTAAACAAGAAAGGAAGTAGGATTATTTAAGGATCGTAGCTGTTACCGTTCAGTAGTTTCTGCCTACCCCGATTTAATCGCCTTTACATAAACACACGTCAGTCCCGTCAGTCACGTCGCCGATCGGTCACGTCAAAAAATATAGTTACGTATGAGTTGTAAGATGTTTGCTATTCACATCAGTCACGTCACAGCCGGCGCGTCACCGGCAAGTCAAAACTTGTATTGCTACGAACGTATTGTGAAACGTGACATTGTGGCAAATACAATTTGTAACCGCGATGTATTGCTATGCACACGCGTCACTGAAATTGATGTGACTGATCGGCGACCTGACGTTGACGTGACGGACGTGTGTGCATGAACCTTTATACGACATTGCATTCGGATAAAGGAAGACATTGTAGGTTGAAATTAATTCGAACATTTTTTCATTCTGCCTAGCTTTTTCCCAATCATAATGGGGTCGGCTTCCAGTCTAACCGGATGCAGCTGAATACCAGTATTTTACATGGAGCAACTGCTTATCTGACCTCCACAAGCCAGTAACTGGGTAATACGATACCCCTTGGTAAGACTGGTTGTCAGACTTTCGGGCTTCTGACGACTCGTAACGACTGTCAAAGATCCACGAATGACACGTGCTTTCCAAAGCACGGAGGAGTCTCGGTATGTAAAGATGGTCACCCATCCACGGACCAACCCCGGCAAGCGCAGCTTAACCTGATGGGTCGACCCGTGCGGCTGTTATTACTTAGCCACGAGCTCCTCTTCCAACAAACCCTCAAAATACACCTCTAACTGGTTTCTTGTCTACAAGGAGAAACGGTCGCAAGGAACTCAATAGGAACACGTTTTTAAATGTCATTCAATGTTTGAAGATCACGTGTGTAATGTATTATTAATAAAAAGGTTGCGACAAACCTGTTTAGTTTTGGAAGTATTATCTAACACTTTGTTGATATCCTTGATGGAATGTATTGATACATCCAATGTGGATGCGTCTAGTTTCTCCTGCTTGTTTTTGACTTCTGATGTAGTCTGTCGGTTGTCCTGTTTGCTGTTTCTGGGTTCTGTTGTTTTCTGTTTATTGTACTGTTTGAAGTTTCTAGGTTCTGCTGCTGTCTGTTTGTTGTTTTTCGGCTCTGGTTTAGCCGTCGTCTTCTTTGTTGTGTTTTCAGGTTGCTGGAGTTAATCGAAAATGGTTGATTGAGATAGTAGGTATTTGTCTGACATTACAGTTTTATAGGGAGCTGGTAGTAATTATCTGTTTATGATCATCACAAACTCTTAGAAGAAAAAAGGGATAAATCGTACATTTGGTAAAAATTGAATAAATTGGTGAAGTAATATGTTGTATGCAGCAGGCCGTATCGTGGCTGTGGCGTCTTGATGGAGAGTATTTATGTACCCTTAAATCAAAATGCAGTGGAAAAGAGTCACTTTTTCCTATCTATTGCTGTCTGGGGCCAATCTTTGTGTAAAGAACAAAGTTGACAACTGACCAAGACGATAGAAGTAAAAACTTACGACTGGACCCGAGTATATGCGATAAAGCGTCACAGACCCGAACGTGACAATTCAGTTTCGTTCACTGTTCAGAAAGAACGAAAAGTACGCCTAAAGAAGTTTTTACTTCAAAAACAAAATCATAGCTCACATAAGTATGATGCGTCAGATCATCCTCCCAGTTGTTGATCTGGTCTGCTAATGCTGCCAGTCTACCGAACTTCTTCTTCCCGTCCTGTTGGGGGCGTTGCTTCGGCTTCTTTGGTTCCAGCTCTGATGGTGGTGTTGCTGAGGAGAACTCCTGTTCCGTGCGGTGGACGGGTGATGAGAGGGTTGGTTTATCTGGAAAATGAGGGGTTTTGTTGTTCTAATTAAGCCCTTGTCTGCTTCATGATACGGATTATTACATCTGAACATTCTGAACTCGGCTTTAGGTGGCAAATTCGAAAATAGAAAGGGAAATCTGTGGCTCTACAGAGAGTTGAACAAAATCAGATATTAATTACCAAAAGCTCAAAAATTGCGTAAAAGTTGCATATTGTACAGAAATGCGAAAACTACTTTATACAACTAGTTGTATAAAGTCTTAATGAAATAAAAAAATACAGTAACAGATTCGGAAATTACCAGAAAGAAGTATGGAACTACCAATGGATACACTCAAATGTTGACAGTCCAGGCTGAAGCTTTAATAAACAGTTTTCTACACTATATATCCTATCTTAAAAAACAATATCAATTTCATTTTATCTAATCCTTGTCATTATCACATCCTGTTATGTATTAGGGAGTATTTTAATAAGTTATCAAAGCAGGATATTGTTTTTTTGTGATTTAAACTATGTATGAATCAAGTGAAATGACTCAACACCAAAATATTATTATTGCTGTATTGCACACAAATGGCAGAAGTCTTATGACTGCCTTATGGTGTATTGTGTTTGGAAGCGCGACTTCCGAGTGTCGAGTCCTGGGTTTGTTACCCAGCAGTCCAGCACCCTAATTGCGTAATACACGATCAATCATAATCTGAATCGTTATGAACCAGATTGCAATCCCATTGCTCTCTACTGTACTAATATTGGTCTGGATTTAGCATAATATTAGTGAACACGAGAGAAGTCATGGGGCATTTCTAATGTCTGAGTAATAATACAAAATAGAAGACAACTGTTGAGTAAAAAATATCCAAGTTAATAAAAACCGACCAAGTGCGTGTTGGAGCACGCACCATGACGGATTCCGTAGTTGGGATGAATTTATCCCAAGAAAAAACTTAACAACATTGTAGTTCAAAATGGTCTATTTTCTTGAATAACTATAAAACTATTAATTTTCTTATGTAAATACCTCCAAAATGTGATATTCAAAATTTATTTATTTACACATCTTAATCGGACCTTTCGGAGAAAATTAGCTGTGACAGAAGGACAGACAGACACAAGTGAGTCTATAAAGGTTCCGTCTTTTCATTCGGACGTACGGAACCATAAAAATCATAATATGGAGTATGTAAAGATCCAAGCAGGAGGTGTTTTTTTATTTCTGTCTGTGTAAGTATATGTATGTAAAACATATCTAAGGACAATACCTGAATAGAGATTGCCAAGTCGGTCAAGTCGAGACTTAACATTGTGTCGGAGCCCTGCACGCTTGGTCTCTGAAGTATCTTCTATTGCCTTCTCCAGGTTACTGGATGTGTCATCTGTAATTGTAATAATATAGGTTTATGTATGATTTGAATGAGACTAAATTCAAAACTAATGATGAGGGAAAACTTGCAAGTTTTCAAATACTCAAGCAATATGCCTAGATTTAACCCGGCTATGATGGGGTTGGTTTCCAGTCTAACTGGAAGCAGCAGAATACCAGTGCAACTGCCGATCTGACCTCCACAACCCAGTAAATGGGTAATACAATACTCCTCGGTTAGACTGGTTGCCAGACTTTTGGGCTTCTGACTACCTGCAACGTCTGTCATAGATCTAAAAATGCCAACCGAGACCAATGGCTTAACATGGTTTCCAAGGCACAGTGGGGTCCGACTGACCTCAACAAGCATTGCTTAACCTTGAAGATCGACCCGACAGTACAAAGAAACGATTAAATATTTTAACAACAAACCAAGAAGTTGAATTATTAACCAAAGAAAGAAAAAAAAAACTTAACAGTACCTGCCATTATATTCCAAATTTTAAAAAACTATTGCAAATACCACACTGGCCACAAGCCACTCACAATTTAAAACAATTTATTAAAACATAGACCACACAATCTTAATAACTGTTTACAACCATTAACCTAATGTTTTGTTAAACTTTTGAGAAACATTTACTAATTATTAGAACCATTATCTCCTTGGCATGAGTAATAAGTTACAAGCAAGAAGCTTTGTAAAGTTGTGAGGATAAAACATTTAAAAAATAATAAGTGTCATTGGCTTTTTGTTAGTCATTCTGTGTCCTTCCTTATTTAGATAAATACCTTCATAGTAAGACCTTTTTAGGCAAAGGTATGTGCAGAGAAGGGACAGTAATGTGGTTTTTTAACTGCATAATGCATCATGTTGTAAGTATTTATGATATCTAAATAATATATATGATACTGAGTGCCTGAGTATGCATTGTATAGATTAGTAGATGTTTATTCACATAATTTAGTATGTATTAAATTGTTGTTTTGTACGGTTTCCTTACCTGTAATCTCCTTTATAATAACATTGCCACCAGGCCGCGCCTGTGAGTCATACACCACACTAATAGGAGCGTCCCTTTCCTCAACCTGAACCTCAATCTGTATGTCATTTCTATGGGAAATGTTTATCTCAACAGACACATCTGAGTTCCTTCTGTTGATACTGCCCCTCTTTGGACTTTTAAACTCCTTTTTAGTTACTACAACGTCATTGCGACCCCGTTGTGGAGACGCGACATCAGGCTTCAAACTCGACCTCTTAGTAACAGCTTTCGTAGGAGTTTCAGACTTTGTAAAGTCCTTAGACTGTCTCCGAGGCGACGTAATTGATTCCCGAGCCATTTTACTCGGAGACTTCGCAGGAGAACCCTCAGATTTCACTATAGCAATGTTTTCTGATAGTGGCTTCCTTTTCGGAACAGCTTGTCCGGAATTTGCAAGTTTTTGATCAATCTTCTCCTGCCTGGCCCGCGCTCTCTCTAACATGCGCTGGAAATAAGTTTTAGGATGTTAGAACATGCAATTCTTGATGACCTTCTATAGATTGCGACCGTTAATACATAAATTATCGCCCAATCGTACCTGGGTGAAGGGATCCATAATTGAAACGTTATAAAAGGGAAACAAATATCACAAATCACACAGCTAACATAGTTTTTGTACACTTTCCACGTTATCAAGGATTTCACGTTAGTTTTTGCAATTCAAACAAGAAAACAATTTCCACAAATATTCACCCGTTCGTTGGACGTTTGACGTTTGAACCGAAATATTTGAATTTAGTTCGCTTTGTATCCGGTAGGCGCCGCGCAGCGTCATAATTTTTTTCGTTCGGAAATAGTGATTTTGTTCAAATGCTTGAATTTTAGTTTTATTGAACATCTAAGTTCTTTGTTTTCGCAGAACCAGGCAAAGAACCAAGCATAATAATAAAATTGCATAGATAGCCCAAAGTGATTTATTTTTGTCCCAACAAAGAAAGAGGTTGTAGCGTTGTAGTGTGTTTAGGTAGCACCATCCAAGAAGCTTGCGCTATCTAATAACGGGCAGAAGAATTAAACAACTATGCAAAATCTTACCCACTGTCCACACCCTTAGAATCAAATAAAATGTTGTCAGTGTTTTTGTTCAATATTTAACACAAAACTACTACAACAACTGGTAACTACGAGCTCAATAACGTTACTCAGTTCTTGACCTGCATAACAGATGGCGTTGAACTCCCTTTCCAAGAAAATAATAATAACATTTACAAAACCAGATTTTTGTAATTTATCTCCGTATTATATCTCGGTCCATTAGGACTATCGGGATAAAGAGTACCCTATGTCCTAATCCAGGTCATGGTCTACTAATGTGCCAAACACACATTCATCATTTCGCACATTTTCGTAAACGAAGTTCAACAACATTCATTGCGTTGTTGAGCAGATTTTTTTTGGAACTTATGAAGCAATGGATTGTTTCAAAACGATCGTGTACGCAATTAGGGTGCTGCCGTTTTCGCGTGAAAGCGTAACAACAAACAAGCAAATAAACTCACTTTCACATTTAGTACGAGTATTTATGTACTTAGTTACCTACGATTAGGGTAGTTATTTATATTATTATAGGTAGTTAGGATTATGATACTTAATTAACGCTTGCCAGTGCTATTGTCTTATCGAACCAGTTAGGTACCTACTTATAGTTAGGTACCTATAGGTAGGTAAGTAGTAGGTACTCTAGGGGTATTTCCACAGTAGATCAAGTAGGCTAAATAACCTATTATGATATCAAAACAGAGAATCTAGAATCGGTCATGAGGTCACTTGTTATAATCAAGTACCTAAGTAGGTAAGTAGGTACTTAGGTATTTATAGTGTCAGTGCCATAATATAATTATGTATAGTTCAAGTTGTAGAAGCATCTGAGGATATTATAAGAAGGAAGCATTCAATAAAACTCGAGTTTATATTGTATATAGGGAGGAATTAATTGAACAAGTGCGAGACGGTTTCGCACACGAAGGATTCCGTACCAACTTATTTAACACTACGTTTTTTACTAGCCTAAGTAAAAAAAACCGGGCAAGTGAGTGTCGGACCACGCACAATGAAGGGTTCCGTAGCTGGGATGAATTGTTGTTTCATTGTTGTTGAAAAACATGTTTTTGCAACTGCAAATGTAAGTTGGTTGATAATTACTCGTTAACTTGTAGAGCCTACTTGGCTGTGATAGTTTTCCTTTTAATTTCGTTATACAAGGTGGAGACGACAATACAACAATAAATTAAACTGCGTATATCTAATGACGTTCCCAGTCTGCATACGAAAATTCAATCAAAGATCTCCAATAGTTTAGTCACTATAGCTAGTCAAAGATTGGCAAAACCCATAGTCGGCGCATCACTAGAAAAAAAAATCACTTTTTTGTTAGAAAAAATCACTTTTTTAATTTCAATGTTAGGATTTATTTGATAGTTCCTAAATACTCCTATGTATTAGTATTGCCAGTGTTTTCATTTATTGTTGTATTGTCGTCTCCACATTGTATATACTATTGCTGTGAATTTTTCCACATATCCAGAACTTACCATTTAGCTGGCGGGGGGGGGACACTTACCTCTAACAAAAATTAGCATATTAAAGCTTAATATTTCGCAAATTGGTTGTAACAAACTCACGATATTTTTGAACGACCTTTCCAAAGATAAGTACCCCACACCATGGGATAGACGAAAAAAATATATATCCCCACTTTACGTGTAGGGGAGGTACACTAAAAAAAAATCTTTTTCATGATTTTATTTTACCACTTTGTCGGCGTAGGTAATCAATATGTTTATGTACTTAAGCCAAATTACAGCTTTCTGGTAGGTACTAACAGTCTCTGCGCTAAGCCGGGGACAGACAGACAGACAGACGGACATGGCGAAACTATAAGGGTTCCTTGTTGACTACGGAACCGTAAAAACACGTTTCTTGTATTTACGTATTGATATTTTTCACGAAACTTTTAATATTAAAATTACTTTCAGCGTCTGGTATCCGTCACCCATAATGCGTAAGAGACACCGCTAAACTATTGCTTCATTATGTTCGAATTTGAAACTACTATACTTAGGTTTGTTTATAAACTCAACGAATAAAGGGCAACCAATGAACTAAGACGTTTTGAGTCATCTCTAATCGATTAATTTATCTTGTTTACCAAAACATCTAGAAATGCAGAAAATTAGATATAGGTATAGGAGGTATAGATAGACATAGGTAGGTACATACTACAGGTACCTAGTAGATACCTAAGTATTCTACTACTTAGGTAAGTACCATCGCGGTCACGCATATCTAACTACTTTGAAAACAAAATACCGTGCACACGATGACCGCATCTGTTTACCACCCCGTTTTTTTTTTTTTTAGGTAAGCGTTACTATAGCGGCCTACCGCTGCAAGCTGCAAGCAGAAATAGTCCTTACGGTGTTCAGATATGCATGTCCGCGATAGTACATTTTTCTATAGGGTCAAATTAAATTAACTAGCGAAAGTCCGCAGAGGTGATGGGTATCGTTATCTAAACAAGATAAAATAAAATAAATTAAAATATTTGAGTGTTAGTTAGTTTAGGGGGTCAACGAACGCTAGTAGTTTTGTTAAAGTTCGATTCAAACTTAATGGCGGCTCGGAACATGAGGCGAGTCGCTGCGCAATAACAATTTCATGTGTCAGCGGGGGTGAGGGGTGGGGTACTGCGCAGCGAGTGGCTAACTTCCGAGCAGCCATTAAGTTTGAATCGAACTGTAGTTACTTGAAGATTGATTTGAGTAAATCTGTTTTCTTTGTTCTTATCGTGTTTAATTAAATATCGAAACCCATCACATCTATGAAGTTTACACAAAAAAAAGTTTCAAGTGTCTTATTGTAAACGTGAATGTGTGAATGTTTGGATGAACAAGACTGTGCCAGTCTCAATATAAAATTAAGTGAATAAAAGCAGAAGATTGATGAAAGTACCTACTGTACCTAACAGATCACCTAAAGATTGGCATTTTCGTATTATAGCAAAAAAATGTTATTGCATTAAAGAAATAAATTTAAAATGAAGGATCGTAAATTAATATTATTATAAACTCTCAAACTAATAAACTTGACACAAAACCTTGACCCCATACGATTGGCAAACTATATTATCGTAAATCGTTATGTTGGTTACAAACATTCGCCACACGTCCAACATTCGACAACATAATACATTACTCCCCATACATGGATGTCCTTCATCAAAATAAGAAGTAATGTAGCAATGGACGTGGTTTATTGGCGTTGGCCGGCCAATGCAAATCAAGATAGGTACCTACCTACTATACATAATTGAATTAAGAACATGAGAGGTTTCACAGCGGACTCAGGAACTAGTAGCCAGTCTTAGGGTATTTACAAGTTCTGTGAGCCAGTCTCATATTAGCATTTGTTGCGAGTGCACGCAAAGTGAATTTATTACAAAGCAGAAATATGGGTGAGTAATTTTTCGGGAAATAATCAATAAGTAGAATAAGATGGGACAGGAAAATACTAAGATTAGTCATACACTTACCTCCTTTCTCAAGTGTTTTCTAGGTTTTTTTCTGGGATCCCTGATAGATTTGTCCCAGATTGCTTGTAGAGTACCACGCTCATATTTTTGTTTATTGTAGCACAATTTTTTGAACTTTAATGGCTCTGACGGAAATTAAATATTTCACTAAAGACAAAAAATAAAAATTATATTCAAAGATACAAGATTTAAAAAAAAACAAAATAAATATAAAATATTCCGAAGAGTATAAATCTATGAGAGTATAGTATCAGTAAAATCTGAACGAACATAAGCAAATGCGAGTTTTTCTTCTATTGTCTACCTATTGTTTTCGCACAATAGCTAGACAAATAGCCATCCATATCTGGACCTATGTTTTAGGGTTGCCAAGTTTTTTATAAATGAAACAGTATTTTCGAAGTTATTGTCTGAAAAACGACGAAACTTTTTTGACAAGTTTGACAGTGCGACTTGAATGTGAAGGTTTTTGAAGTAGGTACGACAATT
Organism: Eupsilia transversa; assembly: GCA_914767815.1. Classification (NCBI taxonomy): domain Eukaryota; kingdom Metazoa; phylum Arthropoda; class Insecta; order Lepidoptera; family Noctuidae; genus Eupsilia; species Eupsilia transversa. Next base: position 5,294,513 of record OU611894.1, on the reverse strand, counting down.
TGGCCTTCAGGTCTGTTTCAAAAATATTTTGTTTTTTAAATGGGTTACATATTTTTTATAAATTTGACATCCTGAGTAATATTATAAAAGCGAAGGTGCCTTTGTTTGTTTGTTACGTTCTCACGCTAAAACGGCTGAACAGATTTGGATGAAATTTGGCACATAGTATAGACCATGACCCGGAGAAGGACATAGGCTACTTTTCATCCTGGATCGCAGACGACGGCGCGGGCCACAGCTAGTAACTAATAACTATTACACTCTAAATTAGGGTTACAAAATACCATTCAGCTTGTATGTGATTAATACTGGCCCTATTGGGGTAATCTCGCCATTTTGTATTGAAATGAAAAATGTACAAGTACAAATGATTTTTTTTTAATAGAAATCTACCCAAACTCAAAGCATGCACACTCTGTGTAGCATCTGTGTAGCATGTTTAAAACTTCCGTAAAATATAGTATTAGGTCTCTATTATATATGTTACGGCTAATACCCGAAGTGCGGCTACACCTAGTTTTAGCCGGTTAGAACTAGGTGTAGCCACTTACTCTTGGTTAAACCTAGTACGAGCCGATTGTTTTCGGGTAAAACTAGGTCTAGCCTTCATCATGCCGGCTACAACTAGGTCCAGCCATTCCCTGTTGGATAAAACTAGGTCTATCCGATATCATTCCGGCTAGAACTAGGTCCAGACAATCCCTGTTGGATAAAACTTAGATGCGTGTCCCGCCAAGCCTTCTGCCCCGCGTCACACTCATGACTCACAGCATCTGCAGCAGTGGCGCGGGGTGGAGGGCATAGCGAGGCACGCGCCTGTGCAGGTTGTGAGCGCCAGGTGCTGCTGATCTACTGCAGGTCTACTAGCGAGTGTGACTCACAGCGTCTGCAGCAGCAGCGCGTGTCTTAGTTTTATCTAAGAGGGATTGGCTGTACATAGTTGTAGCCGGCATGCTATCGGCAGAGCTTTTTTAGATATTAAAAAAACATCCAATAAAAAGAAACGTAGAGAGTTTTTTTATTCTTATAAATCACATTGTAATAATTAACACAAATTATTAGGAGTACAATTTTTAATATAATAGGAACAATCAGGAACAGTTTCAACTTGTTTGCATCTAGTTTTATCCAACAGGGAATGGCTGGACCTAGTTGTAGCCGGCATGATGAAGGCTAGACCTAGTTTTACCCGAAAACAATCGGCTCGTACTAGGTTTAACCAAGAGTAAGTGGCTACACCTAGTTCTAACCGGCTAAAACTAGGTGTAGCCGCACTTCGGGTATTAGCCGTAACATATATAGGTATATAGTAGGGTCGGCAACCCTAGTATGTTTACTCAACCAAGAATCGATAATCATAAAACACAGATTCGTAAAGTTCACACGGTTCACACAATACCTCATTTTATTAGGTATTTCTTATAAAAAGGTCGATTAGAACTCAATAATAACGTTATAAATAGAATAAGATGAAGGCATAACATATTTTCACGCCTGTTTTTCCCCGACGGGTTAGGCAGAGGTTTACATATAGTACACCCACATTTCGCCAGTTATGTTTAAGTCCCATACAATAGCGGGCGAGCCTATAATGCCATCAGACAGATTGTCCTATTGACAGTTCTAGTGATAGCCCAGTGGTAATGGCCGCGACTTACGAGTTATTTATTTATTTATTTATTTATTTATCTTACCTACAACTACCATTACAGATCTGCGATCCAATGCGATAGAGGGGCCTTACATGCTAATCCTTAATATACATCCTATATAATTACATACTATATCCTAAATCTTAACCTACATCTAAATAACAAATAATATATAATGCATCTTTTGCGAGTTCACTCAAGTTGCATGATAATACGTCAACCCTCTCGTGAACCTCGTTCACCAAACGCATGGCTCTAGTGAGAGGAGTCCTCGCCAGTAGGTTGGTTCTGGCTGCAGGCACAGCGAGCAGGGGCGGGCGTCGCCGCCTCCACACGTACCGTAAGTTGTAGTCCTAGGTTCGAAGTCGAACCCAGATAGGTGCTTTACTTTGTGTAAATTATTTCATCACCACTGCTCTCAATACGGTGAAGGAAAACATCTTGAGAAAATCGGCATTATCTAGAACAAAGAAATCGAAGACATTTATGACATCGACCAACCCGCACTGGGTCCGCGTGGTGGATTATGGCCCACTCCTTCTCACAGAGAGGAGTCCTGTGTCCCAGCTTTGGGAACATTAAGAGCTGATTATGCTTAAGCACCTATCAGGAAAGAGAAGTAGGTAAATACCTAGATGCAGCGGGTTGGAGTTGGAAGGCCAATTGCATCATCAAATTAATAAAAATAAAATAAAAAATTATATAAGGTGCAGGAAGAGACAAAAAGACTAACTATATGACCCCCACTTTAAACTTTATCAGCCCAGGCAGGACCCTGGAGGTACCCTATTTTGTGAACATTAAATTAGTCATATTATTTTTCATTTTATTTGTCATTCGGCTCGATGAGCTGGTACTATATCGTCGGCAAACCGTAGTGAATGATGTACTCGCCATTAATGTTGGCCAACCCCTTTCTAGTCCAGAACCTTGAAGACATCCTCCAATGCAGCGGTGAAAAGTTTCGGAGAGATAACATCTCCCTGTCACCCTTCGTTGCAGAAGGATAGCTTTTCAAAACCTGTTTGATCAAATAAAATCTACTAGAAAACGTAGTCCTCAGAAATCGATCTACAGCATGTATAAGAAAGGTAGTACAACTTCAATGCATACTTATACCCAAATAAAAAAATTAAAAATGATTTCAGTCAAAAAAGTCCATAGGCAAGGCAAGGTTGTTAGTAACAAGAATTTTGCTTTTATCTGTTAGTAATTAAAAAGTAAAAAAAAAATAAACTAGAAACACCGTCTATTCCCGTCCCTGTATGGTCATCAGTCTCGCAACACATGGAGTTCAGTGAACCTACTGAGCAGAACAGTATCGGTTCTCTCGTCAATCATCCTTAGGATGCTATTCGGGCTCCCCCGTCCACGGTGCACTCCCCCGTACTCGTCGCACCACCGCAAATGTATGAGACATGTGATTTTTTGATGTTGGTCCCATGTAGAAAGTTGTTTAATTTGATGGTCTGTACTGTACAGTTAGCAACAAAAGTCGATTAAACACTTTTAAAATATCCTCTAAAATGACACAAAATTATTCGAAGCATTGCTTTTCAGCATTTCATGTTATTTCATGCTAAGATTTTAATACATTTTATATCACATCGGATTTCTTATGATTGATTTTCTCAATAATTAAGATTTAAAAAACTGAAGTGTTAATCGACTTTTATTGCTGGCCGTACCAGTCACCACGCTACTTTCTTTCTGCTACATGCTGAGCATCAGGCTAAAGTTACGAAACCACGATGTTCTTAAGAGCCTATGCTACCTGAAATTGCTTAGTAGGTAAGATCCGCTGTTATATCGAAACTACTGCAGCATTAATTTTGAAATAAATATATTATGTTAAAATTGAGGTTTAATGTTAAGGACTATTTTAGCCGAAAACACGATTTCATAAAATGTTCTCTATAGAAAAAATAACCAAAGTTACCTCCAAACCGAACAATAAACCGCTGCTATTCAAAAAATACTTCAAATTAGATCATGAAACTTTGCATACTAACTGAACTAACTATAAAGCAGTGATTCTGTTTTATATTTTTTTTATTACCATTATTTTCGCCGTAAAAAGCAATTACCTAAACTATTGCCGGTTTGGAACCGCCTGCGTCTCGCTCGCACTCAGTCCGCGAGTAGTATGGTGCGAGCGGCTCTTAACTAACTTGTTTACTAGCTATGACCCAGCTCCCAGATGGAAAATCCCTACAGTAACGAGAGGTCATTGTAGGCCCATTACCCAATTGAATTCATATAGGTAGGTATTTGCCTGTACAATACATTGTTTACTTGCCTCTTGAGTTTGACTACCATTTTCAATATTGACTCTGCATTCGTAGTTTATTGACGCTAGCATGACCAAACTTGTTTCTCAGGTTTTGTTAAAGTTGTACATAACATCACGCCTGTATTCCAGGAAGGGTTAGGCAGAGCTGGTGCACCTATAGTACCTTCACACACAGTTATATCACCAGTTATGTTTAAGTCCCAGAATGTAATAGGGGGCAAGCCTATTCCCGTCAACCGGGGACAAATCCCGCCTGCGGGCTGGTACTGAAAAAAATGGGTATATTAGGTGAACGGAGTAGAAGCTTATGGATACCTAATTTTTTTTTTCTTTTTTCCACAGCTTAGAAAAAAAATTATCTACCATCCAAAAACGCTACAAAAGTAAAGTTTTCATATTAGAGCAAAGAAAGAGAAATTTTGAAAAAAATATATAAATTCATACGCAAGTCGCGTGTAATTTTAATTTCGATTTTTTAGGCACGGCAACGCATCTGCGAATCTCCTGACAACTCCATCAGCTTATCGGCCAGGGGCCTAAGTCTACTAATTTATAAACGTCACAATGGTGGCATAATGGTTAGTTTTTGACAGTTTTTGTATGGCAAATCTGTCAAAAACTAACCATTATGACACGATTTTGTGACGTTTATAAATTAGTAGACTTAAGCCCCTGGCTGTTTACCAATTAATAACATAAGTGCAGGACAGGTTTGATTGGTACTGGTCTTATTTAAATAGCTATAGAGTCGCGGTCGTCATATAGAGGGCTTACCGGTTTAGCAACTCATATAGAGTGCCACGCAAGATAAGTCTGCGCGCGGCTGAAATCGGAACCAATTATGCCGCCATTTGGTCGTTTATGTAAGGTCAAATTAAGATTAATTATTAATATAGGTTTAATATTTAGGGTATTTAGTCTGAACGGCCCAAATCGAATGGACCGCGGGACATTCGATCGTAAACAAAAATCGTCTACGTTCCAAAGGCCCGGTGATAAAAATTTGTAATCAAATTCCGAAAATTCCGAAAATAACCGGTAGTACGTTCCCGTTGGGTAATTGCCTAAAATCCCGGTAGTACGTTCCCGTTGGGTAATTGCATAAAATCCCGGTAGTACGTTCCCGTTGGGTAATTGCCGACCTTTTCGCGGGTAAAAGCTAGTTCGTAATAATGTTTTGTTAGTCACCACACATACGTTCAATACTGAGGCTAATCAAAGACATTTGGTCACACATAATAGATAATGCAACAAGTGTGTAGAGCAGTTTGCTACAATACAAAACGTATTTGTATGGGTATAGGTACAAGTACACATGTGGTAAATCAATCTACCTGATGGTAAGGTACCGTACTACGGTACCTAATTTACACTTTTTTTTTTACTGCAGTACACAACGACTTCTTTTGACTTCCCATAACTTTAGGGTTATATTAAAATACTTACTACAAAAAGTCGTAGAATACCTATGTGGTCCAAAAATGCATAGTTTCGAAGATAACATAGCATTATACCCTCGATGTGTGTATCTAAGTTTCATTGATAAGTAGGTACGAGTAAAACTATTTCATTCATTCATATTTATAGTGAGAAAAACAAAAAAAATGTAACGTAAACGCACCCATTACCGCCAGTTTAAGCGGAGTTCAGATTGATATCCAAAAAATAAGCACATTCTTAATATGTGGCTTCTATAAAAATATTTTTTCAAGTTCTGAAATTATCGATTTTTTTAGTTATGTATAAGAACTGATAATCAAAGACTTACTTAAAACATAAAAAAATTAATAAAAGGAAAAAGGGTCATGTCCCTATTACCGACTCAAAATATCGGGTGTGTGCCTAATACCGTTTATGTGACACCTAATACCGACCACTAAATAAATGGAACCGTTAAAGTTAAATAAAAGTGCTCGTGTGTATTGAACTGTTTATATAAATGCTCCAACACAGTACAGAACGCTATCAACACTTAACAATTATATGTATACTTATAAAAGTATATTCTCAACCGTTAAATCAATAAAAATATCATATTTATACGAATTATGAATAACAAATTACCAAAGGCCAGCATTGATTATAACTACTATAATATATAACCAATGGGGGCATTTGGTATTATACAAGAGTTAATGGCATTATAGAATCTTAGTAAAAATGTAACATACTTAGTCATATAAAATATCAGAACTCGTAAATTGAATAAAAATACAAAATGTGGTCTATTAAAACAGTAAAAAAGGCATTTGACTGTAAACCGCCTCTTAAGTTTAGTAGTCATGTCAAGTCGATCCATGTTTCTGAAACAAAATTTATTTACTAAGTCTAGGATATACTATAAACGGATAGCAAATAGTAATTAAAATTACCATATGACTTCCACATTTAATATTAGCTAAGTATTACTATAATGTAATAAAGCTTATGTTATTTTAAATGTGCATGTTTATTATGGAATACTATAATGTCTATTAAATAACTTTATGTTTACTTGAAAATAAATACCAAATAAAAAAAACACGTAGTATGGGGTCCGTCGTAAATGTACAAGTAGATCGGTAATAGGTTTTCTATAACCTATTACCGACCCAAAGGAATGTGTATGAATTGTGTAAGTATATATGTGATTTTTGTACATGTATATGATTTTAAGTGGTGCGGCTGCTAAAAAAAATTAATTATAATGATATTTCAGCTATAAAAATACACTATTTAAAAATATACCTCCTTTATTCATCAAAATATTTACATAACAACAAAGTTAGTGTATACGGCTACTAAAGCTCTTGAATATATGACGTTAATAGCTCAAATATAAGTTAACATACTAAGGAACTGAGTTAGTATAGCCTCCTGCCTATTTACTTATGCATTTTAACAAAAATCATGGCACACAAAAGATACGACAAGTACTCATCAGCGACATGGGTCGGTAATAGGAATAAAATTGAGATTTTTGTTCCTATTACCGCCTATTTTTAATATTGAATTTTAAGCAAAATAAAATAGTATCTCATCAAAATGAATCATTACTTGTGTTCCTGAAAGTATCAAAAATGCATCAAAAGAACTAGAAGTTACATTAAAATGCTTGACGATATAATCTTCTGCTAAAAAAGAAACAAGAGTGCTTACGCCATTGGGAATGCCACACTATGGAAAATGCGCTAAGGTCGGCGTCCACGGACGAATTGAGCAATTATTATTTAAATAGTCGAGTTACGCACACAAACAAGAGATGAACATTTGCAATACAAATACATCTACATTTTTTTTAAAGCAACCAATTGTGTAGCTTTAATACATGACATAAAAATGATAGTTTTCTGAATAGGGCGGTAATGAGCGCAGATTTTAACGGGTCGTTATTAGGTGCGTTTACGTTATGAACATATTTCACGTAACGGTGTTTTACATTAATAATCGTGACTTTGTCGAATTATTTGTATGAAAAATTCATATGCCAGTTGATTCTTTGTTATAGTCTCATTCATACCCTAGAGTTATGCGATATAAAAAAATAACACCTGGTATTACAATGTGTGCCTTTTAGTCTGTGCTAAATAAATGTATTTTCCTTCTTTTACTCATGTACAGTAGTTACGCAAATCCTCAAATCACGTGTCTTGGAATGTGAGCCATGAGAAAATCAAAAATCAATCAATCAAAAGTCATTTATTCAAACTAGGCTGAGAATCAGCACTTTTCGAACGTCAAAATTACATAAGACAGTCCCCCAAAAAACGCCCGCCCTTCACCACTTCCTAGTGCTTTAGCTGGGAAGAAGAAGTGGCGCAACAAACTCCCCAGCAGCACAGCTGTCTGATCAGTTAGAAAAGAAAATGAATCTATACAATAGTATCCAAAATAATATGCAATGCAATGCAAAAAACGTCAAACTTATATTAAATTATTTGCCTTATGTCAGCTAGCACACGCCAATATACCCACAAAAAACATCGAAATCCTTACTCAAGCGAATAAATTAAAAACGTAAACAGAACTTAATCGAATAAAAGCCTCCATGCAAGCATAAAGGGCGTGCCCACTTACATAATAGCTATTAAAACTGGAACTCAAAGCCACAAAAATGTTAAACTAGGACCATCGAAGTAAAATAAATAAACAGTTAATTACTAATAACAATAACAAAACCACGGACAGCAAGACGACCAGTCACCACGAGCAGCACCCGTTCACGAGCATAACGCGAAGATCAGCCATCACCCCCTTCGCCATATTTGAGGGAAGGAGGCAACCCGACCCCCGACGCTACCGCAAGCAGTGACATCTAAGGGAGCATGACGAACTTGCTGCCGGTTGCTCAGGCAAAATAATATGATCAATTTTCGAGGTTGCTAGCTAACCACTTATTGCAATACAACTCATTAAAAAAAACATTTTAATGAGTAGATTATGTCAAAAATAAAAAATAACACCAAAATAAATAGACTTATTAGTCAACAAAAATAAACAGGTCGGTAGGAAAGCTAATTCTGGAGAAAGAACATAAACATTGTCTTGAGTTAATCACAGCGCCCAACTATTCTTATCGTTCAAATAGTCGTTGATAGAATAGTATGCCTTTGAACAAAGGTTGGATTTTACTTTAGCTTTAAACGCATTAAAAGGCAAATCTAACAAAGAAGAGGGTAACTTGTTATAAAAGGTTATACCAAGCCCAACAAATGAGTTATGCACCTTATGAAGCCGGTGAAATGGAGCTCTTAATTTGTCTTTATTTCTGGTGTTAACATTATGAATATCACTGTTTTTAGTGTATAAGTGTATATTTTGCCTAATATATATGATGTTCGCGAAGATGAATTGTGATGCCACCGTGAGAATACCAATATCTTTAAAAAAATCTCTTAGAGAAACTCTGGCACCTAGCTGGTAAATTGCTCGTACAGCTCGTTTTTGAAGAACAAATATATTTTGAATGTCAGCCGCTTGGCCCCACAACAGAATACCGTAGGACATAACGCTATGAAAATAACTGAAATACACTAACCGAGCTGTATCAACGTCAGTGTATTGTCTAACTTTCCTGACGGCATAGGCAGCCGAACTGAGCCTTCCCGCTAGGCTTGATATATGAGGGCCCCACTGAAGTTTGGAGAAGACTAAGCTAACGAGGTAATGAACCTCATCAGGAAAAAAACTAAAAACACTTAGCCTATGTGGATGATGTTTTAACATATTCCTGTCACTGTTATTTGCATAGCAGGTCGTGATATTCGAATTTGTGGGGTACCACAATTAAAAAGTGAAAAACAAAAAAAAAAACAACCGACTTCTAAAAAAAACACTACAAAACTACTACAATGTAAAACGTTTTTGCGAGACTAATGCACGGAAATTGATTCTTATATTGATAGATTATAGATATCAATAAAGCACATTTGCTTACTGACCTAGTTCACAGTTCATAATCTAACAAGTGTACTTAAGAGGGTGCATCCTAAAAGTTGGCAACGTCGTAAATAGCTGTCAAATATTTACCTGTTTCGATTAATTTGGAAATAATACTGTATGGAAATAAGAAATGTGGCTAACCAATTGACTAGAATATTAATAATGAATTGCAATTATAACATTGAATTTGATGTTGTACCCGTTTTAGGTGAAAAAAAGGCATTTGGAAAGTTACCAAATACTTTTTTTACATCTGAAACTAACTATTCGGTGTTACGATATTAATTATTGCATTTCATAATCAATATTCTAGTTCGCTAGTTAGCCACATTTTTTATTTCCATACAGAAATATTATCAAATTAATCAAAACAGCGAAATATTTGACATCTATTTGCGACGTTGCCAACTTTCAGAATAAACCCTCTTAAGAGCCCACCCAACCTCAGGTTTTTATCTCGCTCGCATCGTACTACTCGCGGACTGAATGCGAGCGAGACGGAGGCGGCAACAAATCGGCAAAAGTTTAGGTAATTGCTTTTTACGGCGAAAGTAATGGTAATTTCAAAAAAATAAAAAACATAGTCGCTGCTTTATAGTTAGTTCAGTTAGTGTGCCAAGTTTCATGATCTAATTTGAAGTATTTTTTGAATAGCAGCGGTTTGTTGTTCGGTTTGTGTGTTTTCGGCTAACATAGTCGCTAACATTAATCCTCAACTTTAACATATATTTATTTCAAAATTAATGCTGCAGCAGTTTCGACAACGGCGGATCTTGCTAAGTAATTTGACGACATATAGGCCTTTAACAGTTTTAGACTAAAACGCAAGGAAATCAAAGATCAATATCAAGTGAGGAGCCTTCAATACATGTTGCAAATCAAGAAAATGCATTTTAGCAAGCAACGCATGTTGCAAATAAATCTGTCAGCTACTCCCTTCCCCGCAAACGTGATTCCCATACCAGCTCATTTAATTAATTTATGAAATGCTCGTGCAAAACTTGGCAGCTGCCCTTGACTCACTAACATTTTACAACCTGAGGCTGTGGTTGTTTATCGATACAACTTTATTTACGTCATTTTTGCCGCCAAAAGCTTGCTATAAACAAACCATAGTAACATACCTACACGAAAACGTAAATGAAGGCGTATTGCCCCCCGCATGTATAATAAAGTACCTAATGTTATTAAAAATATGGCTGTTTTAAAATTTAAAAGGGCACTGAAAGAAATATTACTTAATTGAAAAAAAATACACAACGATGACTTCCCTAATGATAAATGACTGACTAATTGACATGCTATTAATCCATTTGACACATTTTGACATTTATTTTCATTATTTAAAAAAAAATACTGTAACTGTGACTTTTGACGTTTTTAAATTAATTTGACATTTACTGTACTTTATGCGAACGATTTGACATTAATTTATATTTTGTATTAATACACTTAATACAATGTGTTTTTTGTGTAAATTAAATATTATTCCCCCATGTGGCGATAGAACATGGAGGACTTTTATAATAAATCTCCTATGTAGGTACTAATTACCCATGTTTGCAAAATAATTAAGGGTTTGATTTGAATGAGCTTAAAGGTGTTCGGTGATTCAGTGGCAGAATAACAAGATTGTATTCATTCATATTTCTTGTTTTCTAGACCATTATACACAAATTTAACTGGAGGATAATATTATTTCCTGCTATGTATAAAGTAAACGTAAAAATAATTGCAAATGACGCATATTTCTGCTTATATGTATGTTGTACTCCTTACCGAAGACATAATCAACGACCCTATAAGTAGATAGGTAGGTATTTACTACTTATTTTGTTGTCAAAGAAAATTGCATATTTTTTTTAAATTTTATTTAAAGTAGTTATTTTGTATTCTGTTACAGTTTGACTATTTATCTAGGCAAAGCCTAGATCAATGTATTATCTATGGCCTAGATTACTATTTAGAAGAATGAACAAGTTAATATTGGCAATGGTTTTATTGGTGTTTTGAATGAATGGTCTTTTGAGGAAAGAACCACACAGATTGAGTGGACCTGTCCAGTCAGTGCGCGCATTTGTCAGTAATCGTGCAGCTCAACTCAAAACTTAAGGAGCTCAACGACTCGACGAACAATACCAAAGAAAGGACATTTGGGTAGGCCGCTTACAGAACTCAAACTGTGGCGAGCTGAGAAAAAGAAAAAAGAAAAATAAATATGCAGCTCCACATAGTCCTCACATATAATATAAATGTCACGTAAATCAACAAATCAATAAAAATGTCAATAATAAAACACTTAGAAACCTTTTTGACAGAGTTTCTGTTTAATAAATAATTTAAACTTATTGAGGCTCGTTCTTTAACATGGCTTGGGAGTTAAATGAATTACTAATTTTTTGGAGCCTAGTCGTGGGCACAATAAGTAAATCTTTGTTTCTAGTATTTATGCTATGAATGTCGCTATGTTTGGAATATAGATTAATATTCTTTTTTACATAATTAAGGTTCTCATATATATATTGAGATGCAACTGTCATTATGTTTATTTCCTTAAATTTATCCCTCAGTGCATGCCTACAGCTAAGGTTATAAATTGCTCGAATGGCTCGTTTCTGCAGCACAAATATAGCCTGAATGTCGGCTGTATTTCCCCACAGAAAAATGCCGTACGACATTACACTATGGAAATAACTAAAATATACTAAACGAGCTGTTTCTACATCAGTCAAATGACTGATTTTATAGACCGCGTAGGCTGCAGAGCTTAGTCGCTTCGACAATTTGGTTATATGTGGGCCCCACTGTAGCTTTGAGTCCAAAGTAATACCTAAGAACACAGTGGTTTCCACAAGATCCATTCCGCCCCATTTACCAGTACATTGGTTTTCACCTGCTTAACGTTAGGTGTCAGAAATCTAATACATTTAGTCTTTTTCTCGTTTAAAAGTAAATTATTAACACTAAACCAATGCACTATTTTAGCGAGAGCATTATTTACATCGTTAGTAACTGTCTGTTGTCGCTTAAGCTTAAATAAAAGTGATGTGTCATCTGCAAATAACACTATTTCATGACTGTTCTTTATAAGGCAAGGTAGGTCATTAATATATACGAGAAATAAAAAAGGGCCAAGAATTGAGCCCTGCGGAACTCCCATAGTGACTATAGAACCCGGGGATCGATTGCCGTTAACGTCCACTCTTTGGATCCTATTATTCAAATAAGAAAAAAGAAGATCCAAGGCAGTGTTTTTAACACCATAGTGATGCAATTTCCTGACAAATGTATATCATAAGAAACACAATCGAAAGCTTTAGACAAGTCACAAAAAATACCTAGGGCATCATGTGACTTCTCCCAAGCCTCAAAAATATGTGCAAGAAGCTCAACACCAGCGTCGGTAGTCGAGCGACCCCTTGTGAAACCGAACTGTTTACTGTTTAATAATTTATGTTTATTAAAATGTCTTTGCAATTGATCTAGTATCAATTTTTCAAATATTTTACTAAAGGTGGGAAGCACAGAAATTGATCTAAAGTTCGTGGGGTCTGATGTGCTGCCCGATTTAAACAAAGGTATTATTTTACTACTCTTCATTAAGTCAGGAATTACACCACAGTCAATACATTTATTAAAAATAATTGCCAATTCAGGCGCTACAGTGTTAATTATGCATTTTGCAACCTCTACGGAATTTCCCCATAGGTCAGCAGTTTTTTTAACATTGGGTGTATTGAAAATTTTAATAATATCTCGAGCACTAACATAGTCGAAATTAAATTCATGGTTACAAATATCAACATTTTCTTTCAATAGGGACTCAGCAATTAGCAATTATAACCTTCAAAATCATCACAGACTGTGATTAAAAGTGAAACGCAAATGGGGTGCTGGTATAAAAAAATGTTTTTGGTAATCATCGTTATTAATTATTTTCCAGGTTTCGCTACTATCTTGCTGTCCATCGTGGCTGTAGTGCTGATGGTGGCACTTTCTGAGGCTTGTGAGTATCTTTCACATAACCGATCCAATTTCACATAATCGCCCATTTTATTGCGCGTTGGGCTTACAAAGACACTCATTTGATATATAATTATTCAGAGAATCAAGAATCAAAACAGCAAAGAAAAGTCAAAGTAGGCCCTGTGAATCTTGCTCTTATACGTAACGTAGTACGCTCCAGCCATTTATTCAATCAGGGCACCGTTTAAGGAGACCGGTGATAAAGTGACTAAATTAGATAAACGGCATATTTTATCCTTATACCCTTGCCTTACACGTTACCATTGCATAACTGCATAACTAATAAAATGGTTGGCAGGAAATCCTGTTATTCACAACGTGGTGTACCTCCATCCGCAGTGCACCGCATCCTGAGCACGTTGTGGAACAGGTGCGATTGCCCAATGATTGATGATGACTGATTTCGTACATCTTTATCCTACGTATACCTATGGCTCCAGACTTTACATAGCTTAAGATTAATTCTTGAATACAACATTCGTTTTAAGTTTTCTTTACTAAGGGCCGATTACCTATTCATTCATTATTTTTGACGTTTTGGCAGCTTTTGTATAGAAACTATGTCAAACCGCCATATTTATTCCTCGAAATAAGATATCTGACGATTGAAAAATCGGCCCTGACACTACTTTATGGAACTATGGATTCATTGTGGTAATGTGGTCTAATAATAAAGGTTTATTATTATTATAAAACAGTTAGACCCAACAAAAACGACTTATAATGATTGTAAACCAAAAGTTTGTCATTATCAGTCGCAGTACCTAATGACGTGTAATGACGAGTTATATTATTTTGTTTTACTTCAGCGCCGGGCTATTTCTACTTACTCCTCAGTAGTCAAGTCTGAGTAGATTTCATGAGAATTTTGGCTTTAAAAGTATTTCGAAGATAATGGACGATAAGAGAAGAGCTATTCCACTCGAACCACTGATTTTAACAGCACGTGACCGAACGGCACCTGAGCACTTCCACGAAGCACACTGAAACAAATAATAAGTGCGGTTCGGTGGAACAGTAATATTACTTTTAGTCCCCGAACGGCACCTTACGTCAATGAACACATACTGACTTTACGGATTGGTTTTTGTGTCTTCGAAGATTTTTTGCAGTCCTTACGAATAGCCAGAAGCCCGAAAGTATGAAAGTGAGTCTTACCAAGGGATATCGTGCAAAGAACCCAGTCTGAGTTGTGGAAGCTTGATAGGTAGTCGCTCCATGACTTTTTTTTTTTCTTTATTTCAAAATCCTCATGGATGTCCTTCGCCCTGGGGCGGGCGGAGGCGTCTGTCAGACTCTTACTGATTAAAAACCACCCCGGTGTTCCATCTCACACCTACGCCGGGGGTCGCGGGAACGTACGAATCTTCCGCAACCCCGCCGGCCCACGTCAGCGGGCCTCCTCGGACTGGAAGCCTTCCCCAACAGAGTTCAGAAAAGGCTAGGCAGATGGTAATTATGACCTAAGCTAACCAGTATCATTCTCCCTTCCAGCTGGTAACTGCCCTCTCCCCTCGAAGGTCTACGGCTGCAGCCCGAAGTGCGTCCAGGACTACGAGTGCGGCAACGGCAAGGTGTGCTGCAACAACGCCTGCAACGCCAAGTCCTGCACCATACCGGCTTCTAACGGTTCTGGGTCCAGCAGCTCCAGCAAGAGCCAGTGTAAGTTAAAGCAAGCCTGTATTCTTCTAGGGCCCTAGCCAGCTCCCTTCAGGTACAGAACCCTAAGAAGCGCCACTAGTCTAGACTCTTTGATGTCTACGCTGAGCAGTAGCGTCTGCGAAGTGTAGTTCTTTCTAAAGTAAATAGGTTCTAAAGTAAATGGAGTATAATAAAACGAAAGCTGTGAACTCGTCGAAAAAAATAGCGTCCAACTGTTAGCCGCTAAATGCACGCACACTAGAAAAGCACAAGCACGCGAGTATAAGACGTAGCTGTCACGCACACCAGCATAACAAAGTTGGCCTGTTTGTTTTTAGTTCTTTTGCAGCGTGAAATAATTCTACCTAGACATCTAAATAATCAAAGGAATAGAGTTTCTTTCAGGTTTTTCTAAATAAGACTTTCCTATAGTTTTAACAATGCGATGTTACTTATGTTATTAAAGAAATCTAATCAAGGAGTCATAATACCTATAGGAATAAAATCTTCTGTGTTTCAGCGGGTGCGGGTATATACTGCGACAACGTGAAA
This sequence comes from Eupsilia transversa, assembly GCA_914767815.1. Taxonomy (NCBI): domain Eukaryota; kingdom Metazoa; phylum Arthropoda; class Insecta; order Lepidoptera; family Noctuidae; genus Eupsilia; species Eupsilia transversa. The sequence continues at coordinate 5,278,928 of OU611894.1, read as the reverse complement.
TGCAACTCCTTCGAAGTCTGCAAGACGGATCCTCAGACCAAGCGAAACAAGTGCAGCCGAGCCTGAACAATCCAGTAATAGAAGTTTTATCATTTTGAATCCGATTAAACTATTTTTTGATCATTAGGATGTTGCTTTTCATTTGCATGTTAGGGAGATTTCTGTAGTATTCGAGGTGACAAGGAAAAAAAAACTTAAGTATAGCTGTCGCGTTTTAGCATGGCAATAACGGCCATTGACCTTGGGTTTCTACGGCGAGATATTAGGGAAAGGGCAATGACCGCAACTATAGTAAAAAATATGATTTTTAGAAGATGAATTTTTCGAGGTACTTTCAGCTTTGGTCTTGTCCTATGTCCCACCAAGGCAGTTTTTAACAGATAAATAATCCCTGTTTTTATCTTGTTCCCAACTCCTGTGGTTAACTGAACATTGCTGAATTGTATGATTATTACGTCGACTGAGTGAGGACTTCATGCTCAGTAGAATGTAGCGCTTAAGAGCCCGCTCAACGTCAGGTTTTTATCTCGCTCGCACTCAGTCCCGTGAAACTCCTTTATATGACGATGTTGTGGACGATACAACAGGTGATAGAAGAGAGTGAAAATATGACCTTAATTTAATATTTTATTAGCAAAAATAATAAAGCATTCAATTTGTAGCATCTAAGCAGAATAGCAAAGAAATAAAAATATATGTATTGATTCAGAAAGCGGTACTTCTGGACACGGCTCGCATTGTCAGGAGGTTCCTCTCTCTGTAGCCCTAGACCACCGGTTGCTTGGACCCTGTTCCCGATTCCGGTGGGCTACTATATTTTATATTTTAAATGTTTTTCTAATATTTAAAAATGTAAAATATATGTACTTAATGAAATAAAGGATACAAAGAAAGAAAGAAAAGAAAAAGAAAGAAAATTCCAACCTACTACTGTCCCACTGCAGGGCACAAGCCTCTTCTCATACAGAGAAGGCACGACCATTGATCACCACGCTTCCTCAACACGGGTTGGCGACGTATTTTAACTACAAATCCGTTTCCTCACGACGTTTTTCTGTCACCGATGATAAATACTGTCCAAGATAAACTTAGAAAGTAGAAATGAATTGAAAAAGACACAATGGACTTGCCCGTCTTTGAACCCACAGCCTCGAGCATAAGAATCGAGGCAAAGAACTTGCTAAATCTAAACTAAACTAATACTCTAACTAAGAGGTAAAATTGTTTGTTTGTAAAAGAAAATCTTTGGAAATACTGATTCGGTTACAACAGAAAACTACACTAATCCCGAGTGATAGGTATAGACAACGGCTTCCGTATGCACAATTTGCACGATTTCTATGGCAGCTAGTACAGGGTTTCGTCGGACTTCATAAGGAGATAAGGCCGTCCGCTGCGTTAAGCGGGTGCACGGAGCGAGCGTCCGCGCGGCGTGCTGTTTTCTACGGGCCGCGTGCGACGGGAGACCCGCCTCACGCAGCGCTGCTCTAAGGATGATAATAGAAGACAGCACGCCGCGCGGGCGGGGCGCCGGCTCCGTGCACCCGTTTAACGCAGCGGACGAAGTAAGTCTGTTGAAACACCTGCCAGGCCAGCCGGTATATTCAGTTAAAATTCTCACCTTGAAAACTTAGGTGAAATCTTCCACCTTTCTTCCACAGAAGAATTCCTCCTGATGCTACGGATTGACGCAATAAACAGCTCAATTCAAACAAGGTTTCACGGTGAGATTTTTACAGAATAAGTAGTCTGCCAGATATCAGGCAGAAAATGTATCATTGCCTTCTATTAACAATACTGATGACTAAGTTATGAGCGTTTATCAAGCCGAAGCATGGCTCGAATTGTGCTCATAACTTCAAGCACCTAATTACTGGATAAATTTTATCATTGCTTAAAGAAGTTGGTGTTAGATTTTACAGAGGTAAGTATATTCTCCAGGATGTTTGCAAAGTAAGTAGTATTTTCTTAAGCCCGCTGACATTTCAGCCGCTTGGTGATCGGATCAGGTTTGCAGACCTCGTAGGGCCGACATTTGACTCCTTCACAGTACACACCACCACCACCTCCGCCTGGAAAGGTGAAACAGTATTTATCAATGCACAGGTCTTAAAACACACACACACACACAACCTTCTTCTGGGTACAAAAAGATGACTTCCACTGCCGATACAGGTACCAGAGGCATCGCAGGTGGGTTGGAAACCCAGGGACAAAGTTGAAACGTCTCCTAATACCAGTACCAAACTACCAATACCAGTAGCAATACCAGTACCAATACCAGTACCAATACCAGAACCAATACAAGAACCAATACCAGAACCAACCCCAATAACTACCAATACCAGTACCAATATCAGTAGCAATACCGGTACCAATACCAATACCAGCACCAATATCAGTACCCATACCAGTACCAATACCGATACCAGTACCAATATCAGTAGCAATGCCGACACCAATACCAATACCAGCACCAATATCAGTACCCATGCCAGTACCAATACCGATACCAGTACCAATACCAGTACCAATACCAGTACCAATACCAGTACCAATACCAGTACCAATACCAGTACCAATACCAGTACCAATACCAGTACCAATACCAGTACCAATACCAGTACCAATACCAGTACCAATACCAGTACCAATACCAGTACCAATATAGCTACCCTTCCAACAGGAACACAGAAAAGCTACTTGGTGGCAGACATAGGTGGTACAGCTCCTTCACAAAGAGTCTCTACTCTAAAATCTGACATGCGTTCCTGCTACCTTATATCTGATACCCTTCAGTTTATGAGTGAATTACTTAAGACGAGCATGCTTCAAGAACGTCTGCACTTGCTTCAAGTTGAAGAGGAAGTAGACCAGCTATCCCTAAGGACCAATGGCCCATGGAGCACACGATCCTCGACCGCAGACCGCGCACCGACAATGACAAGCATTGCATTGCACGGGGTGAACTTGAATGAGGTCTATGACCAGACTACAGCAGAATTCATTGAAGCGTGCACCATCGTCGAAACTTTTTAAACCAACTTACCGGTGTATTTCTGTTTGTTCTTCTGGTCATCAACATTGTTCAGCCAGGGCGCTCGGTCTACACAGGACTTGGTGTTGAACTGGTTGGGGCAGCAAATCTTGCCCCATTTCTGGCAGTCAGCGTCAGAGAAACAGGTGGGTTTGTCGTTGTACACCTTGTTTTTAGGGGGACAGGTGCCGTGACCGATACCTGCTGGAGAAATAACAAAAAATATTGGGATAAATACAGAGTAATGTTATTTTATGGAATGGTCACGAAAGAAGCCCGGGGAAAATTGTGGAACTACATTATTTTTCATACAATGTGCATGCGCAACGACATAGACGCTAGCGCCGCGTCAATCGGACTTCAGTGGTGGCGTGGCGGGGACTCTATATCACTACATACAGGGTGACTTTGAAAACAATCACCCTGTATAGTCAGCCTATCATGTTCCCACTGCTGGGCCTCGTTTCTATGCGAGGGAGCGGGTCAAGTTGGTACCACGGTTGGTACCACGGGTACCACGTGGGTTCATTGCGGCTTGGTTGCGACCGCTTTTGGACATCGGCAAAGCCAAACGGTTCGCCTTCGCAGATTTGTTTTTTTTGTTGGTTGTAAGTACGAGTATGTATGTTTGTTACGCTTTCACGCTAAAACGGCTGAACGGATTTGGATAAAATTTGGCACATTGGTAGACCATGACTTGGGTTAGGACATAAAATACTTTTTATCCTGATATTCCCACGGGATCGAAACAGATGCGGGTGAAATCGCCGGGCGCAGCTAGTTAGCGATAAAGGTGAAATTTACAATCACTACAACACCTTCAAACTCATTACCTATTAATATACTTGAGTAGTTTAGTAGTAGTAAAACTGAAATTAAAGACTCAACGTGGATGTAAGTACGTGGATATTTCCCGTAGGTTCGATCCCCCGTCCCCCGTCCTAAGATAACATAGCATAGCATATTAGTCAAAGTTATTTTATCCTGTTATGAGTAAACTCTGCTGGGATCCTGTTATATTTACCCGACTACGGCGAAGCAAATAGGAGGGTTATTTCTTATATGAACACCGGAATCCCCCGAAATGTCGTTTTTTTTTACATTTTTATGTCATTTTCATTATGGCACCTCTTCAGATCATGCATGAGCTATACAAATATATTAAAAAATATTTGGCCAAGGGGGAAGAGTATTCATTCGCTGTTACAATGTATCTACAATAGAATTCTTCATATTATGACACATGGGACATTAGAAAAATGCATAAGTATGAGGAAATTCAGAAAAAATACCTGATGCATAGTTGACGACCAGCAAGGCTGCCACGACGAAAATGAAGCCTCTCAAGGAATCTGGAAAAAAATATGAGAAAAATACATTAAGTTGGAAAGATAAAATTAAGAAGTAAGTAATAGGTTCCTATGGAGAAGAAAGGGCGACACTAGGGTTTCTTGTCCGTTCTTTTTAATATCATTTCGTGCAGTTTGAGTGGATTCGCAAAAGTACTATTAAATGTAGTACCTACCTAAGTTATTTTAAATAAATATTTATGTCAAGACTTTTTAGTTTAGTTAATAAAAGAGAGCTCTTTATGTTGAATTGCCATGTTTAGTTGTTATGATAATCTTTAGTTGTTAAGTCATTATGTGTTGTTAGACTTTGAATGATGCACCTATGTTTAGAAGATAGATAGCTAAGTAAGTAGGTAATTTTAAATAATAGTTAATACCCACACTATCGTATTAGGTCGAAGGTCTGTAAATATACTTGTAAGAGGTAAATAAATAAATAAAATTAATCAAAATATTCAAATTTTCATGTTTTTTCTCCTATCCCTCATATTTTACGTATCCATTTAGGATACGGCAGGCGGATCATGTGCGACTGCGAGTAGGTTTATCATGTACCTACATGGGGGACCATTGCACATTTGCACCATAAAAAATCCTGCTGCCATGACAGCCATAGCCAAAAATATGTATGTATTGTATAGTAACTGGGCGTAAATAGAGGAGCTTTAGTACTTTAACACAGGGATAAGTGAGTTGAGTGACAGGAATCTCTACAAAGTCGAAATCATTCTAAAATTCTAGGTGCCATATTAACGGTCGCATAGTAGTTCAATTTAACTGACACTTCAGGAAAATAAACATAATATATATTATTATTCCATTTAATTAAGCACGTATACAAATAAACTCAAAACTATATTTCTGGCTACGCTATACTGCGCTGCTAAGTACGATCCTCACTCTGTAAAGCAATTGTTTTCCTTCCATTACTTTCCTTTAATTAATTGGAGGGGCTAGTGGTTAGGAATAACAGCCCCACGGGTCCATCGATCAGGTTAAGCTACGCTTGCCGGGGTTGGTCCGTGGATGGGTGATCATTTTTATATACCAAGACCCCTCCGTGCCTCGGAAAGCACGCTAACCCGTTGGTCCCGACTGTCATTTGAAGATCTTTGATAGTTGTCTGACAACCAGTCTCACCAAGGGGTATCATGTTACCCAGTAACTGGGTTGTGGAGGTCAGATAGGCAGTCGCTCCATGTAGAGTACTGGTACTCAGTTGGATCCGGTTAGACTGGAAGCCGACCTCAACATAGTTGGGAAAAGGCTGGGCAGATGATAACTTTCCTTTAACCTTTGGTATGAACGTGAATCCACACGAGACACAATGGATTTTTAATTGTCTCTGTAATTACGGCATACGAAATCAATTACTTATCCATTAATCATTAAATAACTACCGATATGATAGGTACAAACACGGATGCGCGGTTACGGTTAATCCCGCCCAGATGAAATCGGGAAATCCATGAACAACTGCGTTTCATACAGAAGGTGGCGTGCACCTAACTACGGCCAGTTTACTATGTAAAATAAAACACCGTGTAAAGTTAGGTGAAGTGAGCTGTCAATAGTGTCACCTAACTTTTCAAAGAATAGATCGACAGTAAGCTAAGTGACAAACAAGGCTACAAATTGATTATATTTTTGTAATAGATACCTACAGACAGAATATAATTGAAAATTATTTTTATTTACGGACGCTTTAATCATGCACGTCTTTCTACATTGTTCTCACATGTATAAGTAATTTCAACATGAATGATGTAACCAATTTTTGTAACATTTTTTTGATTTAAAAGATTGTCAGTGGGTGTCTTGCCCGTTCTTCTCCATAGGTACCTATTACGCTTTGGAATGGGCAACTAGCTTCATATTTTCTGACTGACTGACTCCTTGACAATTCAAAAGTGCCTGTAAATGGTTTAATTGATATAATATATTTATTTTTATTTTATTTATTTATTTTATTTTATTTTTATTTTTATTTTATTTTTATTTTATTTTTGACATAATCTACTCATTAAAATGTTTTTTTTAATGAGTTGTATTGCAATAAGTGGTTAGCTAGCGACCTCGACAATTGATCATATTATTTTGCCTGAGCAACCGGCAGCAAGTTCGTCATGCTCCCTTAGATGTCACTGCTTGCGGTAGCGTCGGGGGTCGGGTTGCCTCCTTCCCTCAAATATGGCGAGGGGGGTGATGGCTGATCTTCGCGTTATGCTCGTGAACGGGTGCTGCTCGTGGTGACTGGTCGTCTTGCTGTCCATGGTTTTGTTATTGTTATTAGTAATTAACTGTTTATTTATTTTGCTTCGATGGTCCTAGTTTAACATTTTTGTGGCTTTGAGTTCCAGTTTTAATAGCTATTATGTAAGTGGGCACGCCCTTTATGCTTGCATGGAGGCTTTTATTCGATTAAGTTCTGTTTACGTTTTTAATTTATTCGCTTGAGTAAGGATTTCGATGTTTTTTGTGGGTATATTGGCGTGTGCTAGCTGACATAAGGCAAATAATTTAATATAAGTTTGACGTTTTTTGCATTGCATTGCATATTATTTTGGATACTATTGTATAGATTCATTTTCTTTTCTAACTGATCAGACAGCTGTGCTGCTGGGGAGTTTGTTGCGCCACTTCTTCTTCCCAGCTAAAGCACTAGGAAGTGGTGAAGGGCGGGCGTTTTTGGGGGACTGTCTTATGTAATTTCGACGTTCGAAAAGTGCTGATTCTCAGCCTAGTTTGAATAAATGACTTTTGATTTTGATTTTTTGATTTTGATAAATCCTTTGAGTTTGAGTTTACAAAAATAATCTGTAATTTCTGTCTTCAACTTTTGTGGGGTATATAATAAAGAGGGTTATCTATATAATATCTAGAATATGTACTCCAAAAATGCATAGTTTCGAAGATAACATAACACTTTATTTATTCACGATGTGAGTATCTAAGTTTCACTGATAAGTAAGAGTAAATCTTTTTCATTCGAAACCAATCATTATAAGCTAAGAAAATGCGACGGTCTCATATTTCACGCAAGGTTTTTATATTCATAATAATGACTGTCAAATTATTTTTTGTGAAACATGAAAACAGAAAAAAGAAAGATAATTGTAAAATAATTCTTAAATGCCAGTTTGACATGGTCTCATTCATATCCTAGAGTTATGGCATATAAAAAAAACACCTTGTACAGACTTACGCTTGTAAACAACACATAAACATACCTATATACTATAGAAAAAGTGACGGTCAAAATGTTACAATTGTTTCGGTCTAGCTCTCATACACCAAGTTTCATCATGCGAAAAGGAACTTCTTTAAAAAATAACAGACTCACTCATTGTATATCAATGTTCCTTCTCTCTTGCTGAGGTCTCCTTCCAATTGAATACCTACGTTACAAATGACGCGAATGTTTCCCGTGATTACAAGAATATACAGTTACATAAATACTTATACATATGTATACCTACAACGGTAGGTTTATGAGTCAAGCTGATAACCGACCGGCTTGTGAGTAAGCTAAATAATAGTATTTTGTTTTGAAACTTTATTTACCTACCTGCCCAGCTAATCATTTTTAAACTTAAGATTAGTTAGGTACACATCATGAATTACACAAAAAATTAATTGGTCTTTGAACAAGAAAACAACTTTTTTTCGTTGTTGATGCATTTTTTTTCAAAATTATGCGCTTGAGCGTGTTTTTTCTTCAAATAGGTACGGTCAGTCCATAAAAATAAACAACGTATTCCTTTTGATATCCCATAACTGTAGGGTATTAATGAGACCATGTCAAAGAATCAACTGGCATGAATTATTAAAAAAAACGCGATTATTTATGTATAACACCCTAAAGGGGAAAAAATAACTGACGATTTTTGTCCATAAAAAAAATACACCGTCGCATTTTCATACCTTCAAATATGAATGATTGGTTTGAATGAAAATGATTTAGGTACTCGTATTTATCAATGAAACTTAGATACAGTAGACATCGAGAGTCTAGTGTGATGCTATCTTCGAATTCGAAACTATAATAAAATTATTTTTCGGTACACTGCTTCTAGGATCTTTTTGTATTATTTTTACTCATAGCGCATAAAATGCAAATTGCAAAAAAACGTAACAAAAATTTAATTTCGCGAGTTACCCTGCTGCTTCCCCCTTACTCCCTTTATATACCGTACCGTATGTATAATGTACAGTACCTCCCAAAAGTTAGTTGACGATTATTCACTTTAAATTAAAATCCTAGTTTCAAATATTTGAATTTCAAACATTTTTATTTTATTGACCTAATGATAGAATTACCTGTAATTTAAGTTATTTGTAATCTGGTTTAGTTATGAAATACTTGAATTCTGGCCACCAAGAAAGTCAGTTGAAGTTTATAATTTCTATGGATTTACAATATTAATTACAGGATTGGAATAATTATTTGAATAATAACATTCTTAGTTAAACTAGTTTTTAACGGCTTTTGACTTTACTCTGAAAAATATAATGAGTTAGAGGTGAAAAGTGATAAGCTTGAGAAAAGGATAAACAAAACACTACAAAATGATTCTAGTAAGATTTCTTTACCTAGGTATTTTATAAGTGGAGACCTATTATTGGCTTCAGACTAATGTACTAACCTTGATCTCTTTGTTTTAGCTGTAAGTCTGTCATGTTATTTATATAAATAAAAGAAAAATGTGCTGTAAATATTTACTTATTTTTCTGATGGCTCGATTCGAAAACTCCTAGGGTACGTTTCGTGTTCCGGAGTTGCTTTTTGTATTCGATACAAAAAGCAACTCCGGAACACGAAACGTACCCTAGGAGTTTTCGAATCCGTGATCCGCTTAGAGACCCTATTCTCAAAATTCAGGCGTTGTTTATATTTTGACAGCTTTCATTTTGTATAACTTTAAGGTGTCGTTCGAAATGGTTCTCACAACGATCAATTGCAATTGACCAAATGGCAATCAATTGTAATTGCAGTAATGTTGTCAATCGCTTCAACTGCATTTGGTAGACGATTAATTAGTGCATAAATGTACATGTATCAATTACGTAAACACTGTCAATTGCAATTGATAGTTTCATTTTCGCTTGGGACCATTTAGAATGAACTAATTTGAAAAAAAAAGTTAATATAAAAGTACTCTTACCCATTTTGAAAACAGTCCACACAATCAAGTAAATGTTGCACTTTTCGTCTAATCCCAACAGAGGTTAAAATAAAATAGCCTCTCCAGTTTCCTGTTAGTTCAATATGTAGGTCCTACACTCTAATGAACGTACTGATGATTCACAAAAAGTAGGGGAAACATGTGCATTAGTGGATCACGGGGAACAGTGAATCATTGTTTATAACTCTGTATCTATTGTACTCACACATACACGCGTAATTATGACTGAAATTTCCAACTTTAGATTAAAAATCCTAGAAGATCAATTTAAAGTTGAAACTTTAAATTAGCAAAAATTTAAACGTAAATTTTTCACTTTAGACCAACATTTTCATAACTTTCATCACAGCTACAAAGCTGATTATTTTATGCATAAAAGTAGTACTCATGAAGATTCAGTTGCAAAAAAAAACCTCGTAAAAGTCTTTTTAAATTGTCCAATTGTTTTAAAGAATCCAAAAATTCTCAAAAATTCAGAAAAAAAATCATAACTCGAAAACTATCAAAAATCGCGGAACATACATGGGGGTGATTCGGATACCTCACGATACGAGGGAACTAAATTTTATTTTTGGACGTCAACCTTCCGGCCACCCTGTATAAAGACATAACCCTGCTGGACAGTTAGGATGTTGTTTCATCTTCCTCCAACGGTATTTTATTTATAATCGATTATTATTTTTCCGGGTTGGGGTTTTAAGGAAGGTAAGGGTTTGAAGGAAAGTTCTAGTGTTAGAGATAAGATAAGATACCATTTCTTTATTTGTTTAAACATGCAAGATTAGATATTACATCGTTTGAGTCCAATCATGTTTAGTTGTTTAGTCCGTACAATTCTTTTGGCATTTAATAGCAATTCTTCAGGATGGTTATAGGCTAATTAACATCACGCTATGACCCTTAGGTGCCAAGCAAAAAAGTCAGAAATGACGCTAAGAGAACGGGCGGACGATGTGACGCAACGCGGTGGGCCGGTCGAGGGAATAAGAAATTTCACGCGGACGAAGCCGCGGGCAGAAACTAGTAGGTAGTAAAATGGAATAATAGATAGTGTGAAAGAGAGAGAAGTAAAAGTAGGGGTAGTAATGAAAGTAGATGCTAGATTATATGGTGTACGACGGCTTTTATTTAAGAAAGTATCTACTGTATTTAAGAACATGGCGCATTCGATCAAAATATTAATTTTCGTTGAAAAGTTAGGATGCATTCTGAAAGTTGTAACGTCACAAGTAGCTGTCAATAAATTCGCTGTTTTTATTAATTAATCAATATAAGAGAGAGCACAATTCAGTAAATCTTACTTGGATATTGTTACCTAAACCTATACGTACCAAGAACTATATTCAGAAGCTATTGGTGTACCTACGTGCCTTTATAATAAATTTGTCGGGTCAGAAGTCAACTCGCCAATCTGTCAATATCAAATTGGTGAGGTCATTGTTAATAAAAAAATAAAATACAATAGATGTAGATATATTTCGTAACCTATTCCGCTTAACTATTCTTAAAGAATCTTAAAAAAACCCTGTAAGAAATCGACAGCGTCCAGCGCTCGGCGTGTTAACACGTCGTGTACGGGCTCGCGACAAGTCAATCGTCATCCTGAGGATGCCTCGTTGAGAGGTGAAACACGTGTCGATTTCTGACAGGGTTTTTTAAGACTCTTCAAGAATAGTTAAGCGGAATAGGTTACTAAATATATCTACGTCTATTGTATTTTATAATGGATTTCCGCCAAGTCACGCCTGAATCAATTAACGAATAAAAAAATAGTTTGCCTTTGTTGAAATTATATTTTATGCAGATAAGCAAAACACGATTTGTGTATCTTCTGTATTTGAAATGCCACCACATATACAATATTTTGCCACAGTACCTATGTGTCGCCAGAAAATAATAATACCCATGTATTTAAGTCAAAACTGTCAAAATTTCACTTTGGTTGGTTGACTATTATTGTACCGACGAATTATACAATCTTCAAAAATCTATGCCAAAAAAAAAACAAAATCGGTTTCGATAATAGTCCCCTCCGTTTCCTAGATCGCGTATAGTCGATACCGTCTTGCCTCTAACCTCTGGGCTGTTGGCTGTATGCTAGTAGCTCCTTTGCCTCCCTTGCAATACCACGCTGGCATTTGACGCACCGAATGGCGCGAACTCGCGATAACATTTTTGATGGCAATCAAATGAACAGTTTTTAAATTGAAAAATGTGAATTCGATCACGCGAATGTGTTTGTGTGATAAAAAAAAAATACTTCATGTAAAAAATTTAGTCAGTTTAAATTACCTACCTAACCTATTATATCTTATAACCTAAGTTACCTAAGTAGATATAAAATTGGCCTGAAGAAATTGGATTTAAAGTAAAAGTAATCACTACATAATTTTCATAAAACAAAGTCACCCCGCCGCGTCTGTTTGTCTTAACGCGATAAACTCAAAACTGCCGAACGGATGTTCATACGGTTGTCACCAATGTAGAGTGGTTTTTAGGTGTATAATTCATTAAGTTTTTGTGAAAATTGGCTGAAATATGACGATTATTGTTGAAGATGTTAGAAAAAAATCATGCCGACAGGGCTTTACTGACGTGCGCCGCGTAAAGCAATAGAGTTATATTAAAACAATGTATTTACGGAATTAATACCTAATACAATGTAACGAATTAATTTAACAAGCAATTTTTGTATATTGGTGCCGATTCCCTTGTTCTCAAACTAAACTAAATTTAAGTTCCGTGCATCTTTTTCTTTCTATTTCATTAAGAAAAGGACAGAAGATACATTTTAGTTTAGTCCTGTCAAATCTGTCACTACTCCATACAAGATTAGACGTGATTTAAAACTTGCCTACTAAAATTACGTAAATTTACGTCAGGCGCTGATTAATTTGACGGGACTAAACTAAATTATATCTTCTGTCCTTTTCTTAATGAAATAGAAAGAAAAAGATGCACTGAACTTAAATTTAGTTTAGTTTGTGAACAAGGGAATTGGCACCATTACCTATCAACCCCCTAAAATCGCAACACCTCTTTAAAATTTCTACTTGTAGATAAATAAGTGTTTATTTAGATTTACAGACAGCCTCGTTGGTCTTATAGTTCCTGGGTTCGATTCCCGGGTCGGGCAAACTGTTATTGGGTTTTACCATCTGGAATTTCCCAGTAGCAGCCCGGAGTCTGGACTTGTACCCGGTTGATGGCAATAGGCTCGGCCTCTATTACATGGGACTTAAACATAACTGGCAAAATGTGGGTGTACTATAGGTACAACTCTGCCCAACCCTTCGAGGAATACAGGCGTGATGTTATGTTATGTTATTTAGATTAAGGCTTTTGATGACGTTTCCTTCATCTATTTCATAACTGAAAGCAATTTGATTTAAAATCTTTAGTGGCTTTCCCAGTGAGGAAAATCTTAGAAAAAAACAATTCTTGGGAAAACCATACAATATGTCACATATATTGCAACATCACACAACATTGTCCCAGGCATTAGAACGTGTTCTTTTACCAGTAACCCTAGTCACTGCCGGGAAAAGGACTTTTCTCACTGGAAAAACCCACATTCATTAAAAACCCAACTGACCTCAATTAAGTATTTATTTTTATTATCTACACTAATCTGTACTACTAACTATTTATACTTAATATTTATTTAATCAAGTAACAGAGTTAACATTAAATATATATTATAAGGAGAAAATATTTGATTTGTTGTATGTTTGTTTGTTACGCTTTCACACTAAAACGGCTGAACCGATTTGGATGAAATTTGGCACATGGGTAGACCATGACCTGGATTAGCACATAGGATATTTTTATCCCGATATTCCCACGGGATGGAGACTTATGCGGGTGAAACCGCGGGGCGCAATTTTTTCCTGTTTTGTCATGCGATCAGTATTTTAGAATATGAGCAGATGAGTTGGTTCTGTTGGCACAGCGCAACTAGTAATAATATTATAAAGAGAAAATATTTGTAAGTATTTCTGTTTGTAATGAATAGGCTCAAAAACTACAGAACCGATTTAAAAAAATCCTTTGCCCAGTAGTGTAGTATAGTATCACTGAGTACCTAACATAGGCTTTAATTTATAAATATATCACACGGGCGAAGCCGCTGGCAGAAGCTAGTTACTCATAAGCCCGAAACTTTGTTAATAGCAAAAAGTATTTGCTATGTTTAACATCATTTGGGCCTACTTGCACGTTCATAGATATCCTAAATAACTGGGATTTAACAGCTAATTCAGTATCAAATAATTGCGCCACAAAGAGTTAGGGCCTTATCACACTCGTAATTTGCGAGCGAGGCGATTGTTCAACGCGCTCGCTGCGTGTGCGAGCGAGCACGCCACGTGCGCGAGAGCGTCTGACGTGAGTTAATAAGTTAGTGCGAGACAAGCCAGTGTACAATATTATGAAAACGCGGCGTGTACGTCGCGTAGTCGCGGTGAGCTCGCTTCGCACCCGCGTAGAGCATGTTCATAAATCGCTAGACACAGGTTGGCAAATCGTCAGTGTGATAACGCTCTTACTAGAGTTAAAATTTTAAAATATTTACCCTACCGATGTGGGTAGTTTAATACAGTATCGACAGTCTTATTACAGAATACTTCGCCTGCCAATCGATAGCCTAACTAATAATTCACATCAAGTCTGTTCCTCGTATGACATAAAATATACCGATGCATCGGAATCGGACACAACCTGTTATTATCCAGCGTTACCTCTACAGTTGAATGCCATCGAGTTGGAAGGCTGTTTTGATTAGGCTGTGGCTTCAAAATAACTATAGGAGGTAATTTTTTGTAGGTTTTGTTTAAATGTTTTGACAGCAGGTAGGTTTGCTAATTTTAGTGAAGGCACTAGGCAGGTCTTATTTTGAGTAATTTTAACACATTTGCAAAAGGGAAAAATACCTGAAAACTCGGAAAATAATTGTGCAAAAGCTTACAGACAAATCATTTCAGCACGACCCTTAAAAGCAACTCAGCAACCTGTTTGCGTAATACACGATCAATCACAATCTGAATCGTTTTGAAAGTCTCTATCGTTTACAAAAATACAATGCGCAACCTGGCTAGCCAATAGGATGAAATCAGAATTATGTAGGTACCTATTGATTTGTTTAAATCTATTATTCATTTATTTTAACGTTTTATGACATGAAGTAAGTTTTATGACTTAATGACTACGAACATAAGTCTCGTAAACCTTCGAGATTTAAAGTTTGGTCTGGAAGTTAAAATAGCCTACAAATATTTATTTCCACATGAAACCTAGTCTACTTAGTATACGCTTTCGTGACCCAGTACTATTTCGTGGTAGACACCATTAAAACATACAATGTCATAAACTTTCAAGGCATAGGCCATACCTGTCAAAATTAAAAAACAGACACACTAAGGGCGAATTTCACCAATAAAACTGAACGCGATCAGCACATCTCAAACGCGTTCAAGAGCGGTCAGTTTTCCTTAACAAAAAATCTCTTCAATTTATTAATGATTAGAATTCTGTAAATAAATATTTCATGGTTTCGCGGGCTGTTACTTACCTAAATATTCGCACTTGTAAGCTTCATTAATATTTTGTTCAAAGCTGTAATTAACATTACAGCCACACGCTAACGACTTTAAACAACAAACTAGCAATTATAAGGCTCTTCTTTGCAGAATGAAATTTAAATGACGTGGTAGCATATTTTGTAAAATATGCATCCGACATAGCAAAAGATTTCTTCCTTCTGACCATATTGTTTAAATTCATTGTGATTTCTTTATATAATTATCTAATCTATATTTATACAAACTTTCACCTTCTCTTATAAACTATCTAAACTTCTAGACTATAAATATATATAATAATAAAAAAATATTTTAACCGCCTCTGTGGTCTAGTGGTTAGACCACCTGTCTCAGACCAAGAGGTCCCGGGTTCGATTCCCAGTGGGGGCAAAATTTTCTGCTCGGTTTGGTTGGTGGTAGGGCTTGTTTTAAGTCCGCCTGGCTAGCTACCACCATCTTATCTAAGTCTGTCGCCATAACAACAATGTTAAAAGCATTGTTGTGTTCCGGCAGTTAGAGATAAGATAGCCAGTTCCTCTGTGGTAGAGGATTCCGGGTGAAGCTCGCTTCCACCTTCGGCCTGATCATCACTTTCCATCAGGTGAGATTCTGGCCAAGAGCTTCCCCGTTGTGGATAAAAAAAAAAAAAAAAAATAAAGAAACAGAGAAAAGATAAGATTTTTTGTATGTTTATTTGTTACGCTTCCTCGCTAAAACGGCTGAACGGATTTAGATAAAATTTAGCACATGGGTAGACCATGACCTGAGTGGGGACATAGGATACTTTTTATCCCGATGTTCCTTCGGGATCGAGACTTATGCGGGTGAAACCGCGGGACGCAGCAAGTAAAAAATAAAGTTTTTGTTTTTCCGATAGACAGACCACAAATAAGTTAAAAGAAACTGCCATAGTGCACACGGCATACAGTTGTAAAAAATTAAAGCATTCTTTTTTCCACATAGGTACACAGACCTTATTTAATCTAACAAAATCTGCCACAGTATAGCAACAAACAGTTAATAAAAAACAATCAAATTGATGTGATTTAAACAAAAGACGATAAACAAAAATGAATGGTGACGTGGTATCTGAATCTCCTCGACGTGATTTGTGGGAGAGGCTGGGCTGCGCACGCGGCGTTTGCGCGAGGTTGTGCAGACGACGAGGAAGGACAAGAGTCGCCCCTATACATAATGGAAATAATGGTGCCAGGTTAGTAACTTCATCATAACAAATCTCTTTTTACAGATTTAGTATGTACTAGCTTAGCTTGTAAGGAAATTGCAGAAGCGAAACCATTTAAGGATGATTTCCATCAAACGGCTCGCATCGCATCGGATCGGAATGCATTTAAAAATGTTTAAACGATATTAAATCGTGTACACAGTATTTGAAGTCTATATTACCAAGCCGCGCACAGCAGCTTGACCGCGGGCGTCTTCCGCGACACGCGATCGTAACCGAAAGTATACTGCGACGCGCGATCGATTCCGTCCGCCTGTCGTCGTACCCTAATTGCGTGACTAGTTGCAGAAACAAATAAGCGACCGTACGAAGCCGATCGTATGCGTCATCATCCTGCCGGACGCGATCGGCTGTCGCCACATCCGTTCGCATCCTTTCCGATCCGATTCGATTCGAGACGTTTGGTGGATATCAACCCTTAGAAATGAAAGTTTTTATCTTTGCCCTTTATCTAGTTTTACTCTCATCTTCTTCAATGAGGAGCTCGTGGCTAAGTAATAACGGCTGACAACAGCCGGGTCAATCCATCAAATTAAGCTACTTGCCGGGGTTGGTCCGTGGATGGTTACGGGTATTCAGAAGCCCGGAAGCCTGAAAACCAGTCTTACACCAAGCGGTATCGTATAACCCAGTAACTAACTGGGTTGTGGAGATCAGATAGGCTTTCGCTCCATGTAAAATACTGGTAATAAGCTGCATCCGGATAGATTGGAAGCCGAACCCAACATAGTTGGGAAAAGGCCGGGCAGACTTACACTCATCTATACTTCAATACAGGTAAGTGTCGTACTGTTACCTGTATGATCATGATCAATCTGAAAGACCTTGGAACTCTCTTGAAAACTAGACTAGACCCATACTAGCCCCCTTAGCAGAGCAGACAGAGCATATATATCACAAAATAAATTTTTAAACATGGTCCCATTAAATGAAAATCTTCCAAAGATGTTTCTATCTTCAGCGATCGTGTGATATCTGCCAATTCAATCAATGAGTGACTCACGGAACAATTTTATGTAATAGAAAATTGGCTTCATCAAGTCCACTACCTTTTATAAACAAAATTATCGCGTTCCCCGATCTAAAATACCAAAATAAATAACAAACATGTCTACACGACCGTCAAGTCAACATTAATTATAATTTCTGATGGTTTCTACGATTTATTTCGATTGCCCGTACTAATGGTCGCTATTATTCCTATACAACATTTATTGACTTCAAAAAAAGCCTTTAAACACGCGTTTCACATAAACTAAATGTATAACTGTACCCTTTGGTTTGTTGCATTTTTAATATGTTTATTGGTTAATTAAAGTTTATGGGATGCCTATGGAAATCAGCGTTTGTGATTTTCACCGATTTATTTTCATTCATCCATGGACGACTAGCATGACCACCGTAGATACGGGTTTTGTCTACGAGAGAATAGACAAAATGACAGATTGTGATTGTTTATTCGTCAATTTATCTATTCTTCCGTCGACAAAACCCGTTTCTACGGTGGTCAAGCTACGCGTGCTGTGCGTTCGGGCGGCCTATTATAGCTAGGTATTATTAACATCTTTATCTCAATCTAGGTGGCCATCTGGGTACCTATAGACATAGGTCTCCTTATAAAGCAGCAATTTTAGAAAGCCAGAGATGAGTTCTATTTATTTAAACTTTTCTAGGCATTCTCTACCAGTCAACCAAGGGTGGTGAAGAGATACTTATAATACTTATATATTTTTTGTCGTTGTTGGATTTTAGTTTTTATAGGTAACTTATATTTTTATTATTTTGGGGTACCCAACATGGCACAACTTAAGTTTTTTTTTTAGTTCATTATACTTTATGTCCTCTAAATGGGTAATACTTTCCTTATTCTGTAAACCACAAATATTCGTGTTTAATGTCCGAAGCTGTAAATATTTATTAAATATGTTGTAATCATAATTAAGACTCACACGTTTTCTTCAGTACTTTCGTAAATTATACTTCAGTAAAGTTTGTGATGTGAAGGTGAGCACATTGACCATTATTATAATCATAAAATACTAACGGTGAGCACCAGGGCATTGGGCACCAGCTCATATAGGACTAGGATGCAGCGTAAGAATTTCATTCCAATTCATAAAAATCATTTTGATTTGATGGGTTTTCAAACACAGGCGAACCGACAGACTAACCGACGGCCAAACAGACAGGCAAAAAAAAAAAAATGTGAGTGAGAAAGGACTTTTATTTTTAATTAAGATAAACTGTAAAATGGAAAATTACTATACGCTTCCGCAGACAGGCGCGACGCAACTCTGGCGGAACAATTTCTATGAAAACTTCACGGTACAACAATTACCGGTGTCTAGAGGAACCTGTCTGCGGGACCCTTAAACCAGATGGTGTACAAACCCCCTTTCGAGTGTGCGGTTTTAATGAAACTGTCTACGAAAATACTATTCTCCTAGCAATGAATAGTCACAAAGCAACGTCTAAAAACAGTAAAAAAGTTTTGTTCCAGCGAGGTTCAATCTCAGCCACGGATTCTGAAAAATGTACAATTATGGTTCTGTCTGCCCTATCCCGTCATTTAGGTTTTTCTCTGAGTATTCTTTTTTGTTTCATCGTGTCTCTACAATGAGTGTTTTTCCTCAAGCCATTATTTATATCTACCTTTCCAAAACAAACGGGTGTAAAGATCCAAACATAAACAGTATAGAACTGCACAATGTTACGTGCAAAGGTGTCGTGACCAAATTGTTTTAATTCCGGATATTACAGGCTTTGACCCGGACGTGAGCCTGCCCTCTGTGCGCACTGGGGCACGAAGCGTTGTATTTTACATAATTGTTAGTGTTTCTGAGAAGAAAACTTTTACGTACGATATGAGTTCGCATGAAACGGTGAAGTGAAGAAAATTATAGTGAGGAAACAAATGAAAAGCTCAAGCTTTAGACCTCGGGGACTGTACCTACAGTAAGAGAGGCTCGTGGCTAAGTAGTAACAGTCACCCGGATCGATCGATCAGGTTAAGCTACACTTGCCGCGGTCAGTCCGATCTTTACATACCAAGACTGCTCCGTGCCTCGGAAAGCACGCTAAACCGTTGGTCCTGGCTGTCATTCTTGGATCTTTGACTGTAGTAACGGGTCGTCAGAAGCCCGAAAGTCTGACAACTAGTGTTACCAAGGGGTATGATGTTACCCAGTAACTGGGTGGAGGTCAGATACCCAGTCGCTTCATGTAAAATACTTGTATTCTGCTGCATCCGGTTAGACTGGAAGCCGACTATACAACATAGTTGGGATGAGGTTAGGCAGACCTACAGTAATTGGGTAACACACAATATTTACTGAGAAAATACTATTATTTTTGACGTACCAAGTAGGTATATTAGAACAATTACTACTATTATTAGTATATTACTAACTACTACTATTATTGTATTTACTATTGTTACTAGTATTTTTACGTCTCTTGACATTTCTCGGGACCCTGGGGTCCCGGACCTTTGGAAGGCGTACGAGGGGCCAAAGCCAACTCGCAGAGGCCCGTTAGACGTTTTTATTGTAATGAGGCACCAAGCGACGATTATCCCTGTTCGCACTGCGCAAGTGCAGCCAAGGACAACCCTCGGTTGGTGTAGGACTATTGCAGGATATGGAAACAAAGATATTGGATTATGGGTTTGGGTGGCTAAGTGAACTGGTTATCTTCAACTATGGAATGACTATGGCCCCTGCCTGACCAATGCTTTATATAAAATACACAGTTAAAATGGCAGGGGGTGACTTGCACACTCAATAATGGGCCCCCGAAAACGGTCGCTAGCACAAAGTGTCGTAGCGACAAGGGGACAACATGTCCTGAGGTGCTTCTGAGGAGTGGAGAGGTATTCCATGACTATCAGAACAATCCCAGAGCCCGGAAGATGGTCAAGATCCCTACCAGCACTTACTGGGTATTTTTACTATTATTAGTATATTTGAACTGTAATAATTGTCATTTTATCGCAATGTCAAGTCCACAATAATAATGTGACCACATTGTTATAAATCCAAATATTACCAGAACTTTCACACGAAACCTTAACCACTGTGCAATTTGATATATTACTTGCTAACCAGTCCTTTAATGAATTAAGTATAAATCTAAGTTATTAGCTTTTACTTCTAAGTAAAGCTATTTAACTTTACTTAGAAAACGAATAAACACTTAAATAGTTTCCAACCCTTTATTAATTTACCGGTAACTTAGCGGTAGATTAGCAGTAAAGTAGTTCTATATTGTTTTGTGATTTAGTCACGGGTATGTTAATATGCCGTTGAGTTTGACGAAAAAAACAAACGTCTTCCAAAAAAAATACTACAAAGTGTAAAATGAGTTTATTTCGGAAGTCTGTGTCTTTGGATCTTTGTTCTTGTCAACGACTTCCGAAATCAAAGTTATTTTTCACTTTGTATCGCTTGTTTTTACAAGCTTTATATTTCGTTTTAGCTCGCTTTTCGTATGTGTTTCCAGTTACTCCGATTGTCATCCATTTTTCAAGCACTTTTCCATTACAAACACAACCCCTTCTTTAATTATTAACAACCACACTAATAACATTCCCCTCCCCTCCCCCTCTCGACACTTATAATGAGAGAACTCGCGTGACATTTCCCATGCCGTGATATTCAACTACCCTCTATATTTCATGGGGCACGCACCCCCGAATATAGGTTAGTTTTTGTTTTTATGGGACTTCCGACCTGAGTCGAGGTCGAAATGGTAGTAAAAAATAGATTATAATGTTCTAGTATTTAATTAAGAAGGTTATACGGAAGTAGGGAGCAGTGGTGACTAAGTAGTAACAGCCGTGACTTACGTATAGTCGTAGGTTCGAACCCAGAGAGGCGCTTTAATTTGTAGTTAATTGATTCAGGCGTGATTTGGCGGAAATCCATTATAAAATACAATAGACGTAGATATATTTAGTAAACTATTCCGCTTCACTATTCTTAAAGAGTCTTAAAAAACCCTGTAAGAAATCGACACGTGTTTCACCTCTCAACGAGGCATCCTCAGGATGACGATTGACTTGTCGCAAACCCGTACACGACGTGTTAACAGGCGTGTTTTTGGTTGGTTTTTTAAGATTCTTTAAAAATAGGTAAGCGAAATAGTTTACTAAATATTATATCTACGTCTATTGTGCTTTAATTTGTGTAAATTATTTCACCACCACTGTTGTCAAGACGGTGAAGGAAAACATCGTGAGGAAGACATGTGACATCTACCAACCCGCACTAGGCCCGTGTGCTGGTCTGGTGGATTTACGGCCCACTCCCACAAACCGACAGGAGGCCTATGCCTCTGTCTCGCTGA
Source organism: Eupsilia transversa (assembly GCA_914767815.1). Classification (NCBI taxonomy): domain Eukaryota; kingdom Metazoa; phylum Arthropoda; class Insecta; order Lepidoptera; family Noctuidae; genus Eupsilia; species Eupsilia transversa. The sequence goes on along the minus strand of OU611894.1, from coordinate 5,257,182 downwards.
ATATGAAAGGAGGTACCTGCCGGTCATTCGTAGATTTTTGACAGTCGTTACGTGTCGTCAGAAGTCCAAAAGTCGGACACCCAGTCTTACCAAGGGGTATCGTATTACCCAGTTACTGGGTTGTGGAGGTCAGATAGGCAGGCACTCCATGTAAAATACTGGTATTTAGCTGCATCCTGTTAGACTGGAAGCCGATCCCAACATAGTTGGGAAAAGGCTAGGCAGATTGATGTCAAAGATATATTAACAACAATGTTCACATCAAAATAAATAATATAGTGACTGAACTCATGTAGGTAGGTAGTCTACTATATGACAATCTGATCAAACAACTAATCGTACTTTATCGAACAAAGCCATCGAGGTGATTATCTTCAGAAGACCTATTGTAACAGTTCTTTGACCTGTTTGACAAAACTATGATTGGTTCTCCTCTGTCCACATTGAAGAATATCGTTCATAGCTTTATAACAACTTATAAACGATTTAATTAATTACTAAAAATAACAAAATTATGCACTAACTTAACTAAAACTATTCACAAACTAAAATATGGCGTCGAATTTTTTTAGCTTTATTAATTTATCACTAAATCTTTTGCCTTGTAGGTCTAGTGGTCGCAAGCGCTTCTGCTGAATATGAGGTTCTGGGTCCGATTCCCAGGTCGGGCAAAGTGTTATTGGGTTTTTCCAACAAGAATTTCTCAGCAATAGCAGCCCGGAGTCTGGATTTGTGACCGGTTGATGGCAATAAGCGCTCTCCCTATTACATAGGACTTAAACAGAATTGGCTATAAGCACACCTCTGCCTAAGTCTTCGAGGTTACAGGTGTGATGTTATGTTATGTCGTACATCAAGCGCGGCGATTTGACAGAACAATTAAGAATCCCTTTTGAGCCTAATCGAGAGTTACCTAAATGCTCAGCAGTAGAAATTATGGGTCAGTACTTTAGTAGACCAAGTAATGTCTATAAGCTATGGGTAAAACTTGAGGTTTATCAAATATACCATTGGTAACTTCAACCATTCGTTAATGTATATAGGAACGGAGTTCTGTCGCTAGAACTTCGTAGCTCCTACCTGTGGTTGTCCATTACCATTAATGTAACTATGACCTTCATCGCGAAGTACGGTCAGAATATTAAATAACGATATCTTTCTATTTTCGGTACGATATTTATAGACACCCGAATGATTTAATAACGAGGTACCTATGCGTGTCTGACTATTCGGAATGTCGATGGGACTGCAGTTTGCACGCACGCACGGACAGAAATATTGTGTTTAAAAAAGATTGATCGATAGTTGAGTCACCTCCGTTTTAACTCGGGATTCCCAAAAAACACCACAAATTGAAAAATTACTTTAATTTCGGAAGTCGGTATCTTTGGTTTTGAATTTTCGTTTTTTGCCACCGACTTCCGAAATTAAAGTTATTTTTCAGTTTTTATTTGTGTTACCTACTCCACACAAATTGGAATATCACGACCTGCTATGTAAATAAAAGTGACAGGAACTTATTAGAACATCATCCACATAGGCTAAGTGGGAAACATACGTATTATTGAAGCTAACTCAAAAACTACCGAAGCAAAGTTAATAATATTTATACGGGACCATCGCGCAAGCTTCTTCTACCAAATGAAAAAAGAATTTTCAAAAGCAGTCCATAATTGACGAAAAACATACAGACATACGCTAGGTACGAACATAGAATTTCCACCTTTTTGGAAGTCGGTAAAAAAATGGACATATCACGCAGTTTGTAAGTGAATTGGTGTGTTCTTGTATTCGACAAGCATGTACTTAAACAGCGCTGTCAAGAAATAGCTAAAATTGTAACATGGTCGCATAATCGCACTAAATACTGGCGAAGTATTTTAATTAGCGAATAGGGACTTCCCTGATTATTGTGAGAATTTGATCATGGACATGCTTCAATAGTGCGCTCTGGTTATCTTTGAGAACTCGCAAATAACAATCAATTTTAATACAAAGTAAAATGCTGCAAGTTTATTGAAATATAATGACTTTTTAACTCCTTCATTTCGTTTGTTTTGATGCGTATGCGTTGTATATCCTGTGTCCCTAATCAAATATGTTTCTTTTTTTTTTTGTTGGCCTACAGTAGGTACTATTCAGCAAAGCCTCTACCAAATTTTTCCAGGTATTCTTTTCCTGGGCCACCTCGGTTTGAGCACCTTTCCTGTTGACAGCGATGCGTACAAATTTTTTGATTGCCTATGATTACTGATTATTGACCCTATGATACATGCACTTTTTATTATTATATTTTTAGAAAGAAAGAAAGAAAAATAGGTTTATCACAGGAGCACGTGCATACAGAAAGATGGGTAAGCTGAAAAAAAATCACGAGCATAAAACAGACATAGTTGGTAGCTGCACGTCATGACTGTGCCAAGAAAGCATGATGAACAAGTCATAAAGTCTGTTAACATATATATTATGTAAAAATACTATGAGTAAATACCTCAATAAAGATGTTTACTAAGAAGGTATATGGGCCACCTCGACAACAAAGCGGCTAATGACAAAATACAAAGGAGCCAACGAGCAATGGAAAGGCTAAAAGACAAACAAAGAAATGAAGACATACGTAAGAGAACCAACGCTCTAGACGCCCTCGAACATATCCAACGTTTAAAGTGGAAATGGGCAGGCCATGTAGCACGCCTACCTGCCACAAGATGGACCCATAGAACCACGACATGGTCGGGACCAACAGGGAAAAGACCCAGAAGACGCCCACCGGAACACTAGGCAGTTTAAATTATAAAAAAACATCGGCAAAGACTGGATGGTCAAAGCCAAAAATAGGGAAACCTGGAGAAAATTGGAGGAGGCCTGTACCCGGACAGGAGCTATAACCCAGTTTTTTTAGTTTATTTTATTTTTTGCAATCCACGTGTTTAAATAACTGTGTTTTTTTTGGTTATGGAAATAAAGGCTATATTAATTATTATATTTTTATTATGGGCCACCTCGAAAAAATATACAGGTCAGTTTTATTTTTTATTCTAACGCTCCTAATTGTTCAGTCGGCCGCCGTTTGTTGATTTTTACAATATTAAGGGTGGCTCCGTTTAATACTGACTGCGATACAGTGTTCAGTGGACAGCTCACCAAGTAACAACGTGACAATATTACTAACATGTCCACGAAAATATTAGAAAAAGATCGAAGGAAATCCAGTATTAATTTTGTTAATTTCCGGCGATTCCACTTTCTGGATAGGTAAACGTGTTTTTCAGGAGTAACTTAATGGAGTATCATGTCATTAAGTTGAAAAAGAGTATTATTAAGTCCTTAAAATCAGTGTTAAGTTTATGCTTTTTCCAAGGAAACAACTGTGACAGTTGTCGTGGATATTAAAAGTTCAAGAATTAGACAGCTGGCATTTTTCATTAGCAATTGTAATCTGTTATTATTGCAGGTTGTCACATTCCATCCATATAACGTTGAGCTTTCGAAAAATGAATATTAATGTTAATAGCATGGTATTTATACAGTTTATAAATTATGAGCGCTTTTCGTGTCTGTTCGTGTGACCGCATTTTATTCTAAACTGTGCAACGCATTTAGTTGCAGTTTTCAACATCATTTAGAGAATTTATTCCAGAAGGTTTATGTGTTTATTTTATTTTATTTATTAAGGGATTATAAACAACTACAACATAAATATAACACGTACTATTAACACAACTTTAAATAATAATGCTGCAGTCCACTGCATTATCCGCAGATAAAACATATTTAAGGAACATTGGTACACATAACACATGTGGTACACATTCATATTAAACTTAAATATAATAAAGAAATCTTTATGTTTTGCCCAGTCGTAAAAACAGTGCGAAGCTAGCAACCCACCCCGGGTAACTAGTTTCTGTAATAATAATAATTATCGTGCCACGTTACAAGGGCTACGCCCGTAACTTTATCGTAGCAACATCGTAGCCATCTCGTAGCAAAATCGTAGCAAGTTATAAAATTATGTTTCGTATTTAATAACGTACGTATGTTCCTAGCGTTGTTTCTGCGAATTATTGGTTGGAGTCAACTAAAAATACCTTATATACAGTACATAAATGAGATGCATGATGCATTCTCATCTTTATTTCAGCAATTTTCCTTATTCAAGCAATTCTTTTTTTATCTTCCAGGAGTCGTGAATCCCGTCGCCGCATCAACCACCCCCCCTCAGCGCTATACAGCGTTGTGGGTGAAAAGCTGCGCGTGAGCACACCTCGCGGCTTACAATGTGCGCTGTTCTGTGGCGGGCAGCGCTGCAGGTACGAGCTGCCGCAGCCAGGGACTGCGATACAGGGGCTATACTCGGACTGGTAAGTCAGTATCATCTGTCTAGCCGTTTGGCTTTCGGCTATATTCTAACCGGTTGCAGTTTAATACCAGTATTCAACATAGAGCGCCTATCTGACCTCCACAACCCAGTTACTGGGTAACACGGTCCCCATGGTCAGACAAGTTGCTCTGACTTGCCTACTCTGTGGAGGCATATCATGCAGTTAACCTAAGATGGATGTCTTCAGCTCAAGTATTTAGCTGGAAACGAAAATATACTAAACTGCTTCATAACATAACATTGTTTTTAGGCAGAGATGCACCTAGGTATAGTATACCCAGGATTCGCCAGTTATGTTTAAGTCTCATGTAATAAGGGGCAAACAGCTAGTATGTAATAAAAACTAACAAGTAAAAAAACAATTAAAAATAATGTCTTAATTTTTCCACCCCAACTTTAATAGTAATAACGTCTTTCAAATCATTAAAATATATTACTCATTATGATAAAGTTATTAAAGCCTTGGTGTATAATGTACATTATTATAACACCATTTAATCATAGATAACGATAACCTTTACAAAAACAGCCCACACTCGACCTACTGTGAACATGTTATATTAGCCGTAATGTACTGCCCGCACGTTCATAATTTAGTTCCACACTACGACGACGCCTACAGATTGTATCCACCACTGCTCGTGTAGACGTATTTACTATGTCACCAGTTTTATTTGTGGGGTTACATGTTGAGTTATAAAAACTGTGGTCCTTTCTTTTACATGTAAATATCTATGTATAGCTCGTAATAGCTTTGTCAACTTACCTCTATCTTACACGTGCCGTCGGCATTAGTCAAAGACCGCGCATCGCTGCGTGTGTGTAACCGGTATTAAAGCAGTAACCTAAAAGAGGTAACATGTTTCTTCTCGGGTTACCTGTACCGTTATGTATAAAGGATTTTGGTTCCTGAATCGGAGACAATCTTGACTGGTTCAACGTTTTAAACTGATATATGTTCTCTATTAAATGCTTTAAACTTATAACAATAGTATCATGTTCATTAATTAAACATGCATAACATAACATATGCAGATGCAGATGGGCGAGGATCGTCACACAGTGGGTACCTGATGACGGGCGTCGTCGCCGGGGCAGGCCTAAAAAACGCTGGCGTGACGATTTAGACTCGTTCCTAACCGATGTGCCGGAGAAGGCACAACACAAGGAAGACTGGAAAAATATGGGGGAGACCTTTGCCCAGCAGTGGGACAGTATAGGTTAAATAAAAAATAAAAAACATAACATTACGCCTGCATTCCCCGAAGGGTTAGACAGATGTACCTATAGTTCACCCAGCAAACGCCAGTTATGTTTAAGTCTCATGATATAGGGGGCGAGCTTTTTGCCACCAACCGGGCACAAATCCAGACTCCGCGCTCCTACTGGGAAAATGCAGATGGAAAAACCCAATAACACTTTGCCCGACCCGGGAATCGAACCCAGCACCTCAAGCTCAAAAGTAGTGGTTACGACCACTAAACCAACAAGAAATATAAGTATTTAAGCACCCCTTTACAAATTATCATATGTACTTTGCTTATCCTTGGCTTTAAAAATAAAAGAACTTACAATAAAATGTGTGGGTCGCGTGACTTCCGCCTGGCCACTTTATTTTATGTTAATTATTGTAATAATATACTTTTTTACTCGACTCACTAATGTGAACTTAAGAAATAAGGGTCGGGATACACGGTCGTGCATGCAAGGGCCAGGATACCGTCTAGTCAAGATTCAATAAGACATCAGTTTAGAAGGTACTTAATTACGGAACTATGAATTAGACTTGTAAACCTCGTCACCTGCGGCCTAAGTCTACTAATTTATAAACGTCACAATGGTGCCATAATGGTTAGTTTTTGACAGTTTTTGTATGGGAAATGTGTCAAAAACTAACCATTATGACACCATTGTGACGTTTAAAAATTAGTAGACTTAGGCCCCTGACGGCTCGTGTAGACCGGTGCGATATGACAAGGTACTTAGTCGAGAACACATAACATTCTAAAGAATTCTGGTAATACAGGGTGGCAACATCGACGCGCAATCTGTTACCATGGATTCAGTACATGCCTCGAAATTTTTCGTGGATTATTAAAAAAAAAAGTTGTGACATCCTACACTTTTTTTTTGTTTCTATGAAAAGGCAGATTTTTTTTGATAGCAAAATATATGTAGCCTAGGAGCTGAATTCATGGTTACAGTTTGCGTGATTCTTGAAAGTTGAACCTGACGTCGTCCAAGTCTTTTTCTTCGGGTAGATACCTAGGTATGTTCAAGCTCAAAAGACCATCTGCACCAAAAACATATATTACGGCACACTTCTAAGGCATAAACTACAGCGTAGTCAAATAAGTAACGACTATGCATTTCTATAATAGAAGCTAATTATTACAGGCCCAAAAATAAACAGCCAAAAGTAGTTCGTGTATCCCCCGCCTAATAACACTGCAGTCGTAATATAACACATTACACATGACATTTCTTAATAAAACAAACTACTAATGTATGACTGCAAATAAGTGAGTTATTACTATTTTAACAAAGTAGGCGCATGCAATTTTAAAATGCTTTGTTTTTCGTTTTCAATGTCACTTGTTAGGGCAAGGCGAAGGCACTGTTTAATTAGGTTGAAATGTTAATTATGTTTTAACTACCGTTTTGTTTCAGTACTTTTATTATTTTCTCTGTTTCGTAGATGCTCTTTGTAATATAGAATGATTTGTTGTGCTTTATTTAAGCAATATGATGGTAACTGTTTAATGGTCTTCCCCAAGGTACAATACTAGGGCCATTATTACTTTAGAGATACAAAGGGGCTCGTAGCTGAGTAATAACAGCTGCACGGGTCTTTCGAAGGTTCAGCTATGCCACGGTGAGATCCTAGATGGGTGACCATCCATTTCATATCGAGAACTCTCCCAGGCTCGGAAAGCACATTAAGCCGTTGGTCCCGGGTTGTCTTTCAGAGATCTTTGGCAATCGTGACGCAGTCGGAAGCCCAAAAGTTTGACAACCAGTCTTACCAAGAGGTGTAACCCAAAAACTGGTTTGTAGAGGTAAGATAGGCAGTTGCTCCATGTAAAATACTGGTACTCACCTGCATCCGGTTATATTGGAAGCCAACCCCGAACATAGCTGGGAAAAGGCAGATTTAGGTGGTAACTGTTTGTTTAGTAGCTATATTATTATTTTTTCTGTGGATATTTGCACAATGTGTTATGCCATTTATTACACTAATTATTAGAGTTGCAACGAATATTCGGTTTCGGTTTCTCTTCGGTATTCGGCTTATCCGAAAAATTTATGACATTCGACCGAATACCGAATATTGAATCGCTATTCAGCCGAATATCGTATACTTAAAATATGAAATGAAAAAATAAAAACACAGTTAAAACATACATTGCTAGTTCGAGAAAGCGTATTTTTTGTCTATTGCACATCTCGCATTGATAAATGACAAATAAAACAAAAAAATAAATTGGATAACCTGCGCAAAAACATAACACTATCAAGCATTAAAAACGCGGACGGTGAGTCGTAATATGACAGCGGACCAATCAGAGAGCTAAGCTTCTTGTCACTCCACGCAAATTTTCGAACGTGCATTAATCAGGCCGAATATTTGGCTATGGGGCACGAAACTGGCAGAATATATCGTTTTTATAGATATTTCTTAGTTGTTCCATACAAAGAAGTCAAAAACTATTGCTCTATTCTATAATAAGACCTAAGAAGTCCGGCCCGACCTCTAATTATCCTGAAAACAATGCTATCAGCTCTAATACATATACAAATTTATTTCCCACGCACCATATCATGGCTAGGTTATATTAATTCAAAACTATGTCAAGAACACCTAAGCAATTAAACATTAGACCAAAATTAAACTATTAATATTTCTTACATTTTAAGTACTAACAATTTAATAAACTCACGCGTTGCCATGGACCCTAGGCAGAAACTACAGAACGCCGCCTGTTACGATCTTTACATACTCCTTTAATTGGTTTCGTTTAAGTTTATACTTCTGCATAGCTATTGTCAACCGTACGATAGGCTTCCGTGGCGAATCGAACATCAAATTAATGTTTTCAAAACAGTCCTATCTAAAGGCATTTTTAACCCCCGACGGAAAAAGAGTTATAAGTTTAACGTGTGTATCTGTGTATCTGTCTGTTCCCTCATAGCTCTCAAACGGCTGAACCGATTTTGATTATAATTTATTTGTTTGAAAGGTGTCTTGATCGAGAGTGTTCTTAGCTACAATTCAAGAAAATCGGTTCACCCGTTTTCAGATTATCAGCTCTTTTCTAGTTGATGATTGGATGTGCGCATCTTCCACAGGTCTGATCGATTCGAAATTTAGTATTCTGTTACTTCAATGATATTAGAAGAACATAGTAAACTGGAACCGATACTGCAGCAACATGTGGCATTGTGGCGGGGGGTTATATTTTATTTTTTATTTTAACTTATCGTATCAGTTTAAATCAAATAGATAAAATTAGAGCAGTGGTGGCACAGTAGTAACGGCCTCGACCTACGAGTTGTAGGTCGTGGGTTCGAACCCAGGCTGCGCTGTACTTTGTTTAAATAATTTCATCCCCACTGCTCTCAAAACCACGAGAATACATTGTGAGGAAACCGACAGTCCTAGAAACAAAAATTCAAAGACATGTGAAATCTACCAACTCGCACTGGGGCCGCGTGGTGGATTACAGCTTACAGCCCACTACCTCTCGCTCGCAAGGAGGCGCTGTGTCACTGTTTCCCAGCAGTGAGAACATTATAGACAGATTATATTACCTATATGTAGCCGACCGCCATTCATCAAGGCAAATTAGTAATTGAAAATGTGTCCTTTTAGGGGATGTGAAACAGGGTGTAAAAATCAATTGAAAAGGGAGAATCCTCCGACCAGACGGGTGTAGGTCTGGCGGGAAACTGCCCAACGATTGATATCGGATAATCTTATATATGCTGATCACGCGTTAAACTCTAATAGCGCGATGCAGGATTTGTGTGACGTCAGGTCTTTTAAGTGGCGATGTAGATGCCGCCACATGATTTTCGTTTCGACAACCTGTCGAGAACTAGAATGGTTGTGAATAGTTATACTGGTCATAAATGCACGCCGGTAACGAATGTGATGGCAAAAAAAACCCATACATGCGTGTTTGTGTTCTCATAAAATAAGCTATGAGGAAATCATTGTAATATACATACAATGTACATACGTAATGATGTAGATATCTACATATTCGATCGACAAAGTATTGTAATAACTCTAATTGGTTTCATGTTTACCAGCTTATCATTTATTCCTAGTCCTAGTTTATCATTTATGACTTCTATTTATGGCGATATGTAAGCAGGCACGCCCTTTATGCCTGGAGGTTTATATCTAGATATTAAGTTCTGTTTACCTTTACTTTTTATTTCTGCTTGAGTATTAGTTCTCGATGTTTTTGGTTGGTATATTGGCGTGTGCTAGCTGACATATGGCTAATAATTAAATATATGTTTTGTGTTGCGATTTTGCGTACTATTGTATAGAATAATTTTTTTTTTTCTAACTGAACAGTCAGCTGTGCTGCTGGGGAGTTTGTTGCGCCACTTCTTTTTCCCAGCTAAAGCACTAGGAAGTGGTGAAGGGTGGGCGTTTTGGGAAACTGTCTTATGTAATTTTGACGTTCGAAAAGTGCTGATTCTCAGCCTAGTTTGAATAAATGACTTTTGATTTTGATTATGTCTGACAAATTAATAGAATAGAATCCTACTCCTCTTAAGGAACACAAGGAGCAATAATCCTCTTCTTTAGAATTCTTCTTGTCTATACTTCGTCTTGTCAAATTACGTAGGCCCAGTAGGTGGCCGTGTTAATCGAGTGCTGGTGCAGGGACATTTTGGGCACTCCAACAAGTGGGTCATGATCTGGTCGGAAGCACCACATTCACACTGAATGTCGGGAGGATTTCTCTCCCTCGTTTTAGCAAATTGTGTTAACTTAAAAACAATATCTTCAAAACAAAATAACCCAAGAACCATAAACCTTTAAACCCTTCGAACAACATCAATAAGTCTGTCTGTAAACTGAATATCTTACCTAATTTAACGTCACCTTGTCACAGGGTTACCGACGACATTCTGGCGATGGCACGCCCCAGCACGGCCAATATCGCAGCCAGGAATATTATACAACAGTTCCATAGGTAAGTGGTTCTTTATATCTTATTAAAGATACAGAATAACACGTGGTTAAGAGCGGATTTAACCAAACAGGAATACATTCTATCCGCGGAATAAGATTTACTTGTGAGCGTTTTCTTGTGGAGAAACTGTCAAAAATTTAAAAAAAAATCGGAAGAGAAGACGAGATTCCGCGGATAAAATTTATTCCAGTTTGGTCGAATCCACCGTACCGTTCACTGTAACTTGTCATGTTGCCACATTTGCATGTCAAGCCAATAGAGTTCAAAATGGCTTGACAGTCAATGGTGGCAACATGACGGCAAGGGACATGTTATAGTGAACGTTCTGTACCTATTTTTAAGCATCAAAGCTACACAAATTGACCATGACCACCATAATATTATTACGTACCTCATCAAGATACGAAGGGGTCGGGTCGGGTCGAAATTAGGCTAAACTTGGGAATAAAACTAAGCAAATATAAGTTAGAATGTTCTAATTATAATATCTGGATAAAAACATGTTAATCTGAGAACAATTTTAGTTTTAACTGAGGGTTTTAGAAAGGAAGAAATTACAATTTAATAGGACTTTTGTTCCATGCGTAAGTTTCGTAGCGCAAAAGCTTGCGTGCTACGCGCTACGCCGTAGCGGGATGTAGTAACTGAGAACTCAATTACAATTTACTTATATGTTCTTTTTCAGCTGGGGTATCCGGACAGTGATCAACCTACAGACGCCGGGCGAGCACGCCAGTTGTGGACCCCCACTCACCAAGTCGGGGTTCACTTATGATCCCACCATTTTTATGGCTAATGACAGTAAGTTATTCATTGTACTTACTTAAAGCCTAGTGCTTATAACCTACAACGAGTCGTTTAATTAGATATTCGTGAAATACTTATTATTGAGTAGTTCTTCTGGTGGCCATCCGTGGTCTTCATCATCAGTTCCACTTCACCAAATTGTGCTTTCCGAGAGTAAATGCACAAGTTACTATAAAAAATATCCAAATCGCTAGTGTGTGCTGTTATTTAGTAAGTGCATCACTTGAGAACGGCTGGACCGATATGGCTATTGGAAAAATTGGAAAAGCTGCCCGGAAAATTTGAAATTTTTGGAAAAACTGAATGCGCTTTTATCTATGGGATTTTTGCATGAATTCAAGACCATATTGAAATTTTGACAGGACAAAGTCTGCTGGGTCTGCTAGTGATGAATAATAAGGAGAGTTCTAACTTTATTCTTACCTCTGTACCGTTTTCAGTATACTACTACAACTTCGCATGGCCTGACTACGCCGAAGCAAGCCTGAGCGGACTCCTCAACATGGCGAAAGTTCTCTCCTTCGCCCTGCAGGAGGGCAGGGTAGCCATACACTGCCATGCAGGTAACTTACCGTTTACTTATGGGAGAACGTGCAATGTTACGTTTTTTCTTGGGATAAATTCATCCTAGCTACGGAACCTTTCATTGTGCGTGGTCCGACACGCACTTGGCAGGTTTTTTTATTGTTTACAACGCTAGTCTTAAGATTTACGAAATTCTCTCATTGTCTTCTTGTGGAGAATGTGGTTGATTTCGCATTTGTATCATTTCTGTATTCTATCTTTTTGTAATTCTTACGACCGGTTTTTCAATCAACAGTTTACTTTTATCGGACGAATAAGTTTGTCATTTTGACAGTTTTTGTATGGACAATTTGTCAAAACGTCACATTTATTCTTCATGTAAAAGTTATCTAATGATTGAAAAATCGGCCCAGTGTAAACCGAATATTTTCAATTTTAAAATCGTACTCCGCACCTTCGTACTAGACCCATGATGGTAAGTGATCATTGCAGCGTTGGGACATCTGCAATAACAGAGTCATCGCTGTCAATGTGTTGACATCCTAAGAACTATACAGGACACCCTGTATCAGAAAGGTGTGGTCAAAAGTGGGTGTAGTACAGACCATCAAACTGTACAACTTTCTCCATGGGACCAGCAGCATAATCGCGAAAAAAAAACCAGTCGCCCCATATATTATGTCGAGCGGGTATTGAATCTATGAGACGACTGATCGTTTTTTCACGATCACGATGTTAGTGGTGAACTCTGAGTACTCATCTAGTTTTTTGGACGCATAATGGTGTTTTTCATAGGGCCCTATATGTCCGCGTGTGGCCGTAATGTCGAAACTACTGCAGCATTAATTTTGAAGTAATATATGTTAAAGTTGAGGATTAATGTTAGCGACTATGTTAGCCGAAAACACGATTTCATAAAATTTTCTCGATAGAAAAAAAAACCAAAGTTACCTCCAAGCCGAACAATAAACCGCTGCTATTCAAAAAATACTTCAAATTAGATCATGAAACTTGGCACACTAACTGAGCTAACTATAAAGCAGCGACCATGTTTTTTTATTTTTTTGAAATTACCATTACTTTCGCCGTAAAAAGCAATTACCTAAACATTTTCCGATTTGTTGCCGCCTCCGTCTCGCTCGCACTCAGTCCGCGAGTAGTATGGTGCGAGCGAGATAAAAAGCTGAGGTTGGGTGGCCTCTTAACCAATTTACAGAAATAAATTATCATTTGTCCTCTAACTGTTGTGTAAAACGCCAAGCAATACACATTATATTTTCCAGGAAGAACCTACAAACTACAATACTTTGAAAAATGACCTCCAATTATTGTAGTTTGTTATAATACTCGTACTTATAAAGATTTAAGCAGGTTGTAGATTTTCCTTTTCTGTGCACTTGAACATAATCGTGATGTTGATGACCGACGTGATGAACATAACGTGATGTTATAGAGTCTAAATGTATATTTTAGTCTCAAGTGTTTTGTAATGTTTATTAAATAGGTTGTATGCCCATGTTAATGTAAATATTAGTATACCTATTATGTTCGTGAACGGGCGCCGTCCGTAACGACTGGTCATCTCTTAGCTGCCAAGTGTTATTTTAATTTTTGAATTGTTTTGTTTTCATCGTTTTATTACGGACGCTTATAACGTGCACATCTTTCTACATTGTTCTCACATGTATAATTTTAACATGAATGATCTAACCAATGTTTTGATTTAAAAGAGTGTCCGTGAAGTTTCTTGCCCGTTCTTCTCCATAGGAACCTACTATGCTTTGGAATGGGCAACTAGCTTCATCTTTTTTACTGATCGACCCCTTGATAATTCAAAAATAATAATAATAATAATAAATAATAAAAAACTTTATTGACATAAGTAGGTACATACAACATATTTGTGAACCCTGACTCCTGTGCTAGTATTAACTGTATTACAGGAGCCAGTGTCTTCACCTTTTACAGGATGACACTGATTTTTATGTCGTCGTGAGAGGGAACAATAGCGATTTTAGCCAATTAAGCAGGTTAAATAAAATAGAAAACTTATACAATAATAAAATGAGTAAAAATCGAGAGACAAGGTGTCCAGCCATTTGCTGTTTATAAGTGCGCAGTATGTCGGTTGAATGAGGGTGTGGTGTGTGAGTGTGTATGTAAAAGAGGGTGAGTAGTTTGTGTGTAGGGTGTAGTGTGGTGTCGTGTATGATGGTGTAATGTTATTTTAATAGATCCTCTGTGTATCGGTAGTTGCAGGTGAGTAGCCATGATTTAATTAGATGTTTGCATCGACTAGATGAAAGTAAGTGGATTTTCTTAGTTTTGTTAACTTTATTATAAAGCCGAGAGCCAGCAATATAAAACTGTCGTCTTGCTAAGGAGGTGCGGTGAGGGTAAACGTCGCAAAATCCCGCTCTCCGACCTTGAGACATTTGATTAGGTGACAGAGAGGAGTGCTTTGTTAGTATGGCCCGGAGGATAAAGAGTTGTCTAACGGTCAGCAGCTTACATTCGTTATACAATGTAGCTGTAGGATATCTCCTCGGCCTCCGGAACATCACTTTCAAGACCGCTCTCTGTGCACGTTCTAAGCGGAGCATGGATGTGGCGTCAGCTCCTCCCCATGAGGTTATACAATACTGTAATAATGATTGTGCGAGCGCTGTGTATACAGTAGTTAATGTTTTAGCATCCGAACAACTTCTCAGTTTTTTAAAGATAGGCAATAACTTTCTGATTCTTCCCACTAGGCTATTAATATGATTACGCCACGTGAGGGTACTATCAATTATGATGCCCAAATATTTGATGTCTTTGGTACGAGTAAGTGATAGACAATTGCAGTTATTCACTTGGGTGTTGCAGACATGTGCCACAATGTTAAATGTATCAGGGGATGGCTGAGTGTGGGTTCTGGGGGAAAAGGTCATAAACTTAGTTTTGTCGATGTTTAGGGTTAGCAAGTTATGTTTTAGCCATGTCATCACCTTTGCAAGTGCATTTTCTGCTGTCTGTCGAGCCTGGTCCCAGTTCGTACCATGTGCTATTAGCACAGTGTCATCTGCATAAGTTATTAAGCTGCAATTACGTATTTCTGATTGGCATAGTGTATTAATATATATAAGGAAAAGGGTGGGACCGAGCACACTACCCTGAGGCACACCGAAAGTTGGGGTTGCTTTGTTACTTGAGGCATTACCTATTTTCACCACTTGAGTACGGTTACTCAGATAACAACGGAAGATATCCAGCACTATGCCCCGGATCCCCAAACGCTCCATCTTAGCCACCAGTATGGAAATAGACACGGTGTCGAAAGCCTTGGCGAGGTCGAGGAAAACGCCTATTACTTTATCCCCACTGTCAAGTTGTTTGGCTACCCTTTCAGTGAGTTCAAGCACAGCGTTTTCTGTCGACAGTGTTCTTCTGAATCCATATTGATTTTTGGCAATGATTTTATTCTTTTCAAGGTAGTTAACTAATTAGTTAAAATGCCTGTACTTATATTGGTTTATTTGAAATAAATGCTTTGAGTTTCAGTTACATAGATGAGAATGTAGTAGATATATATATATATATATCTGTTAGTTAGGATTCTCGTGAAGAAAAGAAAAGCAATGCTTGATTATTATACGATGTACTTAAGTCCTTGGAACAAAACAAAAAAAATGCGGTTCGTTTACCTATAATTAAAAAAAAACAAATAAATTTGGTGGATGTCAAAACCAAACATACTAGTTATCTTCGAATATTTGATTCTAGGGCATAATTTAGTTCTACGACAACATGTTTTCCTTCAAGGATCTGCGAGCGGAGGAAAAATCTCAATTCTTTATTATCTAAATGACCTACATGACGTGAATCAAGAAAGATAAACATTTGATATTATGTATTTACACGCGTGTCTCTGCCCTCAGTTACCCGGACGTGTCCACCGCGGCAACATGATACTCGTACTAGTCTACTCTTTGATTATACTACCACTCATATTTCTCCTCACTATAAATCTTATCTTGCTAATGGCAGCTATATACGTGAAACTAAAGCTTGAACCCGTTCGAGGTGTGTGTACATCTAATGTGAGACTTGATGGAAAGATTGCGCTCGTGACAGGCGGGAACCAAGGCATCGGCCTGGAGACTGCCCGGGACCTCGCATCCAGAGGAGCGCAAGTGATCATCGCCTGCCGGGACGCCACAAAAGCTGCAGAAGCTATCGCCGATATAGCAGCTACGACAGGAAACAAACACGTTGAATTCAAACATTTAGATCTATCAAAATTCAGCAGTGTGCGGAAATTTGCTGAAGACTTCAACGAATCCTATGACCGTCTCGATATTTTGGTGAACAATGCTGGCTGCAGCGGCATCTACCCGAAGCCTACTGAAGATGGAAATGAAGTAGTGATGCAAGTGAACTACTTCGGGCCCTTCCTCCTCACAAACCTTCTGCTAGACAAACTGATCACTTCCAAACCCAGCAGGATCATCATAGTGTCTTCTTGGCTTCACAATTTCGCCAGATTACGTGTTGACAACTTACATCAACCCGTATTTACTGGAGGGATAGGCCAGTTCGTGAATTACGGCAATAGTAAATTATGTCATATTCTTTGGATGAAGGCATTAGCTAAGAAATTACCTGTAGGGGTGACTGTGAATGCTTTACACCCTGGAGTTATTAAAACTGATATATTTAGCACGTTACCTTTTTATGTGAAGACGACGTTTCACGCAATGGCTGATGCTTTGGTATTTAGAACGGCTAAAGCAGGAGCTCAAACGACGATACATCTGTGTGTTGCTGAAGAAGTGGAGAATGTGCGAGGGAAGTACTTCATGGAGTGTAAGGAAGGAGAATATAGTAGGACAGCTGACGATGAAGAGTTAGTGGAGCAAGTGTGGAACAAGAGTTTAAAGGTGACGAGTGCAAGTTAGCTTGGTCTTATCTTTGAATGATGTTGTGTATTTTTGATCGGTCTACTGTAAGTAATAAGTGATAATAAACTTGTGCACTTATCAAGGTGATTGATTGTTTGGTGGAAGAGTGGAAATTAATCTTATCTACCTGGCTGTTTAAGCTAGGAGAACTCTTAAAGTGATCAGAAGGCTGGCCAATTTTTAGGTAAAAAAATCAGCATTGCGATCCAACGTGGCTACGCAGCCTTTTGGGCACTTTTCCCACTGACAGCGATGCGGACGAATTATCTGATGACCAATGATCTCTTCCCTTTTTTATACTTTCTTTTTTTCTATACATACTTGTACATAATAATTATATTTTAGAATTATAATTATATGTTTTATATTTTTGTTTTATTTTAGTGTTAGAAACAGTAAATATAATTCAATGTATGAATATGAATAGAAATAAAAAACATATCATCGAGTGAATGTCATTATAAACCCGACTGCAAAAACACTTACCTATCTGAAAAGACAAAAACAAGCACTATAACCTAAAAAAATTGTTTATGTCTCCCACACACCAATAACTTGAAATATGGTGTCACTTTTGTTTGTCTCACGTTTTAGTGGGTCGTTCGGTTTGCAATTTAACTAAGACTGGCTTTTGGCCGCGGCTTCGCTCGCGTGGTTGTAGGAAAATATCTCACGGGATCGTACTTCCGGGATTAAAAGTACCTACTCGTGTTAATTCTGATTATAATTATATCCTAAGTGGACTTTTCCTTTATTTAACTTTTATATTATAGGTGCTACCTATACCAATTTTCAAGTTAATTAAACAACGCAGTAAAAACCTCTCCTGTAAAATTGTTTGCCCCTTTTCACCCCGTTAGGGGTAGATTTTCGAAAAACCCTGATACACGTTATTCTTTATTTTCGGTTTAAAGTATAAATACTGAGTTTCGAACTTTGACACCCCCCAACCCTCCTTTAGGGGGTAATTTAGTGAAGAGTATCCTGACCTGATGACAATGGGACCAATTATAAAGTATACCCTTCAAACAAAAAAAGAATTTCTCAAATCGGTCCAGCCGTCTTCGAGTAATCGGGGAACATAAATAAAAAAATAAAACCGGGCAAGTCAAAAAAAAATCAAAATCAATCAAAATCAAAATATTTTATTTCACAAAAACCTACAAGGGCACTTATGAAACGTCAGAATCTAGGTGCACGGTTCCAATTGGTCGTTTCCTATGGAGAAGAGCCGGCAAGAAACTCCACGGTTACTCTTTTAAAAATAAATGGGTTTTACAATGCTTTAAATGTACAGTTTGAATAGGTATGAGAGGACAGCGTAGGCCTGTCAACAAGATACTTAAAAAAAATAAACAAAATAGAAAATAGTCTGCAAATCGACAGTCTGTTGTGCCTACAACGTTCTCACATTCACAAAATATAAAGGAATCTATATAAAGGTCGAACAAAATAATAAAAACCTATTTAACTCAAATGGTTGTCACTACAACTTTAACCAATCCGAATGAGAACCCCGTATTCCACAAGTCTCTACTGTAAGTTGAAATTTGAATTGTAGGCATACATGTCAAATAATGAAACTACATGTCAAGTAGTACCTAAATAAAAAAGTAAAATAAAATACATATCTTAATTTGGGAGCAGTTAATAGACATTTACATAATTATGCCGTTAATGAGGTACCAGGGAGGCCACATGTGCAGAAGGAATGATTGCCAAACTTCCTTGTCGTCAACGTAGTCTTTAATCTTGTAATATGCTTTTTTGATAAGGACACGTTTTATGTGGGTTTTGAACTTTCCATCGTTAAGTTCTGTAACCGACTTTGGCAACGTGTTATAAAAGCGAATACTGTTTATAAGGAATGACTTGTTAGTTTTAGTTAAGCTAAATTTAGGTATCACAATTTCATGTTTACTACGTGTATTTATATTATGGAAATCACTTCTAATTTTGAAAAGTCCTAAGTTTTTGCGAACATACAAAATACTTTCTAAGATATAAAGAGAAGGCAGAGTTAGTACATCAACTTCTTTGAATTTGTTTCTAAGGGACTCACGAGGACCCATTCTATAGATCGCGCGGATTGCTCTCTTTTGTAATATGAAAATTGAGTCTACATCAGCTGCCGATCCCCACAGCAGAACGCCATAAGACATAATACTGTGGAAATAAGCAAAGTATACTAACCTAGCTGTGGCTACATCAGTCAACTGCCTTATTTTTCTTACTGCGAATGCAGCTGAACTTAATCTACCTGAAAGAGCTCTAATGTGGGCACCCCATTGCAATTTAGAATCTAGAGTAATTCCTAGAAACACAGTTTCTGTAATTGCATCTAGTTTCTTGCCATCAAGTTTTAAGTTTAGACCTACTTGGGGTACATTTGGTAAAGAGAACTTAAGACATTTAGTTTTGTTCGCATTAAATAAAAGATTATTAGCTGCGAACCATTTAGAAAGAACTGCCAAACTATCGTTGACATGTAAGACATCCGTATCTTTTCTATCTATTTTAAAAATAAGAGACGTGTCATCAGCGAATAGAATTATATCCGATAAGTTAGCCATCATGTAGGGAAGGTCATTAATATAAACTAGAAATAGGAAAGGGCCAAGAATCGAACCTTGGGGCACGCCCATCTTTACTAGAGACCCCGAGGAAGTCACCCCGTTTACGCTTACTTTTTGCTGCCTGTTTGATAAATAAGAAAGAACAAGATCAGCAGCCTGTCCACGAATTCCGTAGTGGTGTAATTTACAGATCAGTGTGTTGTGGTCAACGCAGTCAAACGCTTTTGAGAGGTCACAGAATATGCCAATTGCATCCTGGGACTTCTCCCAGGATTCCAAAATGTGACTGATGAGTTTTACTCCAGCGTCAGTCGTCGACCTTCCTTTCGTGAAACCAAACTGTCGACTATGTAAAATCTCATTTGAATTAAAATGTGACAACATCTGGTCCAGCATGATTTTTTCATATATTTTACTCAGTGCTGGTAGCACAGATATTGGTCTATAATTAGAGGGATCACTCTTACTACCCGATTTGAAAATTGGTACTACTTTACTATGTTTCATTAAGTCAGGAAACGTACCACTATCTAAACATTGATTAAATATGCCTGTTAGGACAGGAGCAATTGTGTCAATAATATCTCCAAGGACCTTAACGGAAATTCCCCATAAGTCTTCAGTGTTTTTTATATTAAGACTTTTGAATACTTTTTTAATTGTAACAACAGAGATGGGCTTGAATTCAAAACTTGGAATGTCCTTATTGAAGTTTTTTTTCAGAAGAGATTCAGCTAGTATAGATGATGAGGGGAGCGATTTCGTAACCTCTATTGGGATGTTCGTAAAGAAATTTTCTAGTGTCTCTGCAACTTTTAGCTTATCTGAAATGGTTCCATTATTGATTTTTAGAGACAATTCATTCTGGTCTCGCTGTTTTGTGTTTCCAGTTTCTTTGTTAATTACCTGCCACACAGCTTTTATTTTATTATTTGAATTACAAATTTTGTTACTTATTAATTTAGATTTAGCTTGAGCGCAGACTATTTTGAATATCTTAGAATACTTTTTGACATAATTATGAAGGGCTTGATCAGAAGTTAATGATTTCTCGTGGTACAAATTATATAAAATATCTCTGCTTTTTCTAATGCCAGCAGTGGCCCATTCATTAAATTTTGGTTTACTATTGATTGTTACTTTTTTTACAGGACATGCTTTATTGAATTCTTGGCATACTGTAGTAAATAATGTACTGTAGTTTATATTGGGGTCTTGTGAATCAAAACTAGCAGTTGAAAGATTGCTCAGAACATTATTATTAAACAATTTCAATTTATTTTTAGTGAGAGGTCTTATTCTAATGGATTTATCTAATTTTAACTTTTTATCTAAGTCAAATGATACAAGTTGACCAGTGTGGTCTGACCTAACGCCACTAATTAAGGAAGAGTCTTTTATTTTACAATTAGTAAATACATTGTCAATGCATGAAGCTGAGGTTGTTGATTTGAACAATGATATAAGCTTACATTTATCTGGTGAGTTAACTAAAAGATCAATATTTAGGTCACCACAAACAAAAACTAATTTATTATCTTTAAAAAGTTTACCTAATATTTCTTCCATACTTATTAAAAATGATGCTAAGTTCGCGGCTGGTGGTCTATAAACACATAGGAATGTATGGCCTTCAACCTCTGCACATGCTACCTCACATTTATAAGCGATCAACAGAGCAAGCAGTTATATCCTTCCTTTCCTTATGTCTGAAACTACTATTACATAATATCAAAGTACCACACCCTATTGAGGACCTGTTGTACGCACTGGCAACTGAAAAATTATTTACATTAAACAACATCTTATCTGGTCTTAACCAGGTTTCACAAAAACATAAGATATCCATATGATATTTATCTATTAACAATTCCACGTCTAGGATTTTGCCAGAGAAGCGATTAATATTCTGGTGATACAGTAAAATATCTCTATTATGCTTCTCTTTTGTCGAGTGACCAAGTGCGTGTCGGACCACGCACAATGAAGGGTTACGTAGCTGGGATGAATTTATCCCAAGAACAAACTTAACATTGTAGTTGAAAAACATGTTCTCCCATACAAAATGTATGGTAGAACATGTTTTTGCAACTGCAAATTTAAGTTGGTCGATAATTACTCGTTAACTAGTAGAGCCTACTCAGCTGTGATAGTTTTCCTTTTAATTTCGTTATATATGCTACTGCTGTGAACTTTTCCACATATCCAGAACTTACCGTTTAGCTGGCAGGGGGGGGGACACTTGACTCTGACAAAAATTAGCACTTTAAAGCACTTTATTTTTAAGTCGATTAAAAATTAAATAAAATTCAAAGCAATTTGTTGGAAATCAAAACCCAACATATTTATTACATAACCAACACATTCGAATATTTGGTTCGGGGGCATTGTACTACGACATGTTTTGCTTCAAGTTTATACGAGCGGTGCAAAAAAATCTCAATTCTATTATCTAAACGACCTTCAAGACTTGAATCAATGCAGCTAAATATTTGATATTATTAACACGCGTGTCTCTGCCCTCAGTTACCAGACGTGTCCACCGCGGCAACATGATACTCGTACTAGTCTACTCTTTGATTATACTACCACTCATATTTCTCCTCACTATAAATCTTATCTTGCTAATGGCAGCGATATACGTGAAACTAAAGCTTGAACCCGTACGAGGAGTGTGTACATCTAATGTGAGACTTGATGGAAAGATCGCGCTCGTGACAGGCGGGAACCAAGGCATCGGCCTGGAGACTGCCCGGGACCTCGCATCCAGAGGAGCGCAAGTGATCATCGCCTGCCGGGACGCCACAAAAGCTGCAGAAGCTATCGCCGATATAGCAGCTACGACAGGAAACAAACATGTTGAATTCAAACCTTTAGATCTATCAAAATTCAGCAGTGTGCGGAAATTTGCTGAAGACTTCAACGAATCCTATGACCGTCTCGATATTTTGGTGAACAATGCTGGCTGCAGCGGCATCTACTCGAAGCCTACTGAAGATGGAAATGAAGTAGTGATGCAAGTGAACTACTTCGGGCCCTTCCTCCTCACAAACCTTCTGCTAGACAAACTGATCGCTTCCAAACCCAGCAGGATCATCATAGTGTCTTCTTGTCTCCACAATTTGGCCAGATTACGTGTTGACAACCTACATCAACCCGTATTTACTGGAGTGATAGGCCAGCTCGTGAATTACGGCAATAGTAAATTATGTCATATTCTTTGGATGAAGGCATTAGCTAAGAGATTACCTGAAGAGGTGACGGTGAATGCTTTACACCCTGGAATTATTAAAACTGATATATTTAGCACGATAC
Source organism: Eupsilia transversa (assembly GCA_914767815.1). Taxonomy (NCBI): domain Eukaryota; kingdom Metazoa; phylum Arthropoda; class Insecta; order Lepidoptera; family Noctuidae; genus Eupsilia; species Eupsilia transversa. The sequence continues at coordinate 5,234,414 of OU611894.1, read as the reverse complement.
CTTTTTATGTGAAGACGACGTTTCACGCGATGGCAGATGCTTTGGTATTTAGAACAGCTAAAGCAGGAGCTCAAACGACGATACATCTGTGTGTTGCTGAAGAAGTGGAGAATGTGCGAGGGAAGTACTTCATGGAGTGTAAGGAGGGAGAATATAGCAGGATAGCTGACGATGAAGAGTTAGTCGAACAAGTGTGGAACAAGAGTGTAAAGGTGACTAGTACAAGTTAGCTGGGACGAAAATAAATTTGTAGACATAAACGTAGCTAATAATGATGTTGTGTATTTTTGATCGGTATACTGTAAGTGACAAGTGATAAACTTGGTGTGCAGTGGTGATAGCATATCACAAACTCAGACAAGAGTGTTAAAGGTCGAATCACAACCTTGTAATTTGTATAAAATTAATCTTATCTACCTGGCTGTTTAAGCTAGAAGAACTCTTCACGTGACCAGAGAGCTAGCCAATTTTGAGGTCAAAGAATTAGAATTGCCATCCAACGTGGCAACGCTGCCAGCCTTTTGGGCACTTTCCCCACTGACAGCGATGCGGACGAATTTCTGATGCCCAATGAGCTCTTCCCTTTTTTTTTCCTATACATAGGTACTCGTACATAATATATGTATACATTAATACATATTATATTTTAATTTTAGAAACAGCAAATTGAATGTAACAATAGGTACACAGTGTATCCGGACATGGAGTAGCGATTTTCTAAATATTTAAATATAAACTATTTAAAAGTACAATTACACTCTAAGCTTGGGTCCTTGGAACTGGGCTTGGGTATTTAGAATATCGCTAGTCCATGTCCGGATACACTGTATATGAACGGAAATAAAAAACATGTCATCGTGTGAATGTCATTATAGTAAATATGCCGAGGCCGATTTTTCAATCGTCACACACTGACACACCAATAACTTGAAATAATGGTGTTACTTTTGTTTGTCTCGCTGTTTGGTAGGTTGGTTTGTAATTTATCTAATGTCCACTGCTCATCACGTACAAAATACCTATTGCTTTTCTCGCTGCAGAGACGCTAATTGTAAAGGCGAGTTCTCCTGGTACTTTACCCTCGGCTCCACTTCAGTGACGAGCATAAAGTGCTTGGCAACCATATTAAAATAATCGAATTCCAACCCGTGAAATACTTATTATTGAGTAGTTCCGGAGCTCTTCTGTGGCCTTCATTATCAGTTCCACTTCACCAAATGGTGCTTTCCGAGAGCAAATGCACGTGTTACTATAAAAAATACCCAAATCGCTATAGGTGTGCCTATAATATTTGAAGAGTATCATGATCCTGATGACAAAGGGACACTTCAAACAAAAAAAAAATCTCAAAACGGTCCAGCCGTCTTCGAGTTACCTAAATTAAAAATTAAAAAGATTGTGACGAACATATATTATAACCTCCTCCTTTTTTGAGGTCAATTGATAGGCTTACCACAACAAACAACGTTGGTAAGCGCATCACTTGACCTCAAAAAAGGAGGAGGTTATAATATATGTTTCTCTAAATCAGTGTTATTCAATCTGTGAGTGGCGACCCCTAGGGGGGTCACCTTCGTCAGAGGGTCGCCGGCAGAAAGAAAAAGGCAAGATAGACTTCAATAAAAACACATTTTTAGTGAGAAGGAAGGGCTTGTTTAATTTTCAAAAATGTATCGTGGTGCTATTTTTGAAATCATTTTCTATTTGAAGTCTATTTCTCTTTTTAGTTTTAATGTCCAACATTGAAGAGAATGTCAGTTCACACAGATATGTAAGTAAAGGTATCAAAATAAAGAAAATCAAATCATTATCGTAGTCTTTTAATTTATAAATTCTTTGTCTATCTGACAAGGGGGTCGCCAAAATTTTTCAACCTGTAAGGGGGTCGCGAAATCAATAAGATTGAAAAACACTGCTCTAAATGTATGTTTTTTTTTTTAATGTAAGTTCATAAACAATCTATTTGGGCTTCCAAACACAATTTTTTTTTTTATAGGTGTATGTATGTATGTTTGTCCACGAATTTCTTTGAAACTATTAATCGGATCGTAACCATTTTTTTTATTGGCTTACCTTTACTTCAACTTAGAGAACAGTGCAATTTTCATCAAAATCGGTTCAGTAGTTTCAAGATATGGACTAATACGTATTTAGTGTGGCGGCCTGGCATATTGAATTATTGATACGAGCTACAGGTGTGGTTTATATAAGGGAAAACAACTCAAAACCTTGGTCAGCCACAACTAAAAAAACACTATAAAGTGAAAAATTACTTTCATTCAGAAGTCGGTAGCAGAAAACTAAATTCAAGAAATAATACAGAACCAAAGACACACCTAGTACTTCCGAATTAAAGTTATTTTTCACGTCTCCGTTGACATGATTTTAGAAAATAAGTATTGACCTTTTTCACTATTTTATGGGTATGATGTTTACAAAACTAATATTCTCGCACGAGCCAGTGACAGGCCTGTGACTGAAATATATCAATTGGACTGTCTCCCGAGCTAGCCTTGTTTACGAATCAAATCAAGCGTTTCTTTGCTAGGAGTACATTGTTTCTCTAAAGGTGACATCGTATGACCTAAGAAATGTCATTGTATTCTGCCTGAAAGCAAGCGTGTAGCGCGCATAAATTACAGTGACTAATCACGAATCTAAATTCTGTGGTTATTCAAATCAATGACGTTATTATTAAGGTCTACGCACTCATCCATGCCGTGAATGCTCGAGGCGGCACGGCGGGCCCAAAACAACATAGGCGTCTATCGTGACAAAGCAATGCGTGCCGAAGTTTCGTATGTTTTGCTCGCTAAAAAACTATCGCGCTAATGCGGTGGTCACTTCTTCATAATTTTAACAAATTATCATGTTGTATCACAACAATCCAAGTTGGCTCTCCATTATTTCCACACATCGACTAGGCAGTCCGGAAACAACAGTCTAAATGACAACACTAGTCCGACAACGCGGCAGGCTAATTAGTGCGCTAAAAAACTTTGATGTACCGCCTTGCAGGCGATAAGTGCTACGCATCCCGAACTATTGCGACGATAGTCGATAATGGTTGATCACACCTACGTGTATCATATCACTGTGCGAAGCTTCGTCACGATAGATACAGGTGCGGCTCCAGCAAAAGAGACTGCCAACAGAAGTGACAACTTAAAAATAACAGTAGTTTTTTTTAATATTTTCAAATTAATCTTAATTTTTATCCGACTACGGCGAAGCAACATCACAATAGCCATTACGTGTGACTCCTGATTTTTTATGTGTCTGTCTGTGATGAATTGTTTATACCTTTTCAGTTGACTTTTTTGTCGTAATAGAATTTTTGTTTTTATTACTTTTATTTTTTTAGTTGACTTTTTTGCCGTTGTTGGATTTTAGTTTTTATACTTTTATTTTTATCATATTACAATTAATGCTATCACTGCTGGTCAAACGCAACACGTGATACTCATAGGTATACTATTAACATTAGGATGTCGGTGACGCGAACCCAATCCACTACCAAAAATCGCTCAATGAGCCAAAAAAGTTTTCACTTCAAAAATATTAGTACGATTTCGGATGTCTCCGGTTTTGTGCACGTAACTCTGAAAGGAATGTCCCTGTCGTTCCGGTACCTCGATATCGGATAACTCAGATCACTTATCCATAGACTGCTGGAACGAAGACGTCTGCAAATGCAATATAAATGCAATGCACACAGGTTAGATGAGATTGCGGCAGATCACTGGAACAACTTGACTCCCCCAACGGCAACGTTAAATGATAAATGATTTATTTTCTGTAAGTAGGTTTATACAAACACTTTTACACGTCAATCACATGTTTTAAAACTAGATGAGGTCGGTGTTTCCTATCTGACTACTCTGAGAAGAAAGGCCGAAACAAACTCAGAGGTCACAGTCTCTTTTAAAGTCCAGACATAATCTTGGTCAGATCATGTGAAGAATATGTAGATTCGTGTCTGAAATGGTCTTTTGAGGAAAGAACCACACAGATTGAGTGGACCTGTCCAGTCAGTGCACGCATTTGTCGGTAATCGTGCAGCTGCACTCAGAAGTCAAGGAGCTCAACGATTCGACGAACAATACCAAAGAAAGGACATTTGGGTAGGCCGCATATAGTACTCAAACTGCCAGACCATGGTTAAAACTAAATAAGAAAAGAAAAAAAGAAAAAAAAAATCAATGACCCACATAGTCTTAACATTCACAATAATAAACAAAATAAAAAAAATACGTTGCGATGAATGTGTGAACTTGTGAGCGTAAAAAAGAGAGAGTGAGTATAAACACATTAAAAATCTAAAAGTAGGTAGTGACAGAAAAGTCTTTGGGCATGTGATGAGAAGGGATAAAACTCATGACAAACCAAGTGATAAATATAAACGTTGATGGATGGAAAGGGAGAGAAAGTACTAATAAAAAGAAGGATGAATTGTGTGAGGGCTGACATAAAGCAAGAGAGAGTGAATTATAAGGTGACGAAGAGAGAATGAAGAAGGTGAAGGCCGACAGGCACGAATTGAGTTGTAACATGTACCCACTCTGTTTTATTAAAGACGAGTGACAAAAAAATCGAAAATGTAAAACGGCCGTAATGTGAAAAGTAGGAAATGAATATTAAAATATTCAAGTTAAAATAACCAAGCTAGGTATTCGAGTCAGACATGCATAAGCAATTTAGGCAGTCATTGTGCGGTGCACTTACCAGCCATACGTGTCACCATGATACTTGCTATAGTTTACTACCTACTGATAATACCTCTCATTTTATTTTTAACATTATTTCTGTTAATTTTTTCGTTATCACTATGTGCCAAACTTAAACTAGAACCCGTTCGAGGAGTGTGTACATCTAATGTAAGACTTGATGGAAAGATCGCGCTCGTGACAGGCGGGAATCAAGGCATCGGCCTGGAGACTGCCCGGGACCTCGCATCCAGAGGAGCGCAAGTGATCATCGCCTGCCGGGACGCCACAAAAGCTGCAGAAGCTATCGCCGATATAGCAGCTACGACGGGAAACAGACACGTTGAATTTAAACCTTTAGATCTATCAAAATTCTGCAGTGTGCGGGAATTCGCTGAAGACTTCAACAAATCCTATGATCGTCTCGATATTTTGGTGAACAACGCTGGCTGCGGCGGCCTAATTCCGAAGCTTACTGAAGATAGAATAGATGTAGTGATGCAAGTGAACTACTTCGGGCCCTTCGTCCTCACAAACTTGCTGCTAGATAAACTGATCACCTCCAAACCCAGCAGGATCATCATAGTATCATCAGCAGCCCACAATTTGGCAAGATTACGCGTCGACGACTTACATCAATCACACGGAGAGGGAGCGTGGGGAATGGTTATAAATTATGCAAATAGTAAACTATGTGATCTCCTTTGGACAAAGGCTTTAGCAAAGAGATTACCTGAAGAAGTGACCGTCAATAGTTTACATCCAGGAATTATTAAGACTGATATATTTCGAAGGATGCCTGCTGTAGTAAAGAAGATGATGTATTTTGTTTTCGATATACTTTTCAGAGGACCAAAAGGGGGCGCTCAGACAACGATACATCTGTGTGTTTCTGACGAAGTGAAGAATGTGCGAGGGAGATACTTCATGGAGTGTAAGGAGGGAGAATATAGCAGGATGGCTGATGATGATGAGTTAGTGGAGCATGTATGGAAAAGGAGTTTAGAGTTGACGAGTAAAAGTTACCAAACCAATGGTAACATATTCTAGTATTGATCAAAGCCAAAACGTTTAACTGAAACGTGTCGATAGCATTAGCAGTTGTGCGTTGTCTGTAGCATCCATAAGTTCTTCTAACGTGTAGTTATTAGGGCACGCAGGACACCCGTGTATTGTGGAACCGCTGCAGATTTGCAGTCCAGAGGGCGACAAGTGGCAATTGCTTTCGAAGCGTTTCTTATTTCTACAACGATTTCCAACAGGATTGACATACGTTTTACGGTAGTTTCTGTCAGACCCATATATTTGTGACTTTTCCACCATCGTTATCCCTGATCAAATGTCATATAACTAAGCCCTCGGGGTTGGAATTTTTCATTCGTCGTCTAGGATCCTTACCTCAGGATGAGCAATGGATCTGGACATGTGTCGTGCGGGTTTACTAACACCTTTGAAGGTCATTTATATTGTAAAGAAATAAGTAAAGATGTTGTCTAATCCTTAATTGTACATTTTGATCAGCCTACTGTATGTTAATTAAATTTAAATTTTTGTGATTTTGTTGTGTTATTGCGTAGATCCAAACATAACCAAACTTTTAGTGTAAAATACCGTAAGGTGCAAGGTGCAACGCTGTGTAAACAGTTAAATACTTATAACTCAAACTCAAACATTTATTAAAATAACCAATTACAGGCACTTCTGGTTTGTCAAGGGATCAGTCAGAAATATGAAGCTTGTTACCCATTCGAATGCATAGTAGGTTCCTATAGAGAAGAACGGGCAAGAAACTCACTTGTCCTAATTTTTCGCTTGAAGGCCCCGCTTCTTTTAATTTTTCTCCATTTATTTAGGTCCACATTTTTTAATTAAATCTCTTTTGTATTTGACTAAATAAAATAGGAATGGTTTAATTAACGTGAGCATTTGACGTTCATGTGATTTAAAAGTTCATTCAAGTTATGTAACCAACATTCAAGTTGTAATTCAACATTTTAGTCGCATACAAGTCTTCCAAACTAGTTTTGTTATTTAAAGGTCATGCATAAACGCTGTAGCGTCGTTTTAATTATTTTAAAAATATGATAAGATTCTGCACACGACGAAGTTTCTCTTACGAAAACCTTTTATTTAACCAAAACGTTTTAATGATCAATGTCATTGTCCAATAAATGTCTAGGCTAGGACCATTAACCGACGTCGTATAAATTATTGACACCTAATATATACCAAAAACATTACAGTCACGCTAACGCTACTGAAACATCGTAAGATGAACGTCTTTATAAAGTCTTACGCTAGAGATACCTATACTATTAACATTAGCACGACGGTGATGAGAACCCATTAACCTTTCCCCTGCCAAAAATCGCTCAACGCGCCTAAAATAGTTTTCACTTCAAAAGTTCAAGCACATTAGTACGATTTTTGATGTCTCCGGGTCTGTGCACGTAACTCTGAAGGGAATGCCCTTGTCGATCCGGTACCCCGGATCACTCATTCATAGACTGCTGGAATATGACCAAGACGTAATGCACATCAACACAGGTTAGATAAGATGGCGGCAGATCACTTAAACAACTTGTGACCTAGGGGTGTCCCTCAACGTTGAGATGAATTTGTGAACTTGTGAGCGTAAAAAAGGGAGAGTGAGCAAATTAAAAGGAAGTTTAAAAGTAGCGCCAAAAGTAGGCATGTTATGAGAAGGAATAAAACTCATGACAAACCAAGTGAGAAAAATATAAATGTTGATGATGGAAAGGGAGAGAAAGAACTAAGAAAAGAAGGATAGGTAAATTGTGTGAAAGATGACATAGTAAGAGAGAGTGAATGAAGAAGGTGACGGCCATGAGGCACAAATTGGTCTGTTTTATCAAAGATGAGTGAAAAAAATCTTAATCGAAAATGTAAAACGACCGTAATGCGAGAAGTGGGAAATGAATATTAAAATATTCATTTATTCAAGGCAAAAATAAACTAGGTATTCGACTTAGATATGCGTAAATAATTTAGGCAGTCATTGTGAGGTGCATTTACCAGCCATACGTGTCACCATGATACTTGCGATCGTTTACTACCTACTGATAATACCTCTAATTTTATTTTTTATATTATTCCTGTTAATTTTTTCGGTATCACTATGTGCGAAACTTAAACTAGAACCCGTTCGAGGAGTGTGTACATCTAATGTAAGACTTGATGGAAAGATCGCGCTCGTGACAGGCGGGAACCAAGGCATCGTCCTGGAGACTGCCCGGGACCTCGCATCCAGAGGAGCGCAAGTGATCATCGCCTGTCGGGACGCCACAAAAGCTGCAGAAGCTATCGCCGATATCGCAGCTACGACAGGAAACAAACACGTTGAATTTAAACCTTTAGATCTATCAAAATTCAACAGCGTGCAGAAATTTGCTGAAGACTTCAACAAATCCTATGATCGTCTCGATATTTTGGTGAACAATGCTGGCTGCAGCTACATCCACCCGAAGCCTACTGAAGATGGAAATGAAGTAGTGATGCAAGTGAACTACTTCGGGCCCTTCCTCCTCACAAACCTACTGCTAGACAAACTGATCGCTTCCAAACCCAGCAGGATTATCATAGTATCATCCGCAGTTCACAATTTGGCAATATTACACGTCGACGACTTACATCAATCACACGGAGAGGGAGCGTGGTCAATGTTTATAAATTATGCAAATAGTAAATTATGTGATCTCCTTTGGACAAAGGCTTTAGCAAAGAGATTACCTGAAGGAGTGACCGTCAATTGTTTACATCCAGGAATTATTAAGACTGATATATTTCGAAGGGTGCCTGTTGTAGTAAAGAAGATGATGAATTTTGTTTTCGATATACTTTTTAGAGGACCTAAAGGGGGTGCTCAGACAACGATACACCTGTGTGTTTCTGACGAAGTGGAGAATGTGCGAGGGAGATACTTCATGGAGTGTAAGGAGGGAGAATATAGCAGGATGGCTGATGATGATGAGTTAGTAGAACAAGTATGGCAAAGAAGTTTAGAGGTGACGAGTAAAAGTTACCAATGGTAACATATTCTAGGGTTGATCAAAGCCAAGACGTTCCGATCGCGTACTTTAACTAAAGCGTGTCGATGGTAGTCGAATTTGTATCAGTCCGGTGTTACAAACAACGCAAAACTCTTAGCAGTTGTGCGTTGTCTGTAGTGTCCATAGGTTCCTCTAACATATAGTTATTAATTAGGGCACGCAGGACACCCGTGTATTGCGGAACCACTGCAGATTTGTAGTCCAGAGGGCGACAAGTGGCAATTGCTTTCGAAGCGTTTCTTATTTCTACAACGATTTCCAACAGGATTGACATACGTTTTTCGGTAGCTTCTGTCAGACCCATATATTTGTGACTTTTCCACCATCGTTATCCCTGATCAAATGTCATATAACTAAGCCCTCAGGGTTGGAATTGTTCATTCGTCGTCTAGGATCCTTACCTCAGGATGAGCAATGGATCTGGACATGTGTCGTGCGGGTTTTCTAACACCTTTGAAGGTCATTTAAATTGTAAAGAAATAAATTAAGATGTTGTCTAATCCTTAAGTGTACATTTTGATTAGCCTACTGTATGTTAATTAAATTTATTTTTTTGTGATTTCGTTGTGTTATTGCGGAAATCCCAACATTACGAATCTTTCAGTGTAAAATACCGTAAGGTGCAAGGTACAACGCTGTGTGCATGAACAGATAATTACTATAACTTTAAAGTCAAACTCAAATACTTATAAATCCAAGTTGGTCGGTTGTTGGCTATTTAGTATTTTTAGGACCTGAAAATAGGAATTAAATAAATAAATTTAAAAAAACTTTAATGCAGACCCATGATCGATACCTATTAAAAAAATAAAAATACACGAAAAAACAACAATTATTTGAGGTCACAATTATTGAGGTTCAGGTTTTAAATCCAGAATCCGAATTCTGATGGAAAGTGTTACGTAATTGGGTGCGTGTAACTGACGCAGAGAATTGCTATCTACAGAGCGTATTTTCTGTCGTTTACTAAGTACATATTGTTGTCTCTGTGAAATGCTAATCACGTATTTAACTTAAACCTGACTAACCCGACTTGCACGCACAGTATGTTTTCTTAAGTACCTAATTTTATTGTTCAAGGTAAACAGTCAGATTGTGCAATTCGAGATACCTAATGAATGTGCCAAGTTCAAGAAAGATTTAACTTTTGCACTGTAAAATCTGTAAATGCAATCATAACATTACGTCACGCTTGTAATCCTTGATGGGGTAGGCAGCGTTGTACAGTAGAACTAAATTTTTCAGCTAGGTACGGTTTAATTACATGTCCTAAGGCACGAGACATTTTTTCTTTGTTTATTTTATTTTATTCTACTTAGGTATATTAATATTTGTATTAATATGTATATATTAGCTTTTTGTGTCTGTTGTGACTTTGTGAGATAATGCCCTAATGGTCTAGGTCGTAATCTTTTTTTTTTGTTAGTTTTGAATGCTCCTTTTTTAGAGTTCCGTAGTAAACAAGGAACCCTTATAGTTTCGCCATGTCCGTCTGTCCCCGGCTTAGCGCAGAGACTGTTAGTACTAGAAAGCTGTAATTTGGCATGAGTATCTATACATACTAATGACGCCGACAAAGTGGTAACATAAAATCGTGAAAAATATTTTATTTTAGGGTACCTCCCCTACATGTAAAGTGGGGATATCTGTTTTTTTTTCGTCTATCCCTTGGTTTGGGGTATCGTTAGAAAGCTCGTTCAAAAATATTGTGAGCTTGTTAAAACCATTTTTGGATTGAACGATCCGTTTGCGAAATATTAAGCTTTAAAGTGCTAATTTTTGTCAGAGTCAAGTGTCCCACCCCCCCCTGCCAGCTAAACGGTAAGTTCTGGATATGTGGAAAAATTCACAGCAGTAGTATATATAACGAAATTAAAAGGAAAACTATCACAGCTAAGTAGGCTCTACTAGTTAACGAGTAATTATCGACCAACTTAAATTTGCAGTTGCAAAAACATGTTCTACTATACATTTTGTATGTGAGAACATGTTTTTCAACTACAATGTCAAGTTTGTTCTTGGGATAAGTTCATCGCAGCTACGGAACCCTTCATTGTGCGTGGTCCGACACGCACTTGGCTGGTTTTTTTTACTGTTTGTATTTCCTGTGCGTGTCTCAAATAAAATATTTTTCTTTCTTTTATTTTCTGTTCTTTTCACAACGAATTTTGATGCTTTAACAACGCAACGGATTTTCAGAATTTATTCCCGAAGTTTTATGTGTAGGTATAAGCCAATGTATACGGTCATTTGCATTGGACAAAGCGATGTTAAAAAAAAATTGCACGTGTAATTTTTCCATTGTCCACACAGCAACGACACGACGAAGATTGAGGCAGAATGTGTGAATTTAGGCCTTCTCAGCAACCGACCACACTTTTCGACGCGGAATCGGCTAAAAAGAGCTGTAGATAATGCATTAACTGCAGTTAAGGTCAGTAACAATTGTTGTACATGTACAACTATACTGTATGTAAAATTGTTACTGACCCTATGGAATTCGTCTGATATAAAGTACCTATTCTACATATTATATTCTGTTCTAATAAATTCGATCATTATTCTGACAACCTTCTTCGAGATAAATCGAAATTACAGTACTGGTCAAAAACAAATGACTATGCGGCCGGCAATGTTACTAAGTATGATAATCGATATCTGTCGTGTTATTTTAAATGGAACTAAATTAAATTTCGATTTCGCTTGCAAATAGAACTGTTTAAAGTAAAGAAAAAACAAATGAACATATTGGCGCGTGAAAAATTATCGTTGTCCGTCATTGATTCTGAAATGTACCTTGTTTGAATTTCCGCGCATTATTTGAGAAAAGTACTATACAAGCCTTGGCCGCAACTAGGCATTGATGGACTCACGTATGTGTGCCTCGGCGAGTTGTTTCTACAACATCAGATGATGTTCTTCATTTAAACTAAAACTTGTTGATACATCTTTGGTTTAAGTATATGAACAAAATCAAATACACAGTTGTAATTCGTGATCTCGCCTGGCTCCCAGACAAAATCGTCAAAATTTAAAGCCTTAATTAGTATCTAATTTATTTATTTCCAATTCCCAGGTCTAGGCAGGACAGGTGTCCTGATAGCCTGTTACCTGGTATACTCGCTGCGCATCAGAGCCAACGATGCCATCCGGCTGGTCCGCAAGAAGAGACCGAAGTCTGTGCAGACGTCGGGACAGATCCTATGCGTGCAGCAGTTCGAGCATTACATGCTGCCACAGACGATAGTGTTTAGTTCTAAGTAAGTGGAATATATTTCCCCTTTATTTCATGTTGTAAAAAAAACTGAAATATTTAGAGAGAAGGACTGAAACTGGAATGACCAATACGGGTAATTTTCGGTTACAACATTAATATTTTTCGCGCGGACGAAGTCGTGGGCAGAGAAGCTAGTTGCACAATAAAAGATTGGATAATCCGACGCACTCTTGGCATTCAGCCTCGATACCTACCACCTTGCTGACTGACTAATATCTTACCACGGAATAAGCGAAGTAAAATATATAATGGAGAAGAATAGTAAAATGTAAACTGATGATTAGAATAATATTTTGCTTTAAACCCGTCCATGTCTTTCAGAGAAACCTTAAACCTGACGAAAGATAGGAAAACGTCGGAATTCACGTTAAAACAGCATTTGTACCGACAACGAGCAACTCTACATGGATTAGAAGAACGAGCTTTTAGAGAATTGCCAAAGGTAGGTATGCCACCACATGAATTGCCAAAGGTACATTGTATTTTTGGTTCTAGGACATGCCGGTTTCCTCATGGTATTTTCCTTCACGATTTTGCAAGCTGTGACTGCTATGGGCTTTACGTGTTAGACAGTAATACAAGATTTTTTTACTTATATATAGAAATAGTCTCAATCCGCCCTTCTAGCTGTCTGTCAACAGTGTGTGAATTTAAGAAAGATAGGTATACACAAAAACTTAAGTCTACTTACATCACAGACTACTAAGATGGTTCACTCCGCAAATTCATTTAAATAAAAAGCGACTTTTGCTTCGACACAATAAAGTGTAATTCAGGTCGCACAGCGCTGAATACCTACAGTTATATTCACCTAGATTATAGGTCCTAGAAGTTGCCTCTCTTTCTATCTCTGACTACATTATGCTGACTGAATTGGCCCGACAAGACAAGCGTACATGTAGCTTCATACCTATAAAATGCAGAGTGAACCATCTGTACCTACTATTCTGTGCTTACATTAACATATACATCTTAGAATTCTCAAAGAAATAGGTTATAAAAGAAAACAACACGAATATTTAACAGCGACCAGATCAAAATTAAGACATATTTCGCCATAATTTCCAGATAGTTTACTGCCTCTGCGAACGTCTCCTGAAGTTGTGCGGCTGTCATCAGAGCGTCGGCATGGACTTCCGTGTCAAGAACAAGCCCTTCTACAAGTCCTTCATGGTGTACAAGCTTAGGAAGAGCAAGCCTCCCGATCCTACCACTCCTGAGGAAGCGGCCACTGCACTTGGTAATTGAGTATATTTTATCAAATACAATAATACTGTCTTGCTAATCCACCACCACAAAATCCCAACCATTGATTACAGACCATATAGCGCCACTACCAATGGTGGAATGGCGGGACCCAGTGGAGGAGGATATCGAGAGAAACCTGGAGTCAGTCAGCAAGATCACGGGCACTGCCAACAACGGCAGTATACCTGCGGTGCGGGTATATGAGGTAACACCTGCAGCATCCTAATTACTTAAGAGATAAGTCAAAATAGAGAAAATGAATTTTCCCAGATATGAGATCGAGATCAGGATTTGGAGGAGGCCTTTGCTCAGCAGTGAGACAATGAAGGCTAATAAAAAATAAAAATTTGATCGAGCTAGATCGATTTTTCGCCCTTTTTGCAACTTTCATCGAAATCGTTAGAGCCGTTTTCGAGAACGTATACAAATCGTCGGTGATATTCTGAAACCGCGACTGACTTTCTATTGTTTAAACTTTTAAATTGTTAAATTATATTATAATTTGACTTCAGTCATCGGTTTCTATTTACATACGTAATCCAACTGTGGCGGCATCTACATCGCCACATGCAAACTACGCATCAAAGACCTGACGCCAAATCCTGCATTGCGCTATTTAAGTTTACCGCGCGATTAACATATAATTTTATAAGACTATCCGACATCAATGGTTGGGCAGACACAACACCCGTCTGGTCGGAGGATCCTCCTGTTTCAATAGAGGATGAGTGAACTTTACACCATGTTCCTCATACCCCTAAAAAACTTCATATTTGTTTGAAAACATTTGTTAGCAAAATCGATAGCACAACTCAAACAATAGCCATCTCTTTTTTCAGGCATTTACGGTAGACCATCACAGTCTTCCTGAAGAGAGACAGAAGTACTTAAAGACTCTACGTAATGAAATTAATCAGCAGAGAGAGGCGTTTGACAAAATCAATGTTGAGGTAAGCAATCACCAATAAGCACGACACATTACCTATATTCCTATAAGTACACATAACATCACGCCTGTAATTCCCCAACGGGTAAGGCAGATGTGTACGTTGAAAGTTAGTAAACCCACATTTCACAAGTCACATAGATTCCTATAATTACGAGATTTTCACAATTTCACCAACATATCTGTAAAAAAAATACTTCATCATTACAATCTTCATAGTTTGTTTTGTAGACTCAACTCCCTTTATGGTTTATTATTTGATGTATACTCATGTTTTTACAATAAATATATTCTATTCTATAGGGGGCGAGCCTATTCCTATGACCCAGGCACAAATCCAGACTCCGGACTGGGAGTCCGGGTTCGATTCCCGACCTGAGAATGGAACCCATGACCTCATGCTCAGCTGTAGCGATATGGCTTCATAAGCTATATTTATATGGTTCGTTCCTAGACCACAAAAGAAGATCTGTAATGTGTATAATGTACTATATTTGCAGACCGACCCTACAATTCTAACTGGGCTACTGTTCGAGTGGCTCGAAGGTCTGAAGCAGCCGGTGTTGGACCGAGAAGATCTGTCTCTTATTGTTGGGAGAGCATACAATGTGGAGTCGTGTGTGCTGGCCTTGACAATGGTAGTGTTTACGGACTGTTTATTTTTATTGTGAATTTTTGTAGTATTTTTGGTTTAAAATAGTGGCAAGACAACTCACCTTAAGAAAAAAGAAATGAAAAAAAAATGGCGGACAGTAGGTAGGTAGGTAGGTTAGGCTCTCTAAAATAATTTTCAATTCCTATCTAACAAGTAAAACTCTCATATAATATTTATATTTTTTCTAGGAAGACATAATGCTCCTAGAGTACCTCCTTCGCTTCGTGACCCGCCTGCGTCCCCTCGCTGCCAACAAGAAAGTGGACATACTGAAACGACTGCTCGCCTCCCTGACACATCAGACTGTCAGCGTCAATGGACGATGTCTTCCTACACGCAAGGTAAGCATTTTATTACAACATGCTTCCATTGCAGCACGCGTAGCATGAGGGTCGCCCTCGGCAGTCCTGCCTGCTCGATACGACGTTTAGCGCGGACTGCCGAGGGCGACCGAGGGGAGCATCAAGAGCGCGGGGAGGAGGCGGCGAGCCGGCGAGTCGAGCCTTTAGCCGCGCGCCGCGCGGTTCGGCAAACCTCGGTTTTGTTCGGAGATCTTATATTGGCAGAGCGGCCGAGCTATAGGTATACGGTAGGTATAGCTAAGCTATAGCCTACATGACGTATAAATACTAGACGTATAAAACTACATACGTATAAATTCAACAGCCAGCATCAGTTTAGCAGATGTAGATAGCTGGTGCATAATTTCATCAGACGAACAATTAAATTTGCACTTACTATTCCACAGGGCTTTGCCTACGACCGCGGAGCACAGAGATACGATCTTTTAATAGAGCGGAGTCCTCCCAGCACGCATAACATGACAACCATAGATACGGGTTTTGTCGACGGAAGAATAGACAAAATGACAGATTGGCATTGTTTATCTGTCATTTTGTCTATTCTACCGTCGACAAAACCCGTATCTATGGTTGTCATGTTATGCGTGCTGGGAGGACTCCGCTCTATTAAAAGATCGTATCTCTGTGCTCCGCGGTCGTAGGCAAAGCCCTGTGGAATAGTAAGTGCAAATTTAATTGTTCGTCTGATGAAATTATGCACCAGCTATCTACATCTGCTAAACTGATGCTGGCTGTTGAATTTATACACAGCAGTGGATTCGAAATTGCCGGTTAGCTAGGCCTGCCCAGGAGCATGTAAAGGCTGATTTCGAAGCTACTTGGCCTGGCCCTTTCCTATTACGGACATGATATGTTAGTTGATAAAGAATTGTGGCACGACCCGTACAACCCTGAAGATTATGGTTAGATTTCATATTTTAATTAATCTTTCCGCCTTTCCAGGACTTCCAAAGACTGCGCGATGGCACCAGCAGCCAAGTAGTAAACTTCATGCTGCGGATGATAGTGGAACTGCAGAAGGACATGATGAAGCCTGGCAGGGACGACGCCGATGTGGTGGTGCCTCAGAGAAGGTTCAGAATAAAGGCTTGGAAATAAAGTTGTGTTTTGATTAGTTTCTCCTTGACCTCACATATATAACTGACTGAGATATAACCTGTTAGCGACTTTCAATTATGAGATTACCAAAGCTGTCAAAATCAACATTTACGGTGTCGTTAAAATTATTTTTAATTAGGCCAATCCTGAGCGGGACTAGTATGTTTAGTTTGATGCAACTATGGAAACATGTATTAAAGATGTGTGTGGCTACTATTTTTGTGACATCTTGTCGATGTACCAAAAAGTAATTATAACCAAGGCTCCTAGCGACTCAACAAGCAAACTACCTCCCAGTGGGGCCACCTTGTATCCTAGCAAGCTACTGGGCTCTTGGCGCTAAAGAAGCCACTTTTCAGTGCCAGCGGTGATCATGTTGATCAATGTGATCATGGAGGTTCATGGTGCTCGAAGCGACCGTTCGCCGCGTCTTGTGTGTCATCGTATTGTAACCAAGCTCGCCTCGAATCATACATTACAAACAAACGTTACAAGTCAGTATCCGCTTTTAGGGTTTCAAATGCTAAGATCTAGCTCAGACGTTCACACGACGACCTTTGGGGCGGACGTCAGTCGGTTCGCGATAGTACGTGCTGCTGTGTAGGGGAGTAGGAAGGAGTAGTTAATATTGCGGTTAAGGGCTCCCACACATAAACACGTTACGACGTCGCAACGTGGCACGTTGCATTTTTTCATTATGGTTTTCTGCAGAAATCCATAATGAAAAAATACAACGTGCCACGTTGCGACGTCGTAACGTGTTTATGTGTTTGAGCCCTTACAGCCGTAGTACAGTGGCCAGCACATCAAGCTACTAAAATCTGTCCTTTTAGTAGATTTTAAACTTTATCGCTAAAGCATTAGGTTCAAGTTTGATTGGGAAAGTTTGACAGTTTTGGGTAGCTTGATGTGCTGGCCACTGTACATTTTTATAATTTCTAACGTCACGATATTATCGTGGATGTCCACGACTATAAAATGTATGGAAATACATGCACATTATAATGTTATCGTAGACGGAAATTTAAAAGCGTCTTCTTATATTTACATACATTTTACTTCCCCGTGTTATCGTCATGGAGTGACGTGACGTGAAGTGGACGTCCACGATAATATCGTCACGATTAAAACTATGGGTAAGTAACTAAAAAGGCGCACATTGATTGCCAGCCACCGTGTAGTTGTAATCGTTGTAATATGAGTCAGATAGATAAATTATGCCCGTAAGGTATTTTTATTTTCACAAAAGAAAATAAAAGCAAAAATTATTTTATGGATTTTTCCATCCGTCTGCAACAATGTCAATAGGTATCTACCTCGACTTCTCGTAGCGTAGAGATAGCGATAAGAAACAGCGCCATCTATCTGTAGCTGCAAAGTACGCGACGATAGGGACGGACCAAAACGTATTTGTTTCGAGAAATCGACTAAAAATAGACATATTATATTATGCGTCATAAAATAGTTTCAACACTATTAGTTGACTTGTTGAATGAATTGTTTACTGTCAACTCAGTAAAAATCCGAATAATTTATTCGATATATCAAATGAACAATCTATTACAACAATCATTTTTCCAGCTTATGAATACGGTTATATTGGATAATTTATGGGCTACCAAGTAAATACATAATTTACAGCTTAACAACAATTATAGTCATACTTAATTACAGATCTCGGATGTCTTTAAATTAAACGAAAGCCGGCACGGCACGGCACGGCACTATTCATTAGAGTACGTATGTACATAATCCCACTTACAATTTTTTTTTTAATTTTTTCCTGAAACATACGAAATCTTAGTTCAAATATTGATTTAAAAGTTTTAGTAATTTAGTTAGAAATCGACTTAAAACTTTTCAAGCAAGTAGTGCGCATCACTAAAATTTTGACAATTCGCCATCGGTATCGAAACCCGCTGCCGTGTCATCGAATCGTAATTACACGTCGAATACCTACGAAGTACAATTTACCTAAAACTGTGTAGTGCAACGTTGGCATTTTTTATTATTTACAATCAATTATTACTGTTCTAATCATGTCGTCCACTGAAGAAACTTCTCAACTTAAGGCTGGTCATCCCCCGGCAGGTATAAACTTAGTTTCCAATACCTTTGTTTATGTATAGTCAAGCGTAAAAAAAAAGTTTTATCTTTCATGTATGATACAGGTAAAGATCGTATGGCGGCAAAAATGCTTGTTTACGCATAAATATAATTCCAAAATACAAAATATTCGCAATATTTTCCAGAAATGAATGGAATTTTGATGTAAACAAGTTGATTTATTTTTAAACCGCATTGCAATCAAGTTTTCGGGCCTTGAATTTGATCATGACGTCATGTCACCGGTTAAGTATGTTTTATGTTACGATTCATTGCGTGTTGTTAAACAAAGACTAAAGAGTTACCTTCAAGGTCGCGAGACGGTCACTGTAACGCAAGTAGGTAGTTACCTACTTTTTAGGTATATGAAATCTAGTATTAAAAAAGTTCTTATTATTTTCCTGTAAGATATGATTTAGGAACAATTACTTCCATCCATTCTGGTTCTGTAATCTCAATTATAGAATGAATGCTGTACAATAACAACTTATTTTGAAAATAAAATAATCTAATCTAATCAAAACCCAAGAATCTGAGTAACACACAACAAATCCACCATGCCTGAGTCAATAGCATTTCAAATTTAATTATCACGCTGTGATAACAACCTTACATTAATTCCCTGAATTATGACAATACAAGCTACATAATTTCAATCATTTACAATTTACAGTGAAAGCTGGCGGCATGAGAATCACCCAACACAAGGCCGGGCACACGAAAGAGACAGGCAAGGAACCAGCAAATGAAGACCTGACTGGTCTTTCTGGACCATCACCCGTGCCTTCAAACCCTGTATCAATCTCCGGAGCACCAAACAGAGGTAACGCGGACTTCACTCCGGAAGCGGCGCAGGTGGCCCATAGTCCTAAGCCTCCAGCGCACATCAATTTTAAACCACAAACGAATATTCAGCAGCCCAGGAAGCAGTAGGCCGCATCTAAGGTGAAGATATTAAGGTTTTTAGGTAGATCTACAGAAGATATTATCAGATTTAATTATGAAGTTACTATCAACTGTTATCGTAGGAAGATTTCTTAGTTATTGTTAAAGCTCATTCTCTTAAAAACATAATCACATAATGCCTTATGATGGTGAGACCTGAAATGCCTTCGCCATGCAAAAGATAATGTGGCCCATTACTTGTCTAGCCAAGCTATGACTGTGAAACTGAGCTCATATTTTTTGTCTCTCTCTTTTCAGAACTTTTTTATACAGTAGCATTCTTAGAAAAAGAGGCATGTTTTTATAATCATTCAGACATATCAGTCTTGCCATCTGCAATAACATCATAACTGCCAATATCAAAAGGTGATACAATATCTAAAACATTGTGTTACGCAATTGAAAGATTTCTGTTAGTTTATCTATCTACCTTGATAACTTGTATCATACATTTTGTTTACATTGGGCATTTTGAATGCAAACATTTAATTTGTAACAACCTGAGTTACTATTTAGGTATTGATAAAAAAGTTAACCATATTTTGATAAGGTTGGAACTAAACTTTTTGGGCGACAAATAAAAAAATACAATAATGTTGCACTTCTTAAAAGGTCATTGGAGGCAACGAAATATACTTTAAATAGGTACTTTTGTTTATCGAGATATTCTTTTTAAATGCATTAAGCTGTTTTTAAAATAGATTGTAGTTTGAATGGAAATTTTTGCTACTAGCATTTTTATACAATCCATATTTGGAACATATTTTCGTTATTCCATTCTATTTCACATTAATAGAAGAATAGAACATATGTGCAAATAAAACATTCCATAATCATATAAAATCAAGAACATTCTATTCCTTGTGTTCAAATACCTAATGTAAACAAAACCTAAACAAACATGGTTCTGACTTCGCACCATTCTGGTATACACTCTTACACAAAAATATGTTGCCAGCATTTAAAAATACCACTGTTCCTTTATTTATTTTTTATGTACACAGTAAAATACATAAAAAAACGACATAATTAAAATATGAGTACAAAGGTACTGCTTGCTCCTTTCTGAATGTTGCCAAGTTAGAATCGTGTACTTAGCCTAGTGATTAGATTGATATAAGAATATTTTGTATTATAAATAAGCACTTTATTTATTTATAACGTCTTAATTATATTCGTTTCCGTCTTGTTATAACAACCTAATCAGTTTAAGGCTTCTAAACACCAGTTTGTGAAATATTCAGGCATTTATAGGAAAAACTAAAACATGTTATTCTAATTTTGAAAAGTACCTAATGTGCGTGTTTTTAATTTTGAACGTCATGATATTATCGTGGTCGTACACGTCCATAAAATGTATTATTTCTATACATTTTATGGACGTGTACGTGCACGTTATATATTTTATTCCCTGTGCTATTGTGACCCTGTGACGTGGATGTGGAAGTCCATGATAATATCGTCACGTTAAACACCACAACAAAGGGTAAAAACCAAATTGAGGTTATGTCATTTCACTTCACTAGTTATTCCTAAAAATGGCTGCAAATAATCGAAATGATGAGAAAAGCACTAAAAATATTATAAAAGCTACAAATACTAGAGAATCTATGATAATAACATACATAATGGGTTTTACTGTATTGTTTAACAACACCCTTCATTTATGGAGTCAGTTATCTATCAATATTATCAAACTATGGATGTAGATTAGAACTTGATGCAACGGAAGTACTCAGTTACAGATATTGTAATATTATATTTCAACTAGCGACCCGTCCCGTTTCGCACGACTGCGATCTTAGTGATGTCATAACATCAAGATTTCTGTGCTTTATCTAAGTAATTTAAATAATAATACATTTTACATGTAAACCTTCCAAAATAAAAACGCAACGAAATCCACTGTGTAGTTTAAAAAAATTAAACGCACACACAGACTCGAAAATGGACTTTGTTTTATACTATAAATTTAGAGATAGCTCATGTCCTAGAGTCGACTTTAGCGAGTCATCAAATTTGAAACCAAGGCTGACTACCCATAGAACGCCGGATGTACAAAAATATCGTAATTCTATGTATTTGTAGCTTTATAAATCAGTGAAAGTTAATAATAATTATTGTTGTGTAAAAACGCATTAGAACTTCATTCGTTGACTGTTTAAAGCGTGTTACTGTACTTAGAGGTAAATGGTTGTTGCTCACACTACATATTACGAAGATAGAACTATTTATTGTGTAATGTTCAGATAAACAGGCATGGTCAACGAAAAAAAATGTTAAGGTGGATGCGGCCACGAATCATGTTTAGATCAACATACAGCCTGATACTGACCTGCAAATTGCATAAAACGTAAGAAAATTTGAATTTGGCGGGCTACCTAGGAGCATCCACCATAAGCAATAGAACTATCATTTTCATTCAAAATATTGGCACTACGGAAAATTATTACTGTAAGTACAAATTAACCTACTCATTCCTTGACTGTTTATGAGACAACAGCTCTTTGTCTCTGGTTGTCAACGCTCCTGGGATGCCTCTGGTATTGCAGATGACCATAAACGGCGGTGACCCCGTAAATCAGATGACCCCTGCTTGTATGCCATCTGTTCAAAATCGATCTTCAAGATCGATTTTATCAATATTTTTTATTGTAGTCAGTGTGAGCACAAACCATTTAATTAGAATATAATATTTTGTAGTATGAAGAGCAGAATAATATAGTATATTATGCATAGGTAATTCAGTACATAGATAACCAGTGTTGTATTCAATAATTATAAAGATTTCAAATGTCCACATGTAGTGCTGCACAATTTTCTGTTTAACAGTTTTTTTTTTAACTATTTTATTTTAAGCTTTTTTATTGACTAAAGGTCTCGCTAATAGTTTTAATTTGAATTATTTACCTATGTTTTTGAAAACGAATTTTGCGGGCCAAGGGATAAGTTTCAAATTATGTTATAAACTCTTTTTATATTATAAATTATAAAAAGAGAGCCCTAAAAAATTACAGGGAGTAAAATTTATTATATTCAGTTTGGTTTGCGACAAGATTGCAATAAAGTTATTCACGTTTTATATTTTTATTGAAATTTTATCGGGGATGTTTTCCCAAGCAATAATTAAAGTGGATAAAATCATATAAATAATAAATAAATAAAATATATACTTAGTGCAGTTTATATTATTCTTATTTGGTGCTAAGCCATTAAAGTGTTAAATTAATTAATTAATAAAACCATTTCTCCACATTCCTAAACACGATACTGATTTATTAGTTTCCGATTGTATTGCAGATGAAAAAATAAAAAAATATTTTAATTATAGTTTTCTTATTATTCATTGGTCAAAATGTTTTACATTTGGGCCAAGTTTTTAAGTAATGTTTATATTTTTTATTTTATTAGTTTTAAAATAAATTGGTATAAAAACCAACAGGTGTTTTTATTTGTCAAGCACTGTCGGCATAAGCCTCATCCATTGATCCTATAGAGGTAATAGTTCACACTGGTGCCGATTCCCTTGTTCACAAACTAAACTTTCCATCTTTTTCTTTCTATTTTATTAAGAAAAGGACAGAAGTTACATTTTAGTTTAGTCCTGTCAAATTAATCAGCGCCTGAAGTAAATTAATGTAATTTTAGTAGGCAAGTTTTTAATCACGTCTAAACTTGTATGGAGTAGTGACAGGTGCCGGTTAATTTTACAGGACAACTTAAATGTATCTTCTGTCCTTTTCGAAAGAAAAAGATGCACTGAACTTAAATTTAGTTTAGTTTGTGAACAAGGGAATCGGCACCATACTGCGTCTCATTCACACAAGCAGTGAGGCAGCTGCTGTCAGTAATCCCTTATCCCAATGTCATCTGTCAGCCACCACAAATGGTGGGAAAAAGTTAAAGGTCGCAGACAGGCGCGACACGACCGGTGGAACAATTTCTATGAAAACTTCGCGGAAATATTGTTCTACCGGTGTCGCGTCGCGCCTGTCTGCGGGAGCCTTAAAAGTGAAGTGGTGCCTGCACGAGAGGCTGCCAGTCTAGTGATATAAACAATTTAAATATGGGATCATCCGGGTTCTACAATTATTATGAGGAAACACTAAACTCACGCCTTCTTCCCATGGAGGTAGGCAGAAATTACAGAATGTAACCTACTTGGATCCTAAATACTCTTTTTGCTTCGTTTGCATTCATACACGCTCGTCGGCTGCGAGTAGGTACTTACGCACCTGAACTTTTTGAAGAACGTCTCACCAATAAGGTCACTATAATGTCCTTCTAGGGCGTCCTCCTCCCGGCGTTTTCACTCACATCTGCCATGTAAATAAGTACCTTTTGTTAGTCACCTTTCTCTCATCCTCTCAATATAACCATATCTAAGGTATTATGAGGAATACGCTAATATTAGGTCAACAGCCTAACGACATCAAAGTAGGAACTATTTACCCAAATAGATGTAGTTGAGAACGCTGTTTCTATAAAGGCTCGTGCATACGCGACACCGGTAATTGTTCTATCGTGAAGTTTTCTTAGAATTGTATTACTAAAGTCGCGTCGTTTAGCTATTAAAACAAAACACAACTAGGTACAATTAAATTAATATTTATTTACTCTAAGACATTATAAATTAACTCACAAACTTAATATTATGTACCCGCCTACTATCAAAAGCAATTGCAATAGGTACAAAATAAATAAAACAAACTTTCAAAATGTATAGAAAAGATTATAAAAATCCTTAAAATTAAAAATATGTCAGTTTAAGTTAATTGGTATTTTTCTTGCTTGTCGATGATCTTTTCTGTTTTGACAGCATTGTAGTGTATAACTGTAAAAAATAAATATATTACACATTGTGAATTCAAATTTGGATATTATCTGTGGTTGGCCAACTAGCCATGCGATTATACACCGTATTGCTTGACATATAAACACCAATATGCAAGGTCTGTATGCGTCTGCTGTTCTGAGACCCGCGTCTTGCTACTTTGATCCTGATGATGGCAGCAGTCCGGTGTTAATTCGCTTGTGAAATAGAATTGAAAACGTATCCATAAAGTCGGTTAAACCCGGGATCACATTTCAAAGAAATAGTAGTGTAATAATCACGAAAGATCCCTAAACCTTTGAAATGAAATCGTTTATTCAGTAAATAGGATACCGGAATCACTTTTACACGTTATATTTATACTAATGCTCGAGAGGTCGGCGTTTCCTATCTGTATACTCTGAGAAGAACGGCCGAAACAAACTATGTCTGGACTTTACTTAATGACTTTTATTTAATTATAACGGCCGTCAGGAAAATTTGTCAAGTCCACCAGTATTTGACAGCCGTTATTGTGTGACCGTTCACTGCTTTCTTAGAAAACCAAAGCTTTAGTGACAATACAGGTTCAAATTAAATAAGCTAGCAAAACTCCGCAGACGTGAGGGGTATCGATAACTAAACATGATAAAACAAAAATTGTTTAGATTTTTGTGGGGTCATCGACCGCAGTTACTGTAGAGTGTAGTCACTAAAAATATCAGTAAAAAAATCTGTATTTTTTTTGTGTAAACTTCACAGACGTGAGCTATGGATGGATATCTAAAAAAATCTATATTTTCTCAACTCACACTACAAGCGATCGTATCTTTTGTTGTTTTTATTTTATAAAAGTGTTAAAACAGCATTGAATGGATAGTAACTTGTTAGTCAATAATCCTAATATCATGTAGTCTATCTGATATGACTGGTTCAATTATTTGTGACCGATAAGGATTGATTCTGATAAGTAGATACCTATTACAAAATACCCAACCAAAGGTAGGTATTTGGTTGATTTGAAAACTACTGACCCGCCCCTGCCTCGCTTGGGTGCAATGGCGACATGTCAAACATCGATATTTCTGTGCTTTATCAAATTTAATTAATAATAGATATAATTTACACAATTAAAACCTCCCGCAAAAAATCTATACCATATTCTAAACCGGAACGAATTCTCTAAAGTCTAAATGATAGCGAAAACTGCTTAAATACCGAGTCGCGATATGCAGGAATAAACAAATATGTGTTTTTTGAAAAACAACTTTAAAACCCAGACATAAAGTTAATGTTCAGTTTGCGCTACTACTTCAAACACGGAACAAATATTTGTATGACCTACATGTAGTTGTTTGTATATGTCAGTTTAAATGTTTGTAAACGCACCCACGATACAGGAGAAATTCCTAGTGTAGGGCAACGATAAAAAAAAAGACTTTCAATAGAGCCCCTAGCCTACCTAGTCTCTCTGAAATTAACTTAACATTAGTCCTTAGGCTATTCAAGTCCTTCTGCAGCTCAAGTCCATTTAAACTAGTAGGTTCTTGAATAGACTAAGGCCCGTATTACAGAACCTCACTCAAGACTCACGCATTAATTAAAACTGTTTCAATTCGATTCTTTTCATTAGTTTCAACCAATGAAAAGGCTTTTAACGAGTTTTAAAAGAGATAGAATCATTTTTTTTCTAACAGAACAGACAGCTGTGCTGCTGGGGAGTTTGTTGCGCCACTTCTTCTTATCAGCTAAAGCACTAGGAAGTGGTGACGGGTGGGCGTTTTGGGGGACTGTCTTATGTAATTTTGACGATCGAAAAGTGCTGATTCCAGCCTAGTTTGAATAAATGACTTTTGATTTGATTTAAGTTATGCTCGAGTTTTTAGTGAGCTAAGACGTCTTTTGCCTGATTATCATGGTGATAACTTACCTCTTCTTCAGAGTTCTGTGCGGACGAGGTAGCCGTGCCGTGAGCTGCAGCCGTCTTTTCCAAGATCGCCGGGATGTTAGATGGCACTTTCTTCACTTCTGTGCGAAAAAACTAAACTATGACGAGTTATTCCATTCTACCTCACCAGGCTGTCCCAATGATGGGACAAAAAAAAAATGTTCTTACTTTGGCCCACTAAACCATTATAATCACCGTTCTTATTTCATAATAGCTAACGTTTCGTTTCGCAATATTAGTAGAGCGACTCATGTTTTTGCAAAAACCCTATCTTTTTCCAGTAAGATTGAGAAATGTTTTCAGCATTGTCTAATTATCCGTGTTTTCGCAATATCCCTAGGGTTTTCGGGAAAATTTGAAATATCCTACGACATTATATAGAATTTGAAGTTAAGACCTTAAAGGCGCGATTCTTTGGCAAGTTACTTGTATGCAAGTTGCAAGCTTCAACTTGTGTGAGGTAGTTTGAACTTTAAATTTCATACATAACATTACATATCTCAAAAACATGTTTCCAATGCAAGCAACTTGTACGCAAATGTGACGTCATACTTGCATGCAAAACTTGCCTAATGGAATCGCGGCTTTACGCCGTGCCTGTTACCTTTATTACCTTTTGGCTTTGAAGATTCCAGCTTTTCAGGCTGTAACAAAAAAAAAAGAAGATTTGATTAGTTTTAAGAGGGTTTATTCTGAAAGTTGGCAACGTCGTAAATAGCTGTCAAATATTTACCTGTTTCGATTAATTTGGAAATAATACTGTATGGAAATAAGAAATGTGGCTAACCAATTGACTAGAATATTAATAATGAATTGCAATTATAACATTGAATTTGATGTTGTACCCGTTTTAGGTGAAAAAAAGGCATTTGGAAAGTTACCAAATATTTTTTTTACATCTAAAACTAACTATTCGGTGTTACGATATTAATTATTGCATTTCATAATCAATATTCTAGTTCGCTAGTTAGCCACATTTTTTATTTCCATACAGAAATATTATCAAATTAATCAAAACAGCGAAATATTTGACATCTATTTGCGACGTTGCCAACTTTCAGAATAAACCCTCTTAAGGGCCGTAGGTCTTCTGTAATGTCTATTTCAAAAGTATGTGATAAATATGTAA
Organism: Eupsilia transversa; assembly: GCA_914767815.1. Taxonomy (NCBI): domain Eukaryota; kingdom Metazoa; phylum Arthropoda; class Insecta; order Lepidoptera; family Noctuidae; genus Eupsilia; species Eupsilia transversa. Next base: position 5,207,111 of record OU611894.1, on the reverse strand, counting down.
ACAAACCCTGTTTAGGTTAAATTCTTACGCAATCACTAAAGATAAATTAGTAACACATTCATCTGTATTTTGAATGTTTCAACTTCATTTGTGTATTTCATCACTTTTTCCAACAATCATTGTATTAAATAACATAAAATTGATATTGAAAAATTATCGACGTTTGATGTTATAAAACTAACCTCAAATGTCAAATGAAAAATATCTTACGGGTGTTTTAAAATTAGAATTTCGGGTTTACCTGTTCAAATAATAAAATCAAAGCACTAAATTTTGTAAGTGCCACTAAATATTCACATCCACAGATATATTTTCTGATCCATTTGTTTACATTTTCAGATACCTACATCGTGTACACTAGAATTATAATAAGTGTAAGTACACAAAACAATGTAAATAAAAATAAAAAAGAGTAATAGTTTCTTGCCCGTTCTTCTCCGGATAAGAATCTACTTTTTGGTAGATTAAGAATCTGTTTTTTTTTGTAAATTTTGAACTTTAAAAGCGCCTTTTAAACGTCATTTGATTTGACTCTGACTAGGTCATTTTGGTACAGACAGTAGTTTATTTTTTTGGGTGGGGTATCATCAAATAACTTCTCCCGCTCTGGGCGGAGCAGGAGGGTGTGTCAGACTCTTACTGACTAAAACCCGCCCGTGTTCCTTCAGTTGCCTGTGTTGCCAGGGGCCACGGTATCCCTTTCGGACTTTCCCGCGAAGTAGTTTCAGCCTACTGCCTACTCCCATTAGGACAGGCGTGACGTTATACTCACTATATCGGTGATGCTCGGTTTGTAATACTTCGACCCCATTTCTCTCTCGCTCGCACCGCCCATGATCTGTGACGCTGTAAGATAATAGAAATAAATTGTCAGGTCGGCGTTACAGTACGTCACTCAAAACTTAAGCATTACTTAAATTAGTTTAGAGCCTTTTGATTGGTTGCAATTAGTTTTAAGTAATGCTTGAGTCTTGAGTGACGTTCTGTATTACGGGCCTAAGTGTGCTTAAATGCAGAATCTTAGATAATTTTCATTCATCGCCACTTACTCAACTATCTACTTTATTCTTAAGTAATCTAAGTTGACTTTTGAGCAACTATTTGCTTTTCTGATATCTTTTTTTTGACTAAACAAGTGTTATAAAGTAGGGTTGCAATAAGTTATTTGAACTGTGTCGTTTATGACATTGAATTCGTTGTTCTGTCTAGAGGTCGCAAGTTCTTCGGCTGAGCATGAGGTCCTGGGTTCGATTCCCAGGTCTGGCAATGTGTTATTGGGTTTTTCCATCAGGAATTTCTCAGTCTGAATTTGTGTCCGCTGGTGGCAATAGGCTCGCTCCCTGTTACATGGGACTTAAACATAACTGGCGAAATGTGGGTGTACCATACGTCCACCTCTGCCTAACCCTTCACGTATGTCAGGCGTGATGTAAGGTGTGACTAACAGATCTGCTTGCCCCACACGGACTCCCTGTAGTTGACCCGCTTGCCCGCGCGGCGTCGCTTGCCGCGCCCGCGTCGCGCGGAGGGCGCGCGGGACTCCGCCGAGAAGCGACGCGTCACGCGGTGGTACAGGCAGCGAGATGACACGTTGGAGATCTGAGGAAGATAAGTGTAACGTTGACATATCTGACATCAACTTAAGGAGCCTAAAAATCAGCTGTTACCTACATTTTGTTGAATTATGCGAACAGAAATGTATGGAGCAGCAGATGTATTTTTTCGCGATTTCATGGACCATACCGGTTCGAACTATGTTGGAGTCGGTCTCCAACATAGGTCGAAGCTCGGCAGATGATCTCTAATAAAAAAAATAACAAAAAAAATATTGGTTAAATACAGTATAAATCTTAGAAATAATGTAGATATTACAAAATAGGGGGAGAATATAATAGGAACTCTTTTCGCACCGCTCCCGCCACAATCCGCTCGTCCAATAAGGGCGCAACTTCTAGACGGTTCTAGAAGCTGCGCCGAGAGAAAAAACAGACGACGCGCACCTTTTGAAAAAAAGAGTGTCTGACAGCCGTCATGTTTGTCGAACCAGAAAGGACGATAAAATTCTTACCCCGAACCTATGTTTTTACACTGATATTATTGTATTGTGTATATTAAACTGGCGCCCGCTAAATAAAAAAGGTTGTAGTTCAGACCAGAGACCGAAACCGGTATGATCAATACGACATATTTTTTAAGTCTCATTGCTGGATATGTATGGGAAAAGCTTTTTGCAATGTCTGACTTTTCTAGTACTCCAACCTCAGTTGGTGAAATAAAGGTTTTCGATTCTTATACGAAACAGGATTGATTGGCATAGAAAAAAAGTTTTTGTCAACTGTGACTATACATTTTTTTCTTAATCTGTAAATGCAGATCAAAATGTTTCAAAAAATTAAGGACAGTCTCCTAAGACCGTTTTCTTGTAGCGACAACGGTTAAGGTATGTGTCCTTTTTGCATCATCTCAAAAATCCACCCTGTATAATGCTGATGTACGTGTACACACCAGTTCGCACTGCAGGTCATCAAGTTCATCTTCCATGATGTCCAGCTCATCAGTATCCTTCGCGGGCACGATCATCAGCTTGGTCTCGGGACAGCTACCGGACACCATCAGCTGTGAGGACTTCGGGAAGATCAGGCGGTGCGCGGTTCTGGAAGTAATGACAATCTTTTTTTTTTATCCTCTACGGGTGATGTTCTTGGCGTGCATCTCCAGATGGTAAGTGATGATCAGGCCGAAGGTTGAAGCGAGCTTCACCCGGAATCCTCACAGAGGAACTGGCTATCTCATATCTAACTGCCGAAACACAACAATGCTGCTAACATTGTTGTTATGGCGACAGACTTAGATAAGATGGTGGTAGCTAGCCAGGCGGACTTAGAACAAGCCCTACCACCAACCAAACCGAGCAGGAATAACTACTTACTACTTGCTACTATTACTTTATTTACTCTTCTTCTTTTCATAACGACGGTAAATAGATGTATCCTAACTATATACTAAATTAATTAATATTATAAATGCGAAAGTTAGTTCGTTCGTTACGCTTTCACGCTAAAACTGCTGAACGGATTTAGAAGAAATTTGGCACTCAGGTAAACCATGACCTGGTTTAGGACTTATTTACCTGGGTATGTATGCTGGTGGCTGGAACACTTCTCTCGTGGCCATGTCTTGACAGATTCCATCCAACAGCACGATATCTTCCATCAATTCGTTGACCACGAATACCTGCAAAAAATAAATGTCGTTTTATTAAACGTGCATTTTTAAACTTGTGGGAACCATAATAATATAGTTCAAAGAAATTTACGCAAATATCTTCCAACACACGTAACGCAAGCCTAAATTTGCGCAAGTAAATCGTTACGTGTATGGCTACCATTACCTATAGTAAAATGTTACAAGTGTGTAAAGTGTTCCGTTTCCAATAAAGTTAAGCATTTTGTTTAATACTAGCTTAAACCCGCGAAACTTCGCGTTTTTTTAAGATTTTTAATTCATTTTCTTTATGGCACCTCTTTAGGTCATGAACTATCCGAATATAAAAAAATATTTGGCCTAGCTCTGAGGGGAGGCGCGAAGGGGGAGGCGCGAAAATTGATTCTCTGTTACTTTGTATAATGATTATGTTCTTCCCAGTTTGGATTGTATACTATTTTTCTACGAAAGCTGATGTTATTAAAGCTATGAAAAAAAAATGTTGACAAGTGTAAAAAAAATGTTAATCTAACCTTGAAAGCCTTGAGGCAAGGCACAAAGGCGTGTTCTAGCCTCATGCTGAGGCGCTCGACTGGCCAGCTGTGATAGGCGGGTACTGTCGGTAGCACCATCATACATAGTTTGATACCTATTTCACGCCACATGGATGATTCGAGGCTAAAAAGAAGAAACCAATTATTATGATTTTCACTTTAATTAAATAAATATCTTATTGTTATATATTCATACTTATTAGGTGTGTACCTATTCCTATACAAAAAGTTATGGTTTGTATTCTTTACTCTGTTCTTGTCAGCTTATTATATTTATTTCTTCTTTAAAAACTGTTCTGTTCAAATAAATATAAAATTCAATACTTCTAACAAGGTTATTCTTTCAACTCTCACCCCATTATTGGATGCGGCGCGAGATTGAAAGCCTCCTTGATGACCGGCATCGTGATGTAGTACGCTTGCACTGCCGAGTCGCAGCGAACCGTGTAGCTGTATGGACGATTTGTTAACACCTAAAATACATATTATGTAGTTCAGTTTACAGTACCTTTATAGCGTGGATCAACATCGCAATCGCGAAAAAATTATCAGCTGTCCCATAGAATACATACATACATAAACTCACGCCTTTTTCCCATGGGGGTAGGCAGACACTACAGAACGCCACCTGCTACGATCCTTACAAACTCCTTTTGCCTCGTTAACGTTCATACATCTGGTCATACAAGCACGCCGGTTGCGAGTACTAGGTACGCACCTGACCTTTCTGAAGAACATCCCCAATAAGGTTACTATATGTCCTCCTAAGGCGTCCCCTCCCGGCGTTTCCACTCACACTTGCCTTGTAGGTAAATACATTTTGTTGCCGTTTATTCATCCTCTAAACTTGACCAAACCATCTAAGCATACTCTTTTAAATTTTTTGCCATACAATACTTTACGCAATTACGATATTGGTCCTATAAAGTTGGTCATTGTGGTGGTTTGCACCACACCTTTGACTATCAGCACACATTTCTTATACAACCTGTATTATTAGTGAATCCGAGATACGGGGAACCAATTTTATGAACCATTAAATTAGCTCTTTTTTCATGATAACTATTTTGGCAGATTTAATTAAATGGTCAAGTGCGAGTGGTCTATAAAAATTTGTAAAATTTTCTAATACTTATCGACTCAATTTCCCCCCACGTAAGCTTTTTTTCTGTCGACTCTGGGCTTTTTACCTATACATTTTTGAGCATTCTCTTTAGCCTGCTCGACAACGTAAAAAGACAATTAATGTTGTTGAATTGCAAAACGACATTGTAAGTGTGTGACGTAATGACCGTTGGCCAGTAGAAGACATGATTATGGTTACCCCCAACACCCCCACAGCGTTCCCCGACACGATATAATCCTGGCTCGGGTCCCCGAATTTCAGATCCGTCATGAACTCGTAGTTCGGTATCGCTTCGTCAATTTCATCGTCTGGAGGAATGTAGGTAGCTTCCAGCAGCCCTGATACTAGAATGTACATGCCTTTGGGCTCGTCGCCTAGAAAATATATAATAAATAATAATAATTCATTTATTTCAGACAAAGTCCATTTACATTACATTAAAAACATATTACACACTAAAAATAATACTCAAACTATCAAATCAAATACATACATAAAGAATAACTCATAAAGCAGTACCTCTGGATATCAATATATCGTTGATATTGAAGTTTATAATCTCTGAACGTTCCAGAAAGAAGTCTGCTATCCTTTCGTTTCCTTGCAGCCAGGAGACAGCGCGCAACTGCGTCTACAAATATAAACTAAAGAGTAACTTATCTGCAGTATTGTAGGGATTCATAAAACCACCATCTTATTTAAGTCTATCGCCATAACAACAATGTTAACAGCATTGTTGTGTTCCGGCAGTTAGATGTAAGATAGCCAGCTCCTCTGTGGTAGAGGATTCCGGGTGAATCTCGCTTCCACCTTCGGCCTGATCATCACTTACCATCAGGTGAGATTCAGGCCAAAGCTTCCCCGTTGTGGTTAAAAACAGTAGGCCTAGCACGCGCGAACTAAACGTTACGTCAATTTGCTTCAAATACTTATTTCGCACATACTAACTAGTCCGGCCATAAGTGCGGTAATAAGGTGCGCATGCGCGTGCGCAGGCAGCGCCAACAGTATCCTTAGCATGATCGCTAGTCGGCTGGGGCCTTAGTCTACTAATCTATAAATGTTACAATGGTCTCTCAATGGTGAGTTTTTGACAGATTTGTCATACAAAAACTGTCAAAAACTCACCATTGAGAGACCATTGTAACGTTTATAAATTAGTAGACTTAGGCCCCTGGACTGTGGTTAACTGGTTACATCAGTCACTGCTGCGCCATTTGTCATGGAATGGCGCAGTAGTGATTGTTGAGTTCATTTCTTTTATGTTTTGTTGTGGGTAGTTTTAAGTATTACTAAGTCTATAAGAACATTGTTACTAAACAAAATGGACACTATGGTCTGAAATAAAGAATTTTAATTAATTTTAATAACGTCTATTACAAATGATAATAATGCATTTTTTTATGAAGTAATATAGTCTTAATGAAACTTATATGTACATATTTATTGAAGTCAACGTAGTTAACGTTACTTAAGGTGGATGCTCCAAGCTAGCCCGCGTAATTCAAATTTTCTTACGTTTTTTGCAATTTGCAGGTCAGTGTCAGGTTGTATGTTGACCTAAATATGATTCGCGGCCGTATCAGATATTATTTATAGAATTATAGTCATAAAAATCATCAAAACAACTCTCTAAGTTCATATAATCCCATTGAATGACTATTTCATGAAATAATGACATTTGATGATTAATCTAACTTAAGGAGTTGTCTAATGAGTATAATTCTGTAAAGCCATATTTGTTACGGTCGCGAATCATATTTTAATCAACATACAACCTGACACTGGCCTGCAAATTGCAAAAAACTTAAGAAAATTTGAATTTCGCGGGCTACCTAGGAGCATCCACCTTAATTTGATGTACAGAATGCGTAGATGACAACTTTTTGAAGGGTACCTACCCTACCCTGTATTATATAGAGGTAACATTTGTGAGTTTGTATGTAGGGAGTAATCTCCGGAACTACTGTACCGATTCCGAAAATTCTACAGTACTGCCGAGTGTCGTAGGATGTATTTTATCTTAAAACAAGAAATTTCACGCGAACGAAGTCGCGGGCAAATGCTAGGAGTAAAAAAATTACCTCAGGCGATGACGGTGCTACTAAGCTGCCTTTATGACGACACAGTTGGATTTTCTCTTGAATGGCGTTTAGTAGTAATCTGTACTCCATTTCGTCCAGAAAACCTGGAAATGAGGGAAGGGCAATTAAGCCACCATGAACCAGGTACAAATCCAGACCCCGGGCTGCTACTGAGCAATTCCAGATGGAATAACCCAATAACACTTTGCCCGACCCGGGAATCGAACCCGGGACCTCAAGCTCAGTAGTAGCGCTTGCGACCACTAGACCAGCGAGGCAGTCAGTAAATAAAATTAATAATGTGATATTACCTTCTTCCTTCAGCTGCATAGCATCCAAGATCATGATATTGAGTGTGGATGTGGTGGCTTGTCTGGTCTTCACCGTGATAGCGGTCCAGGGTCTATCTCGTTGGAGTAGCCCAAGCTGACGAGTAACAGCTAATCTATAACAAAACATGAGTATACTAATAATAATCAGCCTGTATTGTCCTTCTGCAGGGCAAAGGGTCCCTTTCCTTTTTCCACTCGATCCTGAGCCAATATGGACCAATCTACTAGTCCTACTAATATTATAAATGCGAAAGTTTGTGAGGATGGATGGATGTTTGTTAATCTTTCACGCAAAAACGACTGAACGGATTTGAATGAAATTTGGCACACATATAGTTTATAACCTGGATTAACACAAAGGATGCTTTTTATCCCGATATTCCCACGGGATTGAGACTTATGTGGGTGAAACCGCGGGGCGCTGCTAGTCCCTCCTATATGGGTCAAGTTCGTCCCGCCATCTACGCCTGGGTTTACCGCGATGCCGTTGGACGTTTTCAGGAACCCATCTTGTGGTGGTCTTAGCCCACAATGCATCCGACATGCGGCAAACGTGTCCGGTTCGGTCCCATTTGAGCTTGGCTGCTTTTTGGGCGACGGCTTGCGTCTTAGGGCGAATTTCACCAATAAAAACTGAACGCGATCAGCGCTTAAACCAAGCTTAGGAGCGGTCAGTGTCATTATTTTCTTTAGAATATTGACACTGATAGCTCCTAAACTTTGTTTAAGCGCTGAACGCGTTCAGTTTCATTGGTGAAGTTCGGACTGAGTGCAGAATCGGAGCGCAGTATGAGTACACCACAGGTTTTTTGTCTTTCTTTTAGGAAAAATTTCGACATAACCTGTGATTTTCGTAAGTACTTTTGTTTTTACCCGTCTGCGGTGAAGTCCAATAGGACTGTTTTGTTGGTCTAGTGGTCGAAAGACTCACAAATGCGATTGCTGAGTGTGAGGTTCTGAGTTTGTTTCCTACGTTGGACAAGTGTATTGAGTTTTTTTTCACTAAAAATTGAAAAAAAATACCAAATAACTCTTTTTTTTTGGATGGGGAATCATCGAATAACATCTCCCGCTCTGAGCGGAGCGAGAGGGCATGTCAGACTCTTACTGACTAAAACCCACCCGTGTTCTAAAAAACGACTTTTCTGTATAAAGGTATACCCGATTGGACCATTTTCTATAAGATCGATTTTTTTTTGCGAATTCTTATTTGGTCCCATAGTAAAAGTTGTTCATATTGATGGGTAGAACACCCCTTTACATTTTGTTGCATGTTTTCAAAGTCAGCCTGTATAAAACTGGCGCGATCATTTGCCTCCCTTTTTCTCAACCTTTAAGGGTCGGCTTTCAGTCTTACCTTATGCACTCAAAATCAAAATATTATAGTACAGATAAACGTACATGTGCACTTATAAAATGTCAGAAGCTAGGTGAATATTTTACATGGGGCGACTACCTATCTGACCTCCACAACCCAGTTACTGGGTATCACCGATTAGTTGGTAAGACTGGTTTTATGCTGGCGAAATGTGGATGTTGTATACACTTCTACATATCCCTTTGGGGAATACAGGGGTGATGATATGTTACCTGTCACTATCCAATTTCGTTGTCAACATGTCATATATCTGCTTGTTATCAACTAACTGTGGCAGAAGACTGCATACTTCTTGAGCGCCTGTGACAAAACCCTAAAAAAAAAATACGGAAGTCTAGAGAGAAGGTATGTGCAAAGATAGCCCGCGAAATTCAAATTTTCTTACGTTTTTTTGCAATTTGCAGGCCGTCAATCATAATTTAGATCAACATACAACCTGATACTGACCTGCAAATTATAATATATTATGTAATTCTGAATGAAATGATTTATTTTTATTATTTACCTTTCCAACATCGTAGCCAAAAGCCAGTTGTATGTCGATCATGCGGTCAATGTAAGCCATTATTTTGGGCACTGATACCCTGAAACAAAGTACAATCATCATAGATGACATGCCGGTTTCCTCACGATGTTTTCCTTCACCGTTTTGAGAGCAGTGGTGATGAAATAATTTACACAAACTAAACACAATTATGAACTAGGTATTTTATTTCCGACATTTGCGTTTTTTGCGTTTTCCGACTTTTCTAGTACCTACTCAAACAGTGGTCCAACAGTTGGTCCAACAGTGCTTTTTTGATGCTTATAAGAAACTAGATCGATTGTTATAATATTTTTTTTCGAAAATTATCCATTAACTGTATATTTTTTTCAAAATATCTGAATGCAGATCAAAATTTCTCAAAAAGATAAGTTAGAAGAAAAAGGTAAGGAATTGTCTCTCCTTCTCCCTTTATTCCATCCACAGGTTGTCTGTAAAATATACTTTTAGCTATAAGACCGCCCATTATGTCACCCTATGTAAAATGTCTAAAATGTCTGTAATTTCTATAGTGACATAATAAAGAGTACCTAATTCTATATATCTAAAGGCGGATTTCACCAATGAAACTGAACGCGATCAACCCATCTAAATCGCCTTCAAAAGCTGTCAGTGTCATCACTCCTATGAAAATATTGACACTGACAGCTCCTAAACGCGACACATGCGCTGATCGCGTTCAGTTTCATTGGTGAAATTCGCCCTAAAAGTATAGTTTTACCTGGCCAGCTTGCATAATCGCAGGAATCGAAGCATCCTCAACAGTTTAGTAGCGGTTATAAAGCTAGAGTTGACGCTGTTCCACTTATCCCAAGGAGTTAGGGCATCTAACACGTCTAGTACTAAGTCTGAGAGGAGGGTTAGAAAAAATGCGAAATTAATGATGATGTAAATAAATGAATATGGCTACTAGTAGTTGGAAAAAGAGACTTAAGGTGGAATCGTCAACCAAAATACTTAAGAAAAATTGAATTGCGCGGGCGTAATTCAATTTTTCTTAAGTATTTTGCAATTTGCAGGTGAGTATCAGGTTGAATGTTGATCTAAATATGATTCGCGGCCGTATCAGATATTTATTTATAGAATTATAATCATGTAAATCATCAAAATAACTCTCTAAGTTCATATAATCCTATTGAATGACTATTTCATGAAATTATGACATTTGAGGATTATTCTAACTTAAGGATACAACTTCTTGTAAAGCTTATAATTATGATTATGATACTGATTGTAATGATTATAATTATGTAAAGCCATATTTGTTACGGTTGCGAATCATTTTTTAATCAACATATATAACCTGACACTGTCCTGCAAATTGCCGGCTACACTACACTTCCACCTTAAATAGAAAGAAAGATGTTATTTTGATCAGGGATAAAAATTCTCTAAAAATCGCTTAGTAAAATCAATTAGTTTATTACAAACGTCTATGAGTGTGATGTCTTGACATCATAGAGGTGGGCAGTAAAGTGGGTCATACCCGCCGAGTGGCGTTATTGCGTCATTTCGTTAGACAAAAATACCTTAGCAGCAGCCTAGTCTGGATTTGTGCTAGGCTAGGCCTCCGCCTCGTATTTCCTATAAACATAAAGCCGTTGTCAAATAAAATTGTTGTTTCCAATTGATATTGTTTCCACTTACTTAATGAAATATCAACTCTATGCATGTGTAAATTAAGTTGATTTCAGAATGACATTGAACAATAACATTGAAACATAACTGGCGAATGCGGGTGTACTTACACCTCTGCCTAACCCTTCAGGTAAACAAGGCGTGATGTTATGTTATGTAAAGCTATCTTACCACTAGTAGCCATGACAATAATGAAGAAGTCCAGTTTGTTCCAATGTGACTTGAAGTAGCCACAGAATCCGAGCGCACACATCTTTATTATCATTTCCATAACGTATATCGTGTAGAAAAAACTGAAATTAATATTTGTAATGTACAGTCAACAAAGTACAGACAACAAAATACAGGCAGCTAACTTTAAACTACTTTAAAAAATGTTGTGAGTATGCTGGGTAGTCAATTCTTTTACACAATTTAAGTACCTATGCCATATGCTTAAAAAGTGATTACGCAAACAATAAAAATGGATATTGGCAGTGCAGGGGAGGGATGCATAATTTTGCCTGTATACCAAATAGCTTTGTTGACTGTACCTTTTAGTTTGTGGAACACATGGGGGATAAAAAGTATCCCACGTCATGGTCTATCAGTGTGCCAAACATCGAAATCCTCAGGAAATCCCATCCCATCCTCATAGAAAGTTTAGCCATTAAGGTGTGAAAACGTGTGGCGGCATCTACATCGCCACATGCGAACTAAGCATCAAAGACGTCACAAATCACAAAAAGTTTACCGCGCGATTAATATATATAAGACTATCCGACATCATTCCTTGGGCAATTGCCCGCCAGACACAACACCCGTCTGGTCGGAGGATCCTCCCTTTTCAATAGAGGATGAGTGAACTTTACACCTGTTCCTCATACCCCTAAAAACGAAACTATCGTATTTATAATATTAGTATCACACTCACAAGTTGAGCGCCCTGATAGTGAGCATGACGGTTTGGGATACGGATACTGTTAGTGCCACCTCATGCAGTATGACGGGCGTGTTGCATAGTATCATGAAGTAGATAAACTGCACTGTACTCACAAGTTGAGCACCCTGATAGCGAGCATGACGCTTTGGGACACTGGTGTGGGTAGTGCCACCTCGCACAGTATGACGGGCGTGTTGCATAGTATCATGAAGTAGATAAAGCCGTCGAACCAGACGTTGGTGACTATTCTGTAGCAGTGCTGCCGCCATTTTTGTCGAGGTACTTGTGCGTTGGCCGCTTCGGGAGTCATCATGTTTACTAGTTTGCGGCGTAGCCACACAGCGTGCGTCTTTGGGGAAAGAGAAGACTGGTTATAGAATAGAATAAAGAACATGAAACATATGTTGATCCATGATAAAAGCATCCGTACATAAAAATAAAAACAATTCAAAAATTACAAATAAGCTATGGCAGCTAAGAGATGACCAGCCCCAACTGAAGACGGGCGTTCACAAACATGACGCATGGATTAGCACCATTCAGCTCAAGCATTTTGAAGGAAACTAAATGATCCAACACGCGAGTGACTGTTGCGCTGCGTGTCGCGGATTCTATTCCCACATGGAAGAAATGTTTGTATGACCTACAAGTAGTTGTTCCGGGTCTGGCTGTTTGTGTTTGTGAATGTTTGTAAACGCACCCACGTTTAAAAAAAAAAGTAAGTAAAAAGAAAGTAAGGATTTCAGTCAAGTGGTAAGGGCGGGTTCGGATAGTATTTGGAATCTCACCCAAACAAAGAATAAAATGTAGTCGGATATAAAATATATAAATGTTCCCCTGTTATAAGTAGCGACCTCATTGATGCAAGTAAACTTCGAGTACCGATGAGCGATTTTTTATCGTGCAATGGATTTTTAATCCACTGCTTGGCATCCAACGATGTTTTTTTGACGCGCTGGAAGGCACTCTGTTGGATTCTCAATGCTCGGATTATCACAGAGAGTTTAAAATTCAGTGGCACAGGCCCCGGGGGCCTCGGGCGTGGGGACTTCTCAGTTCACGGTCATCTCAAGTCATCACACCTTTGGTCATGGGACTTCCACTACTACCACTTCCTTGCCAGAAATTAAAGATCATGTAAATATCTGGGAACTATAGCCACTCCTCGTTGTTCTAGTGGTCGCAAGCGCTACTGCTGAGCACGAGGTTCTGGGTTCGATTCCCAGGTCGGGCAAAGTGATATTGGGTTTTTCCATCTGGAATTTCTCAGTAGCAGCCCAGATTCTGGATTAGTGCCCGGTTGATGGCAATAGGCTGGCCCCCTATTACATGGGACTTAAACATAACTGGCGAAATGTGGGTGAACTATAGGTACGAGTACACCTCTGCCTAACCCTTCGAGGATTAAAGCCGTGATGTTACGGATGTGTATAGCTACTTCTAAACCTATGAAACCTTACCTTGGGCTTCCACAAAGACCCCAGCTGGTCTAGATTGACCCTGCCGTCATCAGAATCAGCTGCCACTTCTACAGCTTGTATCAGGACCCTGACTCCGTCCTTACTGATCTTACCGTGTTCATACTGACGCCAGTAGGATATCTTCAGTGCTTTTAACACGCGCTGGTTGGCTTCCCTGGTTTGTGAAGAATAATTTAGAGTTAGAGCATGGAAGTGTTTTGGCGGCATCTACAACAGATAGTTAATTGATTCAGGCGTGACTTGGCGGAAGTCCATTATAAAATACAATAGACGTAAATATTTTTAGTAAACTATTCCGCTTTACTATTCTTAAAGAGTCTTAAAAAACCCTGTAAGAAATCGACACGTGTTTCACCTCTCAACGAGGCATCCTCAGGATGACGATTGACTTGTCGCGAACCCGTACACGACGTGTTAACACGCCGAGCGCTGGACGCATCTACAACGCCACATGCGAACTACGCATCGAAGATCTGACGTCACACAAATCTTGCGTCGCGCAAAGTTTACCGCGCGATCAACATAAAAGACTATCCGACATCAATTGTTGGGCAGTTGCCCGCCAGACACAACACGCGTCTGGTCGGAGGATCCTGCCTTTTCTATAGAGTATGAGTGAACTTTACACCCTGTTCCTCATACCCCTAAAGTGTAAACGTATGGTGTAACTATGAATGATAGGCTGAGGAATCTATATTTATACTAATATTAAAGCTGAAGAGTTTGTATTTTTGTTTTAAGGAGTATGTAAGGATCGTATCATGTGGCGTTCAGAAGTTTCTGCCTACACTCATTGGAAATCATGGGCGCACGACACTCGTCGAAGCCGCGCGACATTCGTCGGAGGCGCGCGTCGACGCGTCGACGGCTGCAATTGCCTTTGCCGTTGGCAACGTGCCGCTCTTGTATGAGCACTTAGACCCAGGTTTAAGCCAACGAGCCATTTTTACATTTCAATTTTATTTGTTTTCGCTTTCATCAAATACTTTTGGAACAGAGCATACTTGGTCATCTCCGCGAACTCTTTCTTGGTGGGTTCGTTGGGTATCTCCCTTTCGCAGTCGGGGCAGGTGCTGTAGTGGTACCCCATGTAGGTGTCGTCCTCGCTGTCCTCGTCGCGACCAGACATTTGGAGCTGATATGGATGCTTTATTGTAGTGCCTGGTGGGCAGAGGAATTTTGAAGTTAGTTCATGATTAAATCCGTTGTAGTTTTGAAGATTTCATTTAAATCAGTTTTTTTGCAGAATTCAAATTGCAAATTTTGCAATTCTACGTGGATATAGTCTCATTTTCACTACAAATGCCTCTTCTCATACGGAGCAGGGACAAGCATTGTTTACTTCGCTTGCTCAATGCGTCTTATCGGTTTAATAATTTTAAATCTAATTCGCTACAATCAAAACTGAAATAACTTTTACAGTAAATTAATCATAAGCTTTGCTTCTTGGCGGCGGAAATAGGCAGGAATTTCTTCAGGGCACCGGATTTTCGTACGGGTTTCAGCAATGAACGGAGTGTTACTGAGGAAGTTTTAAGTGTATAATTCAGGAATTGAAGGTTTTGTGTAAATTGGCTGAAATTATCATAAAATGATTGTTGAAGATATGGGAAATAATCATGCCGACATTACTGGCATGCGGTACGGCACATTTCCGTGGGATAATTTCCTCTATGAGAAGCTGCAGATAAAAGCTAAAAACCAATATAAGGTGCTATAAAAATATCTGCCACGGCTGCAATGGGAGATAGTATTGTGTTTATAGATTACAATAGTAAAGATAAATTATTGATCATGTGTCATATTTTTTTTCATACAAAAAATTGTACGTATAAATTTGCAAGTGACGAACTAGTCAGCTGATTTCAGTTTTCATTCACAGAACAGATGGAAAGAGATAGCAGTTGTTTTCATTGACGAAGTGCACTTCGCGCGTAATTTGTGAACCACGTTATGCAGAGTAGAGTCAATGTTTATTTAACTACTTTATTTTCTCAAATTGATTTA
This sequence comes from Eupsilia transversa, assembly GCA_914767815.1. Classification (NCBI taxonomy): domain Eukaryota; kingdom Metazoa; phylum Arthropoda; class Insecta; order Lepidoptera; family Noctuidae; genus Eupsilia; species Eupsilia transversa. The sequence continues at coordinate 5,191,841 of OU611894.1, read as the reverse complement.
ACTGTGCCGGGGTACGAAATTTCTTCACTATTGTTATCTTTAAACACAATACTACCTCTCATTAAAGCCGTGGCAGATATTTTTATAGCACCTTATATATCAAGAGTCTACCAACCTGCGGAGACCAGGTCCCAGTTAGCATCAGCGAGGAACTTGTCCATCTTCAGCATGGATATGCAGCGGTCGCGAGTCATCATGATACGTTTGACGCAGTTTGTCATGTTCGCCTTCTTGGCGAGAGAGATCTCTGCCAGGCCTAGGATCTTCAGGACTTTCGTCATACTAGTAGCGTTAATAAGGAGGGACAGGATTACTAGACCTGCTGTTTGTATGATGAAGATCTGGAAGAGAGCGAAATTATGTTACATCGTGCCTGTAACATCTTAGGTGTATTTGAGCATTTTCGGCCAGTTATGTTATTCATTTTACCGGAGATACCGACATAGCTTGCCGAGTAAGCAAGTTCAAGTGGCAGTGGGCTAGCCGTGTTTGTCGCAGGACAGATGGTCGGTGGAGCAGACGAGTCCTGGAGTGGAGACCGCGTATCGGCCAGCGTAGTGTGGAACAACCCTCAGCTCAGGACCGACGATATATGCTCGATGTATGCTCAAATATAGCAATTAAAAAGAGGGTTTGTAGGGGTATGCGGAACAGGGTTTAAAGTTCACTAATCCTCTATTGAAAAGGGAGGATCCTCCGACCAGACGGGTGTGCCTGGCGGGCAACTGCCCAACGATTGTTGTCGGATAATCATATATGTTGATCGCGCGATAAACTCTAATAGCGCGATGCAGGATTTGTTTGGCGTCAGGTCTTTGATGCGTAGTTCACATGTGGCTATGTAGATGCCGCCATAGAAGTGACAACTTACGACTGGACCCGAGTATACCCGATTCAGCGTCACCGACCCCGGTACAGTACAGTTTTGTTCGCTATTCAGAAAGAGCGCCTAAAGAAGTTTCATTTCAAATATTATATTAAGATGATACTTACCTCTCCAGCATTCGAAACAGTAGGCGTCTGTAGCACGATCAACGCCAAACAGAGAGACAGTGGCCCTCTCAGCCCTCCCCACACACACGCCATGCAGTGCTGCCAGGTCATACCATACCCTATGTGACGCAGCAGCGGCGTCATTGCGGCGTACACCATCAACCTTACAACATTGTCATATTATGAAACTACATCAGAGGCAGTGGCCCTCTCAGCCCTCTCCACACACGCCTGTCTATATAGTAGCGGGTAAAGTATGATTTCATCCAAACGGGTCGCATCGCAACGGATCAGAAAGGATACGAACGGATGCGGCGACAGCTGATCGCGTCCGGCAGGATGTCGACACATAGTATCGGGTCCGTTTCTGCGCCTAGTCAAATAGTTTCATTCCAACCGTGCTGTAGAAGAAAGAATCCGATCGGATACGACGACAGGCGAACGGAGTCGATCGCGCGTCGGAGCATAATTTCGGCTACGATCGCGTGTCGCGGAAGACGCCCGCGGTCAAGCTGCTGTGCGCGGCTTGGTAATATAGACTTTAAATACTACACGATTTAATATTGTTTAAAGATTGTAAAATCTGATCCGACCCGATGCAATGCCAGCCGTTTGGTGGAAATTCCTTAAGTGACCAGAATATCCTACTTAGATGAGCTTTATATAGTCTTTGGTTTTCATTAAAATCTGTTAAACTAATTAGTTAATCTAACTTCTATCAGGCGCTATAATGTGCAACTCATAACATTTGCACATTTCCTTTATCAACTAAAATGCTACTTCCTACTATCCTACTAATATTATAAAAGTGAAAGTTTGTGTTTGGATGTTTGTTACTCAATCACGCAAAAATGGCTGAACGGATTTGGATGAAATTTGGCACACAGATAGTTTATAACCTGTATTAACATAATATGGGATATATTATTTCTAGTAGTACATTCTAGTGGGATAATTTCCAACCATCACGCGGGCGAAAGCTAGTACATACATAAAAAGCAAAAAGAAAACTCACCTCGAACAATAAACCGTAGTATAAGTCACGAAGATCAGCGACACTTGCCTTACACTGATAACATCACTAACTTTCTCAAAGATCACCACCCCAATCATAGTGAACACCAGTGAATTCGCTGCATGGCCCAGTATCATCCAGAAATGAGACACTGACTGCTCCACATCACCAGCTATTGTCGCCTTTTTATTACTGACCAACACCCCAGTTATCACTGTCCCTAGTAACCCGGAGACATATAAAAACTTTTCACCGATATAATATGTTAAGTAGGCCCCAGCCAAAGTGACTGTCACAGCACAGAGTAAATCGTAATATGTTATCGATAGTAAAGTGTCTGTGATCTTTCCCATCACTATGCCTAAGAGGATTCCCCCTCCGGCGTATCTTATCAAAAATAACGTGATTTCTGAGGCTTCTGTCAACGCACCGGCTATATAACCAAAAACCGCTGTAAACTCTATCATGACTGTCACATCTCCGAGTAAGCCTTCTCCCAGTAACAGAACACTTATATATTTTCCTTTAGACATTGACTTCAATTGCTTCACGACCTCCAAAGGATATATAGGCGAGCACACAATCCCAAAAAGTAAAGCAGTAGAGAAATCCCATGACGTTTCAATCAAGTAAAAAGCCATGAAAGCTGCCATTAACGCTGTTAACAATGCTCCTGGTACTCCAACCAGCAAAATTTGAGGGAAGCTTCGCCAAAATGAATGAGCGTCGACGTTATACGATGTCCGAAAAATCAACACCGGTAGGAACGTTATTAGCAACACATCTACATCCATAAAACATATGTGAACAATCGGCTTTATACTCGGAAACCTGTTGGCGCAAAATCCCGCGAACCCTCCTAGAGTAAACATGATAACTCGGTAAGGTATACACATTCCGATCCAGAGCATTATAGCCCTTACGATTACGCCTACTAGGAGCGTAGTGAAAATGAATAGGAATCCTAAAGACGTAGGGTAGGCAAGTGAAGGTCTGCTGGGGTCATCGAACTGCATGACTTCGTCTGTCGAGTTCAGTAAGAGTTTGGGGTCCCCATCGGCATCCATAGTATTTTACTGTTGATAGTACGAATATAAATAAAGTATTGTAAATGTTGTAAGACACGTTTCATGGCCTAATAGTTTTTGTTGGTTTCGATTTAAGTGGAAATTTTTTACGTAAAAAATAATTAAGAAAATTATTGACAAATAAAATTGTAGTTTGCAATTCTACTAAGCGTTAAATATTGAATTAAATACAAACAAAAAAACCCAGCATACAATTCTAAACCCAATTTTAATTATAAAAAAATCTTACTAAATTAATTAAAAAACTAAAAATGTCAATCCATAATTAAATTAAAATAAAACTAAATAAATAAACATAACTACAATCATAAATCTAGAGGAAATAAAAGTCTCACACCATTCGACTTTGCAGGACTTTTGTAAGGTGAAAACTTCTGTGGGGTTTTTCTGGGAGATTTCCTAGGCGTCACACTTTTTCTAGCCTCGATTTTTTCTAACTCCTTGAGTTCCTTATAGGCCGCTTCTAGCATACGTTTCTTCCAGTCTTCGTAAAGCTCTATTTGCTCTTGTTGTGGCTCTTCTTGTTTAGGTAGGTCGATATCCATGTTTTCTTCAGTATCAACTAAAAAAAAAAAAACGATTAAAAAAATCTTTAAAGATTTATTTTGCATAGAATTTGGCGAAGAGGTCGAGAAATTACTACTTTGTGGAATTAAGTGAATACAATGAAGTAAAAAGTTTTGACAGCGGTGGGATTCGAACCCACGCCCTTTCGGACTGGTGCCTAAAACCAGCGCCTTAGACCACTCGGCCACGCTGCCTACACGGCGTTGCGTTGAATTTACTAGATGTTTAATAAGTACGTAAAATTACTATTTTCATTTGGCCAAGCGCGAGTCGGGCTCGCACACGAAGGGTTCCGTACCGTATTAAGATCGAGCATGAAACGCCGAAAAAAACACGTTTCTTGTCCCTTTAATTATTTACGGTTTTACTTAGTATGGGCTCGTGTCTCCCATCTTAAAACTTGTTCAAATATGACTGTTAACAATTACCTATTATTTGTGGGAGAAAATAAATAAATAAAAAATATGATACAACCCATCTATGTATCCGACTGAAAGACTTGTATATGTTCATGAATACGCTGCTACAAGAATCTTTTGGGTGCCCGAATGATGTTTACAGGCTGTTGGTAAACATTTCTGCAATTGTTTTGTGAAATTTCACATGAAATTATTTTTAAAAAAAACGATGGCGGCTTTAGTTCCAATTTCAGCCACGAGACAAAATCACCTTGTAGCGCTTTAAGTTCATAAAATAAACATCTCAATTTTCATTTCACAAAATCCCCTCAATGAATGAGGTGCATTCTTCTTTCAAATAGGTTAGGAGAAGAAAGGCCGAAACAAACTCAGAGGTCACAGTCTCTTTTAAAGTCCAGACATAATCTTGGTCAGATCATGTGAAGACCATGTAGATTCATTGAAAGAGAGGCATGTGTTGTAGACACGAAATCTTACTACAATTAGTAATGCAGCGCACCCTTAGCAGGTTAAAAAGCTAAATTACCATTTTCCACAGCATTCTTAGGAGGACGGCCTCTTTTCTTCTTGGCGGCTGCAAAGTGGAGATCAGTGAACTTGGTCCAGTCAGCGTCCAGTTTGGTCCACTGTGCAGGCTTCAGTCTTGATTTCTCTATTATTTTACTCTTTGGTACTTTTACTTTGTTGATCCTGTAAATGTTTTTATTAGGAATTATAATATTATATTCTTGTCATAGATCTCATACTTGTAGCAGTGGGGAATTGAATACAAGTTTTTTTTTGTAAAGCGTGATCCGGACTGGCTTACAAATAACATGTTAAATGTAAAATCTTATACATACTAATATACAAGAATTTGAGTGAGACACCAAAAGAGGAAGAATGGCACATTTAAGAATACATATTATAAGACTAGACTGCCTTGCCGCTCTTGAGACCACTTCCCCAAGTAGTGGTCTCAAGAGCTACTGCTGAGCATGAGGTCCTAGATTCGATTCCCGGGTCTAGCAAATTGTTATTGGGGTTTTCCACCAAGAATTTCTCAGTAGCAGCCTGGAGTCTAGATTAGTGCCTGGTTTAAGGCAATAGGCTCGCCTCCTGTTACATGGGACTAAACATAACTGGCCAAATGTGGTTTTGCCTAAACCTTCAGGAAACACAGGTGTAATGTTGTGCTATGGTAAATTTCAAGACTAAATGGATTAATATTTATTATATATATTGCATTTATGCAACTCTCAGGAAAGGTTTCTCAGACACAAGGCAAACAAAAAAAAAACTTGGTAACTCACCTGCTAGCTTGATATACAGCCATACACACATACTGAGGGAGATTTAAATCAACTTCCTAAAAATAAAAACAATACAAATATTAAAAAAACATTTCAGAAAGGCCAACGCACACCAACTGTTACCAGTTGAATATTTATAGGAAGTTGTAAAAACATGAAATTTCATGAATAGTTTAAAGATATTTAATCCCGAATCTTTCTTTTTCGTATGGTTAGTGACTAACGTGGTGTCAGAGTTTTAAAGCTACCCATGTGTCTAGAAATATCTCTCAGGCATGTTGTCTCATGATGTTTTCCTTTACCATTTTTGAAGCAAGTGATAATTATACAATACGCACATGAATCCGAAGAGTTAGAGGTGCGGGTCTTGGTGTCGAACCCGAGACCTATGACTTGGCAGTCCGACGGTCACACCACTAAGCAATCGGACACAAATGATTACAATATCATATAGGCATAATGGTATGATTATCTATATTTACGGTATGTTACAAATAATATACAAAAATGTATCTGTAGGTTCTATTTGCACTGTAGGGCAAAGGCCTCTCGTCCCTCTTGTGTAGGTTCATGTTATGGGCCTTTTTGCCGCAGCCGTGAGGCACACTCCCCTGCCAATTTTCTTTCCTGTACTTTATACCTTTTTATTTGTTTTATTTTTATCTTTTTTTGTCTGCTGTTTGATATAATGTGTGCTTTTTAGTCTGTGTCAAATAAATGTATTTTCTTTCTTTCTTTCTTATGTACAAAAATAATCTCACCATTTTAGCCACCCGCTGGTACTCCTCAAGGATCCTGTCAGCAAGCTCCCGTACTCCTGGACACTGCAGCGTCAGACACAGCATGGTGGTGGTCAGCTTGTCACTGTTAAGTTCTAGCAAGTTCTGCACTACCTTCTTAGTGTTTGTGTATGCAGAAGGCTTGAGCCCAGAGTATTTTATTGCTGTTTTCTGTAATTTAGAGAAGATTTTGAGGGGTTGGTGTTTAACGAACAATATTAAGGAAAAAAGTACATTTTGCTTTTCTTTAATTATTTAGGACTAAAGTCTAAATCTAAGGAGAGGCTAGACTGTTCTCATTTGAATAGACACTGATCTTAATCAAAGTAACAAAAACGAGTAGTACATACATACATACTACAATGAGTTCAGTGAGTATACCTAATTTATTGTAATTATGGGAAATAATGTAGAATGCTTTCAGAGCCACTTTTCGCCTTTTAAACCAAGCTTATTGCCAACAACCGGGCACAAATCCAGACACCGGGCTGCTACTGATTAATTCCAGATTCTCAAAGACCTCAAGCTCAGCAGCATCAAATTCAAGCAATTGCAGCATTTGGAACTGCTCTCTTCATTAACTTCTTCTGTTAACTGATAACAGAACTTACTATGTCCAAATCTGCCCCCAACATTGATGCAGCCAAGTCTAAGCATATGACAACTTTGCTGGTGTCGGTCATGTTACTGCCTGCCATACTCTTTGTTTGCAGCAGACGTTCCAGTTCTGCTGCTTTACTGAAATTACAAGCAACAGGGGCTAGCATTAGATCTTGATAGAATATGCTTTATTGTACAAAGTTGGTATTCAAATTTCAAACACATAATGTTTGAAATTTGAATACCAATTTGCAGTATTCTCTAGTATACAACGATGCAGCATTATCAAAGTGAAAGTCAGGCTTCAAAGATGTGTACAGTCCTCCAGGATTGGGACCTGGTAGGTACCACAACAACCTAAAAACTAAAAAAGAACAATGTGTAGTGTCTGCAAACTGAAACATAATGCTTCATTATTTAATATTGGTTCATTAGAATAGTAATGCGGTTTAGTAGAGTCTAATAAATACATTAGATTGTTTAATAATATTTAAATTGTGATCTCTCCCTAAACGTGTTTTTGTTTACTTACTTCAGAACTTTATCTTCCTCGCCAAGTCCAAGTTTGGACGCTATCAAATGTAAAGTTTTGTTATTCGTTGCCATTTTTTTGTTTTTGTTTGGTTTACACTTAAAAATATTTATTTTATTACGATAAACTGTCCTGGATTAACAAATTCATCCAGAAATAAATCGCGCCATTTGAACGGTTATTTGACATTTGTTTGTGTTTCATTCAGTCAGCTGTCACGGCCCGTCAGTCATGCAATAAGTAATTCATTCAATATTGGCATAGACAAAAGAGGAGGGAGAGGATCACAGTGGTGCGACAAGAAAATGCAATATTTTCAATTTTCAATTTTTTATATACCACAATGTTGGAGAAACAGAACATTTCAAAAGTAAAATATTTTGATTGGTTTATTGCGATTATACAAAAAATTATCATTAGCTTTGTAGAAGATTACAACTAAACTCTTCCAATTCGATACTTATGAGGAAATTACTTATAAAGACTGCTTCAGTTTTAGTCGAATAAAATAAATTTTAATGACCATATTTTATTTTTCCTTCAAAATTATTAATCTCTACACAGAATCAACGTTAAAAACATGTACAAATGATAAACTAAAAGATTGGCTACCTTTTTTACAAAAATGCACAACTTGACATTGTTTATCTCTGTCGTTCATGGATGGAAAATCTTCTCGATTCTCGATGACCACGCCCCTTTATCTCGATTTTGACTGAAGTTTCAATGATAAAACACCTTGCAATATCACAGGAGGCGACATGTTGATTTTTTTCTATAGGTTCTGTGAAGCCGATAGGGATCGCTGTCATTGCTACAAAATGTCTTTGTAGTTATCAGGGTGTAGGTCATATAATTGTAGTAATATTAACTAATCCGTGCTAATTTTCATATGTTAAACGTATCGTAAAGAGAAAGAAGAGGATCCAGTCCGCCCGAATCAGGGGTGTGTATTGAGTGATACACCGATATAGATTTGTATCAAAATAATCCGAAGCTATTTATAAATATTATTTTCTCAGCTTTTACTTATGTTCAAACGTTAATAGTAACGTCTGATCTATAATTAACTTGTGAAAGTTTATAAATATTACAGTATTCCATGGTGAAGTAGTGAGTCGACTCGGTTATTAGTGGGAAAGGTTGCCATTTTTTAGTGGGATAAATCGTGTGTGGTGATATCAGGGCGTGATCTCAGTGCTCGGAGTTGGTTTGAGTCCGAATCCGGGGCAGTGTGAGTGCACGTCTGTGGTGTTCTGGTGGCCGCGGGTGCTAGGAACTTGCTACGAGACTGTGATACGAGTTTGTGGTGTGGTGATTTTCAGGTTGAGATGCAACTAGTGTCAGTGAGGTCGAGATAATAGCAGTGCGTGTTGTGGACGTGGTGACGTGATGATGCGGTCGCAGTGAGGGGACAGAGCGACACCACGGCTTCTTCTGTGGCGGGCGGCGCGCGGGGAGCCGAGTCTCCTTCGCAGCCCAATCAAGACACGGTGGATAACGCCACACCCACCTGCTGGTAAGTCCTCCTTGTCTATTGTCCCACCAAAAAGGTCCTACACCTAAACCAAAAAGGTCCTCCCAACTCCTTGGCAGTCAAGTGATCTAATGTCATTCATTCATTCTGTAGCACTTCAGATATTTGAGATAGATATTTGTTAAATCAAGGCAGAAAGATAAACAATAGCATAGTAATTTAGTGCCAATTGTCAGTGTACAAGTAGTTACCGTCACAATTTTCCCTAATTTCATCACTCAGTTTCCTCAAAAAGTCGATTTTACACTGCTAGTTTCGCTCCTAGGAAAATGTTAACCAAATTCCCAGCTTACCACACTTTTTCCCCAATTTCAACACTTATTTTTCCTCCTAATCTCACTGTCTTTAAGCTAGTGGAAAAACCAATTACAATACCTTAAATATTGAGTGTGCTGTACAATAAATCATAACCTTTACATTGACAATGAATAATAACTATGACCTGGTACATAAATCAAAGTTGGTACTATGAACGTCAAATGATCCAAGTGTCATTTGGAGCTGACAACATATCAGGCAGAACATTAACCTATTCTAAATTTAAAGTCAGACTATTTTAAAAGACACAAATAAAGGTCCTCTTTTAAAAATGTTAAGTAAAATCTGTAATAGAACTATCACGCCAAATGCATTAATATTATTGCTTGAATAGCATATAAAACAATTATCAATCAGAAGATGATTGTGATTTCTGTCTGTACTGATACCATAATATAGAAAAAATATAGAAAAGGGTTTAAATACAAGAAAATTTTCTAAAGAAGGATTGATGCAAGCCTTACTTTAAAAAAAAAACTTTTTTACAAACTAAAATTAATAGCATTGGCTAGACTCGAAAGTGGCCCAAATTGGGTAAAGGCAATTATAAAGCTTGTTACTTATGAATAACACAAATTCAATGGACATCATCATCATGATTTCCACCGAAAGATGTCCACTGCTGGTCATAGGCCTCCCCCAAGCACCGCCACTTCAACCGGTTCTGTGCTTCTCACCTCCTGCAGCTGGGCAATTCTGCAATGGGCATAATCATAATAATTTAGTATAGCGCAATACATTTTCTTCTCGCCAATAAATATTGATAATGAATAAAAATGTATTTAAATCAATAATAATAAATTACAAATAATGAATATGGAAATGTTATCAATTATTGATTTGATAATGAACAATTAATTAAGTAATTCCCTGTAATCACAATTCAGTTGGCAGAATAGGGATGTCCCATTTTATTTTCTTGTATAAAAATGTCACCAAGTACTAAAAACCAAGGCCCCAGTGTAATGTAAACATTACATGCAATCTCTATAATTTAATGTCAACTAAATTGACATTGCAGTGTTTAAAGCCAAAATATTTCTGCAGCATAACATTGTGCATTTTTATTTTTAAATTCTTTTTATTGGAATTTAAATGTAGAACAGGGTGTTGTATGTTTGTTTTTTTTTTTAAATTATTATTGTTTTCATGTTGATCATCACTATAAGTTCTGTTGCATAAATCTTTTTAGAGTGAATATGTTTTTTTCTGAACCTTGGCCAGTCAGCTCTGCTATGGGTATTGCTCATGGCCTTTATATTTTTAACATGGGACAAGCTATTACCAAATATTAATAGCAGATTATGAGATTTATTCACAATTCTATGGCTGTCAAAGCATTGGCACCTTCATGTTGCCAGTACCTATTTTGTTCAAGTTCATGATGGTACTATTTTCTGCATCATTCAAACCAGCCCTAGCAGTATGCAGATGCATATATAAGAAGGAATTTTCCGTCAATTAAACTGTAGGCCTGTAATGTCAACCTAATGCATAAATAAAAACATTATCACACAAACATTCTAGGCGCTTGTTTACATTAGTAAGTAAACATTTTCCTAAGATAATATTATGCAATATTAAGTTTTCATTAAAAATATATATAATTTAGACAAAAAGAAGCAGACCATAGAATGAATACATACTTTAGGACTTAATTTTTTTTTTAAATATCTCAGACATTCTAAATCCATATTAGAAAAAATTATAAAAACTCAAATTCAAAGCATTTATTTCAGTGAAAACAATTACAGGCACTTTGGAATTGTCCAGGACAATTTGGACAATTTTCCAAGTTAGTTCCATTCCAAAGCATCGTAGGTTCCTATGGAGAAGAACGGGCAAGGAACTCCTCTTGCTCTTAGAAACTGAAAGATAATAATTTTCTTATCAATGAGATGATTCTGTTACCATTTGATTACCAGATGATTTGACACAGATAAGTAAACAATGGATGGCTAACCTACGCACAACGGTCTATCATGGGAAATATATGTATATAGCATTACGTTACGCGCGATGACGCGCCAATGGCGATAGTCTAATGACTAACAGCTTTGACTTTTTAAGTAAGTACCAAAGTACCTACCTAAAGTTGGCTATTCACGGGCACTCCATTTCCATCAATCCGCGTGTTTCCATTCAATATTTTTAACCACTGCACCCATTCCACGTGAGATTTCGCACACACGGAATGTTTTTGGAGTGTTGTCTTGGAATGTTATTGGAGTTGAGTGTCCGTGAATGGCCACCTTTACAACTGATACGCCCGAATATACCTTACGGTACTTACCTAAATAGTAAACTATAGTCAATCCTGTACATACATAATATATTTTAAAAAACATGTAGCTATAAGGCCGACCGCTTAACTGAGACAGTTCCTGAGGTAGTTCTTTACGCGGTGCGAGATGGGAGGCAGTTGTCACAAGTTGACGAATCACTGAACTCTCGCATCACGACACCACACCCCTCCCGCACCGCGCTGCTACCTCAGAAACGGACTCAGTTTAGTTTATTTAGTACCTTCAGTAATCATATAAAACCGCAAGTCATCGAAAGACAACTAAAATGAAGCTAAAAACGACTACCAAATTAAGACAAACATTCCGTTAGCAACGGTTTCTCAAAGCCTATTCAGTTTTTCTGGTGTCAAATCAATGTCCAGTTTTATTTTTATGATTGCTTGTTATTATTTAGTTAGACTCTAAATTATACATACATACATAAACTCGCGCCTTTTTCCCATTATAATGTACAAGCGGCCGCCCCTGCTGCGCACGGCTTTGTACGAATTGACAAAACATCGAGGGGTTTTCTTTAATATTAATGTACTTATCACTTAACCAGCGCACCGTTTATGTCGACTTAACCTTCCAGAATAAATTCTCTAAATGATGGTGAAAACGTATTAAAATCCGTTGAGTAGTTTAGAAGAACAACGCCGTCACACAGATTGACATGGAAAGCGACTTTAATTTATAATAAGTATATACTAAATTATATGCCAATCAATTGAGCAACAACCAACCAAAATGGTAATTTTTGACAGCAGATTAACCAATAAACAAAAATATCTGAAGGATAGTACTCCATTTACTACAACATGGTGGTGTTAAGCTATAAATAACTGAGTGGGAGTACCAATATCAGCTGTTTTTCCTCCCACACATTCATGGTCATCCGTTATAAAATGTAACTTAATATTGTGGCAGTTATTGGTAATGGGGTAAGCAATTTATTTAACTTGAATTTAACTCAAAGCTTGAAACAATTTTTATTATAAAATAGCAGACCCGACAGACTTCCTGTCCAAGTTTCAATCCATTGAAAAAAGGACTTTCCGATTTCCCGAGTTTTCCAATTTTTCGGGTAACTTTTCCAATGTTTTTTTTTCCTAGACCATATTGGGACTATTATGAACATCTAATACCTACAAATTGAAACAGCGAGTCAATTGTCACGCTTCGTTAAGACTTAGGCCAAGTATTTTTTGATATTCGGATAGCTCATGACCTAAAGAGGTGCCATAAAGAATATGAGGAAAAAATCTTTAAAAAAACAAACAATTTCGCGGGTTAAAATAATAAAAAATATCGAAATTGACCCAGCTGTTCTTAAGTGATGAGCTTACCAATGAACAGCATTTCAATTTAGTTGAAAATATAGAAGAACTTAGAGTATTCCAAACTTATCTCCATGGTACAAACTAATCTACATGGTCCTCATATGGCATGACCAAGATTATATCTGGACTTTATAAGACTGCGACCTCAGAGTTGGTTTCGGCCTTTCTTCTCAGAGTAGTCAGATAGAAAACGTCGACCTCATCTAGCATAATTTTAATATTTTTCTATATGACGTGTAAAAGCTATTCCGATATCCTATTTACAGAGTTAACGATTTATTTTCTTAAAAATATATTGGGAATTTGCATCTTGACTAGGGTATCGTCAAATAGGACTAAAAAAAGGTGAAAAAATTAAGAAAGTAAGTAAGAATTAAAAGAAAAAAATTTTTGCAAAGTTTACTTCTTCATTATATAATTAATTATACTTAAGAAAACGACCAACAATAGTTGTAAACCAATCAAAATTTAACAAAACTTGGACATTATTTTTATAACTGCTGAACTTTTTTTTTACCATTTCTAATTTGGGGCTGGCCCGCAAAAACAAGACATTTCACTCAGATAATATCAAAATACAATACACTATCAGATAGCTTTTAGACTGGCATCAATAGCACAACGTACAAAGTATCCAGTCATTCTATTCACTCCAACTAATCTCTGAACTTATTAAGTAGGTTATAATGACTTTTATAACTAAAATAAAATAAAAATATTTTTATGAGTATTTATAACTTTACCGTTGGTTTATGTCTAGTGGTCACAAGCACGTCTGCTAAACGCGGGGCTTGGGTTTGGTAGTTCGATCCCTAGGCCGGGCAAAGTTTTATTGGGATTTTCCACTAGAAAGTCAGTTGCAGCTCAATGGTGCCGATTCCCTTGTTCACAAACTAAACTAAATTTAAGTTCAGTGCATCTTTTTCTTTCTATTTCGTTAAGAAAAGGACAGAAGATACATTTTATTTTAGTCCTGTCAAATAAATCAGCGCCTGACGTAAATTGACGTAATTTTTGTAGGCAAGTTTTTAATCACGTCTAAACTTGTATGGAGTAGTGACAGGCGCTGATTAATTTGACAGGACTAAACTAAATTTTATCTTCTGTCATCTTCATAATGAAATAAAAAGAAAAAGATGCACTGAATTTAAATTTAGTTTAATTTATTAACAAGGGAATCGGCACCAATATCTATGCTTCTAGTTTTGTGTTTCATAGGCTCGCCCCCTATTGCATTATCGAAATATATGACCCTACTTTTCATCTCTGCCTAAACCTGCAAGAAATACAAGCGTGAATGCCTGATTTTATGTTTGTATTTTATTCCCGAGCATTTTATATCGGGATTTTCCGACTAGTTTTGCCCTCCACTGAAGCCAGGTCATACGGCGAGGTCGCGAATAGAGCAGATGTACACACATAACGTAATCAGTATATAACGTTCTCAATGCTGGGACACAGGCCTCTCTGTGAGAGGGAGTGGGTCGTAATCCATCACACGGGTCCAGTGTGGGTTGGTAGATGTCACATATTTTCGAATTTTTGGATCTATAAGGCACGCCGGTTTCCTCACGATGTTTTCAGTCACTGATGATGAAATAAATTACTCACAATAAAGCGCTTGCGTCGGTTCGAAACCACGACCTATGACTCGGTAAGTCGGGGCTGTTACCACGACTGCTCTGCACATACATGACTAAAGAAAATAATTACTTTTAATTCCAGCCTGGAGTCTAGATTTGTGCCCTATTCATAGTAGTGGGCTCACCCCCAGTTCCATGAACCTTAACATAACTGGCGAAATCTTAATGCACCTGTATATCTAGGTTAACGATACTAGAAACGTTCGTCCCACGTATCCAGGGCAGGTATCTTCGCTACCAACCTCCTGACTGGCTATTTTATTTAGCCACATAACAGTAGTCCCATGTTTGTTGCACAAACGATGGGACACTTAATAGCATGTCCTGCGGGTCCTGTCAGCTGCACGTTACAGGAACTGATGGACACTAGTGATGGCTCCAAACACGTAGCCGCATTCTGGGCTGAGCTCAATACTGCCATCGACAGGCTGACAAGAGAATCCATAAGAGGTTCAATCCCTAAGCCTATTTGAAGGAAAAGTCCCAATATGGGCCATGATTATTATAATAACAATACTAGCCTATTATTAGCCCACTGCAGGGCAAAGGCCTCTTCTCATATAGAGAACCCCGGAGCATGATCATCACGCTTGCTCAAGACGGGTTGGCGATTTCAGACAGTCCAGGATTTCTAGCGATATTTTCCTTCACCGATGTCAGAGGAAATAAACAACAGAGCTACAACATTTTTAGCGATACCACTGCTGGTCTGCCTTGCCTGTACCTCGCTGACTGGCTTAAATTTAGACCATAGCATGAGAAACTACCACATCGGTATACGTAAACTAAAAAATTAAAAATGTGCTGACTATCAAATAGAACTGATCAAAAAAACCTTGTACTACATCACCACTGCTCTCAAAACGGTGAAGTTCTTTTATTAACTAAGTCCAGGTTTCCTCACGCTTTTTTTTTATTCACTGATGTCAGTAAACAAAAAGTCAAACGAAGTCGAGTGTCCTCACAAAGTCACAAGACTTGCATTTTTACAACAAATAAGTCAACTTGTTGAAGAATAGTTAATTGCAAACCAAAGTAATTAACATGTTTACCGAGGAATGTCGTTTACGGCGTTATAATTGACAATGAGAAAAGTTTTTCAGGAGTTATTGTTGGTTTGTGCATTTTTATAGATGATCATATTATTATTAACTAGATTTTAACCGCAGCTTCGCCTGCGCGAAAATTATGTCGCGAGAACTTACCACGACATAACCCAGGTCATGGTCTACCCATGTGCAAAATTTCATCCAAATCTGTTCAGCCGTTTTAGCGTACATAACAACCAAACGAACTCACTTTCGCATTTATAAGTTAGGATGTGACTACTTGCAGCATACGTGCGTTCTATCTAACCTATAAGTATCTTGGCAGCCATTATGTTGGGTAAATCGACTTAATCCGCATCACAGAATTTTTTATCCCAATGTATTTCTGGTCAGCGGAACATGTCTTTTCTTCCATACTTTTCTATTAATCGTCACCTCCGTTTCTTACCATATCATCATTCACACAGTCCATCCATCGTTTCTTTGGTCTTCCCCAACTCCTCCATCCTCATTCATACGCATCACACAATATAATTCTAAAAAGAAAACTTCACAAATGTAAAAAATACTTGACTCTCGTAATGTCACCACGGAACACCATAGTCATAATATAAATGTAAGTCATACTATCAACTCATCCTTTCGCTGACTACTACTACGCTTTTTCTCTCATTAGCACCCCGGAGCCTGGAATTGTACCTGGTTGATGGCAATAGACTCGCCCCTTGTTACATGGGACTTAAACATAACTGGCGAAATGTGGGTGTACTATAGGTACACCTGTCTAATCCTTCTGGGAATACAGGCGTCATGTTGTGTGTTTTGTTTATTTTTTCAAAGAAAAAAGTATTTAGTAGCTGTAAGCCTAAAGTTTTTGTGCTTTCCCGCATCTTATGGGCCGTAAAAGACTAGAAAAACCCACGGAATTAGGCAGCAATGTCTTAGGTATCAAAAATCAAAATACTTTTACATGGGCACTTTGAAATGTCAGAAGCTGGGTGCACGGTTTCAATTGGTTGTTTCTTATGGAACAGAGCCGGCAAGAAACTCAAACGGTTAGTCTTTTAGCAATCTCCGCAATAGCAAACTTTTAGCAAACCACGGTAATTCTTTTAGCTTTTAACAAACCGCATACTGCTTCAATCTGCTAATTGTGGTTTTTACTTTTTATTAACATTTAATCACGCCTGCATTCACAGATGGGGTAGGCAGAGGTTTGGTGCACACACTTGTGTGTTAATATGTCCCATTTAATAAGAGGCGAGCTTTTTGCTATATATTATATACTTATCGGGAATTAATCCAGAATTCCAGACTCCAGGCTGCTCTAGTAGCCAGGTTTTATGTATGTATGTATTTATTATATTGTAAATGGTACACCACAGACTATCTGCAGTATTGTCTCCCTGTCTCCCTTTCAATACATCCAAAGGTTGTCTTTAAAAGGTCGCTTTTAGCGATAAGACCGCCCATTGAGTCACCCTATGTAAAATGTATTTATTTATATTTGTAATTCGTATGGTGTACATAATAATTATATTCTACTAAGAATTGCAAATCGAACGTTTTCGCTGGCTTTTTCCGCACTGAACTGACACATAGCCGTGTTCCTACATAAAATTCTTTTCATTCAGCAGTTATTACGTCAATTTCCTCTTCAAACGTCTATAGTTGTCGTCATTTTCGTCAATAGACGCAAACTGAACCGGTTAGTGACCTCACAAACCTGTCAATGACGCTATTGACTCCATAGTTTCCCTAAATAATCGTAGTTTAGCCTGTTTTGCAAACAAGACATTTTATCCTTAATTTTTCCCTATACTATTAATCTCAACAATTTCATGATGTGTGTCAATAGGAACTCTAATAAGGTATTATAGCAAAAATAGTTTGACCAGCATCTTGTTGATCATAACAAATTATTAAAGAAAGAAAAGCTGTTTATTATGCACAAATAAGACGCACATTATAATGAACATAAAATCAACCAATTTGACCAGCCTTATCCCAACTATGTTGGGGTCGGCAGCCAGTCTATCCGGATGCAGCTGAACACCAGTATTTTACTTGAAGCGTCACGACCCGATACCTCTTGGTAAGACTGGTTGTCAGACTTTTGGGCTTCTGCGACGAATAACAGCCAATACAACGTGGCTAAAAGCCTAGCATTCCTACTGCTGAGCCTCAAGCCTTCTCTCTGTGAGTGGCCCGTAATCTACCACGCTGGCCCAGTGCGGATTGGTGGATATATCACACGTGAAATTTTTGGTTCTAGAATATATGCCGCTTGCTTTCACCGTTTATGGAGCGGTGTTGATGAAGATAATTGCTTAGTAAATGCATGCCTGCCTGCTTACTTATCGAGCATTTAATACGGCCAATATAGTCTTGACTAAGGCATGCATTTGTGTTCATTTTAATTTAATTTAAAAATGGTGCGTTCCAAAGTTACAATTGTTCGATTTTTGGGGCATCGATACAGTGATTTCGAATCGAGTTCTTTCGATGAATCGATTATTCGATGATCTAAACTTATTGTTACTAGTGCGCAATTGAGATAGAATGTAATTACAATTAAACTGTCTTGTTTGGCGCTTTATATCTCCATTTATTATCGCGTATTTTTTGTCTGCCTGTTGTGTATTATATACGAATAGTATTATAGTATTGTTAAGTAAGAAGTGAGATGTAAGTAAACAACATAATGCTGAGTTGCATACCTTCACATCGCGCTTGAGAAAACTTGGTAAGATTGCCTTCCCATGCAAGTTAAGCAGTGTATCCCGCTTCATTCGAAGATCAATCAATCAACTCAGCCTATGGTAATTGACTGCTTCTTCCTTGTTGTATCGATTATTTCATTTATACCTGTATTTTAAATTCGCAATACGACCACTTCGGCAGCGTTAGCGTTGGCCTCGCAAAGGTCTTCCATAGTGCTGGTGTTATAGCACAGAGAGCACGAAAAGAGTTGGGGCATCGTCTGTGATGTGGCTCAGTAGTCCACTGTGTATTATCAGAATTCCCCCACCTGTCCACTGCTGAACATAGGCCGCTTCCGAGTTCAAAACACTCTGCTCCCGCCTTCCGGATCCAGTCTGTCCCAGTACCATATTCAAATTGTTGGTTTTTAAATACCACTTCCTTAGTGAATCTTGTCATTTGCAAGTGCTTTTCATGTTCCTGGCTTCGTCGGTTCAAGCTGTGTGAATGTCTTATAAGTGTTAGGACAATAATCTTTCAACTTTGGCCAATGTTAATACGCAAATTAAAACTCCATGCTTAAGTCTTACGTGGGAAGTGGTTTTTGTGCGTAATAATTGTACTAATGTTCGACCGATAGGTTGGCAGCTGGTCAAGCACTGTATGCTGCATTTTAAACACTGTTTATCGAGGTGGATTTATGCCAAATGTAGTTGTAAGATGTTTTGTTTCGGTTAGTACTCTGCTTAACACTTTGGGCGGTAATAGGCCATTTGTGATGTAATTCTCGTTGGAGAAATGTGGCCGGAGGTTGTCGTGAAGTGTACACGTGTAGCCACTATTCGGCCATTGCCGGACGCGGAAAATATGTGAAATCGTATTAAGCTTGTGACGGTTAGCCCTTCGCACTGCAGCACGCGTTTCTTTTGAGGAAAGAACCACACAGATTGAGTGGACCTGCCCAGTTAGTGCACGCATTTGTCAGTAATCGTGCAGCTCAACTCAGAACTCAAGGAGCTCAACGATTCTATACCAAAGAAAGGACATTTGGGTAGGCCGCATATAGTACTCAAATTGCCAAACCAAGATTAGAACTAACTACGAAAAGAAAAAAAAGAAAAAGAAAAAATCAATGACCCACGCTGTTTACGTTAGTGCGTAATGTAACGCATGAAAAACATTGTGTTTATCTGTGCTTACAATGATACACAGATAGTGAGAGTATTTAAAGTTTATAAGATTTAAAACTTGTTTTCGTAAAACAATGTCCAAAAAAGTTGGAACTTTGATCTTCAGATAATGAAGATCAAAGTTCCAACCGTAACAAGAAGGTTCCCAGGGTTTGTCCAGCACTCGTAGCATGACCACCGTAGAAACGGAAGAATAGACAAAACGACAGATAAAACATCACAATCTGTCATTTTGTCTATTTTCCCGTCGACAAAACCCGTTTCTGCGGTGTTCATGCTACGCGTGCTGGGCAAAGGACTCTTTTCAAACAGAGAAAGGCATAAGCATTGATCACCACGCTTGTTCAATGCGTGTTGGCGATTTTGGACTTACATTTTTTATTTGCCTAGGTGTTTGCCCAATTTTTTCGCCACCATATTATGTCTGTGATCATAAGTTGCCTTTTCGAGGATTTTTTCAAGTTCATGGATATGACTCATTTTGTGCGATGCAATTCTGGTCCTTAAATACTCTGAAAACAGCAAACCTTTTTGTTTTCTTGCAACGGTTGTCATAAAGAGATATGCACAAACTGATCTCGCCTACACAATACACTGACGTACGTATAGAATATATATCCTTATCAGATAAATACATAATACAAGGGGAAATAATAATTCCAAAAATAACACCGGCGTCTCACAAATGTATGATACTTGCAATTATGTATTAAATTGATTGCGAGAAAATCCTTAATTGATTATTATCTTGTGGCTATAAATACTTCACAGTAAATATATTTTTATATCAATGACAATTTTTCGTACGGAATCAGTAACTAAAGACCAACATCGAAACTGAAAATTCAAATATTTTGTTTGCCATAAACTTTCATGAAACTTCAGGAGCTAGGTGCACGGTTCCAATTGGTCGTTTCCTATGGAGAAGAGCCGAAACTACACGGTTTCTCTTTTAAAAATAATTGGGTTTTAAAATGTTTTCAAACCCTTTGTACACGCACATTATTTTGCCGTGAAAAGCTACGGTTGATTCACCATCAGTAGGCACGCTTTTCACTGTTGTTCATCAATGGTGCTATGAATGTTTGTTGCCAGACTCCGCGGCACTACTGCACGGTGCCGTGTCGGTATAATACCACTACTGTACGGAGAACCGGTGGTTTGCCGTGTCATTTATATGTCGTAGGAAAATTTGAAAATTCGAATTTTGGTGAAAACCCTAGGGATATTGCATAAACACGAATAATTAGACAATGGTGAAAAAAAATCTCCATCTTACTGGAAAAAGGTAGGGTTTTTCAAAACACGAGTCGCTCTAGTAATATTGCGAAACGAAACGTTAGCTATTATGAAATAAGAACGCTGATTGGCCGGTCGGAGCGCCCAAAACGTTGAGAAATGATTTCACCGCTGTCTAATTATCCGTGTTTTCGCAATATATTTAGGGTTTTCGCGAAAATTCGAATGATCAAATCTTGCTACGACATATATTATACAAGCTCACACGATAATTCTGCGGTGCGGTACGGCTAGCGCGCCGTACCTTAAAGAAACCGTGCCGTATACAACGGGCCAAGAAATGATTGACATCCTTCGACACAGCCTTCGAGACATTATCCAATTTGAAATACAGTTTGAGTTTTACGCACTATCGTGCAAAGCATCTGTCTCATGCTCCTCATTTGCGAATTGGAGATTTAAAAATATATTATAATTACATAATTATGACATAACATCACATCGGTAATCCATATTTCGCCAGTTATGTTAAATCCCATGTAATAGAGGGCAAGCCTATTGGCATCAACCGAGCACATATCCAGTCTCCGAGCAAAAGAAATTCCTAATGGAAAAACCCAATAACATTGCCCAACCTGGGAATCGAACCCATAATCAGCAGTAGCGCTTGCGACTTGACCAACGGGACAGGATTTAATGTAGGTTTCTAACTCATCACGTTAAAGGCTCCTACAGACAGGGGCGACGCGACTGTGGTGGAACAATTTGTATGGAAACTTCACGGAAATTGTTCTACCGGTGTCGCGTCGCGCCAGTCTGCATATGCTTCCATCTTTGTTTATAGCCTAAACAAAGATTTGCACTGAAACTGAACCCAAGCAGTTTCTGAGATGAAGCTTTACTAAAAGTAGAATACAAACAAATAGTCGTTTTTATCGTGTAAACTAGTAACGGATTGTAATAGGGTTCCGTATACATTGGTTGACGATATTTATAAAAAGAAAAATAAGGAAAGATCGTATCCTACCTGCTGATTGACAGTTTATTTATTTATTACAGGTGGTAAGCCTTAAATAAATAAACGGCCGCAGTAAAAAAAATCTGCCGACACTTTTCCCAACTATGTCGGGGTACCCTCGGCTTCCAGTCTAACCAGATGCAGCTGAATACCAGTGTTTTACAAGGAGCGACTGTCTATTTGACCCCTGACAACCCAGTTACTGAGTACGGCACGATACGACTTGCTTAAACTGGTTGCCAGACTTTCGGGCTTCTGATTACCCGTAAAGTCTGTTAAAGATCTACGAATGACAGCCCAGTCTCTGCAGCCATGAAGTCTCTACCAATCTACTACCAAAATCTCATGTTAGTTGACTAAAATTATGACAAAGAATGCAGTGCTGTATATATTTAGTTGGTAAGCCTTAATTAAATAAATAAACTGTTGAGGATGCACCAAATTATCAACAAACGAACATAGCTTTGTGAGGATTTTATTCTTTGGGTTGAGAGATCCGGCTCGAAGGACCAAGGACAACCTTCCGGCTTCGCGAGCATTAATACTGGGGATTGAAAGAAAAACTGTACCTTGTTTAGGGCAGCGTCTACACAGTTTGGCATCTGCCAGTAAATGGATATAGCTTTTATTCAACCTATTTGTTAACCTTCACAAGGCCCGAAGGTTATCCTCATATAATAATAATACCAGCCTAATATTATTCCACTGCAAGGCCTCTTCTCATACAGAGAAGGCACGAGCATTGATCACCACGCTTGCTCAAGACGGGTTGGCGATTCCAGACTTATAATATTAACTATAAATCTAGGTTTCCTCACGATGTTTTCCTTCGCCGATGTCAGTAATATCTAAGATAAACTCAGGGTACATATGAATTGAACATACCGACTGGTGGTTAAATTATTTTGTTTTAAATGCAATATCTTCGAACCTGCTTAAACCAAAAAGCGACTGTTAACACATTCCATTGTCAAAGTCATTAGCACATAACTCAGCTTTGCTAGTAATGTGTCACATGAACTTACAGAGAAAGTTACGTTCGCTTTTTTGCATGCTTACCTTTCTAACTGACCGATATTACGATCGCCTCCTGTTTCTGACAACCGAACCATTCCGAACGGTATCCGAACGATTTGGAATACTTTTGTTTCGAAATTTGAATAGAGAACGGTTTTTCGAAGACCATAGGGCCATAAAGGGAAGTGCCAAAGCATTCATAGTTCGAGGAATGACGTCTTGGGTTGTTGCATCTCGTTTTGGCCTGTAGTAGAAGAAGAGTGCGCGTAGAGTTTTTTTGGGGCTCTAAATATAAATAAATAAGTAAACTTTCGGTGTTTAGAAGCTTTTATTTTAATTTCAATATACCCTTAAATCGTATGTATGTGATCTGTCAGTTCAAGAGCTAACGTGGAATTTGAGAGTGTGTGAATATTCAGCATTCCAGAAAGTCTGATGGTGGATTTGTTGGCTGGTTTTAGGGATATAAGAACTTAGGTCTAGACCACATTGTCTGTGGCAGTATTTTGTCCCAGCCTTTGATTCCCAGCTTGACAGCTAAGATGCCCAATGCTGGACATAAGCCCCCCAAGCGTCAGCACATCATTCAAAATATCGTTCCAAAAACACCATTATTAAAATCATCATAACATGTATTCTATGTGAAATACATAAGGGCACTTGGGAGTTTTTCCCTAGCCACGTGTAGCCACCGGGGGTATTTTTATTGCAACCGTACTATAAATAGAACCATGGCGGTGTAGGATTGCAACTAGGGGTAAGCTACGGCCAATTGCAGGTGGCTAGTCTAATGGTATTGATTTATCTCTAGTACTGACATAACATCACACCTTTATTCCCTGAAGGGGATGGCAGAAGTGTTTATTACACCCTAGGAAATTATGACATACATAACATCACGCCTGTATTCCCCGAAGGGTTAGGCAGAAGTGTATCTATAGTACACAACTACAAATTTTGCCAGTTATGTTTTAGTCCCATGTAATAGGGGCCGAGCCTATTGCCATCAACAGGGCACAAATCCAGACTCCGGGGAAATTCCTGATGGAAAACCCAATATTACTCTGTCCGAACTGGGAATCGAACCCAGGACCTCATACTCAGCAGTAGCGCTTGCGATCGCTGGACCAACGAGGCAGGCTCTTAAAGTTACTGTTTCCTTGACAAGGGCAGCGCTGCCTGTCGCGCCCGCAATATCGCGCCAGTGTGTACGAGCCATAATAAAAAGCCCAGAAAGTGTCCCTTAACTACTTGATATTCGACGCATGCTTGCCACTATCCGTTGTCATACAACAGTTCCCAAAGATGTGACTAGTCGAAACTCATTTGACTAAGTACTTCAACGACTACTTACTTATTATGTTAGATTTCGTTTCATTAAATGTTGTTGTAAGTAACTTGTTTTCTGTATCACAAACTCAAAGCATTTATTTCAATTAAGTAAACCATTTACAGGCACTTTTGAGTTGTCAAAGATTCGGACAGTTAGAAAGTTGAAGCTAGATTAGTTACCCATTCTTAAAGGTATATATCTGTATGGAGAGGAACTGGTAAGAAACTCCAAAGACACTCTTTTAAATCAAGATTTTACAAAATCCTGGGTGCATTATTCTTCTTGCTTCAATACACATGCAGACGAGAGGGAGAAAGATGTATCTACCACGCGCGCATATAATGTAGTACTCGTATTTATTCAATAACTCTACCTAGCCTTTTCCTAATACTTTGGGGTCGGCTTCCAATCTAACCGGATGCAGCTGGATTCCAGTATTTTACATGGAGCGAGCTATCTGACCTCCACAACCCAGTAACGGAGTAACACGATACCCCTTGGTAAGACAGGTTGTCAGATTTTCGGGCTTCCGACTACCCACAAAGACGATCAAAGATCAACGAATGACAGCATAATCTATAATAGAATATTACTGTGTTTCATTATTGATCAGGCATTTTCTAAACAATCCAAACTATGTTGGGGTAGACTTCAGTCCGAACAGCTGTGGCCTTGTATCAGATTTAATACATGTCGTCTTTATGCGAGTGATGTATTAAGGCCGGCACGGCATGGCATGGTTTTTTTTTTTTCAGGCAGTCATTTGTTATCTGTAGTTTCCATTTTAACTCTATTGACTTCTATATCTATGTCTTAGGGAGATTAGAGAATTCGAATTTTCGCGAAAATCCTAGGGATATTGCGAAGACACGGATAATTAGAAAATGGAGAAAACATTTCTCAATCTTACTGGAAAAAGATAGAGTTTTTGCAAAACATGAGTCGCTCTAGTAATATTGCGAAACGAAAAGTTAGCTATTATGAAATAAGAACGGTGATTGGCCGGTCGGAGCGCCTAAAACTTTGAGAAATAATACATTAATAAATTGACATATAATCAAGAAATCTCGATGTTTTGTCAAGTCGTAAAAACCGTGCAAAGCAGAGGCAGGTCGCAGTAACAGTGAAATCAATAATGGTTCAGTCTTGACTCTTTATATCCTCATCATCATGCGATAAAAACTTTTCCGAAGAGAACGATGTCAATCTAGCTGCCTAACCATTTCCCAACTATGTTGGGGTCGGCTTCCAGTGTTACTGGATGCAGGTGAATATCAGTATTTCACATAAATGCAATGAAATTGTTTATTCTGTATAGGATATCGGAATCACTTTTACACGTCATATTAAAAAAATATTAGAGCTAAGCTAGATGAGGTCGGCGTTTCCTATCTGACTACTCTGAGAAGAAAGGCCGAAACAAACTCAGAGGTCACAGTCTCTTTTAAAGTCCAGACATTATCTTGTTCAGGCCATAATTATGAGGACCATGTAGATTAGTGTCTGAAATGGTCTTTTGAGGAAAGAACCACACAGATTTGAGTGGACCTGTCCAGTCAGTGCAAGCAATCGTCAGTAATCGAGGAGCTCATCTCAGAACTTAAGGAGCTCAGTGACTCAACGAACAATACCAACTACTGCCTATCTGATCTTCACAACCCAGTAACTGGGTAACACGTAACCCCTTTTTAGGACTGCTTGTCAGACTTTTGTGCTTCTGACTACGCGTAACGACTTTCAAAGATTTACGAATTACAGCCGGGACCAGCGGCTTAATGTGCTTTCCGAGCCACGGTGGGGTCTCGATATGTGATGATGGTCACCCATCCACGTACCGACCGCGACAAGCGTAGCTTAACCTTAGGTAGACCCTTGTAATATTTAGCCACGAGCCCCTGAAGAGAAAGATGTATAATCCGATAAACATGTAATCTGTTGATCATTCTTATTGATTGAGCTGCTGTAAAGTCCAAAATAGATTTTCCCATATGTAAAATAAGCGTGTACTTTTAGAGGAAAACTTTAAGGACAATAAATAAAAGGAAAATAATATTATTCGATGCTGGCTACTTTTGGAGGAAGTAGAACTATATTTCATATTCTAATACAAAGTATGTGGAAATGGGAGGACACACCCTTGAAGGACTTGACCTTATTCGTGATGTTCTTCAGTATATTCAGGTGCGTAGTACTCGCAACGGGCGTGCGTGTATAACTGGATGTATGAACTTAAACGAAGCAAAAGGACTATGTAAGGATCATAGCAGGTGGCGTTAATTTTTGGTTCTAGGATATATGCCGGTTTCACCGTTTTCAGAGCAGTGGTGATGAAATACAAAGTTTTTTTGATCAGTTCTATTTGATATCAGCACACATTTTGTTTTTTTTTTGTTTACTTGAGACCAATGTGATAGTTTCTTATGCTATGGTCAACATTTAAGCCAGTCAGCAAGGTAACTGCCCCCAGTGGTATCGCTAAAAATGTTGTAGCACGACCCAGGAATTGATTGCTCAGCAATAGCCCTTGCGACCTCTACACCAATGAGGCTGGCTCCTAAAGTTACTGTTATTCCTACAACCGTTAAATACAACATCTTCCCATAAATACAGCTTACGTATCTCCCCCTACCATGGGAAGTCACAAATCCCTTTGAAACAAATCTCCAGTGCCATGGGACCTCTTTTAATCCAATCAAGGAGCTAGCCTGCTCGCGTCGAGGTAATCAAAGTAGCATTAGAGTATTATACCATTGAATTAAACCGATTATCTAGAAGAAAAAAAAAGTGACTAAGTGCGAGTCGGACTTGCACACGAAGGGTTCCGCACCACCGTACAATATTTAACGCTACAGTTTTTTTTAAATGCTTAAGTAACGAGCAAACGCCTTTAATTTTTTTTGTTGTTGTTATAGCTGCCTTAGTAGTACTCACTCTGTGAACTCACTTTGTCTACCTATTACAGCGTTTGTGCACTATAAGGAATTTTACGGTCGGGCAGTCCGATTTGCAAGTGAATATCACGTGATCCGGAAATATAGGTATGAGATTTTACATCCGGAAGATACAATTCCGTGTAGTGCACAAACGCCCTTACGGTTCAAAAGATACAGCCGGACAGTGCCGGCCTATGACAGACGGACGGACGGACGGACAGCGCCTTAGCAATAGGGTTCCGTTAGCACCGTTTGGTCACGGAATCCCAAAAAAAACTATAATGGCTGCCGTGGGAGGATGTCCAACAATGCTATATATAGCTGGGTTAATTTTGCAGGGTAATTAGTTGTTAATAAGCCTGTTAGCTGGAATTGTGGCGTTGATAACTATGATGGCACTTTAATCTTTGTCTTGTCATTTTTTTTCATCATCATCATAGGTTTTCTTTCATGTAAAGCAATATCTAGATGAAAGAATCAAAATCAAAAGTCATTAATGCAAACTAGGCAGTGAATCAGCACTTTCTGAACGTGAAAATTACATAAGACAGTCCCCCAATAACGTCCAACAATCACCACTTCTTAGTGCCTTTAGCTGGGAACAAGAAGTGGCGCAAGAAACTACCCAGCAGAACAGCTGTGTTTTAAATTAGAAGAAGTTGCAGAACATCGTAAGGATATCGGCATGCCTTATATCTGCCTAGCCTTGTTCCAACTACGTTGGGGTCGGCTTCCAGTCTACCCGGATGCAGCTGAATACCAGGAT
Organism: Eupsilia transversa; assembly: GCA_914767815.1. NCBI lineage: Eukaryota > Metazoa > Arthropoda > Insecta > Lepidoptera > Noctuidae > Eupsilia > Eupsilia transversa. Next base: position 5,164,182 of record OU611894.1, on the reverse strand, counting down.
TTTACATAGAGTGACTACCCATCTGACACTTCCTCCACAACCCAGTAACTGGGTAATACAATACCCCTTGGTAGCCTAGGACTGGTTGTCAGACTTTCGGGGCTTCTGACGACCCGTAACGATACTGTCAAAGATGAGAATGAGGGCCGTAACCAACGGCATAACGTGCTTTCCGAGGCGAGGAGGAGTCTCGGTATGTAAAGAAACCATCTTTACATACCGAGACTCCTCCACGCCTCGGACACATCCACGGACCAACCCCGGCAAGCGTAGCTTAAACCTGATGGATCGAGCCGCGTTTAACCAGTGAAAAAATATTCGAGATCAGATACAAAAAAAAAATTACAACCTTCGCATTACTCTTGATTTCACAACTACCCACAGATTGACTCATTCATTTGTTACGTTCGATGCTCAAATGTTGGTATTACCCGTTTTCATTCATAACATTCTCTCATATAAAATTGAGTGGGACAGGGAAACCCAGAGCTATTGTAAACATGCTCTGTTTACACGCTTGTTTTTATTGTATCATTTACAATGTTGTCGTATCAAATCATTTCGTCATTTATTATTAGACTCGCTACCCGCCCCCTGCTTCGCATGGTTTTTACGACTTGACAAAACATTGAGATTTTTTCTTCGAGTTTAATATAAATGTATACATATATATATATATACACCTTCCGGAATAAATTCTCTAAATGATGGTGAAAACTGCATCAGAATCCGTTGTGTAGTTCCGAAGAACAATGCGGTCACAAAGGCACACGGAAAGCGACTTTAATTTATAATACGTATAGATATCCTAGATACCTATAGATTGGCGAAGCTATGATATGCCGTGACATAGGAGAGACCATTTCTAGGGATGGCGATTCTCATTACTTAATTACATTTTTATAGAGCTTTTTTCCTGTTTACATTTGTTTAGTTAAGATACGTGGTTTTTTCGGCGTTTTTTACGGTTCCTGAGATACAGCCTCTGACAGACAGACGGACGGATAAAGGAGGCCAAGTGTTACGGTTCCGTTTGGCACCCATTGGGTACAGAACCCTAAAAAAAATGAACATTCACTCGAGTTAAGCGTCTGATATATCAGCGTTTATTTATATCATACTGTATGATTCATTCACAATTTCAAAGAGCGATTTGGTAACTTTATATCTGCTTATCCTGTTTACAAACCTTGATTAAGTAAGCGAATGCATAACTTGTTAAAAAAAAACTTGTGTGGCGATGGCACTTGCGTCATGACGGGAAACCCCGTAAGCTTCTTCTTGTTTTATTTATGTAATGGAATATTTCGATGTATAAGTTTCTTTTTTTATATGCTCTTGGCCTGCATCTCACCTGATGGTAACTGATGATCAGGCCGAAGGTGGAAGCGAGCTTCACCCGGAATCCTCAACCACAGAGGAAGTGGCTATCTTACCTCTAACACAACAATGCTGTTAACATAGTTGTTATGATGACGACAGAGTTAGATAAGATGGTGGTAGCTAGCCATGTGGACTTAGAATAAGCCCTACCACCAACCAAAACCTAGCAGACATTTTTGCACCCGGGACCTCTGGGTCTGAGACAGGTGGTCTAACCCCTAGACCTCGCAGCGTCGCCGCTTCCTCGTTGTGGGTAAAAAAAATCTTAATTTTCACATGCGAAAAAACTTTTATGAGAAATTAAAAGTACCTAAAGACCACTTTTGCTTCAGAAATCATCTGTAAAATCTGTAAATAAAATTTTGTAATTGACAATAAGTAAACATAAACTTTTCGTCCATAATACAAACAAAACAACTTTATAAGTACAATCTATTAATAGATGTATTCACAGTTTTTCCATCTGATCGGTTCACTGACTCAGTATTGAGTTAGTGGGGCAAAAAACTCATGTTTTTTAAGGTCCAATCAGGCATTTGACATGCCGTTGATCACTTTAATACCTTCTTGACCCTGTAACGATTGTACTTTTAAATAATTTGATTCGGATATTGACTTCCTAATTCTCTGAACATCCTACCAGCTTTTTTTTTTGTGACAAAGCGGCGTGGCTGAGGCGCGGCGCCTACGCCACGCCGCTTGAGTTTCAACTGTTTCAAGACACGTCGCCTACGTATTTTGTATGAAAACTTTTTGAAGCGGCATCATGCCTGCGCCACGCCTTCACCACGCCGCCGCCCTTTCTGTATAATTCTCGCCCAAGAAAACTTCACGGTAGAACAATTGGTGTCGGTGTTACATTGCGCCAGTCTGCACGCGTCTTAATTGCTTTGCACACTTTCAATCACAATCCGAGGGTTTTGATGGATATAGCTAATCCATTGCTTCATAGGTTTGAAAAATTCGTCTGCTCAACAACGTAAATAACGCAACGAACGTGCGTGAACTGTCAAAATGAAACTCATTCAATTGTCATTTTATGTGTATTTTGCTATTACCCCTAGTGACGTACTTAGCTATCGCCTCTAATGGAGTCATGTACTCCTATTGTTTAAAAGATAATAACTATTAGTTGACGGCTGGTAGATATTCAATGAATGGAGGAAAAGATTTGAACAGACCGAATAGCTAGTACTAATAACAGATGGAGCTATCGGGACGTATAGCGCCGTCCCTTTTCCGCAATGCAACACTGATTACACTTTTTCTATACCTACCTACGGTCAAGGACTAACCAAAATGGGATAAGAAATTATGGATTGTATTGTAAATACTAAAGGCACTCAAGCAAGACTGCCGCGTTGGTCTAGTGGTCGCAAGCGCTACTGCTGATCACCAGGTCCTGGGTTCAATTCCTGAGTTGGGCAAAATGATAATGGGTTTTTCTATTAGGAATTTCTCAGTAGCAGCCCGGTGTTGTGATTTGGGCCCGGTTGGCGCCCCCCAGTAACATATAACTGGTGAAATGTAGGTGACAGTGGGTGTACCCACTATGGATACACCTCTTCCTAACCCTTCGGGTAAACAAGGCGTGATGATATGACTTTAGGCATATGGATTAAAGCTCGTCTGGTCTAATGTATGTATGTATTATCATCATTATAAAAGTATTAGAAGTATCATTGAAGTAAATAACATTTTTGTAAAATCTCACTGAGAAGTTTTCGGTGTGTGGCTATAACAAAATTGTAATGTAGGTTAGGTGTTTTAGAAAGAAAAAATAATAAATAGTTAATAAATTAAGGTGTGACTTGGCGAAAATCCATCACAAAATAAAATAGACGTAGATATATTTAGTCACCAATTCCGCTTAACTATTCCTAAAGAGTCATAACAAACCCTGTAAGAAATCGACACGTGTTTCACCTCCGAACGAGGTATCCTCTGGCAGCGCTCAGCGTGGCAAACACGTCGTGTTCGGGTTCGCGACAAGTCAATCGTCATCCTGAGAATGCCTCGTTGAGAGGAGACACGTGTCCATTTCTTACAGGGTTTTTTTATGACTCTTTAGGAATAGTTAAGCGGAATATATTACTAAATATAGCTACGTTTATTGTATTTTATAATAATAAATACATCCTACATGTCATAAAACAATGATGACATAACAACGCAGCATTTTCGCTCGCACAGTTTCACTTATTAACAACCGCTTCGTCTGAACTAACTCTCAATCGCTTTTAACGACACCTCCGGGATTCAGCCGGGTTGCCATATTCGTCCTCCCATTTAATATTTACTCTCACACCTTTTTATTATGTCCTTTAAAATCAATACGAAGGGCTCGTGACTAACCCTTGGTCTAGCACCCTAATTGCGTAATACATGATCAATCACAATCTGAATCGTTTTGAAACAGATTGCTAAGCCATTGCTCCTTAAATTCGAAAAGAAAATCTGCTCAGCAACGTAAATAAAGCTAGGAATGACGTTGAACTGTCAAAATGAAACAGATTACTTTACGGAAATGTGTTACGCAATTAAATAGCTGGCTGTCATTTGTAGATAGATCTTTGACAGTCGTTACGGGGAGTCAGAAGCCTGAAACTCTGACAACCAGTCTTACTAAGGGTTATCGTATTACCCAGTAACTGGGTTGTCGCTCCATGTAAAATACTGGTATTCAGCTGCATCCGGTTCGACTGGAAGCCGACCTCAAAATAATTGGGAAAAGACTAAGCAGATGATGAACATCAATACGGGTTAAGAAGTCCAGGTCAATGTAAATGTTTAAAAATATCTGTAGACTCTAGTATTTTTGGTTGGTGTGGTCAAATTCAAGGACCGGTTTGGTATTAGAAATATACTTGAGTTTTAATATTAGTAAGCCTTTTGTACAGAGTTAAGGCTTTGCACAGCGTTTATTAGAACCTTCGGAAACTTTTGTAAGCTTCGAGTGTACAAAGTAATTTTGTTCTATTTTGAGCCTGGAACTCTGAAAAGATTCTTAGTCGAAGCATTGTTCAATAGAATGTTTCCCTTTTGAAAAAGGGTTTGAATTTGGCTTTATATTGCTTCTGATGACGTAAGAAATGACTGCCTTTTAAGTATGATTCCTGTCTGCCGCAACGTTGTTGTCGCGATAGTACTGCGCAGCAGTGCTGCATGCCGCTGGCCGCTGATTCCGAGCACCGGCTGTTCATGGTGTCTCTCTGTTTTGTTGCTAATTTACTTGTAATGCACCTCTGGCCGAGATGGAGTTACACCCTTTTGGCTTATGCGATATTTGATTACAAATCTTTCTAGACAAGAACAGTATTTCTGCCAAGTTACTAGTATAAACCAATTACCAAACTCAATTATATTCTCATTCTTACTCTTCCCGTCTCCCATCACATTTCAACACCATCTTATATCCCAAATACCAAAAACTTAACGTAAACGGACACGTTAAAACGACTTTCCCGTATAAAGAATGCTGTTCTCATATCTCTCGGAACAGTTTCGTCACAGTCACCATTGTCGGTCGTCAGCAACAAGGAATTTAAATCAGTTACTTATACGTTTGTTACTCTTATGTAATTGTTGAGTTGACGCCGCCGGATTATGGTTTTTGGATTATTTTGAAGTGGTTTTTTGATGGATTCTTGAAGATTCTTGGGGAACGGATGTGTGAATGAGTTTGTCAAGTGACAAGCTTTTAATGCGCCAAAGTAACCCGCGAAATTCAAATTTTCTTACGTTTTTTGCAATTTTCAGGTCAATGTCAGGTTGTATAATGATTCAAATATGATTCGCGACCGTAACAAACTGGCGTCAATTAATTGTTCCCAAAGGGTTAGGCAGAGGTGTACCTTTAGAACACCCACGATTCGTGAGATTGGGCAGCAGTAGTATAATGGGATAGGAATACCCCCATTATACTAGTGAGTCGAAATTTCTACGTGAAAAAAAAAAGTACCTGTATATATACCTGGTTCCTAAATTATTTAAAAAACCTAGGCCGAATGTAGGCTTGCCACCAAAAACTTGACTCAAAAATGACGACTCTGTAATACTCTGTATCACTCGAACGTAAATTCCTCGTTTTCGATAATAGTTGTATCTGAAATTCTGAATTAATGATAGGAAGGTGATTATTTTATGTTTGAAAATATTTTCTTCTAAAAACGAAAATTGCAAAAGAATAATGTGAAAAAGCCGTGTAATAAAAATAAAGATAAGTAGATTTTTAATAAGGCAGTTCCCATAAAATTAACATTTTTTTAATGATTTTGTCTTTGACATATCTCGGGGCCATTAGGGCCCGGACCTTTGGAAGGCATACGAGGGGCCGAAGCCAACTCGCAGAGGCCCCTTAGACAATTTTAGGTGATGAGGCACCATATTATTATAACTATCAAGAATCGCGGAACATACATGGGGTATTTTCGGATACACGAGGAATGTATTTTTTTCCGAAGCAACGACGTGCCCCGGTATTTAACCCATCCAAAGCCTGACCTCGGCAAGCATACCTTAACCTTCGATCGACCGGCGGTTCTGTAGCCAACTAGAGATCTATTAACTTTAAACAAATAAGTCCCTTGTTGTCATAACTATCTAAAATTAATACCCAGACACCGGAAATTCGTCTGGCCAAAACCTCAAAGAAAAGATGTCAAGGTAATCGTTCATCTCCAAATATCTTTTGTCATGTTTGAACTGTTGTCATGTATTATCCTGTACAGAAATAGCACCTCCATTGATACGCCTTCAGTGGGCGTTTGTAAACACTCCTATTGTTTATTGTTTTATTGTGGAGATGTTGCAATGTTCTTGACCTTCTCTAGTGATTTTATCTGTGGTTATGTAAGGTTGTGAATAGAAATTGAGTTTTTTGGGGTGTAAGCATTCAGTAGGCACGCAATTGTGTCTAGTGATTCCAGTTTTTTGTTATTACGATGTACTATCAAAGACCTCCATATCTAAGCAGTTTGGAAACTAAATCCCATGCACACGATGACCACTTCTGTTACCGCCCCTTTTTGCGTCGAGCAATAAAACAAAAAATACATAGTAATATTTCGTCGTTTTTGTTTTAAGTACTTTGTAATGCGTTGTTGCATAAAACTCTCACTCGGCTCCTTCAACATTCATTAGGAACTTTTTTTTATAATAAACAAAATTGACTCTAGCGGTCCGTTTGGTAGATGATTACTAGCAATTTGATCAACATTAAAAATATCAATAAAAAATAAAGTAATAAACAAATATTATGGGATGAACAAAAATAAAGTACTTACTTAATAATAATTAATGTGAAATAAGTCCGGAGTGAAGTTGGAGCAAGCTTAAACAATTTTTATTTTATTTTTAGATTAAGTTTTATTTATAAATTCTACTGTTTACGGGGCCGAATCCGAACCGCGGTCCGCCATTTCCATGATTCCTGATCTAACCTAACCCTTGTAGGTATTTCAAATGATTGCCATGTCACGTTTCCAATCTTAGCTTTTGCGATAATTAACTCCGAATACAACACCGTAATTTAATCTAAATGAATTCAATACACAGACTCAAAAGACTTCATTTTTTGTCACCAAAGGATATCCTTTTAAAGCACATAATGGCATGCCCTACTTAAAATAAATCGCGCGCATTCACCTTGCATTTAGTTTGCAAATGCTACTAAATTTGAGCCTTGTTGCAATTAGTACGGTGATAGTCAGAATTGGAAACCTTACTATGGGGCTGTTGACGCTGACTTTTAATTAGGACTGAAAAGCTAGATTGAGCTTGTTGAATAAATCTATTATGGAGTTAGGCACTATCAATGATTCAAGAGGACAAAAACTACAGCATTATTTGCATGCTTACCGGTGTTTATTTTTATGTCGACGTATGATCGATGCATCTCTCTCTTCTGTGTCGTTCCCTAAATGCTGAGGATCGCGACCACATACGATGCGTCTTTAAGCTATGCGGTTTTCCGCTGTGTGGACCGCCTGGTAAATGCTGCCTCCAACAGCCTTCTTGATCGCTTCTGACCATCTTGCCGGTACTCTGCCTTGAGCGCGTTTTCCTTCCACCCGACCCAGTATCATAAGCCTTTCCAGACCATGCTTAGGTGAACGCATAATATGTCCGAAAAAGAACCGATTGACCGATGCATACAATTCTTGAAACACACAGATTTAATGCACTCAAGCTTAATTAAGCCTTCCTTATTTTTACTGTGGTATCCAACTTTGTGATTATTGCTTAAAAATTATTGGTATGTTTTGTGTAACCCCAGAAAAAAATCGGGTATTAATGTATATATGGCTATAAGAGTAGGGGAAGAACAAAGAAACGTTGGATAGACTGTGTGAAAGATGATATGGTTAGGAAGAGGGTAACTATTGAGACGACTTAGAACTATAGAGGAGAATGATAAAAAAAGACTTGTTGCGCCGACCGATAGCGCCGGCAGGAGTATGATGATGATAAAAAATTCTGGCAAGCATAATGCGCTGCTGCACATAGAACTTTCACAAATTGTGTTCGAACCCCGCAGATAGTAACAATCTTTGTCTTCCTCCTCTAAAATGCACTTAGGGATGCTAAAGCTATTTTTTTTAAATTGAATGTCATCTCGTAGTAGTCCTCGGAGTACCTTACTACTTAAGCGGGCTATCCTGTGGCTGCCTTAAGCTACTAACTCAAAGCCTCCAAGCCAGAGCATAAACTAATACAAAAAAAATTGCTATTGTTATAGTAGAATATACTTTTACATAGTTATCTTTGATGATAACTTAAATTGACACATTTTTCTGTAACCAATATTTCAAGAACTACATTCGTATTCTAAGCTCTATTCTACAGAATGGTTTGGTCATATTTTTAAAGGTAAGTACAGACCATCAAACTGAACAAATTTCTCCTTAGGACCACCATCATAATCGCGAAAAAATTATCAGTCGTCCCATACAATTTGGGTCGAATTGGTATTGAAGTTTTGTATGAGATAGCTGATAATTTATAAACAATACATGCTGGATAGTAACTTCAACTGTTGAAAACTGAACCTCCCTAATAGTACCATCAATGACGTCACCCAACCACAGTCTAATACAGTCCATCCAATACACACGTAACTCCACCTAATATTAAGAGATCAAATCGGTTACCAAAATCGTTTAGCATACTCGCACACGCGACGACAAAGGCGTCGGAACATAATGAGCTACTATTAGCATATTTGCAGCATTACAGCCGGACAATTGGCCGCATGAATGATCCAAGCGATGGACAAGTAAGGCCGAATGTTCCGAACGATTTTTCCATGACTGCTTATTGCTAGGCTGTGGCGAATTGTTGTTGGTTTTAAAATTAATCGTTGCTAAATAAAGTACGTGTGTGTACGTGTGAACTTCGTAGATGTTGATGTAGGTCTGAAATAATGTTACTCTCACTGTGACTGTCCGAGACCCCCAGAAGTACTTCTTTCGTTCTCCAAGGTCCGTACCATAATCATTAGCAAGCGTAGAGCTGGTCAATGTGACCGTAGTTTTTGCACCGCACATGGTCCAAAATTGCTTGCCAGTACACATGACACCCAACTTTTCGACACTATTTGTCTGTTTAAAGCGTGCATAGAAACCCCCGAGGTTTCGTAAAAGGCGACTAAAAAGGTGATGTTAGGGTTAGTCCCGTTGACACGGCGCGGCAATAATCAGGTACGATATTTTACTGTATATGTATATTCGGGTCACATGGCAGTTTTATGCTGCATTTGTTTTAAACTGTATAAATAGTGGGACTTTCACATGTGTTCCCAATGCTTGACCGTAAAATATCGTACTGATTATCGCCGTGTGAATAGGACCACAGGGCACCTACATCAGTACCCTTTCTCTTATTATACCAAACTGAGATAAAATCCCTTTGCTGAGAGTTCAGAGGCCTAAATGCTATTAGGGCGAAAAGAGTTACCCTCGGTTCATGAAAGCCGTTTAAATCATATCAAATCTCATTTTGTTTATCTTTCGTTATTTCAGCAGAATTAGTGATCAGGGAATCGATCAGACTTCCAGAAACCAGGGGTAAGAACATTTGAATTATTACATTAAACAACAGCTTTAATAACACATAACAACCCAACATTTAACGATTTTGTAATATTATCTTGATTTAAAAGATAGCTACGTTTTGGAATGTGCAACTAGCTTCAATTTTCTGACTAAATGACCGACTAATGTACAATTCAAAAGTGCCTGTAAAAAATGCTTTTGAGTTTGACTACTGCACTGGCAACCCGCACTGGGCTCGCGTGGAGCATTATGGCCCACTCCCTCTCACAGAAAGAGGCTAGGCTTGTGTCCCAGCCGTGAGCACATTATAGGCTGATAATGCTAATGCTGCACTGCCACCATACCTAATCTGCCGTCAAGCAGCATTGCCGGTTTGAAGGGAATGGATGCTGGTGTAATTACAGTGACATGAGACATATAAGCTTGGACTCAGGGATGGCAGGGCATTATCTGCAATACCAGAGGCCTGTCCATTGGTAGCGTACACCACTTATCATCAGGTGGACCGTCCAATTGTTTGCCATCAATAACATGCAATATTATCCTGCTTCTGGAGCAGCAGCAGCAGTCAGCATATAATGTTCCCAATGTTTGGACATGGCCTCCTCTCGGTGAGAGGGAGCGGGCCGTAATCCTCCACGCGGGCCCAGTACGGGTTGGTAGATGTCACATGTCTAGGACATATCAGAAGAAGAAGAATAAATAAATAAAGTATAAAGTATATTCACGATGTTTTTTTCATCTTTTCTCATTCTTCACATATATCTGTAATATTTATGGTGTACATAATAAAGAGTATTTATTATATTCTATTCTTCTTTATCACTTCTTCTGGGGCAGTTAGGTTATCGTCTGTATTCCCCGAAGAACTTGGCAGAGGTGTCAGAATCAAAATCAATAGTAATTTATTCAAATTAGGCTGAGAATCAGCACTTTTTGATCGTCAAAATTACATAAGACAGTGCCCGAAAAACCCCCGCCCTTCACCACTTTCTAGTGGTTCAGCTGGGAAGAAGAAGTGGCGCTACAAACTCTCCAGCAGCGCAGCTGTCTGTGAAGTTTAAAGAACTTTGATTGTATACAATAATATGTGTATATAGTTCACCAAAAGCTGGTTGCTCTTTTGATAGCCCTTAAAATATTGAACCGTGTAACCCCAATAAGACTGTTAGCCTTAAACGCATACACAAATAGTTTTCCTGTAGCCTTGACTCGGCGTTACAGAAGTTATTTTTAGAATTAGGCTCAGCAATGCTTAGCAGGCTATGAATTAGAAGTCTGCTACGCCTAATCGCGTTATTTTTATTGATGGCAACACGAAGGGAAAATGTAGGTCTCTAGTAAAAATGGGCTTTTCTTGTTGGTTAAATGTTGTGATGTTTGCTTTATTAATCTTATCGGAATGGTGGAGGTAGAATCTTAACATTGTTTGACAAGATTGTATTTGTGTTTTTATCGAATTTTTGGGAATATATTATGTGACATTTGTGATATTATCTATTGATAACCATACGAGATCCTTAAGGTTACCGTACTGTAGAAAATTGATATTTTAGGAAGGATTTTCTTAATATAGTTCCCGGATAACCCCTCCATAAACTACAATAACGGTGCGTCTAAAACTTTATAAAATATTATCGAACCGGACTTGAACATAAAATAGCAACGTGAAAATATATATTTGCAAAAAAAAGAAACATCTCATGTGGGGCGGGTCGCCCACGCCTCGGTTACGCTTCGTGGGCGCAATCGAGAAGCTGCCAGCCTCTTTTGCATGAGGAGAGCTGCTCAACCGTCAGCGTCATGTAGCGAAAATGTCCATGTGAGATTCGCCTGGCGATTTGGACAACTCGAAGTCTATTTTTTTGTATACTGTCTTGTTGGACGGCGAGGCAATTATCTTAGGCCATTTTCTGATTTGTCTGTACAGCAGCGGTGCGACATCAGCATGCTAGGTATACGCGGTACCGAAAGCTTACCGACCGCTTACTGATCGCCTATATTTCAATTGAGCCTTTCTGATTAGCTCGGTATGTGTCGCACTCACGCACATACCGACCTAATCAGGAAGGATCAATTGAAATATAGGCGCTCGGTAGGTGCTCGGTAAGCTTTCGGTACTGTGTATATCGAGCATGCTGATGTCGCACCGCTGCTGTACCGGCAAATCAGAAAAGGGCCTTAATTCGAGATGCGGGTGTCGTATAGTGCAGCAAGCCCATCTTACCCTGTGACGGCTTCCGGGCCAGATAAGCTTGTTGCATTTAACAGCTTTACGTTACTTGCATCAGCTTTTAAAACTCATCTCGATTATCGCCTGTTCGAGACGAGAACCATGTAATTGAGGCTTCGCTATAAAGCGAAGGAAAACATACCTAAGACCTGTTGAGGGTAGGAGTTTATTTTGTACAGTGGCCAGCACATCAAGCTACTAAAATCTGTCAAATTTCTTTAGTAGATTTTAAACTTTATCGCTAAAGCATTAGGTTCAAGTTTGATTGGGAAAGTTTGACAGTTTTGGGTAGCTTGATGTGCTGGCCACTGTACGACTTCTCTCTATCAGTATCAGCGTTAAAGTAACTTGCTGTTTTTGTCATTTCGCAGTCGTAATGGTTTCTAAAAGAACGTTGTGATATGCAAAAGCCAAATATGCTGCTAAAAATTGCCAGCTTCATAACGAAATTTTAATCTTGTTCATCAGATTGATAAAAACATCAATTTAATCTCGCTCAATTGATTGATAAAGTCATCTATCTAGCTTTTTCTAGCTATGTTGGCGTCAGCTTCCAGTCTAACCGAATGCAGTTGAATACCAGTATTTTACATGGAGTGACTGTCTATCTGACCTCCACAACCCAGTTACTGGGTAACATATATGATAACTTGGTACTTAGACTGATTCCAATTTTTTTTTCTTTGACATCCACACCTTTTTCACACATTTAACTATACAATATATTCTTTATAAAGAGTTAGTGAGTTTGTAAATAGGGGGGTCATCTTCGAAACAACTAATCCGATTCCAAAAAATCTTTCACTAATGGGAAGCCACATAGGATATACATTTTATGTTAAAACAAGAAATTTTAGGCGGACGAAGTTGCGGGCAGAAGCTAGTATGATAATGAAACCCAATTTCAATTACTTTCTAGAAACATTCGCGCATTTCTAGAGTCTAAAACGGTCTGTAGCACTAGAGTCCACAATTATGGACTCAGAGCGTTCCGAAATAGGATACCGACTAATATTTTAGACGCTGCGTCGATACGCGGCGAAATTATTTAGTACCTCATTTAGCTTAGCGATTCTTTAAGTACTGCTTATTAATGATACCGTATAGAGACCCTAGCTAGGTTCTAGATTATTCTTGAAGCTAGGTCATATGTAGTATTTAAGATATCCGTAGCGAAATTTGTCTGATGTGTCGACAAAATGGCTAGAAAGGGGGTGACTACCGAGATGACGACTAATAGAGAAATATGGGACTAAAAAGACATGCCACCTCTAATAATTTCGGATGATGAAAAATTTTTTTTCATCATCCTTTTATTTTATTAATATGTTACAGGTCAAAATGATAACGTTTTATCTATTTATCATTGTATACGGTATTCTTTATACCCTCGAAGCATTCTAATGCACAGAACAGCACCCTAATTGCGTAATACACGATCAATCACAATCTGAATCGTTTTGAAACAGATTGCTAATCCATTTATTCATAAGTTCGAAAAAAAATTGCTCAACAAGGTAAAAACGCAATGAATGCCATCTGAACTGTCAAAATGAAACAGATTAGTCTTAATCATTTACGAAAATGTATTAATACGCAATTAGATAGCAGGGTCAAACATTATAATTATTATGAAATGTAACACATAATATTGAAACAAATGAGCATAGTTATTCTGTTTCATTTCATGTTGCATTCCATAAGTTTGGAGGTTTTGTTTTTATCATTTTTATTAAATCAAAATGGCGGATTTTAGATGTCATCACAGACTACATAGAGATTCTACGTGATGCCATTATGCTAGAGGAGACGATTCCAAAATTAAACCACACTAAAAAGGTTGAAAATACTAGAAAAAAAAAAAAAAACAATAACTAAACAGTTCAAAATAAGATCACTGTCAAGCAGTTTGATAGAGTTGGTGGCATCGAATTTGAATTCGAAATTCGAATCGAAATCACTTGTGCACGGTATTTTATTTCGGGGTGCATTCAGTCATTGTAATTCGGTGTATCCGATCGAAAATGTGCTTGAAAGAGCTTAATCTGAGTATAGTGCCAATGTCGATACGTTTCAGTTCCGATAAAATGTAGCCTTTCAATCTGTCGATACGGTTTCGGTGAAAGTATTGAAGCTACAATAATGGTATGTGGTTTGTGAATGATTACTATAAATTGAAATAATAAACGTTCCATACAGGGGCTCTTCTAATATATACACGTTACACAATGATCTTACAATGGTGAGTTTTTGACAGTTATTGTATGGCAAATCTGTCAAAAACTCACCATTGGGCGACCATTGTAACGTTTATGCATTAGTAGACTTAGGCCATCGATAAGGTTCTGTAATGTCTCTGGTTGTTCCCTTTCCTAAACATAATTAATACACAGGATCTAGGATTTTTTATACACATTTTTTTTATCGGATTCTCTTCATACCAGGAGGCAGTGGTAACCACTACCTCCTACCATACTGCCACAATTACCATACGGCACGGTTGGCGCAGTGGTTAAGCGTTTGACTGCTGCGCTGCGTGTCGCGGGTTCGATTCCCGCGGAACAAATATTTGTGTAACCTACAAGTAGTGGTTCCGGGTTTGGCTGTTTGTGTATGTGAGTTTAAATGTTTGTAAACGCACCCACAATACAGGAGAAATTCCTAGTGTTGGGCAAAATTTGGTCAGAAATAACAAATGCCTAAATATTCCTGCTTATAAATTAGACAAGTGAATCAAAAAGGTTTCGTCCACTGTTTAACGTCACGGTTTAGGGATCTGTGTACTGTGTTCTGTAATATTATAAAAATAATAAATGGTGGATCAATAAAAAATTACATACATGATTTATGTACGGTTTTTAGCAAAACGGGTGTTGGTGTGACGTATTTTTTCAATGTCAATAACACCAACTTTAATACATTTTATTAAGATTGTATTTTCTTTGTCTTCAGGTGGGCGGCGTGGTCGGCAATGGGATGCTTCGGCTCGCCAGGCGGCAAGAGCAGCGAAGACGACGCCAAGAAACAAAAACGGCGCAGCGATGCCATCACCAAGCAGCTGCAGAAGGATAAACAGGTGCGCACATGCTCTATAATGATCGAAGAGCTCGTGGACAAATATCAGTCGTGCTATACGGGTACGTTCCTTAACGGTAACCAGGACAAATCTGGCGAACACCGCCCTCACCCGAATAATCCGCATAGATAACGATGTCCACGAGATAATAGATATATTTTCGTGCAGTTTGAGTGAATTCGCAAAAGTTCTATTAATTATGTAGTAAGTTATAAAATACAATAGACGTAGATATATTTAGTAACCTTTTCCGCTTAAATATTCTTAAAAAACTCTGTAAGAAAGTCGTGTTCGGGTTCGCGACAAGTCAATCGTCATCCTGAGGATGCCTCGTTGAGAGGTGAAACACGTGTCGATTTCTTACAGGGTTTTTTAAGACTCTTTAAGAATAGTTACACGGTATAGGTTACTAAATATATCTACGTCTATTGTATTTTATAATGGATTTCCGCCTGAATCAATTAACTGTAGTAAGTTATGTTAAGTAAATATTTATGTCAAGACTTTTTTAGTTTATTTAATAAAAGAGAGAGCTGTTATTCTTTAGTTGTTAAGCCATTAAGTGCTGTTAGACTTTGAATTATGCATTTATGTTTAGTAGTTAGATAGCTAAGTAAGAAGGTTATTTTAAATAATAGTTGATAGCCACACTATGGTATTAGGCCGAAGATCTTTAAAGATTAGTTGTAAGGGGTAAATCAATAAATAAATAAAAACAATATCAGTACAGATCGCTAATTCTGTAAGGGTTAACATTTGATATTCTTGGTCAAGTCACTGATCAGTGAATGAATGAATGAATTGCACCGATCCCAGCGTGGTTTAACCAGACTCGATAAATCGAATCAACCCCCAGATTTGCACTAGCCGCTGGATTCTCATGTTACATGGGGCTACAGAGGCTATTGGTCAAGTCACTGATCAGTGACCATTTATTGACACATCGGATTTCCTCAGTACTTTAGACACGAAACTATCAGCCTCTCCTTAACATATAGTATGGTGGCCGTTTCAAGAAGAAACCCATAGTCCTGAATATCACATCCGACCTAAAATAAAATACAGGTATTTGACATTTCTTGGGTTTTGGAAGTCAGAAGTCGTTATCTCATTAGGACAGAGATCAATTCTGCTGCCTACCTTCTTGACCATTAAGCCTCGTCCAGACTGGCGCGGCGCGACTCTAACAATACGTACAATTTCTAAGAAAACTTCACGGTAGAACAATTACCGGTGTTTAGTCGCGTCCTCGCGTCGTGCCAGTCTACACGAGGCTTTATATCGGATTTCAATCACGTTACCCGGCATTCTAAGTTGGAGGGGTGTTTAGTCTTTGACAAGTAGAGATTGTTGTCTATGATTGAGTAGAGGCAAAAGCAACACAGGAAGCCGTATCTTGTCTTTGGATGTTTGGCCCTCTAGTGGGACAGGTATTATCTATTGGCCCTCTAGTGGTATACGTTGAAAAACCGGTTCGATTCATAATTTTGCTCTAATATCTTTAATTATCTTATTTCAGCTATATCGCGCGACGCACCGGCTCCTGCTACTGGGCGCGGGCGAGTCCGGCAAGTCGACTATAGTGAAACAGATGCGCATCCTGCACGTCAACGGCTTCTCCGACAAGGAACGCCGCGAGAAGATCGAGGACATCAAGAAGAACATACGAGATGCGATACTTGTGAGTACCCTAAACAAAGAATGAAAGAATTTAGGGATTCTCCAAAAAGACTTGACTTCAAGCCAGACTCCATACTGAATTGTATTTTTTTTATTAGCCTACATTGTACCACTGCTGAGCAAAGGCCTCCCCCAAATCCTTCCAAGTATTCCTTTCCAGGGCCACCTCGATCCAATCCTTGCGGTACGCGTCTAGGTCGTCTCGCCACCTCTTCCTGGGCTGGCGTCGGAGGCGCCGTCCATCCTTAGGCACCCACCGTGTGGAGACTGTTGCCCAGCGGTCGCTATGCATGCGGCTTTAATGGCCCGCCCAATCCCATTTTAGCTTGGCAGCCTTTTTGCCTATGTCAAGGATTCCCGTATACATTTTTTTTTATACTGAATTGTATACGTTTTTTTTTTTTGGATGTGAAATTATAAAATAACTTCGCCCGCTCTGGGCGGAGCGTGAGGGCGTGTCAAACTCTTACTGACTAAACCCCACCCGTGTTCCTTCAGTTGCCTGTGTTGCCAGGGGCCACGGTATCCCTTTGAATTGTATACCTTGCGATACTGTTACTGTTCACCTATATCATCCCAATGCTGGGCAAAGTCCTCTACCCATAGCTTCCAGCTTTTGCGACGATGTGGATCACTGGTCGTTTGTTTTCTCGAGCTCATCCCGCCGCATTATACGGCCTTCAGATACCAGTACATTAAAATTATAATACTTATTTATTTCAATCAACATAGGATCATACAATTTAAACAAAATTAGAAATTAATGTTAATTAATTAATTAATGTTAGTAACCAGAATACCCGCGAAATTTCGCGTTTTTTTTTTTAGATTTTTTATTCATTGTCTTTATGGCACCTCTTTAGGTTATGTGCTATCGGAATATCGAAAAATAGTTGGCCTAGGCCATTAAGACCTAGGCCAAATAATTTTTGATATGACCGTGTGACAATTGAGTCGCTGTTAATGTCTAATCCTACATATTGTTACTGTAAAATAATTTAAAAAAAAAAAACGTTTATTCCGGAACAATAACACAAGACTCGTGCAGACTGGCGCTATATCGCGGGCGTGACAAGGGTTGCGCTGCCTGTCGCGCCCGCAATATCGCGCCGGTCTGCACGAGCCGTAAGTACAACAAGTATAACGATGATAGTTGCAAAAGTATAAACTGTAGCGCAGCTAACAATGTCCTTCCCCAGATACAGTATGGAATGATGTTCCATGCAAAAAACGCTTATTCTGTAATTAATTAATTAAGTTAAATTAATTATTAATTGTTTAATTTTCAGACAATCACGGGCGCTATGAGCACCCTAACGCCGCCCATACCGCTTGAAAAGCCTGAGAATAAGGCGCGCGTCGACTATATACAGGTATGAATTAGTAACATAATTATAGTGAGCTTATTGGTGATGTTCTTCAGAAGGTTAGGTGCGTACTTCTCGCAACCTGCGTGCGTGTATGACCAGATGTATGAACGAAACGAAGCAAAAGGGTAAGGAGCGCAGTAGGTGGCGTTCTGTAGTTTCTACCTACCCCAAATTTGCATTTCATTGTCATGCAACCTGACACTGACCTGCAAATTGCAAACAACGTAAGAATATTTGAATATCATGGGCTACTCTATCCCTTAAATGTTTATGCAATCACTCAGTAAAGTCTCCCACAAACAGGCGCGACCGAACTTTACCAATACAATTTCTAAGAAAACTTGACGGTTGAACAAATACCGGTGTCGTCGCGTGACAAGTCGCGCCAGTGTGTACGAGCCTTAAAGAGAAAAAAGTATTTTTTAAACAAGTGTAAATAGAAAAAAAATTACAAGTCGTATTTTTAATGTGCTTCGTGCACATTTGATCCCATTACGCCGAATAGATAAAATGCTACTAAGAAAAATAATAATGTACTTGTCATATTCCAGGACGTAGCGTCTCAGCCCGATTTCGACTACCCAATGGAATTCTACGAGCACACAGAAGCGCTCTGGAAGGACCTGGGCGTGCAGCGCACCTACGAACGCAGCAACGAGTACCAGCTCATCGACTGTGCCAAGTAGTACGTACCCGATACTATGGAAAAGCAAACTCCAGTTTCAAACTCTTAAAATTCCCGGCTGTAATGAATAGTCGCTTCAACACTAAGTATTGAGAAATATTGGTGACTAGCTGCCCGCCCCGGCTTCGCACGGGTAGCACTAAGTACTTATCTACGGCTTACCTACCTATCTACCCTACCTACCTATCTACCCTACCTACCTATCTACCCTACCTACCTATCTACCCTACCTACCTATCTACCCTACCTACCTATCTACCCTAACTACCTACCCCACCCTACCTACCTACCCTACCTATGTCCGTCTCCTAGTTCTAAGCTACCTCCCCACCAATTTTCATCCAAATCGGTTCAGCCGTTCTTGAGTTATAAATAGTGTAACTAACACACTTTCTTTTATATATATAGATTAATAGTGTTATTTCTTCATTCCAGTTTCCTGGATCAGGTGCACATAATAAAGCAGCCGAACTACACGCCGACGGAGCAGGACATCCTGCGCTGCCGAGTGCTCACCTCCGGCATCTTCGAGACGCAGTTCGTCGTCGATAAAGTCAATTTCCAGTGAGTTGTTCTACATATAATAAAATACCTATTGCCCACGACTTCCTCTGCGATCCTGGATAAAAAGTACCCTATGTCCATCTCCAGGTCCCAGGCTACCTATCTGCCAAGTTTTATCCAAATCTGTTCAGCCGTTTTAGCGGGAAAGCGTAACAAACAAACTCACTTTCTCATTTTATAATATAAAAGTACAGATTGTGATTGTTTATCGGTCATTTTGTCTATGTCGTGCACTGACTGGACAGGTCCACTCAATCTGTGTGGTTCTTTCCTCAAAAGATCATTTCAGACACGAATCTACATGGTCTTCACATGATCTGAGCAATATTATGTCGGGACTTTAAAAGAGACTGTGACCTCTGAGTTTGTTTCGGCATTTCTTCTCAGAGTAATCAGATAGGAAACGCCGACCAACGAAACGAAATCATTTATCAATTGCAAAAATACAAATTTTATGACTTTGTTCTTCTTCCAGCATGTTCGACGTAGGCGGTCAACGCGACGAGAGACGCAAGTGGATCCAGTGCTTCAACGATGTCACAGCCATCATCTTCGTGACAGCCTGCTCCTCCTACAACATGGTGCTGCGCGAGGATCCCACGCAGAACCGGCTGCGGGAGTCGCTCGACCTCTTCAAGAGCATATGGAACAACAGGTATCAGCATCTGTCTTACCTTTACCAGAATATATGTTGGAGTTGGCTTCCAGTCGAACCATCATTCAACATAATTTTAATCATCATAATTGTATATTACAGATGGCTGCGCACGATATCCGTGATCCTCTTCCTCAACAAACAGGACTTGCTCGCCGAGAAGGTGTTGGCCGGCAAGTCGCGCCTCGAGGAGTACTTCGGCGAGTTCGCGCGCTACAGCACTCCGCCCGACGCCGCGCCCGACACCCGGGACCATCCCGACGTCGCCAGGGCCAAGTACTTCATCCGAGACGAGTTTCTTGTGAGTAGGCTATTATCTATGGTTTAGCTGACAGTATGTGTTGAAAAACTATTGCCACATAATAGTACAGAAGTTCGGCTCTATAAAACGAGTGAAAAATAGGGGCACGCACATACATAACATCGCGCCTTGCTTCCCCGAAGGTATATGCAGAAGTGTATCTAATAGTACACCAACATTTCGTGAGTTATGTTTTAAGTCCCATATAATAGGGGGCGAGCCAATTGCCATCAACCAGGCACAAATCCAGACTCCAAGTTGCTACTGAAAAGTTATTGTTGGAAAAACCCAATAATACTTTGCTCGACCCTGGGGATCGAACCCAGGACCTCATGCTCAGCAGTTGCGCTTGCGACCACTAGACCAACAAGGCAGGCTCGCACATAATATAAAGTTAAACCAGAAAAGGTATGCGCTTCGGTAATCTTCATGTTTCCGAATACGCGCAACACGAGGGCGCTTACTACGTTATCAGCTGTTTACTTGAAATTATGACTAAGTTAAAAAAAACTTTTTAACCCGCGACGGAAAAAGAGGGGTGTTATAAGTTTAACGTATGTAGCCGTGTATCTGTCTGTTCCCTCGTAGCTCCCAAACTGCTCAACCGATTTTGATTATTATTTTTTTGTTTGATGTGTCTTGATTGAGAGTGTTCTTAGCTACAATTCCAGAAAATCGGTTCAGCCGTTTGAAGATTATCAGCTCTTTTCTAGTTGATGATTGGATGTGCCCATCTTCCACAGGTCTGATCTATTCGAAATTTGGTATTCAGTTACTTCAAGGATATTAGAAGAACATAGTTGGAATTGTGTCGTTTAACTTGTTTAGATTTATATTGCTATTAGATACCTATCATGTCTGTGAAGTTTCTCTAATTAATTCATCATCCAACTGAGCCTTACTTTTCAAGAAAATCGATGTCAATTTATTTAACAAAAATCTAATTTTTTCCCTTACTTTTTCCAGCGCATAAGTACAGCAAGCGGCGACGGTAAGCACTACTGCTACCCGCACTTCACGTGCGCCGTCGACACTGAGAACATCAAGCGCGTGTTCAACGACTGTCGCGACATCATACAACGCATGCACCTCCGACAGTACGAGCTACTCTAACCGACGCTAGAGCGAATAGGTAACGTGTTCTTATAATATAGTACAATCTTCACACTTCACTCTTGTCACAAATTCCTCTAAACTAGACCACCAAAATTTAGTTTATTCCTGTCAAACGACGATTTCCCATTCTGAAATAGACTAAATTGACACAACTTAACTATATTTTAGTTCGACAGCACTAAGATGACACTGAGTTATGGCAATTTTGCAACTCTGATTTTGACGTTTTTCACCTAAAATATTGGTGGCTTTTCCTAAAAGTGACTGAATCTGACTATTTTTAGCCGCGATTAAAAAGCTGCTTCAGTAAACAGAACTGCATCATTTTTTTTTCTTTTCTTTTGCTTATATCTCAAAAATAGTGTGTCCTATCGCAAAAATAATAAAAATTTCGACCCCCCTTTGTAGAATCCATAAACCAATAAAACTCAACATGTAGGTAATATTTTTTTCATATTTTCTATACTAAAAGTGAAAAATTCCTTATAAAACACGTCGAGGCTGCCTATTTTTAAATTTAAAGAATTATTTTAAAAAAATAAAAAGAGATTATCATAACCAAAAGTAAGAGATTTTAGTGATAGTTAAGTTAGTTAAAAATCAGCGACAGCACCCTTAGATTCGTCGCTACGCAGTTTTGTGTACAAGGCCCTATATGTCATCAAATTGCTTAGCAAGATCCGCCACTATGTCGAAACTACTGCAGCATTAATTTTGAAATAAATATATGTTAAAGTTGAGGATTAATGTTAGCGACTATGTTAGTCGAAAACACAATTTAATAAAAAAATCTCCATAGAAAAAAAATCCAAAGTTACCTCCAAACCAAACAATAAACCGCTGCTATTCAAAAAATACTTCCAAATTAGATCATGAAACTTGGCACACTAACTGAACTAACTATAACTTTAAAGCAGCGACTATGTTTTTTATTTTTTTGAAATTACCATTATTTTCGCCGTAAAAAGCAATTACCTAAACTTCCGATTTGTTGCCGCATCTGTCTCGCTCGCACTCAGTCCGCGAGTAGTATGGTGCGAGCGAGATAAAAACCTGAGGTTGGGTGGGCTCTTAAACAATTTGTCAATAATCATCAGTTACGTTACTATGATTTTAGTGGTATTTTAATAAGCAGTAAGTATAAAATGTAACGTAAAAATGGTGCATACATGAAAATTAAAATAACCCTTTCTATTACAGATAAAGTTCGTGCGAAGGCTCGGTAGGCCCGCAACGCAAATGTCCCGATCAGCAATACATACAGCCGTGAGTCCCCTCGTTATAAACCGCAGTAACGAAAGCGCTTCGTGACCATTCTATCTTTATATCGTCACTGACGAAATGTTTCCATGATTCGATGTATGTTTGCTAGAAATAATCGCCATTTTTGTGACGAAGTGAAACGCAACTTATATTACAAAATAAATCTAATACTGGCAATATTTTCCAGGTTTTTTTTAAAGTATCTTGAGCAAAATAACTTCAAAATCTCGAATTGAATCAAGATTTCGAATATTTACGAGTGATAGGGTTTTAGCAACTTATTTATCGAAATACAGTAATTTTGAAACAAAAACAAAACGAAATGTAAGGTTATTTTCAGTGGCGATTATATTCTAGGCGATTACGAAGCGTTTATCGATATATCGCGGCTAGCGATGCTCCCATGGTGTTTCCGAACGTCAGAGTTCCCAAAAAGCTGGCAACTTTAGTCGATTTTATGTGAGAATTTACTAAATATGTATAAAAAAATACCACATTATTGTGAATTTCTTCATGAATTGTCTGTAGTCTGTAAAATAATGCCATTTGTTTCTTTATGTACGTGTGAGAAGCCATATGCAATGAAGTATCTAATTCTATTCTAAAAATCTTTTTCCTTGTTACATTATAGTGTGACAAAAATCACTAAAGTACAATGGATCTACTGGCATTATTATAAAGTACATTATTTAGTTCATCTTTAGTAAGTTGTCACCGTAGTCGATTTTGTGAACGCACATCACTACGTTCCAAATTCGAAAACGTAGTGCTGTGACGTTGTCGGGTCTATTGGGTTGTGACGCGATTCGACTAAATTCGACTGCTCGATTAGAAGCGTGGAGTTTTCGAATATTCGCCAGTTATGTTTATAATGAATCGATTAATCGATCGGTCTATTTACGTATATTTAATTCAGTTGACACAAAAAATGGTACTTATAAGTTGTTCTTAATTCTTATTATTATAATTATTTGCTTCAAGATTCTATTATAAATTGATAGTTGTTGATTTTAAAAACGTTTATTTTTAATTGTAACTTATACATTAAAATCATTGCGATATTCACAGTAAGTGCTGGTTTAGGACAGAATGTAGTCGAGAACATTTTATTAAATGTTTAATCGACTAAAATAATTGGGAACGGAGAATCGACTAACTTCCCATGAGCGTTATTTGTAATATTGCGTAAAATCGCCAAACAGACTATTTAGTGATGTGAAAGGTACTTTGGGTGTATTTTTAGTCGATTTGAAGTTAGTATGAAAGTCTAGATTTTTGTCTATCTAGATTAGACTGGTTCGTGTGAAGGTGCGAGCGTCCCGGTGGGAGGCGGGGACGATACGGCGACGGTACGATACCCACACAAAAAAAAAATGGGGGAAACCGTTATACGAATTTTCTCAGAAAAATGAAGGAAATCTTACGATTATCTGGGATTTTTTAAGAAATGTTGCCGTATAATTTACAGAAAAAAAAGATTAATTAATACTACCCCTTAAAAAAATATCGTCAGCACACAAAACAAATTTTTAACTGTTAAAGACTCCACACACGTTACCGTCGTCGTTCGTGCCGCTCCGCAGCTGATCTAAACGGTTTTATATTAAGGATCATCGATGTTTAGCAACGCCTTGAGGCTAGTTCAATAGTATTCACTTCACTTTCAAGTACACAAGCTTTTTAGGTTTTAAGCTTAACTGGACAAGGTGTGGACTATGCACAGTAAAATGGGCCGTATTGTTCAGTGTTAAAGCCGTTGTTTCTTTGCGAGGGGATAGTACTGTATAGCTATATTTTTCTATCGCATCTAAAGAAGGCGCAAACGTTGTAATTTGAGTCAGGTTCACGATATTTTTGGCCAAAAATAAAATAGAGTGATAGTGTTCTTTTAAGGAAATAAAATAATATATGTGAACTGTTCTTAACAAAACTCATTTCTGTTGTCTATGAAAATTTGCTTCCTCGCACAATTTTTTTTTTTTAATGTGTAGTCCACTTCCCTTAACCAAACATTACCGAGCGCAATCATTTTATGCTCAAATTAGGCCAAATTTTTATTTTATTTATTTAAAAAATAAACCTGAATAAAAATAATAATTTTGTAGTGAAATTATACAATGAAAGTATAGCCATGTTTTTTCTAGATCAAATTAATGAAGAATATTGAAATATCTGTATATTTTTGATTACAGAAGTTTTTATTATTATTATTTTTTTGTCCTTTGGAGTAATTTTTTGGAGTGGTCACTGATGTGTTAGTTTCTTTGTCAAAATAACTTATGAAGAAATATACCAACTGCAGTATCTATGGTACTATCAAAGTTGAATTCATCTATTTTATAACTGAGAGAGAATGAGTCTAAAAACCTATTGAGTTATGGAAGCTAAAATCATGGCTTATTCATAAAAACACACGAGAGGTGTCGTCGGACACCCGATTGAAACGAAGTTGCGCTAATTGCATACTTGGCGAATGAGAGCTAGCTAAAAAGTGTAACATTTTGTAACGTTTTTTGTCCGTCTTGTTCTCATTTGCCAAGTGCGCAGAATGTGTGAAAATGTAAAATCAGATCACAATTTTAAAAAAAAAGTGACCGAACCTAACACACGAGTGCACCTTTATTTAGTTTATAACAAAATAGTTTAAAATCGTTTTATTTTTAATTGTTTATCAAATTTACGTCTTCCAATATTGTCTATAGGTTTTTTTAATTTTAATTTCGTTTTGTCTAACTCATTCATAGCACAATTTTTGATTAAAATGTAACAAATAAAAGTGCTTTCGTAGGTTTTAACTTAGTTTTAATTTTTTTTGTAATGTTGAGCTTTTAGGAACGTAAGGTCCAAAGATCCCGACGTATTTAATGCGGCCGGCTGAATATCATTATAGCAGTATTTGAGTTAAAAAAATATTTTCAAAGATTATTACATACTATTTTTTTTTTCGTTATAAGATGGACACAATTTTAGCCTTTAAGTACAAAGATTACTAACCTATCCTAACATTAATTTACTAAATATAATTATTATTATTATTTATATAAAAAAAATTAAAATTGGTTTATGTACTTACACATTGTGCTATTTTAAGAAATATTTTTAAAATACAAAATGATCTATTCTATCGTTATGAATCTTAATATATTTTTGATTTAGTGAATTTTTATTTACCGTTTAAGGTATTGCTCGGCAACAGTTGGGCAGCTTATAAGTGGTACACTTTAATGGCTAAAAGTTTGACGGCAACTATCGTACTGCATTCATTCCACTGAAACATTGTAAAATATCAACGCGATTTTCATAGTAGTTGCGATGGATTGTTGCGCCACTTTCGCCCAACTGTGGATTGTAACATATTAACCAAATTTTCACTATTTTGTTTAAAGTGGCTTCTAGTTCAGTCATTGGTTACTTTTTAAAGCAATTTTTTTCATTGTTGTAATGTGAAATATCCTAAAATACCTTAAGCGGCAAAATAATAAAATTGTTAATATATAATTTGTTAGAACATGGTCCTTAATATAAGAAAGTTAAGCTGGAGTTTGTGTTATGTGCCATAATGTAGTGTTGCCAGCGGAAACACCATATCCTATGTTACCATACTAAAAAAACTGAATAATTCCTTCCTTCGTATCGTATGTAAAGTAACAAAAATTCGCTATTTTTTGCTTTCTAATCGTAACACTATCGTTATTTTTTTTAAATATAACTATATTGAAATTGTATTTTTTTTTCTTTTTGTGTTATATAAGTTTCACTTTAAATGTAAGTAGAAGAGAATATAACGTACATTTAAAATATTAAATGAAAGTATATGTTAATTCATAATGTTGTACGGGGGTTACCACAGGTTTTGACTGCCTGTCAATTATATACGACTTTGAATATGTCGGACGAGCGCGGCTGCATTGGATTACATATAAATCTATCATTTTTACTTTAAACCAGGTTATACGACGTCCTTGACTTAATATTATAGGCATTTTTCTCAAAAAAACACAAAAATTTCAAATATCTGGTGACTAATAAAAGGGTTTTTTCACCGATGTCATCCGCGTTCGTACAATCGTGCAATAAGGGACCTCCCTACTAACGACATCACTATAGAATCATTGTGTAATTAAAAATTAACATGGCATTCTTTATTATATATGTAATTTAAAAAAAAGTACTATTTGGTAGCTATTTAAGTAAGTACTAGCGTAACGCAAAATAAAGTGGAATGCAAAAGAAACAAAAAGTAACAAAAAAAAAAAAAGGTATTATAAATATGATATTGTAGACTGCTAAAGTTTGGGGTACTTTCTGTCTTGCAGTGCTACGTGGTAGTCGGATCTGTTCGGACTGAGTCGCGACTTTTATGACTATTCAACCGAAGCTCCTTCCCCCCCCCCCCTCACTTTAACTTTTCGACAAAAGCTCAAGCTTTATATTTTTGTTTGACACTTCGAAATTCGAAACTATCTCGGATTGCCGAATGACTTTTACGAAGATTTTTTGGCTACAGAATTCATAAAAGAATTTGAGTGACTACAAAATTTCAAAGAATAATTTCCAAATTTGGTGATACAGGATAATTTTCCATATAACATTTTGTTATATTTTACATACATACATAAACTCACGCATTCCTTCCTTAAGTGTAGGCAAAAACTACAGAACGTCACCTGTTACGATCCTTACATACTCCTTTACTTCGTTTGCGTCCATACACGCACGCCGGTTGCGAGTACTACGCACCTGACCTTCCTGAACACCATCACCAATAAGGTCACCATATATTATGTGCTTCTCGCTATAGCGTCCCATCCTTTCCGTTTCTACTCACATCTGCCTATATTTGTTATATTTTATTTGACCATTAGCTTTTTAAATTCTGTTAAAGTTGCAAAAGTCGTTACTCAGTAAAAGGAACATACTGTCATTTCGAGATCTTAAGTATGCACGTTTAGTTTGAACTGATTTCAATTGTAGGCCGGGTGCTATGTGCGAGTTTATAGAACTAGTTAGTTATGGTGGAAACAAAGATAAAACAGAATTATGTGAACTATAAATGAGTTTATTTTACACGTCAATGATGATATTTTAAAATCTAGATGAGGTCGGCGTTTTCTATCTGACTACTCTGAGAAGAAAGGCCGAAACAAACTCAGAGGTCACAGTGTCTTTTAAAGTCCAGACATGTTCTTGGTCAGATCATCTGAGGACCATGTAGATTAGTGTCTGAACTGGTGTTTTTAGGAAAGAACCACACAAATTTGAGTGGATCTGTCCCGTTCAAGACGAATGAAGGAGAATTTGTTAGACATCATTTCAAACTATTCAAAATAATACTAAGTGATTTTGAAGTTCAAAATTAATGAGGTAATCTCTGAAGGAACTGGCTAAAGGGATATTTGGATCGCAGTGTAAGAAAAGAACATGCTGACAGGAAAAAGATAAAAGAGGTTTTTTTTCTGTTTGTAAAGAAAGGGCTTATTTTTTTATACAATGAAAAAAAAAAAAAAAATTTTCATTACATCACGCCTTGGTTCCCCGAAGGGTTGGGCAGAGGTGTACCTACAGTACACCCAAATTTCGCCAGTTTCGTGTTTTTATTTTTGGTTATTTATTATCTAGTTATGTAAACTCTAGCACTCGTAAAGCAGCGCCCGGCTAAGCTTTTGATATAAAAGTACACTAGAGTAAAATCACAATTTCATAGAGGAGCACATTGAAATATAAAACAAATTTCATTATTATTCTAGTTACGCTTCAGTTGTTGACTATAGCTAATTAGTTGACTAATATTAAACATATTAATTTATAATAAATGCCAGTTTTAAGCTCACAATGTTTTCGGTTGTTTAAACTTCAAAGACTTGAAAATTATACGTAAACAATTTAGTTCCAATTTTTTATATGAATGCAGTGCAGTTCTTTTATAGTCGGGTCATCGAATGCTAATCTTTTCTCACAAATTGTATATATGGCGTTAGCGCATTTTTAGGGGTATTTCGTCCATTTAAATGAGTTTTTGAACTAGGTGTTTTTAAACTAAAGACTAGGTGGTAATGGGAAAAGTTGTTTATAAAACTTGCGAATAGTGGTGGAGTAATCTTGGATTGAGTGTCAGACATTAATGTCCGACACAAGACAGTGCGGAAGTGATCCCCTAAGAAATGTCAACGTAATACAAGTATGTAAACATTGTATATGGCTGTCCTACCCTCATCCCTGTACGATTTAAGTGAACGCAATAACATGTGAGTCATTGTAACGTGTATAAAGGTAGCTTAGAAGATAATTTTCTATGTTTTTCAATATTTAGATGAAATACTGCCAGTGTCGTGCTATGTCGGAGATGTAGGCTTTCCGTTCGGTCTTTGCTCTCGGGCATATTTCATTTACATATTTTTCATATAATCGAGTTGGGCGCAAACAATATCGACGTAGGTTAATACTTTGTTTCGCGTGCTCGGATCCTTCACTAGTAGTATCGTAACGTCCGTTGCCAATAACCAAATAGTATTGAAAGATTCCTCCTTTTTTAATATATCTTCATAGTAGTGATAAGTGAATGTACTTGCGCACAATGTTTGTGAGGACGTGGCGAGTACCGTTTGGTTTACAAAAAGTGCGGCGATCGGCTGCAAATATTTTTGGTAATTATTATACCTCTTCGCAAAACTCGCTGATGAATGAAGGCATTTAATTAGTGCTCATAGATTTCTTTCCATTGTAGCACAAAAATAAAATAAAAAAAACGTATTTTTCTCTCAATTTTGGGTAGTTAATTTTTTTAATAGATATTTTATAGCATAGCTCAATCTCACACCTTGTTTAGAATCGGTATTTGAGATCAGCACGTAACATTGTGTTCGTTCACACGGACTGCGGATCATGGTGTATTTAATCTTAATACCTACGTTTAATGATATACTGAAAATCTATATTTTTAACAAATTTAATTTAAAAAATATACCTAATTAATGAAATTCCTAAAGATAAAAATGAAATTTTTAATATTTATGTGTAAAGTAGTGTGTACTGCGACGTGATTATTAAATAACAAACGCTTATAAGTTTTATGTCTCCACAGATTCGTGCAAAGAGAAATATATAATTTACTGTCCATGAAATTAATAATAATCTATAACTGATGTGTACAAAAATCAGTATGTTTCAGGCATTTTGAATCCGACTTAATGTATGTAAAAATAAATGTTGTTTTAAAATGGTCGTATTTCATTTTTCATCACCCGGTACATCCTTTACATAACAACTATATGTATAATGCATACATACTAAATACTAATATTCCCACGCACTTTTCATCAATCCATATAATTTGGTTTCATGTGACTAAGTTGCAAGTCGAAATTATTCAACATAATAATAACCCTTGGAAGTCGGGTTAAAATATTTATAACTTTATTGTCTTTAATTAAACCTGTTAATTTACCAATTACAGTATTAGACACCTAAAGTACATTCAACTTTATTTCAACGGAGGTATGGTCGATATTGGTTTGGCAGTAACGAATGCGCTGCGCTGCGCCTCGCTAGGTGTGCGCCGGCCCTTAGGCAACCGAGAAGAGCTAAAAACCAAAAATGAGTTGGCGAGGAGCCAGTAGCGAGTGCGCGACGGCGACGATTACTGCTGGTATGCATATTTTCCAAGCGTGAGTCTCTCACCGAGTGATCCGCACGCCGAGCCAGCGTCGCTATAAGCGAATACTCTCTTCGATACCTCTTGTCACTGCGACAAACGTGTATTTGCCGGCAGCGGCAGCGGCGGTGTGATCAGTGAGTGATAGTGACCAACTACATATCAATCTTTTGTACACGTTTCTTGAACGAGCAAATCGTAATCCACTTCCTCTTCAGCGGTGGGACAGCTGTGGCTGTCCCACCGCTGAATTATTGCGCCTTATTACCTCTGGTTTTGCATCACTGTCTTAGTCAAACTAAGACTCGACAAAATCTGTAACTTGGTGACAAATTGGCGACAAAATATAGGAGAAAACAGATCTTCTTAGGTGCCCTAGTTTTTGAGATATAAATTTGGCTCTGCTGGGGACTCTCCAGCAGGGCCACCTATAAACCCTTATATCTTTTGAACCAGTGAACGACAAATTCTGATATTTGGTGAC
This sequence comes from Eupsilia transversa, assembly GCA_914767815.1. Classification (NCBI taxonomy): domain Eukaryota; kingdom Metazoa; phylum Arthropoda; class Insecta; order Lepidoptera; family Noctuidae; genus Eupsilia; species Eupsilia transversa. Next base: position 5,133,667 of record OU611894.1, on the reverse strand, counting down.
AAATTTGGTCAAATTTTTGTGTGATCAAAATTAAAATCCCTGTTGGTGGCCCTGCCAGAGAGAGTGACACTAAAAAATCCTCTTTCTTGACCGTTCTTCTCCATAGTTACCTACCTACTACGCTTTGGAATGGGCAACTAGCTTCATCTTCCTCACCTATCGACCCCTTGACATTTCAAAAGTGCCTGTAATTGGTTTAATTAAGTTTGGCTGACCTCTACGCAATGAAGCAGACTTTCGTGTTATGAATCTGAACACAATAATGCAATACGATACATGAAAAATACTACTAAAGAAATAATACAGCAGTTTAATAAAAATCAATTTTATTATTATTAAAACCAAAATTCACAATTTCTGTGTAATTTAAAAAGAGCACTTCGAAAAGTAACGAGAATTTTGTCAAAACTAGAGCTGGAACATAGCGAAACAAAATTATTAAATAAATATTATTTACACGTCTATGGCAATACATAAGGTACAAGACATCTTTGGGCTTACCCCTTAGCAAATAAAATGTCGGAAAAGATGAAGAAATATTTTTAAAGCATTACAATACTGCCGATAAATAATGACCTGTCAGAACTTTGTACAGAAGACTGCGCAATAACATTTTTTTACGAAACAAATGGTGACATGAGGCGAGTATGAGTGAGACAACTTGCGCACAACTTCGAAGAGCCTATATTCAGACAAGCCATGATTCATCAATTGTATTGTAGTTACTAGTTACAAAAAAAAACTGTGAGAACATTTCCACAATAAAAGAGAAGGCTGACATAAATTCAGATCATAATAAAAAATAATAGAGAGACTAGTATTCAATTACACGTGAAACTAAAAAATTACTAAACTTAGCGCAGTTTTGAGGAAGGGTATTAAATGTGTAATGCATTTTTTTATGTTATTTGGTGGTAAAGGTAAAAAAAACAGTGAATGGTCACACAATAACGTCTGTTCAAATATATAACGTTTTTGCAACAAGTTTTTAATATCAAATATGAAATGTTTCCTGCGCTTGTTTGCGCACCAATTTTTCATAATCATAATAATTTTTGTCTATTATGTTAATGTACCATAAAATTGAGAACGCATCTGCGCTAAGCTTCAAAACGGGGAAAGTTCCATGACACAATTTCACATAAAATTAATAGAGTATTAAGTCCTTTTGAAAGTCTGCCCAATCGGGGCGCTAACAATAATATTCTAACTAATTTTAACATTAAATATGTTTAAGCGTACTGACCTGATATTACGACAATAGTTAAAAAGCGTAAAACACCGTGTTTTTAACAAAATTATCTTGAGGTATGTTTTTTTAGGATACTGTGGATTATTTTAAAATAAGCGTTCTATGTTTTGTGTATGGTCTATGGTTTAAGATTAAAAGAAATAGTAACTATTTGTCCTAAAATCGTGAAAATCAGACTATTTTGATAATCTTCCAAATGCAATAAAATGTAACTACACATGGCAATGTGGTACATGCGTAAATCAACTCTATTCTAGTTAAGGATTTATCAGGAATTTAGATCTTTTCTTGTATTAAATTCAAATTCGATGTTTGTTAAACAAATAAATACTGATAATATCAGATGCTCCAAAAATACTATAAAAATGGCCTGACAAAAGCATGAAAAGTCTAAGGGAGCTCGCGCACTAGACGGCCGCGACTACGGCCAGTCATGGTCAGTGGCCCGGTCTGCGGGTGGGTCGCTGTTGCGACCAAAAGCGCGATTTTTATCGGTTACTATAGTTTACCTGGTCGCTGCTACCACTGGTGGTGACCGTCTAGTGCGCGAGATCTCGTAATAAAACAAACCATTCACATTTAGCCATATCAAAAAATAGAATCTCAAAAAATATTCGAAAATAAGCTTTCAAATAGCCATCAATTTGTAACTGAATCAATCAAGAAAAGACTTCAAAAAGTTTAAAATTACTTAAAATTAAAATAACTTATCCTATTTTGAGGCACATTATACTAAAATTAAGGACTTTAAAAACGACATTGGCACTGTCCTATAAATAATAATTGAATATTCCAATTTAGTTAAAACATTCCTTATTTTCTAACTTATTACTATTTTTCCTGCTGCTATCAATGAATTAAGTAATCAAGAGATAATCTTAACCCTTCATATCCACGAGAGACACAATGGCTTTTTAATTGTTTTTGTAATAACGGCATGCAACCGGTTGATAAATTATAGTGCTATTTAAGATAACTGTACTCGTCGTAGAAATCGTACAACCTTAGACAAATTCCGTTTGTTTCTACATTTTTAATATCGAAGCCCTGCTTTTGGGATCTGACTTAATTAAAAGTATTGCTATATTTAAGCTGAGAAAATAAGAAGGCTGAGTTTGATCTTCGAAACTAGTGGAAACAATACTAAACTTTATCTTGTAAAAAACTTACGTTCTAAATCACTTTCTATTTTTGTTGTTTAATAAAAGAGAGGTATTTCATTTTAAACTAAGTTCTGCCCGCGACTTCCTCCGCGTGTTCTGGTTCCCGCAACCCACGTCGTCACATCGCATCGTCTGCCCGCGCTATTACTTTTTTCGCTTAGGGTTCTTTCTGACTTTTTTCCTTTTTGCTAGGCTCCTAAGGATGTTAGCTTGATGTTAAATAGCATATAGTCTTCCTCAAGAATTAGACTATCAAATGCAAAAAGTCTTTTTTTTTAATCCGACTGGCAGTTTCAGAGATTAACGGCGCGTGCAAACTAACAAAAAAACAAAGTCTGCAGCTTTATATTTTAGTTTAAATAAGTCAGTTCCTGAACAAAAGGGGTACAAAGACCCATTTCTAAAATCATGTTCAATAATTAATTACTAAGAACAGCTTAGTAGTCCTTTCTAACTAGTCAGTAACTGACTGTTACTGATCATTGTCTATAAAGTTAAAAATACAGATACCTAATTGGTCCCAAACTAATTATAATAACTATGACTATTTTTCCATCAAGAAAATATGTAGTATCAAAAATAATATGGTAGAACAACAAAATATTTCGAAAATTTTAAACTAGACATCATTATTTTCACATGTAATAAAGTAAAACATTTTTCAAAAAGGTAGTTTGTAACAGATAAAAGTTTTTATAAAAATAGGTAGGTAATACAGTGACATTCCAGCATGCATTGTTAAAATTTTATGAAAATAATATATTATAATAACTACCATAATAATAGTTTCCTCATCACAAATTAAACTTCCCATCAACTGTAGCAGTCTCAGAAATAACTCAAGTTCATAAAAACCTCTAGATAGCATCACAGATGAATGCAGATGGTTCACTCCGCAAAATCATTAAAATAACAAGCGACTCTAACTACGATGCAATAAAGTGCAATTCAGGTCGCACAGCGCTAAAAACCTACAGTTATATTCACCTAGAAGTTGCGTCTCTTTCTATCGCGTAACTCTTATATCTTCTGACTACGTTACGCTCACCTAATTGGCCCCACAAGACGAACCCGCCGCGTACTTAAGCGTTATACCTAAAATGCGGAGTGAACCATCTGGATTCATCTGTGGTAGCATGCATCTAATGCATACTGGCAGTAACTACCCAAGCAGATTTTAAAAGGCTAATCAACAACTTTGAGTTAACAATTGACCCCGGAAAAAAACCCGGTTGCTTTTCATTTATAAATTAAAAAGATTAAAACACAAATTAATATTAATTGAAAAAAGTCACAAATTCACTGAAGTTTCACATTTCACAATGAGGTAGGTTCTTGTTTTTCGCACTTAATTCCTGAGTTATACACATTATTACGAGTTTTTGTATACGACGACTATTTGCAGCTAAATGGCGTAGTTTTTTGGCAACCTACGCTAACATTGCAAAGACATCGCACACGCTGAATACTACGATACGCGATAAATTCGAAACAAAAGCGAATCTAAAGCAAAACTTGCGCCACAATTCGCCAAAAATTAATCCTATGTCATGAGCAACATTTTGAAAAACACTTCATTTCATATTTACACGAAAGGGTTTGCAAACACTAATTGAACACAGAAAAAACCCTTTTTTCACTTTTGGGCACTAAAGTGACTTTTCATTTGTAGAAAACCCCCTTTTTTTCACATTTTGTTCGTATTTTACGAGTATCTTCTTCAGTCCAAATACACATAGAAATTGGGTGTCCCGCAGTATTTGGTGGCGAAGGCCTTGCCAGCGGCCGTGGGAGCGCTGAAGGCGATGTCTGAAACGCGTAGGGCTTCGCCGTAAAGGAAGGAGGCTCGTGCGCACGCTAGCAAGCGAGCCGCGATGCCGCGTCGACGGTGGTTTATGTGCGTCCATATTCGGGATACGCCGCATCTGAAAGTTGAAGAGAGATATTTTTAATGACCAATTCAAGGATTCTGTAGGTGTCCATGATGTCCTAGCATGGGTTTGTTCCGCCACTTCTATACAGCAAAAGCACTAGGAAATGGTGAGGAGTGGGCGTTCTGAGCGCGATATTGTTTGTGATACTCACTTGACAGGATAATCTTCTACACTGCAGCAGTCTGGGTCACCAGGGATCAGCTTGTAAGCTCGCACTTTGGGCTCTACGATCAGACACCCCATTATCTGCTTCTTTTCTATGTATAAGTAGGCCTGAAATGTTATAGAAAACCAACTTTTGTTATCTGGGTTCAAAAACAAGATGTACTATCGCGGCCATGCATATCTGAACACCGTAAGGACAGCGCTCGGCCGCTATGGTAACGGTTATCTACAAAAAAGAAAGGGGTGGTAAACAGATGTGGTCATCGTGTGCACGGGATTTTGTTTTCAAAGTGGTTAGATATGCGTGACCGCGATGGTACAACACATATAGGGTTGCAGCATTATGCTGAGCGATGGCCGTTTGGCATGGATGTGTACGGAATATTTTTTTTCTTTCCGTGTTTGTGTTTTTTCTTTGCATACAAATTTACGTATTTTCTTTCTTTACAATCGCGGATATTTGTGGTACCACTTTTCACCCTAATAGCCTTAGTAATAAGGTTGAAAAGTGGTTCACCGCCAGTGTCCGCGATGGTACATAGCTCATCAAAAAACAAAAATCTTCAGTTTCATCTGCCTAGCCGGATGACTCAGTCAACCAAGGGTGGTGGAGAGATAACATGACAGCTGCATAGTAAATTTTCTGCTTCGTCACAGCATGTGCTATTCTCATATTGTTTAACATGGGAAGTCTTACTAACATGCTCCATATTATTAAGCTTTATCTTACCGTATAAGTATGTATTAGTTCCTTAGGCAGATCGTTCCCGTAGCCGAGGTGTGGGTGCACGACCCTGGTGAGGAGTTGTTCCACCTTCTTCCAGCCAGTCTCACCTCCTCGCATGCGGATACAGCGTGAGTTTCCAGACCGGTCCACTACGCACTCGTCTTTGAAACCCTGGAACATTTATTATGGTGTTTTTTTAATTAAAAATTAAAGAGTTTTTATTTAATTTAGGCTCTATGGACATGCAAGACTTTTTATTCCATTTTAGAAATGATTTTCATCCTTTTTAATTCAGAATGTTTAAATGGGTTTACAGATTATTAAGATACTAGCTACCCGCCTGCATCGGACGGTTTTAACAACTAGACAAACATCGATATTTCTTTATTATATCTAAGTTTAATACTAATGTAATATATTTTCATAAATTATAGCCTATGTTACGCAGTGATAATATAGCATTCTACTGATGAAAGAATTTTTAAAATCGGTCGTGTACCTACTTTATTTATTTCTTAATTAAATATACGGTAGCTGACAGTAGGTATAACATTATTATTATTCTAAACATTGCGCCATTTACGAAGTACATAGAAAAATAGGAAATACAGAGAGTGACATAATTCTTGATATGTATAGTGTGTGCGTGTGTGTGTTAATGAGTCTATTTCACCATACAAAACAAAAATACAAATCTTTTCTCTTTTTAATATTAGTGTAGAAAACTTCCGGAATATATTATCTAAAAAAATTAAATAATAAATTATCTAAATGATGGTCATCAAAATTCATTACGTAGTTTAGAACAACACGTAAAACTACTTTAATTTATAATATGACGTGAGTATAGGTTTTTCTTCAGCACTTTTTTTTGTAATTGGATAATTATGCCGTACGTGACGTACGTATTGAATATACCTTTATACAGAAAAGTCGTTTTTTTTTTTTTGCGAATTCTTTCTTGGTCTTATAGTAAAAGTTGTTCATATTGATGAGTAGAACACCCCCTTAAATTTTGTTGCATGTTTTCAAAGTCAGCCAGCCAATTATATATCTTTCAAAAGAAAAGCGGGTAAAGGGTAGGGTAAAGCCCCATTTAAAGCCGAGCCGGATGAGTAACTGGAAGAGAATGCCTTTGAGGCATCACTTGTTTAGTTATATACAGTTAAGAGGGTGCATCCTAAAAGTTGGCAACGTCGTAAATAGCTGTCAAATATTTACCTGTTTCGATTAATTTGGAAATAATGAATTGCAATTATAACATTGAATTTGATGTTGTACCCGTTTTAGGTGAAAAAAAGGCATTTGGAAAGTTACCAAATACTTTTTTTACATCTAAAACTAACTATTCGGTGTTACGATATTAATTATTGCATTTCATAATCAATATTCTAGTCAATTGGTTAGCCACATTTCTTATTTCCATACAGAAATATTATCAAATTAATCAAAACAGCGAAATATTTGACATCTATTTGCGACGTTGCCAACTTTCAGGATAAACCCTCTTAAGTAAATAAACAAGTTTGAAATACTTACGTTGAATTTGAGTACATCTGTAGCATTGTGATGCACCAGATGATCGTGTTCGTCTTGTGGATCACCGAGCTGCAAACGAAAGGAACTTGTGTTAAACATAAAATATAGCTGCAATTTGTTTTTAGGTTTCCGTACCCGAAGAGTGCCGGTTGCCACACGGAACCCTATTACTAAGCCTCCCCTGTCCGTCCGTCAGCGGGCTGTATCACATGAACTGTAGCAGGAAGACGGTAAAATTTTTCACAGAATGTGTATTTCTATAGCCTCTATGACAACAAATAATAAAAATAAAGGGGGTTCCCATACAAAAAGCGTGTTGCGATTGACTTGTCGTGAACCCGAACATGACGTGTTGCCACGCCGAGCGCTGGACACTGCTACGTCCTATTGTACTTTATAATGGATTTCCGCCCAGTCACGCCTGATTCAATTAACTATCTCTCATCAAATCGATCATTGTTGGCTCTATTTCGCGGTACCAAAGAAAACGATATTAAGATTTATGTTAATACATTCTTAGTTGAAATTGTTAGAAGTTTTTACCTGATAAATAGCACCGCACTCGGCACACTGCGTGGCTCCAAACTTCTTCTGTCCAGCGTCTATCACGTACTGGTCGTCGCCCGTCTTGATCAACGAGCGCTTGCTACTCTTCTCTGTAACCCCTTAAATTAAACGATACGCGAGATTAATAAATTACAGATTGTTGTTTTACACAATGTCAAGTTTAATAAAATGGGATTATAAATTCGTCAACACAATTGTGTAACATATATATAAAAGAGCTTTTACTTGTGTTAATTCGGCGCGCATTGAGTAAGAGTCCAGTAATTATAATGCTATACTGAGACATGCCATGAAGACGCTAATGAAAGGCGATCTACCGATCTCCCTGAAGCGAAAACTCATCGATATGTGTATTCTGCCCGTCCTAACCTACGGTGCTCAGACTTGGTCGCTCACCGAGTCGCAAAAGTTCCGCCTTGGGGTTTGCCAAAGAGCAATGGAGCGTAGCATTCTGGGTGTAAAACGAAGTGACAGATTAAGGAACACCACGCTGCGCTCCAAAACGGGGATCCTTGACGTAGGCAAAAAGGCTGCCAAGCTAAAATGGGATTGGGCGGGCCATGTCAGCCGCATGCACAACGACCGCTGGGCAACAGTTTCCACACGATGGGTGCCTGAGGATGGACGGCGCCGCCGAGGCCGGCCCAGGAAGAGGTGGCGAGACGACCTAGACGCGTACCGCAACGACTGGATCGAGGTGGCCCTAGATAAGAATACTTGGAAGGATTTGGGGGAGGCCTTTGCTCAGCAGTGGGATAATGTAGGCTAATAAAAAAATTAAAAAAAGACATGCACCACAACCCAACTTCATGCATAGGCATCATTTTGCTTGTGCCAATCCCCACGCTCCTGTGCCAGCCTCATCCAGGTACTATCGGCGAATGGTAATAATGTAGCTTAAATAACAATTGATGCTTGTTACCTGTAGGTCTGATATTTTGTTTTTTTTTTCTGATTTCTCATCTTTCTGTTTGCACGTGTTTCTATGAAAAATAAACCTATTTTTCTTTCTTACCTTTTATGTTACCAGCGACTGCTACACCAGGGTTAGGTTTTTCGAAGATTGGAAACATCTTAGGTTTTGCATCCTTTTCTGCATTTTCCCTCGACGATGTGGAGGGTACATCTAAATAACAAAACGAATTACGTTAATTAAGTGTAAAAGACAACCAAGCTTTTCAACATTGAAACGGAGTTAGTAAATAGGAATAATTCTATTGAACATTATTTATTTAAAATTGTAAAATTGCCTTTTTCCAATTTTGTTGATATGTTGGTTAGAGTGAAAGCCGGGGCGGCTTCCAGTTTTACAGAATGCAGCTGAATACCAGTATTTTACATGGAATGCCTTCCATGTGGGCTACATAACCCAGGGTTATTGTGTTACTGGGTTAGAACAATTAACGCTGACTTCTCACCAAGGGGTATCCCCCTTGGTGAGAAGTCAGCGTTAATTTCAAGATATAGTTCGATTAGCCTTTTTCATCGTGAAATTACTAAAACTCTACTCTCCTAAATCGAGCTACCGTGCATATTTACAAGTATAAACGTCTAAGGCCCCAGTTATAACAGGCGCCCGACACGCGCATCTTACACGCTGCGTTTTGCGTTAAATTCCCGGCTCTTTTCAATGATTTGGGGTTAATCATTGTTCAAAATTTGAATTTACACTAAAAAGTTAATTTATACAAAAAAAAATTGCAGGGTGGCTCAATTTAGGCGGAAGTGTATACTGTGTATAGTGATGATAATGTTGTTCTCACAAGGGACATAAGCAATATAATTAAATATATTTTGGGACGGAAGCTACACAGCTAAAACAAGCTTCATTAGGACACCCAAATGTGTTTTTACCACATTATTCATGCATAATATCATTTCAACTTTACCAAGACCCAATTAAGCTAAAAATACAAGTTACAAAATTATATTAATTAAATATTTTGTGAAAATGTTCACATTAATGTAGCATTGTTTCAGGCAAGGTCGGAAATATTACATGGATACAATGATCTTCTAAAGTAGGAGATAATTTGAGCTACTAACTTGATTCATATCATATTGTTTTTGAAATAAAACTTATTGTGTTTGAATTTTTTTTGAAATATCATTATAATGTGATAAAGTGCCAAGTCTTTTGGCAATATCATTTGCATTAAGATAGCATCGTGCATGTATTATCAGGCGGGGCGCGGAGGACGCGCGGGGGCGCGGGGGACGCACGGGGGGCGCGGGGGACGCACGGCTGCGACGAGGCGCGCGCCAATGAGCGCCAACCGACGCGAACCGCGCGCCACTTCACATCAAACATCTTGTGCGGTCATCGTTTTCTTATAAGCACTGAATTATGTTGCAATATAACTTTGTTGATACAGTTCACTACTAGTTTCATTGAAGGGAACCAAGAACCATCTCAAACAGTCAGTCCGCGTGAAATGTCTTGTTTGAACATAATATATATCCTATGACACTCGGTATAATGCCCGGCACGAGTCGTGAGCACAGATTGACAGTAGTGGCGGCAAGCACGCGCATGTACACTTTTGGCCAAATTACATTACATTACATTAGCCGAATGACACGCGAGAGTCCAATAGACGATGAGCATCGACTGATGAACCAATCGCGTGCAGCTCGGCGCCCCCCCGGCTTCTTCATTCCACCAAAGAGATCGAAAAATTAACTACTGCGCAAGTGTCAGTTTGTGCTCACGACTCGTGCCGGTTACTGTAATACTGTAGCTTCCCATTACTGAAAGAATTTAAGGAATCGGATCAGTAGTTTCAAAGATTACCCCGTACATCAAACTCAAAATGTTTTTCCTCTTTATAATATTAAAGTATAGAATCTTTTTTATAGTATAAAATTAACCGGCATAAAACTCCGTCTACTGCTGATACTGAGTGATGTGATGCTGGACAATAGTAACACTTCGCCTGACCTGGAAATCGAACCTAGGATGCCATACTGAGCAGACGCACCTTCGATTGCTAGATCAACGAGGCTATCATTAATTGAGGAACGACTATCAGCCAAAAATTCTTGGTTAGTCTTGTGGACGCTAGAGTTACTGCTGAGCATGAGGTCCTGGGTTCGATTACCAGGTCGGGTAATTCGGTTTTTCCATTAGGAATTAATCAGTAGCCGCCCGGAGTCTGGATTTGTGCCCGGTTGATGGCAATAGGCGACCCCTATTACATGGGACTATAGAGGCATGAGGATGGTGTAAAGTTCACTCATCCTCCATAGAAAAGGGAGGATCCTCCGACCAGACGGGTGTTGTGTCTGGTGGGTACTGCCCGACGATTGATGTCGGGACGTTGCATATATGATAGTCACGCGGTAAACTCTGCTTGCGCAATGCAGGATGTTAGTCAAGTGTGTTGCGTAGTTCGCATGTAGCGATTCGATGCCGCCACAGGACCTAAACATAACTGGCGAAACATGGGAGTATGTTATGTTAATTATTAAAAAACTTCCTAAGCTGATAAAATTTTTCGTAGTTTCTATCTACTAACCAGTCTCAGTAGAAGCGAGCACAGCTTCGGCGTTAATGTTGTTAGACTCCGCCATCTTGAGTATTTGCTCGTCTAACATCTTCAGCTCACGCTCGATCTCGTCCAGGTCAGGCAGCTCTTCTTGAGCTGAAAACATAACATTTTAATTTTAACAACACTATATGATGAGAAGTGCAGAAGTGAGGAGAATTTTGCGAAGCACCTTCAGCTGGAAAAAGGTGATAACTTCTGACGACTCCAAGACATTATTCATTAACTTGAAGAGAACGATGTGATCTTAACCATTTATTGGCACAACATAAAATTCCAAGTCAGCAACGCCAGACCCGGAACATCTACTTGTAGATCATACAAATATTTGTTCCGTTCGGGAATTGAACCCGCGATCCGCAGCGCAGCAGACAATCGCCAACCGTGCCGTCAAATATTAATAGAACATTTGAAATAACCTGAGAATTGAACGCCACTAGACTTACTAACATGACAAATGAGGCTGAATATGAAATTAAAAATAATTCTTAGTAGTTGAATATAATGTCTCGCTGGCAGAAACACGGTAAAGTAGACGCGCTCAGCAGTTTACACAAGTAAAATGGCAATAATACTTGCTATTTGATAAAATCTAATTCAAAAGCCATTTATGCAAACTAGGGTGAGAATCATCACTTTTTGAATGTCAAAATTACATAAGACAGTCCCCCAAAATGCCCGCCCATCACCACTTCCTAGTGCTTTAGCTGGGAAGAAGAAATGTCGCAACAAACTCTCCAGCAGCACGGCTATCTGTTCAGTTAGAACTTAAAAGGACCTAGTAAAAGTAATTAACATTAAGACGATAAATTGCTTCCAATAAGAAATATGCCTTTACGTACCTAACGAAGTCACTATGGTAATTTAAAATGTTCATTTCACAAATACAGGGCGCGTATGACCAGACCCCTTGATGTGAGAAACTGGGTTCTTTGAACTGAATAGAATAATAATGTAACAGCTGCTTATATTACTTGACCCCTAGCTAATAATAATAAGCGACTAGGGGTCTGGTGTCCAGTGAGTGTAGTTTAGTAACCACCTGTATATTTTTTATTAGGGATATTCTAGAGTTTATGCTCACGAAATTATTCGATTTCGAGACGCGAGAATCACAGACGCCCCTTTACGAAAAGTTTTAGTTATGAACTTGTGTAAAGGCCTTTTCGTAAGCCATTGTAAGTATTAATTTTGGTAGTGTATTGACTTTTAAAAATATAAGATCATTTTAACAAAAAAAGAGTTTGCACTACACGAATGCAAAATATTCTCTAAATATCTTGTCAGTAAATCTTATTCCATGGATAAAATGTATTATTTTTGGTCGATCCACCCTTAGGGTTTTTTTTTAATAAACGTTGCTAAAGTTAAGTGACGTTCAAGAATGTATGATTAAACATGGATTAAACGGATTAAACAGTCGCTACTCATTACTTAGGACCGATTTGGTTGTTTTTGTTTTTAAACGTTACGAATATTTTCAATGTCCGAAATAGATTAAAATTAAAAATACGTGGAAATCAGAATGTCTTTATTTCTAGGGGCATTTGTGTGAACTATTCTTGGTCAAGACGTCTGCCAGTTCAGCTAGTAAATAATAAATATGAACATAAATTACCTGGAGCCGCATTCTCTTCAACAAGTATATATCCGCCTTCAACAGGTAGAAACTGTCCAGTCTTCGGCAAATCGCCATGTTTTTCTACATGACCATCAATGTCTGCCATGACCACGTCATTCGTCACCGGCGGTGGCAATAATGTCAGAGGCTGTGGTGACGCCACCACTTCTGGTGGCAACGTCGTCAAGGGTGATGCTACCGTAGCTGGTAGAGTGGTCACAGTTGGTGGTAACGTTGTCACATTCTGTGGCACCGTCATATCTAGCTTCTGGCAACCCAGCTCAACTATAATGGCTTCGGAGTCCCGTGGCAGTGATCCCATGGTAACAGGCACAGCGGTCACTGGCTGGAATATTTGGTTGGTCTCTTCTATAATGGTGCTGTTGAAGCAAGGTAGTTCTTGCAGGGGTTTTGAGAGTGACAGTTCGGATTCGGGAATTTCTTCTTCTTCCCATTGGCTGAGTAAGGCTTCTATTGTTTGTTTTTCCTTGTCGAAGGGGTCAGCTTTGTCTGTGAAACATATTTACGTTACTTAAGATAACATCCCACGTGGATAACTGCTAAAGGTTTGGGCACAGGTGCGTTGTACACAAACATTTAATTTATTTCTTTATGTTATTAGGCCTATTAGGTTAAGCTGCGCTTGCCGGGGTTGGTCCGTGGATGGGTGACCATCTTTACATACCGAGACTCCGTGCTTCGGAAGGCACGTTAAGCCGTTGGTCCCGGCTGTCATTCGTGGATCTTTGATAGTCGTTACGAGTCGTCAGAAGCCCGAAAGTCTGACAACCAGTCTTACCACGGGGTATCGTATTACCCAGTTACTGGGTTGTGGAGGTCAGATAGGCAGTCGCTCCATGTAAAATACTGGTATTCAGCTGCATCCGGTTAGACTGGAAGCCGACCCCAACATGATTGGGAAAAGACTCTATTTCAATTTCAATAGATTAGTTTCGAAAAGTGCAAAATACATTATTTATGAATAGGTATGTAAAAAATAAGGATATAAGTTTAAAGAAAAAATTATATTATACTCTAATAAGCACTAATGATCAATCAATCAATCAATAAATCGATAAAAAGTGCTTAAAGACTGCATATTTTTAACATGACCAGCACATTCTAAAATAGTTAATGCTGTAATGTTTTTTGTGGAATTCTAGCTTTGAAAATGGATAATCTTCCAATTTTTTATTTTTTTTATCTTAACTTTAGTTTGAATAGGATTTCCTATTTAACTGATCTTGTACCAAATTCTTGTATCCATAGATACTAATATTATAAAGGCGAAAGTAACTCGTCTGTCACTCGAAGCGTACTCGCCACTCGGCACAATCACATGACATCGTTCGCAGCGCGCTAACGTACTATCTTTAATCATCTTTAAGCAATCCATTGGTGCCGATTCCCTTGTTAACAAACTAAACTAAATTTAAGTTCAGTGCATATTTTTCTTTCTATTTCATTAAGAAAAGGACAGAAGATATGTTTTAGTTAAGTCCTTTCAAATTAATCAGCGCGTGACGTAAATTGACGTAATTTTAGTAGGCAAGTTTTTAATCACGTCTAAACTTGTATGGAGTAGTGACAGATTTGACAGGACTAAACTAAAATGTATATTCTGTCCTTTTCTTAATGAAATAGAAAGAAAAAGATGCACTGAACTTAAATTTAGTTTAGTTTGTGAACAAGGGAATCGGCACCATTGTCTCGCTAGTCTGCAGCGTCGAAACTAAACTGACTGACAGATTCGATGTCAAGTAAAAAATACGGTAATATATAATTCTATCTACCCGGTACGTATGATCACAGATCAAGGCACAATAGTCGCGTGACTTCTAATCTTCTAATCATTTAAACAATCGACGCACGGCCAGTGTGGCCAGAGATTTTATTATAGAAATTATAATCCCCTTTTCGCTCATTAAACTGGCTTTCCAGCCATCATGCGCAAGAAAGCAAACTCTTTGCTGCACCGTCTACGAAGCAGCTGCAACAGTATCCTAAATGCTATAGCTGCCCGCTTTGATTGTTCTTTCCAAAATCTGTGCATAAGGACAGCCATAGGCATCGGTTAAATATAGGTACTAACACAATAACATTGTATGATTTTTATGTAACCTATAAGGAGATTTTCTCTGAAATAAATAAATAATAAACTAATAATATTAATGCTGAAGAGTGTTTCTTTTTTTGATAACGCGCTAATCTCTGGAACTACCAGTCGGATTTCAAAAATTCGAATTCTTAAGGAAGGTTATATGTAATTTAACATCATGCTACGACCCATAGGAGCCGCTGAAAAAGAAAAATAGGGTGAAAACATCGCTAAGCGAAATAACAGCGCTGGCGGGCGATGCGATGCGACGCGGTAGGTCTGGGGCCGAAATTTCACGCGGACGAATTCGCGGGCAGAAGCTAGTTTAATCATAAAGTCACTTACCATTTCCAAGTTCCTGAGAAGAGTTCTGACTTAGCATCGACGTGTCAGTCATAGTAACAGTGGACACGACAGTGCTATTCAAAACAGACCCATTCGCTAACGAATTATTCTGCTTCACAACAATAACAGCCTTATTCTTATGATGCTTAGGCTTCTTAATCCTATGCCTCACTCCCAAATTAATCTGACCAGGCTTTCGCTTGCGTCTGTGAGAATGGGAGTGTCTCATACGTCTGTTGGTAGT
This sequence comes from Eupsilia transversa, assembly GCA_914767815.1. Classification (NCBI taxonomy): domain Eukaryota; kingdom Metazoa; phylum Arthropoda; class Insecta; order Lepidoptera; family Noctuidae; genus Eupsilia; species Eupsilia transversa. The sequence goes on along the minus strand of OU611894.1, from coordinate 5,118,464 downwards.
TGTAGCTTCAATTGCATTTGAAATCTTCGCTGTAACGCTTGTGTTCAAGTCAGGGTTGGATTTACCATAGAACGACTTAGCAGACAGTATTTCTTTAAGCCTATCACTGTTGAATAATGAAAGGCGAGCTTTGGGAGCGTTTTCCAATCTGGGGTACTTAGTACTTGGACCGTGATCAGTCAAACTGTCGTTTCGAAGTCTCTTGTGACTTTTCTCACTGTCACAGTTAGATTCCGGACTTTCGCCAATTTCGACGATTGAACGACGGTTGTGTCCCAACTTAGGGGGCGAAGCACCCGCGTCTGATGTATGAGGAGTCTTAAGCATCTGTGTAGGAGATATGATACTACTCATATCCATCTTTGTCAAGCAAACAATAGCATTTTTAATCGGTGATACATTTTTCTTCTGTTCTAATAATACTCCTTTGAAACTGTGGAATTTAGGAGTCAACTTATGCCTCCTACTTGACCGTCTCAAGCATTTAGTTGGGGTATTCTCTTTGGAGTCCGTACCAGAATCTGTGTCAAAATTCAGGTCTTTTAAGGAGCTGCTGCAGCTTTCCGTGTCTGCGATGAGACTGGCCAAACTTTTCCGGGCACGGCTTGAGGTAGACGAAGTTGTGTGAACACTTGTACAGGAGTGAGTGGACGATGGGGTCCCAGGATGGTTGTTGAGGTGCGGAGTCGCTGGCGTAGACACTGAACCAGTACATTTTGAGTCCGGACAGTATCTTGTCTGATACTTCTTCAATGTAAACGGAGACTTGATGAAGTTCTTCAAATCGTTGCATTCTTTTAGAAGTTTCCTGGTTTGACTTCTGGTATCATCTGTGAAATAGACGTTTTTGATTATAGTTGAATTGACAACATTTCATATTTTTAACCTGCATGTATTATTACGTTTTATAAAAGTAAATCCAAAACTAGGGCACCGGTATTTTTCCGTTTTTCAAAATGATGTACTTTTCATTCATAGTTTTAACTTTGAAATTCGGTTTATTCTAAAAAGACGTAAGCGCCAAATGACGTCAAACATATGGTGGAATAGCGTTAAAACCTTTGCTTGACTATGATCGTCAAAAAAAAAAACTATTAGATGTCACTGGTGTCATCTTGTCAAATGTGTCAAACTCGTTGGTGCCTAAACTTGTTTGTTTGTTTTCAATTAAATTCGTAAATTTTCTTATTTTCAAGTGTTATTATCCTCATTGGCGAAATATCAATCAAAAGTTGGCAATATTTACAGTAAGCAGCGTGTATATTTTAAAGTTTAATTTCCTAAGAAAAAGATTGTAAACAAACTTTTGAAATTGACGTCTTGTTTGACAAGTCAAGTTTTCATCTAATACATTGGAATGCTTAGGCAAAGGTAACTACCTCATTCCTCTATTTCTATGACGTCATGACGTGTTTTTTGATTTTAATTTTTTTTCTCAGAAATGAAGAAATAAAAAAAAATAAAAAAAAAATATTTGAACTCAGGATATGAAAATAAAGAAATGGTATTTTTGTTTTATGGCCGTGTCATTTTTGAAATGTTGTCAATTGTACAAATTAAATCTAAAACTACTTATGTTGTTAGAATAATGATTAATATACTGAATTTAACACAATGCTTGTGTGCGCTTCATGTTAAAGTAACATAATAAATACAGTAGTAACATTAATATTATGAATGCTGTAAAATTGGAAACTCAGTTACTTGTTCTTTACCAACTTCAAAAAAAAGGAAGTAGGTTATCAATTCATGCCTTTTAATACATTTTTCTCTGAATAATAATTTTGAAAGCAGGCAAAATTGTATATTACAATAAGTACAACTATACAATCATTCGAAATTAGAAAGGTTGTAATTATATAGCTTGTATAAGATACCAAATCAGCATTCAGGAAAATGAACACTTGACAAGTCATTAATATTTGGAAAGCTACACTACACACAAATCGTTTGTGTGTAGTGTGTCCACAGTTACATTTACAATTAACCTATGTTAATACTTAAGTTGTGCAATAATTTTGAATATCAGCATATTAATGTTTCTTAGTTTTATTGTAAATTTTCATAGTAATAAACTGAAGAATTGCTTCCTTTACAGTCCCAAGCAAGTTTATCCTGATACAGGTTGTCTTTAAAAGATTGCTTTTAGTGATAAGACTGCCCATTGTGTCATCCTATGTACAATTTCGACATTTATATCTGTAATTTGTATGGTGTACATAATAAAGAGTATTCTATTCTAAAACATTGAAACAATAATATTAATTAAGCTTTATTTTAAAACAGAAGGAAATTTACACAAAACTTTAATAAACTTATAGAGATCAATGACTTAGCCTAGGATGACTTATCAGTCTGACACTATTATAAGCTAATCAGTACAAGATAGTGTGCAAAATTAGTTCCTGGTCTAGTTTATTTAGAGGGTACATCTGTTGTGATAGCATATCAGTATTGGCCAGAGATAAGAGGGCAGAATTGAGGGAAGTTATTAGACATTTAAAAGGTTTAGTGATATTCATGAGCTTGCTAGTTTCTGGCCAAGAAGAGGTAATTTATTCTCTTGCCTTGCATGCTGTAAAAACTGATATATAGGAGCAAAGCATGAGGGGATAGACAGCGGGGTACATTATAAGATTACCAGGTAATAGGTTTATTCATATTCATGAGCTGGCTGATATGAAACAGACCTTTCTTTAGAGAAGTTGCTGTAAAAGACTGTTAAACTATCATAGCATAAAGATAGCCAGCAGGGTACTATGCTGCTATAGTTAATGAGATGACTATTCCACTTCCTACTGTTATAACCCCTTGTGTGCCGTAAAATGCTTATAAAAGGGTCACAGCATGAAGAGTCTGCAGAGTACTACAATACTTGATAAGATTAATATTCTGCTTACTACTGTGATGATTATATTTTCCTTCAGAGTATTCGTTCGGGTGTTCAGTAGTATGTATAGGTGTATGTTTTAGCAGATGTTTCCTTGTTAAGTGTTTTGTTCATATTTTAAGATGAAGACAAAGGTATATAAACTCATTTGCTTTCTGTTCACATGCTGTTTTAGAAAAAATATGATGCAATATGTAAGTTTCTTTCAAACTTGAGTAAATACATTCTACAAGATATTCAGTATGTGTTTTGAATGAGACATGGTGTTTCATGAATTTAAAGACAGTTTTTGGTACAATGAAGCTAGTTCAGTAATTCATAAACGCTTACTATGAGAAATCAGTCATTCATATGATTAGAAATGTTTTAAGGAACTTACAGCTTGCATACAAAACACCAAAATGACAGGAACAGGAAAAATAACTGCAAGGTTATCTTGTATGTGCTTTATAGTTAAATTCAAGGCTCTGTAACCTCTCATACCCATTGGAAAGGTACTACATGTTTCTACGTTAATATCTGACATGAAACTATTAGTTTATGTCGTTGTTTACATACAAAACATGGATTTAAAAGTAGAATTAGAAGGATAACTAAAAACACTCACGCCAAAGGCTTCTTTCTGGAGTCTTTGGAACATTCTGGTCGTTTTCGTCTCCAGAGCTCGAGTCCAGCGTGCTGATGATGCCCAGGTCGCAGTCCTCGCTGTCACTCTCACTATCAACCACCGGCAGCTTCCGATGCGTCGTCAAAGACTCCCGCGAAGGCATCTCCTCACATTGAAATAACCCCTTCTTTCTCTCTGACATCTTTGGCGTGTGAGTATGAGGAAGCCGCGAGGAACGTCTAGGAGTCATCGCGGCCATGTCTACGACCGAAATACTGACCTTAATTAACAATAAAACATGAAATCGGACACTGCACTCTCAGCGTTTCGATGACCCAGCCTCACTACTCAATTAACTTTTTGCTTACTTTACGACAGTGATACTACATATTGTAATGAAATTTAGGTAAATGAACGTTAGATAAACAGTTACGGCGGTTTTTAGATCAGAAAACGCGTAAATTGTAACAAAAAACGTGCGTCAAAAAACTTTTATCAAACGTTATAGCAAGCAACCATTGTTGTTTGGCGCGTAAACACCTGTCATGTGGCGGTGTTGCCCGTTTCAAATATTTACTATTATTATTTTTGTTGAAATATTTTCCGTAAAAGTGGGAATTTCAATATCTTTGTAAGTTACGAACATACTCTAAAATACAATAAATAAATAATAGGAATCTCATCGTACATGCCATAATGCTTAGTTTTACCAGCACTAAAATAATTACATTGGTTGGAAATTTTAATTCTAAAAAACAAAATGTTAAAATGTTTTTTAAACTTTAGTACTCATGTAAGTATTAAAAGTTTGTCAAGGATTTTAATTTTATTTTGACATTTAATAAACATGTAGTGGCAAGTGGCAACGTTGAATTGTAAAATACGCGCCTTGCCAAAATATTTGTTAATTATTTCTTGCAGTGTACGCGACCGTTTCAAAAGTATTTACATTATAATTCTACTACCTTAGAATTATCTGCTGCAAGCAATGTTAGAATAAAAAATTGTGTGCTTTGGGGTTAAAAATCATGGTTTCTCTCTCTCCCTCCGTTCTCCTATTTTACATAGGTACTTACCTCCATTCCAATATGATTAAATGGGGGAGGGTGGGGGGCATACAATGAATGCCCCCCACCCTCCCCCTCTTACGAATGATGGTGGGTGTACAACCCTATACCTTTGCCTACATTGTTATTGTCCTCAGCGGATCGGGACCTTTATCGCTAGTTGTCTAACGCCGCGCCGCCACGCCGGGTTTCCTCCGGGGAACTGGAGGTCTCACCTGGCGGAGACAGACAGCCGGGATGGCGTAAAGAAAGCGGTACTGTGGAACAGTGCCGTGGCGCTCCTGCTGAATACCATTGCATCCACACTTCCACACGTATAGGCAAGTTACGCTAAGGCGGCACTTGCCCCAGGCCAGGCTTAGATTGCCCCCAATGTACGGCGCCTGTCCATGTCCGTAACCCGGTGACTACACACAATTTGAAAACAACCCAAACAACTGTCAAAGTGGTGAGATGATTGTGCATCGTAATCGTGTTCGGCACTAGACCTATAGACAATCTGTGGTCTAAGGGCAACCAAAAATTTCAATCAATCGAAAACATGGTGAGGAAACCAAAGCTCGATTATAGTTTAATGTAAGTCTGAAATCACCAACCCGTCTTGAGCAATCGTGGCGCGTGGTGATCAATGCTCGTGCCTTCTCCTTATGAGAAGAGGCCTTTGCCCTGCAGTAAACAATAATAGGCTGGAATTATAATCAACTAACAACTTGGCCTAGTTACATAATAGCAGTTCACTGCTGCACATTTTGGATTATTTAATGATAGGTATTGATTAAATATGAGGGTTTGAAGTATTTATCAATAGGCCTGTAAGGCCTGAAATAAATGGTTTATTTTATTATTATAGTTAAAGGCCTCTCTCAAGTTGAGAAAGAGTCGATTCTTTGAAAATGCCCGGTCCCAGTCTATGCGTTTTTTTTTTCTTATGGTCACGCATCAGCAATCGTAATCAGTAGGGAGGATTATTTGAATTAAACTTAGTAGTTACCTCTAATTAAAGTACAGTGGCCAGCACATCAAGCTACCCAAAACTGTCAAACTTTCCCAATCAAACTTGAACCTAATGCTTTAGCGATAAAGTTTAAAATCTACTAAAGAAATTTGACAGATTTTAGTAGCTTGATGTGCTGGCCACTGTACCTAAGTATTAAAATAAGAGAACTAGCGACGTGAAAAATTAATTTATTAAATTATTACAATTAACGCAAAAAAACATTTGGTAAATATTGACGAGTCATGCAAAAAATATCCCCTTGAATAATTATTTGGTTTGATCACGATGATAGACCGAACGTAAGTTTAGAAATAAATAATAATTACAGTTAGGTATCTAGGTAAGTAATTATGGTAGGTTATTATGGTTACATATCTAGGTACTCATAGTATTTATTATGTTTTTGTTTCTACAGTTGCATTTACCGTGAATGATGAAAATGGTGAAAATGCATTGTGTAAAAATCTCACTGAAATCTTAGGTGAAGTGAGCTGTCAATCCCTAGATAATCAGTCTAGCGCCAGCCGGTCTATTCTATGTTTAAAAAACACACCGTGGAAACTTAGGTGAAGTGAGCGTGAAGTGAGCTATCAATAGTGGCAATCCCTAGCATCAGTAGTGCTATTCTGTAAAAATCTCATCGTGATAACTTAGGTGAAGTGAGCCGTCAATGGTGTCAATCCCTAGCATCGGGTGGAATGACAGCTCACTTTAAGCTCACTTCACCTATACTCCATAGGTTTAGGTAGTTAAAAAAGGGTAAACAAAAAAACCCACGTGACTTATAGATGCAAAACCTTTTATTTCAAATGTTAAAATCATAAGATTTAAAGTCACATAATAAAAGAACCTATTCTGAATCTGAATCTGATGAACTATCTGTCACATTAATAATAAAGCGGTCAGTGGTATCATCTATTATTTTGTCTAATTTAAACATTTTCTGTTCTTCTTTTATTACATGACCCTCGCAATTTTTCCAATTCTCTGCAGTTACTAAAGCATTTATGCATTAGCTAAAGGTTAACCGACTAAACGTAATACCCGCCACTTCCGTTCCCAGAGTAGGACACAGTTGTACTCTTCAATTTATCAACGTTATCTAATTCGTTGTATTTTCTAAAAGGTTTGGGGTACCTGCCTTTTTGGGCTCTTTATAAGAGGCAGATTACAAAATATTATATTATTATGATAAATCTAACTAAAATATTGTGCTCAAGCAGTTACATCTACGAAGAGTAGTTTAAGAATAAATGATAAAGTTGAACATACTGAAGTATCTTGGGAAACCAGGTGATGGGAGCAATAATAAACGCAGCTCGGTCCAATCGTACATGTATTCGGAATGAGAGGGGAATGACAGATACAACTTACTCAGGGTTGTCATCCCTAACCGGATGCAGTACTGGGGGGAACCGGTGTTACTAATCCTATAAAATAATAAGGTGAAAACACACTAGGTACATACATTACACCTCCCCACTTAATTAACGGTTAATTAAGTTTATAATATTTGACAACATATTATTCCTTATCATAATTAAAATCTTACGTGCTACATCAGTACAGTAAAATAAGTTTTAATTAAAGCTTCACAATTAAATGTATATAAACTTAACTTAATAAAACGCTAAAGTTCTGCTACCTTTAGTTAGCCCTGCGACATTGTCTTGGGATCGGAAGGGGCGGCCAAGGCAGCCTCTTCCACTAACTATGATCATGATTATTTATTTAATCAATCAAATTCAAATCTCACAACCGGTCTACGATTACGCCTGGGTCGATCCACCGGTGGCGGCGGTGGGAGTGGTGATGGATGGTCAGGTTTTTCTATGCTTGAACCCCCAGGTTCCTCACCCGTTATTTTAACCTTTGGGCTAATACTAACATCCACCGCCTCTCCTGTTGCCGGCATGACATCCCCACCAGCCTGTGTTGGATTTGGTAAAGCCATGTCAAAAGTGGTACCATCAGAACATGCAAAATCTGATAATCGAGATCTGCGTTTTATGTGATCTACATGTTTTCTTGTAAGTTGACCGTCACCATTATCCACTATGTATTCACGCGTGCCTGCCCTAGCCTCTATTACACCCTTCAGCCACTTATCGCCCTTTGCGTAATTCCTAGTCCACACAGTATCTTGTGGAGCGAGCTCTCGAGTTACCCCTCCTGAATTTATTGTCTGTCGCTGTTGAGCCGCCTGAACTCGATCCTCTAATGCGCGATCCGTACGTAATAGATCTAATCGCGTTCGTAATGACCTTCGTTGAAGTAACATGGCCGGTGTTTCTCCTGTCGTACTCTGAACTGTGTTCCTATAGCTAAGTAGAAAAGTTTGTAAAGCTGCATCAATGTTTTTGTTGTCTCTATAAGCTTTCTTAATAGCTGTTTTACATAATTTTACAGCATTTTCCGCCGCGCCGTTCGAAGAAGGGTGATATGCTGGTGAAAACCGTTGGCGAATACCGTTATTTGCCAAAAAGTCGCTAAACTCTTTACTCGTAAATGGGGGCCCCTGGTCGGAAACTAATTCTACTGGAAGGCCAAATCTGGCAAAGGTAGTACGTAAAACCTTAATCACCTCTGTTGCGTTGGTGCGTGCCATGTCGTACACTTCAAGCCATTTCGAAGTAGAATCTATTAGAATCATGAATGTGCTACCACGATAAGGGCCCAAGAAGTCTACATGCAGCCGACTCCATGGCTGCACCGTATACGGCCAGGGTTGTGGCTCAGCTCGTGGTGGTGCAGCGCCCTCTATCGCACAAGTCTCGCAACTACGGCATAGTTGTTCAATGTCACTGTCAATGTTCGGCCACCAAACGTAACTACGTGCTACTGATTTTGTTTTTACGATTCCCATGTGACTTGTATGCAATTGAGCCAGTACCATTTTCCGTAATGATATCGGTATAATTATACGATAGCCCCACATCAAAGAACCACAATCTATATACAATTCGTTCCGCCTAACATAATATGGCCGCACTTGTTCATCTGTACATAATGACGGCCAACCCGACTGCACATAAAGCATAATTCTACTGAGTAGTAAATCAGTCCCTGTTTGCTTCCTAACCTCGTGACTAGTCACTGGTAAGAAATCTTCGACAAAGTTTAAATATGTGACTTCTGTACTCACGCTCGGTTGTTTCCCCTGCGGCAGCCTCGATAAAGCATCCGCACAATTTTTCTTGGATGACACATACTCTATTTCATAATTGTAACCCGATAACAGAATCGCCCATCGCTGTAGCCGCGACGCTGCCATTACCGGAATGCCTACTTTTTTTCCAAAGATGTGCGTTAATGGTTTATGATCTGTCCTTAGTGTAAAATTACGCCCGTATAGGTACTGGTGAAATTTTCTAATACCGAAAACTATCGCGAGTGCTTCTCTATCTATTTGTGAATAAGCCCGCTCAGCCGAACTTAATGATCGCGACGCGTATGCTATCGGGCGCTCCCCGGCCGCAGTGAGATGCGATATCACTGCGCCCACCCCTACGCTGCTTGCATCAGCGGTCAACACTAGTGGTAGGTCTGGTGTATAATGTATCAGTACCTCACCTGAAACTAGTTGTTGTTTAACATACTTGAATGCTTCATCACATTCACCACACCAGTTGAAAGGTACATCTACTCGGAGCAGCTTGTATAGCGGTGAAAGAATGGTACTGACATTCTTAAGAAATTTCGCATAGTACATTGTCATACCTATGAAAGCTCTCAACTCTGATACATTTGTAGGGGCAGGTGTATTACTTATAGCCATTACCTTATCCATACATGTTTGCACCCCATCTTTGCTAATAATGTGGCCTAAATAGCTTATTCTCTTTGCAAAAAAACTACATTTTTCCTTATTTACCTTGAGGCCATATGCTTGTAAACGATCAAAGACTTTGCATAAATTGTTAATATGTTCATGAGTGGTAGTTCCCGTTATGATGATATCATCTAAAAATACCCCAACACTAGGTAAATCAGCAAATAATTGCTCTAAAGATCTTTGAAAAATTGCTGGACTGGATGCTAAACCATACACTAATCGATTAAACATGAACATACCTTTATGTGTATTTATAACAGTATATTTCTTTGATTCATCTAATTCAAATTGTGCATATGCTTGAGATAAGTCAATCTTACTAAAGTGCTCACCCCCATGTAAACGAGCCAACAAATCTTCTACTCGCGGTAAGGGATAACGGTCAACTTCCAAAACCTTATTTAATGTTAATTTGTAATCAGCACAAATTCTGATAGTACCGTTCTTTTTTACCACTGGCACGATGGGTGTGGCCCAATCAGAGCGATGCACAGGTGTGAGGATGCCATCCCGCACCAGTTGCTCCAGGGCACGCTCCACTGGCACGCGCAGCGCATACGCCAGCGGGCGCGCTCGCATGAATACCGGCCGCGCGTTGTCCTTCACATGGATGCTTACTGCACCACCAGTGAATCGCCCCAGGCCTTCCTCAAACACCTTACAGTATCTGGAACTAAATTCCGACATATTAAACTCCTTATATTGTACATTATTTACTGACACAACTTCCTTTTTTAAACTGGGAATTAGTATTTTCAATTCAGCCATCCACTGTCGACCTATTAATGTAGTTTTACCTCCTTTAATGACATACAAATCTAATTTACTACATTTACCTTGATATTCAACTTCCGGCTTTATGACCCCAATTGGCTTTACTATTTCCCCTGTATAATATCTTAACACCAAATTACATGAATTAATTTTTAAATCACTGAACAGCTGTTTGTATGTTTCATAATTAATACAAGATATGGCACTTCCTGTGTCACACTCCATACTCATTTCTTTGTTGTGCACTTTTAATGTCAATAATATTGGTGGACACTGTGTTAAAGAAAAGTTATTAATTTCGACCACCCTTACCTCATCACTTCGTTCACCCTCTGATATTATGCTTGATGAGGCCTGAACTCCTTCCAAATGATGATGTCCTACTTCTAACGGACATACACGACGCAGATGTCCTTGTTTGTTGCATACACGACAAACATATCGCGCGAACTTACACCATGCCGTGTCATGCTGACCTCCACAAGCGTTGCACTGTTGATCCTTCCGAGCACGTTCCCCTGGTCCGGCCGTTGTCGCTGCATCCTCGCCATGACGCGGTTTGCGCCCACCTGTACGTCGCTGTACGTTCCGCGCCCATGGGCGCCTTTCACTGCGCGCTCCCGCCGCTAGGTGCTCCGCCCCGCCGCCGCCACCGTTTTGAGTCGACGTTACCACCGCCAAACAGTCGCTCACCGTGCTCGCCTTAACCGTGGACTTCATGCTGCCCTCGACAACAGCTGCATTTCTCTCGGCCGCTTCCATACTCATGGCCATACTAAAAGCTTTTCCGTAGTCTAGCTTTTCCTCTGCGAATAATCGTTGCCGAATTATTTCACTGCTTAAACCGCATACGAATTGATCCCGAATACTCTCTTCCAGCCACGATCCAAATTCACATGATTTAGTTATTTTCTTGAGTGTCGCCATGTATTCAGCTATGCTCTCACCCGTGTTTTGTTTCCGTTGGTGAAATTTGTACCTCTCGGCTAATACACTCGGCTTGGGTTGTAAATGCTTTTCCATAATGGCGGTTATGTACTCGAAAGTTTTAGTGCCCGGCTTGTCCGGTGTACACAAATTGACCAATAGCTCGTAGCTCTCCGCTCCCATTAATGTAATTAACGTCGGCACTCTTAATTCCTCTTTTATTTCATTGACCACGAAATAATTTTCCAGACGCTCCACGTATAATCTCCAGTCATCCGCCACTCTGAATTCGCCAACTTTGCCGATGGTCATCTTATTTTCTTGTTTACTTGAGCTGCACGTCAGCTTCACTCTGATTTTTGGGTTTTTTTTTGTTGTTCTCGTCGCCACTGAAGTATCTTGGGAAACCAGGTGATGGGAGCAATAATAAACGCAGCTCGGTCCAATCGTACATGTATTCGGAATGAGAGGGGAATGACAGATACAACTTACTCAGGGTTGTCATCCCTAACCGGATGCAGTACTGGGGGGAACCGGTGTTACTAATCCTATAAAATAATAAGGTGAAAACACACTAGGTACATACATTACACATACTATAATAAAAGAGGAAACTATCGTGTGATCGAAAATAAATTTAATTTTGTTAGAACTTATTTTTAAACAAGAAAGTGTCAACTATAAAAAACCCTTTTTACGATTTGTTTACCCTTTTTTAACTACCTAAACCTTTAGAGTATAAGTTTTCACGGTGAGATTTTTACAGAATGGACCGACAGTCATTGAACACTAGTAGGCTCACTTCACCTTTTCACAGTGAGATTATAACAGAATGGAAAGGTTCTCTTTGCTTCTATAATAGTGACATTTTTCATACCGTTAGCATAAAGACATTAGGACCAAGTATTTTTTTTATTGTAATAATTTATGATGTAGGTAGGTACTTACTTAGTTTGAAGAATACTTCCAAAATGACAGTTTTTACTTACGTACCTATTTCGTCATTGTGATGCTAGGTAAGTAATGCTAATATTATTCGCAAAATGTAGTTAGATAAGTATTCAAAATGGCCAGTTGCCCCAAACCGTTAGCTAGTAAGCTAGATAACTTATAACATTACGCCTTGTTTCCCCGAAGGGTTAGCAGGGCTATACTATAATAGGTAGGTATACCCACATTTCGCGAATTATGTTTAAGTCTAAAGCTGGGTAGGTACTGACCGGAGTTACGGGGCGTAATGTAACGTGTTACATAGCGCAGTCAGTACGGGGAAACGAGCACGAACACGTGAGCAATTATACGGATTTTGGGACACGACGTAACGTTTGAGGCTCGCTGCGAATGTAACGACCTCATGCTCAAGCTAGATAAACTAGATAAATAATTATTTACTTCGACTGCGCTTCCAAATAAGTCTTCCTGAATTGCCGAGTTCCGATAACCAGTCGTCAGCCAATGAGTCATGACATTTCTACATACTTATTTAAAAGTCTAATGCTTTCATCATCAGAAACTACCCATCGTGGTCACGTTCGACGTTCCGCGACATCATCCATCATGCATTTCATAGAAAGAAATAAAGAATAACGTCTACTTGGACACAGAACGGCAAATACAAATGAAAAAGTGCCCTACGGCTGCGCCAAAAATGTCCATTTCAGCATGAATAATAATACAAAAAATACTGAATACGAAAATACTGAAATGAGATTCTGAAAATACCAGGAACTAACTTGAGTTAATTTAAAAACCGGCCAAGTGCGTGTCGGACCGCGCTCAATGAAGGGTTCCGTAGCTGGGATGAATTTATCCCAAGAATAAAACATAACACTACAACATACATTTTGTTTGAGAGAACATGATTTTCAACTACAATGTTAAGTTTGTCTAGAACTTGTTTTGTTGTTAAGAACTTGTTTTTGCAACTGCAAATGTGTAAGTTAGTCGATAATTACTCGTTAATTTGTAGAGCCTACTTAGCTGTGATACTTAGTTTTCCTTTTAATTTCGTGTTCATTATACTTATACTACTGCTGTCAATTAGATAGTTGGGCACTCTTGGGCAGTCAGCTGGTCAGCTCCATTACCACCTTGCCGACGGGCTGGTAATTCGACTACGGTAATAGAGGATGTTTTTCTACGTTATTGAGATTGGTGTCCGCACTTAGTCCTTTAGTGGACCATTGTACGTGGGCCATGGCGGCCGTTGTTGTTCATTCCAACCACAGAAACGGCTTTTGTCGATGGAATAGACAAAATGACAGATTGTTAATGTGAATCTGTCAGTTTGTCTATTCGTCCGTCGTTAAAACCCGTTTTTATTGTACTCATGCTACGCATGCTATGCTATACTCATGCTGCAAGAGCTATTCTCATAGAAAAGTGACGATACGAGAGGAGAAAAATTAAACTTAACATTCTCCGAAGAGTTTTAGAGGATCAAAAATAAATTCATCAACCTAGCCTTTTCCCACCTGTTCTACGTTGGGGTCGGCTTGCAATTGCAAGATGCAGCTGAATATAAATCCTAGTAGGTACCTCATTCATCATTCTGCCTAGCCTTTTCCCAATCATGTTGGGGTCGGCTTCCAGTCTAACCGGATGCAGCTGAATACCAGTATTTTACATGGAGCGACTGCCTATCTGACCTCCACAACCCAGTAACTGGGTAATACGATACCCTTTGGTAAGACTGGTTGTCAGACTTTCGGGCTTCTGACGACTCGTTACGACTGTCAAAGATCCACGAATGACAGCCGGGACCGGGACCAACGGCTTTACGTGCCTTCCGAAGCACGGAGGAGTCTCGGTATGTAAAGATGGTCACCCATCCACAGACCAACCCTGGCAAGCGCAGCTTAACCTGATGGATCGACCCGTGCGGCTGTTATTAAAAAAAACCTAGTACCTACCTACCAGTATTTAACATGGAGCGACTGCCTATGTGACATCTACCCCAGTAACGGGTTACACGATACTCTTTAGTAAGGTTTGTTACATACCTAGATATAAAGCTATAGTTTGTTACCAAAATAGTAAATGTAGATCAAAAATAAAAAATAAAGAATTCTGGCTTCTCATAACAGATATGGAACACGATACTGCGCAACAAAACACGAAACGCGGACATCACAGCAAAGCTCAAATGAAACTGGGCCGGACACGTTTGCCGCATATCGGATGCATTGTGGGTTAAGACCACCACAACGCGGGTTCTTGAAAACATCCAACGGCATCGCAGCAGACCCAGTCGTAGATGGCGGGACGAGCTTGATGCCTATAAGCGGAATTCGTCCTTGTTGTCGCAGGGTCATGTTGACTGGAAAAAGGAAGGGGAGGCCTTTGCCCTGCAGTGGGACAACACAGGCTGATTTATGCATTTATTATCCCAAGGCGTATAAACCAAAACCAAAGCGAATAAACACGCGGGTACTGACAAATTGAGGGTTTTACGATTGTATCTGCCATAAACAACTTTCTCCCCCAATTAAGTCCAGTTAACATGTTTACGCGACCATGTTCATTGATTTGTTTGTTACTTTTCATACAAGCCATTCAATTTATTGCTGCCAAATTATTTGAGGCGTCGTCAAAGGAGGTTTAACTTTTCTCTACGTTATAATCTGAGGTATTACTACTCCGTAGTAAATGCTCAACTCACCGGTCGTTTGGCTTTTTTCTGGGCCTAGTTGGCACAGTGGCACACATTATTTTAATTTTTTTTTTATTTCTCTTCCGTTTTGTTTATATTGCGTATGGGTAGGTACCCATACGCAATATAAACTTAAGATTATTCTTAAGATTTATCTACTTATATTTAAAATAAACATATCTCCTTTCTTTTTAAACGGGAGAAAATCAATTTGGCCTTGTTCCTATCCTCACAGAAGATGAGGTTGTTATTGTTTATGTTCCATGATGGTGCCAAGCGTGGGACCTTGGAGAACGCCTACACCTCAGGCGCACTACTACAGCTGACAACCTATGCAGAAAAAGTTTACTTTTTAACCCTTAATCTGGCAAGAGAAAAAACTCTTGAATTTTTTTTTTTTTTATATATTTTTGTCATCGTTAGATGTTCCTAAAACCGGGAAAAATAATTAAAAAAATCTAGTATATCTCGATTTTGAGAAAATGCATGTCCAGTATACAGGACATTGCCAGGTTCTCCATAGAGTAACTGTAAATATCGATGTCCAGTATATTGGACATGGCCGAATTAAGGAATCGTTTGAGAATTTTTATAAAAACTTGATTTATGCAATTATGAAATAAACAAAACTAAAATGCATGTGTATAATGAAAATATGTATTGTTGTACAATTTTAAAATTTAAAATTACATCATTGTAACTTATTTGGTTTCTATAAAATTGTATAAAACGTAAAAAGTCTTAATCTTCTTTATTATTATAACATGACAACCCATCTTGAGATCAATCTCCTCATCTCCTCTTCAGTAGCTAGGCAGTTCATCCTCACCTTCTCTACAAACGGCCTCACCTTGAAGTATCGATCCAAATCGGGACAGGAATTGTCTACGAAATGGATATTCCTGCGTATGCACTCAAACTTTTTCAGAGGCATAATGTCTGCTATTGCTGGGTATCGCAGTTCTTTGGCCCAATAATCCACGTAAGATGGCAAATTAACAACACCCATAAGTAGAAGTATGGACAGGAAATCATTAAATTCGTCTTCGGTAACATTTATTGACCGTCCAGTTCTTTGCACTGCGTAGAGGTTTGTGTTATGGACTATATCTTGGATTATATCCACAGAAAAATATTTATGAAAATAAACTATAGGTGAGTCGTCGTTAGGCATGTCAAAAACGAATTCACAATCCATAATTTCAGCCTTGTGCGCGAACTTGCCTTTTTTCCAATTGTAATTGGTTGTCTTACGCTTTTTGATTCGACGTCTCTAATGCGAGTGTTGGTATGGACGGGTTTTTTTCGTTTTGACCTGGTATTGACAATATTAGGAGCCGGTGACATGTCCACAAGAGACTGGATTGATGATAAGGTCGGAATAACATCATAGTTTGCCTGGCTGCTTGATGGCAACACTTCCCTCATAATTGGTGTGAGAGGCACTGGTAGTTCTTCTTCGACTTCTGGCTCGCTGTTGGGTATTTCGTCGTTAGAAGAATCGTCACTACCATTGTTGCTGTCCAAAATGTTCAGGTTTTCCAATGACGATGGTATGGATGGTGCATCTGATGAGACATCATCAATTTCCTGGCCATGGTGCAAATCTGGTTCTTCATCTGAACTGGTCTGGCCTTCTACGTCCGATAGAGCGTTAATTGGTGGCACTAAAGCTAATAATTTTGAGGCACGTGATGTTTTTTTGAAGACCTGTAAATAATATTATTGTTAGGTATCATAAATAACATTTATCATACACAATATAGATATTAGTTCATAATATTATACTAATTGTTAGTTTTCTGTCTCATTGGCAATGTCCAGTATACTGCACATCACAAAACCATACTAAACCCTCGAGAATCCGGCAATGGGAAGTATACTGGACACACAAGTTTCGCAGAGAATAACGAAAAATCTATAAGTAATATTATGATTTTAGTATACACGTACATATAAAAATACGTTACGGAATATACAGAAAAGAAATAATTATTTATTTTAGAACAAAAAAACAAAAAAAAACGAGACTTACCGAGAGCGGTCGTGACGCGTTCATCCTCCCTGACGTTGCGGCGTCGACTGACCTGCCGAGCGCACGCGCTCATTGACAGTTATTTTTTATGTTATAATGTAGGACATAACCAAGTTATTCCATATATAAAAATAAAAAAATTGTTAAAAAAAAATGCTGCAGATTTTTTCAAAGTCGATGTCCAGTATACTTCCCCGTGTCGAATTAAGGGTTAAGGTAGAGGTTTTTTACAATTTGCTGGTTGTTTCTTCCAAAAAGTATATAAATCCTATCAAGTTAAGTTAACTTTAACAAAACTTGCGTTATCGTTAAATAAATAAAATTGCCTCTCAATATTGATTCATCAATGAATCGATTTATTCCGGTCGGATCCCCCGAACCGTTCCCCTGCTATTCTTTTGTTTTTTATATGATAGCAGTCATACAAAAACAAAGCATTACGTACACGTGCGGTCCATTGCACTATTCTTTTTTTATTTAAAAAAAAACGCATCCCGTCACAGGACCGCACATTAGGCGGGAAATGCTTCTAATAGCAAAATGGCAGCTAACTACCCAGTAATGTGCTGTGGAACGCGACTTCCAATACTGCAATACTTTATTACAGCAAAAACTCGACCACATAAGGTAATACGAGCAAAACACGACTCAACGAAACTCCGTTGTAATTTTCCATTGCAGTTTTTCTATAAGTCCTTGGGGAAATTCCTTTGGAAGCAACGTAATGGATTCAAAAAAGTTAGGTTAGTTTTTGTGTGGTGTTGTTTCAGGGTAGATTTCCTGAGGCGTATCCAGCTATAGGAAGGGTGGCCGACCGGTTAGGTCATGCATCACCGAAATGCATAGTTTTTTATTAAATGCAGCTCACGTACTAATGTGATACGGAAGTAAAGGGCAAAAGAGGATGGTTGAAAAAGTTCATCGTGATTCGAGATAAAAATGTTCTTTTTTAGAAATACCTACTATTGAGGTGTGATTACTTGAGCCTACTCTTAAGTATTAATTAAGTTTGATTATTTCTTTAAAACCAGAATTAGTTAGTTAAGTTATTACCTATTATGCAATTGTGAAGGTACTGGGTAATTTCCAGTCCCTATTTTTCGAATGGAACAACTTTATAAGCCATTTTTCCCACTCTGAGTTCCCCATGACGTCAATCTCTTAATTTATATCTTTTAATCAATAGGGTACTTACTTTTTTATTTGAAGCTGCTTATAAATCAATATTTATGATACTTACTTATGTAAGTACCGTAGGTAGGTATATGTATACTTTCCTATGCATTTAGTAAAAAGCCGTTATTTTGACATTAGAAACAGACACTTCAATTTTATCAGAAGTCCACAACCCAGTTACTGAGTAATACTATACCCATTGAGTAAAACAGCTATCTAATTGCGTAACACATTTTCGTAAACGATTAAGACTAATCTGTTTCATTTTAACAGTTGAACAACATTCATTGCGTTATTTACGTTAGATATTGAGCGGACCAATTTTTCGATTTGTGAAGCAATGGATTGGCAATCTGTTTTAAAACAATTCAAATTGTGATTGATCGTGTATTACGTAATTAGGATGCTAGTTGCCAGACTTTTGAGCTTCTGACTACCCGGACTGTCAAAGATATACAAATGACAGCCGGCACCAACGGCTTAAAGTCCTTTTCGAAGAACGGCCCCTCCGTTCTCGATTTAATGGATGATCCCCCAACCACGGACCGCAGACCTTAGCAAGTGTTGCTTAACCTTGAAGATCAACCCGTGCAGCTGTTATTTGACCCACAAGCCCCTCTTTAAAACCGACTTCAAAAAAGGAGGAGGTTCTATGTTCGTCTGTAGGTAGTTTTTGAATTAGCTTCAATAATAAGTACTTACGTATTTTTCCCACTAGTCTATGTGGATGATATTAGGTATAATAACTTACTGACATTTACAAAGCTGAATTTGTGTGGGGCAGGCAGGTACCACAGAAAAAAAAAAACTGAAGACACCGACTTCCGAATTTAAAGTAAGTAATTTTTCACTTTGTAGTGTTTTTTTTGGAAGTCGGTTGTTTTTTTTTATGTTAAAAGTTTTTATTAAAATTAGGTACTTAAGTACTTACCTACTAATAAAATACTTACTACAATACTATACTAGTACTTACTAGCCTAAGCTACCTTCCAAAGTGACGTGCAGACTGCAGGTGTAACGTAACAAAAAACATGCCATGTCATTACCGATTGCAATAACAATGTTATGCTGTCCTTTTCTTTTGTAAGGTTTTTAGTTACTCTGTCCTTGTCTCTCAATGATTACAGCATGTTCATTGTTTACGAGGAGATGTTATGTTTGAAAACAAGGTTGAAGGTGTGAACAGGAGTGTGTTGAATATCCACATTTCGTCAGTTACTACCATATACCACCTAGTTTTTGCCTTAACCAGACAAAAATCTAAAATATATAATAATATATGAGTAATATAATAATTTATTTAGGTACCTAGCTCTACCTACAAATGGGTTTTGTCCCTACCTACGATCTATCTACATGAGGGACTTACAAAATATGCTGTACCTACGTAAAATCTAAAGTAAATAGGTACCTACCTATTATTTTGATCCCAATTTCGATACCAAATCAGGCATCCCGGACAAGACCCCGTAAGCCCGTAACACATTACTTGATTTGAAGAATGTCTAAATCAATCTGCCTAGCCTTTTCCTATACTATAATGGGGTCGGCTTCCAGTCTAACCGGATGCAGCTGAATACCAGTATTTTACATGGAGCGTCTGCCTATCTGACCTCCACAGCCCAGTAACTGGGTTATACGATACAAAGTAAGACCTTGGTAAGGCTGGTTGTCAGACTTTCGGGTTTCTGACGACCCGTAACAACTGTCAAAGATCCACGAATGACAGCCGGGACAAACGGCTTAACGTACTTTACGAGGCACGGAGGGTCGAGTCTCGATATGTAAAGATGGTCACCCATTCACGGGCCAACCCCGGCAAGCGTAGCTTAACCTGATGGATTGACCCGTGCGGCTATTATTACTTAGCCACGAGTTTGGAGAACGTCTAAGATTGGTATTTATTCCAAAATTGATGTTAGTCCTAAAGACTGCAGGCACGTTGGTCTAGTGGTCGCAAGCGCTACTGCAGAGCATGAGGTCGAGAGTTCGATTCCCAGCACCCTAATTGCGTAACATATAACAATCTCAATGATTTTGAAGGATATTGCTAATCCATTGCTTCACATGTTCGAAAAATTATTCTGCTCAACAACGTAAATAGCGCAATGAATGTTGTTGAACTATCCTCAAAATGCAACGCAATGTATACTGTTATGGAATTACCCTGAAGGTTGGGCAAAGTGATATTGGGTTTTCCATTTCTCAGAAGCAGCCCAAGTCTGGATTTGTGCCAGGTTTATGGCAATAGGCTCGTCTCCTATTACATGGGACTTGACCTACCTAAATGGCGAAATGTGGGTGTACTATAGGTACACCTCTGACTTATCCTTCAGGGATTACAGGCGTGATGTTATTTCATGTATAATCTCTTTACCATCATTTCCATCTAGGATAAAGAGTCTTCATCGTAGAAAGAATCTTTATTAAGACATAAATCATCCACAATTAGGTGAGGAAGCACCCGCTCGCGCCGCCCTCGCAAGCGATTGGCGGGCTCATTATAAAAACAAGATGGACGCCAGCGCCCGCTCCGATTACCGCCACATGTGACGTTTGTATAAACAGATTCCCGCCGACGAATGTGACCTATTTACTAACGTTATGTAATCGATTGTCGAGTTACGCCCAGATTTCTGACAGTCAACCTCACGTCAATGATAAAACTTGCACTACGAGAATCACCCTTATTGCTACAAATAAATTGTATTTGCTGGTGGTCACCATTAATCTATGATCTCTTGAGATTCAGTGGTATCTTTGAGACATCTGCTGGGGAGTTTGTTGCGCCACTTCTTCTTCCCAGCTAAAGCACTAGGAAGTGGTGAAGGGTGGGGTTTTGGGGGACTATCTTATGTAATTTTGACGTTTGTAAAGTGCTGATTCTCAGCCTAGTTTGAATAAGTATATGACTTTTGATTTGATTTGGTCTTTTTTCGTAGTTTTACGAGTAGGTTTTGCGAGGAGGCCGTTTCAGAACCAGAACCCCAAAAGTCAGACAGCCAGTCTTACTAAGGGGTATCGTATTACTCAGACGTTGTGGAGTTCAGGGGCCAGATTTGCCAAAAACTCACCATTGAGAGACCATTGTAACGTTTATAAATTAGTAGACTTAGGCCCAAGATAGGCAGCAGCTCCATGTAAAATACTGGTATTCAGCTGCATGCGGTTAGACTGGAAGCCCCAACATAGTTGGGACTGGCGACCCCAACATAGTTGGCAAAAGGCTAGGCAGATTGATTGATGCACTAGCATCGCCATAGCGACCGGTCAGTTCTGCATCCAGCGGACTTCCGCGAAATGCAGCTTGCATTAGCCGTTACTCATCATTGTAGCTCTAAACATTACTCAGAAGAATGACTGATGAATGAATTCTGTAGCTTAGTGAGTAATAGGTAGGTACAGTTAGATTCAAACTAAAGGCTCGTACAAACTGGCGCGATATCGCGGGCGCGACAAGAGTTGCGCTGCCTGCAGCGCCCGCGATATCGCGCCGGTCTGCACGAGCCGTTAAAATGACGACTCGGAACATGAGGCGAGTCGCTGAGCAGTAAGAATTTCATGTGTCAGTGCGGGTGAGGGGTGGGGTACTGCGCAGCGAGTAGCTAACTTCCGTGCCATCATCAAATGAACTGTCAAGAATTCAAGATATAACTATTGTAGTTACCTACTGAGTTTATCTTGGACATTACTGACATCGGTGAAGGAAAACATCGCTTGAGCAAGCGTGGTGATCAATGCTCTGATTGCCTTCTTTTTAAGAGAAGAGCCCTCTGCTGTGGGACTGTAAAAAGACTGCAAACCTCTGGTTTATGTTTGAAAAAACACTAGAAACCTGCCTGTTGAAAAATCCTATTAAAATTTCGTCTTTACATAGATACCTTCATATTAATAATAGGCACATTATCAGCATATTTCCTGCTTTACAATATTTTAAAATAGTTAACATTTTGCTTTAAGTTTTTTTTTTTGAGAAACTTTGTGAGCCAAGCGCGTTCGTCCTTCACTTTGATTGACGAATAAAAGATATTTATTATAAGCTTAATATCTTTTCCGCAAGTAACTATGAGAAACTCACGTAATGTATACTTTAATAGTTTATTGTGATAATATAGCCTTAAAAATACTAAACACGTTCTCCAATGTCGGATATTTTTCATTAAAAATGGTTTACATTGACCTTTTCTAATATTTATGGTATTTCTGAGGGGAATCTTAAATTAAATTAGGTATAGCCTCACGGGTCGAACGAAGCTTTAGCTACGTTTCCCGATGTCGCGGTCGTTCCGTGGATGGGTGAACATCCATTACATATCGAGACAACTCAGTGCCTCGGAAAGCACGTTAAGCCATTGGTCCCGGCTGTCATTTGTACCTAGATCTATGACAGTAATTCTCATTACGGTATAAGCCCGAAAGACTGACAACCGCAGTCTTACCAAGGGATATCGTATTACCCAGTAACTGGGTTGTGGAGGTGAGATAGGCCCAATCGCTCCAAGTAAAATACGGCTTAGGTTTTGGTGACATACGTAAGTATTAACGACTATGAATTTTGCCAATCTTTGACTAACTATATTAAAGTGACTAAACTATTAGAGATATTTTATTTAATTTTCGTATGCAGACTGGGAACGTTATTAGATGAGATATAAAGATAAAAGATATAAGATATAAAGATAAGATAATGATCATTTATTTGTTCAAAACATATAAGTATACCATGTTACCGCTAATGTACGTAAATCAGTTAGAGTGCAGATTAACTTGTTAACCTGCAGATTATCTGGTCTAGTCCGTTAAAGTGGAAGAAATTATTTCAGTTCTTACATTAACTAGATAATCTGCAGACTTCCTAGGTTATCTGCCGACTATCGAACAAGCTGGTTAAGTTAATAAAACAGGTTCTAGTTGTTTGAATCATCATCATTTCAGCGTCGTCAAAGCCGTCCTCTGCTGGACATAGACCTACCCCAAGCACCGCCACTTCGACCGGTTCTGTGGTTCTCGCATCCTGTCTTCTTCGCCAATACCATCTATCGAATCATTTGGGTTAGGTTAGGTTAGAACAGTGATCACTCACTGTAATCCGCGCTTTAACAGTGTAGAATCCGTAAATTTGTAGATTAACTAGGAAAACTGCAAATATCTGCTACTATAGGTAAAATTTCACGCTTCAACGACACGTTCCCGGTAATTTGCAGATTACCTAGTTAATGCGCATTTAACGTATTCCGTAGTCTACCGGTTACATACACTGCCATGGCATGCAAGATGTTATATTGGATTATAGCACAGTCATGTTTTGCCACAAATATAAACAGATAGGTAATTTTTCTACTGGTACAGGTAATACTTCTATTTTTCAAAGTAATTAGTTGTCAAAATCTACATATTATTTCACACAAATTAGATTAATTTATTTGAATATTATATAAAACATCAATAATGAACAATGATAAAATAGAATGTAAATACAAACTAAAACTATAACATACTTTGTCTGTTAAAAAATCGGATATATTTTAATAAGCTTTTTGAATTAGCAAGTTCTTTAACTTTTTCTTAAATAAGTTAACATTTAATTCTTTAATGTGTGGCGGAATGTGATTAAAATATCTTTGGTGCCATGCAGAACACACTTTTATGCATTAGACGTAAAATAAATTTATTATTGTATTGTCGTATCCACTTATAGAGCTATAGATGGAAGTCCTTGTTCCACCTTCGCTGTGGCCTGTGATGCCTTTGAATATAAATATTCAAATAAAACTAAATTGTCAGTTTAGAACAAAAAATGTCGTGACTTTGAACTCAGCTCAAACAAGTCGGGGGAATATTATGCATGGAAAAAATGCTAATTACGTGCCTTGTGTTGCTAGTAATAATTAATAATTATTTGATGTTGAGATAAATACAGCATGTGAATAAGTAAACCCAGTGTCGCAGAACCACAAGGGAAGACCAAAGAAACGATGCTGATGGAAAACTGTGCAGTGAAAGATGATATATGGCTAGAAAGGGGGTGACTACCGAGATGACGACTAATAGAGAAGTATGGAAGAAAATACATGTTGCGCCGACCACAAATAAATTGGCATAAGGGCAGGAGAATGATGATACGAACATTAATTTCTTTTTATCACCATAATATAGTCACCAAGCTTGTTCAATGTTTACAAGTTTTGTACATCACCCTACCTACTAAAATAAAAGGTGACCCAACTCAGTAACTATGTACTGCGGTGTAGTGTATGTACCTATATACTTCCCTAATAGTGCAGCATCTCACAGAGGAGGCCTGTGTCCCAGCCGTGGGGACATTATAGGCCGTTTATACTTATACCGTTAAATAATTCCGTTAAATAAAAATATATTATAAAAATATAAGGATTTATTTATAAACATTGCTTAAAGTTAAGTGACGTTCAAATGTCAAAAATGTATGCATAAACAGTCGCTAATCATTACTTCACTTTATGCAACGTTACTAAATAAACCCCGTACCTATTATAACTATTGTTATTGGACCGTTATTTTATTTTCTATAAAAAAAAAAAGTTAAAACCCATAATCACAATATTAATCATAAACTCCTCAAAAAGGAGGCCCTAAATTTATAAGTCTAAATGCTGGTCCACACACAACAAAAACTTTATTTTTCGTATTGTTAATTCCCATTCTACAGGTAGTCCATTTTTAAGCGTTGACACATTTTGACAGGTGGCCGATTGCGACTTCTCTTTCTTTCTAACGCATAGCTTTTGTAATAGCGCTATCTTCCTCCGTCTTTCGAATACTGCCCTTCGCAAAATTATTTTTTATTTGCCTTTCAGCCAGTTAGAAACCTTAAAAACCTTTAACTAGGATAAGTACTTTAGGTACTTACATTGATTGAAACTTGGTTAAAACTGATAATTATACCTAAAGCTTAATAGTTAGGTAACGTTCATTTTTTAATCCCAGATAGTAATTTGACATTTCAAATCATTGTTGTATGGTTTTTCCATTTGGAGTTTGACATTTGCACCTGTCAAATTACTATCTGTGATTAAAAATTGAACTCTATGTAAATTATAATCAAGTTTCAATCAATTTCATAATTTTTTGCTAATTGCACACCACATGGTAGACCAGAAAAATTGGCCCAGCAGGTCCTGCACATGGAAGTATCTTTGCCAATACTTTGTGTATAAATTTAAAAAAAACAATTAAAAAAAAATAGGTCGATAGTAACTAAGTCAACCTAAATCCACGAATTTCAACTTCAATAGCCACCGATCAAAAACAATTTATTAAAAACAAAGCTAAACGCATTTTAATGAGTCGACTACCGATTGACCTGCAGTGACTTCCAATTGTTAGGCATATTAAACGTCTATTTAATTATACATCCGCCATTTTGGATTCCAGAAATAAAATAATCGTTATGAATCGATTTACCTACCTGTGATTTCTTGAATTGAAATCATGCATAGACTTTTAGCCAAGTGTATTATGAATATGATGATTAAATTGGGCAAAAATATGATTAAAAAAACTAGCATTTTGATTCAAAACAAAAAACAAGCAATACGTACATACAAAATAATCATTTTATTAATTGCTCAATCCTCGACCTTGCCGCGTACACCATATTTGTGTAAACTCAAATAACACGATCGCATAACACAACTACTATTTACACTTTCTCTAACATTACGGTAACGAGGTCGCCGTGTTGTGCACGCAATGTATCCTGCTAAACTCACACGGCAAACTGCCTAGAAAGATTTTCAAAAAAATAATAAAGTACTCCGTTCTGATTCGACAGTGTCCGCACAATCTCGATACTTGCTACACGGCACATTCCATTGACGCTCTAAAATGCAACTTTTCCAAAATGTTTCGAGTATAAACAGCATTTTATTACGTTGGCAACGGTGCGTGAATTTCGAAATGACGTGGTAGAAGCAGCAGCTATCTCATCATCATTGATAATGGTCGGTTTGGCAACGTCGCGTCGCTCACCTGGCGCTACCTGCGCAGTGTCAACAGGGGGGCAAGCGAGCGAGCGAGCGGCAGTCGATCCAACGATCCGACAGACACGCTCGTCCCGAGCTGTCTTTACATTTTTATATCAAATATATTCCACAAATATAAAAGTTAAAGTTATACAGTGACGCGTGATAAGTACTTTAGTGTTATTAAAGCGCGCGAAGTGAAAACTTTAAAATCTGTGGTCGAACACGGTATTCAAATTAGGAACGTTCAACGACACCGTTCAAAAGCTTGTTCTTTCCATAGAGTTAGCGACTGGACTCTTTTGATTTGGTGTGGCTATGTGATGTGAGTTAATTCTAGATTTTCACCTACAGCGGAAACAGCTTACGTAGACGGCTAGCGGTAAAACGCCGTCCGCGCCGCACGCTAGTTCTTGTTTCATGTTGAGTAACCGTCAGGTTTCTAAAAAGTGAACGAACATACAGCGGAGTATACGAATTTTCGGTGGTTCGCCCACTTGTCCCGTTAGAAAGTGTGTGTGACTTGGACTGTTGATGAGTTGTTGAACCGGGAGTGTTGTTGGTAGTGTTGTTTGAGGAGGTTGTTGTTGTGAGTTGGTGTGGCAGTGCATGGCGCGATGATCAGCGGGGGCTGGGTGTGCGCTCTGCACGTGCGCACTGCGGGCCTCGGCGGCGCAGCGCTAGGCTCAGACGAGGAGGAGGTCGTCTATCTCGCCTATGTTGTTATAGATGTGCTGACGAATCAGGTAAGCGAACAAACTTTTCAAAAAAAGAAGGTCCTTGAACCCTAAGTTTTGGCAAAACAATCGCGGATAGTCCAAACGATAGTAAGAGATACCAATGAACATGTAAAGTGTTACAAATACTAGTTGATATCAGTATAGGAGCGGCGTAAATTGTATAACAGATTAGGTAAACCTTTTGTTGATACAGATACTTATCAACATCTACCAATCCTACAACGTGTACGTCTATATTCAAACTCATTTTGATCAAATCCGGCAAGTCATTATCATTGTTCCACTTTCCGCGTTTTCTTGACAACATTTTGTATATCATGCTGTTTACTCATACATAATGAGCAAAACTATTCACTTTTGAGTTTACTTTTAATTTCTCCAAAAGTGAAACAAATTATGCTAGTCTTTTGTAATGGCATTAGAACACGGAAAGCAAAAAAGCTGATTAACGACGGCGAAAATTGGGACTTGACGAGATTTCCTTGTATTTTTTTGTGTTCTTTTTCTCTACAAGTGTCTTACCTGAGGTTTTAGTACTTGAAATCATTTAAACAATGAATTGAAGTACGTTTAAATAAAGGAGGGCCGCAAGGACCATTATTGGGCCCTGTGTTTTTTTGACAAACTTACTGGAATCATAGGGATTAGCAATATTTTGACGATGCCAAATTGCCAAGATTACCCAAGCCTAATCGTTCAATAGCTTCACAGATACTCATGGGAAATGATGGCTTTACCATCATGGCAATAAAGATATCGCCAATACGTTATAGATTTCTTAAAATATACAGGATTGATTCTAAGGACATTACAGAACTCGTTAATAAACTTAATGATTTGAAAAATTCACTATATTAAAAGATGGCAACAATCCAGTTTCTGTAGATATCTAAGCACAAATCGATAAAAACCAAGGAATTCCCCATAAAAACCTCAAAAAAGCCGCGTCAAACCAGAAACTAGTTTATCAGGATTCGTGCTGAGCAAATAAAATGTAAGTTGGACAAAGTCTCTAGGTACGAATGGCTATGATTAGGTATGTTATCACTATGTGAGCACAAATTGTTTGTTTTAAATGCAACACTTATACAGACTTCAATAGTGACTTGATAATTAACACCCCCGGTGTCTGACAGGCTGATCAACACAAAAATGAAGACATGTATATATTCGAATATTTCCTATTTTGCTTCCCTAAAATTTTTATCGATCACTCTAATATACTGATTAAATGGAGAATAATTCTTATTTTCCAAAACACTAAGGGCGGATTCGACCAAACCGGAAGAAATTTTATCCGCGGAATAAGATTTACTTCTGACAGTTTTCGTATGGAGAAACTGTCAAAAATCTAAAATTTATTCGGAAGAGTATGTAACTGCGACTAACTTGGTTATAGTTCTAACCTAACCGTATCCATTTATTCGGGGTACCTCAGCTTAAATATTGCGACCAACTGTGACAATAGGCCATAAAGCAGAAACAGCAGATCGAATCATTTGGCATGACATTTTGTCAACAAATTATTTAGCCTCTTCTTTAATTCACACAACTCTTCTTTAATGTTTGACTTGTTCAGTTTTAATCGAGCTTATCATTCGTATTCTAATGTCACGAATGAGCACGAATTTGTTGTCAATTGTTGAATCTATAAGTTTTTATTTCTTAGTTTGTTACCTTGTTTTGTTAGCACCCATATGTATACCGTTTTTATGTACCTATTCAAAGTCTTTTGCGATATTATTTTTGTTAATTCTAAGCTAACATGGTTTGCATTTTCAATTCTCCTTACGTTTAAATGTAAACCGTTTAGTTTCGCTATTATCATTAGGTATGTCTTCAACTTAGCCTTAGCATGTCGATGGCAATCTAAGTAGAAAGAAAGAAAGAAAGAATAATGTTTATTTGGACAAGTAGATTCAGCCCAGAACTTGCCTTTTTGGGCCAATCTTTACAAAATAGTCGAGTTCCTCCCGCCATCTGCTTTTGGGCCGGCCACGCTGCCATCCAGTGCTTTTGCTATTTTATCAGTTTCATATGCATCACTTGTGCTACTAAAGATTTCAAAACATTCCATGTAACATTCATATTTATTCCAATTCGCGTGTAATTAGTCATAAACAGTAGACTTATCACCAAAGATAAAATAGAGATAAAAACAATTGTCACAATCCTCACTCGTTTGATTAGATTTTTTGTTTTTGACATGTGTGTTCTTGATAATTTCTTGTTTTATTAAAATTTTAAAACACTCGGAATTGGAAATGTAGCATTACTATGTTAAACTAAAGGTAATTTTTTGGAAGCGACTCTTTTAGCAACTCGTTTGCTACTTCAATTCCTTGCGGTCAGCAGGTGCAGACCCCCACGCCGACACATCTTACACATTTTCCAAAATACGATACGTCACGCTTGGCGGGTACGGGCTATGGTCGGTTTAATGTTGGCAATAGCTTACTGATTCAGAAACGAAGTCTTGTATGCAACTGTATATAATTTGGTATTAAAACACTCATGTGATACCCACAGATCGTGTTTTAATACCCCTTATTATACAACAGTTGCATAAATACCTAATTATTGGAATTCCATTTTTAAGTAGATCAATATGCCTAGCCTTTTCTAAACTATGTTGGGATCGCCTTCCATTCTAACCGGATGCAGCTGATTTTCAGTATTTTACTTGGGGCAATTATTTTTAAAACGATTGGTAAGACTGGTTGCCAGACTTTCGGGCTTTTGACGACTCGTAGGTAATGACTGTTACAGAATGACAGCCGGGACAACTGCTTAACGTGCTTTCCGAGGCACGGAGGAGTCTCGGTACGTAAAGATGGTCACCCATCCACGAACCAACCCGTAGCTTAACCTGATGAATCGACCCGTGCGCCTGTTATTACTTAGCCACGAGCATCTCCTGTTTTAAGTTAATATAAACCGTATTTAATTAATTACGAAATGTGTTCCAAGTAGCTGTTTTCGAAACAAATAGCCGAATTGGCAACCACCTGTTACAACAAATGCACTTAACTGTAACTGTAACTGTCTGTGACAAGTCTGACAAGAATGACAAAACTGGAGTACCTAAAATAATGTCTCTTGACGACATATACATTCTAACCACATCTATGGAAAGCAATCAATCAACTACCCATGGAGGCCGCTGCAAGCTCAACTTAGCGAAATGAGAGATTATAGACCCAACCGACACCCAGTGCAAATGCTCCTGACTTGACACTTCAAAAACTACAAAATACGCGTGCATAGAATATTCACACGTTTACTCAAGATATATACAGTCTACTGACATTCCATGGGAGCTGTCATGAGAACGGCAATTTGTAGTTATAGATGCATACTACAAGTAAACGGGACAACCTGTCGAGTTACGTAGACTCAGCCTATCGGAGCAAGTTCTAAGAATTCCTATGTCACATTACTGACGCTTGATTGACTTCTTACTCTAGCAAGATTATCGCCGATGGTGCGGAAATTCACGTCATCAATGAGGAAAATGATGGGAAATGGCGCTTCCTAATGTCGATTTCAAAACCTATTTTGGGAAAAGAACTGGGATGAGATAGATGGATAGAATTCTCTTTATTTTTTTTATGGGTTAAAAGGCAGCAAGCAGACATGCAAAAACACGTAGAATAATAGGTATAGGTACTATTTTTTAGGGTTCCGTAGTCAACAAGGAACCTCTCGTCTCGCCATGTCCATCTGTCTGTCTGTCTGTCCGCGGCTTGACTCAGAGACTGTTAGTACTACAAAGCTTTAATTTGCCATGAGTACACGTATTAATTACGCCGACAAAGTGGTGAAACAAAATCATTAAAAAAAATTTTTTTTTTAATACCTCCCCGTAAGTGGGGGTATTTTTTAGTCGTCTATCCCATGATTTGGGGTGTTTTTGGAAAGGTCGTTAAAAAAAATTGTGAGTTTGTAAAAAACCATTTTTGGATTGAAGGATCCGTTTGCGAAATATTAAGCTTTAAATGCTAATTTTTGTTAGAAGTTAACGAGTAATTATCGACCAACTTAGATTTGCAGTTGCAAAAACATGTTCTCCCATACATTTCGTATGGGAGAAAATGTTTTTTAACTACAATGTTAAGTTTGTTCTTGGGATAAATTCATCCCAGCTACGGAACCTTTCATTCTGCGTGGTCCGACACGCACTTGCCCGGCTTTTTCATCCTGGGGCCCAGGTTCCTTCGATATTGAAAATAAATTGCTGAAAATTACATTTTGACACTACGTTAATCTTTTTGATATTAGAAAAAAGTAAAAATTTATTTTCTTCCCTTTTGTAAGGACCATGTTATATTTCTATGGTAAGGACCAACCATACTTGATACTTTTCTTCTTATGCCACTTCGCTAAATAACCAATTAAAATAATAACTTTAAAATATAAAGTTCCTACATTTTTTATCTAAAGGTTAAGAGAATGTTAACTCTTTGTCAACGGGGGTCGACAGAAACAATAGTGATTCTGATTTAGGTATATTCCCATTGTAAACTTAGTTTCCATGACAACAATCAGGATGTAGTGTTTCTTTACATAAAGTGTTAATTTCTTATTGTTTATTTGATTTGGTGATATTTGTCAAAGTCAAATAATTTATTGCAAATAGGCAGTTAAAAGGCACTTTGAAAAGAAAATTTACAAGAACATTGATTATTTTCGCCCCTTGCAAAAGGTACCTATGTAGTTTCGTACGGAGAAGAACCAGCAAGAAACTCCTCAGTTAGAATTTAATATGTTTCTTTAAAATAAATACAAGTGATTAATATGTTAAATAATTTAAAAAAAATTGTCCATAGCTTTTAAGATAGGTCACCAAAAATAAACTGAGAATTGAAGTTATTGATATAATTTATTGCCTTTTTGAACGAATTGAATACACATTTAGAATTAACTATGGCAGACTGCATGGCACAGTAATTCAAGCGCCACGTGCAAACGTCTTTGTCATGATTTTGATTACAATATATTACGCTTAACAGGTGGCTGGCCTGTTTACAAACATTATGAGAACAGTCGATCTGTTATGTAAAAATCTCACCGTGAAAACCATGGTGAAGTGAGCTGTCAATCCTTAGCTTCACCCTAGCGTCATGTGACAGCTCACTTCAAGTTTACTTCACCTAAGTTTTCCGGTGAGAATTTTACAGAACAGGCCGACAAGATCTCTTGCTAGATATTTAGTCTGATAATTAGCTTACTGAAAATATTTATCTCCTGGGTAAAGTAAATAATAACAGCCGCACGGGTTGTTCGAAGGTTTAGCTGCGCTTACCGAGGTCGGTCCGTGGATGGCTGACCATCCATTACACATCGAGGTCCCTCCGTGCCTCGGAAAGCATGTTAAACCGTTGGTCCTGACTGTCATGCATGGACCTTTGACAGTCGTTACGCTTACAGAAGCCCAAAAGTCTGACAGCCAGTCTGACCAAGGGTACATCGTGTTACGAAATTACTGGGTTCTGGAGGTCAGATTGGCAGTCGCTCAAAGTAAAATACTGGTATTCAGCTGCATCCGGTTAGACTGCAAGTCAACCTCAATATAGTTGGGAAAAGGGGCAGATGATGAACTTACTGAAACCGTTTTTAGCTAATACAATACCAACTATAGTTGTCAAAGCTAAGTGCAAATACAAATTCTATTTTATAATTTTAGTAATAAACAGGGGCTAGACTCACTTAAAACTAAAAGTATATACATACGTATATACTTTTAGTTTTAAGTGAGTCTAGAATAATCTAGAGTGATACATATAATTTGCAATTAAAATGTAAAAGTGTTCCAATTTAAATAGTTTCGGTGAAGTCATTTGCATTTCACAGCGTCGTCGTAACGATTAAATTAAGAAATTATTATTTTCGTTTATAAAAATTCCAACTGAAAATTCTGGGTTTTATTTTAAACAAAAAGAACGAATAAAGAAGCAGGCTTTTAAATAGTGACTAGGTAGGTCCAACAATCTGCATGATTCTCACATGATCTGACCAAGATTATGTCGGGACTTTAAAAGAGACTGTGACCTCTGAGTTTGTTTCAGCCTTTCTTCTCAGAGTTGTCAGATAGGACACGCCGACCTCATCTAGTTTTTAAAATATGATTGACGTGTAAAAGTATTTGTACAAACCTACTTACAGAAATAAAATCATTTATCATTTAAGTAAATAATTTAATCTGCTCTAGTTCCACTGTTGAAGTTCACTATTATATTATGTACAATGTAGAGTTTTTGAAGGCTAAGATTCAGTAGAGGCCACAGCATCTTTTAGAAAACATTATATCAACCAGAATCTATTTCTTTGACAGTCGTTATGGGTCGTCAGAAGCCCTAAAGTGGCAACCACTCTAACCCTGCAGTATGCAACTGGGTTGTGGAGGTCAGTCGGGCAGTCGCTCCATGTAAAATACTGGTACGAAAAGGCTAGGTAAATGATGAAATGGAAACTAGATAAGCATTGTATTGTATATTTTTCGAGCCACCCTGCTTTTTTAGTGTAACTTTTTCAATGATCGTGAATTCAAATTCGGAATAATGACTACAACAAAATGATGGCCAGTATGTCAGCAATAAACTGCATAAAAACTTTTTCATTGACTCATCATTATTTTGATGTTTTTGGCCTTTGTATATCTCACATGGAATTGCATGGTGGCTCGATTTAGGAGACAGGGAGTATATTTTGGTCACACCGTACACAACCACGGACTGTAGCTTCAGCCAACAGTATTCCATTGCTGGACATAGGCCTCCCCAATTGCACGCCATTTGGCTCGGTTCTCGGCAACTCTCAACCAGCACCTAGCCTGACGGCGACCTACCTTACGTTTACCGATTCGCAGTCTCCACGAACACGTCTACCCCAACGGTCATTGGTTCTACAGCTAATAATGACCGGTCCATCGCCACTTCAGCTTGCGTATTCTGTAAGTTGAGTCGACAACTTGAATTAATGGACCAGCCGTACCGTGAGTGTCCATACGATTCGGCTCCGTAAGTTCCAGGCACACTGACACACACACACACACACAGACTGTATACCTAAATGATAATCATGCGATTGCACCATCACTTACAAAGCAAACGTTTCGTCAAACCTTAGTTTCTCATCGTTTGTTAATTCTAAAGCATCCCAATACCACCTTTGGCCCCTGCTTACGACACTTTCACAAGGTATTATTTTACTCAACTGCTACCCAAGTAGAGGAAAGTTTAATAAAACTGCTATTGAATAAGTTTTCGAAGGATTTTTCATAACACAACATCACGCCTTGTTACCCTGAAGGGTTGGGCAGAGGTGTTTATAGTACACCCATATTTCGCCAGTTATTCGTAAGTCCCATCTAAAAGGAGGCGAGCCGATTGCTATCAACAGGGCACAAATCCAGATTCCGGGCTGCTAGTGAGTAATTCGAGATAGAAAAACCCAATAACACTTTGTCCGACCAGGAAATTGAACCCAGGACCTCATGCTCAGGGGCCTAAGTCTACTAATTTATAAACGTCACAATGGTGTCATAATGGTTAGTTTTTGACAGTTTTTGTATGGCAAATCTGTCAAAAACTAACCATTATGACACCATTGTGACGTTCATAAATTAGTAGACTTAGGCCCCAGAAGTATAGCGCTTGCGACCACTAGACCAACGAGGCAGTCATGTCAATCATGTCAGGTTTCCGTCACAAATGTGACACACGTAAAGAAAATGTTAATAAAGATGTCAGAGAGAAATCGAAGTCGAAGGATTTTTCCTTTACTGAATTACTAATTTCACTTCAAAGACCATTGACGTAAAGAATTTATATAAATTCTAATTATTACTATTTAACACACGAAATAAATGTATTCAAGTATTGTGATCACGTTTTTCCAACATGAATATTCCCTGATTATTTAAAACTTCAAATACAGCGTTGAATATTTAATTAGTTTTGTTCTTTTCTAGTATTTTAAATTTGTTGGTGTGCGATAAGGACGGTTGTATTTTATTTGAATAATATATGAATTTGTAATGATTTATTCTTGGGCGTACACATAGAGTTGACAGGTGAGAATAATAATCTTTTTTTTTTATTTATCGACTTTTTTTTAACTTTTTTACCTTTTTTTAGTACCTACTTGATTGCGCTGAATCTTTTTGAGCTGTGAAAATGAAAAGGGTATGAAACTGACAGGTGTCACCTGTCAGTTACATACACTTCGATTCAAACTTAATGGCGGCTCGGAAGTTAGCTACTCGCTACGCTAATTTCATGTGTTAGCGGGGGGGAGGGGTGGGGTACTGCCCACCCCTCCCCCCCGCTAACACATGAAATTGTGTGTGTGGGACTGTACATAATGTATTGTCTGGAGATTTTAGAATTCACTAAGTTGTGAGATGCGCACTATATTGGAAACTAGCTGTTGTTCGCGATTTCTTCTGCGATCCAGGATGAAAAGTAGCACATGTCCTTCTCCAGGTCATGTTCTACCCATGTGCCAAATTTCATCCAAAACCGTTCAGCCGTTTTAGCGTGAAAGCGTAACAAACAAAGTCACTTTTGCATTTATAATATTAATTAAGATTAGTATAAATGAATGAATTTTCAAAATCTAAAACATACTACTTATAGGTACCTACATGGGTGGAACCAATGTCACTTTTTTAGTTTATGATGAGGTCTTTGCCCTGAAGTAACACAAACTGATTTTATTACTATAATATTCCATATTAGTTCACCGTTGATTTCAATGATGATTCCGCTTGTATAATCCTTTATAGTCTCTCGCGACTCCCACGGAAAATGACGTGTTTTTCTATGTATATCCAGCACTGCCAGATCTTTAATAAAAACCTTACCTATAGTGTTTTTTTGAAGGGGAAACTGAATTCGCGTCACTGACGCGCCGTAGTTCTGCTGTAGAATATAGATGGCGCTAATACTAGTTTTAAGTTTTCACTTCTGTCGGCAGTCCTCATGACTGCCAATTTTTTTAAAATTATAATTATTTTTATGGCAAAGATGTGTTTTAAAATTATTAACAAAATTTTCAACTATCAAGACAAATCGAGTCGTGTACAATATTTGACACAGTAGGTACATCACTTATTGATATCACATCAATAAGTGATGTAACTACTTATCTACCGTTTCTAAAATATAACTAAAATTGATATTGCTAGGAACAGTAATGTTTAAGTCCCATGTAATAGGCGGCGAGCCTATTGTCATTAACCGGGCACAAATCCAGACTCCGGGCTGCTACTGAGAAATTCCAGATAGAACCAAAAAACCCAATTTAACACTAACCGACCTAGAAATCGAACCTAGGAACTCTTGCTGAGCAGTAGCGCTGGACCATTAGACCAACGAGGCAGACAAATGGGTTCATAATCACAAGCCGTTAACGCCATTTAATTATGTAATAAATATGTTTACAAGGCTCTACGCACCATCGTAAGGTTTGAAAGTAATCCACATTACTTACCCGACTTTGGCAACCAAAAGGAGGGTAATGGGTTTTACGCGTCTGTATGTCTGTCCTGCAAGTTGTTACTATGACCTAATATAAATGTTTGAATTAAATTCTTGTACATTCATTGATAAGTAGCTGGCGACTAATTTAAATTAATAAGAAGAGTTGAGGGGCTTGTGGGTAAATGACAACAGTCGATAACGGGTCGATCCAAGGTTAAGCTACGCTTGCCACGGTCGGTTCGTGGATGGGTGAGTTAACCCATTTCATATCGAGACCCCTCCGTGCCTCGGAAAGCACGTTAATCCGTTAATCCCGGCTGTCATTTGTAGATCTTTGACAGTCGTTACAAGTAGTTAGAAGCTCAAAAAAATCTGACGAACAGTCTTACCAAAAGGTATCGTGTTACCCAGTAACTAGGTTGCAGAGGTCAGATAGGCAGTCGTTCCGTGTAAAATACTGGTGTCCAGCTACATCCGGTTAGACTGGAAGCTGACCCCAATATAGTTGGGAAAAGGCGGGGAAAGACCTTTCTACCTCATTATCTATGAGGTAGAAAGGTCTTTGCCCTTCAGTGGAACACCACAGGCATAATTTTTTACTGAAAATCTTCTTTAATTTACTTCCTGAAGAAACGTAGAATACCTACCTACGTCATTTCTATACGGATACAAGCCACAAGGTTCGTCATCTGTCCGCAGCCCAGAGACTACTAATTAGCATGGCAACACTAACCAAAGACCATAGATAATGTTTTACACAAGGAGGTTTTAATTTTCGATTGCCTTATGCCTTATGAAGTTATGACACACACATGGCACATAATGTAGGTAGGTACCTACTATTTATGTGCTCACTAGCACCCCGCCCCTGCTTCGCAAGGTTTTTACGACTTGACAAAACATCGAGTTTGGGTATTATACTTATATAAATAAGTTTAATATTAATGTTTTATAAAAAAAACCGTATCAAAATGCATCGCGTTGTTTAGAAGAACAACGCGGTCACACAGACAGACAGACACGACAGCGACTTTACTTTATAATAATGTAGGTATAATATTATATAATAATATAATAAGTATCTATAGATGTGTATGGTCACGCAGTTGGCTATCGACTTCACCGAAATTAGCATGAGATTGACACAGTCAATAATAATATTGGACTAAAATGGGCACTTTAGCCATCTTCTATACCTAGCAAAATTAAATAGTTAAAAAAACGGATCATCCTAAACCGTTTGTCTTTGCCCAACAATAGGTTCGATTGCGTTTAAAGAACGACCCAAAGCCGCCTATTCGATTTTCGAACTTGTGTTTATCCAAAAAGACAGTTCCGTGTAATAAATATGCCTCGTTTACAGTATATTATTATAACTGTACTGTAGTCCCGTTCCTTACTACTTTATCTGGCCTATCTGCACTGGCAATCATGATGCCCGATTGCGGTAGATACCATCGGATACCGGGAACTCATACTCTCATAATAAGTGAGTTTTTTGCGACTTTGCGAGTTAACTGTTTTCAAAAGTCGCCAAAGGTTTGCAGTAAAAAAACTTATTACAAAAAAAAACAACCGACTTCCAAAAAAAACACTACAAAGTGAAAAATTACTTTAATCCATTGTTTTGAATTTCCGTTTTTGCCACCGACTTCCGAAATTAAAGTTATTTTTCCCTTTATGTAGGTAGTGTTTTTTTTTTGGAAGTCGGTTGTTTTTTTTGTTAAAAGTTTTTATTTGTCACATTTTCGTTGTGGTAGTCTAAAAATCCGTTTACATTGAAGAAAATATCGCTAGACACGCATAAAAAAAACTACATTCATACGCTACGAATATAGAACCTCCTACTTTTTGGAAGTCAGTTAAAAATTAAATAAGTCAGTATAATTTGACTGTAGAAGGAAGAAAACACGTCGTTCAACGGTTTACAAATCAATAAATAATAACTAAAAGCTAGTCAACTAACATGGACGTAAAGATGTTCTTACAGATTAAATATACTCAGCCGTTTTCTGTTTATGGAAACACAGCAACTAAGTACTAAAAGCATACACTGCATCGACTGGGTTAGGTACCTAGGTACCTACCTAACCCAGTCGATGCAGTGTATGCTTTTCATTGCGAGACCCTAGAAACAAAGCACCGAGTACAGTTAAACACAACTATGTAGTTAGTAAACACTGCACTCTGCTTACTCGCGCTAGTCACTGGCTAGTGACAAACGCGAACCCTTTGTTTTCTATTTTCAAATAACTTAGGTACCTACTAAAAATAGAATTGCAAATTATTAATCTTATTTATGTTTTAAATGCGAGAGTAATTCTCTACTGTCCGAAAAACCTTCAAAATAGATTAACATTTTCCACCGTCTTAAAATTAAATTAAAATAAAATAAAAACCTATAATATGTATTACTACATAACTAATACTAGATGGTTCTGTATTAAAAAGTAAAAACAAAAACTTTTGACACTTGAAAAGTTCAAATTAAGTACTGACTATTTCGGGCATAATGCTTTTTCGTAACATGACGATTTCCACTAGTTTATTCCTACCGTAAGCCGCGTTATAGAACTTCCTTAAAATAAACATACCAAAGACAAACCATATTTCAGAGTAAGTAAAAATAAAATAATAGAGCCAAATGAAATAAACGTCAAATACCTCGTTTTAAAGTCAGTTACTAAGACTGAGTACAATTTAATGAGATGATTTTAATTACAGCCTAGTCTTTGTGTTCATGATGCGTGTCGCTGTTAGATTATGAGCATTTTGAATCGAAGGAGCCACTCCTAACGCATAGAGGTGGATTAATAAAAATGTTCGAGGTATAATTGTGATTTTTAGGGTTCTGTACCTCAAAAGAAAAAAACTAGAACCGTTAAAGGATCACTTCGTTGTCCGTCTGTCTGTCTGTCTGTCTGTGAGCGAGCGAGGATGCTTTTCACGCCTTAACAGCTGAATGGATTTCGATGAAATTTGACACACAAATAGGTCACGACCTGGGTTTAAGACATAGGATACTTTTGATCCCGGAAGTATGTTCCTGTGAGATAATTACCGACTTCTACGCTGGCGAAGCCGCAGGAAAAAGCTAGAACGTTACCTACCGTACAAATTACATTATAATTTTTGACATCAGATTGATGGTTCGTGAATGCTCACCATGTCAAGCACTATCAAAACGAAGGTGCCAAAGCTTAAAAACGTGTTGTCAATAGTGATAACCAGTACATGTGTGCATAGATAACGTTATCGCGCTCTCATCTGACCTGTGATAGCATATCACTGTTTTAATGTCCACTAAATATCACAGGTTGGTGAAATATTTTTGTTTACTGCTGATACATATGTGGTATCCTGTTATAAGGTACTCCATTGAAGAAATCTTCCACAATGAGCTTTAGGTATTCTGCGTCCACAACTCCACACAGGTTTTGACGTCGGTAGCGACAAATTGACAGCCGTAATCTGTGTACGGACGTTCGATTTTAAAATCGCCAGCGACTGACAGTCTCAGACTTAGGAGCTCTTTCACAAGATGCTCATAGTACCTACGTCTATTCTATCTAATAAATTATTTCAGGAATAGGTTTCACATTATTATTTTTTTGCCTAAAATTTTAATCGGCATAGATTTAGATAATATTAATATTAAGCATAATCTAATATTAATGTTTAAATAAATACCTACTGATTATATTTAAATAAATAGCATAATCTCGATAATGTATAATTCAACAAATCATCAAGCTAAATAGTTTCTATTGTTAAACGCAAATCTACTAGAGATTTAAAAACCGAATGTGAATATATTGTTTTTTTTTTTGCAAACAATACGCGGTAAAGTATCGGTCCTTGCGGCACTCCAGTCTCGTAAGGACCTTAACACAGTCGTAAAAGCGTTATAGACATTCGATCCTTTGACGACGTATCAAGGGTCTTTTTTGAAATCCAGCTACTGCTGAGGCTGCGTTACATGACCTACTAGAGTGTATTTTTGCGAACAAGACGGTGTCGCAGGCGTTTCTTGAATTTAAAGAAAGGCAAAAATCTTTATGAGACCTTCGCAGTTAATTTGTTTATGAAATACATAAGGCACGGTTTTAAGTTAGTTTAAAGTCGACAAAAACTATTTATTACTGTGTGATACATGTCATGTTGATTTACTCAGTATATATTTTTTATTGCATTGTTTACATTGCATGCTATAAATTATCGTGTTTAAATAATAAGAAAAAACACCATGTCTCGCTGATTGGTGACTTCATAGCAATTAAATATTTATGTGAAGGAAGCTGCCACCTGTTACAAAAAATTGTCGTCTTACATAGAAGAAATAATTTAATTAAAGAAACAAGTTGAGCATTGAAGGAAACGGACAGAGTAATCGATGACCATAGTGGATCTTTCTGTTTTTAGCATTTATACCCATAACTAAAACAAAATGTTAAAATTACTTACTAAAATAGATCTCAATCTCGAAGCATTTATTTCAATTTAAACCATTTATTGAATTGTCAAAGAGTCGGTCAGTTAGACAGAAAGTAAAAATAAGTTCCCTATTCCAAAATGATATACGAAAACGATAAACGATAAACAATTTAATCAGATATTTTTGTTTACAATGTTAACAAAAATATTTAATTCCACGATTGAATTGAATTAGGTAAATCTATCTAATCATAATCACAAAGTGTGATACGACTATAGTAATAAAATAATCTATTTCAATACATTCTTCAATAATCTGTGAGATGTATACTACCAATTATGACTTTAATGCTTGACAAGATTCCTTAAAAGGCTTAAAACGATTTACAAGTTGGTTAACTTAGAATTTGTGCCCAAGTCCGATTCATTTGTCGATAAATCGATAATAGACCTCGGTAATATAATACTTAATTGGTAAATATATGCTGTCCCACTGCGGGCAAAAGCCTCCCTTGCAGAAGACCTGGAAAAGAAAATAGAATAGAATGAAGGCGAAGAAAAACTGGTGACACTATATGGTAATGCATGCCAACATTCGGAGAATGAAATGAAAATGTAGGACTCCCACATATCGCCAGTTATGTTTAAGTCCCATCTAATAGGGGGCGAGACAATTGTCATCAACTGGGCACAAATCCAGACTCCGGGCTGCTACTGAATAATTCAAAATATATAAACTCACATTAAAAATTAATATCAGAGTCTGTTTATATTTTATTTTTGACAAGGATTCTCAGATTTTTTTTATAATAGGTGATGCTCGACTATCTTTAATTAGATTCTGGATTCGCAATTACGCAGCATTATGCTGACAAGTCTTTTGGCCTCGTAGAGGACTTTTTAAGCCTTTTTTTAGGAATAAAGAGTATTCTAACTATCTATCTATCTATCTTGTTATTTTCGTTCTACTTTGATTTTATTTTTGTTTCTATGAGTGTGCTTAGAGTTTAATTTGTGATTGTTGGCTGGTATAGCAAACGGCAAAGCACCGTTGCAATATCCTCAACAGAGGCGGAAATTGTAGCAGCGAGCGAAACCGCCAGAGAGATTCTATGGTTACAGAAGATATTAAAAGATCTTACTGGTGCTAACTTCCCTGCGACCTTAGGTGTAGACAATGAAAGTGCAATAAAGCTGGCGAAAAATCCTACAGAATTTCACTAGAAGACAAAACACATCAGGATAAGATCTTTCTTCGTCAGAGAATAGCCAGGCAAATAGCCGACATGCTTACAAAATCGATAGATGGGCCCAGACTTGACATGCTAAAGATGGCTGGCATTATCATCAACAGGGGTGGATGTTAAGGAATGCATACTCCTTATACGTTGCCTAGCAACACGTACTGTTAATGTAGTAATGTCAATTCGGATAATATAAGATATGAATATTATTTAATCGTTTCCCTGGCTATGATAGCTGTATTTCTATATCCTCCACACAACTTTAATAGTGATCTCCTGTGCTAGTCCCAATAAATACTCTTTCTTTCTTTCAAAGTCATCAATCAGAATGCAAGGTTCGAATTTTCTTTATACGTTACAGCAGCCTACAGTGATTCATTTCGGCCAGTATCATACTGACGTAATGCAGTAGCTGCGGTTAAATAATTAAAAGTGTAGGTACAGTAGGCTGCACGTCAGTGGTAACTTTTCGACCTTGAGCTGGACTAGCGAAGTACCTACGGAGTTTCAATATAGTAAGCGGTGGTAATATTTTGTTACGATATATTAATCTACCACTACATGTCCCGGTGTATTGTTTTTTGGTGTAATTATATTAATATTAGAAAAAAAAAGTGCTCTTAAACAAAACATATGGATTTGGCAGAGGTAATATACATAAAGGGCGGATTCAACCAAACTAGAATAAATTTTATCCGCGGAATAAGATTTACTCTGACAGTTTTCGTATGGAGAAACTTACTGTCCAAAATTCAAAATGTATTCGGAAGAGAAGGCTTATTCCACGTATAAGATTTATTCATGTTTGGTCGAATCCGCTCTAAATCGTAAAAAAATATTTGGATAGTATCATCATCCGGGGACGAAACAGAGGAATACGGAACAACACGGAATATGGAATGAATGACAACCCCGTCATCGCGTTTCCTATCTATCTCTGATGCACAATTTATTTTGCATCTGGATCACTGGCCAAATGTATTCAATGCTTGGGAGAACTTTTAAATGATTTCAATAATCAAGCAGGGTATGTTGATTAAAGTTAATTGAATAAATGGCTATCAATATTAATTAGCAGATTATTATATTGTTTAGGTCAATAGGAAGCTTTCTGAAGTGTGAAATAAGTAGTCTTTTCGCTATCGGAATTATTTTTAGTCTGGTATCATAATTTACATACATAGGTAGGTACCTACATAAAATAATGATATCAGATTTAAAATCTAGGTAATTAACTAACCTGGCAACAAACGTGTAACCAAACGGTATTCCTTTTTTGAAAATTCCAAATTCCGATTGTTACCAACATCTTGAAACAATGTTCTTTTTTCAAAAACTAATCATAAATTTTATTAATTATGAAATATGGTTTATTTATGTAGGTACCTAAATAATTTTGAACAACCTTCACATCGTTATCAGTGTATCTTTTCACTCCATGATTGCATTCGACGACCCATGATATTGTTATGTGAACTTGTGACTATTCAAAGGTATTTTTTTGTAATAATTTAAAAATAATATGCCTGTATTATTTGTGCGTTTTGGTGAATTAAAATAATTGCTTCTAGTATCAATTCTGATGCTGTTTCCGGGCATCGTATTATTAAGTATGTTAATCGTTAAAGGCAAATAAAATATTATTGTATTTAATTGTAGAAATGAATGGAAAATTCCAACCTACATGGAATCGTGAGGGGCTAAAATCATAATTAAAAGTCATTAAGTATTTTATTAAATATGC
This sequence comes from Eupsilia transversa, assembly GCA_914767815.1. Lineage (NCBI taxonomy): Eukaryota > Metazoa > Arthropoda > Insecta > Lepidoptera > Noctuidae > Eupsilia > Eupsilia transversa. Next base: position 5,074,854 of record OU611894.1, on the reverse strand, counting down.
TGAGAATCAACACTTTTTGTACGTTGAAATTACATACGACAGTTCTTCAAAACGGCCGTCCATCACCACTTCCTTGTGTGCTTTAAGGGCTCTATTGAAACTTCACCAAAATTGTTTCACCCGTGCCGCATCGCGCCGTCGCGTCGCGCCTGTCTGCGGAAGCCTTTAATGGGATGAAGAAGATCGCTGTGGAACTGGTTGTGAAACACAGAACAGCCGACACTTCTGTTCCATATCCGCCCATATTATGTTTTTTTTTTGTTTTAAACCGAAGAGTTATGGTTAGCTACAAAAGAAACTTGATTAAAGTTAAAGCTAAATTATGTTTAAAACAAAAAACTTCGCACTGTAACATGGCATTTTTTATTAAATTAATATAATTATTATCTAAGTCGTCCACTACGTAATAATGTCTTGATACATTTTTGAATCGTTTTATTTTTTACAATTTTAACTTTAGCCAGATTTACCATGTTATCTAAATGAGGTATAGTGTCACATAATCAAGAATTTAATAACTTTATCGTAGGTAATCAGTTTAGTAGGGAAACGACGAGACGTTGATTAGGAAGAATTTATCTTTACAACTGAACATATAGTAAATTATATGACTATGATGGTAATTATAAAACGACAGTGGTGCCGATTGCCTTGTTCACAAACTAAACTAAATTTAAGTGCAGTGGATCTTTTTCTTTGTATTTCAATAAGAAGAGGACAGAAGATAAATTTTAGCTTAGTCCTGTCAAATTAATCGGCGCCTGTCACCACTCGATACAAGTTTAGACGTGATTAAAAAATTACGCCAATTTACGTCAGGCGAAGTAACAATTTAATAATTTGACAGGACTAAACTAAAATTTATCTTCTGTCCTTTTCTTAATGAAATAGAAAGAAAAAGATGCACTGAATTTAATTAAATTTATATTTATATTTATTTATATTAATTTAGAATCTGCACCAGTAAGAAAACACAGAACATTATTCTGTAGAATCTGTTTTTTTGACGTCACAGTAGTGCCTGCAGATGAAAAAACATCATCATCTGCCTAGCCTTGTCCCGACTATGTTGGAGTCTGCTTCTAGTCTAAATATTAGTAGTTGACATGGAGCGACTGCTTATCTGACCACTACAATCCAGTTACTCAGTAACACCGTAACACGATACCTCTCATCGTGTTCATTCGGTTCCACCGACTTCCTCCTCACGAAACATTCCTAAATTGGTATTCTCCCTTTTTCTCTTTGAAGTTGCAAACGAAGTAAGAAAAAGACAAAAGATTAAATACTATAAAGAGTTCGGCAAACCTCCAAAATGGCACAACACTGTAAAAACATAAAGAGGCAGATTATGTTCAATGTAAAAAAAAATATAAACATGAAATGTAAATAACCAACCAAATGCAATAAAATAACATGACTTAACAACAATATCACTGAAGAATATATTAAATTACAAAGTCGTGAAGCTACGTTATTATGTTGTCTCAACGAAACACGTGAATATCGTAATTATTATCTAATCTGTGGCAAAAACATTGTGGTCGGGATTCGCGCCATTTGACGGCGCCATATTGTTTTGGTTGTCTATGGTTTATCTGTGATTAGGTTAGGATATTGATGAGTCTTGTAGTGCAATATGGGGTATACCTCTGCCTTACCTTTCGGGTATTACAGGCGTGATGTTATGTAGGATAGCGATGATACGACGTAAAGGAAGCTGTACTGCAAAATCGAGCTCAACTTTGAAAAGGAAATCGCCAGGAATTTTGTTATATTGACCATTCGCCTTTGATTATTAGAATAAAAGAGATCTTGGAAAATTGCTCTGTATTTTGGAAATGCCAACAATCAGAATGACCAGTCAGTCTGACTGGTCTCTGACTGACTGGATCTGACTGGACCAGTGACTGCTTAACAAACAAACGAGCAACGGCAAAAGTTCTATCACCAAACTCGACAGACCAATTGGCGACACTCTGTTTTTATTAGCATAACAAAAGGACTCGTGGCTAAAAATTAACAGCCGCACGGGTCGCTGGAAGGTTAAGCTACGCTTGCCGCGGTCGGTTCGTGGATGGGTCCACGTCCATGAGACCATCCATTACATATCGAGACCCCACCGCCTCCGTGGGCCGCTATCTAATTGCGTACCTAACTCATTTTAAGACTAATCAGTTTCATTTGGTCAGTTCAACAACATTAATTGCGATATTTACGTTGTTGAACAGATTTTTTTTCGAACTTATGAAATGAATCAATGAATTAGCAATCTGTTTCAAAACAATTCAGATTGTGATTGATCGTGTATTACGCAATTAGGGTGCCGGAAATTACATTAAGCCGTTTGTACTAGCTGTCATTCATAGAATCAGTCCAGTGCACCATTCTTACCAAGGGATAACGTGATATCTAATAACTGGGTTTTACACCTAGTTATTAGACAGGCAGTCGCTCCATGTAAAATACTGGTTTTCAGCTGCATCCAGGGACCTAAGTCTACTAATTTATAAACGTTACAAATGGTCTCTCAATGGTGAGTTTTTGACAGTTTTTGTATGGCAAAGTTGTCAAAAACTCACCATTGAGTTGAGAGACTATTGTAACGTTTATAAAGTAGTAGATTTAGGCCCCAGATATCAGTTAGACTGGAAGATGACCCTAACATAGTTGATGCTGTTGTTGTTGTTGTTGTTGAGCTGGGTAGATTGATTGTTTTTATTAGCATGCAAGAGTTTTAACCTAACCTTTTAGTTAAGAAAAGAATATCTAAGAACATTTACTGCTATACGGAAGAACTTTGCAGATTTCTGAAGTTTGATCGTTTTTGAAGTACGAAAACAAATTCAAGCGTTTTCAGAATATTATTTTCCAATATTATTGGTGATTATAATAATAAATATGTTTTATGGCATACGGAAGATAAGATCAGCTTTTTGACAGCGAGGTCTTTTGAGACAAGCGGACGACTAGGTCAAGGCAGTAACTTACTGGTTCGATCGACGCCGGCGCATATAACTACACCAAATTAAAATATAACGGAACAGCAGCTTCGCCCGCATGATAAATTAATAAATTATGATAGCCTCATGTTATTCAGTGATAAACTGATAATACAGCATTCTACTAGTCAAATATTTTTTTTTAATCAGTCAAATTGTATTTGAGTATATTCTTTACGAACAAAAATACAAATATAAAAAAATACAAATCTTTTCTCTTTAAAATATTGACGGATAACGGATTAAATGACTAACGGATTTAGCAAGTAAATTAATATTTATAGGTACCTAGGATAGGAAACAATTTAAAGACATTCATTTGAAGAAGAATTTGGAAGTCATTTGAGAAATCTATTATTAATCTATAATCTAAGAAATCTATAATCTATTATTATGTTAATGTTGCACGGTTCAACCAAATTGATTCTCTTTGGTTCAAAGATTCAGAAACTAAAGGTCAACTATACGACTCGATTTTGGTTGCTTCTTACAAATTAAAAGACTTAAGGAAAGAAAAGAAAGAAAATAGCTTTAATTGTCACAGAAACACGTGCATACAGAAAGATGGGTAATCAGAAAAAAATAATGACCAAATATCAGCAGCTCGATTCTGTAAAAATCTCACCGTGAAAACTGAGGTGAATTGAGCTCAAAGTGAGCTGTCATTCGATCCTAATACTAGAGATTGACACTATTGATAGCTCACTTCACCTATGTTTTCACCGTGAGATTTTTACAGAATAGCACTACAGCAGTGCTATTCTGTAACCATCTCACCGTGAAAACTTAAGTAAAGCGAGTGTGAAGTGAGCTGCCAATTGTGTCAATTCCAAGCATCGGGTGGACTGACAGCTCACTTCACCTAAGTTTTCACGGTGAGATGGTTACAGAATAGACCGGCTGATCTACAGGTAGGTAATACGAGCATAAAACAGACATAGTCGGTAAACGGCAAAAGTGTAACATCTACATATACATCCTAACAAAGTCGCTTTTCGTGTGTGTCTGTGTGACCGCGGTTTTCTTCTAAACTACGCTACGGATTACGATGCGGTTTTCGCCATTATTTAGAATTCTGGATGGTAAACCACCCAAAATAGATATTATACTTATTTATATCGTAAGGTAATTTGATAATTAAAATTTTCGCGCAATCCCTGGGGATATTGCGAAAACACGGATAATTAGACAATGGTGAACACATTTCTCAATCTTAATGAAAAAAGATAGGGTTTTTGCAAAAACACGAGTCGCTCTAGTAATATTGCGAAACGAAACGCAGTATCCCTAGGATTTTCGCGAAAATTCGAATTATCAAATCTCCCTACGACATAAATAAGTATAATAAATTAATAGGTAATTAAACTTACGTCATAATTATAATAAAGAAATATCGATGTTTTGTATCTGTGGAGGGTCGTTATGAAATAAATCAGTGTCGAAGGTATCCGTGAGTATTCTTCTGTTTATTTTACATGAAAGCCTTGTTATCATAATCCCGCATTAGTACTTAGGTATTATGTATGTAAATTAAGATATCTGATACGATATCAATGTTATCATTATTATCTTCGATTAACACACGCGCTTTGTCACACTTTTTTTGTAGGTTTTTTTGTCTATGGATATCCTTAGAGCATTAAAAATCAATTTGCCTTTTTTCAACTATGTTGGGGTCGGCTTCTAATCTAACCGGATGCAGCTGAATACCAGTATTTTACATGGAGTGACTGCCTATCTGACCTCCACAACCCAGTTACCGTGTAACACGATACCCCTTAGACAAGAATTCCGAGGCACGGAGGGGTCTCAATATGTAATGGATGGTCACTCATCCACGAATCGAAGCCATGAGCCCCTTAGAGCATTAACTAATTTAAAAACATTCTGCCTATTCAAACTTGATCGTTGCTAGCCAATTAGAACGTAGGTATTAAAAAAGAAAAGGGATGATCAAAATCTGTATAGATTGGTCACCAATTTAAAGTTTTTATCGAAGTGTAAAAACGTATAAAAGTGTTATCTTTTTCGCTCTAAAAGCTCCTAAAGCTTATACCTACCTACGCGGATCTGTTTTTATGTAGTTTGTTTGTTTTTTTTAATGTTTGAGCAAAAACTTAAGTTTGTGTTATTATTCGAAGCCGCCGAGATTCGGATCATTTTAAAGATGCGTCACTGTTTCCAGAAAATATGAAAAAATATTTTAGACTTTTACGGAATTCTGTTTTTGTACATATATTGTGTTCTGTATTAACACTATTATTGCCGTGTATGTAGGTAACGATAGGTCGAGATAATAAATGTGTATACATAAACTCACGCCTTTTTCCCATGGGGGTAGGCAGAAACCACAGAACGCCACCTGCTACGATCCTTACAAACTCCTTTTGCCTCGTTAACGTTCATACATTTATATAATAAATCGAATTAAATACAAATCATTTATTAGTTTGCAAACATGGGTTTAATTAGTACACAGATGGTTTTTTTTAATATAAAAGTCCTCCATGTGCTACCGTCACATGGACATCCAAATTCATAATTATGTGCTTACTTGTGCCTCAGTGAGATGGAGATAACAGAACAGATTTTCATGATATTTTATTTTGTAAATGACGTAATAACTAGGTATTTTTCCTCTAGTAGGTACTCTAGATGCTGCAAAAACAAAATATTGACTATGAGCTCTAAAATGGCACTAAAAGCAAATACCTACTTGCACATTTGTTTGATTTTCCTCAAGAAACTTTGCTATTTATTATTTTTGTTTTAGTTTGTCACAATCATTATTTTGGTTATTGATAAACTTTGCTATTTAGCCATGTCCAAAACTTCGTTTGACGCGCGTACGAACATGCGTATAAAACGTTACATTTATCATGCTTTTTGTTGGTACTAAATAGTAGGTACATACTAATTCCATGCATTTTGTTTCGTTACCTAACATGCATTTTGTTGGTGCATGCAATATTTGGCCTAGGTCTTAAGGGCGAGGCGTGAAAATTGATTCGCTGTTACATTGTATAATAGATATTAGGCTTAATTTGAGCTTACATAGACAACAAGACAGCGACATACGATTAGTAATAGGATTTCAGCCGCGCGCAAATATTATATCGTGCGCGCAGCGCAGAGTTATCTATTGAGTGATTTTACTGTCAAGAGACAGTAAAATCACATTTGTATAGTTCTACTAAGTACCTTACAAAACAGGTTTCTTGGACTGCAAACGTGGTATGTTTATGTCAATCTTAGCATGTAATGAATTCTAATTTGTGATAGTGTTAACGCTACGATTTATGTTAGCTGATTAATCAATGTAAAAAACGTGGCGACGCTGCCAGCCTTTTCCCACTGACAGCGATGTGGACGAATTTTTTGATGGCCAGTTAGCTCTTACGTTTATTTTTTCCTTTACATACTTGCACATGTAATGTTAGTGTTAGATTTTATATTACATTTAAGATTTGTCAGTTCTTAGATCATAATAATTATAATGTAAAAAATACTTATTTTAAAAATAACAAAACTTTCGATAATAAATATATTACCTAAGTTATGTACAATTCTAATTTTAAATATCAAATCAGAGATGAGGAAACGCCGGGGACGCCCTAGAACGACATTTATAACGACCTTATTGGTGATGTTCTTCAGAAAGGTCATGTGCGTACCAACTCACGGCATGCGTGTGTGACCAGCAGCTATTATTGCGTAACACATTTTCGTAAACGATTAAGACTACTCTGTTTCATTTTGACAGTTCAACAAAATTCATTGCGTTATTTAAGTTGTTCAGCAGATTTTTTTGTCGAACTAATGAAGCAATGCATGAGCAATCTGTTTCAAAACGATTCAGATTATACAGAATACATGACCAATCGGTCATGTATTACGCAATTAGGGTGCATATGAACGTAAACGAAGCAAAAGGAGTATGTGAGGGTCATAGCAGGTGGCATTCTGTAGTTACTGCCTACCACCATGGGAAGAAAGCGTAATTTTATTTATTGAAGATGATTCACTGTAAGTATAGGTATTATCATATTATGTTTTAGTTCGTAAAGTAAATATTTACTTACAAAATGTATTAGCACGTGTAAAAACATAGTACACACGGCTACACATCAAGCTATACATTTCCAGTTAATGCTGATCTCGCATTATATAGGATTTCCGTACAATGCGAGGTCAGCTTATACTGGAAATGTATAGCTTGATGTGTAGCCGTGTGTACATCGCCTGAACGGTGATAAAAATTACATACCTATCTACAAATGCAGTTGAGTAGATAGAATAGGTAGGTAAGTTTCAATCCCTCTCATGACAGTCATCGTGTAAGGAAGATTATATTTCAAAACCAAAACGAAAAAGTATTCTCCCTTCAAAAACTTCCTAAAAATATGTACCTAACTATCATTAGGAACTGTAGAGGTATTTTATACGTTGACTAGCTTTTGGCCACGGGTTCGCCTGCGTGGGTGTAGGAAATTATCCCACAGGAACTTACTACCTGGAGTATCTAAGTCTGTCGCCATAATAACAATGTTACCAGCATTATTATCCAGTTCCTCTGTGGTAGAGGATTCCAGGTGAAGCACGCTTCCACCTTCGGCGTGATCATCACTTACCATCAGGTGAGATTCAGGCCAAGAGCTTAACCGATGTAGTTAAAAAAAAAAAAAAACTGCGTCGCGATTCCTGGGGCCTGAGTCTACTAATTTATAAACGTCACAATGGTGTCATAATGGTTAGTTTTTGACAGTTTTTGTATGGCAAATCTGTAACTGCACCCTCGGCGTGTCGTCTTTTGGCGCATGTACCTACACCACGATGTCCTCCGCCTCAGTGGTGTAGTGGAGGCAGCGAAAGATAAAATCCATCAGTTAGTGTTTTTTTGATGCGCTGGGAATGCTGGGATGCACTTTATTGGATTCTCAATGCTCGCTCAAGACAGAGAGTTGAAAATCCAGTGCGCCGTAAAAAAAACATCGCTTTAAAAAATCGCCAGTGTGTACCTGGGCCTAAACATCACTCGTGAAGGCCGTTTTTAATAGAACCTTATTTAACGCAACAAATCTATTGATACATCAACATACTCTATGTAGTATGTTGACGTAGGTTCAGGTATCAATAGATTTGCTGTGTTAAAGCCATATGTGTGTGGTTAATTAAATTGTCACTCAATGTAAACAAAAAAAAATTGTTTACACATTAATTAACAATGTTTGAACAGCACGAAGGCTGTATCAAAAAGCCTCTAACCTTATGTCATAGAATAAAAAACACATTATAGAATGTTTGTAAACAAATGTAACTTATAAGTCGTATAACGATTACATTAGGTAAGTACTAAATATTCACTCTGTTGAAAGTTAGGGTTAGGAACCTACATTATAATTAAAACTTGTTTTTAATTAAACACCGTAAAAATGTTCTTCAATTTGTGGACGACTTTGTAATTTGGTGTGAACTAAAAGTTATTTTTGATGAGTTTTTGAAGAATTGTAAGCATATAGACATCGCCAAATATGTCGGTGGAAACGCACCGTGTAGTGAGTAGTAATGTAGGCTACGTGTCCATTTGAACGGGGAGGCCAGGATCAGAGGAGTATCCCCAGGTACGCACGGGCGTTTTTTTATAGCGCACTTGATTTTCAAGTCTCAGTCCGTTGAAAATCCAATGCGCGCACCTGGTCTTATTCTTCTTAAATTCCTAAATGATTGAATAACCAAAATCTGCCTCGTGACAAACGAAATTGAACATGTAAAAACTGTGTCAAAATAATATGACAGTGTTTTGACAGTTGGGTGCAAAATGGCCGAGCTTAAACAGCTGTTTTTATTAGGTACTAATAATTGTTATTACGATATATTTTGCTAATTAATGTTATCACAATACAATTGCGTTTTATGGGCTTTTTATTCTAATTCGAACAATTCCTCATTACGATGAAAGCTTAAGTAAACTCGTGGACAGTTTAATGATAGGTACCTTATAGACAGTAATGCAAGTTTCATTAACATGGTGGCCCTTATACGTACTACGTTTGGTCATCCGGTGCCCTATAAGGGCAGTCAGAACACCTAGCAGTTTATCTCGTATTTTTATCACCACAAATACACTATTTCCACAGGGCTTAGGGCCTAGACGAAGTGACATCCTATCAGTGATAACAATGATAGCAAAGTCAAAAATGACAATGAGCTCGAAAAGCTAATGTCAATCCTTTTATGAAAGTAGTTGCAGCGATTGTCACTTATCTACTCTCTCGGGTTACCCCGGACAACATTCAAGTATCTCCAGTCGTGAATGCTGTTATAAAGTTCTAAATTAAATACTATCTACTACACCATGACTCGGGGCCTCAATAATAACAGACGGCGGGGGTCGATCGTGCTGCGGTCGGGTCTGGATGGATGGCTGTACATTACATACCGAGACCCCGCCGTTCTTTGGAATACACTAAAAGCCGTTGGCCCCGGCTGTCATTCGTAGATCTTTGACAGTCGTTACGGGTGGTCCGAAGCCCAAAAGTCTGAGAACCAACCCAGAAACTGGGTTGTGGAGACAGGCAGTCGCTCCATGTAAAATACTGGTATTCAGCTGCATCCTGTTAGCCTGGAAGCTGACCCCAACATAATTGGGAAAAGGCTGGGCAGATTTTTTATCACCCAACGCGATGTATGTGGTGATTAGGCAACTATGTAGCGTTGAAGTTATTACAATATCTATTACAACTTCTGGAAACATCATACTTTTAAATGAGTTAGCATTTGTACTTCGTTGTTTTCGTAAAGCAGGTTGGTCTAGTTGCGCGCTTACTTGTCTATGATTCAAAGTTTTTATACCATTGTAATGAAAATACAGAAGGTTCAATAGTACAGACAAATGGTGTACTTTCAGGCATAATATGAGGCATTTCATCTTTGTCTTTGGTATGGTAACGCACCTGCATTGTCTCTGGCATTGGCAATAGACGTATTCCTTTATGTCCAAAAGCGACTGTAAAGACTGCTTATTTCTGCTGTCGAGTGCAGTTGATCAGGTAGCTCGTACTTTCCGAATTTTGTTGCTTTTTATCAGGTGAGATCGAGGGTAACAGCAGTTCCTTTCATCATCGCCACTTCAGTCGAAAGACGGCCACTGCTGGGCATAGGCCGATCGGCTTCCCCCAAATGTCACCACGTCGTGGTGTCCTACACTGCCCGTATCTAGAGGATTCCCGCTTCCTTCGATGGTCCACCATGTTTGGGGCCCACGCGCTGCACGATTGAGTTTGTTGTTACTACTCCAGACCTTACAGCTCCATCGGCCCTAGCACTGGCTTCCACTTAAGTTCAGCAATTCTTTGTGGTTTGTGCGTGTCCCTATCGTATCGTGTCACCCACTAATGGGTTGTGGTGGTCTAATCGGCTGCATGTAAAATGCTGGTTCAGCTACATTCTGATATGTAGCCGCTTGCTTGTAGCAGCTTGATATGTAGCCGGGTCGGCTTCCCCTATGGAAGCCGACCCGGCTACATATCAAGCTATACATTTCCAGTATAAGCTGACATCTCATTGTACGGAAATCATATACAATGCGAGATCAGCTTAAACTGGACATGTAAAGCTTGATAATGTAGCCGTGTGTACTTAGTTGATGATGTTCGAGTCCTTAAAATTGCTGAACGAAATGGAATTTCTGTACTTAGGTCTTAAATTTTGCTGGAATCATAATAGCCGTCTTAATAGTTCAAGTGTAATAACGCATAGCTTAGATTCCACGGCTCAGCACGCGATCATAACACACGAATATATCATTATGTACTGCTCACTGCCCTATTTATTGTGTATGAAGTTTTAGATTTTAATTGTTTGGTGAAGTTGTTCGTCGAAAACACAATTAAACTCTCCGTCGTTTTTAGGGTGAGGCTACATCGGACCGCGACGCGACCTGCGACACATGAGCGATTAAAACAAATAAATGAATGCTCATGTTTATGGCTTATTATACATCAAATATTACTAGCGATCTTTGATTTCTTTATGCGATAGGAACAACATTACTGTAATCACGGCATCGGCTACATCAACATATCAGCGAAGTTGAAGCGAATTTATTAGAAAATTTCTCAGATGCACGACTAGTTCAATAGTGCTACTAAATATGCGTGTGGCTACATTATGCGTATAGTAAACCGAGAAGGATGATGAGTACTGTAGCCACTTTATCGCCGAATGTACGCCGGATTTTCGCTTATAATGTAGCCATACCATGTTTATCTCGTTTCGCTCTTCCAGTCGCATCGCAAATCGCTGCCTACTGTAGCCTCAGCCTGATAGGAATCGGTTAAATTGATTATTCTAAAGTACTTACGACAATGTACCTACTTAGTGGCACATCATTTATTAAATGACTTTTGTTATCGTCTCGTTATTATTATAATCATGCCTATTAATTTTATAGTTGCATTGTCATTAAATATGCACTGATGCAACAACGTCTTCCATAAGATCCTCTTATTGCAGAGTATCAATCAACAACTTGTCATCTTCTACAGAACGTGAAGAAAATTTTAATGAGAGGGGATGTTATATGGCTACAGGTTGGTTTTTTACTGGGTAACTTTTATAATATTCATTTGAGCGTAATACAATACCGCTATAAGACAGATTTATAATTCAGCACCTTTAGTCCTCGGGCAATTTTTTTATGCGCACTGGATTTTCAGCGCACTCCTTAGCGTTGAGAGTTGAAAAATACAACAGTGTGTTTTTTGACGCTCTGGGATACGCTCTGGGGCCTAAGTCTACTAATTTATAAACGTTACAATGGTCTCTCAATGGTGAGTTTTTGACAGTTTTTGTATGGCAAATCTGTCAAAAACTCACCATTGAGAGACCATTTGTAACGTTTATAAATTAGTAGACTTAGGCCCCTGTTGAATTCTCAATACCGTGAGTTGAAAATCCAGTGCGCCGTAAAAGAAACATCGCTTTAAAAATCGCCAGTTACCTAGGCTTATAAAAAATTCGCCAGTTACCTAGGCTTATAAAAAAATCGCCCATTGATACAACACAGTGCAAGTTACTGACGCAATGACTGTGGGCGGGCCACTTCGTAGAAAACCACTTCACGAAATGATTAAATTAACTAGTTTGTGACTAGTTCTAACAATTAGCATAAAATAATAATATTTAAATCTAGTCTAGTCAATCCTAACTATAAATATAATTATTACAAATGCGAAAGTCAGTTTGTTTGTTTATGACGCTTTCACGCTAAAAGGGCTGAACTGATTGGGATGAAATTTGGCACATAGGTAGACCATGGCCTGGTTTAGGACATAGGATACTTTTTATCCCGAAATTCCCACGGGATCGAGACTTATGCGGGTGAAGCCGCAGGGCGCAGCTAGTAAGTCTATAAAAACATAGGTACCTTGCACTTGCCAATAAAACTATAAACCAGTTAGAAACACGTTTGTTTGAACGACTTTTTTAAATTGTTCTGCAATCAATTAAGTGTCCTTCCATGTTTATTGTTGTTTTTGGAACAATCATGAAATAACTTATTACCTAATCTACTACCTATTAGTACCTACCTATTATAACTATAAAGACAATCTGTCAAAACGTACATTACATAGAATACATACCTACTTGTGTCTATGATTCCAACACAAGTGACAGGCAGTCTATAAATCAGCGACAACAGAGCTAGGTTTCAAGATGGCGGTCATAGGAAGGGACGGACCAGTAAGATGGATGTCAGAAAACGCCCCTTCGGCTTCTGTTTACTCGTTAAATGCATGTGAGATGATTTACAATCGTGTTAGGCACTAGAGTTATGTCAAGTGAAGACTTTGATTTACACTGACACTTATAAAACGTGGTAAAGAGATCGATGTGCTACTATAATAATTTGTAGTTTCGCGTCTTGTAGCGTTGCTTCCAATTGCGTATCTGCATTCATTTTTTTATGTGTTCATACATCTTTCCTCTTGCTTTCCTGCAATCTGTGGGAGAGATTTCGTGAAAAGGGACGGAAGTGTGTAACAGGAAGCCGGGGAAGCGCGCGCTATTTGATTTGACCAATGAGCGCGCGCGGTGCTAGAGTTGGCCGACAGATGGTACCAATCCATTTTCCGAGAGATTTGTACTGTCAGCCAAAATGTCAGATGTTACACTTAGGGCGTTTGTGGTCTACACGGAATTTTACCTTCTGTATGTAAAATCTCATATATAAAATTCCTTGCATTGTACAAACAAACGCCCTTAGGGTACTGGAAGGCATTTTTTTTTTTATATTATTTTTTTATATACAGGGTGTTAGGGTAAACACCGTTTTCCTCTTAAGGGGTCATTCTACTCATCATTATGAACAACTTTTACTATGGGACCAAACCTGAAATCGGGAAAAAAAAATCAGCTGTTCCCTACATTTTGACGAGTTATGCGAACATAAATGTAGGGAACAGCTGATTTTTTTTTCCCGATTTCAGGTTTGGTCCCATAGTAAAAGTTGTTCATAATGATGAGTAGAATGACCCCTTAAGAGGAAAACGGTGTTTACCCTAACACCCTGTATTATGTTTTATTTGCCAAGAACCTATGTACCTAAACTAAAATTTAATATAAACTTAAAACTCTATTAACCTATGAGACGAGACGGAGTGGAGACCGCCTATCAGCAAACGTAGACGGGACGCCCCCCGCCCCCCCCAGCTACATGTACCGACGACTTTAGGAAGGTGGCTGGGACAGACTGGATGCGGAAAGTGGAGGATAGGGTGTTGTGGTGAAGCCTGTAAGAGGCGTATGTACAGCGGTGGGCTACGATAGACTGAGTAAATTGAACATATGAGAAACCTATAAAGCATTTTCTACCCTTTTGCATTAGACATTTCATCAGACGAATATTACCATCGGTAAGAATCCATATATCCGTTTCTTAAAGGAACTCCCCGTTACCGCTTGAGATTATAACAAATTATGTACGTGATTCAGACCTAGGATTGTCTCAAACTGTTTTGTATGTAAATTGTCCGGACGGGCCATTTGTCCACGCGATCCAGCGATTAGCGAATTGAGTCATGATTTAACCGCGTACCTAGCTGGTAAAGACCCCGTTTGCACGATGTTTTCTGTTTGTAATGCGAGGAAGTAGCGTTTGGCACGATATAATTGGAATGCGTTTTCCAATACTATGCTAGAAACTTCCACTGGTTCCGTCCTTAATGGTTATAACTAGCGTATAAGCCAGGAAAAAGATCCCGCGGCAGGTCTTCTGTAGTATGGACGCTCCAACAGCCTTCTTGATCGTGCTAGCTGACCGGTGCTCTGCCTTGAGCCCGCTTTCCGTCTTACCTGCCCAGTATCATCATGAAATGAAATGAAGAATAAAAACGCAACATGCAATATTATAATTAAAACATCAAGCCTCTCCCAGACAATGCTTAGTTGAACGCATAATATACAGGCGTAACTCACTTTACTTATGTACCATAAAAACATATGCTTAGTCTATTACTGCCTTAAGCACACACAATTTACTAGCAATTATACTAGTGCCAGTTTATACTATACTTCAGCACGTTTATGGCAATGACCGTTGCTCCTGCGCTTTGCCTACAATCAGCTTATTACGTCTAGTATTTAATTATTTACAAGCACTTGTAAATACCTGAACATACAATTCAAAGGGCAACACTTATTAACATAATGGAGAACAGAGTTTTCATATTATGCAGTTACAAAATAAATTGTGGCAGCATCTACACATGTACACGTCACACAAATCCTGCATCGCGCAATAAGAGTTTACCGCGCGATCAACATAATATATAAGAATATCCGACATCAATCGTTGGGCAGTTGCCTGCCAGACATAACACCAGTCTGGTCGGAGGATCCTCCCTTATCTATAAAGGATGAGTGAACTTTACACCCTGTTATGACCCTGATGCCTTTACCCCACCACTGCAGGGTATAGGCATCTTCTCATACAGATAAGGCACGAGCATTAATCACCACGCTTGCTCACGACGGGTTGGTGATTTCAGACTTATATTAACTTTAAGTTCCGGTTTCCTGATGATGTTTTCCAAGATAAACATGTCCAAGATAAACTCAGAAAGTATCAACTGCAGGCTTCACAAGGTCGTCGCTCCACTTTGTGAGGACCAACGACCGAGGCCTAGGCCTACCAACGCTATATACGACCAGCCATACACACCAGATAAATTCAATTGGTTGTAGAAACTGGGGGTAAATCAGGACCCTTGAATTTTGATTGCCTACTTGTGAATGCTGTTATCGTTGAAAAAATAACAGAGATAGGACAGGTTCTTCCGGAGTTACCGACATAGCTTGCAGAGTAAGCAAGCTGAAGTGGCAGTGGGGTGGCCATGTTTGTCGAAGGGCCGATGGCCGGTGGAGAAGACGAGTTCTGGAGTGGGCACCGCGTATCGGCAAGTGTACGGACGCCCCCCAGCTAGACACAACGTTCCATACGTTGACCATAAAAAGGTGGTTGGGGCAGACTCAATGCAGAAGGCGGAAGGTGTTGTGTGTGGCATTACTAGCCTGAGAGAGGCCTATGTCCAGCTGAACTGCGATATGCTGAATGATTGATTGATTGAGGTTCTTCCCGCGGATGTGACAGGGTCAAAGGGACATCCACATAAAATCTCGTGATGATTGGCGCGACGCTACACCGGTTATTGTTCTACCGTGAAGTTTTCTTAGAAAGCCAGTCAGCACTAGGCTTAATTCCGACTTCCACGTGATATAATACCAAGGTATTATTACGCATCTAATACACCAAGACTAATCTCCCTATACAAGTCTAGATCGTGGAAAATATGTAACAATTATGGCGGACTGGTGACTTCACTACGTCCGTCAATAATCCACCATCCGCTTCCTGACTGTCGACATTATAATAACATTACCATCATCAAGAAAATCTAGAATGACTTCCACAAAACAATAGTGGTTGTAGAGCAATAAATAATTAGCTCTTGCAACACTGACAGACGATGTTTTTTTTTTTTTTTTTGCTAGCAATTTATTGTTATCCTTTTTGTTGCTAGAGAATTTGCATAGAAAAGTTTATTAATTAAAGGAGTCATTATGTTGTCTTGATATTAATATCCTACTTTAATTCCGATAGACATCATCAGCAATTGTTTTGTGCTGATGATTAAAATATAATGGGAGTTCAACATAAGTGGCGAAATGTGGGTGTACCTATATACACCTCTACCCCACCCTTCGGGGTAATAGCGTGATGTTATGGTATGTTAGGTATATTTACCTACTTATTATTCTAGTGTTGTTGTTAACCCACGTCGCAGATTTGCGCGAATTTCGTAAACCCCGCGTCACTTTTTGTTCCGTAAACCTGAACGCGTGGTCGCACCGAAAGAGGATGCTTCGCGGTTTTCCGAACAATGACATTGACCACAACGGTCGCGTAATTCGCGCGACGATCGCTTGTAAATAGGACGCGGTTTTAAAGTGAGAATTTGGCGGTTGTCAAAGCCCTGCAAAACTTCAGACATTATCTGGTCGGTGTGCCTTTTACGGTCGTCACTGACTGTAATGTCCTTAACAAAGAAAAAGAAAGTTTTGATGCCGAGAGCAGCCGATGTGCAGGTGCCGGTGGATGCATTTGCAGGATTTTGACTTTTCTCTTAAATACCGCAAAGGTAGTCCCTTTCAATTTGTATTAAAGCTTTTCATTAAAGATGATTCAACTTCGCCTTTCGCAATCCATTACCAGATATACTTTAGATCTTTTCCAAGTTGCGACATAACACCAGGTTTTTGACCTTTTGTATCCAGGTTGTTCCAGTCGCCTTCTTAAAGAGACTACAGGACATAAACGCAAGTTTTATAATGCTTAAAAGTATATATGATCCTCTACAGTAAACAAAGTCAGAAAAATATGTAAGAAAAAAAACTCTTTTTTTGAAACATTTGTTCTTCGAAAGACATGGATGTCCCACTGCCACTTCAGCTTGCTAACTCTGCAAAATATGTCTGTAACTGCAGTGCTCTTCCGGTTAATTTCATTCCAGATCTTATCTTTCAAAGAAACTCCGAGCTTTGAATAGATAAAGATCAATAAGAAAGATACCAACCTAATTAAAAAGTAAAATTCAACGGCTCTAGTAATCTGTTTTGGAAGAAGTAATGCGCCAGATACACGAAGCTAGTATATTAAGCTAGGATAGTAGGTAAGCTAGCAAGCTGGTAACTCTGACTTCGTTACAGAAAAAGCTCCACTGCTAGGCTAGTAGGCTAGTAGGTTATGTGATATTGGATAAACTAGATTTATCCAATATATCTCTTATGCAATATTAGTTTTAAGTTATCTTGCTGCGCCCTAACAGGGTCATGTACTCACTAGTTTAAGCTTAGCGTGTAAAATTGGTTGTGTACATAGTGCATTAAATTAAATAAATAAATAAATAATGAGAAAATTTGTAGGCTAGCGCGTCATGCTAGCTTAGTTTAATTAATAAGATAGGGTTCTATTTTTTGAGCTAGTAGCACCCCACCACTGATTTTACTATCCTGTGTAATAGCTTCATGTGTGGCCACATGAAGCTATTACACAGGATAGCGCGAGGCAATGTATTTGATTGGCTAGTGTGCAGTGACTTATTATATTTATTTTTCAGACCGCAAATACGTTTTGTATTGAAGATATTGTGCTTGCTTAAAATTATCTGGTATCGTGTAAACCGCACTAGCATGTGCCAAGCTAAGACAGCCAGCTAGGATAGTATATCGAGTTTCTAGCTTGCTGCCCTCTTCTCCCGCTCTGGGCGGAGCGTGAGGGCGTGTCAGACTCTTACTGACTAAAACCCACCCGTGTTCCTTCAGTTGCCTGTGTTGCCAGGGGCCACGGTATCCCTTTCGGACTTTCCCGCAACCTTGCTTGCTGCTCTTTCTTTGAAAAACTAGGCTCGTGTATCTCGGGCATTAATGATAAAAAGGGTAACGCTACGCTCCATGGACCATGGTCTCACAATTACATAATACAACATGATTATAGTTACAAACGATGCTTAATTACAGACCTGGCTGCCTTGCTCATAACCTGTGTGTGCATAATGGCTACCTTTGAAATATTGCTCTGTTTTACAAGCAGCTATTTTACGTCGGCAACACTGTTGTTTGAAAGGTTTGCCAACTTATTGGATTGTATGCTTCTGATATACCTGCGTTAGGTACCAGTAATTAATGTTAACTTCTGAGCTAAACTGCGCCATAATTATGTTAGGTTTATTAAAAATACCATTCCATTAATGTGGTTCAGCTCCAAAAATCTAAATTAACGTATTAAATATTGGCCTTAAGGATGTTTGAAAAGAAAACACGTTAAAATGGCAAAGGAATCATTAAAATTCTTTTATAAATTAAAATCAAAAGTCATTTATTCAAACTAGGCTGAGGACAGCATTTTTCGAACGTCAAAATTAAATAAGACAGTCCCCCAAAACGCTCACCCTTCACCACTTCCTAGGAAGAAGTGCCGCAACAAACTCCCCAGCAGTATATTTCACCAAGCGTTCATCAGTTTGAGAATAGGTATCTATTATATAATATACAGGGTGGCAGAGACTTCGACGCGCAACCTAGATTCAGTACATATGATGGACATTGACATTTTTTATCGGCTTTTTCTTAATTTTTACGTTTTTTTTTTGTAGATTTTTCAGTCGCGCTACCAAGAAAATGTATAATGCTCTATGGAGGGTACCTCACCTGAAGGCCACACATTCAACTCACAATCTGTCAAACTTGTCAAAAATGTTGGTAAATTGGTTGTATTTTTGACAGATTGCGAATGAGATGCGAACGTAACGGCCCCTGGTGCCCGCTTGGTTGATGAACAATGTACCGGTGGCGCCACCATAGTGTTATAGTAAGATATAAGTAAGTCATACCTACAAGTACAGTAAACAAGTATCAAATCAACGCTTGTTTCTTGATAAAATTAATTAATACAATGACAACTAGTCATTCTAGCGTTCAACATCATTACCGTCAATAAAGTATTATTACAACAATGACAAGCTGTAAATATTTCCATTATTTTTATGGGATAATCTACTAAACGTTTAACACATGTTGTGACATGATTGCTTAGCAAGATATTATTTATTACTGTGCGATTGTCTTTAAGTAGATAATGTTGGCAGTACCTACTGAATTGAAATATCATTATGACCAGATCCGGATGAAAAGATATGGTGGCAGAGTTTTCTTAGAGAAACTATAAATGACGATTGACGAAGGTTAATTATCGTGGTGTGCACACAACTCTTTGTCCTAGATCTAGACCAAACAGTTTCATTTACGCCTGTGGTTTCAAAAAGCTGATTATTATAGAATATGGTACTACTTCGGTACCCATCCACGAATCAATGGCGGTAAGCGGGGCTACGCTTGCCCTCCGCCGGGCATCGGAAAGCACGTTATGCCGTTAGTCCAGGCTGTCATCCGTAGATCTTTGACAGTCGTCACAGGTAGTCAGAAGCCCAAATGTCTGACAACCAGTCTTACCAAGGGATATCGTATTATCCATTAGCTGGGTTGTTGAGCTCAGATAGGCAGTCGCTCTATGTAAAATACTTACTGGTATTCAGTTGTATTCGGATAGACTGGAAGCCGACCCCAACTTATTTGGGAAAAGGCTACGCACATTGATTGATTTGCTAATCGTAAGGTTAGTAGATTTTTATGTCAAAAAAAACTGAGACTAATCTGAAGGTAAAACTCCGTTCAATAATAGACAAGAGGAAAAATCCCGCTTATCTATTATTGAAAGTAGGAGTTACCTCTTTAACTACCTTTTACTTAAGCTATGTTACGCTACGTTTTTTTCCAACGCTATTTTCATGAAATCATTAGAATATTTACAATACATGATTCATTGCATCTTTTTGCAATTACAATACAATACCTACAAAAAACTTTTTTTACAAGATTTAAAAACGATTGCACATTTAAGTCGATTTTTTTATTCATTTAAACCTTTTGACAGTTTCAACATTCAAGATGGCTGACACTTGACACTGACAAACACGTTGCATTTGCGCTATTGTGTTTCTTTAGAAATAGATAATTATTCAGGATTTGAAAATAGGTACCTGCGCAAACATTTTAAGGTTATGTCAAGGTAAAATATTTAAATAAGTACTTACTGAAGGGGAATTACTTTCAGCATATAGGGAAATCGACGTTATTTCATTTGTGTACTTCTGTATGTTTTAAGCAAGCAAGTGATAGGTACTTTTCGATGGTTTTAGAGTAGGTAATGTACATAAATAAAGGTACAAAAATCTTACGATTTTTTTTTTGTTGTTGCTATTATTTTGGATACGAAATTCCGAAAAGATAACTATCACATATTTTTGCATACCTAGGTATAATTAGTGTTGGCATAAAGAAAGATAAGATAAGAAAGATGATATTGCAGAAAGGAAGTACCTAAACACTGAAATAACAGCTGTGTAAATAGAGGTACCTACGGTGGGAGAGATAAATTCACATGCATGTTCGTATTGACCACAAATAAATTGGGAAAGGCGGGTGGACGATGAAGATTGAATGAATAAATGAATGAGCAAGTGACGGTACCTAACTATCGATTATATATTTAATAGATCTGTAAACAATGTCTCATAAACACAAGTAGTGAGGTAGCTGTCACTTATGTCAGCTGGCTGCAGTTACCACGAATGGCGGGAAAGGCTGAGGGCAAAGCGTACCCTGGAAAAGTGACTTAGTGTGGTAGTAAGCCAGTGAATTGTAAAATCAACCTTTATTAAGAGAATTGGATTCTGCGTTCATTATCATCAGCTTACAGCAGTCCAGAGACATAGACCTCTCTTATTGTAAGCCATTCAGCACGATTCACGGCAACTCTAAAAAATGAACCCGCGGTACCTACTAAGAAGCTGCTCCTTATAGACATGCTCATTCTGCTGTTACCAGACACCCTGCGAAGGTCGTCACTTAGCCCTCAGGCCCTACCTTACGTTTTCCGATTCGTGGTCTCCACTGAAGAACCAGTCTAAAGACGTCTACACCAACGGGGCATCGGTTCTACAGCTAATATTGCCAGCATATGCCACCTTAGCTTGCATATTCTATGAGCTATGTCGACAATTTTGTTTATTTGCTGGATCACCTCGTTCTAGTTCTCGATCGCTTCTGCAATATCTAACCATGCATGATGATGGGCTATCAGTAGATACTTCGCTGAGATTCCGAGAATTAAGTCAAACATATAATTGAGCTTCCCTATCTGCTATCAATCAAGCTATATCATCAACTTCAGCGCCACATGCAAGGGATTAAAGATCAGAATCATTATTATTCATTGTATGTACTTAATTGTGGCTGATTGCTTTAACCCATAGTGTAACGTTGTAATTATTACTCTGCAAGGGAGTAGGCACAAGTGTACACACTCGTGTGTCTATCAAACTAAGGGCGGATTCGATCAAACACGAATACATTTTATCCGCGGAATAAGATTTACTCTGACACAGTTTTCGTATGGAGAAACTGTCAAAAATTCAAAATTTACTCGGAAGAGAAGGCTTAGGATAAAATTTATGCGTGTTTCGTCGAATCCAAACTTAGTTGTCTATCAAAATCTTTGGGTTTCGTTTCCTTCATCATCCTGCGAATCAGTATTCCTGTGGAGTAATTGCGTAAAGCACTAACAACATTGCAATGCCTTTAATTTTGACAATTCAATACATTGCCTTCATTACGTTGTCGAGCAGACAAACTTTTCAAATATAGGAAGTAATGGATTAAGAATTTCCTTCAAAAGCGTTCAGATTGTGAAAAATGTGTGGTGGGGTGCTGTTAATCCTTAGTTTATAATATTCTTAGGTCCTTTTGACAGGATTTGACAAAGTACTTAACGAAACTTATGCAATTACCATTTCCATACCATTAATAAAAAATTAAACTCAGTGCGCCTCCTCATCGCCCGCATTATTTTTTCACTATATCCATGTTTAGACATTAGGAGATGGTGAATGTTTCTCTTCCCACAATTTGCTTCTTTTTGTGGGTTCTTGGTGTGGTTTGTCCTGGATCGCCTACGTTAGAGCGTGAAGCTCTTACTAAGAATTCTTGAGGGCTCCCACACATAAACACGTTACGACGTCGCAACGTGGCACGTTGCATTTTTTCATTATGGTTTTCTGCAGATATCCATAATGAAAAAATGCAACGTGCCACGTTGCGACGTCGTAACGTGTTTATGTGTGGGAGCCCTAAGAGCTGCACTGATCGATTATAATTATGTACAACCCTTTAAGGGTTCATAAAATACTACCTTACTTATAACTAATATTCACAGCCGATAAAATAAATAAAGACAAAAAAATATAATTATATTATAATAGAAATAATATTCATAAAGTAGGTGGAATGTGTCCATTTTAAGCGACATGAAAAGTGACCGTGCATGACAAACATTATTCTTGAGGAAAATCAGAAGGCCAATTTTCGTACATTCACATTCAAGTTGCAAATTGTCAAATTTGTCAAAAATAATACTAAATTGATTGTAACTATATTTGATAGATTGCGAACGAAATGCAAATGCGAACGTTCTTAAAAATTTCGGGAATTGCCCCTCAGATGTCAGAATGATAATTATGCAGAAATATTTCGAATCGTAATAAAATTAACCTCTTTTTTTGTAATAAACAAAGAAAAGTTTTTAAATTGTTTGTGGCACTGCGTTTTTAGGTTTGTAGGTTAAGTCGATTGTTTACCGAACATAGTGAAATACCTTTTTGGATTTGATTTCATAGTTAGTACCAGGTCAGTAAAAAAATATGGTAATTATTTAGATATCATAGAGGATTGGGTAAAAAAGGCTTATACTAAGATTTAGGTATACTTAGGTCAGGTGTCCACAAAAGGGATGAATGAAAGGCAATTGCATGCAGCTGAGATGAGAATGCTAAGAGAGATATGTGGTGTTACGCGAATGGTTAGAATAATAAATATACAAAAGGAAGTCTGAAAGTGACACCGGCGACTGAAAAGTTACGTGGAAATCTGTCGTCATGGTACGGGCAAGTGAAGCGAAGGAATGAGGAAAATATCTTCAGGAAAATTTTTGTATGAATGGATGGCTATACGCATAGGGGAAGACCAAAGAAACCATGGATGGATTGTGTGAAAGAAGATAATATGGCTAAGAAGGGAGTGACCACCGAGATGACGAGTAATAGAGAAGTGTGGAACAAAAAGACATGTTGCGCTGACCCCAAATCAATTGGGATAAGGGCAGGAGAACACCCAGTACTCGCAACCGGCGGAGGTATGAACGTACACGAATCAAAAGGAGTATCTAAGGATCGTAGGAGGTGACGTTCTGTGGTTTCTGCCAACCCCCAAGGCGTCAGTTTATGTATTAAGTTATGAACAAGACACCACACCAAACTCAAAGCCTCACATTATCATTATTACCGTTTAATTCAGTTATTTATTGAAAGTTCTGAATCAGGGTCACATGAAGCCAAAGTACGTACCTATTAAACACAGTTACAGCCTCTAATATCACAATTAATGTCAAAATACTTTTGGCTATTTCATAATAGTTTTTTTTTTTTGCTGACCGGATATAATTAGCGTGACCCGTACGTAAACCTTGGTTATTTGTTGTACTTATTAATTTAATATGTCAATATTGCCAGGACATATAAATAAAATTATAATTTAATTGGCAACACAATTCACATGCCGCTTTTTTTAATGTGTCTATTTTAATGCAACCTGTGTAGAACACGTCATGTAATTATATAAAAATATATAAAAATACTTATGAAATAAACCTAGTGCAACTAAGTTGATGACGATAGGCTGGCCTCTATCACATGGGACTTTAAATATATCTGGCGAAATGTGGGTGTACTATGTATGTACACCTCTGCCTAACGCCGAGGAATACAGGCGTGATGTTATGATGTTACGTTTTTTCTCGGTTGCTTCCATCCGTGTAAATAATAAACATTAGTCAAAGAGAAACAAAAAGTCGTTGAACGACTCTTTGACGTCATTCTGTAAGTTTTTCCCTCGCATTATTACTTCAATAACTACTTTTTTAACTGACCAAAACAACTTGTCTCTTACGTCACCCAATTGCGTACTCTTTTACATGCGTTGATATTTTTACCTTCACTAAAGGAACAATCAATTCGAACAAGTCCATGTTTTTATTTAAAACTTGTTAAATAATCAGCTCTCAATATGATTTAACTTATTTACTTTTTGAAGTGAGAACTTCTTTGAGCGCACTTTGCGATTTTTCCGAACAGTGGATGAAACTAAACCGTTAAACTCGGGACAGTGACGTTGAATCGGGTATACTACTCTACTACCTACATACACTACCTATACTACTACTCTACTCTGCTCCAGTGGGTCGGTGTCTCGGTAAAGCTGAATCGCGTATTCTTAGCTCCAGTCGTTTTTAAGTTTTCACTCGTATCGTGTGGTCATAAATCATCCACCCTCTTTTCTACGTCATTGGCTGGCCACCATAATGTTCGATTTTCAAATGAAACCGAAACCAATGTTTTTTTACGGGTGGAGAATTAAGGAACTACACTCAAAAGTATTGAATTTGACATAGTTTTGATAGTAAAGTTGTCTTTGTTACTAGCGCCGCAATGTAGTGCATTGTAAATTGACTGTGGTTTTTCCCTTTGTTAATTAAGTCTGAAAACGCCTTGAGCAATTTTGGTGATCAATGCTAGTGCCTGCTCTGTTTGAGAAGGGCCTTTGTGCGACAAATATTATTAAGCTGGTATTATTATCATTCCCTTTGCGAGAGAAAAACTATAGTATTTTATAACTGTCGCTCACGTTAAGTAGTTTAATTTCAATTGCAGGCCAGCAGGGTACAGGGTGAAAGGTCAAATAGGAAATAGAAAATGAAGGCTTTATTTTATAGCCTACCATTATGATTATCTTTAAGTTGTTATGCTATTCTTTTGTTATTGCAAGTAGTGTCTCATTATAGTCCACTGTTGTTACTTGATAACTTCAGTAACTGGCTGGCTAATTGGAAGTTTCTGGTTACTTCAACTTAGTTTGAGAATATACTTAGGCCTTTACTCTTAATCAACTCAGCCTGTCACAATACACTGCTGGACATACTTACATAGGTCCCCCATGGTGCACCACCCGCAACAGACGGCTCCCCGTTTTCGCATTTTATGGTCATAATAATGAGTATTCTATTTTTCTATCTATATTTCTATCTTTCTAATATAGTGTAGACATGTTACAGTTATGTGGGGGGTTCCACATACATAACAACAATAGGTACTCTATTGCTAACTGTAGAGGCTTGTAAATGGCTTGTCGTCAATTACCTCAATGTTATTTCTGTATCGATAGCTTTAAGCCACCCAAACACAATAAAATAAAATAACTGTAAAAGGTTAAGTATGTGTTTTGCCCGTGTCGTCTTCTTCATGTTCAAGCTTTTTAGGGTTCCGTAACTAACAACGCGCCCCCTTGATTTGTCATTCAGATGTCAAAAGATTCTTGTAGCACTTTACAGGATGTTGTGATATGTCAATATTTGACGAATCCATTTCCGCACTACTCCTAACACCAACTCCTATAAATAACCTTGCACATACTTATATATAGTCGTAAGAAATCCTTACAAATAGCTAGTAAAAACAATAAACAAACAATGACGCCTCCACTTAGCGACAACCGTCAACACGAACCTCTACGAGTCCGTATGTAACAACACTATATACTGAACAAATACTTGATCCCTACGAGACCAAGTGGTTGCAGAGATGATGGAATATCAATACTTCTAGTGCTTGCAAATGTATGTTTTTTGTAGCTTGTAAGGAGAATTTAAATAAAACCTTCGATGTAGATCCTTTTTGTGGCGTAGTAAATTACCTACGTCTCTCCTCTATCGTCTGCTTCGTTGGTCTAGTAGTCTCAAGCGCTACTGCTGTGCATGAGATCCTGGGTTCGATTCCCGGGTCGGGCAAAGTTATATTGGGTTTTTTCCATCTGGAATTTCTCAGTAGCAGCCTGGAGTCTGGAATTTGTGCCCGATATGGTGGCAATAGGCTCACATTACATGGGAGTTAAACATAACTGGCGAAATGTGGGTGTACTATGAGTAGGTACACCTCTGCCTAACCCTTCGGGGAAACAAGGCGTGATGTTATGTGTTACGTTACGTCTGTAATCCCTGAGAGGTCTAGTTCTTACTGAACGTTATTGTATTTGTCAAAAGTTTACATTTAAACAATTATTTATTTTCGCAGGTACAGTTATCGCCGAAAGCAGTGTTGCTGTTGAGTAAGCTACCCTTAACTTAATCATGAATCAGCCAGCCTGGTTGGCCATCAATAAGTTTAGTAGAAAATATTTTGAAGCCTGGGTTTCTTATGCTGAAAGCCTGTAGTAACTTGTCAAATCAATGTCAAATGATTTGATTGACTGTTGCTATGAGAATACAGGCCGTTCACTAAAATAACTTGTCGCTTGCCGTCATGTTGGCACCATTGCTTGTCATGCGTAGTTTCAATACTAACAGAGAGTTCAAAATGGCGACCGACAGAACAGTACTAGGTACCAATCGCGTTACGGGATATGTTTTAATGAACATTGCTGTACACAGGGCCTAGACAAATTGATATTATAACAGCAATAATGATAGAAAAGTCAAAATGTATTGGTTTGACTTATGCTACCGTAAAGCTTACGTGATTGAGAGTTTTCATGAGAATTCAGTGCATCAGTTGGCGCCAATTTGACAAGAGGTCTCCCATTTCGACAATGAATATAAAATATATGATGTCGTTCATCATTCAGTCACTACGAAAGAATATTCGGCGGTCAGGCGGTCATGCAATGCGACGGGGTGGGTTGGAGGACTTTACGCAGACGAAGTCGCGGACAGAAGCTAGTTATTTATACACGAGGAGGACTGCAAAGAACTCTACGATATAATTATGTAAAATTGGGTTCTCAGATATAAGCTTAGTTAAGGCGGATGCTCAAAGGTAGCCCGCGGAATTCAAATTTTCTTACGTTTTTTGCAATTTGCAGGTCAGTATTAGATTGTATGTTGATCTAATGATTCGCGACCGTATCAGATATTTATTTATAGAATTATAGTCATAAAAATCAAGAATATAACTCGATGTTCATATGATCCTATTGAATGACTATTTCATGAAATCATGACATTTGATGATTATTCTATCTTATGGAGTTGTAATGCTGATTCTAATGATAAATAATTAAATTCTGTAAAGCCATATTTGTTATGGTCGCGAAGCATATTTTAATCATCATTAACCTGACACTGACCTGCAAATTGCAAAATAGGTAATAAAATTTGAATTTCGCGGGCTAGCTTGGAGCAGGGCTGTGCCTGTCACATCGGAAAAATAAACTTAACTCACCTACTTATTACGACATAGACAACTTAACGCATCCTATTCTTGAACCATCCATCATAAAAGACGTCATTATTAAGCCATGGTTATCCCAAACCTTAATCAAAACGTCCTATCAAATAATTATCACCTTCAGTTTACGCCATCAAGTGTACTTACATTTAACGTTACCAATATTTGTCTAAAACATTAGTGGGTTTCGAAGACAAAGAGTATGAAAAGAACTGACAAGATAAGATGAAGCAAAAAGAAGCGTTATGATTTTGACCGGTATGTATGTATGTATGTTCATCTGTTCCCTCTTATCTTCTAAACTGCTCATCATAATTTGAAAAATGGGGTATCGTTGGAAGCGTCTCGGTCGTCCGCTGGTTATAGGCCGTGTGACGTCACAATAAATTGAATAAAGTCATGAACTAAAAAAAAAAAGTTTTTTTACTCGTTCCATGCTAGGTATCAAATGAAAGGGCTTAATTAGCACATTTCAAAAATATATATATTATAACCCCAAAATAATTTAAATAAAAATAAAAAAACTTAAAACCCAACTACGGCAAAATTTAAAATTAAAAATCCGGAGGCAGACGTAATAAAAAAAAAAAGATATGTCAGGAAAAAAATCGGTAGGTAGCGGAGGTGCTTGGCTACCGTTGCCTTGCTGACAGGGTATTTTACTCCGGTATTAGCTTCTCAGCCCTAGCTTCAAAGTCAAAGCAAATCTATAAATTCAGCATTGACTAAGTAGATAGAATTATTATGAATATGATATGGACATTCGGCTTCTAACCAGGAAATTGTAGCACACGCAGCTTTTGCACTGACGTCGGTCAATTATATAGCTGTGTAATTTCCATGCAAATATGACATTGAAACATAAACGTTTCAATTTCCTTTGAAACACTGTTAAATGCGCTCAGATGTGGCCGAACGCGCGCCGGTCGGTGCATTTAAATCGTACCTACATAAGTTTTTGTAACCTGTTAAACCAAATCTGAAAAAGTCACCATACTACCGAAATTGGTAGCAGCAATAAAACATGTTCAATAATGTAGCAACATTTTCGAAAAAGCCCTATAATGTGACCAAACGAAGCCCCCATGACAGACAGAGATATAACCTGTTACACAAGGCCAAAGCTTCTACATGACAGTGTGGTTTTAAATATGTCAAGAGACGAAATGCCGTATCAAGGCGGATCGGTCGGTTTTGAGAAAGTAAAGTGAGGTACTGGCCGAAATACTGGCATCTTTATTTGACCGTTATATTTATTTTTTTGTTCAATATGTTGGAAGTTTGTGGTTTTTAGGGTTACGTACCTCAAAAGGAAAAAACGGAGCCCTTATTATAGGATCACTCGTGTGTTTTTCTGTCTGGCTGGCTGTCCGTCTGTCACAGCCAATTTGCTCCGAATCTACTGAACTTATTTAGTTGAAATGTGGTACACATATTAATTTCTTAGACCCAAACACGGACGCGTAACGTAAATAAATGAATTTTTGAAAATTCGGGGAAAAATTGGAAAACCAAAAAAAAACTACCGTGTGACATATCAATGAAAATGAAAGGGAGGGCTTGTTGTGAGGACCTCAAATATATATTTTTTAAATAAGATCTTTTAAAGATATTTAAGAAAATTTACGAAAATTGACCAAACCTCCCCCCTTATCTCCGAAACTACTGAAAAACATACAGAATATGGTTCTCTTCTCCTTTTTGCTATGTTCACTCATCTTTACTTACTATTGTCTACATAGTTTGTCTTGGGAGAACCTGCCAACCTTTATTTATATTTAACCAAAGGATCGGTTTAATATTTCCTAAACTATATAAAATGCTGAAAAAAGTATATTAACTAACATAATCATAAAATTATCATTCTCCTGCCCTTGTCTCAATTTATTTGCGATCGGCGCAACATGTCCCTTTCTTCCATACTTCTCGTTATCTCAGTAGTTACCCCCCTTTCCAGCAATATCATCTTTCACACAGTCCAATCATCGTTTCTTTGATGGTCTCCTAGCTCATAAGGCCATTTACATTCATACTCAAAATAATTTTAAATTGTAGGTAAGGTCGAATTTTTTGTTTACAGTTATTAGCCTTAGTTGCAACTTATCTAATTATTTATAATATACTACGTATTTAAATTAATAATATTAATATAATCATGCCGGAAATACCCCTTAAACCTGTAAGTTAAAATTATTGACCTTTTTTAGACGGATTAATTAATTAGCAAAAAATATGATTACCTATAAACGAGTTGGTACACTTAATTGGTTGTAACACTAAGAAAAGTACTTGATTGACCACCTTTTAAAATTATTAGCTGTCTACGTTTATAATTGCGGTTTTTTTGATAAGTTTTGAGACAGTTCAGGAACGAGGCAATACTTCTATAGGTACCTCGTCATTCGTAGATCTTCGACAGTCGTTATGGGTAGTCAAAAGCCCAAAAGTCTGACCAAGGGGTATCGTGTTGCCCAGTAACTGGGTGGTGGACGTCAGATAGGCAGTCGCTTCATGTAAAATACTGGTACTCGGCTGAATCCGGTAAGAAAATCGACTCCAACATTATCGGGTAAAGGCTAGGCAGATTCATTTTGACCTATGTAGAAAGTGGGACATCGATCGTTTAGATTTTTCCTGATTTGATTAGATTCCAATTCCATTCTTTTATCCCTTCGAAGTCGGGCACTCAATTTTTAAGATCGTGACCTCTTCCTTATTTTACTTAATGACTGGAGGATCTTCGTGGCTAGGGCTACTGCATGCTCCAACATCTGGGTTGCTTAGGGCAACGTTCACTGCCCTCGGCCTCTATTTCCATTTGATTGAATTTATGGCTATAGGAATTCAGGCTATATCTATACCTATCTACTAATATTTTATAGAGATATAAAATTTGAGTTTGTAAGAGTGTGTATGTATGAGGTAACCTGCGGAACTACTGATCAATAACAATCTGATTCATTTTGACAGTTCCAACAACATTTATTGCGTTATTTACGTTGATAAGCAGACAAATTTTTCGAACATATTGTCCTTCAAAATGATTCATATTATGATTGATCGTGTGTTATGCAATTAGGGTGCAGGTTCCGAATATTTTTTCGCTAATGGGAGCTACAGTATTGCCGAGTGTCATAGATTAAATGTATAAAATATTTGCTAGTAAGTATAAAATAAAAAACGAAGTCAGCAACTATAACGATTATTTTAATGATAAAAAAAAAAAAATATTATGCATAGGTCCCACTAGTCTCAAATATTTCATACTGACACTTCATTTAAATATGAAATATTATAGCAATTTAACAGCCTATTTGGCAATGAAAATAACTTAGAAATGATGTTATATAGTGTAATTATTCCAGTATGAGGGAACTTTCGCGTAACGATGGCAAAATATTTATGCAAAGTTATTTTAATTGGCAACATTGATTAATGATGGCTAATGCGCTAGAGTAGCCCGCCAATGTTTTTTTCTGATGACGAATATTGAGAATATGTTCTTAGGTACCTAATAGATGAAATTTTAACATCGTTATGATAACACTATGATCAGTTATTTTAGAACAAAAATGAAATTTCATGGGTTTTCAATTAATGGATTTATTGTGATTAATGAATTATGTAATCGGTTCATTAAATGGCGGTAAACACGGGGCTTAGCTTTTTTAAATATCTTAAAACTGAAACAAAAGAAAAACCTTAACAAAAAGGTTATTTGAAATAATTAAGTTACTTTTAATATAACCCAGAAGAGCAAGCAAAGTCACGGACGAAGCCAGTTCATTGCTAATGTCATACTTAATACAAATGCAGTATAATTAAAAGTACCAGGGTGACATGACTAGAGGACGGGTGCGAGCCTTGACACTCTGTAATGATAGTGGAGCGATACAATCTAATTCTAATGTGCTATGCGGTCCTGGTACCGGGGTTAGAAGTACTTAATGATCTTTCTTAGGCTCTAGACAGACGGACCGCATTTCAACTGCAATTTGGCAGTTCGAATGCAGTTTGAATGCAGTTGACACGACTGCAATAGAACTGCAAACCAAACGTGCAGTCCGATTGCAGTTCAATTGAAATGCGGTCCGTCTGTCTAGAGCCTTAGTGTGGATAATTGAATATAGCTTTGCTATGTGGAGTACATTATGTAGCGATAATTCGTTTAGAATTTTTTTGTACTGATTTATCTTTATCTAACTTGTCCAATTTGAAAGCTTTTTAGCGTTAAGAAAAAGTTTCGGACTTGTTTATAAAGGTAGGGTTTCTCGTAAAATTACTGGAAAAACATCGAGTAATCTAATCACTTGAGATTATTATGGCTCGTTTTTGATTGTCTTATAGAAAAATATAATTCTTCTCTATGTCACTGAAATCCTCCTAAACGGCTGAACCGATTTTGATGATTTTTTGTGTGTGTTTGATTGGGTCCTCGGATCCTAGGATGGTTTAGATTTTCAATTGGACCCGGTAGATGGCGCTGCGATTGAGTTCTAGGAAAAACGACAACGTATGTCCGTTCAGCTAGTTTTATATACCTACCTATAGCCTTTCAGAAAGAAACTACATTGGGTAATACAATGACCTAGGGGTATTTTTAGGGGTCACCTGTATCTAGATTACATAGAAGAAAAAAAAGCTAGTTACCTACATAAATCACTTAAAAAGAAAAAGCAATAGACCAGGCAAAATAAATACTATAGCGATTTTAATATTTATTCGAGAACTAAAAAACAATGACACCTAGGACATTTTTTATGCTTGTAACATTTTAGATCATGTTAAATGATTTGCATACGGCTGGCTGCATCATAAGTGCCACCTCTATGTTTAAACTTCGATCAGCACTTGTTTGCGAATTATAGCAAGATTTATCCATTTTGACCTTTTTTTTTTTTTTCCATTTTGACCTGCATTCATAATTAATTCACTCAGACTTACAAAGCATATACCTACCGAATTATTTTGAATTAAG
Source organism: Eupsilia transversa (assembly GCA_914767815.1). Lineage (NCBI taxonomy): Eukaryota > Metazoa > Arthropoda > Insecta > Lepidoptera > Noctuidae > Eupsilia > Eupsilia transversa. The sequence goes on along the minus strand of OU611894.1, from coordinate 5,042,368 downwards.
AACTCATTAACTGGTAACACTCGTAAGGCACCAGTCCGACAGCCGGTGACTCACGAGAATCTAGTAAACCTAGCAAGAGTTGATAAGTAACGAGCAGTGAGAATTTTAACAGCTAGCCGTTTATGTACGTAGTTGTTTATAACCACACTAGGTGGATAATAGAAACCGAGAGTTTCCATTTACTGGCTGTTTGTAAGTATAATTATTGTTTCTAACTTTTAAGTAGGGTTGTCGCTTTTAAATAATTAGAATCGAATGATGATCACATCTCTACGTTATGAATGAGAGAATTAAAACCATTTCGATATAATGTTATCTAAGAATGGGGTAAAATTAGTCCGGTACACATGGGCCGTTTTTTTTCCTTTAACACTGGATTTTCAACTCTCGGTAGGTAGGTATTGAGCCGAGGATTGAGAATCCAACATAGTGCATCCCAGTAATAGTGCGTCAATAAATACGCTGTTGGATTTTCAGCGCTAAGCAGTAAAATCCAGCGCGGGATTAACAAGCGCACGTGGTTACTGGTGCTAATTTACAAAACAAAATGTAGCATAGCTATAATTTAAACTTTTTTGAAATTACAACTTTTACAAATTCTGGCTGTATTTTATTCCCAAGAATTCCTTTCTTTTAAAAGAATAACCACTCAGAAATTAATTCCTGAAACGCTATCATTATTTAAATTGCCATTTACTAACGAACATGTATGCAGACATCCGTTCGTATACTGTTTTGTCGACTGGCAGCCCCGGTTCCCGCCATTGTAGCTGTGACATTTGACCCACGCATGCGCAATGCGTGTCGCGACCTACGTTTACATACAATGTAGAAAAAATTGCTCACAAACATACGGCTGCTATTGCTAGGATTTTTACACAATGAAATACAAGAGAATAACTGAGTTGCTTAATTTTTTGATATTGAAGGAGGAGGATGATAAAAAATGAAACATAACAATTATAAACTTTGTTTGTAGATTTTATATAAATTGTTACGAAAAATCCATTTTATTTATTAATAAAGTCTAGTATATAGTGGCAACTTCATTAAAAATATTACCGACGCTTTGAATTAGAAATAAAAAACATTAGATCCGTTTGTAGTCTACCAAAAATCGTAAAAATAGACTAATTTGAATAATTATACTTACTTAACTTAATCTAATCACTTAGCAACTTCTGCATTGTCTTCATTTAAATGTATCATCTACGCATCCGCTCCACTGTTTAGCACCTTCTAGACTTAGAGCATCCAAAACGGCCATATTATCGTTCACAATTTCTACAATCTGATTGGTTAATCGCAAGCATGCCTAATCGTATCGCGCTCTGATTGGCCGAGCGTCCCGATGTAGTTTGAAATTAGAACTGGTGGGTTGGATTTGGCGGGAATTGCGTCGTTGGTGAAACAATGAGCTGCAAAATACTGGATACGGCATTGTTATTTGATATGGATAGATGCTTATTACCTTCGGCTCGTTGCTAAATAATAACAGCCGTATGGGTCGATTGAAGGTTAAGCTATCCTTGCCGCGGTCGGTTCCTGAATGGGTGACCATCCATTAAATGTCGAGACCCCGCCGTGCCTTGGAATGCGCGTTGGTCCCAGCTGTCATTCGTAGATCTTTGGCAGTCATAACGCTAAAAAAAGGGGGTATCGTATCTAATTAGGTACCCAGTCGCTGTGGTTGTGGAAGTTAGATATGCACGCTCCATGTAAAATACGAATATTCTGCTGCATCCGGTTAGACCGGGAGTCGATCCCAACATAGTTGGAAAAAGGGTAGGCAAATTGGTTGGTTAGATACCTCTATTACCCTTGGCGCCTCATTCATACATAATGTAGACAACAATTAAGTAAACGACACTTAAGTATAGGTACATAAGTACAATCAAACCATAATATTGTATTTTTAACCTTATAACCTTCCGTGGCAGTTATAAGTACGTACATTACCTACGTATTTTATTCGAGAAATATCTACCGTGGCCCCTAAAACCCCAGGTACGCACGCGCGATTTTTTATGCGAAGTTTCTGTATGGTGTATTGGATTTTCATCTCTCGGTATTCAGCCGAGTATTGAGAATCCAAGAGCACGCAAATTATAAAGATAATTTCACTTTAAATTGCTAGCATGGGTCATTTATTATTATTTATTAGGGATCCGTGCCCGAAGGGTGCCAACGGAACCCTATTACTAAGCCTCCGCTGTCCTTCCGTCCGTCCGTCTGTCTTTCAGGGGGCTGTGTATCTCACCAACCGTAATAGGTAGACATTTGAAATTATCACAGATTGTGTACTTCTATTGCCATACCTACAAGAACCGTGTTTTTTTCGGCGTTTTTCACTCGATCTTAATACGCTACGGAACCCTTCGTGTACAGAGTCAGACTCGCACTTGGCCGGTTTTTAAAGTAGCTGCCTGTATAAATTATAATTTGCTCAAAACACGATTAAAAATATAATAATTTTTGTAATTTTTTTGCGAAACAATCCTCTTGTTACAAAGCTTGGGAACGGGTTGTCATTTACCAAAATTGTGCATGTCATTGCACGGCGATTGAAGATTGTCGCAATGTGGTTGGTCGCACCATTATCTGTATTTTTCTGTACCCACACTGACAAATAATGACAAAATATTGTATTTTTAGTTGCTACGTGCGCACTAGTAGGTAACCTAGAAATTTAATTAAGCATACATTTTATAGTCTCTTATAGGGTGTCTATTACTTATATCTTGGCAGTTCACAACAGCTGTCAATAAAAATGCTCCTCAATAATACTCCTTATTTTTTAGTTAAAAACTAAAATATTTAAAGAGTAAGAGTATATTGAAGTATTATTGCAGGACGCAAAGCCAAAAATATTTATTTTATTTTTACAAGCAGTTCGAGAGAAAAGAAAGTGCCTAGTCTCTTAGATACATTAATAATATTGAAGTTTTTCTGCAATAAAAGACGTAAAAAACATACCTTATTTAGATACTAACATCATAACCTAAAATAACTTGTCGATTATCAAAACATTATGTTTGTTCTCACATTTTTTGTGAACTAACCGGTTACGCGTACGACTGAGCTTTCATAAGCATAACAAACCCAAACCGCTGATCATCAGGCAGTAGGTACGTGTAAATTGGACATTTTTGTGCCAGCACTACGCAACTTAAAACATGGCCGACTATAGGGTTACCAAACGTCAAAAATAATGCGACATGTCATTATTTATGGCGCCTTCTTTATTGTTCACGGCATCGTTTGCGACCGGAAGAAGATGCTGTTAAAACCTACTACGTTTATTGATTTGATAAATTGCTCAATTTACTGCTGGTATATTGAACAAAACGCGTAGCATGACCACCTTACAAAAGGAATTTGTCGACCAAAGAATAAACAAAATGACAGATTTAAACAACCAAAATCTGTAATTTTGTCTGTTCTCCCGTCGGCAAAATCCGTTTCTACGGTGATCCTGCTACGTGTGCAGATTATTGGGTAAGGTTTTTGGAGGTTCTCCGTTTAATTTAGTGTAAAAGGAAACTCATTAAGGCTGGATTTTTCAATAGTCTTTAAATGTTATGACAGTTTGATATATTTTCCATGTAAAAGCTGTCAAACCGGAATATTTACTCCTCATGTAAAAGTTAGCTGACTAGTGTAAAATCATATTTTAGTAATCTTATTGCAATGTTTTATGCACGAAGGCCTCTCTTAAACCGTTAAGTCAACGATTTATTTTTTCCTACATATTGTAGTTTTGGTTTTAATGCTGGTAACCCTTAGCTTCACTTAGAAGATGACTGTTGCTTTTGACTAACCAGTTAAACGGATTTGAGAAAAAAACGCGATGCGTTTGCGGTATAATGTGGGACACGGCAATCTGTTGTTAGGCTTAGATTAACACATCATAGGTCGTTGGAAAATATACCTAGGTATTTAAATGCTTGCGGTCTCTTTTAGCTTTACCGCAAAACTGGGCAGTTACAGTACGCGTAGCAAACGGGTTTTGACGACCGAAGAATAGACAAAATAACAGATTGTGATGGTTTATCTGTCATTTTGTCTATTCTTCCGGGGACAAAACCCATTTCTACGGTGGTCATGCAAGGCGTGCTGGGCGAATAATCGACGCACTTGCGAGATTCCTTCCCTTTAACGATACTCATCATTTTCATCTTCCTAACTATGTTAGGGTCGGCTTCCAGTCTAACCGCATGCAACTGAATATCAGTATTTTACATGAAGTGACTGCCTATCTGACCTCCACAAACCATTTACTGGGTAACACGATACCCGTTTAGCGATGATATTAGGATAGCAACTATAAGGCGGCAATGAGAGAAATATTGTCATCTCAGTCTATCATCACCACGTTTTCAGTGACATCATTGGCAGTCTTGTTCCACCCACTGCTGAGGATAAGCCTTCTCTCATTTGTGCCATGCTTCCCTAGTTTGTGCGAGTCTAATCCAGGCCTTCCCTACAATCTTCTGGACCATTTTGTGACATTGCTAAGGAATTTACCTACACAAACCCTTCTATTTGCCCACCTAAATGATTACGAAAAGTGTTCAGAAAATTTGTTTAAATATTCAGCATAATGTGCAGGTTCCTCCCATAATTTTGATTCAACGAATTCTACCGTAGATACTTATCATGCCAATTGACAAACAGTTATCTTCTTATTTTTACACGTATAGACGTCATGTTGACGTCGTTTCTGGGTGTAACCATTGGTTGAATGCACGACGAGGCGTTTTTGTTACGGACAGTTATCTATTGACCAGCATAGTTTGTTCAGGCAACCATTTGTATTAATTTTTGTTTTTTTTTCAGATAATTGGAGAAAGAGAATATGCGGTCAGGCCTACGAGGAGGCCTTCAGAAGAATTACAGACTGGACAACCCTTAGAAGTGATAGTACAACAGGTGATTATTTTTATCCATTTGCTTATTTTTTTCCGGTGGGGAATTCCTCATGGATATACCCTCTGTCTGGGGAGAACGGAAGGCTATGTCGGACTCCAACCGACTTAAACCCCACTGTCCCTTCAGCAACAAGAGTTTGGGGCCCTGAGAGATACTTTTACATGGCCGCACCCCTGATTGGTATCAGCCCGCCATCACTAACGGGCCCCATTAACTGCGACCGATTCTACGCCTGTCCTCTCATAAAGGAGCGCATGGACATGGAACACTGTATGCCACCTCCTTGGGTTTATCTATTTACCAACCCAACAACTTGATCACCAACACGTGCTATGGTATCTGAATATTTTTGTTGGAAATCAAAACCTACGCCTGCTATGGCTTAGCATAATCAGCATAAAACCTTCCAACTGCTAAGGTACGGGCTTCCTCTCTGTGGTAGTGGGCCATAATCCACCACGCGAATCCAGTGCTGGGTGTTATTATGGCCTACCTATTACCCAAATGCGAGGAGTAGAATATACATAACCTAATCCAAATTCATGTTTTAATAATGATAATCTAAGTGAAAGTTATGAAAAATGGTGCTTGTAGGTAGGTAGTCTAAAATGGACGTCGCACCTTATTCCTGTAACCTATTGCTCATCTGCCTAGCCTTATTCCAACTATGTTGAGGTCGAATACCAGTATTTTACATGGAGCAACTGCCTATCTACCTCCACAACGCGGTTACTGGGTTATTACAATACCCCTCGTAAGATTGGCTGTAATCTATTATTATTTCATCTTATGAAACCTCGTGCAGACTGTCGCGAAACGACAACACGACGCGACACCGGTAATTGTTCTACCGTGAAGTTTTCTTAGAAATTATATGGTTGTTAAGTCGCGTCGTGCCGTCGCGTCGCACCAGTCTGCATGAGGCTTGATACGGAGCCCCATGAATTCCTTGAAGAAGTAACCATAAGACCTAACGAACATGTTTACCTTCTGCGCAGACAAATGAGGCCATCAATATGATAATAAATCCTACCTTTGTCCTTCCAAAAGTAATAAAATAAATGACAAATTAATATAAACACTGAAGTTTATGCTAAATGCACAATTGCACATATAAATAAATCCTTTACAAGGTGCAAAACAAAATATATAAGTAGTCAGGAACTCAGGAGCTTAATTTTAGATATTATTTCATAAATTATAATATTTGCATAAGCCGTAAAAAATGGCCACTTTATTTCAGCAAGTTTCGTTCAAAATATGTCGTTGGTCAACGATGTGTGAATTTTATTCGTGATTTGTATGGAAATGAGTTCCTTCATTTGTTTTTGTGCTCTTTGGAATCTTATTTATATTTTAATACAATGTTCTTAGACTGCCTTGTTGGTATATAGAGGTCGCAGGCACTACGGCTGAGCATTAAGTTCCTGGGTTCGATTCACAGGTCGGGCAAAATGTTATTGGGATTTTTTATCTGGAATTTTTCGGTAGCAGCCCGGAGAGTAGATTTGGGCCCCGTTGAGGGCAATAGGCGAGCCTATTGCCCTCAACGGGCCCCTATTTTAAGGGACTTCAACATAACTCGCGAAATGTGGGTGTAAAAACGTGGCAACATTACTTACCATAATTTTTGACTTTTATACAATTTACTCCAACATGGAGCTAGTTGTTTAAGGTTTTATTGACTTATTTTGTAAAAAAGGTGTGTCTCTTTTGGTTGAACCAATGAATTCTACTAAATCTCACATAGAATCGCTATAATAACCAAAAGTATGAGCGGGGTAAAATTGACACATTTTTGTCAACTATACCTAGCCTACAGTTTGCAGTGAACAACAAAAAATGCCAAAAGGCAGGCTGTTGATGAACTTACCACAAATGGAACCACTCACCTCGATCCAAATTTGAAAAGTTCTCGGACAGAAAAAATTGGCTAGTGGCTACCCTTTTGCTGACAGATCGTGGATGTGAGCGGTTAAGGCTCAAAGGTCGATTAAGGCGGATGTCTCATTATTTTTACCTTTTTTACCCAAACATATTAATCTTGTACAAAACATGATATTCGTCCTTCATAATTGCTTACCGAATGCATGCGTCATAGGCCTAACCATGCAGGATACTATTTGGAAGGATAAAAAAGGATTTATTCAACTCAAACGAGATATCCAGTCTCTCGTAAAAATCTCACCGTGAAAACTTAGGTGAAGTGAGCTTGAACTGAGCTGTCAATAGTGTCAATCCCAGCATCAGGTGGAATGACAAGTACGATTTTCACAGAACAGATAGGCAGATTTCCGGGAAAGGTTTAAATTAAGAATTTGATTTCTGGTAGCAGAAAAAGTGTCGTCGTTTTTACTAATTTGAAAACCTTAGGCTAGGTGGAGAAACTATCTTCAGATGGAGGCTCGTAGGAGACGGATCGAGTAGTCGAGGAAAAAGCTCAGTGTCATACTATTGGAGAGGCCTATGTCCAGCAGTGCAGACAGCTACATGATGATGACAATTACGAAAGTAGAGATCGACCTCAAAAACGATACACGTCAATTTTAGACCTTTCTAGCCCATTAGAGAATCTCAGTTTCGCATGCAACCAAATCTTACGTACACGGGACGGAGACAAGCAACAAATGACAGACATTATGCAAGCCGAATGTAGTCATAAATCACGTACATGTAAATACGTTTTTACCATGAGCTTAGCGCCGTCGGCAGAGAAAAAAGGCTTACGTCAGAAGCTGATTACTTCCACGTTACAGCTTCCCTTGAATTAAGTTGTGTGATGTAAGGAAACGTATGCTTTTTTCAGACGAAGGACGTTTGATTAAACTGGTGAAGAAGATGTTTTGTAATCTAATTAATCCCTTACTGAGTGAGAGAGATAAGCGCACATAAATTACTTTTATGACAGACGTGACTTGTGTTTAGCATAATACGATTTGATTGAATAGAGCCAAAGATTGTTCACGGATTACCATGATTTTGAAATCTATTAACAGCAGTTACTATAAAAGGCTACCTAATTATATAAGTAGGTGTACGATGTAGCAGCCTTTAGATTTTGGAGCTAATCAGTATCAGTCCGGTCGTAAGATTCTGGTTTTCTGGCAAACTAAAAACTAGCCCAATCAGAAAGACACCCAACCAGTTCAATTTGGCATATCTTTTCTACAAACATAAAGCAGGAAGATACCAATTTAAAATGCAATTGGACCTGCTAAAATCTAATAGATTTAACACAGTGACGAGAGAGATTTTTTAACACCAAAGGCAGAAATCATTTGGTCTTTGTTGTGTATTAAAATTACTCTGTGGCGGCATCTATATCTCCACATGCGACTAAGCATCAAATACCTGACGTTACACAAATCCTGCTTCGCGCAATTAGAGTTTACCGCACGATCAACATATATGACTATCCGATATCAATCGTTGGGCAGTTGCCCGCCAGACACGACAACCGTCAGGTCGAAGAATCCTCCCTTTTCCATAGATTATGAATGCACTTAACACCCTGTTCATGAGGAACAGGGTGTTAAGTGCATTCATAATCTCTCTCTAAAGCTCTTAATAATATTCTTTGATAATGATCTTCTAAACAGTGAAAGGTCAGAACCGAGTCGCTAGCTTTTATTAGAAGTGTGTTAATGCGGTGGTCTGTACACTTCTTCATAAAAAGTAGTTCGCGGTTGTAACAACCACAATATAAGACGCTTAAGCTGGCTGAAAAAATGCAGGCCGCCACAAAATTGACATTAAGACACTTTTTGTTTTAAGTGTGTTAAATCTCGGTATATTCACTTGATCTTTGTGATGGCCGATAGGGCCGAAAGGCGACCACGTACAAGAAGACGAAGCGTTGGAAGGCCTCCCACAAGTTTGACCGATGATCTTGTGGCGGCCGCAGGAATCCGCTGGATGCGGGAAGCATAGAACTGGTCGAAATGCTTGGGGGAGGGCATGATTATCGTTATCGATATGATGATGATCTTTGTGCTATATAAATGTAGTTAAACGTTTACTTTAGGTCGTAATTTCTTCTACTAAACTCCTTATAGTTTCACATAGAATATTCCGGCAGCAGTGCTTGGTAATTGTCATCTTTGGCCTGAAAAAGTAGTTTTACTAATTCACTGTATTTACTGTCTCTTAGTGGCCGTCTGGGGTTGCAATGTTTCCAATGAACCAAATAATATTTTGGCCTTCATTCATCATCTACTGATATTGGTGATTAGGATTATTATGTTTCTCTGCCTCGTTGGTCAGTGGTCGCAACCGCTACTGCTGAGCATGAGGTCCTAGGTTCGATTACCAGGTCGGGCAAAGTGTTATTCGGTTTTTCCATCAGGAATTTCTCAGTAGTAGCCTGCAATGGAGTCTGGATTTGTGCCCTGTTGATAGCAATAGGCTAGCCCCCTATTACATGGGAGTTGGGATTTCAACATAACTGGTGAAATGTGTATAGATACGTGTATCTATACACATTTCACCAGTTACCAGTACCTCTGTCTAACCCTTCGGGGATTACAGCCGTGATGTTATGTTATGTTTTATTAACTTATTATTATTACCCTTCGACACTGCATTCACAGTCCGCAAAACACCTACCAACCAGCCATGATACAGCAGTCGGCACCATTCAAAATTACACAGGGCAAACATAGTCTCAGACCAAAGGTCACAATTATACGTAGCTATGTATAATACTTACGTAGGGTAATGACAGGTTGTAGCTGTTCTACGACGTTGTCCCTGAAGGTTGTAGGGGTCAGATAAACGACAGTAACTATTTATAAGATATTATGATAAAAAGCTGCTGTGTCACGGTTGAGGGAATTGGCGTGACACGTGTCTTTCGTGGACTTTGGAACGGGATACTAGAAGTTTCTATTTATGCAAAACAGTGTCTTTGAATATGAAAAAAAATATTAATACCACGAATGACAAGTATTTAACGCTCTTTGCTTCCCACGCAGACATATACTAATTTACAATTAGTTGCAAGCAAAATAAAAGTCATAAACACTAGGAATGCCACAGGGAACTATCTTGAACCCTGCACCGATCAATCCTTCAAGAGTGGGTCCAACTCATCGTTCAATCACATGTTTCCTATACCAGTAAATACTAACAAGCAGTGAAACGCAATGACGCTAGGAATGCTACAAGGAACTATCTTGAGCCTTGCACCAATAAATCCTTCATGGATAGGTTAGTCAGACAATATGTTTATTCGTGGTAGGCATACGTTCGTACAGATTTTAAAACAGGAACAGGAAGGTTTTTGAATAGGAGAAAGTATTTTCGCACTGGATTTTAACACTAATTAATACATGGGGAACCAATCTCACTGTGAGAATCATTGATCTTTTTTGCGATCTTTCTGAAACGGGTAGTATGTGATAGCAGTAGAAAATATTGATATTGTATCGTTGAAAGGTATTGGTATTGTTGTTGTGTTGTGATATTGGGGTTTTCTATCTGAAAATTGTCAGTAGCAGCCCGGAGTCTGCATTTGTGACCGGTTGATGGCCATAGGCTCGCCCCCTATTACATGGGACTTGAACATAACTAGCGAAATGTGGGTGTACTATAGGTACACCTCTGCCTAACCCTTCGGGGAAACAAGGCGTTATGTTATGTTATGTAGTAAAAAGAAGTTTAACAGTAGTTTCTGCCTACCCCTATCGGGAGACGGCGTGACTTTATGTACATAATATTAATGGTTTATAGTATAAAAGAAAACTTCCTGTCTAACTGTTCCAAAATGGGTACTGATTAGATTATCTAGTTCAGGCAAATAAGCTGCTCTGCTCTATTAATTGTTAAGTTACTTAATGCCCCTTTTTATAAACCTACTATTATTATTATATTATGTTACTCTTGACGCAAAAGTTTCCATTTTATTTATTTCAATGGATATACAAAACCTTTGATTTTTGAAAGTCATTTCCAGGTCCAGTAATGTTTTACCTTCGACTTTGATTCAATACAACTTTTTAACCGAAGTAGTTACAAAATAAATATAATATATGACGATCAAACTGTGCTAATAAAAGTAATAGGCTCTACAAAGTTTCTTAAACATGTTTTATAACCCTGACTTTTGCCAGCATAGACTTTAATCTCAGTACACTTCAATTGATTTACTGCTAGTACTAAATACGATCGTGATGAGGAAAATTTTGAGTAAGAATGTCGATGGCTATAAGAGTAGGCGAAGAATAAAGAAACGTTGGATGGACTGTGTGAAAAAAATATTTGGGTAGAAAAGGGGGTGACTAACCAGATAACGACTACTAGAGAAATATGGAAGAAAAAGCCATGTTGCGCCGACCGCAAATAAATTGGCATAAGGGCAGGAGAATGAAGACTTTATTACGATCATAACATGACGTTTGTATTCCACGAAGGGGTTGGCAGAGATGTATGTATAGTAACACCCACATTTCGCCAGTTAAGTTTATTTAAGTCCCAAGGGGGGAGTGAGCCAAAGCCTGCCACTAATGCGGTTTCTGAGAATGCCTGTTGTTAAAACAGCAGAGGAATAAGGAATATATCATGGGGAAAGTTTTTAGTACGGAAGTAGCCTTATGAGTAGGAGAAGACCAAAGAATACTTAACGTCATAGTTAATATCATATAGGCACATAAAAGGTACTTTTAAATGTCAACAAGAAAATTGATTTTAGTCGCCCCTTTCAAAAGGTAGTTTCTTATGGAGAAGAAACTCCAACGTTACTCTTATAAAATGTTTTACAATATTTTGTATAATTAATTATATAATTACATGTGAAGACGATGCACCTAGCATGAAATTAATATACCACAATAGGTAAAAGAAATTAAAAATGAAGCAATGACAGATAAATTAATCATGTGATTGTGCTCACATATTTACAAACATTGAAAAAGTATAGGATATTTAATAAAAAGTATAATAATAAGTCAGTGTGTCAGTTAAAGTAATCGAGAAAGAAACGATGGATGTGTGAAATATGATATAATTGATGACTTCGGAGATGACAGCCAATAGAAATGTACAAAAGAAGAAGATATTATCGCCGACCCTAAAATGAAATGATTGTCAGAGATACAACGAATCGGTTCCACTGCTCTCAAAACGGTGAAGGAAACCATCGTGAGAAAACCGGCCATGTCTTAGAACCAAAAATTCGAAGACATGTGACATCTAGCAACCCACACTGGGCCCCCGTGTTGGATTACCGATCCCTCTCACAGAGGACTACAGGAGTCCTAGCAGTGGAAACATTAGAAGCTGCTTATGGTTTCTAAAGCAATTACTTAGAAATAATACTGACATATGTGACAGTATCCTACTTTAATATTATTATAAATATGTGAGAGTTTGTATGGTTTTTGGTCTGTGTTACTCAATCACGCAAAAATAGATTTCGATGAAATTTGGCACACGGATAGCTTATAACCTGGATAACTTATTCGCAAGAAAAAGCTAGTGTTTAATAATAAGTAAGTAATTGGGTCTCGGTACACTTAAATTGATTAACAGCTACACCGAGTAATCACTTTCAATGTATCTGTGTACTTAATTGGTCACTTGTCGTGTCGTAATTGATTATTTCTGATCTGATGAATGTTTTTTATGATAAAAGCTTTGTGTTCAATCGCAAATGGCTGTTTGATTGATAGGTCTATAGGTATTGTTATTGTAATTAGTAAGATTTCTGTTTTTTTTAAGATGGTTTTGTTGCCTTTATAATTTAAAAAAATGTATCGTCGCAAATATCAGAATTTTCTGATCCCTTTAGATGTTACTTCGCTTAAGCAAGTCTATATTTGGCCGTTAATCAATTTCCCAAACATAATTTTGTTTATGAGACCCAGGGGTCAAATTAAATTGGCTACACAAACTCCGCAAAATAAAAATGATTAGTTACTTTTTAGGTTTGATTTCAAGTGACTACTTTACCTAAGGCTGATTACCCCAAAAAAAACTCTTTTTTTTTTTCATTTTATTAAGTACTAGCTGCTGCCCGCGGCTTCGCCCGCGTGAGTGTCGGAAATTACTCCATACATCCCCATGGGTTTTAAGTATAAATATTGAGTTTCGAGTTAATCGGACAGCGCGTTAAAATTCTTCCATACAAACACTGACACCCCCAATCCCCCTTTAGGGGGTAAGTAATTTAGAAAAACAAAAAACTACAAACTTTATCATTTATTTAGATAACTATTCGTGCGAAGTTTCATGTTTATTACCTCAAGGAATAAGATTTTTCATACAAACTTTCATCCCTTATTTTACCCCCTTAGGGATTGAATTTAAAAAAATCCTGATACACGTTATTCTTAATTTTTGGGTTTAAGTATAAATATTGAGTTTCGAGTTAATCGGACAGCGCGTTAAAATTCTTCCATACAAACTTTCACACCCCCCAACCGTAGGATAGGATACTTTTCCGGGATAAAAAGTACCCAGTGTGGTGCCCAGGATATTAAAGAGTAATTATACCAAGTTTCATCGTAATCGAACCGGTAGTTTTTGCGTGATACCTGAACAAACAGACAGACAATTTTTTTTTTTATCACATATTATTTGGGTTCGGTGTCGGTCTAGTAACACCCCCTGCCATTTATTTTTTTGATATTTTCAATGTACAGAATTTTCACTTCTACAGATTTATTATAAGTATAGATGTTTAGATATCGATACTCACAACGTCTGTGAAGTTTCGGTGCCTAATTTATTTTGACCCTGTAGACTGCTGAAAAAGTGTAGCCTTATAATCCACACGTAACTTCTCAAATCATACAAATTACTTGAAGGCCATTATTGCTAAACACAAACAACAACCTTTTTTACACCGTAAACTAAAACCATCACAACTGATCAATAGATATGATGTCAACTCACAAAGTGTAAGATCAACAGTTTCTTTTATCGATAAAACGTTTTTAGGGTCCCGTATCTCCAAAGGAAAAACGGAAGCCTTCGACCTTAATCTTAATCTTATTTAATTTATCCGTTAGATAGTCGTGTACTGTTACGCTTGCCGCGGTTGGTTCGTGGATTCATCCATTACATATCGAGACCGATTTGCCCTTAGTGCCTCGGAAAGCACGTTAATCCATTTGTCCCGGCTGTCATTCGTAAATCTTTGACATTCGTTACGGGTCGTTAGAATCCCGAAAGTTTGACTTTCGGGATCCTAACGTTCGGGATTCCATTTCTTCAAGGGGTATCGTGTTACGGTGTTACCTAGTGCCGGGTACCTAAAGTATACCCAACTATGTATCAATTCGTCACCTGTTCGTCGGGTTGGTGAAACGTGTTCAGAAACTGGTATTTTCAATAAAGTACATGATACATTCTCCTACATGTCCGTCCAAGGCCCTTGGTGACATATTATTATTGTAATTTTTGGGTTATACAAGTGTTATAATACAATACTGTGCTCGTGGCTTCACTCGCGTCAAGAGATCTTAGTTTTTCGCTATCACCAATTATTAACAGCGATCGATCAGGTTAAGCTCTGCTTGCCGAGTTCGGTCCGTGGATGGGTGAGACCATCTTTACAAAGGTACCTGACCCCACCGTGCCTCGGAAAGCCGTTGGTCCCGACTGTCATTCGTGGATCTTTGCCAGTCGTTACGGGTCGTCAGAACCCCACCAGTCTTAGTCCTAGGGGTTTCGTGTTACCCAGTTACTGGGTTGTGGAGATCCGATAGGCAGAAGCTTCATGTAAAATACTGGTATTCAGTTGCATTCGGTTAGACTGGCAACTAAACCCAAGATAGTTGGAAAAATGCTAAAATAGGCAGCTGATGACATAATTTTGAACTAAGTATAGAGCTCCATCAATACTCAATAAAGCTAGTAGGTACCAAGCTTGTTCCTATATTTTATTTTCAGTTCAGTTCAGTCCAACATCTTCCCACGAATAAAATAAATCAAGTTCCATTCACAATTCGCTCAAAAAACAAGGTTAATTCCCATCCAAATACCGTAATATTTCGTTAAAAAACGCAATAAAGCTTTCAAAAAACAGGCACAAACAAGACCTTAATATCTTCAAGAACAAGCGTCAATCATGTCAAAAACCCATTGATTATTCGATCAAAAGTATTCACTTCGCCGACACCGAGGAAGTCCGAACGGACGCAGAAGGTCGGCTTCATACGCTCGCACGCACAGACAGGCTTCACGTCCAGCGAATGCAAGCGAATTCGCGACTGCCTTACGGCACACTTTCAATTGAGATTGATAAGGTCGCCGACCGTACGTATAGTCTGTTCTAAAAGTATCTCATTAAAATGTAAACAAATGGATGAGAAAATATACCTGTACCCACAGTTACATTTGATCCATTTATTTCTCTGAGCCATTTTGTAGTGCCACATACAAATCGAGTGCTATGCTTGTATTTAATTAAGTATCGGAATACTACAAATAATTTTGAATCACATGAAAGTTGCTTTTCAGTTGACAATTAATATTAATTTATTAACCAATTAGATAAGTCAAAAGTAAAATACAATACAAAAGCAAAAATGCAAACAATAAACGTGGAAAAAAGTGATGAGACAAAAAGTTGAAATCTTCTTAATACAGGTAAATGTGTTACTAATTCCCTTTAGTGTAGTACCTATTGCGTAAGAATTTAACCCAAACAGGCTTTGTTTATAATTTCATCAGATACTTTTGGAATCGACCATATTGTATAGTATGCGTGCGCTTGTTTTCGCTGATACACCTGTAGAACCGACCTTCTGTTACCTACTATTCCGTGTATATATGAATCCGTGGCGAACCACATTTTCAAGTATATAAATCTCTCCCTTCATTTTGAAAAACCTGTTTTGTAACTGTACTAAAAAGGTAACGCGGAAACTGTCGATTTTGAGGTTATTGGGGAGTTGTTTTTTATAGGGTTTTGGTGGGAAAAGGTACTTATTTTGTTTTCGAATTATCGCTAATGATGTCGACAATATTGGACCTCTAGAGAAGATACATTGACAAAGAATTTAAGAAAGATCGTGGAATAGTGAAATCGAACTTTATATTGCCAATCCTAGTCTAGTCTTTATTTTAAATTTATTAAAAAGAAGAATACCTATTATTCAGATGATTCGACGTTTTCTTCTTCAAAGTTTTAGTTATCTTCTTTCCATTCCTTTTTTTTGGGTGGAAACATTGAAAAAGCGGGCAAGTATAAGCTTTATTAGTTTTTACCTCACTATAATCGCCCCGGGTGGTCTCCATATCACATGGAAGGAGGCACCGTCACTGCAAAATCAGTTTTGGTGACATTAACAGCAGACGCATTGTAAATGTATTCAATAATGGCATTGTGATTTTCATCTACGTATGCATAAAGCCTCATGCAGACTGGCGCGACGCGACACCGGTAATTGTTCTACCATGAAGTTTTCTCTTGTTAGAGTCGTGTCGCGCCATTATCCATGAGGCTTTAACTCGTGTTATAGGTACAAATTATTTCACAATAGCCGTTTGAAACAACTCAATCTTCAAGTTCTTCATTTGGCTTCATTATCCTTATTTACTAAGCTAAGATGTCCACTAGCACTTAGATACTACGTGTCGAGTCGCGGACACTGATTCATAATAATTAGGTATGTACCTGACTTAAAACTATCCGGTAAAAACCGCTTAAAATAACCGGACCTATAAAGAATCTAGATAAGGCAATTAACTTGTTTTTATTAACTTTAAGAAAGAAAGAAAAAAAGAAAATTTGTTTATTCTGCACAAACTAAACGCACATTACAATTTTTGACGTAGTAGGTACACACGGCTACATATCAAGCTATACATTCCCAGTATAAGCTGACCTCTCATTGTACGAAAATCCTATATAATGTGGGATCATCTTATACTGGAAATGTATAGCTTGATATGTAGCCGTGTGTACACACGAATTATAGATAAGCCAAAAGGTTCCTACTCAATACAGAAAGGTATTAAAAAAACTTACTCGCTTCTACCCTTGGATGTCGGGAAATATCCCATGGAAGGAATAATTCCTTAATACACAGGGCCGGATTTAGGGGAGGGCAACCGGGGCTACAGCCCCGGGGCCTCCACAAAAGAGGGGCCCGGGACAATAGAGATTTCGAAAAAAAAAAGGTAATTCCGACTAGTAAACAACTTTTCCTTTCATTTTTTTCCCGTTTTACCTTTACCTACAGTAGGTACCGTTACTTCGTACAAACATGTAAAATTTAATTTAGGATAACTCATGTTTTCGATTATATTTATATAAAAAAAAGGATCTACTTGGTTTCACAATAAATTATTTATTGAAAAACTCGACTGAAAAATATTGTTCATTTTATTTGGAAAATAATTTGGGGCCAGGGGGCCTCCACTCCTTTTTTACCCCGAGGCCTCCAGACCTCTAAATCCGGCCCTGTTAATACATTATATTTTTATATGACTCTATTGTTTTACGCGGCACTTGCTAATAAAGCTTCCAGACGACATGATTTTTTCCATAATCTTCATATTTCAGGCAATTTACACAAAACTTTAATGAATTAACTTAAACCTCATCACCCTGAATGAATATCCGTTCAGTAGTTTTTGACTTTATGGCGTTCAGAGGCCTTAGTGTAAGTTTGCAAGTGAATAAATGTAACTATCGCGTTTGCGTTAACATTTGACTGATAGATCATAATGCTAAGAATGTAAGGCTGAGAATAGAAATCAGGCGGCGGACTTTTTTTTATAATATGTATTGACTCGACGAAAAGTAAATATTGAGACTCGGTAGCGGAGACAGACAAAATTGTGAAGTGTTTACAAAACTCTATTCTAAAATTCTGTTTTAGAAACATAGATTTAGGTAGGTACGTTTGAAAAAAGATATAAAGTTCCCTCCAAAACGAATATAATAAACCTCTTCAAAAAATATAGGTAATGGAGCGACTGCCTGTCTGACCTCCACAACCTAGTAACTGGGTAATACGATACTCCTTGGTAAGACTGGTTGTCATACTTTCGGGCTTCTGACGACCCGTAACGACTGTCAAAGATCCACGAATGACTGCCGGGACCAACTAACGTGCTTTCCGAGGCACGGAGGATTCTCGGTATGTAAAGATGATCACCCGGCAAGCGTAGCTTTATCCTGATGGATCGACCCGTGCGGCTGTTATTACTTAGCCACGAGTTCCTCCGCCCTCGCCGACACTAGAGAATAAACATTTCTCAATATCTACAAATAACTTTTTTTTCCATAACCTCTAGAGTTCATTGTATCTTTAACGACATTCTGCATGTTAATCAAGATGTCAATGATTCTATATTATTATTAATGTCTAATTTATATTTAGCCGTGACATAATTCTTGCTTTATTTCTAATAATGTGGTCGACTGTCATTTTAAGTTGTAGAAAGTAAACTGTTGGGTTGAGGGTTCTGTCAATTTGATCAGTCTGGTACATTAATGTCGTATCTTACTATATCCAATGAGAATTCTTGTACCTGCTATTTGTTTTGCTTTGTTTTTACCAATCTTACCGAGGTTTATCGTGTCATCCAGTACTTAACTGGGTTTTGGAGGCCAGATAGGCAGTAAAATATACTAGTTTTCCATGTAAAAATACACTGGTTACGCTGCATCCAGTTAGACTGGAAGCCGACCCTAAAACAGTTGGTGATGATTTGTATTGCTTTTAGTTGATTTATGTGCGTTCTTCTCGGCAAGTGTAAGATAGAGATAAATTATTTCGGTTACCGGTATTAATTCTGGTTGTATTCAATTTGAGGTAACCTTTAAAAATACTTAGCTGTAAAAAATAATAATGTTTAACAACAAAAAAAAACCCGTATACCGCATACCGGTATCGGTCCCTGCCGCAAAGGCAATATTTATCAAATTAAAGACTCGAATGAGTTTAACGAAAAATCGTATGTTTTATTTCGCATCATAATTGTCTCAAGTTTGATCTCTCTTATAAATCCCACTCTGCTGTCTAATTGCGTAAAACGTTTTCGTAAACGATTCCGACTACTCTGTTTAATTTTGACAGTACAACAGCATTCATTACTTTATTTATGTTGTTGAGCAGTTTTTTTTTCGAACTTATGAAGCAATTGATTAGCAATCTGTTTCGAACCGATCCAGATTGTAATAGATTGTGTATTACGCAATTAGGGTGCAGAATTGCAGATGTCCTGTTTTAACCTTTACTTCATATGTCACAATCTGTAAACTTACCTAAATGAATGTATAATTAACTGGGTAGGTAATAATAGCTAAAGAGTTACGAGTATTTGCATATGTCCTATCAAGTTTCGAAGTAGGTATGTTTAAAGTGAAAATTTAAGTGAAGTAGAGAAATCCGGCTTCCACGTGATTTAGGGCGTTGTCGTTCTGAGACTTGACAGTTGAGTGAGACTGACATGGCTTCCGTAAAAATAATGAACATGACTAGCAGAAACGTCACTTCCATACATATCCATACATAATAAAAACTAAAGTCGCCTATTTTGAATATGTTTGTATATGTGACTGCTTCGTTCTTCTAAACTACGCAACGGATTTTGATGTGGTTTTAATCGACATGTAGAGAATTTATTCTGGACAGTTTATGTGTATAAAACATTATATTAAACTTAGATAAATGATACAGAAATCACAATATTTTGTCAAAACCGTGCGAAACGCGCGTTATTTCTAAGATAGATTTCTTTCGATTTTGTACTTTAATATAGGTATCAAGTATACAATCCAAAATCTTTATGATGGAAATGTTCGTCTCTGTTGAAGGACCATCAAAAATTGTGGTTTATTGCTAACATTATTTTTACACGACTAAAACGAAGCCAAAAGGAAGTAATATGTACGATTTTTGCCTTAATTACATGACTTAATAACAACGTGTGACTCCGGGTATACGAAAACAAAAAAAAACTGTATAGATATCTTGTTTATACCTTTTTTAGTTGCGTTTTTGTCGTAGTTGGGTTATGTTTTTAACGTTTTTTTTTTTGTTTCCAGTTTCTTGAGCACCTAGTTTAGTTTCTTCCAGTCTTTTCCTTAACATTCTCAACCTAAAGGCACCTTTATAGACTTTAGAATATTTGATCCTTTCAACTTTAAATCAACTATCAATTCAAAATATCAACCTCAAAAGACCAAAACGGAAATTTAAAAGACAGAAAAAAATAACTTTAAACACGCACACGGAAATGCATCGGTGTTTACTTCTCAGACACGACAGGTTCCGGGAACCTGTTCTAACAGTACTATCCTGGGTTCGATGCCCGGCCATGCTTGTCACTTTGACTGCACCGCCAAAAACACTAAGCCAATTAGTAGCAACTTGGTTTTAAATTTTGTTGCTATGTGAATGTCGGGTTGTTTTGTGGGTTATATTGATTTTTAGATCTGTATAGAGATAGTAACTTTGTTATTGGAGGGGCTTGTGGCTAAGTAATAACAGCGGCCTCTCAATGGTAAGTTTTTGACAGTTTTAGTATGGCAAATCTGTCAAAAACTCACCATTGAGAGACCATTGTAACGTTCATAAATTAGTAGACTTAGGCCCCAGGTTAAGCCACACTTGCCGCGGTTGGTCCGTGGAAGGGTGACCATCTTTACACAAAAATACCCCTACGCCCTCGGAAAGCACGTCAAGCCGTTGGTCCCGGATGTCATTTGTAGATCTTTGGCAGTTGTTACGGGCCGTCTGAAGGCTGAAGCTCGAAAGTCTGACAACCAGTCTTACCAAGGAGCATCGTGTTACCCAGTAACTGGGTTGTGGAGGTCAGATAGGCAGTCGCTCCATATAAAATACTGCATTCAGCTGCATCCGGTTAGACTGGAAGCCGACTGATGTTATGAGATTAGAAATAAATTAATTCGAGTTTTTTGAAATTTATTGGACCATGTCAGACCATATGCCTTCACTAGTAGCATGCGCAATAAAACGTTTTTTTTTATTATTTTATTAGATATCAATACTACCTAAGCTAAATAAAAAACGATTTTAAAAAAAACTTGTTAATTGACAGTCATTGCTGCGTATAGGCGCCCTTCCCCCTCTTTTTTTGTGAATATGCATTTTTAAAGTGTTTTTCTGTAATATCTCGAAAGAATATCTAGTAACTAAAACCGAAAGCGCCCAGGTATTCCGCAAAATTCCATTTTTCAGAATCTTCTTACGTTTTTTGCAATTTGCTGGTAATTGGCATATTATGTTATAAGGTGATGAAAATATGATTTGCGACCGTAACATATATATTTATGATGCGCTAAGGTTAGCGTATCCATCTTAAGAATTAAAATGTTTGAGTATATTATTTACAGAAAATATAATCATTTCATTTTATTTCATTTATTTTTGTATAGCTCGTATCGTGCCGACACAAGAGTAAGCCCAGGTTCGAACAGGCGATTTTTTTTTGCGCAATTAAGTATTTTCAACTCTCGGTACACAGCTCGAGCATTGAGAATCCAACAGAGCGCATCTCACGAAATCCAGAAAACACACTGTTGGATTATGAACTTTCAGCCCTATGCAGAGCGTTGAAAATCGAGCGCGAACATTATAACTAAACACAAATCAATTAAGCAAAAACAAGGCAATTCCTGTACAAACCTCATGCCGGTTATTAACTCATTATGTATGATTAAACATAAAACCTTTGTCCGCGGGAAAAAATATTATAATTGATGGAAATAAGTTAGATAATAACATATCATAGGGCTTAAAGTCTTGTTCACACCGTACGTGAAGATATGACAGAATTATTGCCATCCTGAATTCCTGATATTTCGATTGTCAACTGGCTTTTAAGGCCTAAGTTCACCAACATTTAAATCAACTGTTTAGATATTTAATCAGTTCTATATTTAAAATTACCTACGGTGGTTTGAATGTTGGTGAACACAGGCCTAATTTAAAGTGCACGTGTACTTTAACTTAAAAGGCCAGTTTCCCAACGAAAATTATCGCAAAATTAATGTGACAAATTTTTGCGATTGGCTCTTGATAAATCATACCACCAATCACAACAGATTACGCGCGCTTGATTATTTTACTTTCGGCCCGTCTCATCGTTGACGGACTAAGAGCGGATTTCACCAATGAAACTGAACGCGATCAGCATATCTAAAACTTTTATTGGTGAAATTCGCCCGCAGAGAGTAGACCCCTAGTTTCAATGGTCCGGAAAGCTTAAAGTTGACTTGTTGTTGACACCACAGAAGCAGAAACTAAACTTTTAGTCTTCATCATCGTTGTAATGTAATCATCAGCTTATAGCAGCCGTCTGTTGGAAATAGGCCTCTACAATCACATGCCAATGTACAGTCAACAAAGCTATTTGGTATTACAGCCAAAATTATTCATCCCTCCACTACACTGCCAATATTCATTTTTATTGTAAGCGTAATCACTTTTTAAGCATATGGCATAGGTACATAGAGCGAGTAAAAGAATTGACAACCCAGCATACCCACAACATTATTTTAAGTATTTTAAAGTTAGCTGCTTGTATACCAAATAGCTTTGTTGACTGTACCTACACGATCCTTGGGTCCTATATTCTCATTCAGCTGTTACATTAAGGTACCTTTGAAGATCGACGTTCCACGTAGATCTAAGCTCACCTGTGCTACAATAACCGATTCCTATTCGATATTTACTCAAGCACACATCTCCCCCAATGGTCATCGGTTCTACGGCTATAATTATGGCCGGCACTATTCTGTGAGCTATGTCGACTAATCTGGATCTGACGACACGAGACAGGAGTCTGGGATTGACTTGCGATTATAAAATAAATAATTATTTTGCTGCCCAGTATGTAGTCACCTTAAAACTTGCACCGTGAGGCCGTCAACATTTTTTAGGACTAATCTATTCAGTCATAATGACAGAATAACTATTGATTCGACTGATACTGTCGATAATATATATCCGCCATCATGACGAAGGTTATATTTGAAGTCTATAGATAATTGATAGGCTATTTCAGGTTTTTAAAGGCTTAATAAATTGGAATGTTGGTTTTTATATGGTATTTTGGGATTCAATTTAAGATGTGTTGGTTGGGTATCATGAAAGTTTGTTAATAATTTTGACATAGGTCTGAAATTTTGTTTTTTTACTATATATGTTTTTCACAGACACCTACGCAGGATATACCATTTTTTTTTTAACAGAATATATTCCAAATTTATTATCATTCTTGTATTTATACATAAGTATCTTCTTTTCAAAAGGGGCTCGTGGCTAACAGCCGCACAGGTCGATCTATCAATCACGTTAAGCTACGCTTGCCGGGATTGGTCCGGTGGATGGGCGACCATCTTTACATATCGAGACTCCTTCACGTAGATGGGACTTAAAACATAAATGGCGAAATGTGGGTGTATTTCCCTACTATAACCCTTCGGTGAAACAAGGTGTACTTCTTAATGTTATGTTATTTAATAGTTATATAAACCTATTAATAACAATATTTTGTGTACTTTTCAGTTCGATGAGTTCGTGAGATCGCTGCAAGTGGACCCCCACTCACCTCTCTTCAGGCTTGTGACGGACGGACAAACTCCATTAAGGTATGTTGACTTCATTTCTCAACATCATGTAAGTAGGTTATTTCTTATGACTTGGGTCTTAAGGCTCGTCAAGGCGCGACAAGGCTCGCGCTGCTTGTCGCGCCAGTGAACACTTTAAACATAACTAGCGAAATGTGGATGTACATGCTAAGGTACACCTCTACCTAACCCTTTGGGGAATTACAGGCGTGATTTTATAATAAAATTTACCATACCAAGTAAAGATATATGCACTACATTAAAATTGATTTACATTCAGAACAATACCTGGGCCGCTACGCTGAGTTATGACAAAAATTGTTTGAAAGCGTCCAAACTCGATACCAATCTGTCCACATCCGGTAAACATAATAAGAACTACATATTGAAATAATTGAATACCTACATACATTGTTTCCGTTATACAGTTTTATACGTTACGATTTTACGACGACAAGTGATTTTTAACGGCTCGTACACGCTGGCGCGATATCGCGGGCGCGACAGGCAGCCCTTGCCCTTGTCGAGCCCGCGATATCGTGCCAGTGTGTACAAGCCTTGAAGCTATCGATGATTGTGTATCTACTATAGGTATGCCTCTGCCTAACCCTTCGGAGAATAGAGGTGTGATTTTTGTGAATCAAATCAAAAGTAATTAATTCAAACTAGGCTGAGAATCAACACTTTTTGGACATCAAGTCCCTCAAAACGCCCTTAGCTGGGGAACTAGTGCCTGCCTAGTTTTAGTAGTGCTAACTTTTTCAACTTTTATGTCGATTCTGAGAGCAGTGACGGCTCAGTGGTAACGGCGGGGGCTTACGAATGGACATCGTAGGTTCGAACCTTAACAGACGATTTACTTTGTGTGAATTAATTTATCACCACTGCTCTTAAAACGGTGAAGGAAAACATTGTGGGGAAACCGGCATGACCTAGAACCAAAAATTCAAAGACATGTGACATCACCAAACTGCACTGGGCTCGCGTGGTGGATTACGGCCAATTCCCTCTCACCGAGAGGTGGCCTGTGTCCAACAATGGGAACATTATAGGCTAATTATGATATGACGATGCTTCGATAGTTGTCGGGTTCTATATTGATTGGTCCATCTGTCCAGATTGTTTATCGTTTAATTTAGATTATAAACCTGTATATGTTGTGTAACGTGTAAATGAAGCCCCTTTGACAATTGGTTTTCATTTCTGATTCCCTTGAGACTTCAGCAACCATCCTGGCTAGCGAGGCTCACTGATTGCCCGCCGATCTATGCTTGATAAATCTCACCTTGAACAGTTAGGTGAAGTGAGCTGTCGATAATATCAATCCCTAAAAAGTGGAATGACTCACTTCAAGCTCACATCACGTAGGTTCACGAGGAGATTTTTATAGGTTATGCCGGCAGGTCTTATCGGATGAAGCACTCGAGGACGTTTTTCTAAAAGATACTAAACTTAAATGAATTCCCGTATCGTCCACCACAACGTACACACACCAAAAGTACTCATACATTATTTACTTTCCCCAAACCGAACAAAAACGGTTTCCGTACACCGTTCAGAGGTCAGGGGTGATGGCTTCAGCATAATTATACGAAATAATCTATGATAATAATCACTATCAGTAACATCAGTATGGAAAAAATTGTAATGACGGAATATGGTGATTTGGAGAGAAAAGAATGTGGCTTTGAATGTATGGGGTTTTGTTATTTTGTTTACTGTGACGTATAATTTTTTTTAACAGCCTATAGTGTCGCACACTCATGCAGACACACACACACTTCCGGTTTGCTTGTGGACGTACCGAGAGTTCCGGCGCTTACACACATTCACATTGTGTTTGTACACTTGGTTACCACAAGTAAAGCGTGCGTCGCTTCGTGAGATAAAAATACTGCACCTAATATAAAGTCTCATCATGCAGGAGTTTCAAACATACTACTGCTTTATGCTTCTGCTTAATAAACCTTTCGCGGGTTTTGCAAAAATTCCTTGAAATAGAAGAGTGTACATAGTGCAATATACGGATGACGGTATCGTGAAGAGCTTTAAAGTCCTTTTTGGGAACGAAACCATCGCGAAATTCAATTCGATTCCAACGCCATCTATCGAGGTATAGGGAACTTTATTTTCACTCCACCCTCGACTCGTGGCGCCAACTGGCGGCACAACATGGAAACTAGTTCTTAATGTACCAATCCACATCACCATCGGGACAATTTTAAGCTATAACGTGTAAGCTAAGCTAAGCTAAACGTGGTTTAGGTTTGAAATGGTTTTTGCTTTGTTTCCACTAACCAAATGTTATGCAAGTTTATAAACCTTGTTTCAGAGCTGATCACCATAGAGTTTTAGTTCATTTCTCTAGGGTTTTGGAAATATTCTACAGTAAAACAATTTGTACTTACCTACATTTTGCCAAATGTTAAAAACACTCATTATTATTATTATCAACCTGGATTTTCCCAATACAGGACAAAGGCCTCCCTACTATCCTTCTAATCATCAATAGATCATCATGTAATTTATTTTTCTTCTTTCACAGACAATGCCTGCACCCCGAAGCCTGCAGCAAGGACCTCTCACTACCAACGTACTACGCTCGCTTCCACGACATTCGCAAGGAGTATGTGCGTGCGTACACGCTGCGTGCTGTCGCGGGCGCTCGTACGGTGCCTCCACCGCCACCACCACCTGACCATCCTGGGTCGCTGCTGGATATGCTCAACTGTATCCTTTTTTAATTGAATTGTAGAATATAATCAGGCTATAATGTTCCCACAGAAGGGACTCTTGAAGTGGGCCGTGTTACACCAGTGCGGGTTAGTGGATATCACATAATTATTATGTATCTTTGAACTTATGTATAACTAACAAGCTGTGTTCGATGGGATACAGATACACACATAGAATAAATGTATTTTCTTTCTTTTTCTTTCTATAAAATTATAGATCGGCGTTCCGCCATGTGATTCCTGACGTCATAGTTGGCTAGTAGTAGTGTGGCTCTGTCTCGCAGCATTATGCTGAGCGATGGCCTTTTTACGTGGATGTGACGCATATTTTCCCCCAACTTGTTATTATCGTGTACCTTTCTTGTTCATTGCGTCATGTTTGCCGCAAATAAACGTATTTTTTTTCTTTCTTTCTAGTTGAGTGCCGAAAATGGTACTAATAGGTACCGTCCCCTTTTATTCTAAACTTACACGCACTAGTTAGCTGTTATTTGTCTCTGATAATTCCCACATTTGTCAACAATGAGACCTTAACACATCGTGTACAGATTTAGGTATAAGTCCGTACAGCGGCGATAACTTCTACGCAGCTGAGGTGAAAGACATGGCCAGCATCATACAGAGGATAATCACTGATGGTAAGAAAACTCCTTTATAAATTAAATTCATTCTTATACCAACTAAGTATCATCCCCCATGATCATCTTTCAGCCAAAGGCTTAGGGCCTATAACCTGCAGCAGTGTACACTGCTGCAGGTTATAGGCCCTAAGCGTTGCAACATCGACCTGAGCGGCAATTCCCATATTTTAAAGAATGTTCGCATTCTAATCTCATTCGCAATCTGTCAAAAATACAAGTACTGACATTTTTGACAAGTTTGACAGATTGCGACTTGAATGTAAACTGTTTTTTCATACCTATGAGAATTAGCCTTCTGCCAATTATGCTTCACGCTTCAAGCTCATTACCGAGGCTTCATCCATGTCATCGGTCCACAAATTCAAAGTCAAAGTAATTTATTTCCTCTAACTGCGGTAAAATAAGTATTCTTTTGCGATGACACATTTCGCCATATTTTGGCATGCAAATATGAATAATAGTAGGTAAGGTGCTTATTTCCACTTTTTGCACCCCCGCAAATATAGCAATTAGTTTAGTACCTGTTAATACCTAGGTATATATTACCCCATTTTTATGTCCACGCAATCACTGTCCATTCCTAGGAGATCGCAGAAAGCGATAAGGCCGCCCATTGTATGTTTTGTAATATTATAATTGTTTTTGTAAGCATGTATTTTCTGGTGTACAATAAAGTATATATAAATAAATAAATATATATATGTTGTTGATAACTTGCATATAAATAAGTACGCAGAGAGTTTTTTAATGTAGACAATTAATTATCTTTTTTGGTACCTAACATGCAGTAAAAACTGCATTAGGGGTCTTTTATGTTATTTAGCACTTACGCTTTGTTCTCTTTTTTATTATTCGGCGATACCCAATAATTGCACGCATATTGCACGTCTGGTCACGGCTGGAACCTCGGCAGCGAATCCTGCTACCACTACGAGGCCGATTTCATTGTTCCCCGTTTATAAAATGGTCGATATCGCTAATAACTAACTATCTTTGTTTTATTTTCCAGGTTTCCGGTTAGAGTTGCCAGAGACCGTGGACTTAGTTTTAGAAACTGGAATTTGGTAAGTTTCACAATATAAACTATAATATTGTTAAGGACAATTATATTTAAACACTTATAAATATAATCAATGCAAAGATAAAAAGGATCTCTAGCAAGTCGTCAGACACGCAAGTGGTCAAATACGCATTTCGTCATCTCGCAGGATAAACTCGCAACTTGCCAGAGACGCAACTGGACAGATTCGCAACTGGACAAATACGCATTTCGTCAGATATTTGAAACCATCCACCCAGATTGATAAGTCACCTCTTCTGGGTTTTATCCAATGTCTCATATCAAACAAATTGAACTGTATTGTACACACTATGAGTGAATCTGGATCATTTGATTCTACGACGACGCAAGCGCCAGATTCAAGCGCCTTCTATACGTGCGGTGCAATGTGTTGCTCATTTAACCTACTCTTAACAGGTTCAGGCGTTTAAAAATCAAAAAGAGATCTAATGACTAGATTATGTAATGCCTTTCAGACATTGAAGTATTTTGTAATTTATAGAATTTAACGACGATTAAATTGATTTAATTTTCGTTTTTATGAATTGATAATATAATACATAGTATTAAAACTCTACAGGTTGGAATTAAATTCATGGGCATCCATGGGCTAACCAAAACATTTTGACAATCTATGCGAATACAAATTTAGGGAACAGCTGGTTTTTTTTCGCGATTTCAGGGTCGGCCCCGTAGTGAAAGTTGTTCATAATGATGAGTGCAATGACCCCTGTATTTATGGATGATAATTATCATCGTTAGTATTTGTAGCGTAATTATATATATTATGCAAGTGTTCATTGTAAATCTTAATAATAATTGCCATCAGCTTGCTCTCGTTTCATATTAGATACAGTCGTAAAATACCACAGGATACCTAACTGTCAAACTGTAAACAGTTTACACTTTAATTAGAAACTTTCTGCTGCAGCTTGCAGCTGTTTACAGTTTCAATTTATATTTCTGCTAGCTCGTGGCTAAGTAGGTAATAACAGATGCACGGTTCGATCCATCAGGTTAAGCTACGCTTGCCGGGGTTGGTCCGTGGATGGGTGACCGTCTTTACATACCGAGACTCCTCCGCGTGCCACGGAAAGCACGTTAAGCCGTTGTTGCTCCCGGCTGTCATTCGTGGATTTTTGACAATTATTACAGGTCATCAGAAGCCCGAAAGTTTGACAACCAGTCTTACCAAGGGGTATCGTATTACCCAGTTACTGGGTTATGGAGGTCAGATAGGCAGTCCTTCCATGTAAAATATTGACATTCAGCTGCAACCCAGCATGCCGACTGTATGCAGGTTAGACTGGAAGCTGACCCCCAAACATAGTTGGGAAAATGAAAAAACAGATGATGAAATTAATTGTTGAAACATGGACCCATCATAAACTTAGCAACATTCGACTTATGTTCACTGCATGAATTCGATTGAATCGACCTTAAACATTGAATTACGACCCATGCCTCCTTATCTGCCCGGAGACATACAGGCATGTTCAGCTGTTTAATATTGTAAAGGTGATAATAGACGGTTCAACCAAATTGATCCACTTTAGTTGAATGACGCAGAAATGAACGATATGGCCGACTGACATTTAATAAGTAATTCACTTGAATGTTTAAGTAGGTACACAATTCTATTTTGTGGCTTTATCGAAATTGATAGGCATAAGTGAGCAGTTGTAGCCTGGTTGAATACCTATAGATTGCAGCCTCGACTCGTCATGGTCGACTGACGAATACCTACAAACCGTTTCACTTTACAGACTTTGAACACATTATTTTATCACCCATACCACTGCTCTAAAACATAACAAGAACATAACATCACGCATGTAATACCCAAAGGGTTTCGCGGAGGTGTACTTTTAGTACAGTGAAGAAAAACATTGAGAGGAAACTGCATGTGGCATCAATCGGCACTCGGTCCGCGTGGAGTGAAGGCCCAGCAATGGGAAAATAAAATAAAATACAATAAATTAAAATTAAAATACAGCCAGATCATGTAAGCGAACCGTGTCTTATCAACTTTACTGTATCTAGACGCCGATCAACAAGGTTGCTAGAGGACGAACGGTCGACTGATAAGAGATGAACTTTAAGCTAAGCTGCATTATGATAGCACGATTCAGATAGACGAACGGACAGTTCAGTGTTTGTACTGGAGTCTGGTTTGATGTTCACGAGTTTTGATGGGCTTAATAAAAATCGTCCTAAACCTAATCAGACTGCAGTTTATTAATAAGAGTTGTATTTCTTTGGTTTAGAATACATCAAAATTGCTGAAACAATTAGCTCATTTAATTTAACTGTTTTAGTTCTTACCATTTTCAAGTCTCCAAGAGAGTACCTACTGTAATCCTCCGAGAAATTCTGGTTTACAGTCTTTCAGATGGATAGGAAATTACTATCTACAAAAAAACATACTTATTAGGATAATTAGTTGTTCAGTTTTAGGTATAGGTTAAACAACCTAAATAAGCACCCTAATTGCGCTATCAATCACAATCTGAATCGTTTCGAAACATTCATTGCTTCCAAAGTTCGAAAAAAAAATCTGCTCGACAACGTAAATAACGCAATGAATGTTGTTGAACTGTCAAAATGAAACAGATTAGATGGCAGGTTGGTCAATCTGCACTAGATTCAAAAGTATAAACACTTGAACGATGGCTTTTGATCAGTTCCTAAGCGAATAGACAGAGATCATACGAGAATTAACAACTAAGAAATTAATAAATCAATCCAGTTAAGTAAACCATAAATACATAACAAATGTAGGTGCTTGTAGGTTATCAATTAAAGATAAAATGGATCAGCTGATCATCCCGGAGCTCTTCAGGAAATAGTTTGCATAATACTCTATATATATGGCTTTAAAAACAGTTGGTACATCACTTACTTTTCTGTAAAGTTTATTTTGAACCTCATCTACCTGGGTTCGATTCGTCGGGTCGGGCAAAGTTTTATTGAGTTTTTCCATTAGGAATTTCTTAGTAACAAAGCGGAGTTTGGAAGTTGGCGGTATGATACCCCCGTGCCTCGGAAAGCACGTGGACCTGCGCCTGATTACTCTCCAGTCGTGTCAGATTGCCGTCCCATCGGACTATGAGATTCTACAGATGTCAATGCGGTGTCGCGGTGCGGGTTGGTTGATATCATAGCCCTGCGGCGACGCAACACACCGCTATGATATCAACCAACCAAGTGCCACATGAGCAATGCGGTGTCGCAACGCACGGCGTCGGTTGGTTGATATCATAGCGGTGCGTTGCTTGGCCGCACCGGCAACGCCTGTATGGCATCGCCCTAATGTGCCATGTCACAAAAAAATATATGTAAAACGACGCCGTGTTGACGCTGCGACGACGCAAAGCAACGCACTTATGACGCCTCACGCTTACAGAATCAAAGTCCGAGCGAGTATACCTATCAGCGAGTAGTAAATGACGTGTCATCGTCGCCTGTCACTTTACAGCCTTAGGTACTAAAGTCCATCCAATGTTTGCTTTCATTTCACATTTGTTTATAGTTCTCGGGTCCATCACTACAGATTACTCATTTTCAGCTAATGTGTGCGTGCATCAATAATTGAATGAACATACCGCTCTATCAGAATGCTAAGTAATAAATTAGAATGTCGTTACTGTCTTAATGCTATTTCATTGACATGGGTATCTTCTGTTTCCGCTTCGTCTGTTTTTTTCTTTATCATTTTTCGTTTTCTTTTATTTTTAACATTGGCAATGTTTTTTCGATCGCTCTGGTAGGGAGGCCTCTTTTTCAACAAAAGTGCGACATGCCGTATATTTCCGTTATTTATGAGGCAATAATAGTTAATTGAGGTTTCAAATGTTTGTATGACGAGTTCTACAATGTACAAAAAAGTAAAATTGCATTAGTCATATTTATTTCTTTAAAAAAATGGCTCTAAAATGGTCATTTTTGTGGGGTACACCTTGTGTACCCTACATCATCATCACTGACAGGACTATTGTTGCCAATAAGCCTGATATACTGGTGGTGGATCGAATAGAGCGGCGCACAATGATCATTAACATAACGGTCCCGCATGACGGGAACTTCGTGAAAGCCATGAAAGATAAACAAATCAAGTATCTTGACTTGGCTCGCGAGGTTGTCGACTTGTGGGATGTGGACTCAGCGATCATTGTGCCGATAAATCAAAATCAAAATCAAAAGTCATTTATTCAAACTAGGCTGAGAATCAGAACTTTTCGAACGTCAAAATTACATAAGACTGATCCCCCAAAAACGCCCGCCCGTCACCACTTCCTAGTGCTTTAGCTGGGAAGAAGAAGTGGCGCAACAAACTCCCCAGCAGCACAGCTGTCTGATCAGTTAGAAAAGAAAATGAATCTATACAATAGTATCCAAAATAATATGCAATGCAATGCAAAAAACGTCAAACTTATATTAAATTATTTGCCTTATGTCAGCTAGCACACGCCAATATATCCACAAAAAACATCGAAACACCTGAGGAGGCTCTCGTTGGGTAGCTGGATCAAGGGCTTGATTCAGAAAGCGGTACTTCTGGTCACGGCTCGCATTGTCAGGAGGTTCCTCTCTCTGGAGCCCTGACCACCGGTAGCTTGGACCCTGTTCCCGATACCGGTGGGCTACTATTTTTTATATTTTTAAATGTTTTTATATTCTAATATTAAAAAATGTGAAATATAGGTATATGTATTTAATGAAATAAAGGAAATACCAACCTATTATTGTCCCACTGTAGTGTAAAAAGTGTCTTCTTATTTTAATTAATTTATATTTTATCAAAAAAAGATCACGCGATCCACAATCAAAACATAAATGTTTAATCGTAAGGAGTTCGAAACTAGATAATACTTTTTCCTCTTCACTTGTTGCTCAACCACCGATACTAAGTAGGTAGATATATCACTAATCCCTTATCAGGTAATACTATCTGACTGGTAATTACGACATAACGTGTTTTGATTTAATCACTTTTCTTATTGATAAGAAGATAATGTAGTTAAAGAAAGACTAGTAGTAAAAAAACACTTCCTCTCTCGATATTTATTTATCATTATTTAGAGTTGTTTGCTTTCGTTTTAAAAATACTATACTATTGATGAATACTATACTATTGTTTTAATAAGGGGTATCATTTTATACACGAAATCTCTTAAGGGGTCATTGTACTCATCATTATGAACAACTTTCAATATAACCCAAACGAACCCAGAAATAAAAAAAATAAAAAAAACCCTGAAATCGTGAAACAAAAATCTGCTGTTAATGCTGCTGCACTACATTAATTATGTTCGCATAGCTCGTCAAAATGTAGGGAACAGCGGATTTTTTTTTTCGCGATTTCAAGTTTGGTCCCGTAATGAAAGTTGTTCATAATGATGAGTACACGCACCTTATACAGGGTGGATTTTTGAGATGGCTACCGTAAAATGGTGTTAGGAGACTGTCCTTAACTTTTGAGAAATTTTGATCTGCATTCACAGAATTTGCAAAAACTGTACAGTCGGCAAGGAAATGGGCAGTTTTCACAAAAACTTTTTTTGATGCCAATCGATCCTCTTTCTTATAAGAATCAAAAGCCTCTATCGGACGAACTGAGCTTTGGGTACTAGAAAAGTCAGAAATCGCAAAAAACCTTTTCCCATACATTTCGTAGGCAATGAGACTGCCGCGGCACCGGTCGCTTCGCTCGCTCGGCTCGCGCGTGATTGGCCACCGTTCTAACCTAACCTAACCCCATTTCACCCATTTCACAATTTTTCGACAGTTTAAAATCTAATGGAAATAATACCGATAGATTATAAAGTAACGGTTCTCACAATGTCACAGTGACTTGTAATTATGTATATAAAATGTGTAACGGAAAGGGTATAATTATGTAGATATACCCCAAAAGGGGTGAAGATTACATCAGGTATAGAATCTCTTTGCAAAGTTTCAGCTCAAAATAAATGACTCAAAGAATTCACACTAAACTCTTTGATGGTCACCCATCCATGGACCAACCTTGCCAAGTGTTGCTTAACCTTCGATCGATCCGTGCGTTTAACCTCGAGTCCCTGTATATCTGTAATTACCATGGTGTAAGTACATAATAAGGAGTATTCTATCAATTATGTTCTAGTAAATTCCGGAGATCCATTGTTTTAATGAATGTTCCTGAACAATGACATAATGATGCTGCGATGTAATCCCAACAAGGAATACCATTGGTCTTTCATCAATACCTAGGTTTTTTTAGAGACTTAAATTATTGCACTGTGACATCTTCAGAATAATCATGACTAACACACACAATGCGGCCAATTCATGGCCAGTTTGACCATTGACTTCTCGAACGTCACTCCTGCGCAATTGGTCTCTCACTCACTCTCGCCTCATTTCACCGTTTGGTTCCTAATTTTTTTATTGCGCAGCCTTTTGCGCGAAGTTCGGACCGGCCATAGTTGTACGTACAGTCACCAAGTCGACCAAGCTGTTTAGCATAGGCATCGAACTTGCAACTTACTGTTCTACTTTCAAACAATGTTATGAGTGTTCTGAGCAGTCATTTCTTTTGCATCGCACTCTTACGTCATCATTCAATACTCTCCTGCCAATGCCAATTTATTTGGGGTCGGCGCAACATGTCCCTTTCTTCTATACTTCTCCATTAGTCGTCATCTCGGTAGTGAAGCCCTTACTAGCTATATCATCTTTCACACAGTCCATTTATCGTTTCTTTGGTCCTCCCATCGCTGTCTTATTAGGCCAAGTTTTGTGGTTATTACGCACTCACTATATTCATTTTTATTGCTGCAAAGATGATGATTTTTGCCTGTACATGGACTGATCCAATCTTAGTGGATACTTGCAAAAACTTAACAATCACATCAATTGTTAAACCATTCGCTTCAGAAAGTGGTTACTTCAGCCGTTGCACACGGTAGGTAGGTGTGACGTAGATTTTGATAAGGACA
Organism: Eupsilia transversa; assembly: GCA_914767815.1. NCBI lineage: Eukaryota > Metazoa > Arthropoda > Insecta > Lepidoptera > Noctuidae > Eupsilia > Eupsilia transversa. The sequence continues at coordinate 5,007,467 of OU611894.1, read as the reverse complement.
GACGAATCTAAAGGGCAGAACTGGCCTTGAGCCTTTTATGGTGTCGTTTAGGAACTGATTGTTACACCTTAAACCCAAATGTTCAAAAACAATCATGACTCTCTCTCTCTCTCTCTTTCTCACATGATTTTATTTTATATCCCTCTAAAGTCTTTAATTACTATCTATACATTCATCATAATTCTCTTGCCTTTATCCCAATTTATTTGGTATCGGCCACGTCTTCTTCCATACTTCTCCATTAGTCGTCCTCTCATTATTCATCCCTTTCTAGCCATATCATCATTCTTCCTTTATCTACATAATGTTACAAATAACAATAAGATTTTCGGAAACAAATAAACACTATCGGCGAACCTAACTGTAATGAATTGATTCCAACCAGATGCATAAAAACAGAAACACTTATTTCGTGCAAAACTAGCGCAACACCAGCAGCGCATAAAAATCAGCGTATCAACAAAATCGGGTGCACGTGCACTATTGCACTGTACTTGCTACTCGACACTATACTGTCCTGACTGAAAGCGCTGTGTAAACTAAACACACCTGTACCAATGTACTGGCTACGTTTGTGATCGATTGGATTTATTTCATTCTTTGATTGCTTGGTTACCCACTTCGGTCTTGTACTCTTGTCAGTCTTGCATTTCCCTCACAAATGATGTATTCTTCTACTAAGACTTACGTGTTTTCAGATCTGATTGGTTGTTTTCCTTTCCTTATTTTTAAATAATATTGGTTGTGTCGCCAATTCTATAGTTTTTGTCATTTCGTGACAAATAATATCTTCATGTGCCACCGTAACGACTAACTTTATTTTGCATTTTTTTTTTTTACTATTTGGTAGATAGGCATACCTTCGATCTTTTCTCTTTATGGATTAAAATGGCGCCAGACCAATCAATACTAATTTAGAATCTTTAATTTTCTCATTATTCACATTCAATTATTTTATCATTTTTTTTTAGCTTCTTCTGTTTTATGGTTCAATCTAGGCTTTAACTGTATTTTATTACTTTATTTATTTATTCTTTACTTTTTACATTTACACGGTCTATAAGACCCGTATGTTCAACAATAGCAGTATTTAAAGCCTTAAAGACTATCATCCTGTCAAATGCCACTAGAAAAACATTAAACTCAATTTATAAGCGAACTCTTATCAACATCCGACTAACAATTATTTAGTCACTATTCCCACCTGTTTTGCCTTACAAGCCATAGAAAAACAACAAAAAAACTGTCTTGTTTCATTAATAAATGCTTTCATTACTCCTACCATTCTAGTGTTGATGTCAATTTAGTATTAATGGTGCACCTGCTGCCCTGTAGCACTTGTATGTTTTTTTCTTTATTTAATTTGACAGTTACATTGGCTTTACTCTTCTATGTTTGTAGGTGACTAGTCTGACAGCCAGTCTTACCAAGGGGCATCGCATTACCCAGTAACTGGATTGTGGAGGTCAGATAGGTAGTCATTCCATGTAAAATACTGGTATTCAGCTGCTTTCGGTTAGACTGGTAGCCGACCCCAAAATACTTGGGAAAAGGCTGCAGATTGATAGATTTTTGTTCGTAGGTACGTAACCCTTTTAATGAAAGAAATATATGTGTTTACCCGATACGTACAGGAAAAAAACAAAACACGTTGATAAGAATCACCAAATTAGGTAGAATATATTACAATGTTCTCGAACTAATAATGTTTTGCTAATACTAAAGCGATAGTTTTGGTACCAGATCTGAACAATCATTCCCTATCCTCTTACAACCTGATTATTTACGCCACCTCTTCTTCCCAGCTGACACTTCTTTTTGTTAATTCTGCAGCTGCTCTATCTTCCTTCTCGGGTTTCACTTGTTTACCTAAATACTTACTAAGAGGAGCTTGTGGCTAAGTAATAGCAACCGCAAGGGTCGATCCATCAGGTTAAGCTACGCTTGCCGGGGTTGGTCTGTGGATTGGACCATCTTTATATACCGGGACTTCTCCGTGCCTCTGAAAGCACGTTAAGCCGTTGGTCCGGCTGTTATTCGTGGATTCGTTTGACAATCGTTACGAGTCGTCAGAAGCCCGAAAGTCTGACAAGCAGTCTTACCAAGGGGTATCGTATTACTCAGTTACTGCGTTGTGAAGGTCAGATAGGCAGTCGCTCCATGTAAAATACTGTTATTCAGCTGCATCTGGTTAGACTGGAAGCCGACCCCAACATTGTTAGGGAAAGGCTAGGCAGATTGATTGGACCTACTTACTTACTTCCGTTAATATTTTCATTACGTTTAATATAAAGCAGAAGATTCTATAAAGCATCCGAGATGACGCAGTCATTACATAACCGTATGTCATTCAATCGACTTCCGGGGCTCCTGGCTAAATGATAACAGCCGCACGGGTCGATCCAAGGTTAAGCTACGCTTGCCGCGGTCAATTCGTGGATGGGTGAATATCCATTACATATCGAAGCTCCTCTGTACCTCGGATAGCACGTCAAGCCGTTGGTCATGGCTGACATTCTTACATCTTTGAGTCGTTAAGTGTCGTTAATACAAAAGTCTGACAACCAATCTTACCCAAGGGGAATTGTGTTACCCAGTAACTGGGTTGTGGACGTCACACAGGCAGTCGCTCCATGTAAAATACTAGTAATCAGATGCGTTTGGTAAGACTGCAAGCCGACCCCAACATAGTTGGAAAAAGACTAGACAGATTGATTGATCCATCAATCAATTCTATCCATAACCATATTACTATAATATCTGTAAGTAGCTAAACTATACGAACTCGCATGTCAGCGTTAATCATTTGTTTGCAATTCACACTTTGTCAATAAGAGTCGTGATTTTGAAGATCAAAAACAACTTTCAAAAACCTTGGAGTACATACATTCTCGATTGATTGCACTTCTGTCAATGTCATTATCTATCCTAATAATTATGATCGATTCAATTATGATCCGATAATTAATTACAATGTGAAGTTCTATAAATGATATGTCTCATAATGCTGTTAATGTGGGTCATTCTATGCGACTTCTAACCTTTTTTGAATTTTTATCTCTACTTGGTCTAAACTCATTAAATCGTCCCGTGTTTAACGATAAAAGTTTACAAGAAGTAGTCTGACAAAAAATTTATAAATTTTCTTATATGCTTGATTTCTTCCCGTCCTGTTGTTTTTTGTTTGTTGGTTCTTCATAGGACCACTGTCCACTGTTTTCTAAATACTGGAAAGGTGAACCCTTCTCAAGAGTAATTAAGCGCATAATTTCATATCTGTGTAAGTACCTCTTCTGATTGCAATAATCCACTGCTAGATGTAGCCCTTCTTTACTTCTTAAGATGTCTTCTTTCCATCCACTGACGTTATCTCTTCTGAGTGCCTACTTCTTCGAACCAGTAGACCCTTGAGTGCTTTATTTACCCTTATATCCCCCCCTATTGGTCACACGGTACTATCAGTTACTTATCACCTCTTGTAAATATATCCAATGCACTTCCCTATGAGTGTCCTTATCTGCTTGTTAATCAAATCTAAGTTCTTGGATATGATTTATATAATTCCCATCATGTCCATTGGTTTTAATTTGGATAAGTGTGAGTTTCCCCAGTAACTGGGTTGTGGAGGTCTAGTATTTAGCTGCGTCTTGTTAGACTGGAATCTGACCCCAAATATAGTTCGGAAAAGCTTAGGCAGATGATGCACAGATACCTAGTGCACTCATTTCATTGCTAATGTTGCTATGCTAAACTAAGAACCGACTTCTATATTTTGGTCGAAATCTGCCAAGTTCTGTTTACTTCTGGGACTTGGCCTATTTTTAGTTTTATTACATATTTTGTTATCAAAATTGCATCCCTGCTAGGAGGAACATAATTCTTGTCGGTTTCATCATCTTTGTCTGATTGCGTTAAGTCTAAATAAATTAAGATTATAGAAGAATCTTTAGATCGAGGACCTTATTATTACTGGAGATCAAATTATATAAGTCTCATGAGAACTAAGAATCAATCAATAACAAAATAAGTTGAAAAATCAACACACTCCCCAAGTTTCATAGTACAGGCATATCAACTCAGGCGCATGTGAAGTGTCGCACGGCGTCACGTTAACGCATTCCGTCCCCAACCGACGCGCAGAGCGGACGTCTCGATCGCTCGTCAAACAAACAACACCGTCTTATCTTGAAATTTTATGTTTTGGAACGCGTCGACTCCTTAACCGTGGTAGTGTAATAAAAAATAGCGATAAGCAACAGCACAGGATTGTCAAGTGTTTGTTATATGATAAAGTGGTACGCTTTCGGGACTCTTTTACGCTTTTATCGGTCTTCAGCAGCAACTTAAGATAACAAGGTGAGCGTTGATAGCTTTACGATAATTAGTTTGCTTTGCAGTCCAATCATATTGGTATTTCGTTAAGGTCTAATATTTGAAGTTCTGGAGCTAGGGTCATTTGATTTGTTAGCAAAGTCTTGACCCAGAGCCGTCTCTAGGCTTGTTTCTTGCGTTTATAGCCCTTTCTTCTTAAATGTCGATAAATAATTCCTTATTAGATACTTAAGCATTATTTACAACCAATAATTTTCCATTTATTGTATCGTTAAGGTTTGTTTAAGTGATTTCTTACAATTTTACTTGTTTATGCATTCGAAGAAACATATTTCTATGTATTTAGAAATGATGAACAACAATGGCTTTATTGGAAATAATAGAAACATTAACACCTTTCTTATAACAGTAACTATTCATGAAATTGAACATAAACCTTATATGGCTTTGACCTCTAAAAGGTTAAACACAGTGTAAACACTTAGAAAGACTGACATAGGTCAAAGGTTCCTTGTGACTCTTGGCATAAAACAGCCACCTCTTCTTATCTCCAGGACTCCATGACTTCTTAGATTATAGAGGAAGGACAGCAACGTTCTTCAGTCTGTTTTTAAAAACAAAAATGCTATCGGTCGTGTCAAGACTCCAGACGTGTCGTGTTTATAATAAATGTCTTATGCAAGCATATAAGGAGCTCATACGACTCGTGGCTAAATAATAAGCCGCACGAGTCGATTTTTGAGGTGAAGCAACGCTTGCCGAGGTCCGGGGATGGGTGACCATACATTACATACCGACATCCCTCCGTGCCTCAGAAAGCACGTTAAGCCGTTGGTCCCGGCTGTCATTCATAGATCTTGGACAGTCCTTTCGCTTGGTCAAAAGCCCGAAAGTCTTACAAAGGGGTATCGCAGTTGCTGGGTTGTGGAGGTCAGATAGGCAGTCACTCCATGTAAAATACTGGTATTCAGCTGCATCCGGTTAGACTGGAAGCCGAAGCCGACCCCAATATAGTTGGGAAAAGGCTAGGCAAGATGATGATCACCATACCATGGAGTATGTAGTAAGAGTGCATTATCTTTGAAAAACCCGGGTAAAAATTGCTCTGCTCCAATTTTTACCCGGGTTTTTCAAAGATAATGTTAAAGGTAATGATCAAAGGTAATGATCGTCTTAGGGCAATCTCCTACTGTAAATTCTTGAAATACTTATATCCCAATTTGAAATCTGATCAAAGTTATCTTGCTATTTCAACTTTGTAGAGGAAACAATGTATAAATCACACAACAGCCACTATTTATCACTTTTATATTAGAAGTAAGTATACATTGTTCCAATTACTTATCATCTGCTAATAACATTGTATATGTATAAGTATAAATAAGATGCAGGTACTTAGCTATACGATCGTCATTCGTCACATAGTATGTAGGAATTATTTAATCTGTTAGTTTAAGGACCTACGTAACCGTAGCAAAAGATATAGGTAGGTAGGTAAATGGTAAATCGCTACAGTTTTTCCTTTAAATCGTTAGGTTGGATAGAAAATAATTACCTACATAACATCACGCCTTGTTTCCCCGAAGGTTTGGGCACAGGTGTACCTACCACCTTACGCCAGTTATGTTTAAGTCCCATGTAATAGAGGGCGATCCTATTGACATCAACCGGGCACAAATTCAGACTGGGCTACTACTGAGAAATTTCAAATGGAAAAACCTAATAAAACTGCCTGACCTGGGAATCGAACGCAGAACCTCATGTTCAAACCAACAAGACCAATAATTATGTGGATATAACCAAGGGTTTTACCATTTTATCAGCGATAGCCTAGTGGTACGTATAATTATCAGTTGCTTCGAAAACGGTGAAGGAAAACATCGTGAGAAAACTGTCATGCCTGAGATATTTCTCGACGGCGCGGCATGTGTAGCGTGGTGGATTACGGACCACTCGCTCTCACAAAGAGGTCTGAGTCCCAGCAGTGGGGACATAATATTCTGATTACGCAAATCTGACAAACGATCCATTCTAACACTCGTAACAAATAAAATAAAAAAACCTAATACAAACGGGCGATAATTTTTTGCAACTCTTCACAATTCGTCCCTGCTTTTTTGGTGAAATAAAAACTCATTCGATAGGGCTCAAGTTTCAACCTCTACGGAACACATTTGTAAGATTTATAGTGCGCAGGCGCAGGCGTTCCGGTGCGTGAAACGTGAGCCGCGGGTCGCTAACACAGGACGCATGGTGACGATTTTGCGGATAACCGCAGTTTGTTTTAGAAATAATTTTACATTTATGATTTTTTTTGCCCGACTACGGCGAAGCAAAAAGGAGGGTTATGATTTTGACCGTATGTATTTATGTATTACGTGTATTTCATCTGTTCCCTCATATCTTCTAAACTCCTCGTCATTATTTGATAAATGGGGTATCTTTGGAAGCGTCTCGGTCGTCTGCTGGTTTATAGGCCATGTGACGTCACATTAAATTGAATATACAGACCCTCTACAGGACATAAAGTCATGAATAAAGAAAAAGATTTTTTTAATGGTGCCATGTTGGGCAGCAAATGAAAGGGCTTAATTAGCAAAAAATTTCAAAAATATATATTTATGTTAAAACCCCAAAATAATTTAAATTAAAGTAATAAAAACAAATACATATTTGTTATTTAATATTGTGGGAGACTGGCGCACTCTTTTTTCTCTTACCTGTCAAAAAGAGTAAGGGGATCAGAATACGACGGAATAGCGGTGGATCAGATCGGGGGCCTAAGTCTACTAATTTATAAACGTCACAATGGTGTCATAATGGTTAGTTTTTGACAGTTTTTGTATGGCAAATCTGTCAAACACTAACCATTATGACACCATTGTGACGTTTATAAATTAGTAGACTCAGGCCCCAGGGGATGCGACTGGAATAAATCGTCTAAACTAGGCTCTAGGTCTGTATTTCAGGACGCCAGGATCTCCGCCAACAGCATTTATTAGTGATAGATGATTTATATATACTCACAAGATATTTATCTAAATCACTGTAGAAAAAACTTATTTAAAAATAGCTATCCTCCAGAACTTGAGGACATAAGTGACGAAACTAACAACATAATATATTCCTTGTCAG